>CM060927.1:145870397-147185897 GCA_030737875.1 Allium sativum
CATTATTAAATCTCGGCCCATACCCAAGTTCATTAAGACCAGACCGCGTTAAATAGTGATCCTTCTTCCAAAAATTTGGAAGTCGCGATATACCTGTACAGTTCATTTCAGATCTTTCCCACCACCTTTCTCCTATGTTTTGGCATCAAATTCCAAACTGTTTACACTGTTGTCCACCTCTTCCAATACTCTCTCTACTCATCACCTTCACTTTCAACTCGATCAACCTATAAAAATGGCGACCTGGGCATCTCAAAGTTGCGGTGGACTCATTAGCGTATTGGAAATGTGCAGATAGATGGCCCATGCCTTTTCCAAACCCACACAGTAGGACGCTACTGTAGCATCTTCCTGTCAAACCAATTTATCCTGCTCCTCTTCGGACATGTGTATTTCTTCCATCGGACCATTATTTAATCCACTAACTTGCTAACAAATCTCATCTTCTACAAAATAATAATGTCGTAACTAGCTTCTCTTGTTTCCCTTCATTACATCATCTCGCCGAGCCTCCCCAAGCTAGTTTAAAAACCCTAACCCAAAAAATATGAACCGCTTCTTCTTTCTGTATACCCTCCACCTTAAACGAATGTCACCTTCACCCCTTCGTCTTACACTCGTCTTACACTCTCCACGTCCGTCTCTCTTCCAGTCCTCCATTTGTCCGAACGTTGTCGACCTGACATGTATGGTTGCTAGAAACGAGTGCGAAGCCTCCACGAGCAATAGTGCAAATACATGCGCAAATATATATTCTAGATTCTAACGCGGAGTATTGGCCTTCATATGTGTTCTCGAAGTAGTTGAATGTGAGTTTTCATTTCTGTAACAAAAAAGAATGCTTGCGTTTGTCCTTATTTATAGTTGAGAAGCCTTAATTCCTAAGGTATCCGTAACAACATGCCATTTTGCCCGCCCCAAGTCGATGATTAAATCGGCTCGAAGCGTTCAAAGCGACGGATTGTTATCGTCTTAAAGGGTTTGAACAGAATTAAATACAGAATCACAGAGTACAATATTTGCAGCAAAATAAAAGTTTCCATATAAATACCAGAGTTTATACAAATTTGTACAGCAGAAGAAATAATATATACAGTACAAGATTTAAATAAACTAAAAGTTTACTCTTTTAGTCGGCTTGCACGCACATGCATCTCCTCTTTAGACCTAAAAACTTTGCATCTGTAACACTTGGGACCTAACTCGAGTATTCCTTGCAAAAACACAAAACACCCGGGTCAGGATTAAACTTATCACAAGTCAGTCAACTTAAATACATGAATATAATTTTTAATCCTGTCTAAGATTATTAAATAATTTGAGTATAACACCCCATTTCACAAATGATACAAAAGAGAAGGCACATAACACTCAATGCATAAGTAATGGACTCTTTGTTATGTGTGTGATACTTGATAACGTGACGCCATTTAACACAAGATAGTGTAAGGTCATATATAATGCCTGATAGTACATGACAATATAACACCATAGAGCATGAGGCTATATAAAACCAGAAACAAAAGTCTATTTTACACCAGTTTTGTACTGCGTAAATCTCTCTCTCTCTCTCTCTCTCTTTTTTACAGTACATAATAAAAATTTCTTTCCATATGTTTGGTGAATTTACTTCTATTTTGTAAGAAGTAGCACAACATGCCTGATAAGAGACTTGCAGATAGTTAGATAAGATCAATGATCGCATGTTGAACTTGGGTGTAACGCACAATAACTAAAGAGAGGCTTGCAGAATGTCCATATATATGTGACAATGCAACATAACATTGCAATGTGGTGCATCTAGGTTCAACATCCAGAATTTATATGCAAGATTGTAGATTAAAATTGTAAATCATATCCAATAAGTTCCAATTTTTAATCGAACCAATTCCAAATTTTAAAATGAGATTTAAGGCAGATATATATATATATATATATTGTAATATACATAGATAATTAGACATATATTTTGGTTTTCAATATTTCATCCAATAAATTTATTATGTACGTTCATTCAACATCATGAACCTTTTAAGGATGATTCAAACATCTTGCAAACATTAAGACTAAACAGTTCAAAATATCTTATAGGTTTCATTTGATAACACCTAATAACACCAGCCTATATAACACTGGATAGCGCAAAGCTATGCATCACCAAATAGCATAAGACCAAATAATAATAAAATGATTGTCATAAACTACTGAATTATAACTATACAAGTAACAATTGTGTATCTCATACTAGGCCAGTCAAATGGGTCGGGTCAGGTCTAAATGGGTCAGATAGAATTTGACCCGACTTATTTAAAACATAAAAAACCCAACCCGTTTTACCCATTTAATAAACGGGCCAACCCGACCCGACCCGATTAATAAAAGGGTTGATCTGATCCAACCCGTTAACAATAATAGCACAATAACCGCAGCTTAAGCATTAAGATCATCATTAAAAATTGAAAAAATACAGTGTTCATTATCAATTCTGCATTTAAAAAAAACTGCACAAGAAAACGAACCGCTGCACATCATATTATCAAAAATAGGACCAAAAAATGGAAAACTGCACTATGATACTGCCAATTCAACACAAATCCCAAATTTTGCTCCAACAAACAGGAAAACTGAACTAGATATTACAACAACTAGAATATTTGAAAGTTCTACATCATATAATTACAAACTGCAACAATAAAACTAAAAGATTCGAAAGTATCATGAACATACAGAAATGAAACTAAAACGTTTCAGTGCAAACTCATAGAAATGAAAATACAGAAAGTTCCACTGCTTTTGTCCAACATCCAAACCCAAGCCACCTAAAAAATAATAATGAAAGTAAAGTTAGAGACCCTAATCAGAACATCAAGGAAATAGGAGAAAAAGAAACAGAACATCAAAAAAAATTGGTTACTTGTGGAAACCTGAATCATGAAACATAGCAGAAGTGTGATTAAACCTAATATCAGTTAACTACGCAGGTCAAAACATGCTGCAACTTCTCCAAATCTTTGACAAAATATATACAAGTAGGGGCATGATTATTCAACAGTGGGGTGGCAAATTGAAGGACATGCATATGTTCCAATAGGTACAAGCAGGGTGTGTATCATGCAAATATTTGGCTCAGGTATTCCTAATAGGGCTACAACTCTAATGCTAAGAACCTATAATGGTGTGCTAATGTACTATAGAAGAGTGTTAATTGCTGATGAAATTTACGGAAGATGGTTCAAAGTGAATGTCATCCATGACACCACTGAAGCAATAGCCAAAATTTTCATTGATGAAGATCTTAGATTAGAAACAAATGAATACTTTTAATATGTGAAACAACCTGCAGTTAAAAAAAAGGTGGAAGTTGAATTATATATCAATTTACTTCTTCACCTAGAAACATAAAAAACTGAAGAACTGCACTATTTTCTTGAATGAAATATAAACTTGTGTAATGTTCCAACTGACATTGGAATCACATTTTACTAAAACATTGCTTAAATATACTCACATGCTGACTTTAGAAGCTATAGAATTGGCTCAACAATTGCAAATCAATTCAGTTGACAGCAAGTGGAGACAAAGTGTCTAGATAATTCTGGTGATATGGCACAGAAGTGGCGGTAAAGTAACGAGGTAAATATACTCACATGCTGACCATTTGAGTTGGCTTTTGAGTCTGGAGAGGTAAACTTCTTGTATGGACGGTTGAATGGCAATGACAGAGCTTTTACGTTAGACATTAACTGTGCTGATTACTTTCAGTTTTGTTTTGAAGAAATGGTTGCTAAAATACTTACGTATTTATATATGGTGCACTTCCCTGTTATAACAGATTTAATTTTTTTCTTTTCTTATTATAAGAGAAGATTTTATAAAAGTTTATGAGATTTAAAATCCTGCTGTAATTATTAAACACGGACACAGTTGTGGCTAATAGGAAAGGAAGATTCATTTTTACTTCTTATGGCAAAACTGCATAAGAAATAGGAGTGAATTCAGAGCCATGCATCAAGTTTAACTGTTAAAATATTCTGTATTGAAATGTAGCAGCTATTTTTTGCTGTGGCATTCTCCACTATTCTTATATGATGATCTTTATATCAGTATCATCCATTATACTCTTGTTTATAGAGACTACTTTTCACACATACTCTACTTAAAAAAGTAACAGATAAATTTATAGTAACAAATACAGTAATACAAAACATACCTTAATGATCACATCATATCAAACTCCTACTGAATGGCAGAAAAAGAAAGACCATAATTTGATTTTCCAATCTTTCAAGAACAAAGGCTGAGCATTGAGTGAAGAAGAGAAAAAGTCAGCCAAATATGTTAAAAAGATTCTAATGAACACTACATGATTCATTCTTCTATGTCGAATGGTAATGTTTCTATACATATAATAACCAATATAGCTTTGGCAGTAGTTGAAAATTATGGCTCCGGATCATTAAAAATCATTGACAGTTAAATAATGATTTGATAAGCATAAAAATAATTACTCACTTCGGAAGCCATGTTCTGATAGACAGGTAAGAGAAATAAGCTGCCAATGATTCCAAAAATGAAAAAACATTAGAAATGCATGAATAAAACATCTAATATTTTGAAATGTGCATGTCAATACGTTATAGGCTTATACTAAGACAATCAGATGGAATAGCTTCAACATGAAATTTTGAAATATCTTCATTCTCTTGATCCACTTCTGATGCAATAGCATTTCCATACAACCAATCACGCGTGCAAAGTAATGCTTCCACAATACTATCCTTAAGAGAACTCCGATAATCGTCTAAAACCCTTCCGCTAATGCTAAATGTACTTTCGGAGGCAACGGTAGTAATAGGCACGGCTAGAACATCTTTCGCCATGAGTGAGAGAATAGGATATTTGAGTTGTTGAGATTGCCAAAATGAGAGAATATCCAACGGCAACTTACGATCTAACAACCCATCATCTAGATATAACTTAAGTTCCGAATTATGAGAACTTTCAGCAAATTCGGAATTTCTAAATATGTCAAATTCTTCCATTACATCGGCACACTCTTGAGAATAAGGTCCTACAAACAAATCGCTGTTCTTTAGACCCAATTGCTTCATTGTTAGATTCCTTTTCTAATATTTTTTATACTCTTCATAAAGACCTTTTAATTTTGCCTCTACCTTCTCAACCCTTTCATTATAATCATTTCCATAAAGCTTTTTGTAACAAAACTTGACAAAATCCATCTTATATCGGGGATCAAGAATGCAAGCAATACAAAGCAATGTATTAAAATCACTCCAATATTTATTGAACTTTAAAAACATGCTACTCGCCATTTCAGACATAAAATCATCAGATCCCATACACGTTTGCAATGTAAACAAAACCATAACAACTTTCGGGAAAAACAAATTAGAAGTTGGATACTTCGTTCCAGAAAATAAACAAGTGGCATCATAAAATACTTCCAAAAATTCAGCAATTTTTTTGGCCTTCATCCATTCCTCTTGTGTAGGACAATAAATATAATTTTTATCGACAAGCTCCAACCGACTAAGTGCTTGTTTATACTATATAGCACTTTTCAACATAATGAATGTCGAATTCCATCTTATTGGCACATCCTGACTGTAACACCCCACACCCGCTAAGGTCACTCACAAAGGGAATGCCTTAGTTTTGGTGGAGTATTTTTAGTGAGTATAGAACAGAGAAATTACAACAGGACAGATATAAGTAATACTTGAAAATTTAAAACATCATTTCATTAACAAAACATGTTTGGTTACATCACAAAACCATAACAAAAGTCAAGTACATAATATCCATCCTGATAAAATAGAAGTACATAATCCCATTACATAGATAATAGCCAAAAGATAAACCGAGCTTTACTTCTACGGTCCAAGCCCAAAAGATAGATATAGCGGTCTGGTCCAAGCCCACTAGTGCTAGGTCCACTCTGATAACCTGAGGGTGGGGAAAAAGATAAACAACAACGGGGTCAGACATAAGTCTGAGTGAGTCCTATAACCCTAACAATACAACTATTAAAGTAATTAGGGTATGATATAAACAAGATACGGTACCTCTGGGGATAATGACTATACTAAGTAGCCAACAAAACACACTACGATAACCGAAACGACGTATTTATCCACCCAAGGATAATTACCAGCTTACACCACCCCAGGTCTACCCACCCAAGGGTAATTCCTACACTGCACCACACCAGTTCTACCCACCAAGAGTAATTCCTACTTAAAGGTTGATCCCTCCCAAGGACTTAGAAAATTTTTCCAGTAATTTCGTGTACCCCTAGCCCACTACATAGGTGCCGTCTGCCCCTATCTCCACTAGGTGTACTTAGTAATTTTACCCAGTAGTTTCGTGTACCCCCACATAGGTGCCGTCTGCCCCTATCTTTACTAGGTGTACCCACTACTCCCAGCGATCGGCTCCCTACCGTAGATACCCGTGCTGGTCCCACAGTGGGGTGTATCACTCCCCTAAAGTGGCTACCTGATAATATCAACGGTGCACGGCTTTATATCTACACGATGCAACAACGGCTTATCTACCAGCCCGGGCCCACACACGCATATGAAACCCGTTGGACTTGCGTTGCCACAGCTAACCCGTTTTGGCCTCTTATAATCAAGCCCAATATGCGTGTCCCGTCACTCGACATGGGTCGAGCCCACAAAGATACGTTTGGGATATTGGTTGAAATGGGCCCCCACAAGCTACTACTTAAGCTTGTCATTTAATCTAGTGTATCCCACTTAACCCCTTTTTATAATCATGCCCCCTTACATGTTAAGGTTTGGTTAAGTCATCTAATTATATTTCAATTACCACTTAAGGCACTCACTAGATTTCCGCATGCCACCCAAGGCACTTACTTAACCCTTTAATCATGTTTAATTACATGTTCCGCTTTGGTTAAGTATTCTAATCGTATTTTCTATTGCCACCCAAGGCAACCCACTAGTTTCCTCATGCCACCCAAGGCACCCCCACTAGTTACTACATGCCACCCAAGGCACCCACTTAACCCCTCATGTCCCACTACATGCTAATATGGTTAAGTGTTTCTTAATTAATTAAGACCGTGATCTCCCATAAAGACCTCCCACATTAGACTGGCTGTTATGACCGCCTAGTTAAGCCGGTAGGGTCCGGGCATTCTTACGTCACAACAGAGTCTAACCTCGTGTCTTTACTTTAATCACGTATTTAATTTATGGCCAAGACCTCTCACATTGGGCTGCCATTTGTAGCAACTGGTTAGGCCGGTCGGGTCCGGGCAGTTTTACACTACAAATGAGTCCAACCTCGTGTCTTAGTCGATTAATTACTCCTAATTAATCACCCCCATATTAATTATCCCTAATTAATATCAAGTTTTTCATAACATGGGTAGACCTAACTCAATAGGTAAATTCCCATGGGGTAGACCTAACTCAATAGGTAAATTCCCACTTATGTTAATTTATTTTTATGGTATGCTTAATCATACCCAACCATACTTTAATTAACATATTTACCAACCCCATCGTTTCCCCATGTAAATCGTTCTCATTTCATGACATAATAAAGGGGAAGATCATCACAAATATCATGGGCTTAGCATACAACTTTGTCATGGGTTAAGAGGATGTCAACTTGCATATATGAGCATATATTAACCCAACTACATTTAACCCAAACTTGCACATTATCATACACATGATTTGCATAACATGTTGCATATGAGCTTGCATATTATCATACACATATCTTGCATAACATGTTGAACTTGCATATAAGCATTCTCATAACTTGCATAACATGTTAAACATGCATTTAAGCCTACACATAACTTGCATAAGCATTCACATACTTGCATAGGCATTCACATACTTGCATAAGCATTCACATACTTGCATATCACATTAAACTTGCATTTAAGCATATACATAACTTGCATAACATCATGCACATAACTTGCATAATCTCATAAACTTAACTTGCATAACACCATGCACATAACTTGCATACCCTCATACACATAACTTGCATATGAACTTGCATAACAACATGCACATAACTTACATAACATCATGCACATAACTTGCATAACATGTTGAGCTTGCATATATGACTTGCATCTTAAAGGAGGGTAAACATGCATAGCATATAAAGGTGTCATCTTGCATATGTATGCATCACATTTAAAAGGGTAAACTTATATGTCATGATTTATGCATAATACCAAACACTTAGCATGCATAAAACCACTTACTTAGCATGCATAGAATCAATTACTTGTTATGCATAAACACACCACTTAACTTGCATAAACCCAAACACTTAGCATGCATACAATCAAATACTTAGCATGCATAAAATCAAATACTTAGCATGCATAACACCAAATACTTAGCATGCATAAAATCACATGCATAACTTGCATATCATGTTACATATAACTTGCATATACTCTCTCATATAGTTTGCATAACATGTTACATATGCATAAATGTTCAACATAGTGTTTTGCATCATAAAACATGGCATTAACCTTGCATATAACATAAAACTTGCAAATCACATATCATACAAACTTGCATAAACACATTTATCCACAAACATAGCCATGTCTTATCACATCCTACCATAATCAATTTAACAATTGATTATTAAAGCCATAGGAACTCACCAAAACCAAGATTAGAAAACTTATGTAGTAGAACTAGTTGCCAAATATGAAGAAGAAGATGATTAGAGGTTGATTAACTTGCAACTCTCTTCATTGATTTGTGGAGGCCATGATCAAGTTTCATTTTGCCATAGTTTAGTTACAAGATCTAATTATGAATGAATTAGGGTAGGGTTAGGGTCTTATTTATAGGATTAGGTAGTGTTTTAGGCCCTTAGATTAACCCTAGATTAGTTTAGGTCCGTCAGATTTAGGAAATCTCTAGAACCCAGCCCTCCAAGCCAGCCTAAAACGCAACCTGGTGCACCCAGGTTTCTGGACGTCGCGCCCCTGTCGACAGGCAAGTCGACACCCCTGTCGACAGGCCTGTCGACAGCCCTGTCGACATGGTTAGGGCGGGAACTTTCCCGCCTGACCCCGCTGGTTCTATTTTCAAATCCTAATTTAAATTTCTAAACCTGTTTTAAGCTTTAATTTTTCTGCAAACTTCATTGGGCCATAACCGGGCCATACGGACTCCGATTCTCGAAAACTCGGACTCTATTTCGCGTATTTTTCCGAGACGAACGCAATGACGCAGCCCGTTACCCCCAATTCCCACATCTGAGATTATTTATCCTATAATTAGAGAATTTTAGTATTAGCTAAAATTCGGGGTGTTACATTCTCCCCTCCTTAAAGGATTTCGTCCCCGAAATCTCTATGCTAAGGAGAATGCATATCCTACCATCCAAACAACCATCTACTCAATCCATCAAAACACGGGCATCCATTGTCCTTAAAACAATTTCTAATGATATATGAGCATATGCAAAAAGTGTGTGTATATGTTCCCTATCTAATGTATGAACATATGCAAACCATGATAGTGCCATGCATCCATTATGTATGCAAGAGAACCCTATCGACACATACAATATCTACATGAGTGCACAATCATTCACCAAGATGCATCATCCATATGATAACACAATCATTATACATCCATAGATATAGCTTCCTACACACAATTTTATGCAATATGCAATATGAAGTGACTGAGCCGATCTAGTGCCTAGAGTGTGTGTATATGCATCCACGAGCAACCACTAGCAAACACTTGCATCCACTTGCATCCATCATACATAACATGTCTCAAACACATGTTTCAACCATAGGACTATCCTACCTGAAGGTCAAAGGTACTAACGAGAGGACATACTAAGGATAAGATAAGCACAAGATATGCGATGAAGGAGAAGCAAAAGGACATACCCTCCGAAAGAAAAGGGTACCTCGAACGCATCTTCGCTTCCGTCTCCCAGGTAGCGTCACTCTCTTCATCTCCCCTTTGTACTTTGACTAGTTGAACCTCTCTGTTTCTCAACTTCCAAATCTCTGACCCAAGGATGCAAGTAGGAGCTCGTCGAATCGTCGCATCACGCTCTGCTTCCACTTCTCTAAGCAAACTTGGCTCTACCACCTCTGCGGTCTTATGTAGGCACTTCCTCCCATGGAATACATCATGTACACTACTAAGTCTGTTGGGCAACTCCACCAATGGAAGATGCTCCTCCCATGTACCTCCAAAATCCAAGATACATAGCCTCAAAAGGTCTTCTAAAATATGTTTCACCCTCTCGGTCTGGCCGTCCGTCTGAGGATGATATGCGGTACTCAAACACAACTGAGTCCCTACCGCCTCTTGCACCCTTTTCCAAAACTCTCTAGTGAAGATAGGATCTCGATCGCTTACCATACTGGAGGGTACACCATGCAATCTAATAATCTCTCGAATGTAAACTGAAGATAGCCATGGAGCGGTTCCTTTACTCTTCACAGGTATACAATGGGCGCTCTTAGTAAGCCTGTCTACTACCACCCAAATTCCTGTATTACTCTTTCTCGATCCGTCAATAAAATCTATCGAGACGCTGTCCCACCTCCATTGCGGAACCTCCAATGGTTGAAGCAACCCACCTGGTTTCTTTTGCTCCGCCTTCACTTGTTGGCACACCAAGCATCAAGCGACATACTCGGCCACATCTTTCTTCATACCGGCCCAGAAGAAAACCCTCTTCATGTCTTGGTACATCTTGTCCCCACCGGGATGAATGGTCATCCTAGAACGGTGTGCATCATCAAGAACAACCTTCCTCAAACCCTCGTCTTGCGGTACACAAAGTCTACCGTCTCTACGCAAGCACCCCCTATCGTCTAGGGTGTACCTACTCAAATGGCTGGACGACTCCCCCCCTTATGAGCTTCTCCACCAACTCAACCCACTGTGGGTCGTCCCTCTGTGCTTCTCCAATCCGCCCCAAAAGAGTAGGTCTAACTTCCAAGGAAGATAGCAAACCGGGTACATAATCAACGGAAGGTCTGAAATCAAACATCGAGATAAATTCCAAGCTTCGTTGTTCCACGGACAACGGACTCAAGGACAACCTTTTTCTGCTCAAGGCGTCCGCCACCACGTTACCCTTGCCAGGTGTATACGCTATCTCAGACTCATAGGATGCTAAGAGTCCCATCCACTTTTACTGTCCTAAGATTATGCGCTCGAAGAGTCTCCAACACTTCCCTAAAATGTAGGGCATGCTCTTCTCCACCAGGATATCATCCAAAATCATCACAACTGTCTCTCACGCAGACCACCCTAGTCGAACTCGGCATCCCCCAAATGCAAGCCCCAAAGGCCTAAACCAATATCAGACAAACACCCAAGGGATACCTCCTTCGAATTCAGACGACCTACGTGAGATGATACTAGTAAAAATGGCTAAATAATTAAGCCCTTGTCAAATTCTGGATGTCCTCGCCAGTCTCGCTCCAAAACCACCGTTTATCCCATACTGGCTTTGCTCAGCCTATTGAGCACATACGAAAACTTATTTCGCTCCTAGAAAAGACCAAGATGTCAACCACAAAGACCATCACATCTTATTTAGGTACTCCCTAAACACCCTTCTCATCAAATCAACAAAGTATGCGGGGCGTTCGTCAAACCAAATGGCCTCACCAGCCACTCCTAAAAAAATCATCCGGAGTCCTAAAGGCAGTCTTCTCTATTCCATCCTCAGCCACTCTCAATTAATGAAATCCCGTGGCTAAGTCCTACTACAAAAATACTGAGGCGCCAGCCAACTGATCAAAGAGATCATCTGTCCTCGGCAATGAGTGTCTATTCTTCTTTGTGAGTTTATTTAGTTCTCTTTAGCCTACACAAAGTCTGAGGGACCCATCTGCCTTCATGACAAAAACTACTGGAGCGCCCCACTCCGATATACTTTGTCTTATGAACCCCTTCTCAAGCAAATCGCCTACTTACTTATGGAGTTCCCTCCTCTCACGAGGAGCCATATGGCACACTGGCCAAGATACTGGTTTAGGATTATTCACCAGATATATTCGGAAGTCAATCTCCCGCTTCGGAGGTAAGCCCTTCACCTCCTCACACACATCCGGGTATTCCCGGACCGCTCTAACAGATCGCAGACTCTAGACCGACGTGTCAAGCGATTCTAGATACCTTAGCATAACAGATTCTATGGTATTACAAGAGATCTCGAGAGTGTTACCCAGGCGGCCCATAAGCCTAACAACTCTCCCTTCAAAATCAAAAACGGCACCCCTACTGGATAACCAGTCCATGCCCAAAACTAACCCATAGCCCGTGAAGCCCAAAAGCATCACATCTTAAACTCAACGCTAAGTATAGCAACTTTCAAACCCAAACACATCATGGAGCCCCAATTGGGTTTGAAACAACTAAGGGATCATCTACCAAACTGGTGTCTGAGTGCAGTGACTCAACTAACAATGATGAGATAAACGAATTCGATGCGTCAGAATCAAACAAGTTCGGATCGGATAATAAAGAAATCCAAGTTCCGACCTAGACGGTCCTATCCCCATCTGGTACCTTAGTCGTGAGGGAATACAACTACCCTCCAGAAAATTCCATACCTTGCCCTTGCTTCTTTGGACAATCCTAATAAGGTGTCCTATTCCTCCCAAAAGAATAACTACTAGCCTTCTTCTTCCCCATTCCCCACTCATAACCTCCCACCAATGAGGTTTCATCCTTCATTAACCAAATAACTATTTGAGCCTTCCTCTCATCGTCTATCCTATAGGTACCTACTAGTCCTCCTCCTTCTTGAACCAACTTCTAATCTGATTAACGTCTAAGTCCCTTGAAGTGGTTTTCATCCTTATCTATCTTAGAAAGATCATCTATACGCGGAGGGGAAACTCAAAATGAGAGAGAGGAAGAGATTCGAAACGGAGAACTCGAAAGATATGGATATGGCTATTGGGGATTATGCTTTTCTTTCAAAAACTCTTCTCTTAAAAGACATGTTTTTGAAAATACTCCTTTCCAAAAATATTCCTAGAAAATAGTTTTTCTAAAAAATTTATCTGTTCTGGTAACCTTAAGCTCTGATACCACGTGTAACACCCCACACCCGCTAAGGTCACTCACAAAGGGAATGCCTTAGTTTTGGTGGAGTATTTTTAGTGAGTATAGAACAGAAAAATTACAACAGGACAGATATAAGTAATACTTGAAAATTTAAAACATCATTTCATTAACAAAACATGTTTGGTTACATCACAAAACCATAACAAAAGTCAAGTACATAATATCCATCCTGATAAAATAGAAGTACATAATCCCATTACATAGATAATAGCCAAAAGATAAACCGAGCTTTACTTCTACGGTCCAAGCCCAAAAGATAGATATAGCGGTCTGGTCCAAGCCCACTAGTGCTAGGTCCACTCTGATAACCTGAGGGTGGGGAAAAAAGATAAACAACAACGGGGTCAGACATAAGTCTGAGTGAGTCCTATAACCCTAACAATACAACTATTAAAGTAATTAGGGTATGATATAAACAAGATACGGTACCTCTGGGGATAATGACTATACTAAGTAGCCAACAAAACACACTACGATAACCGAAACGACGTATTTATCCACCCAAGGATAATTACCAGCTTACACCACCCCAGGTCTACCCACCCAAGGGTAATTCCTACACTGCACCACACCAGTTCTACCCACCAAGAGTAATTCCTACTTAAAGGTTGATCCCTCCCAAGGACTTAGAAAATTTTTCCAGTAATTTCGTGTACCCCTAGCCCACTACATAGGTGCCGTCTGCCCCTATCTCCACTAGGTGTACTTAGTAATTTTACCCAGTAGTTTCGTGTACCCCCACATAGGTGCCGTCTGCCCCTATCTTTACTAGGTGTACCCACTACTCCCAGCGATCGGCTCCCTACCGTAGATACCCGTGCTGGTCCTACAGTGGGGTGTATCACTCCCCTAAAGTGGCTACCTGATAATATCAACGGTGCACGGCTTTATATCTACACGATGCAACAACGGCTTATCTACCAGCCCGGGCCCACACACGCATATGAAACCCGTTGGACTTGCGTTGCCACCGCTAACCCGTTTTGGCCTCTTATAATCAAGCCCAATATGCGTGTCCCGTCACTCGACATGGGTCGAGCCCACAAAGATACGTTTGGAATATTGGTTGAAATGGGCCCCCACAAGCTACTACTTAAGCTTGTCATTTAATCTAGTGTATCCCACTTAACCCCTTTTTATAATCATGCCCCCTTACATGTTAAGGTTTGGTTAAGTCATCTAATTATATTTCAATTGCCACTTAAGGCACTCACTAGATTTCCGCATGCCACCCAAGGCACTTACTTAACCCTTTAATCATGTTTAATTACATGTTCCGCTTTGGTTAAGTATTCTAATCGTATTTTCTATTGCCACCCAAGGCAACCCACTAGTTTCCTCATGCCACCCAAGGCACCCCCACTAGTTACTACATGCCACCCAAGGCACCCACTTAACCCCTCATGTCCCACTACATGCTAATATGGTTAAGTGTTTCTTAATTAATTAAGACCGTGATCTCCCATAAAGACCTCCCACATTAGACTGGCTGTTATGACCGCCTAGTTAAGCCGGTAGGGTCCGGGCAGTCTTACGTCACAACAGAGTCTAACCTCGTGTCTTTACTTTAATCACGTATTTAATTTATGGCCAAGACCTCTCACATTGGGCTGCCATTTGTAGCAACTGGTTAGGCCGGTCGGGTCCGGGCAGTTTTACACTACAAATGAGTCCAACCTCGTGTCTTAGTCGATTAATTACTCCTAATTAATCACCCCCATATTAATTATCCCTAATTAATATCAAGTTTTTCATAACATGGGTAGACCTAACTCAATAGGTAAATTCCCATGGGGTAGACCTAACTCAATAGGTAAATTCCCACTTATGTTAATTTATTTTTATGGTATGCTTAATCATACCCAACCATACTTTAATTAACATATTTACCAACCCCATCGTTTCCCCACGTAAATCGTTCTCATTTCATGACATAATAAAGGGGAAGATCATCACAAATATCATGGGTTTAGCATACAACTTTGTCATGGGTTAAGAGGATGTCAACTTGCATATATGAGCATATATTAACCCAACTACATTTAACCCAAACTTGCACATTATCATACACATGATTTACATAACATGTTGCATATGAGCTTGCATATTATCATACACATATCTTGCATAACATGTTGAACTTGCATATAAGCATTCTCATAACTTGCATAACATGTTAAACATGCATTTAAGCCTACACATAACTTGCATAAGCATTCACATACTTGCATAGGCATTCACATACTTGCATAAGCATTCACATACTTGCATATCACATTAAACTTGCATTTAAGCATATACATAACTTGCATAACATCATGCACATAACTTGCATAATCTCATAAACTTAACTTGCATAACACCATGCACATAACTTGCATACCCTCATACACATAACTTGCATATGAACTTGCATAACAACATGCACATAACTTACATAACATCATGCACATAACTTGCATAACATGTTGAGCTTGCATATATGACTTGCATCTTAAAGGAGGGTAAACATGCATAGCATATAAAGGTGTCATCTTGCATATGTATGCATCACATTTAAAAGGGTAAACTTATATGTCATGATTTATGCATAATACCAAACACTTAGCATGCATAAAACCACTTACTTAGCATGCATAGAATCAATTACTTGTTATGCATAAACACACCACTTAACTTGCATAAACCCAAACACTTAGCATGCATACAATCAAATACTTAGCATGCATAAAATCAAATACTTAGCATGCATAACACCAAATACTTAGCATGCATAAAATCACATGCATAACTTGCATATCATGTTACATATAACTTGCATATACTCTCTCATATAGTTTGCATAACATGTTACATATGCATAAATGTTCAACATAGTGTTTTGCATCATAAAACATGGCATTAACCTTGCATATAACATAAAACTTGCAAATCACATATCATACAAACTTGCATAAACACATTTATCCACAAACATAGCCATGTCTTATCACATCCTACCATAATCAATTTAACAATTGATTATTAAAGCCATAGGAACTCACCAAAACCAAGATTAGCAAACTTATGTAGTAGAACTAGTTGCCAAATATGAAGAAGAAGATGATTAGAGGTTGATTAACTTGCAACTCTCTTCATTGATTTGTGGAGGCCATGATCAAGTTTCATTTTGCCATAGTTTAGTTACAAGATCTAATTATGAATGAATTAGGGTAGGGTTAGGGTCTTATTTATAGGATTAGGTAGTGTTTTAGGCCCTTAGATTAACCCTAGATTAGTTTAGGTCCGTCAGATTTAGGAAATCTCTAGAACCCAGCCCTCCAAGCCAGCCTAAAACCCAACCTGGTGCACCCAGGTTTCTGGACGTCGCGCCCCTGTCGACAGGCAAGTCGACAGGCAAGTCGACACCCCTGTCGACAGGCCTGTCGACAGCCCTGTCGACATGGTTAGGGCGGGAACTTTCCCGCCTGACCCCGCTGGTTCTATTTTCAAATCCTAATTTAAATTTCTAAATCTCTTTTAAGCTTTAATTTTTCTGCAAACTTCATTGGGCCATAACCGGGCCATACGGACTCCGATTCTCGAAAACTCGGACTCTATTTCGCGTATTTTTCCGAGACGAACGCAATGACGCAGCCCGTTACCCCCAATTCCCACATCTGAGATTATTTATCCTATGATTAGAGAATTTTAGTATTAGCTAAAATTCGGGGTGTTACACTGACGCAATCCTTTATTACTGTTATCCAAAGATAGATCCCCTATACATTCTATAAAATGTTTCTTTCTTGATTGCGAACCTTTAATATACTTGATGTTTTCCCTTATATTACTTAAACATGAAGCAATGCATTTTAAACCATCTTGTACCATTAAATTTAAAATATGTGTTGTACATCGCACATGCAAATACTCTCCATCCGCCATCAAGGCTTTACGATAAGTTAGGTGGGACTCTAATAGCTCTACAAATTTGTCATTGGATGAAGCATTGTCTAATGTATAAGCAAATATTTTATCTTCAATATCCCAACTAAGTAAAAGACTACATATCTTTCCAAAAATAGCAGCTCCTGAATGGGGTGGTGGCATAAGACAAAAACTAAGCAATTTTTTCTGCAATTTCCATTCGTTATCTATAAAGTGTGCAGTTAGAGTGATATAGCCGTCTGTATTAACCGATGTCCATAAATCGGTTGTCAAACTAACCCTCCCCGTATAAGTTTTCAAAAAACATTTAAGCTTGGATTTTTCCTTTTCATATATTTTTAAAACATCTACATGGGATGTATTTCTCAAAAAGGGTAAAACTCTGTTGTTAAGATATAAATGTATATCACGAATGCCTTCATAATGAACAAACATAAATGGCAGATTATGTCTAATGACCGCCTTAGCCATTAATTCTCTATATTTATTTTGACTGAAAATAGTTTGATTTTGTTTCAATGCTTTGGCACTTATCAATGAGCATTTCGGTATGTGTTTTCTTAAATTGGAAGTACCATATTTGCCCCCCCCCCAAATGTATGACTTCTTGCATTCCTTACAATAACATGTCTGTTTTTCCCCTTCAGCAACTTCATTCTTTTGAAAATACTCCCAAACTTCAGAATGAGTACTCCTAACTCGCTTTTTTCTACGGAACTATTTACCGAATCCGGATCATTCTCCATATTCTCCATAACAACGTTATCATGTTCAACCAAATTCATAATCAATCACCTTAAAATCACAAAAAAATATTAATTACAAAATGCTACAAACTGTAAATAGACACACAAATGCATGTATATGTGCATGACAATATATTAAAGCCTTAAGATCCAATGGAGGGGAAGAAAAAGAAAGAAATTACATATATATTTTTACTCTTTTGTTTCAGTTTCACAGTTAACGCAATTAGTTATGTGTTAGTCATACCATACATCCCCAAGGTAATGGGAGTTATTAAGTTCCTACTGGGGGGCATAATTTATATAAATACATAAAACAGTAGTTTATGTCCTAAAGATGATATCATTACACGTTGAATTCATTATTCAAATTCATGATAGGGATAAAAATTGCTTATAATTATTTAACTAAATTATCACACGGCTTTTCACATGCCTTTATATAAATAAGGTATTTAACCATTAGAGACAGCTAATCCTTGCATAATGAATGACACCTCTTTCTAGTCCAATTCTTGTAAAATAAAATCATAAACACAGGCATATAATGGACCGTGAGATTCTAAAATATTCCTACGCCGAAGAATAATCAGAAGATAAATCCAAAACTGAAACCATGTTAATTGTCTCACAAACATTTCTTTTTTTGGAAAACAGTAAATAACAGAGGCATATGTGATTTAATTTTGGTATGACAAAGGAATTAGTTACATGTATTAACATTTGTAGCTACCAAAAACAAAAATTATAGGATAGTGAATAGTTTGAGTAGATTTATTTTGTTTGAAGGAGGAGAAATAACAAGGAGATTTAAATATACGATACATAGAATAAAAATCTTGGAGCAATTGGATAGTCAATTGTTTTTTTCTTAAGTTGAAAAGGAAGACAATACATATTAACAATACGAGCTACCACTTCCTAGAATTTGATTCAAAAAAAAATCAAAATCCATTGATTTTGCTTTCTAAAATTATATATCGGTTTTTTATACTGCAGATTACAAACTTAAAAATTGAGTAGTGTAGTCATTCATACGATAACTTGAATTAATCTATTTCAATAGTGAAACTACAATCGATTAGAGAGAATCTTCTGTATTTTACAAGATGATTTTCTACAACTATAAGCAAACATTCGTTTACCTATATAAGTGCTGAGAATAAATGATGTTTTAAGAAACCGACGTGTCTTAGGGTAATTTCTGCAAATTTCATTACTACCACGGTTATGTCAGTTTGCCAAAATCCAGGATTAACACTTTGTTAATGGGTTAAAAAAAATTCAAATTGACACTTACAATAAATCATCCATTACAGGGTTTATAGTTTCTAATCTGTCATGTGGATGTGTGTTCGTTGTTTTCTAAAAACAAAAGAGATGACATTTCCCTTAATTGAAGGTCAACAGAAAAGAAAGGAGTGATGAGTGACTATGCATATATGGTGGGAGTTCTGGACGTGGACAAATTGGCATCTCTCAACCTCTTACTGTAGATTAATAAAATAAATGGATACAGGATGGGCCCAAGAAAAACTTATCCACGGTTGAAATTATCAGTTATGAAATTAAAGTTCAAATCAGTCATTAATTAATCAATCACCTTAAACTCAAATATGTATAGTTTCAGTTTCACAAGTATAAGGAGAAATACACATCCCAAATAAACTAAAGAGAATATACTTCCATTACCTTAGGGTTTCGGGGTCACTTAGAAGGGTATTCCAAATCTGAATGCTGTCAGAAAAGATAAATTTCTAGATGAAACTTAGAGTGATCGATATACATGTGTAGAGCTACGGATTAACCTGCATAATTGCATAGAGTTGCATTTCATTTTAGAATTTTATGGATGCAGAGGTAATATGAAAATAACTTCACAATTTGGTAAAATATGAGATAATATAATAGTATAAGAGAGCTATCACCTATGAACTTACCTAGAGTAATGATCTTTTGCCATGTACACATCTTCTACATTTTCAGCTCATTCAAACTGCATGCGAAGGTCATCTAGTCTGCAGTTCAAAGGGATATTTAATTATAAAAATCAAGTAATTGACAAGGTGTTGTAAAACATCGCAGGAGAAGGTGAAATGAAATTATACAGCGATTACATGGAAGCCTAGGTTATCGTGTACTTACTTTCTCTTGAGAAGGATTCTCTGTCGCCTATTATACCAGCAGTCCTTGGCTCACTGACAATTTTATTTAACTGAAAACAGAAATTATGAATTATAAGAGAGTTGTAGATGAATAAGATATGCAAGTGACATTTTATTTCACCCAAAGTGAACCTGTATTGCTTGCAACTGAAAAATGCTCCCCTTAGAGGGCAGAGACAGACTGCACTTCTCAATAGAAACAGATTGCAGTTTAATTACCCACGTGTGATATCTTTTTGATCTACAACAAACAATTGTATTGCATATGTTATTTTGCATCATTGAAAAAATGACCAACATGAAAAAATAAATATACATTATGCCCAACAATAACGTTTCTGACAACAAGAAAGTGAATGCATTTTTTAATTAAAACTAAGCTTATACAACCAATTCATGCTAATAAATAATAAAGGCAACATGGTTTGGGTTAAAGTATACCATGTAGAAATCAAATTAGTCTGAAGAAGATTTTCATTCTCGTAAGCTTGGATTTTAGCTTGGGATCTTTTTACGGAATTGCTAACATAAACTTTTGTTATCGTTCCCAATAATGTCAGTTATTTTAATCAATACTAAACCTACATATATCTGAAATAAAAAGAGCAATAATTTAGGTTAGAATAAAAACCAATTTCTTATAATTTTGGCATTGCCAATGCATTGAGTTGGTTATCTATTATTCCACCTCCCTTTTAAAATTCAACAATTCTACGAACTACTATTTTTGCCATTTCTGTTTACCAGTTCCATTTTCATCGCTGAAAGGAACAAACTGGGAATTCGAATAAGCAGCTGATATATGACTCACAAAGATTAAGAATCATAAGGTAGGTAAAACTCGAAAAAGCCCAAACAATACATTACCGGTACAAAGAACATGAACTGAATACAATGATTATTTACGTTACACAATATTGATTGATTCATGCCCTCCTAAACAACTGAACATGTGATTCATATTTCTTATTTCTTTGGTTTGGAACAAATAGTAACATGGATCAAAATGAAATCAATTTCAAGTAAAAGTACTACGCACATAATAAACACTTCAATCCATCTGAAAAATCGAAGCACAAGAACTACGCATATACCTTTCTAAATGACGTTGAGAATCAGAAAATCGAGGTTCTAGAAGGAAGAAGAAAAAGCAGCGCAGAGACAAAAAGAACTAGTTTGAAGCCAAGATGGAGGTTATCGTCAGTGATCTGAAACGACGCTCATCGAAAACTTGTAAAGACTATCAATCACCTCTCTTTGTCGCCATTCTTTTATTTCGTGTTCTAGGAGAAACTAAACCTAGGGTTAGTGCAAAATATTGTAAATGGGTTCCGTGGATTACACGGTTTCAGCCTAATATTGAACCGTTTATTTTTTGTTTAAACGGATTGGGTCCGCAAAATAGAACCGGTAAATGGATTAAACCCAGCCCTTTTAATTTTAGGGTAAAAGGGTTGGGTAAAAGGGTTAAGGTCAGATTTGACTTGACTATCTCATACTACACTTGTTTACTCTAATGTTTATTAACTCCACTCACGTCAACCATATGAAGTGGTTCCATTTGAACAACTCTGAGAATATTCAGTAAAAAAGAACGCAATCATTCCCAGCTACTCATTTCTCCAAACCATTTCATCTGATTTCTTATCCAACCGATAGTGTATGCTTTTATATGAAAATAATATAACTTATATACCTTACAAAGAGTTATACTAGTGTTATTATTATTATTATTTTCCAATAGTTCTTCAAACAGATAAATTTAAGTCTATAAAGTTGTCATAAACGTTCATCATAGGCCGTAGATTTATACAGTCGCCATTTGAGTTGTTACAAAATTTTCACAATCCTTAAATCACATAGCCGAAATTGTTCCCACCGCATGTAAGTGGAAGCACCATAAAGATGCTAAATAACAACTTGGTTGTCTACATAATTGAACTTCTTTGCTCACTATATTATACAACAAATAAAATGACACACAACATCCATCATCAACAAATACCATTTTATCTATGGCTGCACAGAAAATAAGTAATGTTGCTCAAACTGCTGATCCCAAAATATAAAACAACTATATGAAAAATACTATTTGCATGGAAAACAAAATAAGGTTCAGAGAACTAAAAGGTATATGCATGCACATCAAAACTGTTGTGTGTACATTTCTGCCTTAAATCAGTTTAAAGTGGTATAAGTATATTATATCTGCCACAAATAATAAAATTGGCAAGCTTTCCCTAACAATTTTAGTTGAAATAGATTTGTAATTATAAATTTCCTTCTGTTTTTACATAAAAAATCCCATACTACATTCAGAAAGATTAAAGTTATCAACTTACCATTGGTTGCTTACAGGCAACACAATAATTGAGTTAGGCAAGGCAAAATATAGCAAAACCAAATGAAACAAAAGGCATTCCAAATTACATGAATAAACTAAAGAGAATATACTTATCAATTTATGATTTTGGGGAGAACAGCCATATTAGAAAATAAAAGAAAGGATAAGCAATCGTCCCCTTTTGCCGAGTTTTGTATTGCTAAGGGGTTGTTCTTTGGCTCAAAACGGGTCCGTTAGCCAACTGACGCGTTGGACGCGTCCAACGCGTCCGTTGGCTAACGGCTCAGCTTTGAGCCGTTGGCACACCTCCTCCATTCCCCTACCCTTATAAATCCTCCCCCACTCATCTACTCCTCACTCACCTTCTTCCAACTCACCTTCTTCCACTCTTTCTTACAATGGAGAATCCATTCCCAAATGATGGTGATTCCGATTCAGACGCTTTAGAGGATATCATCCTAATTGGAGCGTACTTACGTGGTCGCCGAAGCGAAATAGGACGCCAGATTCATACTTCGACGTATACCGGATTGATGTGGATAGACGACATACTTAACGGTCATCAGACAAGATGTCAAAGGCAGTTTCGTATGAAACGGTTATGTTTTCTTTCGTTATGCGATAGGCTGGAAAGTTGCGGATTGACCACTTCAGAAAATGTTACTGTTCGAGAAACGGTTGGGATATTTTTATGGACTATTGCCACCGCTAATTCGAACAGACAAGTGGCTGAAAGATTTCAAAGGTCAGGTTGCACAATCTTTCATTATTTTCATGCTGTTTTGAATGTCGTCCTAGTATTATCTACCGCTATTATAAAACCGGGTGATCCTCAATTTAACTCAATTCCTGCTGAAATTAGCAATGATAACCGTCACTATCCGTACTTTAAAAACTGTATTGGTGCAATAGACGGCACACATGTTATGGCACACTTACCTCCAGATCGAATTGTTCCGTATATCGGACGAAAAGGATACGCTACACAGAATATTTTGGTTGTATGCTCGTTCGATTTACTATTTGCGTATGCTGTATCTGGATGGGAAGGTACTGCACATGACAGTCGAATTTTTAATTCTGTGGTGAATGACAGAAGTTCCAATTTTCCTCATCCTCCTCCTGGCCAGTATTATGTTGTGGATTTCGGTTTTCCACTTACAACTGGGTATATACCACCATATCGAAGTGTTAGATATCACATCCCCCAGTTTCGTATGACCACAAATCAACCAAAATCCCATAATGAAAATTTTAATTTCTACCAATCTAGTTTACGTATGACAATTGAGAGGACATTCGGAATATGGAAAAGGAAATTGGTTATACTCAGAAATATGTCAACCTACAAGTTCGCAGCTCAAACAAAAATTGTTGTTGCTACGATGGCTATACACAATTATATACGCAAATACAATATGGGTGATCCAGATTTTATGGCTTATGATGATGATCCAAATCTTATTCCAGAAGAGTACGAATAAGAATACGCCGACGTGCAAAACATAGGCAATAATGACCTAGCACCGGCTCAATGCTATCACGGCAGCGCTGATATGGCAGTGCGTCGCGATCACATAAGAGACGAACTTGTTGCAGCAGGATTGCACTAATAGATTTCTGCAATGTGTCACTTTATCTACTGTTTTCTTATTTCTGCAATGTATCCCTTTATCTACTGTTTTCTTATTTCTGCAATGTATCCCTTTAGCTGCTTTTTTTGTATTTCTGCAATGTATCACTTTCTGTACTGTTTTTATGTAATGAACTGTTATGTTTTGTTAACTGTGTTATTCTGCAATAATTATAATGTTATATTTTAATCTGTAATTAGTTAAATTACAAAAAATAAATAAAATACTCTGCTTAAATTCTCCGCTTAAATACTCCGCTAAAACCGCCAACCGCATGGTCCGCTAACTACTATTCTCCGCTATAATACTCCGCTCAAATTCTCCGCTTAAATTCTCCGCTTCCGCTTGCAAAGAACACGCCCTAAGTATATGGAAGGGAACGATATCTAGTAGGGTTGAGAGAAAACAAGAAAAATGGCACAATAAAAGGAAAAGTGGGACCAGTGTAACAATATCAGAACAATTTCTAAAATGGAATTAAATTCCCAACCCAAAAAGACACGTGTAACACTAAATAAACAAATATATTTCTCAATTTTATACATATTAAATACTAACATATTCAATACACTCCATTCATTTGTTATGTATACAAATTTAATACAATGTATTTATATATTTCCAAATACAATTCTTAAATATACTTGTAGGGCCAATTCAACAAAACAAATTTAGTGTGCTGCTGAAAGCACCCTGAAATATGCTTCCTAACACCATAACTAAACAACATCATCCTTCCTATACACATATGCCTCTGGCCACCACGAAATAAAAAATAGGCATCCATCCCCAAATTATTCCCTCTATTCCTTCATTCAACGTTATTTTCTTCTGCATTATTGTTCTTGAATTCAGCATACTTAATGTCTTCTATTACTCACAACAAAAAATTTAAATCCATAACAATAATTTTAATTTTTAAAAATCAAAAGAAAAAAAGACAATAGCATTAGAAACCATACAAAAATAATTTAAGATAAATAACCCCATCTTTTCCATTAGAGCATTGGCTATTCGCGAAATCTTCGTTCGTGTATAAGTTCTCGCCCTTCATTGCTAAGAAATCCAATAGTAATGATTACTAAAATAATTTTTTCCTCAAATTATAATAAAATTGAGAATTAGCGTTTAAGAGGAATCAATTGGGGAAGAAGTAGACGGCGGATCATGTTAGGAAGCAAATCAGGTTGACGTTTATATTTGATCGACTGAGATAAGATGATAAAAAGAAATATGGTTTACGTTTGAACTAATGGCGGGTAATGGAATACGTTCGGTGATTAGCGATTGAGTGGAGGAATAAAACGGGTGTTAGGAAGTACATTAATTTAATTAAGTGTGATTAAATTAAGCATGGTGTTAGGAAGCACATTTCAGGGTGCTTTTAACAGCACACCAAATTTATCTACGTCGATATAATCCTCTAACTAAATTGAAAAGTCAAATTCAACATTTCTCAAATAACATATTCAATTAGTTCTAAGACATTAATATAGTTTTAAAATTTAACACCACTAGATTCCAATATAAAGTTTTAAATTTAGATTTATTCTCATGGTTACATATTCAAATATTCAAATAAATTAACATTAATTACATTTATCTTTCTATAACGTTCAAATTAAAGTGACAAAATAATCCCAGCATTAATATAAATCACGTTTATTAGACAAAACTTCCATAAATTTAAGCAAGGAATCATTCTAGAAATAAACTCAGATATCGTCCAAAATAGATAAAATTCCCAATATAAATATTTATTTCCACATCAAATCTTAATTTATTTCATATTTAAACATCTAAATATCTGAGTCGTTACTATCACCCCCCAAAAATTCGGGTTGTTACAGTATCATAGATGTTCGCGATGTGAATATACATCACAATGCTAAAGTGTTGTTCGTGATGGGAATCTATCATAGCAGTAGAATGTGAAGTTAGATAGGATGTTATGTGACATCACATATAAATAAAAAAAATCAATCGTTACTTCGTGAAGAAGGAATAGTATACCCCTTTACGTAAGATTTCGATTATTTACAGACTACTACGGACAAAAATAAAAATACAATCGTGTCGAGCGAGGTGCCACGATTCCAAAAATATACTAAAACAGACAAGTTAACTTATTTTGTAAAATATTAAAATGCTGATATAGGGTGTAAAATACTCTAAATAAAAAGTCGCTTATTTTTCAAATTAAAAATTACAGTAAAATTCTAAAAATTAAATTATAACTACGTCTTACAAATCTTGTCCAAATTCGAAATCGATATTTAATTATATTTAAATGATCGTTATGGCTTGTAAACGATTCCATAGCGACTATTTGAAAATTTGATTTGGCCATAACTCACAATCTATAATACGAAATCTTCATTTTTCACTTCCATTGGAAAAATATAGTTCAATGGATTCCAACGTTTCTTGTTTCAAGGAAATCCGATTAATAACGAATCTTGTACACTCAGTTGAAGTTCAATACATAAAATTACAAACTACCATGACATTACGAGCTGGATTATAATTATATTATAATAAATAAGTTCAACCATCGTTTAAATAATATTGTTGTTATTATAGCTCGAATATAAACCAAAATAAATATCGTATATTATCCAAATTACACAATGCTGCATCTCAATCATTTCCGAACATTTTGGAAATTAGATCTATTATCCCATTTAATATACATTAATTTAAATATTCAATCTTTGAATTCAAACCATTCTGAATTATCAAACCAATATATATAAATAATTAAATTAATTAGTTATTAAATCATAATAAATTACGGGACGTTGCAATTATAATAAAAGGGAAAGTTTGAGAAATAACATACAATTTGTGAAGAATCAACTTTATGATTTAAAATGAAATAATTATAGAGATGGAAAAATGGTATAAATCTAAATCTTACATAAGTGCATAAAATATGTTAGATTTGAAAACAATAAAAAGAAGAAGAAGATAGGAATATATATACACACACACACACACACATTTATAAATCTAAAAGGTTGGGAATAACCTAGATTGATTAGTTAGGAGAAAAGGGAATCCATTTGCATAGTTTGGTAAATAAAGAAAAATAGGAAACATGATTGCGAACTGAAATTGTGAATAAATGGAGATTAGTGTGAAGTAGGGGTTAACTATATTGCGCACTAATTTGATGACGTCAAAAATAAGAAAAAAGGTGTTTTGCAATCATGAGTTCCCATTACAAATAATTACCTAAAACTATGGAAATGGATTTTATTACAATTTTGGTAACCAATCAATTTGCAATAGGCCTAACTTCATAAAAAGAATGTATTGTAAAAATAAGAAATAAGGGTAACTTAATTGAAAGAGGTTATGAAAAGAAAAGGAGATATAAAAGGTTTATTATGTAAACTTACAAAGACAATAAGTAGATTAATGTCATAACTATAAAAGTTATGTTAAATAACAAGAAACTCGTAAGTATGAAATGAATGGGGAATGTAACATGTTATAATAAATTATGTCGGTTGAAATATAATATAATAGGCAGACTTGTCATAGGGACAAGTAGGATAATAACACATAGGTTATAATTAAAAGATGAAATAGGAAGTAAGAGGCTTATTGTAAATAAACGTAGACAACAGGGAATAAGTTTAATAAGCAAATTCATAATTATAATTGTGACAACATTATAACACGAGGTTATAATTAAATGGAAAAGATTAGGCTTATTATTAATAAGCTTAAAATTATGAAATTAAATTTAACAAATATAATAATAATCGGTGGTTCGTTCCGACAATGAGCTGATCATAGAAAAACAAGCGGATACCTAAGGCTAATAAACAAATAACTTAAATGTAGAATAAACAATTTAATGTTTAAGTTCATTAGCAATGCGGTCGGATGGAGATTATTCATATGAAGAATTGATTTCTCATTGTAATGATTTAACAAGAACTGTTGATCGTCTGCAAAGGAAAAATAAACTTCTAAAATCTGAAAATTCTGAGTTGCGATGCAAAAATAATATGTTGGAATTAAAACTTAAAAACTCTGATTGTAAAAATTTGAAAATTGATTTAGCCCATCTAAATGAAAACTTTCAAAAGCTTGAAAAAGAAATTTTGGTTTTAAAACAAAATGAGGATGAGCTAATTTGTAAGAACGATGCTTTACAAGTACAGTTGGATAAGTTTAATTCCGAACATGAAATTTTTGAACAAGAGAATTTGTTGAAAACAGAAGCAATTCTAAATGAACTTGAAAAAGGAATTGAGTATTTCAAGATTTTTGAGATTGAAAAACAAAAACATTTTGATACTAAAATTTCTGAGTCTAATGCCAAAACTGAGAAGATTCTAAACGAGAATGATTTGTTGAAATCTAAAATAAATGATCTTGAGATGAGCTTGAAACATTTTTCATCTGGAGAAAAATCTTTGAATATGCTTCTGAAAAACCAATTTTCTCTTGGAAATAAGAATGGTCTCGGTTTTGGGAAAAACAGTGTTTTTGAAAAACGGAATTCTAATGATTTTAAAAATTCTTCAAACTGCTTTGGAAAGAATCGATCTAAAAATTCGAACTTTGATAATTGCAAAGATTTTTGAATCATAAACGTGATGTGAATTTGTTTTATAACAATCCAGTTGAACAATTGTGGGCCTCAAAATGAAATAAAATGATTTTTGGAAATACTAAACGAATTTGGGTTCCAAATGGTACTCTAGTTGATTTTAATGGATTGTTATACAAACAGATTTGGGTACCAAAAGATGTGAAAAAAATTGTGAGTGGTTTTACAACTTTTGTTAGACCACTCGATTCTACAAACTGTTAAGTAACGATGGAGGCCGAGGAACTGCTGTACAAAAAGAAATTTGAAATCAAGCCGGTTTATACATCTGTATCATTAACAGTTCCTCCAGCCAGGATTTGATGAGTTAGAGATTCTGGTTTACATCGATTTCAGGTATGATCTCTAAACTCATCTTTGTAAATATCTATTTATTTTTGTGTATTCCTCCTTCTTCCCCTTTAGTTTTTTTTTCTGTTTTTGATTTATCATTATCATATCATTGTAACTTCTTGGGCTTTCTTAACTTCCAATTGCAGTTCTCATGATCTTGTGGAAATTCTCTTTATTTGAATAGAACTCTAATGCTTGAATTATTTCCAGATCTTAAATTTAATCTTGTAAATATATGCAATTGTTTTGAAGTTTATCTTTCTAATTTCTGAATTCATAACAGTTTTGATGTATCCTTGTCATATCTTGAACACTGTTAATTTGAATTCTAAATTTTTGAAGATCTGGAAAAAAATTGAAATTTCACACAAATCTACTGTTTTGAGTTTCTTCTAATTCATTTTAGAATAGCTTAATATCATACTCATTACAACACTCTGCTATTTATCAGTTGTGATAATTTCATTGATTTTCAGATTGGCTTGGAAATTTTGAATGCCTTGAATCACATTGTTTACATCTTGAAATTCACTGTCATTCATGATCATCTGGCTTAGATTATTTGTTTGTTTGAGATCATTTGAAACTTTTGATATTTTGAATCTCACACGCCTCTCAGATCTGAAATTATTAATTCTGTGTAATTGATTCATTGTATCTCATAACTTACATTTATTCAAGTGATTTCGAATAAACCATTATTTTTGGATCATGAATTATTATTCAATCTTGATGTAAATTACTCTTGTGCTTGTCAGACAAAGTTGTGAAAATTTCTTTTGAAATACAGGTCATGAAACTTATTGTCATTTCATGGTTTTTTGATTTAAATATTTGTTTATTTAAATATATTTGAAATTATTGATTTATTGAATCTCACACAAATCTTGGAACTGAAATTTATAATCTGGTGTGACTGATTCATAGAATCTTGAGCTTTTCAGACCCCTTCAAATGATTTAAAATAAACCATATATTTAATCTTGGATCATGAACCATTCTTTAACAGTCTGAAATATCTTTGAAACATCTCCTTGACAAGTCTGCTTCGAAAATGATTTTTGTGTAACTCAGATATTGTTCTTAAAAATATTTTTTGGTGACTGCTTGTTTTGGTATCAAATATATACCATGCTCTGATAGATGAATTTTTTATGCCTGATTTGTTAATTGTCTGCTTGGGCTTAATATATGATTTTTTGTTGTCTGCAATATCCTTATTTGTCTCTAGTGTCTTGTTACAATACTCATTAATAGAGACATCAAGTGATATCAGTTTGGAAGTGTTGAATATTTCTTTGTATATATTTTTGTTATCCCTCATGTCTTGTATAGATCTTCATTTCCCTCTTGTAATTGATTTTCAATTTTAAAGTTATTTATTGATTATTCATTCAGAAATTGAAATCAATATCCAAATTGTACTGTATTTATAATTCATCAAAATCATTATCCGATTTTGAAATTGTGATGAATTGTGACTGCAGTATATTTCACAACAAGAGGAGATTTTATTTATATTTTCATGATGGTTGAACATTTATTACAATATCTTTGAACTGGCAATTATTTCACGACCATCTTCATTACCTATCATCCTTCTGCCATCCGTTACGATTTTATATTAAGGTGGAGAGTTAATTTTTTTTAAAAAAAATCTTTTTGAATAAACAGTGAAAATACTTGTGATCGAATTGTGGTTATGTTATTTTTCAGAATTAGTGTCAATTGAAATTTTCAATGATCTCAGTACAGTTGATAATATTTCATAATATAATTAATTTAGAAATTTATTTCACAGTCCATTTCTGTACCTACCACTTTTCTATCATTCATATTGGTTTTATATACCGATGAGTTTTTTCCTTTTAAAGTTGAAAATAATAAATATAATTAATATAGAAGTGTGTCTCTAACCTCATTTAAAAATTCAAGCTCTGGTCATGCATGGTTATGAGACAACTTATAATTTAAGCTGCGACTGACCTCATTTAAAAATCCAAGCTCTGGTTATGCGTGGTCAGTGTGCTCTTAAATAAATAAATAAAAATGTGCTAAATTGAAATAAGCTGAAATCCTCCTTTGTGTTTATAAAAACCAACCTATCAATCCATGTTCTAATCTATGAAATGTGTTAATATCTTATGATGTATTATGATTTGTTGATTGATAGCTACTGGGATTTGAGACTATCTGATTTTGTCACTTAAGTTGAATATATAATTATAGTCCAAATCCATCACTGTATTTTGTGTTATATTTTTTATAAAATTCTTATGGAAAATAATTGAAACTCATTTTTTAACTCTCCCCATTTTATATAAAATTCGTTGTAAATCCGTCATTCTCTACAATGTGAAATATGACACCTGTTCTCGGAATATTATGATTTTTGTTTGACTGATTGAGATTTATGATGATCGTTCTTCCTTTTATGCTGAAATTATATTTTTAGTCATTTTCATCTAAATTTTAAAATTTTGTATCCTTTTGATGATAACAAAAGGGGGAGAATGGGTTGAGATTTTGATTTATGAGTGAATATTTTATAAATATTTTTAATTTTGAAAATTCATTATTATTCATTTCATTTCACTCATGCACTGTTGTAGGGAGTGAATATTTTATAAATATTTTTAATTTTGAAAATTCATTATTATTCATTTCATTTCACTCATGCATTGTTGTAAGGGGAGCTTTCAAGTAGGGGGAGTTATGTTCTTCGCTGTCAAACACATTTATTGTATTCAAAACCTTAATATTTGTTTGTCATCATCAAAAGGGGGAGATTGTGGTATATAATGGTGTTGTATACACAATTATATGATTTTTGTTTGATGATAACAACCAAATATATATTATTTTGAATGTGTTTGTTGCTGTATTGGTTTCATATATTTATCACAGACAGAAATATATTATTTATATTTAAATAAAATACGACTGTACAGAAATTCAAATATTCACACAGTATTTTATTTGAATATAATATTTTATTTCAACATTTAAACAGTACAAATTTTCAACTCCACTATTTGTATAAATTCACAAATATTCTTCACATGATATTGTACTTGTATATAAACTGAATACGATAGACAAACTTGTTTGAACATAATAAAATAATATTTTATTTCAATCTAATTTGTTTATTATAAATATCAGTACAATTTTTCTCATTTTTGTACATTTGTTCCTTAGTACAACGCTCATCACTCTAGTATACAGTCATTGCGTCACTACAGCATTTTATTCATTCACAATACAATTATGGCACAAAAAAAAAGGAAAAACATTTTTTTCTGTCCAAGTAGCCCATAATGGTACCAGTACAAATCAGCATGCCAAAGAACAAAGCAAGAAACCAGGTATGCAAGCAGGTAATGTTCACAAGAGTACAATAGTGAAAAAGGGCATGTTTCAATTAATTTTTTTTAACATGTGAAAATTTGGCAACTACAAAGCAATCTTCATTTCAAGCAAGATGCTAAAAAAAAGGGCCAAAAGCAACAGTGTACAACATGCATCAACATGCAAGGCTCAAGTGAACTAATTTGATGAAAATATACATGCAGAGGTTCAGTGAAGCAGCAAAGAATTGTTTTCATGTTCAAATGGGTAAAAAAAAAAAGGAATCACTTTTGAAATTTGAAAAGAAAAGTCATAGGTTCAAAAGCAGGAAAGAGATTAAGCTTGCAATCCTGGCAAATGTAAAATTTGGCAAGAAAATATCTGGATAAAACATTTTTTTATCATGCATGTATTCATAATTGCATGATGCAATAATACACAATCAAGAAGCAGTTTCCTGGTTTGAAAAATCCAGCACATGCAGAATTTAACTTAGAAAACACTTTTATTTTCCAGGAATACACAAAGAGGGTGACACAAAGCATATACACAGTGGTGCATCTCCATGTATACAAGAGTAGTCAATCAGCATGACTCAACAAAAGGTCCAACCAAGTACAAGGGTGCAACAAGTTTAAAGTGCAACAAGGTACACAAGCTAGTACAGGTAAAGTATGTAACAAAAAAGTGTACAAGTGCAATACAAACAAGAATGAAAACAGCCAAGATTTAAGTTCATGCATTCTTGCAAATGGCAAGTATCAGCATACAAGAATTCAAGGAAGTTTCTTTTTAACATTTTCAATGATCATTTCTTTTGGGGAAAGAAGTAGAGTTTGCAATTCAATATGTTTCCGGTTTTTTGTAAGAGTGGTCATGACAAGGATAATGTGTGCATACACATGTACAAGGCGAATGGTGCAGAGCATAACTTTAAAGTGGCACACAACAATGCATAGCAATGTTGAATTCATTTTTGACAAAGTGTGACTGGCTTATGTGTTTCCAGAAATTGGAAATATTTAAATCTTTCCAGAAATCATTCAACGTTTTTCCAAATATACAATGGTAGGGATAAATTTGAATGACCTATAGAAATCAACCAAGGAAAGCAATTAATTCTTTCCTGAATTCAACCCCTTATTTTTTGGCAAAGAGATGATTTTCTGCAAATATTTTTTGGTCATTAAAATAGTTTTGTTTTAGACTGTATCAATCTTGGAAATACAAATTTGGCAAGCTTTTAAAAGGCATTCAAGAAGCAAGCATACAAGATTTCAACAATATATGTATATGGAAAGCTAATTTTTTTTCCTGAAACATATTTTACATTTAAGGTAGTGGACAAATTGATTATGGACAAGAAGTTGATTCCCAGTGTTAGCCAAAACATTTAAATATTTCCAGAAATGAAGAAATGTATTTGGCAACAATTTTCAATCAACTAAATATTTCCAAGCATGAAAAGATTTCATATTTCCAGGTTTTGCTGAAATACTGGACATAAAAACATTCCTACTTTAGACCACAAAATCAAGTCAAACACAGCATGGAATAAAGCAAATCAAATCTTTCTAGTTTTTCATCTCACAAATCAGTAAAGTTGTGTCATCAATAAAGAGCATGATTGAAGCTTAATTTGTTCACATATGGTATCAGGAAATTAAAGGGTTTCCAGTTTTTGAATCAAAAACCATTTCAATACAAAATCGAGTGTGAACAAATATATATGTGGCAAGCATTCATGGACAAGCAATAATCAGCTATTGACCAGAATCATAAAGGGGCAAATTCGAGCAATCAAGGCAGCTACAAATTCAACAAATCAGGGCAAGTCATTATCACGAAATAAGAGGTTTTAGGATTTCTAAAATCCTATATAAACACCATTACATCATTGGCAATAGGCAGTCAAAACCGAAAAATCAATTCAAGCATTTCAAAGCAAGAAAATTCAGAAAACTCATAGTTTCGATCGAGCCAGAGAGCAATCCCAAATCGGACGAGTAAAGCAATCGAAGAATCAAGCATTAGAGTTTTATTCCATCAACATCCAAGAATTCGATTTGGGATAAAAGAGAGAAACCCTAGCCAAATTCTCCAGCTGCCATTGTTTCAACGAGAAAGACATTGGGTGCAAATAAAAGAAGAATAGGCCGACCAATTTTGTTTGAAGGCCTTAGTTTGGTTTATTTTTAAAAAGGGAGTTTTTCTTTTTAGTTTTTATTTTGATTTGTATTGTTTTTTTATACTCCATCTGTAATCATTCTGAATCAGTTTCTAGAGTCTGTAAAATTCTTAGGGAATCCAGTTAAGGTGTTAACTGGCAGTTTACTGGTGTCTGTAAAACTAGGGGAAATCTAGTCTAGGGAATATAGACCAGTCTAGAGTTTTGAGCGTAGGGTTAGAATAGGAGCGAGGGGTTCGCAAGTTTACATGGTCTTGTAAGCGGGATCTATTCTATCACCTAGTAGAAACTTTAGGAATGCAGCAGTAGGCAGAGTCTTGCCGAAGCTGGGTATCTCTGTGTGTTATTTCCTTTATGCTTTTTATTTTTGCTGCATTATGTGGTCTGATATTTTTTTATCTTGCTTAATTTTGAAAAAACCCTATTCACCCTCCTCTAGGGTTATTCTAGATCCAACAGCTTTTGAACACTAAGAGAATGGTTGTGGAAGTTTGAGGATTATAGATCAACGAGTGGCCGGGATGGAAATGTTGAAAAAGGTTTGAAAAAAATTCCATGTGTTGATGTTTGAAATTTTGGTATTTCGGATTAGTAGATTGAGCAGTTGAGCCCAGTATATTGAGAAAAGATTAAGAAAGAGGAAAATGTATTACGAACATACATACATACATACATACATACATACATACATATATATATGGAGCAAAAGTGGCACTAGTCTTATTCTTCAGTTCAGACATAGCTTGGTAGGAATTTATGTGAAGAAGAAATTTTGGACAAAGAAATGTAATTTCCTGCAAAAAAAATTTGTAAAATGCAAAAGTTAGAAACCACTTTGTACTTAGTCTCACCGTTAGAAATTTTAAAATGAACTTAAAAAAATGTAAGTGTAGAAAAAGATTTCTAGAAAGAGTTTTCAAGTTTCAAAATTTTAAAAGTTTAAAATTTTGTAAATTTAATAGTTTGTGATATTTAGAGTCGCATTAAAATGATTTTTGATAAAATTATGCAAACTTGTTGTCAAAAAGTATTGAATGAGTAAGCAAGTTGTGGGGTTAAGCGATATAATGGTTAAGGGAAAGCACGAATAAATGAATTGGCCATACGGGGTGCATAAATGACCTTGAGTGGAATAAAATATAAAAGTTTCCATAAAGGATGTATTGTGACACACTTTAGCTTGTTGGAATATGAAGAATTATTAGATAAGTTTTTATGAATCAATAGGCTTATAAGTAAACATGCTTTATTAGAGTGACAAGGAAATTTACTTTACACAGAACACAAAAGTCCTCTTTAGAAAAGATTTATAGAAAGTTAACCTTATTTAATTAAAAATAATTTACGCATGGACAGTTAGTAAAGCATTGAGGAAATTTTTGAAAGACGTTTCAAGTAGTTACTATTTAATAGAAAGTACTAAAAATAAATTTAAAAAACTTGCATGGTTTAAGAGAAAATGATAAAAATAAAAAGAATAGGAAAAAGCAAGTTGAGATTTTTACAAGTAAATTTATGACATGGTTAATAATTAGAAATCCTATCTTGCACCACTTGAGGAAATATAAAAGTTTTCTTTTAATATAAATTTGCATCCTTAGTGTTCTATTTTAGAAAAATAGAATAATTTAGTGGGATATTTTTTTCGTAGGTGTTTGTGATGATCGCTATGTAAGAACAAAAACATAGGATATTGTGAATAAAAAGAAAATGAAGGTAAAAGATGATCAACTAAAAGAAAAACAAATAAAGACAACAACTACAAAAATTAAGAACAATAAAAGAAAATGAATTCTTCCATGTAAGCTTGGAAAATTGAAAAGAAAATTTTCTTGTGTAAAAGGTGTTTGGAATAGAAAAATAGGAATTTTAGTTATATTAGCAATTTAGGTTTCCAAGTATGAGGAAAAAAGTGCATAAAAGTGGATGGAAAATATGCAATTTTCCGTTTTCTACATCTTTCTAACATAAGAAATCGAATTCAGAAAATTAGACTTTTTTGCAATTCACAAATCTAAAGTTGGTTGGTTGAATTTGGATGCAAAAATTGGATGAACTACGCTCTTACTTTGTAAGAGTGTGGGAAAAATCGGATGAAAAAGTGTTCTTGATTTTCAAATTATTGCATTCATATAGAAATTGCCAGTATATTTAGGATGTGTGCATCATGTTTTCAACATATTTTCAAGAAAATTTCCATTCATATAGGAGGTACCGCTTAGGCATTTATTGCATTCTTGTATTCTTGTATTATGTTACACCTTGCACAAGTTCACAAATGGTTGTGAAAATTGGATGTACACATAGTCGTTGTAAATTATGCGAGAAATTACATAATTATACCGTTATAAATTTCGAGGACGAAATTTCCTAAGGAGGAGAGAATGCAACATCCTGCATTTTTAATTAAATAATAAAATAAATTCCTATAATTTTTTGAATTTGGTTACGGAACTAGCTTCATTGCGTCGGTGACAATTTATGGTCAATTTTAACCTATGGTTTGTAGAAAACGGACCTAAGACAAAGAAGATATTATTAGATGAAGTTTTAGAACAAATATGGAAAAGAAGAAATAAGAGAAACACACATGAGACCAATGGTATTCAATGTTCTAAATTTTGTGAATAAAAGAAGTGTTAGGTGGAGTGGTTAGGCACTTGCCTCCCAGGTTGTAGCATGCAAGTTCGAGTCCCAGCAACGTCATATTTTTAAATTTTAAAAAGGCCAACTAAAAAGATGAATGTTCTAAAAGAAAAGTATATTGTACGTACATATAAGGAAAAAATATATATAGGTGTGTGTGTATATATATACATGTGCGTGTGTGTATGTAATTGTATATATAGACATGAAATTCGAAAGTAACATGCAATTAATCAAAACAAGTAAGATATACATGTCGGAATAACGTTGTTTAAATTTTGAAAATATATGGAGGTATGTATAAATATATACACATAGATTCAAAATTGAGATTTAAAGCGTAAACTTAAAACGAAAGGTAACAAATGTGGAATAAATGAAAATATGCAAGAGAACAGCGAAGTTTGAAATTTGAACATATATTGAAAAGGAAAGAATCGATTAATTGATAATGTTAATAATAACGTTTATTGCGAAGCTATTAATGAATAAAAGTTTATAAAGTTATAAGTGGATATATATACGCGCAAGTTTGAATTCGAAATCTGAAAAGTGTATACTAAATATAAGAAATTAATACAGAGAAGAATAATAGGCAGAAAAGGTAATGTTGGGTGCAACGTTAAACAAGAAATAAATAACAGAATAAGCGTTCAAGACCCAAAACCGGGTGAAATGGACATTTTTCAGGGTTCTGGTTTTATTATATTCAATCTAACAAATGAGATTCTTCTATGCACCTATATATAAGCTAGACGGGTCTGACCTCCAACTCATATTTTTTGAGAGGGCTCCAGAGCTATGTCATTCTCTTTCTCCTCTGAATTTCTTCAGAAATAGGAATGTATTAGTTTTAGGGTTTTAATTCAAGAGTTAGAGACAAAGAATATAAAATATAAGCTATAGGTGCTTAGGTTTCTCGTATGTATGAGGTAAATTCTATGAATCTGAATTATTAGGATTCTTATCATTCTTTTAGCATCAGATTTGTAAATTCGTGGTTATTTCAATAAAAGAAAAGTATATTGTACGTACATATAAGGAAAAAATATATATAGGTGTGTGTGTATATATATACATGTGCGTGTGTGTATGTAATTGTATATATAGACATGAAATTCGAAAGTAACATGCAATTAATCAAAACAAGTAAGATATAAATGTCGGAATAACGTTGTTTAAATTTTGAAAATATATGGAGGTATGCGTAAATATATACACATAAATTCAAAATTGAGATTTAAAGCGTAAACTTAAAACGAAAGGTAACAAATGTGGAATAAATGAAAATATGCAAGAGAACGGCGAAGTTTGAAATTTGAACATATATTGAAAAGGAAAGAATCGATTAATTGATAATGTTAATAATAACATTTATTGCAAAGCTATTAATGAATAAAAGTTTATAAAGTTATAAGTGGATATATATACGCGCAAGTTTGAATTCGAAATCTGAAAAGTGTATAATAAATATAAGAAATTAATACAGAGAAGAATAATAGGCAGAAAAGGTAATGTTGGGTGCAACGTTAAACAAGAAATAAATAGTAGCAGAATAAGCGTTCAAGACCCAAAACCGGGTGAAATGGACATTTTTCAGGGTTCTGGTTTTATTATATTCAATCTAACAAATGAGATTCTTCTATGCACCTATATGTAAGCTAGACGGGTCTGACCTCCAACTCATATTTTTTGGGAGGGCTCCAGAGCTATGTCATTCTCTTTCTCCTCTGAATTTCTTCAGAAATAGGAATGTATTAGTTTTAGGGTTTTAATTCAAGAGTTAGAGACAAAGAATATAAAATATAAGCTATAGGTGCCTAGGTTTCTCGTATGTATGAGGTAAATTCTATGAATCTGAATTATTAGGATTCTTATCATTCTTTTAGCATCAGATTTGTAAATTCGTGGTTATTTCAATAAAAGAAAAGTATATTGTACGTACATATAAGGAAAAAATATATATATGTGTGTGTATATATATACATGTGCGTGTGTGTATGTAATTGTATATATAGACATGAAATTCGAAAGTAACATGCAATTAATCAAAACAAGTAAGATATAAATGCCGGAATAACGTTGTTTAAATTTTGAAAATATATGGAGGTATGCGTAAATATATACACATAGATTCAAAATTGAGATTTAAAGCGTAAACTTAAAACGAAAGGTAACAAATGTGGAATAAATGAAAATATGCAAGAGAATAGCGAAGTTTGAAATTTGAACGTATATTGAAAAGGAAAGAATCGATTAATTGATAATGTTAATAATAACGTTTATTGCGAAGCTATTAATGAATAAAAGTTTATAAAGTTATAAGTGGATATATATACGCGCAAGTTTGAATTCGAAATCTGAAAAGTGTATAATAAATATAAGAAATTAATACAGAGAAGAATAATAGGCAGAAAAGGTAATGTTGGGTGCAACGTTAAACAAGAAATAAATAGTAGCAGAATAAGCGTTCAAGACCCAAAACCGGGTGAAATGGACATTTTTCAGGGTTCTGGTTTTATTATATTCAATCTAACAAATGAGATTCTTCTATGCACCTATATATAAGCTAGACGGGTCTGACCTCCAACTCATATTTTTTGAGAGGGCTCCAGAGCTATGTCATTCTCTTTCTCCTCTGAATTTCTTCAGAAATAGGAATGTATTAGTTTTAGGGTTTTAATTCAAGAGTTAGAGACAAAGAATATAAGCTATAGGTGCCTAGGTTTCTCGTATGTATGAGGTAAATTCTATGAATCTGAATTATTAGGATTCTTACCATTCTTTTAGCATCAGATTTGTAAATTCGTGGTTATTTCAATAATAGATTCAATTAGGAAGACCACGTGTGACAGATCCAGATCAGATTCAAGAATTGAAAAGCAGTCGGGTGAGTGGATTTACATTATATTTTCTGATAATAGTATTTTGTATCATTTGATTCCTGTCAAAATTTACAATATGTTCTTCTTCTTTTTTCCCTCTTTTGCATCATGATATACAATTTACGTTAGATTTGGTTATGCATAAAATGATTGAATTGTGGTTATACATAAATTTATTGAATTGTAGTTAGGCGCGAATTAACTGAAATTATGAACGAAAAGGTGAATTTTAAATGATTTGGAGGTAAAATGAACATATTATATCAATATTGTAATAAAAGGGAAAGTTCGATAAATTACAGACCATTTGTGAAGAATTACCTTTCAGAATTAAAATGTAATAATTACAGCGGTGAGAAAATGGTATAAATCTAGTGCGCTGCTGTTGGCACCCATATTTCCTCTTTCGGCCACCTTTATAATTTTAATAGAAATAATTACTTTGTGTATGCTTTTGGCCACCACATCATATCTCTTCATTTATTCTTTTACAGTTCTGCCTCTTCTTCTTAAAATAACATGTACTTCTCTAAAAAATAAATTTTAGACCCTAAAAAAAGAAATACTCTCATTTGCCTATTAGACGATAGAAGGGAAAGATTAAAATGAGATTTTTTTTATTTTTTTGGCAAAGCAAGCCGGTTTTTATAGTGATTCGTAACACTTAATGAGGTTATTTTTTGTTTTCATGTTGTTAGAGTTTTCTATTTATTTTTAGGAAATGTCTACGGTTTTCCATTGCTTTTTATGATTTCTTCTAATTGCTAGTTGATTCAAACTTGGAGGACATTAAAATTGACTATGTTACAATAAAGAATGTCAAAGCAAATTATTGATTTTTATGGTTTTTTATCATACACCTTATATGTTATGTTTTACAACTAGATCACATTATTTATTTTTTCGATTTCATAAACAGGGAATTTGAATGATAATAAAATTGAGAATGGTTTTATTGTTTTGAATGATAAATGCATGAATCAGATAATTTAAAAGATTAAAAAAAATTGATTTGATGGATAATTTTACAACTAATCAAGTAAGTATTCATAAAAAAACATAATCGCTAATGTATTTATAAAAACAAACTATGTTAATTTTTTTGTTTCTTTTGTGATTTCAAGTATTCAATTCGTTGAACAAGTTGATTTGATGATGTAAAGTACCATTTGCAATCATTGTACACAAAACTTAGGGAAAACTAGGGTTCGACAACCATATGCGAGGGGAAAAATAAACTTTTGAAATTGACTTGTAGACGTTGATTTCTTTCTTAATTGATGAGAGTGGCCGGAGTTTCCATTGTGGACATTGATTTTACGGCGTCCTATGTTGATTTAAGATTTTAAGACGAAGAAAGAGAGAGATACATTGCTTTGAATTGTTTTATGTTTGGGTGCCTCGTTATTAAAAAAATGAAAATGGTGTTAGGAAGTGGAGAGGCTACATTTTTGAGGTGGTCTTTAGTGTTGGTGGCCAAAAGAAGAAATTAGGGTGTCAACAGCAGCACACTAAGTCTATATCTTACTTCAAGTACAGAAAATATCTTAGATTTGGGAACAATAAAAAGAAGAAAACAAGAATATATATATATATATATATATATATATATATATATATATAAATCTGGAAGGGTGGGTATAGCTTAGATTGATTGGTTAGGAAAAAAGAGAACGTATTTGCATAGTTTGGTAAATAAAGAAAAATATTAAACATGATTGCAAATTAAAATTATGAATAAATGAAGATTAGTGTGATGGTTAACTATATTGCGCACTAATTTGATGACATCGAAAATAAGAAAAGAAATGTTTTGCAATCATGAGTTCTTATTACAAGTAATTACCTAAAACTATGGAAATGAGTTTTACTACAGTTTTAGTAACCAATCAATTTGGAATAGGCCTAACTTCCTAAAAAGAATGAATTGTAAAAATGAGAAAGAAGGGTAACATAACAAAAAGAGGTTATGAAAATAAAAGGAGATATAAAAGGTTTATTGTGTAAACTTATAAAGACAATAAGTATATTAGTGTCATAACTATAAAGGTTATGTTAAATATTAAGAAACCTGTGAAGTATGAAATGAATGGGGAATGTAACCTATTATAATAAATTATATAAGATGGGAATATAATATAATAGGCAGATTTCCATAAGGAGGAGTAGGATAATAATACACAGGTTATAATTAAAAGATGAAACACGAAGTAAGAGGCTTATTATAAATAAACTTAGATAATGAGGAAGAAGTTTAATAAGCAAACTCACAATTATAGTTGTGATAATATTATAACAGGAGATTATAATTAAATGGAAAAGAGTAGAATAGGCTTATTATTAGTAAACTTATAATTAAGGAATTAATTTTAATAAATATAATAATAAACGATGGTCCGTTCCGACATTGCAAATTGATTAGGGAACATAAGCAGCCAACTAAGGTTAATAAATAATTAACTTAAATGCAGAATAAACAATTTAATGTTTAACTTTATTAGCAATGCGGTAAGTAAAACAAACGCATAATTGAAGATTAGACGGTCTAATAACGTAATGACAAGATGTGCTTGGACCAGTCCGTACGTATTTAGGATGAAGAGTTCAACAGGGAAGATCATCGTGGATGTCTGTAGACACGAGGGGAGCACATCCATCTTATTCGACGGGATGTAAGGAAAGTGCGGGACTTCTATGGGACGTGAGGATACTCCGTAATGGCCTTTGTGGTAATCCTAATGAAGATGTACCCACAGAGGCATGGTCTGTATGGTTCCATCCGGTGAGTATGCCTTGAATGCATCTTGGATGATAAGCAGTCTAAAGACTTAAAAGAGGATGATCTTAGGATGGTTCGGTGGCTGCCTCAAGGGGGAGGCTTCATGGTCAAGACCCAAGAAAGGATAGTAGGTCGTCGGATATCTGTCATCGTCAGTCGGAGCGTGTGCAGGAAAGATTGAAACTAAGCCAAGAGGGCAGTGATTTTTTACTATCGGGTCATTGGATGAGGGACCACTTGTTTGTTTAGATTAGATGGTAGAGCGATCATTTAGCTCTTTTGAATAGTCTTTCATTATATTAGGGGTAGGATGGAGTAGGGCCTTGGAGAACCACCGAAGAGACATACCTAAATTTGGATATTTATACTATAGGCCTAACATGGTTGTCCTTTACAGGTTTGTATAAAGCCCCTGACTGAGTTTCGTGGAGAAACTTAGGGATAGGGTGCCTTATGTCGCAGCGATAGACGCTTATTCACTTTCGTAGTATAGCCTAGGACACTTTTGTGGCATGACGTTGGAGACTTGGTATGAATTCGTAGCATAGTCTAGTATGCTTTCGTAGCGTAGAGATGGAGGTTCAATACGTTTTTGTACTATGACGATGGGGACCACTCAAGGAGGGTACTATGGGAAGTACCTCGATATTAGGTACATAGCTACATATATATTATTTATTAGGTTAATCTCCTGGGGAGTAGACGAGTATGATTTATGCAAAAAAAAATCAAAAGTGTATTGTGAAATAAACCTGAATAACTTAATAAATATGAACCAGTAATTGAATGGTATATGTAGTTTTATTTGCAGAAAGTCTAATTTATTCATTCATCGGAACTTTTGTTCTGACCCTGTTGACGTCAAAAGTTGGTCACTAGTGATGTTCAACCCCCAATCGTGTGAAGAGCACACGAATACTGATTATAAAATACGGAAAAAATAAAGGAAACGGGGAAGACACACAGACTTTTTATAGTGGTTTGGCAAAGACTGTGCCTACGTCCACTTTATATATTATTTCTGCTTTGGATTACAAGTACAATGCTTTTTTTCTATTTGAAGAAAAGAAGGAATACAGCTATTTTTTTCTTCCACATAAAACCTCTCTAGGAAGAAGAAGAAGTAGGAGCCGAAAAAAGGTCTGTTTTTTTTCTCTTTAAGCTTTGAGGTATTTATAGGTGGAGATGGAGACTTGGGCTGCTGTGACGTGGCCTGGCCTATCTGGGAAGACTTGGACGCGTGGAGTCCATTCGTTGGATATAATAGTGGCTGGAAGTTTGATTCCACTATTCATAAATAGTATCCTCGAAAGTTGCGGCTTACGTGGCATCCATGGTGAGGTGTATCAGAAGAAGAGCTTTGTCCGGATGTGGTTGACTGCCTTTTCTTCCTTGAAAGTCGGGCTAAGTATTTGAATATCTCAATTGGATATTCCCATATAGACCCGAAATACTCGGTCGATATGCCATGTATGAGAGCGGTTCCCTCGGTCGACTGGGAGAGCAAGACTCCCGGAGTGAAATATTAACTTGTTTGAAAAGCGGATCGACCCATTATGTTATGAATTTGGACCGACCTTCTGCTGGGCTTCCTAGAATGTGATCTACCTAATTTGGTTGGTTGAGCGTTTGGGCTTCAATTTGACCTGTTTCAGCTTTTGCCAAAAGGAGAGCTAACATTTTGCCCTTCAGAATGCATCTTCTTCAACAGAGGGAGTGTGTTCTGAAGTATGAATCGAAGCACAATCGTTCGAGTAGATATGGTCGGGCCGGACCATATTAAGGCCAGAAACCCAACGATTCTGATGATTGTATTAAGGCCAAAAAACCGACAACCACATTAGGTTGTATTAAGGCCAGAAAACCGACAACCATAGGAAACCGTATTAAGGCCGAGATGATCACCGTCTTTATGAGAGTTAGTTCCTGCAAAGAAAAAACAAACTGTTCTCGGCTTGGAGAAGGCTGATGGGTCGAGCATTTTATTTCACTTGGCTTTGAGAGGTGGCGAGTACCAACCATACTCGGCTTAGTGGCGAGTATTAACCATACTCGGCTTAGTGACGAGCAGTAACCATACTCGGCTTAGTGGCGAGCACTAACCATACTCGGCTTAGTGGCGAGCACTAACCATACTCGGCTTAGTGGCGAGCACTAACCATACTCGGCTTAGTGCCGAGAATTAACCAAACTCGGCTTAGTGGAGAGCATTAACCATACTCGGCTTAGTGGCGAGCATTAACCATACTCGGCTTAGTGCAAGTGTTAATCATGCTCGACTCATGTTAGATTAATGTGTCCAGCGAGTAGTAAACGCTCGTGGTGTAGAAAAAGGAGGGGCGAGTATCATCCATACTCATCTTTAGAAACATACCACGCTCAACTAGGGGAGTAGGTGTTTAGATATGGTGGTAGGCTTTCGCGCTGGCCACATAAAAAGGGGGGCGAGCATTATCCATACTCGACTTTAGGATTCTCCAAAGATTATCCATATTTGCAAAATAAAATTCATTGTTGCTAAATAATTGTTACAGAGGAAAGAAATTCTAAGAAAACACCGATTGATTCCAGAGCATGCCTAGGAGCTAAATCTTAACCCCGTACATGTGTAAATCGAGGTGTCCTTTTTATTAAAAGAAATACATTAAAAAAATCTAATTAATGATAATGCCGCGAGTGCTAGTCTCATGGTCCTTTCCGTTCCTAGGAGCTCGTGCATCGACCTGAGAAGCTTGGGTAGAAGATCGCGGCGGCAAGGCTGGGGCGCAACTCTTGACATATTCGGGAAGCTCCCCTTTTTTGACTCGATCCTCGATGAGATCGCGCAGATGCCGACATTCATTGGTGTTATGTCCAGCTACGTTATGGAATATGCAATGTTTGCCGGAATCCAGCTCCATCTTTGTTGGCTCTCGTCGAGGTGGTCTCGGAGTGGGCAGGGACCCTCGTATGTCAAGGTAGATATCAAGCAGAGAGGAATTGAGTTCGGTGTACTGATCGTACTTACTTTCGATCTGAGGTCCCACTTGACGCCTGCTCTTTTCCGGAGCCTTTCCTCTTATTTTATTCTGGCCGCTGCTGTTGGATGGACCTTGTTGCTTCGCGACTAAGACCTCTAGGCTCTCCATCTCAATGCGGGTATCTTCTTGTCGGAGGAATCTCCCGGCCTCGGAATAGAAATCATCTACATCCTTGGGGGGATCTCTGGTTAAAGAGATCGAGAATTCTGATCGGTTCTGAACTCCCGTAATGGCGGCCATAAGTACCATCGATGGTTTGGGCCGATCGACTGACGCTACTGCCACGTTGAGCCTTTTGAGGAAGGACCTGAGCATCTCTCCTGATCGCTACTTGATGGTGGATAAGAACATAACACTTTTTGGTCGGGAGATATGTACCCTAAATTGCTCGATGAAGCGGGTGACTAGCGTGTTCCAACTGCTGATTGACTTCGTTGTTAGCTGTCGAAACCACATTCCGGCTATGTTAATAAGAAAGATGGGAAGCACTTAGCCATGACGTTGGTCGATGCACCAAGTACTTCCATATGTCGCATGTATTGCATGAGGTGGATGGTTGGATTTGTGTGACCGTTGTATGGTTCGAGCTGGGAACTCGAAGTCTGGAGGGTTTCGGGAATTTCTGATTTCCCTGGTAAAGGGGCTGCAATTGACATTGTCTATGTCCTGCTGTGAGGAAATGCCCTGAGTAAAGCGTCGGATGATGCTTGCAAGCTAGCTTCCATCTCCGAGGAGTCATTGCCATGAATTTAGCCCAGCATCCAGAAGAACTTCGGTGCTAGGATCTGGCAAAAGTATGCTCGGAAGGACGACCGTTGGCTGGGCCCGTCTTTCGAGAGTTGAGTGAAGGTGTGAGGGAAGGTGAGCTCTGGTATGTGGTTCTGGGGAGAATGTGTGACGGCAAGGAATTTCGCTCGGTCCGAACCAGTCGTTAAACCGACCCAGACCGTTCGAAACGCCCTATCGTTTGAGAACAGGACAAAACAGAACGCATACAGAAGAACATTTCACTGAATATTACAACAATGCATCAGAATACAAGAATATACTGAGTATAAAAGAATATTACACAGAAATATCAGAGATTTAAATTACATTCAAATACATAGCAGCGGAAAATAATACACTACACAACTAGAAGTAGATATACGGATACAAGGCTTTCCGGATATCGTTCCAGCTGTAAACCAGGATCCTGTGAATATAAATCTGCAAAACCAAAACTACTAGCTGCCCGTGTCAAAATAAGGGCACCCAGAGTTTAGGTTAAAACAATAAACTCCAGGTCAGTCATGTGACTGGTGTGAGAACTAAAACAGTTATTAATCTTTATTTTCAAAGGTAAATCAAGGGACCACGCCGTATAACACGGAACGGGTTTCCTCCCCAGAATACCAGTGCATAAAACAAACAGCGCAATGCTAAATAAAGAAAAATGAAGCTGTTATAAGACCCAGGTCCCATCACACAATGCAACGCAGTCGAGGATAGGGTTTTCCCTTATAACAGCCAAAGAATGCTTGATACGTTTAAAACAAATCATTTGATACTATTATAAGTGTATAAAACAACTTCAAATCATAAGTATCAATCATAGGCGGCATAAGCGCCCCATCCCACTATGTCGCCATATATAGGATTACAATTAAAACCGCAAATGTCACGTATTTGGAAATTGGGTTTCCATCTATGAACCGAGGCTAGGGGCAAGATCCTCTACCGATTCGAGACGCTCTAGCCCGCCCCTCAGGACCCAGACTCAGGTGGGCCCTTGGATCCTCAGGGCCGGTCCACCGATGTGGATTAAAATGCCTGAACATGCGTCTCCCCACCCTATGGGGTGTAAGTCTGGTCCGTCAGCCGACCAGAATGCATTCGGCCGAAACCGATATAACCGAGGCGCCTCGCAACAGCAACAACCACATAAGTCAAACTCGTCAGGGCGTGTAAAACCACTGACGCCACTTCTAGCTAGAAAGAAACGCATGCCCTCCCTGACGTCCGTCTCCCGTTTTTGATTCATACCGGGTGTGAAACTCGCGAATCAAACGTTACACAAAGCTACGCCACAAAGGCCGTGCTTTGATCATCAACCACAAGACTTTGCTTTTCAACAGAAGCCTTGATCATTTGCATCTTAGCATGCCACACAGGCAAGCCATCCTATGCAACCGATATCAGTCACACAGAATGAAATCCGATGTCAGACACACAGTCCATTTACAAGTCCGTCCTGGGTCTGAACGAAACCGGAGGCACCTAGTACCCCGCATATCCATCGATCTCCAAGTACGTCTGGACGATCACCAACTGTTTCCATCTTTTTGGGTGTACAGCCCAATCAAGATCATCAGCTATCACCCAAACGACGTGAAGACCTCCGGTCTTCGACCATCGTCTTCATCTTCGACTTACCGTCGTATCAGTTATTCAGAATGGGATAAACCCGGTCTTTCCGAATAACTCGCGTATATATTATAAAAGTGTTACACAAACACAACATACGCCTCATTCCAATTCATTAGTCACTAACCGTAAATTAATCAAGAGAATAATTCCCCAAATATTAACCCCGAAGGCCGAAACCAACATCAGATCAATATCCAGAAAACCATTCTACTTAGCTAACCGACAGTTAGTTTCTAAATTTCACGTTCAAATCTAATTAAAGATTTAACTATCGCCTGGAGCAAAACTGGTGATACTCCATTCTCGATCTTTTCAATCTAATTAAAGATTCATTAAAACTCCACTTAGTTTTAATCTTCGACTGGGTTAAAGAATCAGTGTCATTTAAAACACGGTTCACGATAAACCCAAAATCACATTCCATTAATTATCGGGTTAAAGAACAAGTGTTATTTAAAACACTGTTCACGATAAACCCAAAAATCAATATCAATTCAATTCCAATTAAATATTATTTAATTGGCACACTTCATTAAATCTAAATAAAAAGATTTAATCTTTTCTCAATTGGGTTCAAGAACAGTGTTAGTGAAGACACCATTCACGACAAACCCAAATCACATTTGATATTCAATATAAGGCTCTGAATAGAAAATATATCGGCTTATATTCAATATCAAATTCTACGACTAACAAATGTCGTATTGGAAACAACGATATAAATATATCTTTCAAATTTCCATAACCACACCTGTATAATCACGAATTCCAACATCGAAATATTCCGAAGACAATTTCGATTCAATTCCACTCCAATGCAATCATTGGATATTCTGGTTATTTTTAAAACCATTTCAAATTCAATTTATTTATTTAAAAATAAATAGAATTATAATTCTAGTTCAAAACTAGTTCATTCCGATAAAAATCTATTTTTATCTTTTCAAATATGGAGTTTTTCATCCCAATCCTTTCTAAATCATTTCTTATGATTTTACACAAATTATTACTATTTTTAATAATTTTATCAAGGCCCGTACAGTCGATTTCCATCAACGGCCATCGAACTGCACTTACAGCGACCTTTTTCGAATTTGATTTGGACATAATTCCAAATCCAACCGTTAGATTTCAAATTTCTAACATTCGCTAGAAAGCTCTTTTCGATACGAACCCAACGGTTCCGGTTTTAGGAGAATCCGACGGTCGGATCTCCCGTAATGTCCGTTTGAAATAAATGGTCGAAATTCGCGAACTGCCGCGGCGCGGCGCGTTCTATTCAGGCCATTATATTATATATATATATATATATATATATATATATATATAATATATTTCGTCGATTTCTATTCAAAACGAATTATATAAATAGTTTTAAAATTCGTTTCAAAATCTATTTCAACTTCCTTTTCAATTCAAATCAAAATTGAATTCTTCTTTATAAATTCGTTTTAAAATTCATTTCCATTCAATTCAAATTTCAATTCAATTTGAATTCATTTCAATTCGTTTTCAATTCAATTCATTTCGAAATCGTTTTCAATTCAATTCATTTCGAAATCGTTTTCAATTCAATTCATTTCGAAATCGTTTTCAATTCAATTCATTTCGAAATCGTTTTCAATTCAATTCATTTCGAAATCGTTTTCAATTCAATTCATTTCGAAATCGTTTTCAATTCAATTCATTTCGAAATCGTTTTCAATTCAATTCATTTCGAAATCGCTTTCAATTCAATTCATTTTGAAATATTTGATTTCAAAATTACTTTTTAATATTCATTTTAAAATGAATAAAATCGATATAAATATCGTTCACGTCAAAATGGCGTCACTCTAATCAACACGGCTTCATATATTGACATTTTCAAATATTCCATTTCGAATATTTCTATTTTAAATATTTCTATTTTAAAACTGGAATGAGGCCCAATCAATTACCATATAAAGTTAATTATATGGATTTTCATACAACACATGTATAATAGCCTTGAAAAATAATCAACCATCAACCAAAGTGCACTACACTGTATAAGCATCAAATATAGATATCTAACGCTTATAACAGCCTGTCAATCAATCGATCGACTTATTTAATCAATCAGGATGAGTGAACTTCAAATTTCATCCCAACACCCGTGTGGGGTTTCAAACAATCAAACACAGATTTTATTCGTGCAGTTGGGCGATGTGTAAAATTTATCGTCCCAATCCATATCAGTCAAATCAGTGTACATAAACAAACCGTCTGGTTTGTAAATGAATATTTTATTTTATTCACATTCACGTTAAAAACTATATTTTTAACGATAAAACATTTTATTTTAACCTATGAATTTCTATTCAATTCATTTATTAAATAAAATGATATTTTTATTTTTCTAACATATTTTAGAAAATTTCGGCGGCATAACGGCACGATACTAGAAACGGGACAAGGCCTAGCCTAATCCCCGGTCTAGTGAAGGCCCACGCCATTCACACATCAATCAAATTCACTTTCGTTATGCAAACCATAAAATTTGGAGTAAGGGTCTAACCTAGCCTTACTCCTTCGCCTTATAACGGCGCACGTCTAATCCTAACCAATTCATCGATTCGATTTTTCATACCACAAATCACATTCAAACCAATATCGCAATCAATCACCAATCAATCAAACAAACAAGTCCATGGTCTGTGGACGATTGTGTCGGGTGCTACTAAGCACCGTCTGCATCCTAGTATATATATATATAACTAGAAAAATAAATTGAAAGGTGAGAAATTCTCACCGAAAGCTATCCAATCATCTTGACTCTCCTTTTGCAGAAGTCTTCGTCGTTATCGCCTTTTGTTGCTTTCGTTGCCCGTATTCACTACATATATAAAAATCATATTTTTATTTCGATGTTCAATATATAAAAATCATGTTTTTCTATCGAAGTTCAATATATAAAAATTATATTTTTTCTATCGAAGTTCAATATATAAAAATTCTATTTTTCTATCGAAGTTCAATATATAAAAATCGAATTTTTAGTTCGCTATTCAATATATAAAAATCGAATTTTTAGTTCGCTATTCAATATATAAAAATCGAATTTTTAGTTCGCTATTCAATATATAAAAATCGAATTTTTACTTCGATGTTCAATATATAAAAATTCTATTTCAAAAATATAGGCTTCGCCTTTTCTAATAAAAAGTTTTCCTTTTTTTCTAATAAAGATCAGATCTTTTTCCTTTTAAAGTTAAAACCTTTTCCTATTTTAAAGCTTAAAATAAAATTCAGTTTTATACTAAAATAAAATTCAGTTTTGATTTCCTTTTAAAATTCAGTTTTGATTTCCTTTTAAAATTCAGTTTTGATTTCCTTTTAAAATTCAGTTTTGATTTCCTTTAATTTTTAGTTTTGATTTCCTTTTAAAATTCAGTTTTTACTTAATTAAAATTTCAGTTTTAAAATCTTATATAAAATTTCAGTTTTTTCTTCTATTTCAACTTAATCAGTTTTTTTCCTATTTCAACATATAAAAATCAAATTGTATGTAAAAATTATTACTTAACAAAACTAAAATTAAAATGAATAAGAAAAATAAGGGAAAAAAAAATACGTACTGTCAGTAGAGGGAGGGGCGGCCTGCGCTCGGATGGTCGACGAAGGGGTGTCGCGGGTGGCCCCAGCAGGTGGTGGTGGCTATCGGGTCGGGTGGGTACGGTTTGATCGATTGGGGCTGAGGGGGTGGTGCGTCGGTGGAGGGGTTCGTACGAAGCGGAAGGGGGTGGAGGAGGTGGAAGCGGCCAGGCGGAGAGAGGGGAAGAAGAGGAAGAGTCGGCGGCGACAGTCCATCGGGGAGGCGGGGTTAATCGCCTGAGCGATTTGTTTATTTTTTTTTTCTTTTTTTTCTCTGAATTGAAATTCGAATGGGGGGGGGTATAAAGGAAAGAATTTTTAATTTTATTATTTTATTTAATTATTTTAATTTCTAAAAAGGTTGACTTTTACATACGACCTCTAAACGAGGCCCACCGCCTGTCGCCCATAGCGTTTCACCCCCATTCCGAACACAATGGGATATGTACCGCAAGCTGAATCGACCGTTACAATCAGTTTCCTTTGAATTTACATTTAAATCACTATATTGAATTTTAAACGTACATTTCAAATTACCGGGGGTCACATACGAACTCTAAAAATTCTCGAAAAATATTTTCAAGCTTCGTATTGACGATACGGTCCTAACAAAACTAGTTTCGTCGAATTCTGAGACTGTTAGAAAAATGGCCAATTTCCAGTCGATTAAAATCAACTGAAATGGTCAAACGCGTTTTCCTTTGCCACGCTCACATACTGATTCGGAAAATTATGAAATTTGGAATCTAGCAATAACTTGACTCTGCGGACCCAACAAAACTGGTTTCGTCGGAATCCGAGGTCGTTTGCAAAATGTCCATTTTTAAGGGCCTGAATTCCATAGCGACTATTCAGAATTTTCAACTGGACATATCTTTTGATTCCCGCTATGAAATCTTGATTTTTCGGATTCGATAGAAAGATATTATCAATTAGATCCCATTATTTTTGGTTTCACTAAAATCCGGATTGTTTTGCACCCGGTACATTCAATTGAAGTTTGAAATCGAATTATCGAACTACCGCGCCATTTTCAATTCTATTTATAATTATATATAATTATTTATATTCTAACGACGACGTATATAATATATACGTCGAATTATATTCAAAATAAATTTTACGTCGATATTATTTAAAATAATCTATTTTAAATATTCAAAATTCGCTAAAATTGCCAAAATAAAAATTTTAAACTGGCCCAGATTTTCCGGGTTGTTACAATCTCCCCCACTTAAAACTTTTCGTCCCCGAAAAGGAACAAAGTCGAAAGTGGTTTGATTTATCAACTCAACATTCGATTTGGCTTTCATTCTCCAACTCTTTAGTTTCTGAGAATTTTCAAAATTTCAAAAATTTGGCTAACACTCTAAATTTTTGAAAAATTTCGCCATAACCTCCCCTACACCGGGAGCATCGGGGAATTTCAAATAGCTTCCCCGGTCCTTCAGATCTCAAAAAGAAAAAGAAAAAGCCAAGCGGCTAGCCAATAGGCTCACAAAATCATCATCACCCAAACAAAACAGGAAATTATGTAATAAACATGTACCTATTTGTCGGGCAAACAAATTTTATCCTCTGCTCTAGCCTCCTTGCAATGACCTGTTCAATATAAGTATACGTATTTGCAAGCAAATGCGACCAATTATCAATACAGTTCAATATTTGATTCAATTAGGCATAAGTGTCTCAAAATTAGCAAATAAATAAACAAACAATGCAAACATCAATCAATTAGTGAATTAGAGTTTTCAAATTCATAATTTTGATACATATACAAAAAATCTTGTTTTTGGTGCCAATTCACAACAATGTGTTCTAACTATATTAGTTTTGGTTCTCACACCAGTCTAATGGAAATATATAGAAAATCACACCTTCGAAACTCGAACATAAATACTGATGATGTGGCCACATCATCAGAATTATCCCCGGGTGTCTAGAATGTGACTCTATATCTATCCAGTATATTAAAAGTTCGAATATACGTTCATGACGCGTATATGCAAAATCTTTATATACTCGATTGTCCAACTCAATATAAAGAGATAATCAAATACGAATAATCGATTTAAATTTTCAAAACAAAAATTTGTTTTCATTTGAAAAATATACTCTTCACACTCGTTCTAGGATACTACTGATCCCATCTCTAACGAGTCATCCCCATTGGATATTACTAATCCAATATCTGATGAATTCTTTCGTATGGTTCTAATGTGCCTTGTTCTCTGAGCTTTGTAAACCAAAGCTCTGATACCAACTGTGACGGCAAGGAATTTCGCTCGGTCCGAACCAGTCGTTAAACCGACCCAGACCGTTCGAAACGCCCTATCGTTTGAGAACAGGACAAAACAGAACGCATACAGAAGAACATTTCACTGAATATTACAACAATGCATCAGAATACAAGAATATACTGAGTATAAAAGAATATTACACAGAAATATCAGAGATTTAAATTACATTCAAATACATAGCAGCGGAAAATAATACACTACACAACTAGAAGTAGATATACGGATACAAGGCTTTCCGGATATCGTTCCAGCTGTAAACCAGGATCCTGTGAATATAAATCTGCAAAACCAAAACTACTAGCTGCCCGTGTCAAAATAAGGGCACCCAGAGTTTAGGTTAAAACAATAAACTCCAGGTCAGTCATGTGACTGGTGTGAGAACTAAAACAGTTATTAATCTTTATTTTCAAAGGTAAATCAAGGGACCACGCCGTATAACACGGAACGGGTTTCCTCCCCAGAATACCAGTGCATAAAACAAACAGCGCAATGCTAAATAAAGAAAAATGAAGCTGTTATAAGACCCAGGTCCCATCACACAATGCAACGCAGTCGAGGATAGGGTTTTCCCTTATAACAGCCAAAGAATGCTTGATACGTTTAAAACAAATCATTTGATACTATTATAAGTGTATAAAACAACTTCAAATCATAAGTATCAATCATAGGCGGCATAAGCGCCCCATCCCACTATGTCGCCATATATAGGATTACAATTAAAACCGCAAATGTCACGTATTTGGAAATTGGGTTTCCATCTATGAACCGAGGCTAGGGGCAAGATCCTCTACCGATTCGAGACGCTCTAGCCCGCCCCTCAGGACCCAGACTCAGGTGGGCCCTTGGATCCTCAGGGCCGGTCCACCGATGTGGATTAAAATGCCTGAACATGCGTCTCCCCACCCTATGGGGTGTAAGTCTGGTCCGTCAGCCGACCAGAATGCATTCGGCCGAAACCGATATAACCGAGGCGCCTCGCAACAGCAACAACCACATAAGTCAAACTCGTCAGGGCGTGTAAAACCACTGACGCCACTTCTAGCTAGAAAGAAACGCATGCCCTCCCTGACGTCCGTCTCCCGTTTTTGATTCATACCGGGTGTGAAACTCGCGAATCAAACGTTACACAAAGCTACGCCACAAAGGCCGTGCTTTGATCATCAACCACAAGACTTTGCTTTTCAACAGAAGCCTTGATCATTTGCATCTTAGCATGCCACACAGGCAAGCCATCCTATGCAACCGATATCAGTCACACAGAATGAAATCCGATGTCAGACACACAGTCCATTTACAAGTCCGTCCTGGGTCTGAACGAAACCGGAGGCACCTAGTACCCCGCATATCCATCGATCTCCAAGTACGTCTGGACGATCACCAACTGTTTCCATCTTTTTGGGTGTACAGCCCAATCAAGATCATCAGCTATCACCCAAACGACGTGAAGACCTCCGGTCTTCGACCATCGTCTTCATCTTCGACTTACCGTCGTATCAGTTATTCAGAATGGGATAAACCCGGTCTTTCCGAATAACTCGCGTATATATTATAAAAGTGTTACACAAACACAACATACGCCTCATTCCAATTCATTAGTCACTAACCGTAAATTAATCAAGAGAATAATTCCCCAAATATTAACCCCGAAGGCCGAAACCAACATCAGATCAATATCCAGAAAACCATTCTACTTAGCTAACCGACAGTTAGTTTCTAAATTTCACGTTCAAATCTAATTAAAGATTTAACTATCGCCTGGAGCAAAACTGGTGATACTCCATTCTCGATCTTTTCAATCTAATTAAAGATTCATTAAAACTCCACTTAGTTTTAATCTTCGACTGGGTTAAAGAATCAGTGTCATTTAAAACACGGTTCACGATAAACCCAAAATCACATTCCATTAATTATCGGGTTAAAGAACAAGTGTTATTTAAAACACTGTTCACGATAAACCCAAAAATCAATATCAATTCAATTCCAATTAAATATTATTTAATTGGCACACTTCATTAAATCTAAATAAAAAGATTTAATCTTTTCTCAATTGGGTTCAAGAACAGTGTTAGTGAAGACACCATTCACGACAAACCCAAATCACATTTGATATTCAATATAAGGCTCTGAATAGAAAATATATCGGCTTATATTCAATATCAAATTCTACGACTAACAAATGTCGTATTGGAAACAACGATATAAATATATCTTTCAAATTTCCATAACCACACCTGTATAATCACGAATTCCAACATCGAAATATTCCGAAGACAATTTCGATTCAATTCCACTCCAATGCAATCATTGGATATTCTGGTTATTTTTAAAACCATTTCAAATTCAATTTATTTATTTAAAAATAAATAGAATTATAATTCTAGTTCAAAACTAGTTCATTCCGATAAAAATCTATTTTTATCTTTTCAAATATGGAGTTTTTCATCCCAATCCTTTCTAAATCATTTCTTATGATTTTACACAAATTATTACTATTTTTAATAATTTTATCAAGGCCCGTACAGTCGATTTCCATCAACGGCCATCGAACTGCACTTACAGCGACCTTTTTCGAATTTGATTTGGACATAATTCCAAATCCAACCGTTAGATTTCAAATTTCTAACATTCGCTAGAAAGCTCTTTTCGATACGAACCCAACGGTTCCGGTTTTAGGAGAATCCGACGGTCGGATCTCCCGTAATGTCCGTTTGAAATAAATGGTCGAAATTCGCGAACTGCCGCGGCGCGGCGCGTTCTATTCAGGCCATTATATTATATATATATATATATATATATATATATATATATATATATATATATATATAATATATTTCGTCGATTTCTATTCAAAACGAATTATATAAATAGTTTTAAAATTCGTTTCAAAATCTATTTCAACTTCCTTTTCAATTCAAATCAAAATTGAATTCTTCTTTATAAATTCGTTTTAAAATTCATTTCCATTCAATTCAAATTTCAATTCAATTTGAATTCATTTCAATTCGTTTTCAATTCAATTCATTTCGAAATCGTTTTCAATTCAATTCATTTCGAAATCGTTTTCAATTCAATTCATTTCGAAATCGTTTTCAATTCAATTCATTTCGAAATCGTTTTCAATTCAATTCATTTCGAAATCGTTTTCAATTCAATTCATTTCGAAATCGTTTTCAATTCAATTCATTTCGAAATCGTTTTCAATTCAATTCATTTCGAAATCGCTTTCAATTCAATTCATTTTGAAATATTTGATTTCAAAATTACTTTTTAATATTCATTTTAAAATGAATAAAATCGATATAAATATCGTTCACGTCAAAATGGCGTCACTCTAATCAACACGGCTTCATATATTGACATTTTCAAATATTCCATTTCGAATATTTCTATTTTAAATATTTCTATTTTAAAACTGGAATGAGGCCCAATCAATTACCATATAAAGTTAATTATATGGATTTTCATACAACACATGTATAATAGCCTTGAAAAATAATCAACCATCAACCAAAGTGCACTACACTGTATAAGCATCAAATATAGATATCTAACGCTTATAACAGCCTGTCAATCAATCGATCGACTTATTTAATCAATCAGGATGAGTGAACTTCAAATTTCATCCCAACACCCGTGTGGGGTTTCAAACAATCAAACACAGATTTTATTCGTGCAGTTGGGCGATGTGTAAAATTTATCGTCCCAATCCATATCAGTCAAATCAGTGTACATAAACAAACCGTCTGGTTTGTAAATGAATATTTTATTTTATTCACATTCACGTTAAAAACTATATTTTTAACGATAAAACATTTTATTTTAACCTATGAATTTCTATTCAATTCATTTATTAAATAAAATGATATTTTTATTTTTCTAACATATTTTAGAAAATTTCGGCGGCATAACGGCACGATACTAGAAACGGGACAAGGCCTAGCCTAATCCCCGGTCTAGTGAAGGCCCACGCCATTCACACATCAATCAAATTCACTTTCGTTATGCAAACCATAAAATTTGGAGTAAGGGTCTAACCTAGCCTTACTCCTTCGCCTTATAACGGCGCACGTCTAATCCTAACCAATTCATCGATTCGATTTTTCATACCACAAATCACATTCAAACCAATATCGCAATCAATCACCAATCAATCAAACAAACAAGTCCATGGTCTGTGGACGATTGTGTCGGGTGCTACTAAGCACCGTCTGCATCCTAGTATATATATATATAACTAGAAAAATAAATTGAAAGGTGAGAAATTCTCACCGAAAGCTATCCAATCATCTTGACTCTCCTTTTGCAGAAGTCTTCGTCGTTATCGCCTTTTGTTGCTTTCGTTGCCCGTATTCACTACATATATAAAAATCATATTTTTATTTCGATGTTCAATATATAAAAATCATGTTTTTCTATCGAAGTTCAATATATAAAAATTATATTTTTTCTATCGAAGTTCAATATATAAAAATTCTATTTTTCTATCGAAGTTCAATATATAAAAATCGAATTTTTAGTTCGCTATTCAATATATAAAAATCGAATTTTTAGTTCGCTATTCAATATATAAAAATCGAATTTTTAGTTCGCTATTCAATATATAAAAATCGAATTTTTACTTCGATGTTCAATATATAAAAATTCTATTTCAAAAATATAGGCTTCGCCTTTTCTAATAAAAAGTTTTCCTTTTTTTCTAATAAAGATCAGATCTTTTTCCTTTTAAAGTTAAAACCTTTTCCTATTTTAAAGCTTAAAATAAAATTCAGTTTTATACTAAAATAAAATTCAGTTTTGATTTCCTTTTAAAATTCAGTTTTGATTTCCTTTTAAAATTCAGTTTTGATTTCCTTTTAAAATTCAGTTTTGATTTCCTTTAATTTTTAGTTTTGATTTCCTTTTAAAATTCAGTTTTTACTTAATTAAAATTTCAGTTTTAAAATCTTATATAAAATTTCAGTTTTTTCTTCTATTTCAACTTAATCAGTTTTTTTCCTATTTCAACATATAAAAATCAAATTGTATGTAAAAATTATTACTTAACAAAACTAAAATTAAAATGAATAAGAAAAATAAGGGAAAAAAAAATACGTACTGTCAGTAGAGGGAGGGGCGGCCTGCGCTCGGATGGTCGACGAAGGGGTGTCGCGGGTGGCCCCAGCAGGTGGTGGTGGCTATCGGGTCGGGTGGGTACGGTTTGATCGATTGGGGCTGAGGGGGTGGTGCGTCGGTGGAGGGGTTCGTACGAAGCGGAAGGGGGTGGAGGAGGTGGAAGCGGCCAGGCGGAGAGAGGGGAAGAAGAGGAAGAGTCGGCGGCGACAGTCCATCGGGGAGGCGGGGTTAATCGCCTGAGCGATTTGTTTATTTTTTTTTTCTTTTTTTTCTCTGAATTGAAATTCGAATGGGGGGGGGTATAAAGGAAAGAATTTTTAATTTTATTATTTTATTTAATTATTTTAATTTCTAAAAAGGTTGACTTTTACATACGACCTCTAAACGAGGCCCACCGCCTGTCGCCCATAGCGTTTCACCCCCATTCCGAACACAATGGGATATGTACCGCAAGCTGAATCGACCGTTACAATCAGTTTCCTTTGAATTTACATTTAAATCACTATATTGAATTTTAAACGTACATTTCAAATTACCGGGGGTCACATACGAACTCTAAAAATTCTCGAAAAATATTTTCAAGCTTCGTATTGACGATACGGTCCTAACAAAACTAGTTTCGTCGAATTCTGAGACTGTTAGAAAAATGGCCAATTTCCAGTCGATTAAAATCAACTGAAATGGTCAAACGCGTTTTCCTTTGCCACGCTCACATACTGATTCGGAAAATTATGAAATTTGGAATCTAGCAATAACTTGACTCTGCGGACCCAACAAAACTGGTTTCGTCGGAATCCGAGGTCGTTTGCAAAATGTCCATTTTTAAGGGCCTGAATTCCATAGCGACTATTCAGAATTTTCAACTGGACATATCTTTTGATTCCCGCTATGAAATCTTGATTTTTCGGATTCGATAGAAAGATATTATCAATTAGATCCCATTATTTTTGGTTTCACTAAAATCCGGATTGTTTTGCACCCGGTACATTCAATTGAAGTTTGAAATCGAATTATCGAACTACCGCGCCATTTTCAATTCTATTTATAATTATATATAATTATTTATATTCTAACGACGACGTATATAATATATACGTCGAATTATATTCAAAATAAATTTTACGTCGATATTATTTAAAATAATCTATTTTAAATATTCAAAATTCGCTAAAATTGCCAAAATAAAAATTTTAAACTGGCCCAGATTTTCCGGGTTGTTACAGAATGGCCCCTCTTGAACCTGATGAGTAGTGGGTCGGGCCATACCCATAACAGAGGGCCTAGGCTGATCCAGCGTAGCATGTGATGTTCAGCGCTCGGGGATGCCCCCAGTAGGAGCGAGATTAGGAGGGTCTACGGTAGCGTTTTCTTCTACCACAACAAGGACCGGTATGATGGGTTGTCCCCCTGGTTCGAAGGGAAGGCCGCACCAGCTCTTCGTTGAAGGGGAAGAGTAGTTAGACTAGTCTGCGGTAAGATTCCGGGTTGTGATGGGAATGGCATTGATTCCGATGGGCCCGGTGGTCGCTCGGCTGGTTCGTTAGGTCGAGCTGTTTCCAAGAGTGGAGGCAAAGTGTTCGACCAATCCAGATCTTGATCGTGAGCCTCCTGAGGTTCTGTTGTTGCAGCTGCGCTGACCGTTGGAAGCGATATTCCTGGCTGTGACTGATCGGTTGGTAGGAACAAACCAGGATGAAATAAAAGGTGTAGCATGATCAGTGGCCTGATTCTTTGCAGACCGAAGATCAGTTGTTGCCCTAGTCCCGACCGGTGGAGGAATTGATGATGAAGCGTTCAACCCTGTCTCCAGTCGACCGAGAAAGTGATCCATCAACTGCTGCTGTCGTTCGAGGAGTTTACCCTGAGATTTCATATGGTCTCTGAACTCGACCATGATTTTATCCATGTCGTCCCAGGTAAGAAATCGAGACATATCTTCATGAGAGGAAACCTCGTGGCTTCTTCTGTAGCATTAGTATCAGCTGCATTGGCATTTGCGGGATAAGTGGATGTTGTATGTTTCTTTTGTTTGTTCGCCATGGACTAAGGCAATCTTCCCTCCACCTGGCGCGCCAAAGTGTTGACGTCAAAAGTTGGTCACTAGTGACGTTCAACCCCCAATCGTGTGAAGAGCACACGAATATTGATTATAAAATACGGAAAACATAAAGGAAATAGGGAAGACGCATAGACTTTTTACAGTGGTTCAGCAAAGACTGTGCCTTTGTCCACTTTATATATTATTTCTTCTTTAGATTACAAGTACAATGCTTTTTCTATTTGAAGAAAAGAAGGGATACGACTATTTTTCTCTTCCACATAAAACCTCTCTAGGAAGAAGAAGAAGTAGGAGCCGGAAAAAGTCTTTTTTTCTTCTCTTTAAGCTTTGAGGTATTTATAGGTGGAGATGGTGACTTGGGCTGCTGTGACGTGGCCCGTCCTTTCTGGGAAGACTTGGACGCGTGGAGTCCATTCCTTGGATAGAACAGCGGCTGTAAGATTGATTCCACTATTCATAAATTGTATCCTCGAAAGTTGCGGCTTACGTGGCAACCATGGTAAGGTGTATCAAAAATAGAGCTTTGTCCGGATGTGGTTGACCGTCTTTTCTTCCTTGAAAGTCGGGCTAAGTATTTGAACAGCTCAGCTGGATATTCCCATGTAGACCCGAAATACTCAGTCGATATGCCCTGTATGAGAGCGGTTCTCTCGGTCGACTGGGAGAGCGAGTCTTCCGAAGTTAAATATTAACTTGTTCGAGAAGAAGATCAGCCTATTACATGATGACTTCGGACCGACCTTCTGCTGGTCTTCCTGGAATGCGATCTGCCTAATTTGGCTGGTTGCGCGTTTGGGCTTCAATTTGACTTGTTGCGGCTTTTGCCAAAAAGAGGGCTAACAAACCCCTTCCTCGTAACAAACCCGCAGGTTAGACAGATGGTTGAGATTCTTTAGCTTAGAGACACTTGTTAGCTAGTGTTATTATATTGATGAGTATTTACTTACTTTTATATTTCATTACCTTCCGTCGTGAGATCTCTATTATAAGCTCTGATATATTTATCTTTGACTTTCTATAGTATACCAGATAAACTAGCTCAGACTACGATAGATTTGGATTTAAAAAAAACGATCTGTTGAAATTCAGGTTGTTACACAAGCGCCAAGAAACCATCACCCGATAAAACTTAACCCTCACCAGTTGTTTCCAGTCGCATATGTGGGGTCGCTATTAAAGAGAATGGCCTTGACGGTTAAAATGGAGGACCAAGCCATCACGCATGTTCCAACACAGATGGATCATCAATAACGAAGTTAGAGTAGGAAAAGACGAAAAGAATATCGGATTTGAGGAAAAGAAAGGGTTTGGAGTGGAGAGCTTCTGCTAAATACTAGGTATATCAAAAGCAAGAACTGTTTATGGAGGAGAAGAAGAAATGTTGAGAGGCGGTCATGAACTGAAAGGAATAAATGAGAAGAAAAGAGGCATAAAGGAGAAAGGAACCTGTCGCCATTTCCAGTATTCAACAGAAGCTTTTAAATTTACTTGTGAATGAATTAAATCTTCTGTAGTTTTTCACAATATGGTCAAACCTTGAGTAGTTTTTTACTTACAAATTTACAGTCATCGCCCTATCCCTATTTTAGACAAACTCTAACATCATTGATAACACATTTTCACATGTAATAAACTTATTTGTCCTTTTTTATTTTTTTGCTTACAATGTCATTTTATTTTCGTTTCAACAAATTATTCGGATCTGGTTCATTTTTTTCCTATTCTTTAATGTTATTTTTATTTCGTTCTATTCTCCTATCATCCTTTGTAGTATCTATTTAACCCCAACACAATACTTAGTTATTTCTGTATTTATTTCCTTATATAAAATTCTCAAATCGTTGAATCTTTGTTATGAAATATTTTAAATTTATTTCATCATTTTAATGGTATTTCAGCTGTTTATTTCAAGTTACTAACCTTTAAAAATTCAAATAATTTTATATAAACTTGAGAAAATTCACATACCAAAAATGCATCTCAAAAATCATGAATTAAACAACGTTTTTTTTTTGGCAGGGCCGACCGATTTTTAAAGTGATCTGCAACACTTAACATATATAATTTTCATTATGATTGAAAACTACTAAAGTATGAGAAACCTATATAAACATCCCATATTTGTTCATTTTTATCCAAAACGTTCATAATTTTTTTGCATTCATGCATGGAAACCCCATTTGAACCCCTTTCATACATAACAACCTACACTATGCCATAGATGACATATCCCAACGAAAACCCATGGTGTTGCTAGCTACAATGTTGCCATTGCTATGCTGTTTTTTGTCTATTGCAACGCACACTTCAATGTGTTAGCATAGATATCAACATGTGTTGCAGTAGCCACGTGAGTAAAATTATCAATCCGCGTCAACATAATCCAACGGTCCACGTTACTGATCCGCATCAATCTGATTTTCCTTCAACAACTCAGCTTCTTTTCCCTAAATTTTCATTTTCCCGCTGAAAAATAATTCTCTTTGTTTTCACTTGAGAAATTATGGCTGTCTTCCACTTTCACAACCCTAAATCGTTCAAACCCTAAACTAAAATCCAAATTCTTATCAAAAAATAATTTCAAAAATGGCGGATCTGTTTTTGCTGATCTGACTTTCAATTTAGATCTGAACATGTACCAGTTTCATAATGATGTTGTTGTCTCCTCTAGCGAGGCCTCTCATTCCATTCGAAGACTTTCTGCTCCTTCGATTCCGCTACAAATTGTTCCTTCTGACGATGATTTTCCATCCCTCTCCTCCGTTTTCCGACCTGCTGTAGACGCTGCTAGTCTGCCTCTCCGCTCCACTTGTGATAAAGACGTTTGTACCATGGGCTTCCTGAGTTTTCTTGCTGCGATGGATTCAGCTGTGATAGGTACAGGTACGAATGAATTAAATGTTTGGTGTAGTTTATGTGGAACAGATTGTTGTTGCCACATTAATTTTTCCCACAATAGTACCAACCCGTGTGTTATTCCATCATGCACTCATTCTGACTGTGGTTATGCCAAAGTGACGCCTGGCTGTGTCATTTTGATGAGTGGAAACAATTTGTATGCAAAATATTTATTCATAGGGTTCACGTTTTCCAAATAAGCACCAGAGTAGCATCTGATCATTTCATTCTTGTCTAAATCTGCTTCATTGGTATTGATATGACACTAGTTCAATAATGCAATTCTATGAGAAGGAGAAAACATTGCTTTCTGTTCAGTATTGTAACTAGGAGACAACGAAAGCTCAGCAGAAAACAACTTATCTAAGTTTGTTGGAGTCTGGTTCATCGATCGGCATCCCACGTTTAGAATTAGAATTGAGCCTCGACAAACACAGATCCTTAATCAACTGCTCTTACATCATATAATAATCATCTATGTCACGTGCATTCAAAGACGATCTTAGCCTGCTAAAGTAAGGCAGATTCAAAGTAGGCACATTGGGTTGAGGACAATTTAGTCCAAGGCCATTGTAAGCTAGGGCTACAGGAGACATAGGTGGAGTGATTGAGGAAACGATACATCATATCCCATAATCATTTAAAGGGGCAAGGCTTTTCATTGGTGTATGCAATGAAGCATACCATGCGATCAAAAGAGGTGCATCTTTGCATAGTTCGGAGTGATACCATGTAGGGTGGAGCCATATATGTTAATTATTAACCGAATCGCATTTGACATGACCGCACTTAGTAAATGATCAAGCTGTAGAAGGAAGAGATAAAGTCTTGGTTGAGATGACTCGACTCTGCATATTAGAAAGTCGGTTTCGTTTTACTATCGTAAGCCTCACAATATCTAATAACCTTATACAATATAACACATTATGACCCCAAGTGAGTTCATATTTCTCCAGCTACCTGCTTCTCTTTCTCTTCCTTGGTTATGATCATCAAGTTAGAGTAAATGATGTTTCCTGCAATTTATCCTTTGTAACTTTGGTTTGGGTAATTTATGCATCATCATCCTCATGGCTTGATTGTTTTTCCATTCTCAGAAAAGGTGTACACAAACGGGAAGCACTGGCGCACTTAAATTTGATCCTGTTATGCATTGATGAGATTTTGCATGGAGGGTACGTCTTTAATATTAAATCCTTTTAAACTTCTTTTGAAAATTTTGAAACTGTTATACATTGTGGAAACATCGCTGAAATCTTTATCTGCTACCGACAAATTGCTGCTTATGCCCTTCGCTGAAACTTCTTAATGTATTATATACTAAACTGAAACCTGATTATGTTTTTTTCTTTTCCTACTTGTGTGTAGACACTGTTAGTCGTCTGCAGAGAGAACTGTGTTGTATTCAACTTAGAGTGCTTATATATGTTATCACCTATCAGTGTTGGAGCTACATAGAAGCGTAAATAGTCAAGAACCTTGATTTATGTCATATATTGTATCCGGTATGTATACTAGTTACATTTTCTCTTCTTTTGTGCATGACTTGTTTTCTGTTTTCATTTTTCTGTTCTGCATTATGTAAAATGTAAAATTTAAAACTAATTATCCTAGTTTCATTATAGATATAGAAAGTATGGTTTATGGGAGAGGTACAGAGAATTGTACCTGATGGGGATCTAGTTTAGACTATAGGCGAAAGCGATTACACAAAAGATTGATTCTTTGCTCAGGTTACTAGGTACAAATTAGTCGACTTTTCTTTATATATGAAGTGGTCACTGAGCATCACTATTAAATATTTTGCATCATGAACATCACTGTTAAATGTGGGATATCGTCCAACCCATGGAGTAGTATTCACAATGTAGTTTATATAATCATTTTTGTGTATTTTTTCTTGCTTATGGTTGTATGTGTGAGTCTGTATATGAGTGTATCAAGTGACAATGTAGTGAGGAATGTATGTAAATATGAATGATTGTGTAATATACGAGTGAATGTACAATAGTGGAGTCAAAAAATTTGTTTCATTTGAAATGTTGAAATAAAATATTTATTTGAATAAAATATTTTATTATAATATTATGAAATCTTTGATTAATAGCAGTTGAGGTGTAATTAGTTTTAGCAGCTGTAAAACAAATTTTAACAACTGCTAGAAACAGTTGTAAAAAAGGTTGACTTCTTTACGATTGACAATTGTACTAGGCATATTACAACTGTTTTTGGCAGTTGTGAAAGGGTATTTTTTGTTGTAGTGGTACCTGTGGCAACACCAGTATTGATGTTACCATCGGGTTGCAAAGGTGTTGCCTTTGACTCTAAGGCAACACGGCAAAAGGCAACCCCAAAAAAGTGTTGCCACAGATCATTTTTTGCCTATATCAATACTTTTTGGCACCAACTGTGTTACTTCTCTGGGGTTGCCGTAGGCCATCTATGGCGTAGTGCTACAAACCCAAACCAAGACCATATATTTTGGGGATTAGTATAAAATGTTAAGTATTAGCTACTAAGATATTTAATATGCTTAGCTTTAGTCTTCTCTACTTTACGCACTCCTTATCTTCTCTTTTATTTACCTTTACAAATCCTCCATTAAAGTATTTCTCTAGCTTTAATTTATTCACAGTAGAACGAAATGAATGATTTAAAAGAGTGATACTCGTTGTCTCACAATAACTTAGGCATGGGCCTTCATACCAATTTCTATTATTCTGCTTGCCTCTGCTCCTCTAATTTAACCCCTTTATCGATTACATTGATAATTGTAAAATTAGGGTTGTTATATTTTACTTTGCTAAGTTCGGCACCTATGTCAACCTATGCATTTTAATAAATAGTTAAAGTGTCTCTTCATAAGCGTGTAAGAAGAACATAATCACCACCTTAAGGCAAATTTAATATCACTTAAATTTGTTACTTCGTGATAATAGAAGAAATTAGCCCCTAACTACTCTATAACCAATTAGGGGTTGTTAGACCAAAAAAACTCACTAACATTTTAACGTTAATGAAGAAATCCTTCCCTCCGAACCTTGATCTATGTCCCAACCAAAACCCGTCTCTCAAAACCCTTAGAGACCTTACATAATGCATATGTGAAATGTTTACACCCAGAGGCACTTAGTTGCAAAAATAAACTAACCCTTTGTTATGTCATCAAAAACAAAACATCCACCCATGGAAATAACCTCATACCCTATCCTAACACATGAGGCACGTTCGTGCATTAATCAGCTGAAGGATGATTAGTATTGAGAGTTGATATCTCAAAGTCAAGAACACTTATTTGAACTCCCATAGTCAACAGCCTACTGCCAAACTCTCTCACTGCACAGAAAATGCAGTAAAGAGGAGGATGTGACACTCTCGTCAACGAGAATGGTGATGTCGAAGAGCTTAGTTTGGGAACAAAAACAAATAAAAAAGACCAATAAACCTGAATGTTAGTAGTCGATATGTGAATATCAAACCACTAATATTGGACAAAAATCAAGATCCCTACCGTGCAAGAGAATGAAGCCGATTTAGCCTATACGAGTTCCCCATCATGCATTAGTTAGAAGGATGAGAATATAAGTGAATTAATCATTCCCTGGTTAACAAATCCCTAATACTAATATAGCTTTATTACTCCTAGATGTGTCATCTTTTCTTATTATCATCTTGTAATCTCTTGTAGATGTAAAAGAGCATGATAGTAAGAGAAATTCACATTAGACATTGCTCTCTTGGATAAAACACTTCATGCCTTAAGTTGTTTACTTTTGAATATTCCTTTCCCATCATGTTTGTCATCATTAATTTTGATAATTAACAAGTAATATTTTTTGTTCACAACACATCATCATAAATCAACATTTACAAAAAGATAGTCAACAATATTATTTTTGGTATAGTCCAAAAAGGTTTCATTTTATATTCTATTCTCGAATCAATGTTAAGAATTAGTAATGTTGCATATCATATGAAATGAAGCAACGACTATTGTATTTTACTTTCCTGACATATTCTCTGAAGATACATATCACTTTTTTAGTTCTTCTCTTATGAAAATTAACAAATTAGCTCCAATTTGTATAGTTCTATTTTAAGGATGTAGTATTTAAGGTGATAAAAAAATGAACGAGCATTAAACGCTAAATTTAGATATTTACTGTACAAATTATCTTACCATATTCAATTAAATTTTTAGCATATGTATACACTGATTTGTTGAGAACATAACAAATCATCACGATGCGAAGGTAACTTTTAACTTTCAGTCTTAAAGATAAAATCATAAATATAAAAGAGTGTTTTGCATAACATTATTTGCTAGATAGAACACTTGCTAACTATGTACCAAAGGACATTTAACAATTTCTTGCTAGCAGTCCATATAATTGATATCAGATAATATCATCAATATATCTCACATCGCTCCTTAATTGGTTTTTTCCCTTAACTTTAAAATATCGATATATGATATATTATTCAATATTTGTCAATATATGACTTTTATATTTAGTGTGGAATACCTGATATGTTTTGAAATATTGATCAATATCTTTAGTGTGGAATTCAAGGGGCCCACTGTCCTTTTTCCATTTACACTAAGATTCGTCCTTTCTCACTAAATTCTAAACTTTCCATACTTTTCACCAATTTTTTTATCAAGTTTGTTCTTCTCTCTATTTTCCAATTTTTATTTTATTTGATATTTGTGAAGGTATTTCACTTGTTTATTTCAAGTTACGAACCTTAATAAATTCATATAAACTTTACAAAATAAAAACTACTACAGAAATTAAGACTTAAAGAATATATATAATTTCCTTTATGACTCGAAATTACAAAAGTATAACAATTAAGCATACCTATGCGTATATTCATTCATCCTTCCTCGAAACATTCATTAAACCCTTTGCATTTATACATGAAGAATCCATTAGAACCTCCTTTACACATAAAAATATGCAATCCCAAACTAAAATTCTATATTTTTGGTGATGGGCATAGAAAGGTTAAGTAATACTCATCTAGATATTTAATATGATTAGCTTTATTCTTCTCTACCTTGAATGTTCCCTATCTCCTCTTTTATTTTATTTTCCTAATCCACCATTAAAGCATTTCTTCGACTTTTATTTTATTTTTAAGTAGAATGAAATGGATGAATAAAAAAAATGATACTTATTACACTATAGTAACTTGGGCTTTTATACCCATTTCTATTAGTCCGCCTCTGTTTACCCTTCTAATTTGATCCTTCGAAACACCTTTAATTAATTACACTAATTTACTATAAATCTACGATTATCACATTTTACTTTGCTAAGTTTGATACCTAAGCTAAGCTAGGCATTTTGACAAACATTTAAAGTGCCTCTTCGTAAATGTGTAAGAGAACAATAACATAAATACAGCCTTAGAGAAGATTTAATACCACTTAAATTTGTTAATTCATAATCATAGAAATAATTATCCCCATAAATACTCTATAACAAATTGGTTGTTGTGAGACTTAAAAAGTCACCAACACTTTCACACTAAAAGAAGGATTCCCTCTTAACAAAACTTGATCTACGTCATAACCGATCCTATCTCTCAAAACTTCCTAAGGAACCTGAACAATGCAAACAATATATTATTCTACTCCCTCACTACAAGAACCTGAGCACTTAGTTGTAGAACCGAACGAACCCTTCGCCATCTCATCAAAAGCAAATCATCTACCCAGAAAAATAGCCTTAGACTCCATCCTCAACACATGCAGCAGCTTGGTTGTGTAGATTAACGAAAAGATGACTTGCATCGAGAAGTTAGTAGCTCAAAGTCAATAACACTTTTCTGAACTCCCATACTCCACGGCCTACCGCTTTACTCTCTTATTGCATAGAAAGTGCAAGAAAAAGGAGAATGCAACACTCTTATTAACAAGAATAGTGATGTCGGAGTGTTCATTAGGGAAGAAAAATAGAAAAACACCAATAAACCCAAATGTTAATGGTAAGTCTGTGAATATCAACCCACTACTACTGGATAAAAATAGTACCATACCATGCAAGAGAATAGACCAGTTCTGCCATAAGGCTTTCACATCATGTATCACTGAGTAAGATGAGAAGATAAGTGAATCAACGACTCCTCAATCTGTTGCTTCTTGAGGTGAGCAACTTGGTTACTTTTAGATGTGTAATCTTTTCTCATTATCATCTTGTAATCCCTTGTAACTATGAAAGAGTTATATAATAAGAGAAATCCACATTAAATGTTGCTAGCTTGGCTTAACCACTTATGTCTTAAATCATTTGCCTTTGAATATATTTTTCCTTCATTTTGTCACCATTAAGTATGATAATTAATAAGTAACTTTAACATTCACAATGCATCATCATAAATCAAAGTTTACAAAAAATATCGTCAATAATATTATTTTAGATTTGGTCCAAAAAACTTTCTTACTAGTCCTGAATCATTGTTAAGGATTAATGAAGTGTTCTATCATAATACAAAATTAGGTAGTGGCCATTATATTTTACTTTCCTCGTAAGTTTAAGATTCAAATTTACTAGCATATTCCTTAAGGAAACATATCAATTTTTTTATTTTCTTATGAAAAGTTAACAAATTAGTTCCAATTTATATAGTTTTATCTTAACAATGTAGCATTCAAGATACAAAACAAACAAACAAGCATCAAACACTAAGTTCATATATTTTTGAAGCATAAATTATCTTAAAATATATAACGTAAATTTCTAGGTATATGTTTAATTTGTCAAGAGTACTTAATAAACCATCATGATGTGGAATAACTTTTAGTTATCAAGTTTAAAGATTACTTCAAAATTATAAAAGAGTGTTTTTGAAACATTAATTGCTAGATATAGCACTTGCTAATTGTACACAAATAAAAGAGCATTTAATAATTTCCTACTAGCTAACTATGTAAAAGTATCACTTAAAATATCATTATATGATATATCATCCTATATTTTCGATATATGACTTCAATATCTAATGTATAATACCTGATATTTTTAAAAAATATTGATCAATATTTTTAGTGTTAGAGGAAATAAAATTAAAAATAAATATCTTCACGTCCTCAATGTTTATTTTTATGACACAATGAATGACAATTTGTAAATCAAATTAGAAATCTCATTGTTCATTATTTAGGTTTAACCATGTTGCTATAGTGTTTTTTCATTGGTATTTAAATATTAAAATTATACTTACTCTATTATTTTTTATATTTTTAATTTTTCATTAGAGCTTTATCATTAAAAATAAGATCATGTAAGAGTTACTTCTCTATTTAGTTATTTTCTTTACACTATTTCTAAGTGATCAGTTAGCTTACAAATATTTGTTTTTTTGTGTGTTCTAGTTAGGATCATACACTAAGAGCTAAAAGTTGAACCTCAGTAAAGCTTCGTAGTTGATATTGGTGAAAAGTACGCAATTACTAATAATTAGTATTATATCAACGTTACTTGCTTGAAAAAATAAGTAAAAATTCTAGATGATTACATATTTAAAGAAGCAAATATTATAGTGTAAAAATGAAGAAAATAATAAGTACGCGTTTTATATGACGAGCCTATTTCAAAGCTTGTATCTAGTACATTATCATAGAAAATAAAATGTAACATGTAAATACATGCAGTCAGACTTTAGTGGTTATTTAGCAGCAAGTATCTAAATTACTATAACAAGATAATGTACATATATATCCACCTTTTAACAAAACGGCTTTGTTTTGAACTTGGACAGTTGGATTGCCCGAAATCAAGTATGGATCACCACATGAACCCACAATCATCTGGATTCATTGGAACATCGCATTGGAGAAAACTAGTTTTACACTCAAATTTTGGCTAAATGGGGTATCAGTATGACTCCACTACATCTGTAGGAGTTCTAAAATTGACTAAGTAGGAAAATGGTATGACTTCAAAATGTAGGATTTTAGACATCAACAATTTGATTAGAACTTCGTCAATAACACAAGAAACAAAGCTTAAATCAACAAACCGACAAATGGAAACTCAAGTTAACAAGCAAAGGGTCCCACCCTAAGGGTCATACGGGTCGGTATCTTCCCTTCATAGGAGATCGGTACCGACCCCTCATATGGGGTACGAATTGGGCACCACTTTATGGGTTGGGTAGTACCCTCTTAATAAGCCCCCTATGCCTTTTTCTACCGTTTCGACTCCTACTACCTTTATTAATAGACCCTTAGGGGCGATGGAAATGGATCTTCTCTTCCCCATGTAGGAGCTCTTCTACACCTTGGAGACAACTAAAAATTCTCTCTTCACTTCTATAACAACTACCTATACGTGTAATGGGACAATATAAATAATTGATTACAATTTACCAAACAACTATAAAATCTCATGTGCTCATTTAATTTTCCATACTTTTTTATTTGGATTATTGCTTTCATTATTATTCGGCGATGATTTCATGATTATTTGCTACAATTGAACTACGAATTGCATAAATATGGGTGTTAAACATAAGTGACTAAAAATCGATTTAACATTTTGGCGCATCAGAAAAGGGGACTACAACCTGAACCAAGGAAATCTCTCTGCTTAGGAAACTGCAGTTTGGAACAAGAATATGGACAAATAAACGAAAGGCACAACAATTGAGGGAGCCATTCAAAAGGATTCTTTCGAAGGATATCCTTCCTTAAACTTGACAAGAAAGGACATGAATGAAGTGGTTACAAGCCTACAAAACCAACTCGAACGTCAAAAGAACTTGATCAAGTGACAAGAGGAGATGATGGAGAAATTCCTTAATCAGGTGGACAACCAGGAAGATTTGAATACCAAAACGCAACTGCTGGAACTGGACCCGTTGTCGAGCAACAACTCAGGATGGAACTAGGGGAAACTGTCCCCATGACTAGAGAAGTCAGTAACAACTCCATCCTAAGTATTAGTAACAATCCCACTAATGTGGAAGGCAAACCACTCTCCCCCGCGAGCACCGACTTGGCATTTAACTCTGTTGGATTTTTTAGTCTTGGCTTGGTCAACAGAAATCAGGTGCATATAGCTTGGACGAAGGATTAGATACTCAAAACACCCGAGCTATGGATGTAGGAATTCGAGATTGGCATCAACTATTGAATGATGATAGTTAAATCATGGACTTGATTAGGAGGGCCTCGAGCGGGTGATTGAACTTGGACTATGTCAATCATAGTTTTTTCACCTAAATTATCAGGAACTCTCGATACCCACCGGACTTCTAATTGCCAATCTTAGACGTTAACAACTGCAGAAAGGATACTACCATCCATATGGAAGTGCTGGGGATAATTGACGATGCCATGACTAATTTCTTCCCATTGTTTCTCCCGAACATTGCGGATATGTGGTTCTGATAGCTGGAATCAGACTCAATTGGAAGCCGTAGCAATCTAGTGGACAAAATTATTAAAGAATATTGGGTTTACATCTCAAGACCCAGAAACATGATGATCTTAACAACTGCTAAGAAAAGGGTTGGACAGACTCTACGAAAATTCATGGAATGCTTTAACATTGTAGTGGCATTGGTTGATCGACTGGAACCATCAATGCTTCTGATGGTTATAGTTTCTAGCATACTTGATAATTCACAGTTCAAAATATAACTAGAAAGAAATACCTTTGGGATGTTTGATAATTCTAATTCAACGCTGAAAGGTTTCTAAGGCAGGAAGACGCAAGAGCAGATTGTGAAGCTCCTAAGGTCAACATCATGAAGGATGAAGGACCATCCAATTTTGGAAACAATAAAGGAAAATGCAAAGTTGAAGGCAATTCATGCCTGGGAAACAGAATCAAAAGGGAGCCAAAATATGACTTTTACACAAAAATGAATGTGAGTATAGATCAAATATACATAGACATCAAAGACAACCTTCCGTGGAGAATGCAAACTAGACAGAAGCCTATAGAGTAGAAGATAACTTCAGGGAAATTCTACTTGTCAATGAGGGTTTCATTGAGGAGCAAGTGAGGAATAGAAAATTATGGAAATATGTCTTAAATCTGGCCCACTGTACCGGAATAGGAGCAACCGTTAGTTGCAAGAAATAAAGGCAAGACAAGCTCTCGATGAGGCATTATCATCAACTGGTGATTGGAATCAAACAATAATGATGGTTAAGTCTCCTACCCTTACACGAGAACAGAAGAAGTCACTACGCATGCTCTTGGATGAACCATCAATTTTATCTCTTTCGTTTTCAATCAATTTTCAATAAAAAGCTAAACCATTCACTCTTGTATGGGGACTCGTGACATCCCAAAGCGTGCTTTGGATGGAGGTAAACCTATTGGTTTTCTATAATAAAGTTTATGTTTGCTTACTCTAATAAAGAAATTTGGAAAGTATAGATGATGCCTGTCAAATAAGGATTTTGAATTTCATTACTTTAATAAGACCACTTGGCAAGTACGGCTAATGCTCGTCAGATGTGAAACCTACAATCATATAACTTTAATAGCCATTCGTTGAGTGCGGTTAATGCTTATTGGATGCAAAATATGATTTCAAACAACTTTCTTTAAACAATTTGGTGAGTATGGTGTATGCTCATCAAGTATAAAGCTTTTTAATTCATTCGATCGTCATGTACGTCAAGATCCCAGTGATACAATGGATGGTAGAGTATAGATGATGCTTAGCTAGTTCCCGGTGAGGCTATATACTATCAAGTACGATTGATGCTTGATCAAATGCAAACAAAAATGGTGAACCATCAAATATAGTTGATGCTTTGTGGGTATCCAACAAAATCATAGATTGTTATGCATGGCAAATATTTTGCAGTCCAACTAGGTTGTGAACCATCAAGTATGGGTGATGCTTAGCCAAAATCAACCAAACTACAAAACGCTAAGTATGACTGATGCTTAGCGAAAGCCCAGCGAGCCTTGAAATCACCATGTAGGGGCGATACATGACCAAACCCAACAAAATTATGAAGCAGTGAGTATGGCTTATGCTCAACTAAATCACGATGAGGCTTGCAGCACCAACTGTAGATTACGATTGGCATGAACAGGCCTTGGATCGTCAAGTGTGGATGGCACTTGGCAAGGAATCAACCCGGCGATGTCGCGAACACCAACACGAACTTGGAAAGGGTATTGTAAATATAAACAATCCGATGAGATCTTGGATCTCAATTACGGCTTGAAAAACCATGAAATTCGATATTAATCTGGGGAGATTACAGATATTAGACTTATACACATCCTTCACAGGAAGATATATCTTGGAGGGCAAGCGTTAATCCACCTTTTAACAAAACTGTTACGCTTTGGACATAAAAACTTGGATTGCATGGAAGTAAGCACAGATCACCACATGATCCCGTGGTCATCTAAATTCATTGGAATACTTCACTAAAGCAAACTAGAATTGCATCCAAAACTTGGCTAAGTGAAGGATTGATATGACTTCGATTCCTCAAGATAGGAGTTAAAAATTTGGCTAAGTGAAGGATCGGTATGACTCTGAAGCGCAATATTTCAACACTCAACATGTTGATCAAAACTACATCAATAACTTAAGGATCGGAGCTCAGATCAACAAATTGATAAATGAAAAATCAAGCTAACAAGAAAAGGGACCTACCCTAGGGGTTTCACCCTCGACGTGCACCCCAAAGGGGTCGGTATTGACCCCTCATGGGGGATTTGTACTGACTTGTATCATTCCGTGTTTTTATCATTTGGAATTGGATATTTAGTTTATCTTAAATATTCAAATACAGGATTATCAAACATAAATAATAATGACTTATGTGATGGATAATAATGTTAAACATATTTCTAAATTTTATTTTCAAAAATAAGATATTTTGATTTTTCATTAGAAAATCAATGAAAATCAGTTTTCGATAAAATCGAGATTTTCAATATTGGATAACATGAAACTGAATGCATTTATCCATTTAGGAACGAATATGAAATAAAATAATTTATTATAAAAATAAAACGTTTTGATGAAATCACCAATCATATCATCAAATATAGATAATAAATCTTATTAATTAAAATTAAGTTCAAATGATAAATAATTCATTTTAATTAGTTATATAAATGATATATAATTCATTTTAATTACTTATATAATGACAAGAAGTAATTTACAAGGGATTTATAAATATATCAACTTGCTTTATAAAGATAAATAAATTTCGTTAGATTCCAATAAATCGACATCTTATTTTATAAATGGATTTAAATATTATTTAAAATGTCATAGCTTAAATAATATATTTTTTAATCATTTAAAGATGATAGGAAATTTGTGAATTTTTTAAGAAATTAATATTTTGATTAAAAACTAAAAATACGTACAAAAATAAAAAACCAGATTATCGACAATTTAACATGTGAAAGTTAAATGTAGTCATTGCAACACTGTTAGACACACATATATACATGAACATATGTTGACACGCTTTTTCGGTCAAAGCTGTCACATGTCAAGTTTTCAACTAGCAATGCGTTCAAACGTCAGAAGAATCGTTAGAAAACACAAAGCAATTTGGTCAAAGTCACATAACGAACATAAAAAAGCCTGAAATCCCTTTAGATGACATTTTTTGCGCTCGAAAACATCAATTATAGTGCCTTGCACGATAATTCTTATAGCCCTCTGAATTAGCTTCAGATACAACTTTCGTTTGACCAAAACGGACTTATGGTTTGAAAGTTATACCCGTTTTCGTGAGCATGCGTAGAATTTTCGGATCCCTCATCTCCAGTACTTCGTACCCCTCAATATTCGGAACCCTCCGGTTCGGATCCGAATACGGTTCCATAGAGTTTAAACTCCCCTAACACCAAGAAGTCATACCCCTCTGGAACCAACGAGTCTCGGATCCAAGTTGTTTGGATCCCTCGGCATCAGCAATTTCATATCCCCTCCACTTCGTTCCCAGAAGCTTCAAATCCCTCCACTTAGTTTCGTGTCCCTCAGTCTCTTTCGAATCCCTCGGTTTTCTCTTCAAAACATCGTATCCCCTCGGGGGATATGAAGACTCGTATCCTTCAAGGGATACGAATTTTCATATCCCCCTGGAGGGATACGAGTTTTCCAGCATAACATAGTGGGTTCGAGATTTTCAGAGTGGCCTCTTCCAGGGATACAAAATTCCGTGTGTGGTTCCCATTTTCTACCTACTCCACTATAAATACCCCCTCACTTCCAACATAAAAGGGGTTGGATTCTTGGCATTCTTGAAGCTCTCAAGCACCATTAATGGCTTCCATCTTCCTCCCCAAGGCTATTGGACATAGCTTGGATAATTAAAACGTTGCATACACATTTTCCATCACTTGTTGGACATCTACAAGAGCTATTACACTACTTTTGGACTGTTTTGGACTTCTTGGACATTGAAGCTAATTTTGGACATAGTTGACCAAGTCAACTCATCTTTCATCCAAAGAAGAAGAAGAAGGACATTTTAGTCAAAGTTTAGAATTAACATACATTTTGTTGTTATAATGTAACAGGTTGAGCTCAACTATTGTCCGAACTTGTACATCATTATAATCGACAAATATATGATGAATGATTACTATGAAGTGGACGCAAGCGTTAGTGCTGAACCACTATAAAAAGCCGTGTCTCCCGCATTTACCTTATTACATCTTTGAATTATTGTGTTCATACCACACATACACATTGGGGTTGGCGTGCGACAATTTTCCACGTCAACATTTTGGCGTGTCAAAAAGGGGGGCACACAGCTTTGACCTCTGCTTCAGCTTTGAATCTCGACTTTTGTTCTCGAATTTTGGAATTTAACTCCTACTTTCATTTGGAAACAAACTTCACTCGCTTCCCGATATGATTAAGCAAGAACAAGTAATTTTCTCGAAAGGAGCAGGTGTCGAGGAAGAACAAGAACTTTCCTCGATCGAAAACCCATCTAACTACTCCACCCAAGACAACAACGATGGATCCGTAAAAGATCTAACCAAAGATCTTACTTCTCTCTTAGAGCAACAGGAGGAACATTACCATCGCCAAAAGGCCTCTATGACCACTCTTCTCTCCCGACTCGAAGGATTTATGAGGCAGTCGATCCAAGGAAATATTGTTGGAACAAGAGCTAGTGTTCCGCAAGGCTTAGCTTAGGACTTGGGGGCAATTCTCGAAGAACAACCCCGCGTCGACACAAATCAACATACAGCTAACGGATCGGCTAGGCTTGGGGAAACACCCCCAATCTCATTAAGAATTCATCTCAGATTGCAGCCAATCAGATCTCAGGATCATGCATCAGGAATGTCACTCAAGCGCTAGTGCGCTCAGCTTTGGACATAGAAACTTCTGTAGTTTCCAGTCTAGGATTTGTGCCCATCGAGGCACCTCAAGTCAAGATTAGGCCAGGCACCTTGCTTAGCGCTCGACCTTTTGATAATATTGGACTTGACACCGGGGGCATCAACGTTAGTTTACCTAATCTGAAGCCATTCCTTGGCTTGGGAAACGAAAGCCAAGTCGCTGATGTCATTCGATGCTAATCCCGTGGAGGGGCAGCCCACGCTAGTTTGGACTGCGTTACTCGTAGCCCCTTCACTCCAGACATCAAAACTTCTCAGAACCTTCTGGACTTCAAGCTACCAGTATTGGAACCTTTTAACAGTAGGAAAGACCATACTGTTCATCTAATGTGCTATATGTGCCACATGGAAGTACACTCAACCTCAGAAGGTGTTATGGTTAAGTGCTTCCCTATTTATCTTACCGACATTGCAGCTTGATGTTTCAGACAGTTGGAACCAGAGTCTATCAACAGCTGGAATGCCTTGATCAGAAGATTCGTTAGGCATTTCAGATTCTACATTGCTTAACCAAGAAATGTCATGACCTTAACGTCTATCAAGCAGAAAACAGGCGAGACTCTGCTTAAATTACCCAAACGTTTCAACGTGGCGGTGACCTTTGTCGACAAGCCTAACCCATCCATGGTCTTAAAGGCCGCCGTCTCCGGCATTCTCGACAAAACCAACTTCAATGTCTCACTGCGACAGGACCAATCGAGGGATCTCGCCGAATTCTAAGCCGAAAGGTTTCTGAGGGAGGAAGACTCACTTGACGAGAAGCCCGTGCAATAAACCAACTCCACAGCAGACTCAGGGCCATCCACACTCGACAAAGGCAAGGGAAAATCTTGCGATAACTAAAGATCATGACCTCAAATCCCAGTCTACACCGAGATCAACCAAAGCTTGGAAAGTATTTATCTTGACACGCAAGAAATTGCGCCTTTTTCGAAACCCACTTGGAGATACCTGACTCCGCAGCAAGCAACATCCGACAAATACTGCCTCTTCCATGAGCTACTGGGTCATGACCCTGACCACTGCTGGGTGCTTCACGATTATATTGAACCCCGCATCAGGCGCAGCGAGCTACAATAGTATGTCTTGAATCCGACTGCAAAAATAGTTGCACCACAGGCTCTACGACCTGCAACATCTCAGGATAGAGGAAGAGCTGGTCGTGAGGGCATTATCATCAGCTGATCCCGCACAATGGATCTTTTTGTGTTCCTCGGACCCTGCTCCGAGACTCTTGTTTGTTTGTTTTTGTGTTAGCAACTTTCGCTTTGTTTTTTCCATTCCATGTAATCAAAGCGGCAACATCGGCCCACACGCGCAAAACTGGCTTATGTCTTTAGTCGTGTTTGGGGTTAGACTAAAGGCCGTTGTACTCGTACGGAAGTAAAGAAAATCTACTTTCGAGCTCCGGCTCCACATTGGATCAGTCCAGTATAAATAAAGTTCACACTATATCAGTCTAGTATAAATAAAGTTCATACTGGATCGGTCTAGTATAAATAAAGTTCACACTGGATCGGTCCAGTATAAATAAAGTTCACACTGGATCGATCTAGTCTAAATAAAGTTCACACTGGATCAATCCAGTTTAAATATAGTTCACACTGGATCAGTCCAGTATAAATATAGTCCCACTCAAGATCAGTCCAGTGTAAATAAAGTCCCAGATTCTGATCTCCCCCTCCCTGATCAGTTGGGTATGAACTTTGAACTCCGGTTCTTAGATTCGGACTCCGGTCCACGATTTCCCCCAAAGGTTGGTCACAGCGGTTGTTAAGATTTCGCGAACAAGTTTGCCGAACATAAGAACTACTTGACCTGGTCCGCCTAGCACCGGAGTTCCTTATCGCAACCCTCTCATCGAGGAACCTTAATAACCTAGTCCTCCATGCACATAACATTACATACTTGGCCCCTAAGTGCAAAAGCCTCTTTTGTAGGTATATATTTGCTCCGACAAGACTCAACATGCCTATGGCTCCTTATTTTCTAGATCTCAAGCATCTCAGATTCGAAGATACATTCTTATTACGATCTCGGCAATCGTCGGCTTCCACTGGACTTCTTACTTTACGGTTTCCAAGTTCACATATAATACGATCCGATATGATCGTGGCTCTTCGACTTTCCGATTGCAGGAGTACACTTCGGACTTCTCCCAGCTTTGATTTTCTGGAATCCTAGTCTTCTCACAAAACATATCTTCCTTCTATCAAGCAAGCTATGTTTTGGGGAATATCGTCAGAAAACACAAAGCGATTTAATCAAAGTCACATCGCAAACATAAAAATAGCCCGAAACCCCATCAGACGACCTCTTTTGGGCCGAAAAACATCAATTATGGTGCTTTGCATGGTAACTCTTATAGCCTTCTGAATAAGCTAACTCTTGTAACCTTCCGAATTAGCTCCAGGTACAACTTTCGTTTGACCAAAATGGACTTACGGTTTGAAAGTTATGCCCGTTTCCATGAGCATGTGTAGACTTTTCGGATCCCTCATCTCTAGTACTTCATACCCATGAAGATTCGGAACCCTTTGGTTCGGATCACAACAGCTCGGATCCTATGGTTTCCTAAAGTTTCAACTCCCTTAACACCAAGAAGTTTGTACCCCTCAGAACCAACGAGTCTCGGATCCCAGTTCTTCGGATCACAAGGCATCAACAATTTCATATCCCCCCACTTCGTGTCTAGAAGCTTTGACTCCCTCCGATCAACCCAGTTTCATGTCCGTCGGTCGCTTTCGAATCACTCGGTTTACCTTTAAACCACCGTATCCCCTCAGGGGATACTAAGACTCGTATCCCTTAAGGGATACGAATTTTCTTATCCCTAGGGATACAAATTTCGTATCCTACTGGAGGGATACGAGTTTTCTAGCATAACATAGTGGTTTCGAGATTTTCAGAGTGGTCTCTTTCAGAGATATGAAATTCAGTGTGTAGGCCCTATTTTCTGCCTACTCCACTACCAAACTCCATTATAAATACCCCTTACTTCCAACGGAAAAGGGGTTGGATTCTTGGCATTCTTGAAGCTAAGCACTATCAATGGCTTCCATCTTCCTCCCCAAGGCTGTTTAACATAGCTTTGATAATTATAACATTGCATACACATTTTGTATCACTTGTTGGAAATCTACAAGAGCTGTTACACTACTTTTGGACTATTTTGGACTCCTTGGACATTGAAGCTAATTTTGGACATAGTTGACCAAGTCAACTCATCTTTCATCCAAAGAAGAAGAAGAAGGACATTTTAGTCAAAGTTTAGAATTAACATACATTTTGTTGTTATAATGTAACAGGTTGAGCTCAACTATTGTCCGAACTTGTACATCATTATAATCGACAAATATATGATGAATGATTACTATGAAGTGGACGCAAGCGTTAGTGCTGAACCACTATAAAAAGCCGTGTCTCCCGCATTTACCTTATTACATCTTTGAATTATTGTGTTCATACCACACATACACATTGGGGTTGGCGTGCGACAATTTTCCACGTCAACATTTTGGCGTGTCAAAAAGGGGGGCACACAGCTTTGACCTCTGCTTCAGCTTTGAATCTCGACTTTTGTTCTCGGATTTTGGAATTTAACTCCTACTTTCCTTTGGAAACAAACTTCACTCGCTTCCCGATATGATTAAGCAAGAACAAGTAATTTTCTCGGAAGGAGCAGGAGTCGAGGAAGAACAAGAACTTTCCTCGATCGAAAACCCATCTAACTACTCCACCCAAGACGACAACGATGGATCCGTAAAAGATCTAACCAAAGATCTTACTTCTCTCTTAGAGCAACAGGAGGAACATTACCATCGCCAAAAGGCCTCTATGACCACTCTTCTCTCCCGACTCGAAGGATTTATGAGGCAGTAGATCCAAGGAAATATTGTTGGAACAAGTGCTAGTGTTCCGCAAGGCTTAGCTTAGGACTTGGGGGCAATTCTCGAAGAACAACCCCGCGTCGACACAAATCAACATACAGCTAACGGATCGGCTAGGCTTGGGGAAACACCCCCAATCTCATTAAGAATTCATCTCAGATTGCAGCCAATCAGATCTCAGGATCATGCATCAGGAATGTCACTCAAGCGCTAGTGCGCTCAGCTTTGGACATAGAAACTTCTGTAGTTTCCAGTCTAGGATTTGTGCCCATCGAGGCACCTCAAGTCAAGATTAGGCCAGGCACCTTGCTTAGCGCTCGACCTTTTGATAATATTGGACTTGACACCGGGGGCATCAACGTCAGTTTACCTAATCTGAAGCCATTCCTTGGCTTGGGAAACGAAAGCCAAGTCGCTGATGTCATTCGATGCTAATCCCGTGGAGGGGCAGCCCACGCTAGTTTGGACTGCGTTACTCGTAGCCCCTTCACTCCAGACATCAAAACTTCTCAGAACCTTCTGGACTTCAAGCTACCAGTATTGGAACCTTTTAACAGTAGGAAAGACCATACTGTTCATCTAATGTGCTATATGTGCCACATGGAAGTACACTCAACCTCAGAAGGTGTTATGGTTAAGTGCTTCCCTATTTATCTTACCGACATTGCAGCTTGATGTTTCAGACAGTTGGAACCAGAGTCTATCAACAGCTGGAATGCCTTGATCAGAAGATTCGTTAGGCATTTCAGATTCTACATTGCTTAACCAAGAAATGTCATGACCTTAACGTCTGTCAAGCAGAAAACAGGCGAGACTCTGCTTAAATTACCCAAACGTTTCAACGTGGCGGTGACCTTTGTCGAGAAGCCTAACCCATCCATGGTCTTAAAGGCCGCCGTCTCCGGCATTCTCGACAAAACCAACTTCAATGTCTCACTGCGACAGGACCAATCGAGGGATCTCGCCGAATTCTAAGCCGAAAGGTTTCTGAGGGAGGAAGACTCACTTGACGAGAAGCCCGTGCAACAAACCAACTCCACAGAAGACTCAGGGCCATCCACACTCGACAAAGGCAAGGGAAAATCTTGCGATAACTAAAGATCATGACCTCAAATCCCAGTCTACACCGAGATCAACCAAAGCTTGGAAAGTATTTACCTTGACACGCAAGAAATTGCGCCTTTTTCGAAACCCACTTGGAGATACCTGACTCCGCAGCAAGCAACATCCGACAAATACTGCCTCTTCCATGAGCTACTGGGTCATGACCCTGACCACTGCTGGGTGCTTCACGATTATATTGAACCCCGCATCAGGCGCAGCGAGCTACAATAGTATGTCTTGAATCCGACTGCAAAAATAGTTGCACCACAGGCTCTACCACCTGCAACATCTCAGGATAGAGGAAGAGCTGGTCGTCAGGGCATTATCATCAGCTGATCCCGCACAATGGATCTTTTTGTGTTCCTCGGACCCTGCTCCGAGACTCTTGTTTGTTTGTTTTTGTGTTAGCAACTTTCGCTTTGTTTTTTCCATTCCATGTAATCAAAGCGCCAACATCGGCCCACATGCGCAAAACTGGCTTATGTCTTTAGTCGTGTTTGGGGTTAGACTAAAGGCCGTTGTACTCGTACGGAAGTAAAGAAAATCTACTTTCGAGCTCCGGCTCCACATTGGATCAGTCCAGTATAAATAAAGTTCACACTATATCAGTCTAGTATAAATAAAGTTCATACTGGATCAGTCTAGTATAAATAAAGTTCACACTGGATCGGTCCAGTATAAATAAAGTTCACACTGGATCGATCTAGTCTAAATAAAGTTCACACTGGATCAATCCAGTTTAAATATAGTTCACACTGGATCAGTCCAGTATAAATATAGTCCCACTCTAGATCAGTCCAGTGTAAATAAAGTCCCAGATTATGATCTCCCCCTCCCTGATCAGTTGGGTATGAACTTTGAACTCCGGTTCTTAGATTCGGACTCCGGTCCACGATTTCCCCCAAAGGTTGGTCACAGCGGTTGTTAAGATTTCGCGAACAAGTTTGCCGAACATAAGAACTACCTGACCTGGTCTGCCTAGCACCGGAGTTCCTTATCGCAACCCTCTCATCGAGGAACCTTAATAACCTAGTCCTCCATGCACATAACATTACATACTTGGCCCCTAAGTGCAAAAGCCTCTTTTGTAGGTATATATTTGCTCCGACAAGACTCAACATGCCTATGGCTCCTTATTTTCTAGATCTCAAGCATCTCAGATTCGAAGATCCATTCTTATTACGATCTCGGCAATCGTCGGCTTCCACTGGACTTCTTACTTTACGGTTTCCAAGTTCACATATAATACGATCCGATATGATCGTGGCTCTTCGACTTTCCGATTGCAGGAGTACACTTCGGACTTCTCCCAGCTTTGGTTTTCTGGAATCCTAGTCTTCTCACAAAACATATCTTCCTTCTATCAAGCAAGATATGTTTTGGGGAATATCGTCAGAAAACACAAAGCGATTTAATCAAAGTCACATCACAAACATAAAAATAGCCCGAAACCCCATCAGACGACCTCTTTTGGGCCGAAAAACATCAATTATGGTGCTTTGCATGGTAACTCTTATAGCCTTCTGAATAAGCTAACTCTTGTAACCTTCCGAATTAGCTCCAGGTACAACTTTCGTTTGACCAAAATGGACTTACGGTTTGAAAGTTATGCCCGTTTCCATGAGCATGTGTAGACTTTTCGGATCCCTCATCTCTAGTACTTCATACCCATGAAGATTCGGAACCCTTTGGTTCGGATCACAACAGCTCGGATCCCATGGTTTCCTAAAGTTTCAACTCCCTTAACACCAAGAAGTTTGTACCCCTCAGAACCAACGAGTCTCGGATCCCAGTTCTTCGGATCACAAGGCATCAACAATTTCATATCCCCCCACTTCGTGTCTAGAAGCTTTGACTCCCTCCGATCAACCCAGTTTCATGTCCGTCGATCGCTTTCGAATCACTCGGTTTCCCTTTAAACCACCGTATCCCCTCAGGGGATACTAAGACTCGTATCCCTTAAGGGATACGAATTTCGTATCCTACTGGAGGGATACGAGTTTTCTAGCATAACATAGTGGTTTTGAGATTTTCAGAGTGGTCTCTTTCAGAGATATGAAATTCAGTGTGTAGGCCCTATTTTCTGCCTACTCCACTACCAAACTCCATTATAAATACCCCTTACTTCCAACGGAAAAGGGGTTGGATTCTTGGCATTCTTGAAGCTAAGCACTATCAATGGCATCCATCTTCCTCCCCAAGGCTATTTAACATAGCTTTGATAATTATAACATTGCATACACATTTTGTATCACTTGTTGGATATCTACAAGAGCTGTTACACTACTTTTGGACTATTTTGGACTCCTTGGACATTGAAGATAATTTTGGACATAGTTGACCAAGTCAACTCATCTTTCATCCAAAGAAGAAGAAGGATATTTTAGTCAAAGTTTAGAATAAACATACATTTTGTTATTCTATTGTAGCGCATTGAGATCAACTATTGTCCGAACTTGTACATCATTGTAATCGACAAATATATGATGAATGATTACTATGAAGTGGATGTAGGCATTAGTGACGAACCACTATAAAAAGTTGTGTCTTCCGCATTTGCTTTGTTACATCTTTGGATTATTGTGTTCATACCACACCTACACATTGGGTGTTGGCGTCCGACAATTTCCACATCAACATTTTGGCATGCCAGAAAGGGGGCACGCAGCTTTGATCTCGGCTTCAGTTTTGAATCTCGACTTCTGTTCTCTGATTTTGGAATTTAACTCCTACTTTCCTTTGGAAACAAACTTCACTCTCTTCCCGACATGGTTAAGCTAAAACAAGTAATTCGCTCGGAAGGAGCAGGTGTCGAGGGATAATAAGGACTTTCCTCGACCAGAAACCCATGTAACTACGTCACCTAAGACGACATTGACAGAGTCGCCAAAGATCTGACCAAAGATCTTACTTCTCACTTAAAGCAACAGAAGGAACATTTCCGTCTCCAAGAGGCCTCTATGGCTACTCTTCTCACCCGACTTGAAGGATTTACGAGGCATTCAAGCCAAGGAAATATTGTTGGAACAAGTGCTAGTGTTCTGCAAGGCTTAACTCGAGACTTTGGGGTAATTCCCGAAGAATAAGCCCGTGTCGACACCAATCCACATACAGCTACCGGATCGGCTAGGCTTGGGGGAAACACCCACATTCCCATTAAGAATTCATCTTCGATTAGGCCAATCAGATCTTAGGATCAGGCGTCGGAAATGCTGCTCAAGCATCAGTGCACGCAGCTCTATTTGCCCGTCGATACACCTCAAGTCAGGATCGAACCAAACGCCTTGCTTGGTGCTTGACCTTTTGATTATATTGGACTTGACACCAGGGGCATCGGCATCAATTTACCTAATCTAAACCCATTCCTTGGCTTGGGAAATGAAACCTAAGTCATTGATGTCATTTGACGCTACGCCCATGGTGGGGCACCCCGCGCTAGTTTGGATTGCTTTACTCGCAGCCCCTTCGCTCCAGACATCAGAACTTATCAGTACCCACCGGACTTCAAGCTACCAGTGTTGGAACCTTTTAACGATAGGAAAAACCTTATTGTTCATCTAATGTGCTATATGCGCCATGTGGAAGTACACTCAGCCTCAGAAGGCGTCATGGCCAAGTTCTTCCCTCTTTGTTTTATCGACATTGCTGCACTATGGTTTAGACAGTTGGAACCAGAGTCAATCAACAACTGGAATGAACTGATCACAAGATTTATTGAGCAGTTCAGAGTCCACATTTCTCAACCAAGAAATGTCATGACCTTGACATCCATCAAGCAGAAAACAGGTGAGACTCTACTTAAATTTCTTGAACATTTCAACACGTCGGTGACCTGTGTGGATAGGCCTTACCCGTCCATGGTCTTAATGGTCGCCGTCACTGGCATTCTCGACAAACCGACTTCAATGTCTCACCGCGATATACCCGTCGAGGGATCTCCAAGAATTATACTTTGAAGTCGAAAGGTTTCTGAGGGAGGAGGACTCCCACGACGAGAATCCCGTGCAAAGAACCAACTCCACGACAGACTTAGGGATATCCATGCTCGACAAAGGCAAGGACAAATCTCGCGACAACCAAAGCTTACGACCTCAGTTCCTAGCCTACACCAAGCTTAACCAAAGCCTAGAAAGGATTTACCTTGACACGCAAGAAATTGCGCCTTTTCTTGATGCCCACTAAGAGATACCCGACTTTGCAGCAAGCAGCCTCCGACAGATACTACCTCTTTCATGAGCTGCCGGGTCAGGACACTGACCACTGTAGGATGCTCCATGATCATATTAAAGCCCGCATCAGGCGCGATGAGCTACAATAGTATGTCTTGAATCTGACTACAACAACAGCTGCACCACCGGCTCTACCACCTACAATATCTCAGGATAGAGGAAGAGTTGGTCATTAGGGCATTGTTATCAGCTGATCTCGCTCAACGAATCTTCTTGGGTTCCTCGGACCTTGGTCCGACACTCTTATTTGTTTGTTTGTTTTTTGTGTTGGGGACTTCTCGCCTTGTTCTTTCTTTTCCATGTAATCAAAGAGGAAACGTCGGCCTATACGCAAGGAACATGCCTGTGGTCTCCAGTCATGTTTGGGGTTGGAATAAAGACCGTTGTACTCATATGGAAATAATAAAATTCTACTTTCGAGCTGCGGCTACACACTGGATAAGTCCAGTATAAATAAAGTTCACACTTGATCAGTCCAGTGTAAATAATGTTCATACTAGATTAGTCCAGTATAAATAAATTTCACACTGGATCAGTCTAGTATAAATAAAGTTCACACTGGATCAGTCAAGTATAAATAAAGTTCACATTGGTTTAGTCGGTATAAATAAAGTTCACACCGAATCAGTCAAGTATAAATAAATTCACACCGGATCAGTCCAGTATAAATAAAGTTCATAATAGACTAGTCCAGTATAAATAAAGTTCATACCGGATCAGTCTAGTATAAATACAGTCCCACACTGGATCAATCCAGTATAAATAAAGTCCCAGACTCTGGTTTCCCCTCCTTGATCAGTTGGGTATTGTAACGACCCGCATTCTACGCATCATAGGATCGTAGAATATTTATTTCTTTCAAAAACGAAGTCGTATGGTCATGTAACTTTGGGAGACGACTATTGGGGTCATTTCCCATGTTCATGATTTTTCACGATTTTTAAATGACCATTTTACCCCTAGTTGGCACTGTTTTGGCCATAACTTTTGGCTGTAAAGGAATTTTGACCTGAAACCACTTCCATTAGCTCCGGATGATGGTTTCTCTTTCCGTAGAGTGGTCACATTAGCCAAACGGACTCACCGTTTGGGAGATATGGCTGAACCAAGTTTTAGATGGTGAAAAAACAGCTTAATTGGGCTTAACCGGGAGATTAGCAGCTAGGCCCAAAGGGGAATTTCGGGTTTAGAGGTATAGGAGGACTGATTAGGGTTAGGAAATCGCTTTCATTTCAGTTTTGAGCTGCCACAAACCTTCTTGAGACCTTAGTAATGGCTTCCATCCTCTAAAACCTCTCCAAAACACATTTTTAGTGAAGATTAAGCCTAAACTACATCAAAGCAAGGCCAAATAGCAATAAAGCAAGGTTGGAGCTGCTGCTATACATAGGAATTTGACCCAAACAGAGAGTATTTCAGATTTGGTGTTTCATTTGTGGCCAAGGTGAGTGATTTGCATAGAACTTGCACTAATTACGGTAATTAAGGGTAATTAGTGAAGATTAGCGAATTTATACACTAATAAATTCTGGAAAAATGTTTAGAAATTCTTAAATAATATTTTATGCCTCTGTTAGAAATTTGGTTCGATTTGATTAAGTTTTGTTAACCCTATGGTCAGTTTTACTTAATCATGCTTAAGGGAAAATAAGGAGTTTTGACCACTTTTGATCCATTTTGATTCATTTGAATGGTTGTTTGCCGTTCTTGGTTGCTATTACATGTTGCTATGGCTCTATGGTATGTTTTATGATTGATTAGAATAGTTAAATTGGTCGAAAACGTCGTCGAATGGCGTAGAAAGCTCGCTAGAAAGTTGCAGAAATGTGCAGGTTCCTAACCGGTTCGGATCGGATGAGGCTCGGATCGGATATGTGAACTGGGCAAGAAAACCGACCCGAACTGGAGTTTGGCACATAGGAGACTTGGCGAGAAGGAAGGCCGTTTACTTAGAGTTGGGGTGGACAAAAGGGATCGGATCGGAAGAATAATGGAGACCAGATCGGATCGGCTCAAGAATGGAAGGCTACGACTGGAGCAAGGCGAAGGGAGCGGATCGGATCAGGGCAGATGAAGAACGGGAGTGGATCGGATCAGAGTAGATGGGAAACGAGGAAGCTGATCGGAGAAAACTGGAAGGAAGACAGTGACCCGACCCGACCCGGAGGAGGACACCGACCCGACCCGAAGTGGAGTATCCGACCCGAACCGATGAAGGTGATGACTCCCGACCCGAACCGATGAAGGTGATGACTACCGAACCGAACCGAATTCTAGGACTGTTAATGCGCGACAACTCTTCTGAAGACCCACTCCAATTCGACCAAACCCGAGATGCAAAGGAAGTCCAAATGAGAAGTTAGAGCTTAAGATTCAGATGGGAATCAACGAGTTCGCTTCATGGTTGGGCTTTGCTGCGGGGTGCATGCCAAGGAGTTATTGACGTCTATAGCTTTGGACCACTATGGTAGGAGGTACGAAGGCGGATTCAGGGCCATTATGGCATCGGTAGGACCAAGGGCTACAACCAATGAAGTGGGTCATTGAAATGTTTGGTCATGACTCCATATGTTTAGCTTGGTCATAGCAGGGTTTCTACAAGTCGGGATTCGTCGTTGCTTCAGTTTGTCTAGTGTTCCAAAGTGGTAGATATCGTATGCTTTACGCACTGAGTGAGAAATGTGAGGATGGTGGTTATGGATGATTTGTTTGCTATCATTATGACATGCACACCCCACCCCCGTATTCTTACACTATGTATTATGGCACCTTAGAGTACTGTACGGTATGTGGTACTAACTCTTTGGTTGCAGGTCCAGGTTCAGGTATGGTTTAGTATACCTGTTATTATTCTGTTTAGATGCTTATCGCTCATACCAGGCTTTATGTCTGACCCAGAGTTTTATGTCTCCTCTTATTACTCTGGGTGCTCACACGAGCAGACTAGAGAAAGGTTAGCTGGTGATGCACGGGTAGATGATCCGGAGACGAGCAGGAGGCTTCCACGTAATATATATAATATTCTCCCTGTGTTGTTGAAGATCACTGCTAGGGCATTGGTGGTGCATCTTCTACTTTAGCTTTCTTTTGTTTAGAGACAGTAAATTTGGAAAATTGTAATAAGCTGTATATGGATTTCCGCTGCTCTGATGATTGATGTTGATTTTAGTTATCAGCTTATGCACTGTCTCACCTGTTTTATGTCAAGTATGTTGTTATTGTATTTTATTCCATGCGCTGTGAGACATTCTACAGGTTTCTTGATTAGTTCATTTCCTTCTCCCCTTTTCTTTGGCGACCGTTCCGTGCTAGTCGGGGCATGTGTACAGCGCACTTCCGGAGGAAATGCAGGCTGGTGCGGAGCGGGCCGTCACACTTGGTATCAGAGCTCTAGGTTGCGTAGTTAACCTAGGGAAGTTATCAGGGAGAGATAATATACGTATACGAGAGAGCGTATTTGTAATTACTTTGGTTTTTAAAAGCTATATATATATAATATTAGTAGTATAAGGATGAAGTCGTACTGCACTAGCACCACTATGGAGTCGTTAATCGTTTCCTTTTTCAGATTGACGATGAGCCGATATACTAGAGGTGCTGGTAGGGGAGCCAATAATGGGAATGCTGCTGACATGAGGACGATGTTTACTGACCTCATGAGAGAGATGCTTAGAGATGTACAGAGGGCAGCTCCCAATGGTGGAAATGGTGGTGGTCCAATAGTGCAGGCGCCGAGGGTCGACTTCGCCAAGCTAAACAAGGATTATACTAGCCTTGGTGGGAAGCCGTTTCACGGAACGGAGTCGGCCACGGATGTTCAAGATTGGTTGGATAGTTGCGAACGTATCTTCGAGGATTTGAGTATCGAGGATGCGATGAAGAGAAAGCTAGCGTCCCGTCAGCTGCAAGGGCGGGCAATGAATTGGTGGAATGCTATAAAGGCAGCTACTCCCGAAGATCAGATTACTTGGGAGCAGTTTAAGGCTCGCTTTAGCGAGAAGTTCATTCCAGCTGCTCAGAAGTCAGTGCTGTTTAAGAAATTCTTAGAGCTCAAGCAGAATGGCAGAGCTGTCTCGGAGTACATTGCTGAATTTGACACTTTGTCAAAATATGGGTTATCTCTTATTGATACTGCCGAGAAAAAGAATGAGAAATTCATAACTGGTTTGGATCAGTACTTGGGGGAAAAACTTATTAACCACATCGATGAGACGTTTGAATCGATTGTGGGGAAAGCATTAAGATCGGAAAGTCTCTACCCTAAGCCGAAGACTGAGGTTGCATCCGCAGATGAGCCAAAGCCACAAGCAAGTGGTGGAGGCAAGGGTGGTTCCCAGAATAAAAGAAAGCAGAGTCAGACTAAGGATGGCCAGAAGAAGAAGAATAAGCAAGATGTGGAGTGCTTCAGCTGTGGTAAGAAGGGCCATTATGCTAGTAATTGTCGGGCCAAGCCAGCGGATAGGAAGTGCTTCAATTGTGGCCAAATGGGACATCACAAGGACAAGTGTCCGCAACCCCCTAAAGAAAAGCAAATGGTGAAAGCATATGCCCTTAATGCTATTCCTTCTTCGTCGAATGCCCCAACTGCGGCGGAGAAGGGAAAGAATGTCGTCATTCAAGGTATGCTTTCTGTTTATGATGTTCCTGTTAGAGTTTTGTTTGATACCGGAGCTTCCAGTTCTTTCATATCTAGTGACCTGGTAGATAGGTTGGGATTGGAGCCCGAGATTGTCGATAGACCTTTAGTTGTGACGAATCCGATTGGTGGTTCGACTAGCCTTAGCATGATTTGTCGCAATGTGGTCCTATCGAGTCATGGATGCATGTTTGTTTGTGATTGCTTTGTTTTGGGCTTTACTGGGTTTGGCATTATTTTGGGAGTAGATTGGCTCCAAAGATACGGGGCGGTGGTAGACTGTGAGGGCTTGTTGGTGACAGCTAGAGCGGATGATGGGCGGAGGATAGTGTTTGGTGGTCTACCCAGTGAGGGGGTATTGGCTAGTTTTCTAAACTCCCTCAACATTCCGCATAGTGAGTTGTCAGGTTTGCCCGTGGTTGGCCAGTATCCGGATGTTTTCGAAGAAGTGACCGGACTTCCACCACACCGAGAGATTGAGTTTCGTATTGATTTGGTAAAAGATGCCAGACCTATAGTGATGCCACTTCGTCGTATGGCACCAAGAGAGCAGCGAGATCTCGAGGTGCAAGTCAGCGATCTTTTGAAGAAGGGATTTATCAGGAGGAGTGTTTCTGAATGGGGAGCACCAGTTGTATTTGCTACCAAGGCGGATGGTTCCCTTCGGTTTTGTGTAGACTACCGTGAGTTGAATAAAGTGACGAGGAAGAACAAGTATCCTCTACCGCGGATAGATGATTTGTTCGATCAGTTGAGTGGCGCAAGAGTATTTTCTCAGTTGGATCTCGCGACAGGTTTTCATCAGCTTAGAGTGGAAGCTGAGAGTATAGCTAAAACGGCATTTCGAACGCCGTCTGGATTTTATGAATGGTTGGTCATGCCATTTGGGCTGACTAATGCCCCGGCATACTTTGTGGATCTTATGAATAGGGTATTCAGAGATCAGTTGAATAAGTCTGTCCTTGTGTTCGTTGATGATATTTTGGTCTATTCGAGGACAGAGGAAGAACACAAGGAACATTTAAGAGTAGTGATGGAGGTGTTGAGAAAACACCAATTGAAAGCAAAGTTTTCTAAGTGTCACTTCTGGAAGAGGGAAGTGAGGTTCTTGGGCCATGTTGTATCAGAGAATGGTATTGCCGTGGACCCGGCAAAGGTGGCTACGGTACAGGATTGGCCTACGCCCAAGAACGCAACAGATGTAAGAAGTTTCTTGGGGTTAGCTGGATATTATCGTAAGTTTATCCAAGGTTTCTCCAAGATAGCAGCACCGTTGACCCAGTTGACCAAGAAGAATCAAGCTTTTGTCTGGGATGGAAGGTGCGAGAATGCATTCAAGAGTTTAAAAGACAAGTTGACAAGCGCGCCAGTGTTAGTCATTCCTAAGGGGAATGAAGAGATGACGGTATACATGGATGCTTGTGGTACCGGACTGGGTGCTGTATTGATGCAAAGCAGTAGGGTTGTAGCTTATGCAAGTCGGCAATTGAAACCGCACGAGAAAAGATACCCTACCCATGATTTGGAACTGGCAGCGATCGTGTTCGCGTTAAAGATGTGGAGACACTATCTCTTGGGAGAAAGATTTGAGCTGTTTACATATCATAAGTCGTTGAAGTATCTCTTCTCCCAGAAGGATTTAAATCTCCGGCAACAAAGGTGGTTAGAATTCTTGGCTTCCTATGACTTTGACATCGCATATACACCGGGAAAGGGCAATGCGGTGGCTGATGCATTGAGTAGGAGACATGCCAGCTTAGGGGCTATGTTTCTAGAATGGAAGCAACTGGAGTATATCGCGGGGTTTGATTTCAGACCAAAGTGCGAATTGGATCCAGAAATGTTAGCAAGTTTGACGATCAAACCCACTTTAATTGAGCGGATCGGCTCTAGTCAGAGGGACGATCCTAACCTATTGGAAGTCATCTCCAAGTTAGAGATGGGTATTGATGAGGAGATGAACAAGTATGGGCTTGATCGAGATGGATGGCTTAGAAAGAATGGAAAGCTTGTTGTACCCAATGTCAATGGATTGAGAGATGAAGTGCTTAGAGAATGTCATCACTCAAAGCTGACTATACACCCCGGTGGTAATAAGATGTATAGAGATATGAAGCAGACCTACTACTGGGAAGGGATGAAAAGAGACGTTGGGAAGTTTATATCCAAATGCATGAATTGCCAGCTAGTTAAAGCAGAGCAAAAGAAGCCTAGTGGGTTGTTACAACCATTAGAAATTCCCGAATGGAAATGGGAGCAAGTCTCGATGGATTTCATCGATGGTTTACCAAGGACTAGATCGGGACATGATAGCATTTGGGTGATTGTGGATCGACTGACTAAAAGTGCAAGATTTATACCAGTCAAATCGACCAGAACGGCAGCTAAGTTAGCAGGATTGTATATGAAGTGGATAGTGAGATTTCATGGAGTACCTAAAAGCATTGTGAGTGACCGAGACCCGTTGTTCACTAGTGGGTTTTGGAAGAGCTTACAAGAGGCTCTAAGGTCAGAGTTACATCTCAGTACCGCCTATCATCCTCAGACCGACGGTCAGACGGAGAGAGTGAACCGTATTTTGGAAGATCTCTTGAGAGCATGTATATTGGATTTTGGTGGATCGTGGGATGACCATTTGCATCTAGTAGAGTTTGCATATAATAATAGCTACCAATCCAGTATCGGTATGGCTCCGTTTGAAGCTTTGTACGGAAGACCATGCAACTCACCATCATGTTGGATAGAGACTGGCGAGAAGTTTATGCTTGGACCAGATGTGGTGAGGGAAACTTCAGATAAAATCAAGACCATTCAACAACGAATGAAGGCTGCCCAAGATAGGCAGAAGAGTTATGCTGATAAGAGGAGGAGAGACTTAAAATTCTCCGTTGGCGACTTGGTGTTTGTCAAGATTTCTCCGTTGAAGAGCGTAATACGATTTGGCAGGAGAGGCAAGTTGGCACCAAGATTCGTTGGCCCATTACCTGTTCTCGAACTAGTCGGGAATTTGGCATATAGAATTGACTTACCAGAGAAGATGGCGGGAGTTCACAACGTATTTCATGTTTCCCAACTAAGGAAGTTCGTTCACGACTCAGATATGACTATTTCACCTGATCAGTTAGAGGACTTCGAAGTAGAACCCGAGGCGGTTAGGAACCGCAAGCCAGCCCGTATTGTCGAGCACGACATGAAGCAACTTCGAAGGAAGGCGGTGAAGTTAGTCAAGGTTCAGTGGGGCGAGGACGAGAATGATTGTACTTGGGAGACAGAGGATAACATTAGGAAGACACACCCAGAACTCTTTGCCTGATAAGATTTTGACTTCGATTTAGTTTTCCGCATGCTAGGGTAGGCTTGGTTGCTTGTTTTGCATGTTTGATTGTTGTATGTGGTTGTCAGGCATGCGGGATCCTTTGTATGTTTTAGGTTAAGAAAATTTCGGGGACGAAATTTCTTAAGGGGGGGAGAGTGTAACGACCCGCATTCTACGCATCATAGGATCGTAGAATATTTATTTATTTCACATACGAAGTCGTATGGTCATGTAACTTTGGGAGACGACTATTGGGGTCATTTCCCATGTTCATGATTTTTCCCGATTTTTAAATGACCATTTTACCCCTAGTTGGCACTGTTTTGGCCATAACTTTTGACTGGAAAGGAATTTTGACCTGAAACCACTTCCATTAGCTCCGGATGATGGTTTCTCTTTCCGTAGAGTGGTCACATTAGCCAAACGGACTCACCGTTTGGGAGATATGACTGAAACAAGTTTCAGATGGTGAAAAAACAGCTTAATTGGGCTTAACCGGGAGATTAGCAGCTAGGCCCAAAGGGGAATTTCGGGTTTAGAGGTATAGGAGGACTGATTAGGGTTAGGAAATCACTTTCATTTCAGTTTTGAGCTGCCACAAACCTTCTTGAGACCTTAGTGATGGCTTCCATCCTCTAAAACCTCTCCAAAACACATTTTTAGTGAAGATTAAGTCTAAACTACATCAAAGCAAGGCCAAATAGCAACAAAGCAAGGTTGGAGCTGCTGCTATACATAGGAATTCGACCCAAACAGAGAGTATTTCAGATTTGGTGTTTCATTTGTGGCCAAGGTGAGTGATTTGCATAGAATTTGCACTAATTACGGTAATTAAGGGTAATTAGTGAAGATTAGCGAATTTATACACTAATAAATTCTGGAAAAATGTTTAGAAATTCTTAAATAATATTTTATGCCTCTGTTAGAAATTTGGTTCGATTTGATTAAGTTTTGTTAACCCTATGGTCAGTTTTACTTAATCATGCTTAAGGGAAAATAAGGAGTTTTGACCACTTTTGATTCATTTTGATTCATTTGAATGGTTGTTTGCTGTTTTTGGTTGCTATTACATGTTGCTATGGCTCTATGGTATGTTTTATGATTGATTAGAATAGTTAAATTGGTCGAAAACGTCGTCGAATGGCGTAGAAAGCTCGCTGGAAAGTTGCAGAAATGTGTAGGTTCCTAACCGGTTCGGATCGGATGAGGCTCGGATCGGATATGTGAACTGGGCAAGAAAACCGACCCGAACTGGAGTTTGGCACATAGGAGACTTGGCGAGAAGGAAGGCCGTTTACTTAGAGTTGGGGTGGACAAAAGGGATCGGATCGGAAGAATAATGGAGACCAGATCGGATCGGCTCAAGAATGGAAGGCTACGACTGGAGCAAGGCGAAGGGAGCGGATCGGATCAGGGCAGATGAAGAACGGGAGCGGATCGGATCAGAGTAGATGGGAAACGAGGAAGCTGATCGGAGAAAACTGGAAGGAAGACAGTGACCCGACCCGACCCGGAGGAGGACACCGACCCGACCCGAAGTGGAGTATCCGACCCGAACCGATGAAGGTGATGACTCCTGACCCGAACCGATGAAGGTGATGACTCCCGACCCGAACCGATGAAGGTGATGACTACCGAACCGAACCGAATTCTAGGACTGTTAATGCGCGACAACTCTTCTGAAGACCCACTCCAATTCGACCAAACCCGAGATGCAAAGGAAGTCCAAATGAGAAGTTAGAGCTTAAGATTCAGATGAGAATCAACGAGTTCGCTTCATGGTTGGGCTTTGCTACGGGGAGCGTGCCAAGGAGTTATCGACGTCTATAGCTTTGGACCACTATGGTAGGAGGTACGAAGGCGGATTCAGGGCCATTATGGCATCGGTAGGACCAAGGGCTACAACCAATGAAGTGGGTCATTGAAATGTTTGGTCATGACTCCATATGTTTAGCTTGGTCATAGCAGGGTTTCTACAAGTCGGGATTCGTCGTTGCTTCAGTTTGTCTAGTGTTCCAAAGTGGTAGATATCGTATGCTTTACGCACTGAGTGAGAAATGTGAGGATGGTGGCTATGAATGATTTGTTTGCTATCATTATGACATGCACACCCCACCCCCGTATTCTTACACTATGTATTATGGCACCTTAGAGTACTGTACGATATGTGGTACTAACTCTTTGGTTGCAGGTCCAGGTTCAGGTATGGTTTAGTATACCTGTTATTATTCTGTTTAGATGCTTATCGCTCATACCAGGCTTTATGTCTGACCCAGAGTTTTATGTCTCCTCTTATTACTCTGGGTGCTCACACGAGCAGACTAGAGACAGGTTAGCTGGTGATGCACGGGTAGATGATCCGGAGACGAGCAGGAGGCTTCCACGTAATATATATAATATTCTCCCTGTGTTGTTGAAGATCAGTGCTAGGGCATTGGTGGTGCATCTTCTACTTTAGCTTTCTTTTGTTTAGAGACAGTAAATTTGGAAAATTGTAATAAGCTGTATATGGATTTCCGCTGCTCTGATGATTGATGTTGATTTTAGTTATCAGCTTATGCACTGTCTCACATGTTTTATGTCAAGTATGTTGTTATTGTATTTTATTCCATGCGCTGTGAGACATTCTACAGGTTTCTTGATTAGTTCATTTCCTTCTCCCCTTTTCTTTGGCGACCGTTCCGTGCTAGTCGGGGCATGTGTACAGCGCACTTCCGGAGGAAATGCAGGCTGGTGCGGAGCAGGCCGTCACAGGTATGAACTTTAAACTCCGGTTTTTAGTTTTTGGTTCCACTGGACTTCATTCTTATTATGATTGTCGGCTTCCACTGGACTTCATACTTTCTGGTTTCCAAGTTTACATATAATACGATCTGACACAATCATGGCTCTTCGACTTTCTAATTGCAGGAGTTCACTTCAGACTTCTCCTAGCTTTGGTTTTCTGGACTCCTGGTCTTCTCACAAACCACATTTTCCTTCTATCAAGCAAGACATGTTTGGGGAACATCGTCAGAAAGCACAAAGCGATTTGGTCAAAGTCGCGTCACAAACATAAAATTGGCCCGAAACCCCAACAATTGACCTCTTTTGGGCCCAAAAACATCAATTTTGGTGCTTTGCACTGTAACTCCTGTAGCCCTCTAAATTAGCTAACTCTTGTAGCCCTCTGAATTAGCTTCCGGTACAACTTTCATTTGACCAAAATAGACTTATGGTTTGTAAGTTATGCCTATTTCCGTGAGCACCTGCAGACTTTTAGGATCCCTTATCTCCAATACTTCGTACCCCTGAAGATTCGGAACCCTTCGATTCAGATCCCAATAGTTCAGATCCCACAGTTTCACAGAGTTTTAACTCTTTTATCACCAATAAGTTTGTACCCCTCTAGGACCAACGAGTCTCAGATCCTAGTTCTTTGGATCCCTCAACACCAGCAATTTCATATCCTCCCACTTCGTGTCTGAAAGCATCGATTCCCTCCCCTCCACTCAATTTCGTGTCCCTCGGTCGCTTTCAATTCCCTCGGTTTCCCCTTTAAACCAATGTATCCCCTCAGGGGATACAAAGACTCGCATCTCTCAAGGAATACGAATTTTTATATCCCCAGAGATATGAATTTCATATCCCTTGGAAGGATATGAGTTTTCCTGCGTAACATAGTGGGTTCAATATTTTCAAAGAGTCCTCCTATAGGGATACGAATTTCAATGTGTAGGGCCCATTTTCTACCTACTCCACTATAAATATCCCCTCACTTCCAATATAAAAGGGGTTGGATTCTTGGCATTCATGAAGCTCTTAAGCATCATTATTGGCTTCCATCTTCTTCACCAAGGCTATTGGACATAGCTTGGATAATTAAAATGTTGCATACATGTTTTCCATCACTTGTTGGACATCTACAAGAGCTATTACACTACTTTTGGACTGTTTTGGACTTCTTGGACTTCTTGGACATTGAAGCTAATTTTGGACATAGTTGACCAAGTCAACTCATCTTTCATCCAAAGAAGAAGAAGAAGGACATTTTAGTCAAAGTTTAGAATTAACATATATTTTGTTATTCTATTATAATGCTTTGAGCTCAACTATTGTCTGAACTTGTACATCATTGTAATAGACAAATATATGATGAATGATTATAATGAAGTAGATGTAGGCATTAGTGCCGAACCACTATAAAAAGTTGAGTCTCCCGAATTACTTTATTACATCTTTAGATTATTTTGCTTAGACCACACATACACATTGGGCATTGGCATGCTACAATTTTCCACGTCAACAACATATATACATATACACACGTATATGTATCATAATTAGTCAAATCAAAGCAAATGAAAATATCTAAAAGTATACATGTATATATACACATATAAGGCCCTTATATGTGCAAACTTCACCCTTACATCAAGAATTCATGTCTAAAAAACAATGGAAATAGAAAGAGGACAAGATAGCATGGAAAAGACTGAGAATGGAAGGGTATGGTCGTGTGATTTGATGGGGGATGTGTGGAATAGTGTAGGTATGGACTGGAAGGTATGGTAGTGATGAGATAGAGTATGACATGTTTATGTTATAAAATTCCTAAGGCTTACTTATAAATACAAGGCATTATCACTAATTCCATTTCACACTTCTTTTCATAAATTCCTAAAGCTCTATTTATTCTCCATTCACTCATTAGCGGCTCTTCTTCATAAGAAAAAATAATGTCTTCATCTCTTACCAGCTTTCTCATGATCATATTAAATGAAATCAAAACACCCTCAAACAATGCCAAAGTTCTTTAGTTCATAATCAGAAGATCATACACTAAGTTTAAATTTAAGAAAAGAAGCTTGGAAGGACCAACCATCCACGGTCGATCACATCACCGAAGAATGGAACTAGTTTGAGTAGCTTCGGTGCAGTGGCAGTGGAGCTATAGTTGATTTCAGCGTATCCAAGAATAGATAGGAACAAAACTAAGAACGTTAGTACTATTACTTTCATTTTCTTAAGTTTCAAAATGATTTTAATATGCATATATTCTTAGATAATTAGCGAGGTTTAGATGCTAAAATGTTTAATTTTTGGATGATGATTGGTTGATAATATGCTAGCTTGATACAAAAATGATTCACAAAAATATACTCGTTGAACTTATAAAAAAGGAATCACTTTCCTTTGCTTGCTTACCTCTTTGAAATTGGTTTAAATTAGCTTATAAATGATTTACAAACATTTAAACTTGTCTTGTCAAATTTAGGTGAATTATGAGAAAATAAGTCAAAAATAAATTATGAAATAAGTTCAATAAATATGTTAAATATTTTGAAAGGGATTTGAGTGGACATATATGAAATGTATTAGTGTATTAATTGACAATGCTTAAAAATCACTATTCATCAATGGTTTAGCAACTGTTTTGCCTACTCATGAATGAATAATTTTAAACTTGGGGTTTCTTCCCAAATATTCTAATAAGGTTCTAAAATGGTTTTATAGACATTTTAAAGGAATATTTGAAGTTTTTAAAATACTTAAAATGAAAATATCAAAAGAAATTGTTTCCAAAACAATTTTTATTAGATGAATGAGAAATTATCTCTAATATGAATTTCACTAATAAAGACGGGGTATGCGGTAACGACTAACACATTTGTTCCATTTGTGAGTGTCAAAGAAAATTCGACCGAGGAATGAAACAAATCGAAAAAAAAGCCCAGATGTTCTAAAATTAGAATCAATCGATTAACTTATCCACCTTATGGGCAACAAAGAGATAGTCTTTAGACCTGAGTTTGGATAATAAGTGTTTAGGTTCCTCTCTAGCTATCCGGACTGGTCCGTCATAGGGAATAGTTAAATTAATTAAGGCTTCCCTTAAAATGAAAGAAATTATAAATACCTAAATATAATCAAGCTTTGAAATAGAATTGAGAATATTCAATCGTTTTACCTAATTCTTTTACCTTATATGGACAAGTGTCTAAAATAGTATTTCTAAGATCATGTACATTGGTTTTCACAAATTGTGGTGTAAGAGGAAACTCTTACAGTTAAAACTCTTCTTTAAGACATCAGCTTAGAGGTTGTATTTATATGGAAATAAATTAGTGTGTGTGGAAGGAATGACGGTGTGGCATTCTAAGTGGAACTCGATGTTCAATGAAAGGTAAAAACTTTACCGTAAGCTTCACATGTTGGAATGACAAAAACAAGGATAAATGAAATAGGGTTATGGGGACCGCACCTATTAGGATGGACTTTAGACTTTTAGATAATTACTCTTTATATGTCAAGTACAATGGTTATATTAGAGAACGTTCAAATAGGTTGGGAATGACCGGGGTAGTGTGATATTCTGTACTACTTAAAAAAGAGAAGAGGTAGGCTAATTTTATGTTAGTAGAGGACATCTGGAGGTTGTGGCTCGGTACATTATTCTAGAGATGTACTTTCAGAAGATAGTCCTTTACCATGTCATTGTTGGAATCCAATCTCCAATACTTACCTTTTACGGATTTGATCATATACCTTAATAACTATCAAATTTAACAAATGCAACAATTTCGGCTACTTTTTATATTTTACTTGAAAAGGAATTTTCAAAATAATAGACATTAAATATAATGTCAAATTATTTAATAAAATGTTTTAAGTTATCATCAGGAAAACCCATCCGTATTTACATGTGTCGTTGTCTTATAAGATACTTTTCTTTCTAAAGGTTTTACAATTGATGTCAATATTGATCTGTGACACTGCCATATGTATATTTGTAATTAGTATCTCAAGCTTGTTTGCCAAGCCTAATCTGGATGCTTTTAATTCTTAGGTCAGATCCTAGTGGTTGCAAGATTTGTTAAAGATGCTTAAAGTTTCCAAAGGAGTGCTGGAGATATTCATCAACTATGGGCGTAGTGTACTTTTTCGCTGTGTTTATTTTTTTTCCAGCATTTGTAAGGACATGAATTTGTAACTATCTAGGTTGATCTAGGACAGACTCTGATGTATATATTTAAAATTTCTTTTATAAAGTTATATACTGAAATAGTGTATGTTTTCAATTCTGCTGTGAGATTTTGTTCTTCTCTCTATTCCGTTCTTTCTTTTCTTTTACCTTTTTTTCCATCCTATAAAAAAAACTTCCTATTCATCACTTGGATTTACGACTGTGAATACCGAGGATATATTAGTGTCGAGTTTCAAAGGTCGAAGAGATGTGTATTTACGGATCCCTCATATGAATAGGTACAACTTCAGAAATGGGACCCAGTAAACTCTTAATCACTCACATATACTATTTTATATGTGTGGATATCTATAAAATATAGATTTTCTACCAGTATATTTATGTAATTCTTTAGAATATTGCTCGAGCCGGATGATGAAAAATTATTATGTCTGGTTCTTTTAGGGGATGGATCCTTAAGGATTCACCTATCACAATAAAAAAGAAACCTGACTTGAACGATCATGTATTAAAAGCTAAACTAGACAAAGGGATGGGCATAATTATTATGGAGAACCCGCATGGCCTGGGGTACAATTGGAACCCCACTTTATGGGTTGGGTCATACCACTTTAGTGGGCCTCTATGCGTTTCCTGTCGATCTAATGCCTGCCTACCTCTATAAATAGACCCTCATAGGATTTGAAAAAAAGGATCTTTTATTCTCCATGTTGAAGCTCTGCTACACCTTGGAGATAACTTCAACTTCTTTTCTCTTCATTCAAATAGCAACCAACTCTGTGACACCCCAAAAGGCTTAATAAAAATAATTATATAAGAAGATTAACAAAATGAATATTAATTAATAAAATACTCAAAACTATTGCGTTTGTTACGAAATTCTGAGTAAGATAGACTTCTGGTTTGCTTAAATTGACTAAGTCTGAAAAAGGTATGATTAAAAGAAGTTTGAAATAAATTAAATAATTTAATTAATTAATTATAGAATAATGCAACGGTAATAAGGCTACCCAGACCCTATATAGGTCGACCCCTGTGTCAACCCATGTAAGAGGTGGGTCGACCCACCCGAGACCAGGCATCATGCCTGCACCTGGTCGATTTTGTGTGTAAGTTTCATTTTGCTGACTTAGCATGACGTGTCTTCTATAGTCTTGATTAAAACCCTAAAATCGTACAGTCTAAGTTATCGTAGCATGCCTATATATAGATTAGGAGCCCTCACTATTTTCCTACACCAAACATTTCTTCATCTTCTTCTTCCACTAAGTTACATTCTAAAATAAAATTAGGAAAAGGGTTAGGGTGCTGCCAAAATATAGATTACAAGGATAATTCTTCTTCCACTTCAATTTTAGAGGCCTTTTCAGGATCTATTACACATCACTGTGAGTTCTACGTCATTTTTAGATTTGAATTTTAAAAAGGATTTTTGATAGTAAATTTATTGGATCTGAAAGTATCAGTGTTTATAAGTTTATCCTTGTATATTATTATTCTTTTAATTACTGTCAATACTTATTCCTTTTTCAGTTATTATTTGTGTACATCTTTCTTCCTTACCCCTTTTCTTCCATTGTTTTATTTACAGTCTTATTATGCATATTTGCTCATTTTTGAATTTGGATCTATTCTCCTTTTTCTTTTATTTTTTCACTGAGCCTAGGCCAACGAGAGCCCAAGCCTTTATCGTCTAAATTGCGTAAAATTAGAATAATCTGTATAACGATGAAAAGGGAATTTGGGCATACTGACATCTGTGGACCTTTGACTGTAAAATTGGGATAATTACTGTTGACCAACTTTTTGTCAAAAGTCGTTCCAACCAATATATGGAGCCATAACCAGATAATCGACCCAATCAAGACTTTAAGGGATGTTTCTTATTTTAGGTGACCAACCATAAGCCGACCGAAGCCACAACAACATCAAACTAGTCGGCTGAACCATCAACTGATCGACCGAACAAGCCATCTACCAGTAGGTCGCGCCGAACCCATAATATCAGGTCAAACAAAAAGTCTTGGATCTCATCTGAAGTATTTAGAGAATTGTACGCTATTGGATGAAGTCCTACTCCCAAGGTTGCTGATTCAGATTAGCTTTTGAACACCTTTCTTTTTGATACACCAAATATCAATCTCCATGTCGATAGAGATTTCCTAGGAGAACTATAATCAACAGTAGATTGGGTCCTTCCTCTAAAACTACTCTGCCAGATCGAGCTCCACGTGTCTAAGCTCCGAAAAAGAGGAAAGCCACATGGCACACGGCTCAATCCACTTTCTTCACCTATAAATACATTATTGCTGAAAAAGGAAAGGCATGTTGAATTCTCCACTAACAACTTATGCTCAGTATAGTGGGAACATCCAACCGTGCGCTTCAAATAATACAAGGTGTTGACGTGAAAAGTTGGTCACTAATGACGGCCAACCCCCAGTCGCGTGAGCAACACACGATATAAGATGAAAAATGCAGAAAGCTATAAGAAAAAAGGGAAGAGCACGCACAGAATTTTTATAGTGGTTCGGCAAAGTTAGTGCCTACGTCCACTTTATATGTCATATATCTTTTTTGGATTACAAATACAATGCTTTTTCTAATTGAAGAAGAGAAAGAGAATGATGATGGAGAAGAGTAATGGTGAAAAGCTTATGGAAGCTATCTTTGCCAAAGAAAAACTGATCCCTTTCCACTTTAGGTTTAGAGGTATTTATAGGTCAAAATAATGGCTTGGGCTGCTGCAATATTATCCGGCCATTTCGGGAAAGCTCGGACACGTGGCTTCCGATGATTGGCCGGACTTTCAGCTGCTGATGGGTTCAAATGTTCATAAATAGTGCCCTCGGATTCTGTGGCAGACGTGGCGTCCACTGGAAGGCATATCAAAAGTTGAGCTTTGTCCGGATATGGTTTGACCGTATCTATTGCCTCAAAAGTCGGGATATTCGGTGACGGTAGGTGGTTTCCAAACTATTCCGAGATAATCGGCCAAGGCGAGATAATCGGTCAAGGCGAGATAATCGGTCAAGGCGAGATATCTGGAAGGAAGATCTTCAGCTTGAGAGTGCGACCCTTTGAAGGAGCGGGCCTTCTTTTGTTCGTGCGGGAGATAGGTCGACTGGTGACTTAGGCGACCTTATTATCTTGTGGTGCTTTCTGTAGCTCGGTTAGTCGCGCTTTGGGCTTCGGTTCAGCCCGTTGGGACTCTTGCCAAAAAGAGGGCTAACACTTTGCCCCTCAGAATATGTCTTCATCGGTAGAGGGAGGTGTGTTCCGAAACCTGAGCCGGAGCACAAACGCTCGATTTGCGATGGTTATGCCAAACCATATTAAGGCCAGAAAACCGACGGTCCCGATACTGTATTAAAGCTAGAAATCCGACGACCGTTCTAGGTCGTATTAAGGCTAGAAAACCGACAGTTATCGGGGATCCGTATTAAGGCCGATGCGGTAACTATCTTGTGCATAAGGATTCCTGTGAATATAAAACAAAACAGAGTTTGGGTCGAGCATTTTAGTTCACTTGGCTTAGAGGATGGCAGACATTATCCATGTCTGGCTTGGTGGCGAGTATTAACCATACTCGGCTTGGTGGCGAACACTAATCTGGTTCGGTTTACGAAAGTGGCGAGCATTAAACATACTCGGCTTAGTGCAAGTGTTTTTTTTTTATGCTCAACTCATTTTAGGTTAGTATTTTCTGCGAGTTATAAGTATTTCATGAGGAAGAGTATGCTTAAAACAGAGTTTCCCTTGTCTAAAGGGGTTTAAGCGGATGGTAAGCGTTCGTGCTAACCATGTGGTATATATAAAGAAGGGGCGGGCAATTCCCATGCCCGGCTTAGAGATCTTTAGACAATTCACGTATGCTAAAGGAAATTTATAACAAGAAACTAAGAAATTCGAAGAGGACCACCATCTATCCCGGAACATGTCTTAGAGCTATGTCCTAACTCTATATACGGGTACATCGAGGTGCCTTTATTACTAAAAAGAAATGCATTAAGAGAAAAAACAAATTCTAATTTATAATAATGCCGTGGGTGCTAGTCTCAGGGTTCCTTCCATTTCGAGGAGCTCGCGGACCAGCCTGAGGAGCTTGGGCAGAGGATCGCGGTGGCATGGCCAATGCGCGATTTTTAACATATTCAGCGAGTTCCCCTTTTCTGATCCATCCTTCGATGAGGTCGCGCAGATGTCGGCAGTCATTTGTATTATGTCCAGCTACGTTGTGGAATATACAATGCCTGCCAGAGTCGAGTTCCATCTGGGTCGGCTCTCGTCGAGGCGGTTTTGGAGTGGGAAAGGACTCGCGCATATCGAGAAAGATATCGAGCAAGGGGGAATTGAGCTCAGTGTAGCGATCATATTTGTTTTCACTCTGAGGCCGAACATGGCGCTCGTTGTTCTCTGGAGCTTTTCCTCTTCCTTTATTCTGGCTGTTGCCCTCGAATGGACCTTGTTGTTTGGCTACCAGAACTTCAAGGCTCTCCATTTCCAGGCTGGCATCTTCTTGTCGGAGGAATCTCTCGGCTTCAGAATAAAAGTCATCGATGTCCTTGGGAGGATCTCGAGTTAGAGAGATGGAGAATTCCGATCGATTTTGAACTCCTGCGATGGCGGCCATAAGTACCATTGATGGCTCGGGCCGATCAACTGATGCTACGACCGCGTTGAATCTTTCGAGGAAGGATCTTAGCGTCTCTCCGGATCGCTGTTTGATGGTAGACAGGAACATGACACTTTTCGGTCGAGAGATGTGCACTCGGAATTGCTCGATGAAACGGGTGACCAGGGTGTTCCAGTTGCTGATCGACTCTGTTGTGAGCTGCCAAAACCACATACCGGCTATATCTGTGAGAAAGAGAGGGAAGCACTTAGCCATGAAACCGGTCGATGCGCCAAGTACTTCCATATGTCACATGTATCGCATGAGATGAATGGTCGGGTTAGTGCGACCGTTGTATGGCTCGATAGTCGGAAACCTGAAGTCTGGAGGATTCCGAGAATTTCTGATTTCTCTGGTGAAGGGGCTGCGATTGACATTGTATATGTCTTGCTGCGAAGAATTTCCCTGAGTGAAGCGTCGGATAATGCTTGCAAGCTGGCTCCCATCTCCGAGGAGTCATTGCCATGAACTTAATTCTGCATCCTGAGGAAATTCTGTTCAAGGATTTGGCAAAAGCATGCTCGGAAGGGTGACCGTTGGCTGGGCTCGACCGCCGAGACTTGAGTGAAGGTGTGAGGGAAGGTGAGATCTAGCGACTGGTTCTGGGGAGAATGGCCCCTCTGGAACCAGATGAGTTGTGTGTCGACCCATTCCCAGTCCCGAGGGTCCTGGCCGATCTAGTATAGCATGTGATGTTCGGAGCCCAAGATTGCCCCCGTTTGAAGCGAGGTTAGGAGGGTCTACGGAAACATTCTCTTCCGCTGTTGCGAGGGTCGGTGCAGCGGGCTGGTTGTCCTCGTTCGAAGGGAAGGCTGCACTAGCTCTTGGTTGAAGGGGAAGAGTGGTTAGACTGGTCTGTGGTAAGATCCCGGGTTGTAATGGGCATGGCATTGATGCTGAGGGACCCGGTGGTAGCTCGACTGATCCGACAGGTCGAGATGTTCCAAGGAGCGGAGGAATATTTGCCAGACGACCTAGGTCATGATCGCCCGCCTCCTGAGATTCTGCTGCCATAACTGCGCTGGTCGCTGGAAGCGATACTCCTGGCTGTGAAGCATTGGTTGGTGGGACCAAACCAGGATGAAATAAAGGTGTAGGCCGATCAGTGGCCTGATTCTGTGCAGACCGAAGATCAATCATCGCTCCAGCTTCGTTTGGTGGAGGAATTGATGTTGAAGCATTCAACCCCGCACCCAGTCGACCGAGAAGGTGCTCCATCGACTGTTGTTGTTGTTGTTCGAGGAGTTTGCCCTGAGATGCCATGCGATCTCGGAACTCGGTCATAATTTTATCCAGGTTGTCCCGGGTAAGAAATTGAGGCTGATCGTCATGAGAGGAAGCTTCGTGACTTACTTCCGCAACATCTGTCTTGGCTGCGTTGGTTCCCGAGGGATGAGAGGATGTTGCATCTTTCTTTCGTTTGTTCGCCATGATCTGAAACAAGCAGAGGCTCGATGGCCGTATCGGTGCGCTTCCCCTACCTGGCGCGCCAAAGTGTTGACGTTAAAAGTTGGTCACTAATGACGGCCAACCCCCAGTCGCGCGAGCAACACACGATATAAGATAAAAAATGCAGAAAGCAATAAGAAAAAAGGGAAGAGCACACACAGAATTTTTATAGTGGTTCGGCAAAGTCAGTGCCTACGTCCACTTTATATGTCATATATCTTTTTTGGATTACAAATACAATGCTTTTTCTAATTGAAGAAGAGAAAGAGAATGATGATGGAGAAGAGTAATGGTGAAAAGCTTATGGAAGCTATCTTTGCCAAAGAAAAACTGATCCCTTTCCACTTTAGGTTTAGAGGTATTTATAGGTCAAAATAATGGCTTGGGCTGCTGCAATATTATCCGGCCATTTCGGGAAAGCTCGGACACGTGGCTTCCGATGATTGGCCGGACTTTCGGCTGCTGATGGGTTCAAATGTTCATAAATAGTGCCCTTGGATTCTGTGGAAGACGTGGCGTCCACTGGAAGGCATTTCAAAAGTTGAGCTTTGTCCGGATTTGGTTTGACCGTATCCATTGCCTCAAAAGTCGGGATATTCGGTGACGGTAGGTGGTTTCCAAACTATTCCGAGATAATCGGCTAAGGCGAGATAATCGGTCAAGGCGAGATAATCGGTCAAGGCGAGATATCTGGAAGGAAGATCTTCAGCTTGAGAGTGCGACCCTTTGAAGGAGCAGGCCTTCTTTTGTTCGTGCGGGAGATAGGTCGACTGGTGACTTAGGCGACCTTATTATCTTGTGGTGCTTTCTATAGCTCGGTTAGTCGCGCTTTGGGCTTCGGTTCAGCCCGTTGGGACTCTTGCCAAAAAGAGGGCTAACACAAGGATCTTGTAATCTCAACTTTCTTCCACTGAATATATACTATAACCTATAATTGACAGTATAAATGGAAGCACGCATCGATATAAGCCGAACCAATATAAAATAATGTATCTTCCATGTTCATTTACTTTTTCTTACATCTCTGTGATCATTTTTCGTGTGTGCTCAACACACGTTGAGGGTTGATCGTCACTAGGCCAACTATTGACGTCAACACTTTGGCGCGCCAGGATGGGGGGAACAGACATACCCTACGACCTTCGACCGCCTTCAACAGTTTCTAAGCAGACAATGGCAATCAAGCGAAAGAAGGATGCTTCACCTTCCCGTCCTTTACCTGCATATGCAACAGAAACAATAACAATGTAGGCGAGCCATGAGGCTTCCTCTCAGAAATCAGATGGCATCTCAGGGTAAACTTCTCAAACATCAGCAGGAAGTGATGAACAACCTCCTCAATCTGATGGAAAAGGGACCTCACATTCCAGTATTATTTCCTACACCGGGCGAGGCTGGGGCAGCAACTGATCTTCAGTCTGTGGAGAACCAAGCCCTGGATCGGTCCACACCTTTGCTTCCTCCTGGCTCAACTCCACTTCCTGATCTGCCGTCAGGAGCATCATTTCCAGCTTTAAGCGGAGCTTTGGTAGTTGCAGACTCTCAGGTCGACCGTGGCCAAGTCCAGAACCAATCGACCAGTTTGCCTTCGGTCTAGGGATCAACTCAACGTTGTGGGCAAACAGCTCGTGATCCAGTGCAACCTATGGGTCGGCCAGAACCAAGAACGTTGTTACATCGGGTTCGACCCAATGTCTTATTGCAAACCCATCTTATGTTTCCTCCCCCTCAACGAAGAATTGGTGACGGTAACCCTCCGCGTCACCAAGAGCACTCTACCATACCAGTCCCTAATGTGACGGAGGAAAACACCACTCTAAGCCCTTCTAACATTGCTACGAACGGGGGTAATACCAAGCCCCAAATAGGTACCTCTCGCCTGAGCCCATTACTCCCAATAGGAGCGGATACAGTTCGTCCCTACAATAACCAGGCGATTTAATTGCGGCCGAACCAAGTCCCGAAGCTAGGATTCACCCTCACCTTCACTCAACTCTCAAAGGTCAAACCCAACCGACCGTTTGCCTTTCGAGCATGCTTTCGTAGGATCCTAGTACTAGGATTCTCACCCACGTCCCTAATCCAGAATTGGATTCATGGCAATGACTCCTCGGAGATGGAAGCCAGCTTGCAAGCATCATCAAACGCTTCATTAGGGGAACATCTTTTCAACAGGACGTGGATGACATCCATCGCAGTCTATTCACGTAGGAAATCAATAACTCCTGAAATCCTCCAGACTTCAAGCTTCCGATCCTGGAGCCCTACAACGGCCGGACTGACCCGACCATTCATCTCATGTGATACATGCGTCATATGGAAGTACTCTTTGCATCGACCAATGTCATGTCCAAGGGTTTCCCTCTCTTCCACACTGATATAGCAGGCATGTGGTTCCGACAGTTAACAACTGAGTCGATCAACAACTGGAATATGCTGGTCACCCTCTTCATCGATCAGTTCAGGGTTCATATGTCCCGACCAAAGAGAGTCATGTTCACTACCTCCATCAAGCAGCGGTTCGGTGAGACCCTTCGATCCTTCTTGGAAAGATTCAACGTGGCCGTAGCATCAGTCGGTCGACCCGAGCCATCGATGGTGCTCATGGCCACCATTGCAGGTGTTTAGAACCGATCAGAATTCAGGATCTCCTTAACCAGGGACCCTCCTCAGGACATCGAAGACTACTATGCCGCAACCGATAAATTCCTCAGATAAGAAGATGCTAGCATGGAGATGGAAAGCCTCGAGGTGCTCGCTACAAAAGACGAAGGTCCATCCAACACCAATGGCCAGAACAAAGGAAAAGTCTCGGAGAAGAATGACCTCAACGTACGACTCCGGAGAGAGAGAACAAGTTTAATCAAGAGAGCTCAACTCATCCCTACTCGACATCTACCTTGACGTGCGAGGATCTTTCCCTTTCCATAAACCTCCTCGAAGGGAGCCGACTCAAAAAGAACTTGACTCTGGAAAGCATTGCATGTATCACAAAATGGTAGACCGCAACATTAGTAAATGCAGACATTTGCGTGATCTCATCAAGGATAGGGTTAGGTGTGGAGAACTACCCGAGTACATCAAGAAACCCACACAAGCCATGCTACCACAACCTTCTGCCCAAGCTCCTTAGGTCGGTCCTCGAGCTGCTTGAAACGGAAAGGACCCTGAGCCCAACAATTGCGACATCATCATTAATCAATGAAGTTTAGATCATTGTGGGTTTTACCCATTTCTTAGGATATAAGAATTGTTCTTTTATATTTTCAATAATGTGATTATGTTGAAGTACACACGTACGGGGTTAGGATTTAGCTCCAAGGTGTGCTCTGGATTCAACTAGCACCGTCGTAGGATTTGTTTTCATTTTTCTGTAATAGCTCTATAGCAGTAATAAACTTTCTTTTTTCATACATAGATTATGTTTGAACGATCTGAGCGGAGCATGATTGACACTCGCCAACCCAAATACGGTCAGTGCTAGCCACCATTTCTAATCCACAGTCGATTCCCGCCACCATATCTAACCAGTCCTATAAGCCGAGTATGGTTGATACTCGTCGACTCCATAAGCCGAGTATGGTTAATACTCGCCAACTCCATAGGTCGAGTATGGTTAATACTCGCCGACTCCATAAGCCAAGTATGGTTGATACTCGCCAATTCTCTAAGCCGAGTATGGCTTATACTCGCCAACTCTCAAAACTGGTTATGGCTTATACCCAAAATTTTCTAAGTCGAGTATGTTCAGACTCACCAATTCTCTAAGCGGAGTATGGCTGATACTCGCTAACTTTGCAAAATCAAGCATGGCTTATGCTCGTCCCTTAGACTATACCGTCTTACCAAAAGAAACTAAGTGTGTTCAATGCTCGTACCCCAATTCTTTATAGGTATCATATAATTGGCGGGATCCCGGTTCTTTTGTTCCTCACAAGACCAGTTCAGAATGGTTGCCTTATCTTCTGGCATTCGCAAGTTTCCGGCCTTAATACGATTATCGATGGTTGTTGGTTTTCCGGCCTTAATACGATCTTCAGCAGTCGTCAGACTTCTGACCTTAAAACAACCACTGCCAATCGTCGATTTTCTGTCCTTAATATGGTTTTGTATAATCATGGTTTCCTGAATCTCTGCTATACAACATTCTTTAGAAGATCCAGAACACATCTCCTTTCTTCAAGAATATATATTCTAGGGGGCAAAGTATTGACCAACTTTATGGCAAAAGCCGTTACAACCAATAGACGGAGCCATAACCAGATAATCGAACAGATCAAGACTTTATAGGATGTTTGATATCTTAGGTCGACCAACCATAAGCCGACCCGAAGCCATAACAACATCAAACTAGTCGGCCGAACCATCAACTGATCAACCAGCCAAGCCATCTACCAGTAGGTTAGGCCAATCCCATGATATCAGGTCAAACCAAAAGTCTCGGATCTCATTTGAAGTATCGGGAGAATCATACGCTACTAGACGAAGTCCTACTCCTAAGGTTAATGATTCAGATTAGCTTTTGACCAACTCTCTTTTTGATACGCCAAATATCAAGCTCCACGTCGACAACGATTTTCGAGGAGAACTATTCATCAGTAGTAGATCGGGTCCCTCCTTCACAACTACTCTGCCAGATCGAGCTCCACATGTCTAAGCTCCGAAAAAGTGGAAAGCCACGTGACACACAGCTCAGCCCACTTTCTTCACATATAAATACACCATTGCTGAAAATGGAAAGGCATATTGAATTCTCCACTAACAACTTACGCTCAATATACTGGAAACATCCAACCGTACACTTCAAACAATACAAGGATCTTGTAATCTCTACTTTCTTCCACTGAAAAACTACTGTAACCTGTAATCGACAGTATAAACAAAGATTATAAGTGGATGTGGTCATCGATATAAGCCGAACCTCTATAAAATATTGTGTCTCCCTTGTTCATTTACTTTTTTTTGCATCTTTGTGATCATTTTTCATGAGTGCTCAACACACATTGGGGGTTCATCGTCACTAGGCCAACTTTTGACATCAACAATTACAAAGGGAAAATATGCAAACATGTAAATCTGAATAGGTTGGACTTAATTTATATTAAGTAAACATGTCATGGGAAAATATGCAAATAATATGTATATTAAAAAAACATGTTACTGTAGTCTGTATCTATAAACATTTGAGTAGGTGCCTTTCTGATTTGGGGAAGGTTTATTAAAGAATCACATAAGAAATGTTATTTACAACCTTGGAATATAACATCGGGTTATATTAAGCTTATTAATGAACTTTAACCTGCCAAGTCAAACCTGTTTGATTAATATGCTAAAATTCCATTCCACTATTAAAATATTTGGTGAGCTCTTAAATCCTAGTTAACTTGGGGGCCAAGCCTAGTGGTGGCTTGTGTCAATCTGTTGTTTGTTTTTCTGTTTGGAACACATATCTATTAGTACCCTCCTATTATCAAACGAGTCTCGCACTAGGTAGAGACTAGGGCACGCTTTACTGAAGGATGGTTGTAAGAGGTTTAAATTCTAGAGGTGGGTACAGGCTCGTTCCGGCGGGGTCATGAGTGTGCATGGGTCTGATTGGGGAAGATAAGACGTTGTAGCACCTACGGATAGGGCTCTGTCCTTTTTGTTGATGGGTTCGAGACTAATATCCCCGAATACCATAGCTAGCACAGGTTATTCGTGTCTTTTTAGGGAGCTAATCACTAGGTAGTAATAGGTAAAACCTAATCCTGATATTCTAATAGTTGGTGCAGAAATTTTGTTCTGGGGTATGAATGAGAAGCTTATTTATCTTACCTTATCTTGTTTTATTCTATATTTCCTACTTTACTGTATTTTTTTTATCCAGTATTGTTGATCTATCTCTATACTTCTTTATCTCAGCTTATGCTAAAAATCACTAGAACTCGCCAGACTTTATGTCTGGCCTATTTTTCCTTTCCTTCTCTCTCTTCCTTCCCCTCATGTTTTTAAGATATTGGATTGCAGCAGTGACCGTGACTCTTTGATTTAGTTTGGACTTGGATCATTCTCTACTGTTTTGATTTCTATTATATGACTATTGTTATGACTCATAAGGGATATGACTTTTATGGTTTTGTACTCGTACTTTGATGACTTACTTTCCAGGAGATAAATGTTTTTATGATTATGACTCTTTGGTATTTGAAACTGTAATGCTATGGTGCTGGTTTAATAAAAATAATTGTTTTAAAAAATTTCCGCTGCATTTTATATTTTGCCTTGGAAATATTAGCCTCTATATTATTACTTATTACCTATTGCGCTTCACAAAACTTAATGCATCCTCATATGAGTGACATTAAGGGATGTGGGGTGTCACAAAATGTACTTGTAATTAGGCAATATAAATAATAGATCACGACGTAGGCCAGCGTTTACCGAACCACTATAAAATCTTGTGTGTTAATTTACTTTTCTGCACTCTGTGATTTGGATTATTGCTTTCATTATTATTATGTGACTATGATGTGATTGCTTTTTATAATTGAACTACGAATTACATAAACATGGGTGTTAAATTCGATTGACCAAAAATCGATTTAACTAACTATATATGTTGTTAACTTGCCTTTTACAATGCCATTGAGCTTTGGACATGGAATCATGAATTACTTAATCATCAAGGCAGACGATCTGGAGAGATGATGGAATTACTTCGAACTCGAATACGGACAATAATATAAGGTTGTAGTAGCTGAATGCGATTGGATGGAGCACTGGAAATAGATTAACTTGGATTTATGAGTAGCTTATATTCGGATTGGCATCATAATGACGTGGTGCAACCTACATTATGAAGTAGCTACGACAGGTAAGCATGGATCTAGATCGGCCAAGTGGACATAGATCCCAGTTGGTAGCAATCCGGATCTAATGGCCTGCCTATGCCAATCAGATCTAATCTCTTTTATGATGTGGCTACACCATGTCCTCGTATTCTCTATTACCTCCACTAGTTCCACTCACCTCCACACCAAAGCGGATTAATCTATACATATAAATAGAGACCTTATGGCTTAATTTGGAGGGATCCTTTTGGCCCTTCTACGTCGATACTCTGCTGGATTCGAGATTCAACTCTTTTCTCTTGATCATTTTTACATCAAAACATAAATGTATGTGTAGTCTTATAATCCAACCAATATATTACACCAAGTAGATGTAGGCTCGATCACCGAACCACTATAAATTTCATGTGTTATTTACTTTTGTACACTTTATGAACTGAAATCTATGACCATATTTAATTTTCTATGATTTTAAATCAATTGGTTGTTAATGACCAAATTTAGAGCCAACATTTTTGTCTACTAAGTGGGTGCACCTCAATCGAAACTTGAAGGATTACGAAACAAACTGGAGATGGCAAAGAAGAGAAGGGATACTTCTCATGCTGATAGGAATGAAAAAGTACAAGAGGCTTCTTCTGATGGAAATACATTTGTTTACTTGATGAGGAGAGAGATGGATGAGACAATGCATGTATTGCAAGCTAGATTGGAGGGTAAGAGGTTGTGATGAAGGACATACTCTCACAAGTAGGAATGCAAAAAATCATACTAAAGATGCTGAAATTGAGCCTAACAGGATAATGACTACTGATATTGACTCGAGGGAAAATTGCGAGAAAATGCCCTGAATTGATATCGATCTGGGTTTTCGAATCAATACCAATCTGGTCCAGCCAGAAGGCGCACCTCCAAGTAGCACCTACCTGTGCACTTAACAAATGCAATGCGGCGGAGTCCCAAAATGTTATAGCGGGGATAAAGTGAGAAAATAACATGATACAAGGGATGACTCTAAGATAACATATATAACTCATTCTTAATGCTTTTATAGATATATAAATGAGAATTAAATGAAAAACTAACAATCAATTTAACAATACTTAGTATGTTTATAATTTTAAATTAAAACACGTGCAAATATCTATAAATAAACATAAGCTGCTACGTAATTCAATTAAATTTAATAGAATATCAGAGTATTTTTGCTTCTAAAATATATATTAAAAAACAATTGAAAAACCAAATTTCATATTTTTTTTATATTGTATAAATGTAATTCTTCAGTTCATTTCTTTCATCAAAGATATTATAACTTAAGTAACAAGATATATTGAGAATAGTGGAACATAGCCGGGCTTAGAGCAGAAAGTCTATATTAGAGGCTATTTGGGTAAAGTGCAGTGGTAGTAATCTACTACGGGATATAGGAGGTAATAATGGGGAATTAACTACACATGCACTGACACCTTTTGGATTTGGAAGCTCACGTTGACGTAACTAAAAATTTGGATGCATGGAACAAAGCCTATACTAGTGATGTGAATTTGAACAAGCAGGGGGCGACCAACATTCCCATAAACTGGTTCGATACAAACTCAAACTTGGCTACTGGAGAGGGGAACCTTGGCTTGGAAAATCTCAATGCAAAGCTGTGAGTGCTGAGGCTGGTGACTGGAGAATATTGATACGTAGTGGCAACATGTTAGTTGAAATTATTCGACAAGCTACTCGGGGAGGTTTGTCAAATCAGGATATCAACAACATGCATCGAATTCCATATATTACAAATACCAGAATCTCAAAAAATCCGTCGAACTTCAAACTGATTATGTTGGAAGCTTACGATGGGGGGGGGGGAAGGATCTGACCTTTCACTCTATGTGATATATGAGGCACATGGAAGTGTTGGGAGAGTAACATGAAGCGATAGATAAGTCTTCCCACTATTTATTTTGGACATAGCTGCTCTATTGTTTAGACAGCTAGAGCATGCCTCAATTAGTAGTTAGACCGAGCTAGTTGAAATTTTCGTGGGATGATTTTATGTCCATATCACATGATCCAAGTGTGTGATGACATTTATGACAGTGAAGCAGATGGCTGGAGAAGCTCTGCATGATTTTTTTGGAAATGTAAAATGTAGTTGTCGCTGCAGTGGATCGATTGGATCCATCAATGGTACTGATGGCAGCCATATCTGGAACTTTGGATAATACAAACTTCAAGGTGACGTGGAATGAGGTCCTAGAAGGGATCTCAAAGAGTTCTACCATGAAGTAGATTGGATCTTGAGGCAAGAGGATGCAAGGGAAGACCACGAGGCCCTCAAGATTAATGTTATTAAGGAAAGAGGACCGTCTAGTTCCATAATAGACAAAGCTAATGCAAAGCTGAGGACAATCAATGCCAAAAGGAAAAACTAAGTAGAGGGTCTAAATACCACTCGTATAGAAGGCTAAATGCGAGTCTGGAAAGGATATTCATGAACAATAAAGATTGCCTTCAGAAGAGGAGGCCTATTGGAAGGGAGCCCACCGAAAGGGAGCAAGCTTCTAGAAAATTTTGTTTATTTCATGAATAACATGGCATGATACAAATGAATGCAAACACTTGCAGGATGCCATTGATGAGCAGGTAAGGAAAGAAAGTTACAAAAATATTTGCTAGATAAGATTGTGAGAACGGAACAGGAGCATCCATTGGCTGTGCGAGACAGAAGCAGGCCTAACTTCCATGGAAGAATCATTATCAAACGTATTACAGTTAGGACATGCATAGAACACCATTCATAACAAAATTTTCGTCAAACTACAACTCCATTATCATACTAGATTGGAACAACCTCTGGGAATTTGAAATCAATACTTATCTCAACTAATACCCTAGCATATGAAATACGACATACAATTTTTTTATGTTATCCATTCTTAAAGGTTGACCCAAGATGGACGTTATCCGGCTAATTGCTTCAACTGACCAAAAGTCCATATCTATATTTAGGGAATTTAACCCAAATTGGAATGGAGTCAAAGAATTTCTTTGTTAATTTCATTCCAGGTAACCATTTTTTTTCATAAAAATTGGTCTTTTATTATAAAAATATTTGCTATATGCTAAAATCCTATCACAATCCTCAGCCAAGTCCCATCTAATAAGGAAAAATCTATTATCTCTCAAAAATAACTCGTAGTTACCTTTCAATGTCCAATTCCTATCTATATAGTTTTTCAGGAAACTATAATATGGCTTACTACCATACACGTAGAACAGTATGGTATTAGACCACTTTTCCCTAGCTTTTTAATGAGATTATCACTAGTAGCTGCAATCTTGAGATTATCCTGAACTAACAGCTCATAATATTTGAGTTGTATTACATTCGAATGCAAATTATTCTCGGTAACAACATCTATCCACTTTTTTGATTGAAAAGAATTAAACAAGGTATAACTTGCTTGAGAATTAACAACTAGATCCGTAAATTCATGTTTTGAACCCAGATATGGACTTCGAAGATTACCCTGAACAGATGAACGAACTCGACCTGCATGTAGTTTGGGTGAGACAGATTCTGGAGGTACAGTCGATCTAAAATTAGAATCTAATCGGGTTTTTATCTTAGGCTGAATATCATAATCTTTAGGAGAAGAAGACGTCATTTACCCACTTTTTCTCTTAAATATTGATGTTGTAATAATTTCGGTTGTTATTTCTAAGAGCAACTCCAACAGCTCCATATCTATACCCTTAATCAGTAATAAAGGGTGTTTTTGTTCCCCAACGGATGTTGGGGAACGTAATATTCACTAAAATATTACGGGGCCAGTTCTGAATTCTGAATTGGTCCCGCGCATCGATTTTACAGGCACGTTAGAAAGCGCTCCAATTTTATCAGCGCGCTCCGACAAAATCGGTGCGCTTGTACAACGCTAGTAAAATCGGCGCGTCTCCACCTTACCATTTTACACCATCATTCATGTTTTTTTAACTATCCAAATTCATATACAACCATGATATTTTACTACGATGAAATAAAATCATTATTATTTTCGTACCACGAGTATAATACTATTATGCTTTCTTTAGACCGAATGAGGGCTTTTATAAATTTCAGATCGTTTTAGTATAACTTTAGATGTTAATAATAACTACCTAATAAAACATACAAATACAATAGATTTATCATTCTAAAATAAATAACTAAATCATCATTACTCCATAAATTCGTATAGGCATAAAATAAAACACGGGTTCAGACAAGCAAACATCATAATAATGGAATTTAGATAACTAATTAACGCCATAGAGGATGTAACATAACTAATTATTGCCATAATAGTTCCATAAATGATTCATAAGGTCTTTTTTCCAGGCTGTTATGGAATTGTGCATCTCTAAACATAATTTGACAGTCCAAATGAATGTTGAATTCTTCTTTTGTTATTTGTGTGTGTTTTCGGAATACTTCGGGTGCTTACGTCGGGTGCTTGCGAAGCACCTTCGTATTCATAGTAGCGTTGTCCGTCATCCATATCTCTTTCATCTTCTATGATCATGTTGTGTAGAACAATGCAGGCTAACATGATTGTAGACATCTTTTTCCTAGACCACAACCGACGTGGATTACTTATCATTGCAAATCTAGATTGTAAAACACCGAATGCTCATTCTACATCTTTTCTTTGTCACCCTTGCATCGCCGCGAATTTGGCTTGTTTAGAAGTCAATGTATTTGGACATGTTTTAACAATGGTGCTCCATTTTGGGTAAATGTCATCACCTAAACGTAACTATGGTTGTAAGTATTTTGGCCAATGCTAAATGTTAAAGAAGGTACCTGGCCTTGGGCAAGATCATTGAACAAATGAGAACTTTTTATAACATATAAGTCATTATTCGAACCAGGCATTCCAAAGAAAGCGTGCCATATCCATAAATTGCACGATGCTACAACTTCCAAAATGATGGTTGGTCGCCTTTCCTTGTCGTTGTACGCACCTTGTAATCCGTTGGGATAGTTCTTCCATTCCCAATGCATAAAGTCCACACTTCCTAACATGCTCGACTATCCCCTGCTTTCGTGCATCTCTATGATTCACACTATATCAGCTTCGTTCAAAGATCTTAAGTACTCCTCTCCGTAGAATTCCACCACAGCCTGATAGAAATTTTCATGTGTTTCAAGTGTCGTGCTCTCCGCAATTTAGTATGCATCATCCAATGCATCTACAGAAGTGCCATAAGCTAATATTCTCATAGCGGCCGTCATTTTCTGTTCACCAGTTAACCATGCGTCTTTGATGCATTTTGTATGTACTTAAATTAGCCATTGTTACCTTGAATACCCTCCAATATCTGAAGAAATAGATTTCTCTGCATCCTGTATCTTCTACGAAACATATCAGGCCCGTAAGTGCAGTTGTCATTGAAGTAATCTTGCATCAGAGACTTATGGCATTGAGCTTGATTTCGGTGTATAAACTTCCTTCTAGGAACCGATCTCCTTCGAGTTGTGGATGATGAACCGTAGGCTTCATTGTATAAGTAACGTATTTCTTGTATTTCTTCTTCCTTTGAATCGCTATCAAAAGCCATTATGCATTTCATAAAATAGGAATCCATTTTTGTTTGTGAATATGTTTGGTTATGAGATATGGTTTGTAATATTGTTGTTGTATATAAGGTATGAGGTCTTGGTTATTGTGTAGCTTTATTGGTATCTGTGTTCCTTTATTAAATTGTGTCCAGATTTATTGATTGGAGTGTGTTGCTGTCGGTAACTGTGTATTTGCATTGTGTGGTGTGCAACTTTATTGATTGGAGTGTGTTGGTAACTATGTATTTGCATTATGTTGTGTGCAACTTTATTGGTTTTAGTGTCCCTTTGTCGATAAGTGTGTAACTGCAGTGCTCAGCTTTAGGGTCGTTCACTAAAAATGAAATCATGATTGTTACGAGTGCTCCTTTATTGATAATCGTGTTGGTCATGTGTGTAGTGTGCAACTGAATAGGGTCGTCACCTAGTATACCTAAGGAGTAAAAATAACAGGGTCGTCCCCTAATATAGCCAAGGAGTTAAGCAATTAGGGCCGTCCCCGAATATAGCCAAACATGTAAAGCAAAATGGAAACAATGACCGATCACATCATGGTAGTATGAAAAGCAGATTCCCTACAGTATTACGTCAGGCGAAATAGTGTCGGGCAGCATGTAAAGCAAAGTTGTAACAGTGACCGTTCACATCATTATTTGTTTTATGCACTTGTACACTACGCAGCTATATATATCTACGAGTTTTGCTCAACTTACCTCACTTAAACAACTTTGTTTCCAATTAAACTTTCCATTCCTACAACTATGCCTTCATGGCCCTCGTCAATAGATTCTATCTGGGATCAAAACTTAGCTCAACGTCCGCCAAGTAGTCCAAGAACATATATTGATTGGCTTATCGAATGCCAAGAGAGGCACTACGAGGATGTGCGTCGTGATTACCCAGATCTTAGCCTACTTAGACTCCAGGAACCAGTTGATTATATCCCAGATTTTAGTCATTTGGTAGTTTAACCTGTATTTGAACGAGAGGTACAAGCAGCTAATGTTACTCTTCCTCCAACACAAAAAGTGGTAGATTAATTCTCAACCAATCAACCTGTGTACAAACAAGAGGCACGAGCGACTGCAATTACCCAACCTCCAAACGATCATGGGGTGAACTCATAACTCGTTTGTTGCCATTGTGGGTACGCGGTGGAGGCGGTGGTAAAGCCGGATGGAGAAAATATTGGTCGTAGGCTATAGTTATGCTCATTACAGCCAAACATTTGTAATTACTCTGAATGGATTGATGACCGTTTATGTCCAAGGGGTATTTCTTATGCCAATGAGTTAGAATAAGAGATTAGGCAGCTTGGAACTGCTTTGGAATCTCTTGAGATTGAACGTAACATTTAGTTTGCTTGCGTATTAATTATCCTACTTTACTTTAATCGTTAGTTATTTCGTTTAGTGCTTCCGGCGCATATAATAATGTCTATTGTATTTATTTCTTACAGATGTAGTAACGTCTGTTGTATTTACTTTGCTTACGGATGTAGTAACGTCTTTCGTATTTGCATCAGTCCATTTAATAGTGGTTGTATCGTTATGTTTATGAACAACTGTTTTCTTATGCTTTATTATCAGTTGAATCGTGAGTTTTATATTTACATTCAAACGTTTTATATCAACCTAAACCACTAAATAAACATAAAAGGGATAATAAATTAATTTTCACAAACCATATAGTTTAGTGGTTAATATATTTATAGTTTAGTGGTTATAGTTTATGGATAATAAAACCTACATTTGCAAGCTTAGGCCTTGTTACATAGCGCTCCGATATTATCAGCGTGTTACGTTAACGTGCCGATATTATCGGAGCGTATTGATAAAATGAGAGTGCTCATGTTGGGGAATTTCCCAACATTTGGAGATGCTCTAAATGCAAGTCCAACTACTCCCTTGAATCAAGGGCCCTTCGGCCTGCTACTTTTGTGTCACTGTAGCGTCGTTGGTTTCATGTGTACTACCGATACACGTGCCATTGTGACTTACCCCAAAGATGCCTTGGCTTTGAGGCCATAAACAACTGCTACTATAATTAGATCGGATTAATGAAAAATCGAAGAAATTCCATGAAATGAAATCCACCCAAACGTTTCTCCACAAAAACATTGTCCAAAAAAAATCTCAGTTCTTATGGTTATTGCTTATCATGCGCCGCTCTGCTTATCCTGCGCCTCTTTAATGGTGGATGACCTTCCACCGGCTTACTCCTCCAGGTCGAACAAAGTCCATCTTCGAAATCACGTTCTATTGTACTCTCGTATGCTGAAAGCTCGTTTATCTTCAATTAGTTGCTCTCTTTCAATTTATCCGAAAACTAAGAGAAGGATTGTTACTTACGCTTATCCAAATACACGTAAGCTTTATGCGATTTTATAAATTCTAATTTTATATGGTTCAATTTGTTCGTTTTAAGTTTGTTTTTGGATCGTTTTTGTACGTACTTTAGTCGAATAGGAGTACGTCAGAGACTTGAGTTCGAAAAATAAATAATGAAATTACTTTATGAACCTGTAATCAGAATTCTTAGGCTTGGTTATGTATTGTTTAGAAGTGAACTTGCATATGCACATTCTCCATAGAAATTAATCTATTCATTTTTGTCCTTAGAAAACAGGTTGGTTTTCTCTTGTTCAAGGTTCAGACGCCTTTTTGTTACTTTGCAGATAGCTCTGCCGTTAACATTTACATCAACATATTTTAGCAAAACGAGCACTTTTTAAAATTATAATAAGCGACATAGAATCTTGTTCGGATTCCCTTTTGTGGGTGGGGAGAGTGAGCTTTTATTGCCATAAGAAATTTAATTGTTGGCTGCTAAGTAGTATTATTACATATATATTTGTTGAGATTTGCAATATTAAATCACATGTCCATTGAAGCCGGCTAGTGTATCAGTTATGGAAGTAGATTCGTGATGGAGAAGATGATTCACAAATTGAAGCTCGTAGGAGGAAGATATAAAGTCATGAATTTCTGAATGGTTTCAGCTCAGACATCCGAAGAATGATACCAGACGTCTGAGCAATGTCTCTGGAATTTTTAGAGAATCAACTCAAACGTCTGAGTCAGATATATTTGTTTTGACCTTTTTTCTCCAAAATATATTTGTGATATTTCCGAGAGGCAATTTAGGTATATGACTAGGTTTTCTACTCTCCTATATAAGCTACTTTTAGGATTGAGATAAAGCAACGAAATTAAAGGATCTCAATCTTAAGATAATCTCTAGGTCAAAGATTAGCCGTCGTTCTTCATGGTTCTTCCTCTCTAACAATATTAGTCTTCTAGATATTCTTCCATTTTTCAATTTGGTTATTAATTCAATTGTACTGTGTTTATTTTAGCTTTGTTCTATCAATTATAAACAAAATTTTGGTGAATCAATAAAGATGGTGGTTGAGTGGAATATCTTATGTTATTATGTGTTGATTTCAATTCCCTCTTGATTTCAATCAAAGTTATCATTTTGTAACTTAGATGAATAAAATCCTGGTGTATGCTTCCACAAAGCGTTACATACCATATTTTGGGCATAATGGTTGGTATCAGAGCTAGATCATTGCAATGCTTAGAATAATTTTTGTTTGAAAACAAATTTGTTTTTTAATGTCGGATATGATTTCAATTTCGAAGATGGCTATTTTTAAGGGAGAAATTGAGGTATTTGAAAGCCTAAGATGGAGGATGTTTTGTATCTCAATGATCTGATTGATAAAGATGAGAAGAATTCCTCTGGCGTAGACGAGGGAAAATGGAAGATGGATAAAAAAGCGATTGCTTTGATTCTTTAGTACTTTGATGATTCAGTTTTCCATTATGTGGCTAGTTGTGAATCCGCGAAGGATTTGTAGGATAGATTGATATCTTTGTATGAGTCAAAGAGTGCGACTGGTAAGACTTTTCTAGTTTGAAAGTTAGTGCATCTAAGATTAGATGAGGAGAAGTCTGTTGCAAAACGTTTGAATGGATTTTAAGATGTAATAAATCAATTGGCAAAGCAATGATCAATTTTGATGATGAACTACATGCTCTTTTATTGATGTCCTCACTTTCAGAAAGTTGAGGAATTTTGGTTGTTTCATTTAATAATTCCCATGCTAATGGAACTATCTCTCTGAAAGCCGTTTGAAGCAGCATTTTGAATGAAGAGCTTAGGATGAAAGGGTCAGGTTTGAAATCAATTCAAAGTGAGGCTATGATGGTAAGAGACTCGAAGAAAAATACAATTTGAAGGAAGAAAGAAGCTAATGGTAAATGTGCTATCGCTTCTCATTATTGTAATAAGAATGGTCACAAACGCAACAAGTGTTATGCGTATAAATGAAATCAGAAGAAGATAGAACAACTGAAATTAGAAGATCTTAATCTCAAGATAATCTCTAGGTCAAGGGCAAGCCATCGTTTTTCATGGTTTTTCCTCTTCAACAATGTTGATCATCTAGATATTCTTTTCGTTTCTCAATTTGGTAATTGATCCTATTGTATTTTGTTTATTTTAGCTTTGTTCTTTTAATTGTAAACAAAATTTTGGTGAATCAATAAAGAGGATGGTTGGGTGGAAAATCTTGTGTTATTGTGTGTTGATTTCAATTCCGTTTTGTTTTTCAATCAAAGTTATCTCTTTGTGATTTGGGTGAAGAAGATCCCGGTATACGCTTCCGCAAAGCGTTGCATATCTTATCTTGAGCACAACAATATTATTATTGTATCATGTTTCTCCATATTATGCAATTTGCAATGCAAGTATAGACTCCCAATTCATCATCATATAATGGAAGAATTTTATACAAATCAGTCATCTTTCCTTTTCTGGTTTGTATAGATCTTAGGATCTAATCCTACAAATATATGATCTTCAATTCACATTATTTATCTAGCTTTTATGTACTAGTTTAAATCTTTGAATGAATGTGCATTGACTTCAAACACATAAGCTAGCGCTCAAGGCGCAACTGGAGAATGATGCAAATAATCTATCCATATAATGCAAGGAATTAATCTGTACATTTTCCTCGTTTCTACATGGTGTCAAAGTATTAAGAAATTTGATCTATATTTTCACTAGATCTCCAAGCCATCTTAATTGACATATAAATGAAGTTCTCATAATTATCTTTTAGGCCATCACAACCTTCACCGTTCTACAAAACTTGAACTCTCACTAGTTGCACCAACCGCTCAACGATGACAACTATAATATATGGAGTAGACAAGTAACAATGTTTTCTATGTGAAGAAAACACGTAGTTTCCTTGATGCTGTTCCTATTCAACTAAATGACTCTTAGAATGAGCTATGTGGATGCTCTATGATATGGTAAAATAGTAGCATCATTATTCATTAATATTTGAAATGGTTGATTGTGTAATAAATCAAATACCATGACCAAAATATGGGGAGATTTGAAAACTGCTTCACTCAGATAATACTTCTGTACAATATTATGTATTAACTTTGAAAGTATGTTTTCTGTTTGATAATTAAGGCTCTAGTCTGCATCCCTGCTAATTATGCCAACTACAAATAACCTTCGTACTTGTTTACAAGGTTTTCAAAATGGGATTTAAATCATGAATCATAAAGTTTAAACTTTTAACTGAAAAGGGATAAAAAATCGTAAATTGTTCAGAATATCTAAATTTTAGGTTGCATGCACTTTAAAGTTGATTTTGATGTTTGAACTTCTACTGTTAACTTAAAATTTGATTTTATATTCCATTTTAAAAAAAGCATTAATGAGGATTGTGAATCTAAACAAGTATATTAGATATGTTAGTATGAGTCGAATATGCTTTCATTGCTGTTTTGTTTAAGTTTGAATCTACTGTTTTATTTAAGTCTGAATCGGAGTGTAAATCAACTCGTAAAAGGAGGGAGTCGTTCAGAATCGGGATTTAAATCATAATTTTTTTGACAAGCGCTTGTTTCCATAATGTCTAAGCATATTGTTAGGCCATTGCATGCATAGTTATGAAGGGTGTGCGCAAGGCACACGGTGCAAAATGGTGTTTATGTCTTTCTTCTATATGGCGCGGCATACATGCAAATACATATTGAATGCGAAAAGGGATAACTGGCGCTTAAGATGCAAATGATGTGCGATGCAAAAAAAAAAAGGCACATTTTTTTGTTATTTTTACTTTTTTATTTTTAACGATCCAAGCTTCATACGAGAGTAATGGGATAGCTCAAGCTAAATTATATGATTTGGTATCTATAAAATATAATCGAGCAGAATGGAGGAAGCCAGAAATCCAAGTAGAAGAACATTCAAATTGAGAGGTTTTTCAATATTCACTTTAGTTTCCTTTACATATTCACAAAGAAGAAATGAATCTAAATGAGACAAACGAGGAGTATGTTGAAGCTTATAAATCTGATGACACTGACGTCGGTTTAATATAGTTGCCAAATCAAATTTTGATTTCTAGTTTATGAGCAACTTGGATTTTGGTTTTTGAAGACTACTATGTTTGAAATTTTATGCTTATAATAATATATTTGATGATGTTTTTTTTTGCGAAATATCTAAAACGATCGTTGTTACATATGCTTTAATGAAAATATACAAATTATACTTAACTTTTTAAATTGATTATTATGTTTTTGAATTTATAAAAATAATTCTGAACATGCCCAGCAAATAAAAAATGCATGCAGGGGCGGACCCAGTATTAGCCCAGCTAGGGCAGCCGCCCTAGATCAAAATTTTCAAAACCTTTATAAAATAAGTGTATTTTGCATTTGGCCCTATCTGAATATTTTTCTTCGCCGTATCTCAAAGGTAAATGAGAAGTTTTTGCCCATTTAGTTTAGGTTTTACTAGTTTCATATATCTTTTCCTACCTGTTTCCCTAGTCTAGCTCCGCCACTGAATGCATGTGTCATTTTCCACGTCATGTGTCATCTCTTTGGCGTGGTTTGTGTCTTTACGCCTTGCACCATTAATAGCTATGGTTGCGCATCAATAAAAGAAGCGAGGTTGCAAATATGTGCTTTTATTTTTATATTTATTTCCTTTAAATATGATTTTATATCACAATACCCCATCCTGCCCCACCTTGACCGCTCCAGTATATATCAATCTTCACCTTCACAGTACCGTCTAATTTTGCACGCCCTTCAAGTCACAAATCCATTTAAAATTGTTTGTAATGCCACCTTCCATGCAGACTCTGTGGTTCTACTTTGCATGCTTCACCTTAATTCGTATAAGTTTGCTTCTTCAATTCGAATTTGAGTGCTCCCTACATTCTCCTTTGTTTTTCAAATATTTCATGTGAATTATTGTTTTCCTTTCGGCACTCAAAACCTCTTTTATTTTTTTTCTAGACTTCGGTAACTTCATCTTGAGTTGAACATTTGCAACATTTCTTTCTAACTGCCCTACTGAAATAATATTCCTGTTAATTTTTGAGACATGTCTAACTTCTGTGAGTCTCACCATTATTTCCATCAAACATTTTCAGCCAAGTTGAAGTTATGTTTTCAACCTCCATATCAAAACCATCTGCAGGTTTCCCCTTTTCCCTTTGCTCCTTATATACATTCCTTTATTTCCAAATATGGAAACTTGCATTAAATCCAGCAGTCAATCCTTGTCTTTGCCTACATTTAAGACGTTAACTTGACCAATTTTCACATCTTTTCTATTTTCCTTCAATTTTTTATGGTCTTCTTCCAATATTTTTGTTCTTCCTTGGCTTGTTGCAGAATTTCAACAAATGATGTTCTTTTTCTCAGTAGCATCAATGTTTCTTTTCTTATTTGGGCGTTCTCCTTGCAAGATTCACTTCAATAATCAGGTTGTTAACATATCTTTCTTGATCTTTCCCTTCAATTACATTCCTCCTTTTTCTTCTCCTCATTAAGAATGGCTACCAATCACTAACCATTTGAAACAACTCCATCCAAATTTGAATTATTTTTTGCAGTCACCAATGCTTTCCAGCTCTTCGGTGATTTCGTCTCGTCATAAATCTTGCGATTCACGACTTTCTGTTAATTCATGGTTGTTTGAAGATCATTCAGATATTCTCCAATTGATCTGTTTATAGATTAACCAACCTCTGCTTAAGTAATTTTGTTTGTTGTAGAATTGTTTGCTTAAATTCTATTCAACTACTTCCAAATTGCATAGGCCAATGTTTTATTGGAACAATAAGAAACATTATATCTACAAAATATATATCAAATAGCTGGTGCAGCCTTTTTTATATCGGAAGTTACTCACTTTGCTTCCTTTATACCAGGAGGCTTGTCATCTATGTTCTTCGACAGCCAATGAAAATCATTGGGATATATAGAATTCTTCATTGATATATAGAATTCTTCATTGTAGTCTTTGATAACCTTTAATTAATTCCATTATGTTTTTCAACACCTATGTTATCCATAATCACTCTTTTTAGAAAAAAAAAATTGTTTTGGTAGGATTTGATATTATTGTTACTCAAGGACATCTAAATTTGTTGCGAAGAGATAAAAAATGAAGTAAAAAAACATAAATGATATTCTCTAAACCCAAGTTTATCAGTTTCTTTAAAGAAACTGAATGCATAACTCTAATTTCAGTATCAAACTCAAACCGAAATGCAAAGCAATAATCTCCTTTAATCTAAAAGAAAAATGGTGGCAACACATTAATTATTGTATTCAATTTAAGAGAGTGAAATCTTTTCTTTTATTATAATGTGCATGTACATACGTATGCAAAATTATTTTGAGCAAGTCTAATTATATGTTTTATTTTTTATATTTATTTTCCTTTAAATGTGCTTTTATATTACAAATCATGGCACTTATTTCTTGGTAATTAAGGGTTTCACAATCTTCTTTTGGCTCATTATCCGCTGCATTAACAAAAAAAAGGCCAAAGCTAACTCGTCATAGTGTTATATCGATCTTGTTAGTAGCCTGTTGAACCAAGTTCACTCCTCTATCATAAGTGCTAAGGGAAGTTCTTACCCTTGGTCAAGTTCAAGTGCTTATGTATGTCCGTCAACTCACAAAAGTTTTCAAGTTGGTATGGACGATAAGTATCCCCAGCTTAGCATTTTATTGGAGAATTTTAGTCTCATCATGAACCTCCTTTCCATTATATAATTTGGGGGTGACAAGATTGTCTAATATATAGAACTAAGGCATAGATGTTCCTCTATTTGTCTTCCAATTCTATGAATTTTGCCTTGAGCCGACACAAATTTTCTATCGTTGCTATAATATTCGTCGTTTCTTGATGCTTGTTGTTGGCATCGTTGCCTCTCTACACATTGTTTTCTGGAGAGGGTGTTGTTAGTCTTTAGGTTTTAGAAGTTTCCTGTGGTATAAGGGGAGGTCATTTATTTTGTTTAATTGAAGTGCTTCATTATATTGGTCAACTGCAGGTGACTTTTTTTTCCATGGACTGTACATACCACAAGGATAGTCTGAATTAATATACAAACAATGATCAATTTCAGCGCTGAATGCATGTGGAGGTACTCTACTTTTTCGATCCATTAGACACGCGCAATTTCTTTCTTCTTAATACATCCTGCAATTTTTTCAAAATTCCTTTTGTATCTATTTGGCAGTGTTCATTTCAATGCATATTTAACATATAAATTGCTTTTTCCTGGATTAGTAGCCTTATATTGTTATCCTTTACAAAATCAACAATCATGAGAAATAATGGGAATGATGGATGTCATCATATGACTTGACCATTTATTTTATTACCCTAGATGACCGTATGAAATTAACATCAATGTTGCATTCGTGTATTGAGCTTCGATGATTTCAAATCCAGACATACATGTGCTCTAACGGATGACCAATGTAGCATTCACACGCTCCTTAGTCTTTATCATCAATCATTTGAAGTCCGCCTCGAGTACCTCCTCATTCAAAAGTCGGTTCATATTTATCATTAGTCCATAAAAATTATATGCACTTGCTATTAATGATAGGGTGCTACTATTCACACCCCCGTTTACACTTCCGGTCACCGTTCTAAATTTAATAAAAATGATTATTTTTTATATTGTTCTAGCCAGCATATATTATTCTTTTACTCAGTTATTCATCACCGTACTTCTCCTAAGAAAAACACGTACTTCTCTACAATTTCAAATCCTAAATCCTAACAAAAGCAGATATTCTTTTGTGCTTAATAAATATGGAAGATGAAGATAAAAAAGAGATTATAATTGCTTGATTTTTATTATTTTCTATTATGTTATAGAACATGTTGTTATGATTTTTTTAGTGGTAGGGTTTTCCATTGCGTCTTAGGATTTTTTTCCCCTCTGTTGAAAATTTCAAGCTTGGAGGACATTAAATTTAACGACGTTGTAATAGAGAATGACAATGTAAGTTTTGACGTGTAGAGTTTTTATCTGTATAACTTACGTATCTTCTTTTATAATTTGATACATTAACCTTTTTTTTTCCGTTTGTTAGATGGAGTATTTGAATGATGATAAATTAGACGATAAACATGATGGTTGTGATAATATGATACAAGATGTTCGATCAAATGACTCAAAAGACAAATGCATGATGTATGTGAGGAGGAGAGCGTTCGTGTAGAGAAAGGCACTGGTGGCATCTCAATTTTCAGGTCATTAATTTAGACGGTGACCAGCAGAGGAAATTTAAAATGTTTGGGGTGTTTTTAGTTTTGGTGGCCAAAAGGGTAAATCGGGGTGTGAATAGTAGCACCCAAATGATATGTAATATTACTATTTACGTTACTAGTCAGGATAATTTTGATAGCAGAGTTGAAAAATAAACGCATCCTAAAATTCTTAGTTTAGGGTAAATTAATAGATATTGTGCCAAAGGGGGGGGGGGGGCTTTGTTGTTTATATATGAATTAAAATTGATGGAAGATTGACTTGGGAATGAAGAAAGGTGGATAAATAAAACAAGGTAATAAACTAAATAGTCAGTAATTGATATAGTGACGTCCATCCTTCTCGTTCTTTGCTGTGATTATTTGTTTAAGAAAGGGAAACAATATAAGGTGTCAAAGGAGGAAAGAACTATATATATATATATATATATATATATATATATATATATATATATATATATATATATATATATATATATATATATATATGGACAGCGTTCCGCTACACCTCTTATATTGCACGTGAACTCTCCCCCTGAATCTCATCCATTCAATCCCCCACTCATTCTCTCTCTTACCACTAAGAGAGAGAATGAGTGGGACGATTGAACGGATGAGATTCAGGGGGAGAGTTCACGTGCAATATAAGAGGTGTAGCGGAACTCTCCCCTATATATATATATATATATATATATATATATATATATATATATTATAAACATGCATTAAAATTAATTCAACTGTAGCATCAAAGGCAGAAACATTTGAATTATTCTAGTATTGTTGTTCACAAGTATCACATATACCGGTGAAAACGCTCTCATTGAGAAACAGTAAACCAAATACTTTTTTTTTTTCATTTGAAAAAATTCACCTTTTGAGAACTTATTACAAAAACATGCCTATTTCTGTCAAGTTGGACTTCTCTCTCTCATTGTAGCTGCACGATTTAAGATAACACGATTTGGTGCTATACTAAATAGCATTTTTTATTTAAGTTTTGAGAAATTTTAGCAAAGATCCTTGTAATTATAAAAACTATGTTTCAGATCCTTCCCATTTCCTTTTATAAAACGCATCCCCATTTTCAAAAAAGTATGTATTGTTGTTGGAAAATTTAGTTTTAAAAACGAAAATTTAAATTATTGAGAAGAGTATATATGAGTGCTCCTCTTAGTGAATAGATTGTGGAGAATAAGGAAATATTATTTAAATATATAGGGTTCGCAAGAGATATAATGGACTTTTGGGCATTCAATGTTTTCTCGTGTTGAGCAGGGAGATCATGCTGACCACCACGTAGGCGTTGATCGACTCGACCTGACGACTAGGCTGAGCATTATGGTTTAAACCGATTTTGATCAATAAATTTAGATTAGGAATTTTTTCATGACCAGTCCCCATTATTTTCTCAGGTTTATCTCTATTTTAACTAAGTGGGTTTTTTTCTTCCGAAATTGTGTGCTTTATATAAAGTATTAAGTAGCATATAACATACTACGTTGCAAGTGGATTAGACCTCACAAGGTGAGAATCAAACCCATGACCTTTTGCACCATGTCCAAATGTCTTAATTAGTTTGGACAAGGTGCTTGTCAAACTAAGTTGTTTTGACATTAAAAAAAGTACAAGTTTCGAAACTGAGTTCTCTTTTTCTTCTGCCTCAGCTTCCTTAAAATTTGAACAATATTATTCATTTTCCGGATGCTATTGGATCAGCATTTTGTGTGCGGGAGATTGTTAATATTATATGGTTGTTTTGTTCTAAAGGCGACGCTGCACTTCTGACCGCCTTGCACTTTTCGCAGCTAACGTTTTCGGCGTAGCGGCGAAATGTCTCAAAGAAAACGACTTAGTTTGCAACTTAGTCACAAAGACAACTTCAAATTCAGATCAAGGTACGCCAAATTTAAGATATCATGGCTTCAATCACTAATGATTGTGTTGGCTACTATGTGAACAAGCCGTTCAGATTTGACGAACTTGATTTCAAGCAATGAAGACAAAAATGCAATTTTCTCTTACCATCAAGAAGGTGACGCATATTCTCACCGTGGAAAAGCCTGAACTGTTAGAAGAAACAACAAACGATCAAGATTACCTCTGTAAAAAGTATGTGTTTCATGGCTTGAGTGGTGATTTGTATGATTGCTACAACTCTGGCAAATCAACGAATAAGGCCTGGGATGCGCTGCAAAAGAAATATGATACCGATGAAGCTGTAGCAAAAAGTATGTCGTCAGCTACTGTTTGAAATTTCAGATGTCAAATAAGGCGCAATCTCACGAGTTTTAGAAAATTACACAGGAGATCATCTCTGAATGTATGGTTTGAGATGAACAAGTTCAGGTTGATGTGTTGGTTGATAAACTGCCCATAATTAGAAAGATCTTAAAACATTCTCAGGTATAAGACTAAGTAGCTTTCCTTAGAGAGTTTGATCACTCGTCTTCCTATCGAAGAGTAGATTAGAAAATAGGACCAGAAAGAGGAAGTGTTCGTTATTTCTAGCAACAGCACTAAGAAATCCACAACCATAGGTCTGAAACAAAATTTGAAAATTTTCAAAAATTAAAATTATAAACAGAACTAGTACCGCAACAACCAACCTCAAAACAAACAACAAAATGTCATCTTAAAAAATAGTAATGAATAGTTGTTATTGTGTTACAACCGTGACAAACCAGACCATATAACACAGAGTTATCGAAATCTACCAAATTTTGCACCGTAGGCTAACGGGATTGAAGAAGCCTTTATGGCTATGCGTACAGAGATCAACTTAATCGGTGGATCAGAAAGATTTCGCTGTGTATGCTATGATTGAGAAATGTTTGAAATATTCAATGTTGTCAATGATATGCAAGTGGTGTTGCCATGTTGGAGGTTCTCCCGCCTCCACTGTTGCTGTAATTGAAACTGGGAGTTGAAGTTTACACCGTGAAAGAACTTCTTGCTAAAAGACGTGGTGCATGCTCCTGAGATAAGAAAAAAAAATGTCTGGTTTCTTGTTAAACAAAGTGTGTTTTACTCATACTGTTGGATCTGACTTGTACATCATCACTAAAAATGGTGTGTGTTGATAAATGGTACGTTGTAGGTGAGATGTTTAGGGTAAATGTTGATTTGAATAAAGTTAGTAGTTCTGTTTATATGCTGTATGATTTTAATACTTGGTCATGTTGATAAAGCAACTGATTTACAAACTTAGGTTTAATCCCTGAATCTAGCATATTAATTGAATTTTATAAATTGCATGACAACTTCTAGGAGAGAGCTACACCTTATTCACCTGAAATGAATGGTAAAGCAAAAAGAAAAAATAGGACACTTAATTAATTGTAGCTATTTTATTAAATTCGGGTGCGACAAGACATAATGGGAATAAATTTTGTTAACTGTTTATTTCATGTTAAACAAGATTCCTAAATTTAAGAGCAAAGTTTTACCTTTTGAGATTTTCAAAATTCATAAAGTTAAGTTGTTTTGTTTTAAAACTTGGGATTGCTTAACATATTTACGAACTCCAGACCTTAAAAGAATTAAGTTGGCAAGCTGAACACATGGATGTGTTTTTGTTAATTATTCCGTGGACAACAAAGCATGTAGATATTTTGATTTAAATGCTCAAGTCATTATTGAGTTAAATTATTCTGATTTCTTTAAAAATTAATTTTCTTTTAACTTAGGAATAGCGGGAGCACATCTGTCATTGACATTTCAATAATAAAATATAATGAACATGATAAGAAAATTGAATCTAAACATAGAAGAAGTAAAAAAAGCCATGATAGCTAAAGATTTTGGTCTAGAATGTTTTGTCTATGCACTAGGAGAGGATTCTGCTAATCTTATACAAGCATTGTCTTTTTTATATTCAAACCTCTAGCAAGAAGCAATAAATGCCGAAATAGAATCCATTGAATTTAATAAAACATGACATCTAGTTGACTTACCTTCAAGCTGTAAAACGATATGTCGTAAGTGGACAGTGGTACTTCAAAATTCAAAAAAGTTTAAACCCGATGGTACAATTGATAAATATAAGGTTCGTCTTGTAGCCAAATGATTTAGACAAAGTGAAAAAATTGACATTTTTATACCTTCTCACCTGTTACTTGAATAACATCCATTCGGTTTGGTTCGGGAATAGGTTTGATTAGGTCGGATCCTTTTGTCATGGTAGTATGGTACATACTATCCGAATTTGTATATATAAGTATCCAATTTCTTAAAAAAAGCATTTATTGGAGCATTCTTGAAAAAAAGTACCCAATTTCTTAAAAAGAAAACATTCACTGGATTACTAACTTCTCTTGCTTCACTTTTTGATTTACAAATTCGCCAAATGGATGTAAAAACATTTTTTGAATGATGAATTAGAAGAAGAGATTTACATAGACCAATCAAGAGTCTTTGTTATACCCGTTCTAGAGCATAACGTTTGTAAATTAGTTATATCTCTATCCGATCTTATGCAGACACCTAACAATGACATGAAAATTTTAATAATTTAGTTATTTCACGTAGTTTTAAAGTAAATGAAAGTGATAAGTGTATTTCTATTAAAATCCTAGAATGACATTTGCACTATATATGGGTGATTTACTTATATTAAATATTCATGTTGTGAATTTTGGTAAGACCATATTATATGTCAACTTTGATATGAATTTTTTTGGTGAAACAAGTGTAATTCTTGATGCTAAAATTATTAATTTTGGAAATGCAATTACTTTAGATCGATTTCATTATATTGAGAAAACGTAAAGAAATATAATTACTTTGAATATAAACAAGCTAGTACAACATAAAATCCTAGTGTAAAACTATTTAAGAACACTAGTGAAAGTGTAAGACAATTTGAATTTGCGAGCATCACTGATAGCCTTCAGTTTGTCATTGATTGTACTAGATCCGACATAGCCTACATGCTTTTGAAAGGGTCAAGAGATGCCTTAAAAGAACCATGAACCTTGAATTATACTATCAGAAGTTTCCCGTGGTCCTTGAAAGATATAGCAATGCAAAGTAGAATACATTACAGATGATTTCAAAGCAACTAGTCGGTATATCTTTAGTATTGTAGGAGGTGTTGTTTATCGGAAATCTAAAAAACAAACGACGCATTCCACAATGAAATCATAAATAATAGTACTTGCCACAACTGATGAAGAAGCAGGTTACTTGAGAAATCTGTTAGTTGATATCCCTTTATTGGAAAAACCGTTATCAACTGTGTCGATCCATTTCGATAGTACCTCGATTATTGCTAAAGTTGAGAACCATTTCCAGATCGGTAAAAGATGACAAATTTGTCATAGGCACATTACTGTAAGAATAGATATTTCTGCAGGATCTGTTAGTGTGAATTATATATGCGCTGACAAGAGTCTGGATGGTCGTTTGACTAAAGGATTGACCAAAGAGAGTATTTTCTTCATTTAAAAGCATGAAACTATTCCTCTTATAACGAGAAGTCATGCATGATAGTCACTCATAATAGCAACCCAACCCAATAACCGGAGATCCCAAGAACTAGATTTAATAGGTAAAACAAGTTATGAAGTGATGTTGATTGAACATGCTAGTTTTATTTGATATAAGCACGTGGTCTGAAGCAGTAAGAGGATGAATTGACGAAAGAATGAAACTACTCCTCTTATAATGAGAAGTCATGCATGATAGAGTCACTCATAATAGTATCCCAACCCAATAACCGTAGATCCCAAGAACTAGAGATTTAATAGGTAATGAAGTGATATTGATTGATATGCTAGTTTTATTTGATATAAGCGTGTAGTCCTGAAGCAGTTCGAGGATGGATTGACATCTTAATGAAATATATACCTTATGTGGAATGGTGTACATAGCTACAGGAGCACTTTTTATAGATTCACCTGTGTAAATGTTGAAATGTGAACGTTTCCTATGTAATCTTGGACATAATTCCTTAAGCATTCAAAAAATGGGGATAGACATGCATGATCTTTAAAGCACAAACTATAGACTGTACCCTAAAAGATTGTGTGTGGTTTGATGCTAAAGATAAATTTCAAGATTACAAGTCATTCTAGTACAATTTGAATCTCATTATGAAAACAGAAATTTCTCGAGAAAAATATTTCTAAAAATTATGAGGGATTGTTGTAAAAATTAATTTTAGATATTAATTATTAAAAATGTTGAGAAGAGCATATGGGTACCTCTCTTAGTGAATAGTCCCTCATTGTGGAGAACTGTAAAGAAATTATATTTAACATAGGATTCACAAGTGTCGCAACGAGTATTTTATCTTGTGTTGAGTAGGGGGGACATGCTGATCATAGGCGTTTCAACTGACTAGACTTGCCCTGACCGGACTGGACTAGGCTCGGTTAATGTGGTATAGAGCTTTTTATTTTTGGCAGTGTATTTTATATCGGGTTTGACCTAGTTATTAAAATTCATTTTCTTATGATTCAGTCTTAGTTATTTTTTCAGATTTATCCCTATGTAAACAGAGCTATTTTAACACAGAATACTACACAATTCGAAACTGAGTTCTCTTCTTCTTCTGTTTCTGCTTTCTGGAGTTTCGAGCAATATTATTTAATTTTTTAGGTGCTATTAGATTAGCGTTTTTTGTGCAGCAGTTTGTTGATATTATATGATTGGTTTCTTCTGGAGGTAGGGACAACTTTAAGTTCAGATCGAGGTACAACAGTAATCCAGTGGGTATTTTAATAATTTCACTAAACTTCACACGTACTCATGTTAATCATTTTTCATAACTCATAACCGCAAGCAATACACGTCTTAACTGTCACTTTTAAATTTGAAAGCGAGATATGTAAGAAAGGATTATAAGAAAGTGGGATGTTTAATATAGTTTCCAATAGAGAATGTAAAAGAATTATGGTGTGTTCGGTTAGTCTATTTAGTTTTGGGTTTCGTCCATATAGAAGTACAAACGGCGCATGTACATCATGAAAAACGACCATTTTAAAAAATGAATTTAACAGATAACTTCTTTTTATTTTTCGTGTTTTGGGGAAATGGAAGGACAAGAGACAGTTCATCCTTTCTCGTTCCTCCAATCCCCATCATCTCCTCCAACTTACTTCCCTTTTTCTTCGTTCTTCCATTTTTCTAATTTTTTATAATTAATGTTGAGAACTCAAAAAACAAAACATAAAATAAACCGACCACCATCTAAAGTTTTAAAAAGAGCAATATATTCTTAATTTTCACTTAATATTTTTATCGGTTTGTGATAGTGTCAATCTGCGCTACTGAGGCCGTGCTTTGGAAAATTTAAAAGAAAAGAAAATCGCTATCTTGTGATCGTTGGTCATACTAAAGCACCCCCCCCCCCCCCCCCCTCCTTTCCCCATTTTTGGGACTATGGTATAAACATGCCTGTATTAGTTTTGGAATAGTTATGTTTCTGTAATGATTTAGTAAATGTGGCATATATGAGCAAATTATCCTTAATTAGTTATTTCCTTAAAAGAACATGCAACTGAAATTTCTAGAATTTTGATATTCAGCTGAGACAATAAATCCTTGTTCATGGAACCAACTAGTCCTATGCAGCGACGAGCCCGTAATGGTCGAGTTCCACGCATCATGGTGCGGGCCATGCAAAATGGTGAGCCGGATAATGGAAGAAATAGCAGTAGAATACGCCGGAAGAATCAACTGTTATAAGCTCGACACTAACGACTACCCTCAGGTTCCAGATTCTTATGGAATCGAGAGAATCCCAACAGTTCTGCTGTTTTGGAACGGCGAGCAGGTTAAAAGCATTACAGGTACTCTGCCCAAGATTGTTTATGTCAATGCTATTGAGGAACTGTTAGCTGATAATAATTGACTGATTTGTTAAAAAAAACATATGGTTTCTTGAAATCTTCATTTTGTTTTAATTTTATTGTGGACTTTTTGGTTAGTTTCTGGATTATGTTGTAAATTCTGTGATACATGTTTACTGTTAGCTGATATAGGAAAAGCGTACATGTTAAACAGAGAGTTTGTAGTCAACATGATGAAATTGACGGGATTTATCTAGAAATAGAAAAGAATTATGCAGGAATGGTTGAACTTGGTCTATTTTTAGTTTTATACATCAAACAAGGCATCAAATATGCATACTTTAGCACTATTACTCTTTTGCCTCGCTCTCTTTGCCATTGCAAGGGAAAATTTCTCAACCTTATGGATAAGAAACTGAAGTTGGGGAAATCAAACCAAAAGTGAGGACCAACACTAAAATTACGCAAATTATGTACATCGAAGACATATTAATTTTCCAAAAGGCTGACAATGAAGGTGCAGATTATTATATAATAACTGTGAAATGATCAACTCGATAGTTTTCTTTTAGCTTAACATATCTAAGGTCAAACAGAAAATACCATTGTGACTAGTTTACACAATTCTCTCAACTTGGGAATAATGTTGATTTTCTGTTTTGATTATATTCAAATCACGACATGATATCCATGGAGTGACTATTGTTTGATCAGGTGGAAGTATTGAAAGTAGAACACTATTCAAAAGTGGATTCATCTACTTAGTTATACAAAGTTAGCATTACAGTTAACTAACGTCAAATCAAAGTCCGGATCTCAGACCAAAAAAATATGATTAGTAACAATTATTATTGAATCAAAGACATTTTGTTTGGATGGAATATGGATGGGTTGGAATTTCAAGTATTATCAAATTTCATAAGTTCAAAATGATATGGTTTTGAAAAGAATCAGCGTAGATAATCCTCACTACAAGATATTGCTTAATAAAGTAAAATTAGATTTTACTGAAATCAAATAAGTGATAATTTAGCCAAAATGTCAAAACATGTGAAAATTAGATTTTACTGAAATCAAATAAGTGATAATTTAGCCAAAATGTCAAAACATGTGCCAAGTGATATATGAACGTTAATATTTGAATAGCTTGACTTTAATCAATGATTGAATTTACATTTAAAAATCACACAATCAAAACATTGAATACTGCTTTTACCACATGATTTATAAATTAATTAGATTGATTTGTATATATTAAATTTTAATTATAAAGTTTTGGTGCATTCATAATAGTATATAAATATATTGGTCGATATGCATATCATCACGCGATTGGATTGGATTTGTAGGATCGAAATACACCATAGAAGGGGGAAGGGCGATTGGGGATGGGAGGAGGGGGGGGGGGGGGGGGGGTGAGTTAATAAGGTCTATTATAATTTTCACAGAATAATGATAATATAATTGCCAACACGTATATCAATAGAATAATTATGAAAAATCAACAAAACATAAATAAACGACTAGCTTTTTTTCTGATCTTCTCTGAGAAAATTTTACCTTCTCCAATTTTTATTTTTTCTGATTTGATGTCGCTGTGTTCTTTATCTAACTTCTCAGCTAGCTTTTATAGCTCCGAGGCTAGCCTATTCTGCTTCGAGATTGGCCTGTTATCTAGGCCGACGTCGTTTCTCGGTAGAGATAGCTTTTTTGTCATTGGTTCGTTTATTGGACTTCGTCCTTCAACTGGCTCGATTGTTTCTGCTATTTGGTTGGATGCTGGTGTGATCTCGTCGGTTGCAGTGATTTCGCCTAATTTGGTTTTAATTAGGGTTGGCTCATTGTGAGATTTCACTGTTGTGGTGATGAATCATTTCTCTCTGGTTGAAGAGGTATTTATGGAATTGGTCCCGATGTTCCTCTCTTCGGATCTGCATACTAGGAACGCTAACACTGCGTCGCACTGCTTTCATTTCGAGGAGGATAGATCGTTTGAAGTATTGCCTCCTTGCCAGGAGTCTTTGCCCGTGGTTGTGGCTGAGGACGAATTGGTTCCTCCAATTTAGTTTCTTCTAAAGTATATTTTCTGTTGTGCTTTTCCCTTGGATGGTTGGCCTGTGTTGAATCGTGTTGCTTCTGTTTCTAAGAAAAGAGGTCGTAGGCGTAAGCCTCAGCTTCGCAGCCGCCGATTAGTTTAGTCCTCCTCAGACTCGTCTAAGCATTCTTCATCTGCAGATGATCTAGTTGGAGTGCCCGGTGATGCTTATGCTAAAGCAATGCCGCCTCTAACTACTTCTAATTCGTTTTCTCCTCTCCTATTGGATGTGGTCGTAGGTGTTGAAAGTGTGGGTTCTAGTAGTTTTTTGTCTGGTTTTCCACAACGGTTGCGAGGCAGCGAGTTTAAACGGTTATCTGTGGCAAGACGTTCGCTTAGCTATGGGTTTGAGGTTGACTGTCGAGGTACGTTGCATCCAGTGATTCCTTTCACTGCAGAGGCAACACTTCTCTTGCTAAATTATTCGGCCCTGTAAGGATGTTGTTTCTTCCTAGGTTGTCTCGCCTGTTCTTAACCTTAGTCTGGTACACAACTCACCCTTGTATTTATTTTCATGTTTTACAGATCATATTGCTATTATTTCGTTGTTGGGTGACTTTTTCCAATTTGTCAGTCCTGTTTCTAGTGACTTGTCTGTTTTGCATGTGGGTGTTAGTGGGTTGCTGAGGTTGCGTTACTTTGATCAAGCGTGTAGGGAGTTAGCCCCTCATCTCAGTTCTCGGTTTCTTGATTAGTTTGTGCGTTGTGGTGGTGGTGTGAGTACCCCTTTCGTGTTTCTAGTGTTGTGTTTATTCCGTGTTCAGTTTTGAGTTGGCATTGTGACTTGCTTTTCCAGTTATTTGCATACTTGTATATGCTCTTTAACCGGGCTGTTAGGCTGTGCTTTTATTATCATCCTTCTGTTTTGTTGTCTTCTTAGTCAGCTGTTCAGGGCTCGATGTTTAAAGGGATTGCCCTTTTTTCCTATTCTTCGTTTCTTTGCGTGGTTTGTCTAAGGTGGTGTTGTATGTCTCCCCTGCATGTTGATGGTGTTGTGTTCATTCCGTGGTCGGTTTTTGAATGGCTTTGTTTCTTCCTTTCCCAGTTGTTAGCTCATCTGGGTATGGGCACTCTTCCCAGTTGTGTGATGTCTGGCCGTATTATTTTTGGTGGCTCTCAGTTCTACTGAGTTCTCGTACTGCAAGTACAACATTATGTCCCTTTGGCTTCGTCCAGGTGGTCTTTTTTCGGCTGGCCTCGACTTCTAGCTTGTTTCTTGTCAGCTCCGAGTTTGGCTTTACCTTGGTTGCTTATTTGTTGGTTGGTTTCAACCGTTGTGACTTGGTTTTTTTACACAGCAAACCAATTAATGATTTGCTTGTGTATTGGGACATTTGCTCTAGTATGTGGCTTACCGGTTGGTTTGCTTTCATAGGTGCTTGTTCGCTATTAGATCTTTCTGTTGGCAGGGGCTGTATGGCTATCACCTTGTTTGATAGCTATATGGTTTCCACCCTCATTTCCCTGTTTGTAGTTGTTCGGTCAGTACCGGAGTGTGGTGGAGCAAGTTGCTTTTATCCACACTTCCACCGCTCTTTGTTCCGCGTTGTTAGTAGGATGCTACGTCTTCCGCTGGATTGTCAATTTAATGACAATTCAGCATTAGGAGAATCCCCAAAGTATAGTGAAACACAACCCTTACGCGTTCCTACATGCCTTATCCCTTCCTCTTCTTACTTTTCTCCTTTGGAAGTTCTCCCTATTTTGGATGTCTCCGCGGTTCCTCTTATTTCTGCTCGTTATTCTCAGTCTATTCCACATTTTAGTAAGGTCTAAATTTTGATCATCAACGATCGACTTTCTCGACTTACTAAGAATGCTCTTTTGAGTAGATTAGGGGCTTCGTCTTCGGTTTCTTCTCCCCTCGCGACGTCTTTTGGGGATGTTCAAGTGCATTATTCCAAAAGGGTCCATGGTTCTTTTTTTCTTCGTTTGCGACTTTAGTCTGGGACTGCTTCTTGGACTCCTCGCACTATTCGCACTCGCTCTATAGTGGCGGCTGAGTGAATCGTTGGGTCCACTCGACACACTATATCCTAGTTGACTTTGCTTTTGTTTGTTTCTGGGTTCTCTCTCTTTTGTGTTTCTGTTCGTAATAGCGAATGTTTTATTTTGGAACATCCACGACAGTGGCAACGATGCTTCTCTTACGAAGCTGCAACGCATCGTAAAGAAACATTTTGTCCGTTTGGTAGTAGTTCAGGAGCCATTGATGGGGTGTGAAGTGTTGTCATACGTTGTTTTATCTTTGGGTTTTGGGGGAGGTGTTTCCAACATTTCCAACAAAATTTGGATTCTTTTGGCTAAAGACGACTCCGTTCATGTTCTTTTTGATTCGGCTCAACTTCTTTCGGTTGAAAGTAGGGTGGTGACTTTCCCTTCCCTATTCCTTTTTTCAGCTATATATGCCAGTTGTTACTACCAAAATTCAATACCGAAACAGGCTATCGGTGAAGGGGTATTAGTCCGCCACCAGCATAGGAGAATGATCCGAAAGCATGGACCCGACACCAGGCTAAACCCGAAAGCATAAAAGAGGCAATTGAAACCACAAGCAACCGACACAATCATTGGAGAAAAAAGCTTGGATCCGATGAGAAGGAAGAATATTGACAGGGTAGTTCTGACAGGAAAGGAAGCTAACATAAGTTCATCTCCGAAGGCAAACCACCTAAAACCAGAAGCAGGTGGAAAGAAAGGAATAAAGCTTATAACCCAAAACCAAAGAAATGACGAAAGGTGTAACACCCCATGTCCATTAATGTCACTCACAAAGGGAATGCATCAATGTCCATGAAGCGTTATTGTTGTATAGAACAGATAAATTACAAGAATAAATAAATAAAAGAACACAGCGGAAGATAAAACTTATTTCATAGCATCATAACTCTAAACAAGCTTACGTAAGTAGTTTCCAAAACCATTACAACAGGATCAATAGTCTCTTCCAAAGACTTCAAAGTACAAAAAGAAGCAAATACTTAAATAACATAAATGCATAAATCCCCACTGAGCATAAGCAAAGCCATAATGATGAGAGAGTCCAAAGCGATACATCTACTCTCTTCAAGCAACTGAAAGAAATCGGCACTAAGCGGTAGTATTCCCTCCTTGCAAACCTGAGGGGGGGGGGGAGGGAAAGAAAGAAAATAGGTGGAAACAAAGGGGTCATACATAAAGTCTGGCGAGTCATAATAAGTAAGGTAAATGATCAAGACATAAATAGGCATCTTGATATGGCTGTAACATAGATAAGGTAGATAAAAAGGATGGACATAGATGATTTTGTTCCTAAGTACTAAGACAATCCTACACCTTGGCTAAGCGAACAACCCTCCAAGTACTAACCCCGAAGACCGAAGTCAACATCAGACTAGCACCCAAAGGACTATCCAACTCAACCAACATGTATTTCGTTACACCGCACTTTTGCTAAGTTACACCACATTACTTAATTACACCGCACATTTACTAGTCTCTTTTACTCAAGGTTGATCCCTTCCCACTAACTGTACCCACATGACAAACTTGGTAGTTACTTGTACCTAGCTGCTATCGTAGGTGCCGGCTTGCTCCTACCACCGCTAAGGTACCCTTACTCTACCCATTTGATCGGCTCCCTAAACCCCGTAGGCACCCGTGCTGGCCCCACAATGGGGTGTATCACTTCCCAAAGTGGCAACCCTGATACCAACATGAAATGCGCGGCCATACCTACACGATGCAACAACGTCTTACCAACCAGCCCGGACCCATGCACGCACATGAACCCGTTGGACTTGCGTTGCCACCGCTATTCACGTTTTGACCTCTTACATTCAAGCCCAGTAAGCATGCCCCAACCCCGGCCTAGTACCGGGCCCAATTAGATACTCAAACGGGTTACTAGTTGAAACGGGTCCCCATCCGACATAAGCCTCCCACCTATGCTTGGTCCCCACTAGGTTTTTCTCCCACTTAACCATTTTAATTTAAATGTCCATGTCTTACACATGCTACGGTTAAGTCCATACTTATATGTCATAATTTACATGTCTTATCTCATTCCGGTCAAGTCCATATTTACATGTTATAATTTACATGTCACCCCACTTAACCCTCTAACCATACCCATGTCTTATTATGGTTAGTATTCCTTAATTCATTCCTTATGACGAACGGTGCATGACCTCTCACATTAGACCGAACACTTTGTGGCCGCTGGATTTGCCGGGCGGGTTCCGGGCAGTCTTACGCCACAAACCGGGTCTAACCTCGTGTCATTAACCGTTATGCCTACAATTCATTCCTTTGACCTCTCACATTTGATGTCCAATTGTGGCAGCTGGATTTGCCGGGCGGTTCCGGGCAGTCTTACGCCACAATTGCACCTAACCTCGTGTCAAAGGTTTATTAATAATCGTATTTCACCCATACCCAATTTTCATGTCATGTATATCCAATTAAACATATAATCATGTTTATAATATTGCCTATTCCAAATTGTCACTACTTACATAATAATTAGCCTCAATTACAAAATTACAATTATAGGCAATCTCATCAATTTCATGTAATTCATACCCAAATATGCCAATTTCACATATTATCCAATTATCCAATAATATCCAATTTTCCAAATTTCCCATATTCCCAATATTCCTCATCGTTCCCACGTATTCGCATTTGTGCGTATTTTTAATATAGGCTCGAAGGTAGCCTAGATCCACAAATAAAAGGAATAGGGATAAGAAGAGAGAATCAATTGGAATAAAACATCACCATGAAATGAAGAGGCATATAGACTAGCATAGAGCCATAATAAAAGATTCAACATGAATAAACTGATAAAATGTATGAACTTTACATAGAAACATAGGCATATGATGACATGGATCAAAAGGTGAAAACTTGGATGAGATTTAAATTACATACTTACACATGAATCCTTTTTACAACTTCATCATGTTACTTTTAATCCCATTATATTGTGAAAATCACTGTACTCACCTTTCGTGGTTAAAGAATAGAATTATGCACTGAAATTGGTGCAGAAACGTTGAGGTGTTGCTGATTTATCTTCTTTAATTGTTGTTGAAGTTCTAAACTTTTATTTGAATTGAAGTTGAATGCTTGCAATTTGAATTAGAGGCGGCGGCTAGGGTTTAAGAGAGAGTTTGACAGCATAATGGTATCATAGATAATATTTATGAATTAGGATTAGGTCTTATGGTGTATATATAGGTGTAGGAAGTTATTTGGGCCTTAGGATTAACCCTAGAACTGATCTGGACCATCAAAAATCGTCCTAGGCCCAAAATTCGCACCATCCAGCAACCTGGCCGAACCAGGTTTGACCCCCCCAAACGGGGAGGTCGACCCCCAGGTCGACCTGGGAGTACCTAGGTCGACACTATGGTCGACCTCCCTGGTCGGCCTGCTCAATTTTTTTTTAAATCTTCCGAGGGCCATATCTCCTTCGTCCGAACTCCCTTTTTCAAAAACTTGGACTCTATTCCATGCAGAATTCCGAGACGAACGCAATGATGCAACCCGTTTCCCTTCATTCCTCTTTCAAAAATTAAGTGTTCTTAAATTTAGTTAATTCGATCATTCAAAATTCGGGGTGTTACGTTCTCCCCTACTTAAAGGATTTCGTCCTCGAAATCTCTAAGTCAAGAAGAACGTATCCTACCATCCAATTATCCATCTACTCAACCATCAACCACTAGAAACCATGGTCCTTAAAAGATTTCTAATGCTTTTCATGTACACATGCATAGTGTGTGTATATGTCCGTATACTAATGCAAAATCAGGCGGTCCACTGATTCAGTCGACCTCCTTAATGCAAATAATGATAGTGCCATGTATCCATCATGTATGCAAAGAACCCTATACATATCATTACTACATGTGTGTACAACCATTCATTTAAATGCAACATCCATATGATACACACATTCAATGTACATTCATTTTTCTAAATACATCCATTTATATGCAATATGCAATATGAAAGTGACTGAGCCGATCTAGTGCCTAAAGTGTGTGTATATGCATCCACGAGCAACCACTAGCAAACACTTGCATCCACATGCATCCACCATACATAACATGTCTCAAACACATGTTTCAACCATATGACTACCCTATCTAAAGGTCAAAGATACTAGCGAGAGGACATACTAAAGATAGAACAAGTACAAGTTAAGCGTTAAAGGAGAAATGAAAAGACATACCCTCAAAAAGAAAAGGGTACAATGAACGCATCTTCTCTTCCGTCTCCCAAGTAGCGTCGCTCTCATCATCTCTCAATTGCACTTTGACTAGCTTGACCTCTCGATTCCTCAACTTCTTAATCTCCGACCCAAGAATGCATGTAGGAGCTCGTTGAATCGTCGCATCACGCTCTATCTCCACCTCTCTAAGCAAGCTCGGCTCTACCACTTCCGTGGTCTCATGCAAGCACTTCCCCAAGTGTGATACATGGAATACGTCGTGTACGCCACTAAGTCTCTCGGGCAACTCCACTTTATACACCATTTGTCCAATCCTCTCCTTAATAGGAAACGACCCTACGAACCTTGGTGCTAACTTCCCAACGGACCCAAAACTAACAACATTCCGTAATGGAGACACCTTGATAAAGACCATGTCCCCAATATCAAACTCAAGATCTGTCCTCCTCTTGTCCGCATAAGATTTCTGCCTATCTTGCGCCGCCTTCATCCTTCTTCGAATCAAATCGATCTTTTTCGAAGTCTCTCTAATCATATCGGACCCAAGTAAGATTTTATCCGTAGATTCCCACTAACATGTAGGTGAACGACACGGCCGTCCATAAAGAGCCTCGAAAGGTGCCATGCCAATGCTAGACTGAAAGCTATTATTATATGCGAACTCCACCAAAGGAAAATGCTCCTCCCATGTACCTCCGAAGTCTAAAACACATAGCCTCAAAAGGTCCTCTAGAATACGATTCACCCTCTCGGTCTGGCCGTCCGTCTGAGGATGATATGCGGTGCTCAAACATAACCGAGTCCCTACCGCCTCTTGCAAGCTCTTCTAAAATTCGCTAGTAAAGATAGGATCGCGATCGCTCACTATGCTAGAAGGAACACCGTGCAAACGAACTATCTCTCGAATGTATATGGAGGCTAACCATGGAGCAATCCTCTTACTCTTCACGGGAATGAAATGGGAACTCTTAGTAAGTTTGTCTACCACGAACCAAATTCCCGTATTACCCTTCCTCGATCTCGGCAACACATCAACAAAGTCCATCGAGACACTCTCCCACTTCCATTGTGGGACCTCCAATGGGTGAAGCAACCCACCGGGCTTCTTTTGCTCTGCTTTTACTTGTTGGCACACCAAGCATCTAGCGACAAACTCGGCCACATCCCTCTTCATACCGACCCAAAAGTAAACTCGTCTCATGTCCATGTACATCTTGTCCCCGCCGGGATGAATGGTCATCTTCGAACGATGTGCATCATCAAGAATGGTCTTCCTCAAGTTCTCGTCTCGTGGTACAAAAAGTCTACCGTCCCTACGTAACCAACCTTTATCATCTAGGGTATACCTACTGAGATGGCTCGATGACTCCCCCTTATGAGATTCTCTACTAACTCAGCCAACTGTGGATCATCTCGCTGTGCCTCACCAATCCGTCCCAAAAGCGTAGGTCTGACCTCTAAGGATGCTAGCAAACCGGGTACAAAGTCAATGGAAGGTCTAAAGTCAAACATAGAGATAAACTCTAAGCTTCGCCACTCAACAAACAACGGACTCAAGGACAACCTTTTCCTACTTAAGGCATCTGCCACCACGTTACCCTTGCCAATGGTATATGCTATCTCAAAATCGTAGGACGCTAAGAATTTCATCCACCTTTGCTGCCTTAAGTTCAAGTCCTTCTGAGAGAACAAGTATTTTAGCGATTTGTGGTCTGTAAACAATTCGAATTTCTCGCCAAGAAGATAATGGCGCCAAGACTTTAGCGCGAAAACAATAGCGGCCAACTCTAGGTCATGTGTAGGGTAATTTCTCTCATGCACTCTCAACTGCCTTCCTCCATAGGCTATTACCCTCCCCTCTTGCATTAAGACTGCGCCTAGTCCTGTCCCACAAGCATTGGTATAAACGGTAAATGGCTTACTCCCATCTGGCAACACTAAGACTGGGGCTGTGGTCAAAGCTCTCTTTAAACGTTGGAACGCATCATCACAATCTACGTCCCACGTGAAAACTAGGTTCTTCTTCGTTAAGCGTATCAATAGGGCTGATATCTTTGCGAAGTCCTCGATAAACTTCCTATAGTAGCCTGCCAACCCTAAGAAACTCCTCACCTCGGTAGCATTTTTAGGGACCTTCCAATCTTGGATGACCACCACCTTCGCGGGATCCACAGCTATCCCTTCTTTGGAAACCATGTGCCCTAAGAATCGCACTTCCTTCCTCCAAAAGTGGCATTTAGAAAATTTAGCTTTAAGGTTATGCGCTCGAAGGGTCTTCAACACTTCCCTAAGATGTAGGGCATGCTCTTCCCCGCTCTTAGAAAAGATCAAGATGTCATCCACAAAGACCACCACGAATTTATTAAGGTACTCCCTAAACACCCTACTCATCAAGTCAACAAAGTATGCATGGGCGTTTGTCAAACCGAAGGGCATCACAAGCTACTCATAGAAACCGTACGGAGTCCTAAAGGCAGTCTTGTCTATGCAATCCTCAGCCACTCTCAACTGATGGAAACCAGTGGCTAAGTCCAACTGCGAAAACACTGAGGCACCAACTAACTGATCGAAGAGATCGTCAATCCTCGGCAGTGGGTGCCTATTCTTCTTAGTAAGCTTATTAAGTTCTCTATAGTCCACACAAAGTCTAAGGGACCCACCCGCCTTCGTGACAAATACTATTGGAGCACCCCACTCCGATATACTACGTCTTATAAATCCCTTCTCTAGCAACTCCCCTACTTGCTTATTGAGCTCCCTCCTCTCACGAGGAGCCATGTGGCGTACTGGCAGAAATACTGGTTTTTCATTGTCTACAAGATAAATACGAAAGTCTATCTCACGTTTTGGGGGTAGACCCCTCACCTCATCGAAGACATCAACATATTCACGAACTATACGAACAGAATGTAAATCATCATTGGATGCGTCAAGTGACTCAAGATAACTAAGCATCACCGATCCTCTAGGGTCGCAAGAAATATCAAGGGTCTTTCCACTACGAATCAACAATTTTACTACCCTTCGTTCACAATCTAGGATGGCACCATATCTAGCTAGCCAATCCATCCCTAGAATCAACCCATAGCCCATGAAACCAAGCACAAAAGCTTTACATTCAAAACCAACGCCTAAGATAGACAACCTCAAATCCCTACAAACCATGGATAAATGAGCCGGCCCACCAATAGGATTTGAGACTACAATGGGATCCACAACGAGACTAGTATTTAAGTGCAGTGTTTCAACTAATGATGTAGAGATAAACGAATGTGATGCGCCAGAATCAAATAAAGTACGAACAGGATGATCAAACAAGAAAATCAAACTTTCGACAGAAATTTTTCTACCTTCTTCCTGTCCCGGAGCCATGAGAGCGTGAATCTACCCTCCCGAAGTAGAACCTTCCCTCTGCCCTTGCTTCTTAGGACAGTCCTTCACAGCATGACTTGCATCACCACAATGATAACAAGCGAACTTCTTCTTCCTACAGTCTTTCTTCAGATGGCCGGGTTTCCCACAGTTGTGACACTTCCTCTTTTCTTTACCACCTTTCTTTTGTTGTTGGGCTTTCTTTGGATCCTCCTTATTATCTTGCGGCCTAAAAGTACTTACACCCTTCTCTTCTTCATGCATGTATGCCATATCAACAAGCTTTTCATACGCAGCCCCCATTGGAATGTGGGACATAACCAAACTATGAAGCGGTTCATTTAGGCTCTTTGCAAACCTCAAGGCCTTCTTGTGAGGCGTATTCACCAACTCTAGCCCAAATCTCGCCAACTTATTAAATTCGGTCACATACTCCTTCACGGTCAAGTTTTTCTGCTTCAATGTCAAGAACCTCTCCATGTACATACTCTCCTCAGCTTGAGAAAGGAATTTCAACTTAAACCTTCCTTTAAAATTTGCCCACGTCTCTACAGCATGTTCTCCATTAGTAACCTCCCACCAAAACGAAGCTTCGTCCTTCATCAACCAAGCAGCCAATTGGACCTTCTTACAATCCTCCAAATCGAAAATGCCAAACAGATCCTCCACTTCTTTCAACCAATTTCTAGCTTCAACGAACGTTTCAGACCCTGTAACACCCCGTAGTTCTGTAACATTGAGTTTCACAAATTAAAGTATAGTTAATTCTAAATGTGGGAATTAAGGGAAACGGGTTACGTCATTGCATATGTCTCGGAATTTTGCTTGAGATAGAGTCCGAGTTTGCGTAAATCGGACTCCGTACGAAGGAGATATGACCTCCGGAAGTTTAAGAATTTATTTAAAATTCAAACAGCTCGAAAAACGGATTCAAAATTCAAAAATAGGACCAGACCCGGGATGGGCAGGAAAATTCCTGCCCAGGACCCAGGTCGACCATAGTGTTGACCTGGGTGACCCAGGTCGACCATAGGGTCGACCATAGTGTCAACCTGGTAGACCCAGGTCGACCATAGGGTCGACCTCCCCTATCGACCTGGTCAGGTCTGGCTGGCCTGGTCTGTGTTCTGGTCGAATTTCTGGGTCTGGTCTTGTCACTAGGGCTGAGTTGTCTTCTTTTGATTGGCTTCTCTTTAGAACGGATGGCTTTGATTAACCCTGGCTTAATCGACGGCTCTAATTAACTTGCAACTCTATAAAAACACCCTAGGTCTCCAACTAAAAATCACACAAAAATAAGAACTTGAGCCGCTATGATGTCAGAAGAAAACTAAGGAGAGCCTCCGCTTGAAAAGAGACGAACAACGATTCAAGAAACAAAAGTCTAACCTAATTTCTACGCAACGTTTTCTACTCCAAGGGAAAGCTTTGCAAATTCAGAATAACAGAAACCGGAAAACAAGTTTCAGCGCCCGTTGTAAGTATAGTGGTTTTCTGAATATGAATAGAAATTGCTATGTGGTTCGATGTAAATGAAATTGGGGTTTTACTATCGTATAATATTAATGTAAATTCTGTGTATTGCGTTGACTTTGTCATATTTTGTATTGGGTGTTTGTGGCATAAATTGGTTGATGCGAGCCTATTGACATTTATATATGAAGATAAATATCATTTGCAAGTTTGTAGTAAACACTAGAATTGACATCTTTATGTTATGTCATTAACATGGTTAGCATACATTCTTTTGTTAGGCCTAAGTTGAGGCTCATGTAAACATGTTCCAAGTTGAAACCTTTTATGCCTACACGACTCAAAACCTTTGTATACATTATTATGTTTATTTGCAAGTGATAATTGGCTTTATGCAAGTACCTTTTTGGTTACATAAATTATACCAGTTTCATGTTGTAATAGGGTACTTGATGTAAAGTTAGTTTACACCTTTGGGTTATGTCAAAAAGTGGACATTTTTATGCTAGTTTGGTGTTTGACATTATGCCTAGTTATATGTGTATAAAACCATGTTTAAACAAGTCTAAAAGTACGCCATTTCATGTGACACCAATTGAGATATATCCTTATTGAATGCAAGTTCACATGACCCACAATCTATGTTAGTGAAAAACGCTAAGTTGCAAGTTCATGCGCCACACACTTTTATGTATTCTAGAACAATTCATGATTATGTGCTTCCCCTTTTTATGTTTATGAGTTGGGCTGAAATGTTAAGACCAACATATGTTATGCTGCGTACGTACAAACGGGGGGAAATAAACGTTGGGTTTAAAATAAAATACATGTATTGGCATGTCTGACACATGCCAATGACTAGTGACATTTAAAGCGGTATAAATTATACCCAAAATTAGTGAATGTGGATAATTGGGCCATAAACATTTACATATAAAAATGAAAAGTGACAAATATGTAAATTTAGAAAACATGACATGCTTAACCCGAGGTTGGATTGAGTTGTGATGTAAACCTGCCCGGACCCGCCCGGCTGTCCAGTAGTCACAACAATACCTATCCAATGTGGGTGGTTAAGCATTGAGCCCAATAAGGACCCGAGGTTAGACTGAGCTACGATGTAAACCTGCCCGGAACCGACCGGCACATCCAGTAACTGTAGCAATACCTGTCTAATGTGAGTGGTCAGGTGCTCTAAGAAGATAAGTTAGGATTGGTAGGGTTAAGTTAATCTGAACACTTAACCAACTTAACGTGTTAACAAGACAAGACTTATAGGGGCTAAGTAACTAAGAAAACACTTAGCCAATTTAACATGTTAACTAGACTAGAAGGTGAGGTTAAGTAAAGTTAAAACATTTAACCAATTTAACATATTAACTAGACTGGAGGGCGAGGTTAAGTAAAATCAGGACACTTAACCATTATAACATGATAATTAGATAAGTTGGTGAGGTTAAGTAAATTCAGAATACTTAACCATTATAACACGTTAGCTAGATAAGTGGGTAAGGTTAAGTAAATACACTTAGCCAATTTAATATGTTAGCTGGACTAGAGGGTAGGGTTAAGCAAACTTAGAACACTTAACCACCATAGTGTGATAAATTGAACAAGGTTAAGTTGAAACATGAAGGAACAATACCTAACCATTAGAACATGTTAATTAAACAGATGATAGGGTTAGGTTAACTAAGGGAACACTTAACCGTTATAACATGTTAGTTAAAACAGATGGGCAAGGTTAGGTTAAAAGGGACACTTAACCAATACAAGATGAATGTGTAGGGTTAAGTAATAAGAAATACTTAACCAATATAACTTGGTTTGTGATAGGGTTAAGTCAACATGAACTACTGATAACACTTAGCCAGTTTAATATGACAAAGGATTGGGTTAAGCTAACTTGAATTGACTAATGACACTTAACCAATCCAACTTGACAAGAAAGAGGGCTAAGTAGTAAACCCTAGTTAAGAAACAATCGAGAACGGGAGCTAAGTTGGAATCCCCAGTTAAAGAAACTAAGTGATAAACCTTAGTTAACAAGATTTAGGGGAAAAGAAACTAAGTGGTAAACCTTAGTTGAGAACAACCAAGTAATAATTCTTAGTCAAGAAAACAGGGCCGGTCCATAATAGATGAATAACCCGATATGGTAGATCATCGCTTAACAAGTATATGAGAAGGAGCAAACGTTTATCCGATTTCGAAAAAGGCTCCCGCGGACTGGGTTTAGAAGCACATAGCTTCGGGGGACGTGAGGGTACTCTTAGTATCCCTCTGTGAGGTTGCAAATGATCCGCTTGGGCTCGCAGAGGTTAAGGTCTGCGTCAGAAGAACCAAGGGTATGCCTTGGTTGCAATTTATGGCAACCTAAAGACTGGGATGGACCAGCGTGATTCGACGAGACCAGTAGCCCTGTGATAGCGACTCGTCGTCTACCTACCATCTTGAGTCAATCGTAGTACGCATACGGAAAGGCAGAGAACTCCCAATAGACCATATACTTGCTATCTAGTTATGGGTGAGGCTGGCCAATAGGAAAGTGGGGCATAGGTGGCAGGAGTATAGTTCTCGTGCTTGATTTTCTTGGATTGCCTTTCATTAGTTGAGGAAGGGGTCACGTGGGACCATAACCAATGGTAGAAAAATAAACCTTAGCATCTGCATCGGCAGATATCTGAAAGCTCCCGACCGAGTTTCGTGTTTGTAGAATAGCCCTGCCACGGGACTCGGGTCGCACATTTCAAGACATGTGCATCTAGACAGCGACAAACGATTCGCAACACATACGTGGGGAAAGTCTAGGAATATATACCACTCTAGGTAGTGTGTCCTAGACTAGGGGCGTCGTTCGACAGGTAGCATAATTCCTAGTGGACCTAGGTGGCATAAATCCTGAATCCGAGAAGTATTAGACAAGTCGCATAAACCCTAGTTGGATCTAGGGAAAGCTCGATAGAAAACCCTAGATTAAATCTAGGTAATAAATAATAGATGTGCGCCTGATGGCAACCACAATTACAGGGACTGGGATTACGTTATCATTTTATACAGATTACTAGTTGGGATACTAGTTAGGTGGTGCAGAGATTTGTATGGGGTGCGATAGTAATTTCGATTCTAAACTGCTTTGCCTTAGTTTATAGTATTTTCCCATTTTCAGTTTATGCCTGTCATGTCATTTTCCTTATTCATATACCGAAACACCACTAGACTTACCAGGCTTTATGTCTGACTCTATGTTTTCTTTCGTCTTCTTTTCTTCCGTTCCCCCCAGGTAGTCAGGGAGGGAATAGCTCAGATTTATATGGACCTGTTACTCTTTCCAAGCTTGAAGACTCTTTGATGTGCTGCTTTGGACTTTCTTTTCCACCGCTATGGCTGGCTAATGTTTTATTGGGGAATATCATTGTATATTTATGCTTCTTTATTTTGTCAAACAAGATAGATACTTTGTTGTTGGAAAACAATCTTTGTACAAGCTGTTGTAAATGAAATAAAGTTTTATTCACTTTTCCGCTGCTTTATTTATCTGTCTTGTAATTTATCTGCATCTTTTACCCTTAATACTTCACAGAACTTAGTGCATTCCCTTTGTGAGTGACACTAACGGATGTAGGGTGTTACAGGCCCACTAAAAGGTTTTCCACCCATCGAATGAAAGTCTTTACATATCTTGGAGAAAGCATCTCCACGCGGAGGAATGACTGGAGCTGGGGGAGGAGGAGGAGGAACGTCGGCCGGACCCGTGACAGCAGCCTTAGCCTCGAGGTATTGACGAAACCAACCGGGTACATGAACACCCTCTGGTATCTCAGATGCTCCAGACATGCTGAAAAGAAAAAGAAAGATTTTCAAAACAAGGGAAGCGAAAGAGAGATGTATGGCTTGCGGGGATTATGCTTTTGAAAGTAAACTTTCCTTGAAAATAGCTTCTTTAAAACAAGTTTTTGAAAATACTTTCTAGGAAAATAATACTTTTGAAAACACTTTTCAAAAGTTTTTATCTGTTCTTGTAACCATAGCTCTGATACCACGTGTAACACCCCATGTCCATTAATGTCACTCACAAGGGGAATGCATCAATGTCCATGAAGCGTTATTGTTGTATAGAACAAATAAATTACAAGAATAAATAAATAAAAGAACACAGCGGAAGATAAAACTTATTTCATAGCATCATAACTCAAAACAAGCTTACATAAGTAGTTTCCCAAACCATTACAACAAGATCAATAGTCTCTTCCAAAAACTTCAAAGTACATAAAGAAGCAAATACTTAAATAACATAAATGCATAAATCCCCACTAAGCATAAGCAAAGCCATAAAGATGAGGGAGTCCAAAGTGATACATCTACTCTCTTCAAGCAACTGAAATAAATCGGCACTAAGCGGTAGTATTCCCTCCTTGCAAACCTGAGGGGGGGGGGGGGGGAGGGGGGAGGGAAAGAAAGAAAAGAGGTGGAAACAAAGGGGTCATACATAAAGTCTGGCGAGTCATAATAAGTAAGGTAAATGATCAAGACATAAATAGGCATCATGATATGACTGTAACATAGATAAGGTAGATAAAAAGGATGGACAAGATGATTTTGTTCCTAAGTACTAAGACAATCCTACACCTTGGCTAAGCGAACAACCCTCTAAGTACTAACCCCGAAGACCGAAGTCAACATCAGACTAGCACCCAAAGGACTATCCAACTCAACCAACATGTATTTCGTTACACCGCACTTTTGCTAAGTTACACCACATTACTTAATTACACCGCACATTTACTAGTCTTTTTTACTCAAGGTTGATCCCTTCCCACTAACTGTACCCACATGACAAACTTGGTAGTTACTTGTACCTAGCTGCTATCGTAGGTGCCGGCTTGCTCCTACCACCGCTAAGGTACCCTTGCTCTACCCATTTGATCGGCTCCCTAAACCCCGTAGGCACCCGTGCTGGCCCCACAGTGGGGTGTATCACTTCCCAAAGTGGCAACCCCGATACCAACGTGAAATGCGCGGCCATACCTACACGATGCAACAACGTCTTACCAACGCCATACCTAGTACCAGGCCCAATTAGATACTCAAACGGGTTACAAGTTGAAACGGGTCCCCATCCGACATAAGCCTCCCACCTATGCTTGGTCCCCACTAGGTTTTTCTCCTACTTAACCATTTTAATTTAAATGTCCATGTCTTACACATGCTACGGTTAAGTCCATACTTATATGTCATAATTTACATGTCTTATCTCATTCCGGTTAAGTCCATATTTACATGTTATATTTTACATGTCACCCCACTTAACTCTCTAACCATACCCATGTCTTATTATGGTTAGTATTCCTTAATTCATTCCTTATGACGAACGGTGCATGACCTCTCACATTAGACCGATCACTTTGTGGCCGCTGGATTTGCCGGGCGGTTCCGGGCAGTCTTACGCCACAAACCGGGCCTAACCTCTTGTCATTAACCGTTACGCCTACAATTCGTTCCTTTGACCTCTCACATTAGACGTCCAATTTTGGCAGCTGGATTTGCCGAGCGGTTCCGGGCAGTCTTACGCCACAATTACGCCTAACCTCGTGTCAAAGGTTTATTAATAATCATATTTCACCCATACCCAATTTTCATGTCATGTATATCCAATTAAACATAATCATGTTTATAATATTGCCTATTCCAAATTGTCACTAATTACATATTAATTAGCCTTAATTACAAAATTACAATTATAGGCAATTTCATTAATTCCATGTAATTCATACCCAAATATGCCAATTTCACATATTATCCAATTATCCAATAATATCCAATTTTCCAAATTTCCCTTATTCCCAATATTCCCCATCGTTCCCACGTATTCGCATTTGCGCGTATTTTTAATATAGGCTCGAAGGTAGCCTAGATCCACAAATAAAAGGAATAGGGGTAAGAAGTGAGAATCAATTGGAATAAAACATCACCATGAAATAAAGAGGCATATAGACTAGCATAGAGGCATAATAAAAGATTCAACATGAATAAACTGATAAAAGGTATGAACTTTACATAGAAACATAGGCATATGATGACATGGATCAAAAGGTGAAAACTTGGATGAGATTTAAATTACATACATGCACATGAATCCTTTTTACAACTTCATCATGTTACTTTTAATCCCATTATATTGTGAAAATCACCGTACTCACCTTTCGTGGTTAAAGAATAGAATTATGCACTGAAATTGGTGTAGAAACGTTGCGGTGTTGCTGATTTATCTTCTTTAATTGTTGTTGAAGCTCTAAACTTTGATTTGAATTGAAGTTGAATGCTTGCAATTTGAATTAGAGGCGGCAACTAGGGTTTAAGAGAGAATTTGACCGCATAATGGTGTCATAGATAATATTTATGAATTAGGGTTAGGTCTTAGGGTGTATATATAGGTGTAGGAAGTTATTTAGGTCTTAGGATTAACCCTAGAACTGATCTGGACCATCAAAAATCGTCCCAGGCCCAAAAATCGCACCATCCAGCAACCTGGCCGAACCAGGTTCGACCCCCCAAAGGGGGAGGTTGACCCCCAGGTCGATCTGGGAGTACCCAGGTCGACACTATGGTCGACCTCCTTGGGAGGTCGACCTCCCTGGTCGGCCTGCTCAATTTTTTTTCTTATCTTCCGAGGGCTATATCTCCTTCGTCCGGACTCCGTTTTTCGAAAACTTGGACTCTATTCCATGTAGAATTCCGAGACGAACGCAATGGTGCAACCCGTTTCCCTTCATTCCTCTTTTAAAAATTAAGTGTTCTTAAATTTAGTTAATTCGATCATTCAAAATTCGGGGTGTTACAAAAGGGCTATCGGCGTTAACTTGCTTAATGCCGATATGAAAGGAGATGAACGCATGAAAGGGCACAAGAAGCCAAAACATAAGAGGAACCATCCAAAAGCCAGCTATCGAGATCTAGGCTTGATGATCACCAAGAGGCAATTCGGAAATCAACAAATAATACACCGAAAGTATCCTTCCGGAAGGCCGAAACCCTTTCCATATATTCACCAAGAGCAAACTAAAGCGTCTGAAAAGAAGGGCCATCCACACTTACTTGCTTAGTGTCGATTTTGAGAGGGGTGACGGTTCTTGGAACATGGGAAGTTAAAGCACGAACACTAAAACTATGAAGACTTGAAGACAAGACGGGAAGCTTATGACCGAAAGATGAAAGCCATTCTCAAACCAACGGGCTTGATATCGATGCGAGAGGAAGAAGTAACATCAAAGAGAGGCTCCAAAGACCGAGGCCATCTTTCCGAGAGCCAAAACAAACACACTGAAGGCTCCATTATATTTATTAACAATGCCAAAAGAACGGCCGAGAGCCAAGGCAACCGGAACCCAAAGGTAAAGGGCGACCGACACATAGCTGCTGCACCCGAAAGAGGCTTCTGCTAACCCAATAAAAAAAGGAGTCCCGATTTTTCTATAAATAAGACCTTAGGGGTCACATTTTTAGGGATGAATTCTCATTCCCCAATCTTGTACTTTTTCTTATAGAGTAAACCCTAACTTATAAATCAATTTGGGGATCTCCTTTGTAAACACTTATGTACACAGTTCAATGAGCAATAAAGAGTGAATCAACACTTAGCTTAATTCCTATGAGTTGCTTAGCTACTTCCTTTACATATTACCTTATGCTTTCTGCATGACAAAGGTATCCTACACAAGTCCTAACCCTTCCACAAATTTATTGAAAAACCTCTTTTACAAATCATTTAGCTTTCTATCTTGTGTTGTGCTTAGGGAACTCTTATCCCAAGGTAACTGTTGGTTGTTAAGTCTCGTAAGCGTTATACTCACCCCTTGAATAAAGAGTAACTAATCTTTGGGCTAAAGACCATGATATCTAGGAAACAGTGAACAAACTCAAGCTCGTTGGAACTAAATAATCTTATTTTTTTCCTTAGGTCCATTTCCTTAGATCTAACTCTGGTGTTGACAAAAAATATCGTTAACATTTTGGCGCTAGAAGGAGGGTTTGAACCTCCGACCTTGTGGTTAAAAACCACACATCTAACTGTGTTGTTCTATCCCGGATTGGACTAAGCTTTGAAGAAGCAGAAACCATGTGTAGAAGGTCTCCATAAGTAATTCCTAGATTCCCAATGGTTACATTAGGTATTGACGAACCAGGAATTGTCGAAGAACAAAGGATCAAGCTGGAAGCCTTGCATATGCGAAATATGGAAAAAAGAGTAGAGCCTTATGATCCTGATAATTGGAGTATTAACCCCTTTCATTTAGGACCAGTCCCTATCTTTTTCCTAAGAAATTCTACATCAAAGGAGTATGACTCCTTTATCCATATAAGGGAAGCCATTCAAGCATAAGCTATGGGAACAATATTTAGGCGAAGGATTGAGAAAGATTTTAGTCACCTTTCAACAAAAGGATTCAAGAAGGTTGCACCTCTTCCTCTAAACACAGCTAAAAGGAAGCTTGAAGACAAAGAAGAGCCAACAAAATTAGATAGCAAAAAGGCTAAGTTCCATTGCAGAAAAGGAATCTTCGAATCGAGACTACCAAAAGGATATGAACTTACTACATCACTCAATATCATATACTTCCTAACTAAGCATGTGTTAAACTTTTGGCCATCACTAAAAAAGAAACCCAAGAATGAGGTTAAGTTGGGAAGGCCTTATTGCTATTATCACATGATGAATAGACATGATACCAATCATTGTAGAGTCCTAGAAGGGATGATCATCAAATTCTTTAATCAAGGGAAACTACATAAATATGTAAAGAAAACACAGTTAACTACAACAACGGATTCTTTGAGGAAAGAGTGCCGACATATTTAAGGGTATGGAAACCCTTTCAAAATTTGGAATAACCCGAAAAAGGGTCAAAATACAAATGGATGAAAACCCTTATCATCGCCAAGTTGGTCGGGGCAAGGGATCTTTCGGAGGGGGGTGGTGTGTAATCCTTTAACATCGTACAAATCAGAAAGGACCAGGTTAAAGAATTAAAAGCGTAAGCCTCAAATCCACACCGGAAATGGTCGAGAGAGAGCGTCTAATTAACACACCCTGCCTCTGCTCGTTGAAGAGTATGCCCTGCCTCTGCTATGAACTAAGCACGTCTTACCTCTCCTCGTAGAATAGCACGTCTTACCTCTGTTTACGTTCCTCTTTGGCCGCAAAAGGGAACGAAAACCCTTATCACTGCCTACGATGGCCAGGATAAGGCACCCATAGGATGAGGGTGGAGTGTAAGCCTCTATCATCGCCTACGATGGCCGAGGTAGAGCATCAAAAGAGTAAGACTTAATTCCGTGTCTACACTGGCACGGTTTAAGCATCTAAGCCCTTATCATTGCCTACAATGGCCGGAGAGGGCTCCTCGTCCTTGGGCCCTACTTGAGAATGAACTAGCCAAGCACACTGGACGCACATGCCCAAAGAGTGGAAAACAAAGCATGTACATCATCTGCTTTGACAATCAAAGCCCAGAGAGTGGCTCATGAAACACATACATCCTCTGCTTCCTAAAGTAAAACCCAAAGGGGGTAATGAAACTAATCGCCAAAAGCGAATTTCTGGTCTTCTACCGAACACCGGAATATGGGTTGGTTCGGGGCTTCCATTGATACCATAAGTGAATTTTTGGCCTTCTAATTTTGGCACCTGAATCCAGGTTATGGTTCAGGACTTCTCTTATTGCTAGAAGTGGATTTCTTGCCTTCTACTACATACCCAAATCTAGGTTGATTTAGAACTTCTATTGTTGCTAGAAAAGGATTCTGGACTTTTCATCTAAAACCTGAATCTGGGTTGATTCAAAACTTCCATCGTTACCAAGAGTAGATTTCTGTTCTTCTATCAAACACTCGAATCTGGATTAGTACGTGACTTCTGTCGTTATCTGAAGAAATTTTTGAACTCTTATTGAGGGCCTGAATATAGGTTATGGGTCACTATCTCCAATTATTGCCCCCCAAGGGGGGGTAGGGGAGCACCCTGGTTTCATCTTATTAGTACCCTATTCTGGGTCACAAGATTCTAATTCTTATTTAAAGAAGGGATCTATTATCAACACTCGGAGTAATTACTTGATTCTACTACCTAAAAGCCTTCAGACAAAATTGTGGTCTTCCATCTTGCTCAAGGAGATTTTCTTCACTCATTTACATGACAAGTCATTACTCATTATTCCAAATAAATATGTGATGCAAATAACCACATTACACAAGAGCATAAGCTCAAGTGAATATTTTAAGCTTCCCTAATAAAGTCTTATGACAGAGGCTATGCTTTTCTCAGACACCTCATAAGGGGAGGTTCTTTGAGAACACCTATCTAAGGTTGTTATCCTTAATATGTAAAATATGGATAATTCCATCATTTCATCATGCATTCATTACATAAACATAGTCTCACAGAAAACAGACAAATCATCATACATATCCTGTAAGGTTAACACCAGATGGTGTGTGTTAAGTTTGTGCAGGACAATACGATAGGACTCTTGGAAAAGAGCGTCCTCTTTGCAGGCTGTGACTACACATCAAGTGATATCTCTACAACTCACAACTCCGTCTGTGGTATTATTGCTTCAGATTATTGTATATGAAATATAATAACATCAAGTACCTTACATTCTGCATATTTGCTTACAAGAGAATTTTAAAATAAGCATGTCTCCAACAAGAAAAACATCTAGTTTTGACACCACTACTTATATGTAACCATAATCAAGTTCTCCAAAGCACAATTACAGGTGGCTAGTATAATTTTCGGGACAGGAAGCGACTGTCTTAACTCTGTTTAAATTATTAACAGAAATATTAAGTGAGGAATCAAATAGAATTCCAAATCCCTCAGGTGTGTAAACCGGAGGACATTTGCGGTAATCCCATTTCCCAGTAGGTGGACTGTAGTAACCTCGAGCCAGCCTCGATTGATATATGCGAATTCTTCTCAGGAATTGGTCCTTTTCTTTGCCGAGGAAGTCAAGGCGGATCCGTGGATATTGAGTGTAAACCTTCTCAAGGACCCTTAGGAAGTAATACCGCGCTAATGAGGAAGACTTAACGAGAAAAGACTTCTCTCGATATTCTCTTTTCAACTTAACGTAACCCCCTAGGAAATCCCTAGAAATCAAACTTGTAGTAGAAGACAGATTCTGAAGAAAATATTAAAGGAATTAGAAGAAGGACAATTCATTAAATTAGAAATTGAGAAAATACACAACTACAGACAATCGTCCTATTCATACAAAATGGGTCTCTTAAAGGTTTCATATACAAATCAATGCTGATTAAACTTAAGTTTTTCTAATGGTAGCTCTTTGAGAATAGAGGTAACTCGTGGGAGGTTCCAGCAATCACCGGGGTGAAGGTCAACACTGCGTTCATCTAAGCATCTTCTTTGGGGATGCCTAAGCAAGCCCCCGCTATGATCACCTAAAAAGGAAAAATCCACTATTTCATATCAATTGTAAATTTGATATAAAAAGTTACTTGTATGTCCCTATCCTCGATTGACATCTAGAACAAGGTCATAAGCTCAGTATTCTCTTTCAAGAGCCTGTCAAATCACAATCGAGCAGTTTTTAGCCTAAGGGCGGCTTTTCTCTCTTTGAAAAGCAATAATTTCGCAACACTTTTATCAAGAATGTGATATTTGGTGGATAAGATGTTATATTCACTCGTTTGTCTGTTCATCTCTTTGGTAAGACGAGTCACTTCCGATCGAACTTTTTTAAGGAAGGAACGCATAAAACCTAATCTTTTCCTTTTCGTCTATGCAAAAAAGGAAGGGAGACCAATCATTGAAATAAGAAGCAAAAAAGATATCATTGAGGTTACCATACCTCAGAAACAGGGGAAGAAACTTGTAAAGTCTCAACAGAAGTAGCGTTCTTGGAACTTGGACCTATTCTAATATTTTGTGTTCTAGGAAGGTTAGGAGTTTCAACCAAAACTAGATCACGTTCGGAGGTTTCATAATCTTTGTCATGCGCTTCAACTTGACCATCAAAGGCTAGGAAATTACCACCAACGCCAATGGAATCACCGCCGTGTTCATCCTCGCCTTTAGTAACAATTGTGAGATTGTGATTATCATCATCGGTATAAGCAACCTTTGGCGCCCAAATGAAATTTCTTCCATCATCAACATGTGGTTCTTCAAAAGAAACGTCCTCTATAAAAAGAAGCTTGGCCATTTCAGTCTCTTCTTTCTCAGGAACAACATCCCTTTTCTTTATACAAGTTATTTTGGACATAAATATTTCCACCAAGGACGGGTCGGAGAAGAAAAATCTAAGTCCGGGCATCTATTCATGTTGTCTGCATAGAGAAGAAAGAAAGCATCCTTAAAAGAGTTGACCATAATTTCATCCAGGGTGGTCTGGACGAAACAAGAAACTCTTCGCTTAGCATCACTCACTACTTCAACAGCCTTGATCAGTAAGGCCTTCTTATCAAGCTTGACCTTGAGGGAATCACTATTTTCATTCAAAAGATAATTTTGCTTCTATAAAGAAGAGCAGTGAGAATCGAGCACGAAAACCTCTTCTTTAGTCTTCTCCAAAGCCCCCTTCAGAACCCGAATCTCTTCGGATAAGGACAAGTTTGATTCCTTCTCCATAACAACTGATTTTTTTGCTTCAGCAAGAGAAGACTCCAGTCTCTTTAGCTTCCTAACCGCATCTTCTATTGCATGAATAAAACATCATTTTCCTTCCTTAAAGACAAGTTTTCTTCTTTAAGCCTTGACAAATTAGAAGAAGGTTGGGAAACGTCGTTTTGCATTAGCAACCACCGCTTAATAGCCTAACAGTAGCATATAATACAACAGTCACGAACAAGACGATTGAAAAAGTTCAGAAAAGCGAGAAAGGTAAAACTCATACCAAGAGTAGTTGTTCAACCAAAGTAAGACAATGACTGGGAGAATCAGGCGGAAGATCAATATTAGAAAATGTGGGAGAAGAAATAATTTGTTTAACTAGTTCATTAAAGTCATCGCTGGTAGGAGGGTTGGAAAAATCTGGGGGTAAAGATTCTCGGAAGAAGAGGAAAACTCCATAGCATGATGTAACTCATTTGAGTAAGAACCATCTTTGGGGAGATGGCCACGAGAGAGTCAGTGATCGCATCAAGGCAGGGAGTTGAACCTGCCGCATTCTCGGACCTTTTTTGCAAATATACATTTAGTTCATATCCATGAGTTTCCTTTTTACGTTTTCTCTAGACTTGAACAAAGCATCCCTAAGAGAGGAAACTCCAACCCTGGGGACTAAGGAAGACGAATCCGTTTTACTAGACTCAGTACGGATAGCCCCTGACTTATGGTAAAAAGATAAATCAATAAAAAAAATTCTACTAAATTTCGGATCATTATGCAAGGAGCATACCTGGGTTGTCTAGAAACAAAGGAGAATTGGGGGAAAAAAGAAGCATTTCTTCCTAGTGACAAAGAAAGAATCGCTTTACTAAGTGAAACCAGTGGAGGTTTCCTAATAATGAATTGATTAGGTGGCAAAAGGGAATGCCTTAAGAGGATAGCGGAGGTCAGTAACAAGGACCTGTTGCCCTATTTTTCAGAAGCAGTGCCAAGAAGGTCTATCAATTCCTTATCCAAAAATCCCGAAAGTTTGGGGGCAAAATCTGCAATAAAAACGGACATGGAATGAAAGGTTAACCATCTATGATAAAGACAAGAAAAGAATGTATTTGAGTTTAATACTTGGAGAATGGAAGCTGCCAGAAATGCCAAAAGGATATCGTACGAAGAAAAATTGGGCTTTCCAGTTTTTGAATCTCACTGTTCCTTCAGATAACAGTTTCTTTATGGGGTTAGCACGAAAAATTTGATGGTTCTCATTACTAAGCTCAGAAGGGTGAATTAGGTAATCAAGAAGAGAAACCGAACTCTAAGGATAAAAGTTCTTAGCCTAGCAGGTACGTATAAATATTTGGAGAAAGCTGGATAGTAGAAATTCCTAAGTACTGCAAGAATGGGAAATGAACTCAGGAAAAGGGATAAAACCCCTATGCCAGATATGAATAGCGGAGTAGGAAAAGTAGCCTTCCGAGAAAGAGGTGATGGTATCTGTTTCATGTGGAGGAATGGCTTAACGCCAGAGATGTTAAAGTCCAGAAAAATAACGTCGACTTGCTCTTGCGATGAAATCAAAGAATGCTTTTCGACAGCGCCAATCTTCTTCAGAGAAGATGAGTCATCGAAAAAGGACAATTTCTGTCAGGTTTGGAAGCAATGTGTTTCTTTCCCATACTGCCAGATATAATTTGTATATTTTATAAACCAAGGTAAAAACAATGCCAAGAAGAGGCAGTTTCTACTCTCCTAGGAGTTTTCGGATGATAACAATAGGTCATCTCCCATGCATCCTCGAGAGAATATAATAGAACAGAAACCAAAAATGCTTAGTGAAACTGCTAAGTCAACTCGAGATATTGCCAGGAATTGGTTTTGACTATAAGGGCCGAAACCAATTCAGGACAAACAAGTCTGATAATCACATCATCTCGGGTGGACGAGGAATAATAAATGTCTCAACTGTATAATCAATGCATCTAGTGTAAGTAATTTTTCTAAATATGCTTGTCTGAAGCCGAATAAAGATACATATTGTACCTCCTTAGTAGTTACACCATTAATTGAAATTGCAAAACTGATTGGATAAAATCATTTCAATCTGGTTCAAAAGAAACAAAGTGATACTTACTTGGTAATAACTTGAGTATAGAAATTTGGAAGAACCGATACTTTTCCGAGAAAAAATTTCAAATGCAGGCAATGATGGAGAAGGTGAAAGGAGCTGATAAAGGGAAATAAAAAGGATATATGTAGGTGGAAAGAAGTGGTTACTTAAGATAAAGTTTGAAAAGTAAAAATTACCCCTTCATGGGGAGAGGGGGGATGTTACTACCAAAATTCAATACCGAAATAGGCTATCAGTGAAGGGGTATCAGACTGCTACCAGCATAGGAGAATGATCCAAAAGCATGGGCACCGCAGCAGGCTAAAACCGAAATCATAAAAGAAGCAATTGAAACCACAAGCAATATGCACAATCATTGGAGAATAAAGCTTGGATCCGATAAGAAGGAAGAATACCGGTAGGGTAGTTCTGGGACGAAAGGTAGCTAACGTAAGCTCATTTCCGAAGGCAAACCACCTGAAACCGGAAGCAAACGGAAAGAAAGGAATAAAGCTTATAACCTGAAACCAAAGGAATGACGAAATGGCTATCGTCATTAACTTGCTTAATGCCGATACGAAATAGATGAAGGCGTAAAAGGGCACAAGAAGCTGAAACATAATAGGAATGTTTCGAAAGCCAACTATCGAGATCAAGCCTTGATGATCACCGAGAGGTAACTTCAGAAATTAACAAGTAATACACCGAAAGTATCCTTTCGGAAGACCGAAACCCTTTCCAAAAATTTACCGAGAGCAAACCAAAGCTTCTGAAACGAAGAGCCATCCACGCTAACTTGCTAAGTGTTGATACAAAAGGCGTGACGGTTCCCAGAACATGGGAAGTTGAAGCACGAACACTAATACTATGAAGACTTAATAACAAGACCGAAATCTTATAACTGAAAGCTGAAAGACATTTTCAAAGCTATCCATACCAATGGGCTTGGTATCGATGTGAGAGAAAGAGGTAACATCAAACAGAGGCTCCAAAGATCAAGACTAACTTTCCGAGGGCTAAAACCGGCACACTGAAGGCTCCATTATATCTATTAACAATGCCAAAAGAAAGACCGAGTCGAAGGCAACTGGAACCAAAAGGTAAAGGGTGGTGGACACATAGTTGCTGCACTCGAAAGTGGCTTCTGCTGACCCAATGACAAAAGGGGTCCCAATTTATCTATAAATAAGACCCTAGGAGTCACATTTTTAGGGTTGAATTGTCACTCCCCAATCTTGTACTTTTTTTATAGAGTAAACCCTAATTTATAAATCAGTTTGGGGATCTCCTTTGTAAATCCTTATGAACACAGGTCAATGAGCAATAAAGAGTGAATCAACACTTTGCTTAATTCCTATGAGTTTCTTAGCTACTTCCTTTACATATTACCTTGTGCTTTCTACACGACAAAGGTGTCCTACACAAGTCCTAAGCCTTCCATAAGATTATTGAAAAACCCCTTTTACAAACTGTTTAGCTTTCTATCTTGTGTTGTACTTAGGGAACCCTTATCTTAAGGTAATTGTTGGTTGTTAAGTCTTGTAAGCGTAATACTCACCCCTTGAGGGAAAAGTAACTAATCTTCGGGATTAAGACTTTGACATATAGGAAATAGTTAACTAACTCAAACTTGTAGGAACAAAATAATCTCATTTTCCCATTAGGTCCATTTCCTTAGACCTATCGCTGGTGTTGACAAAAAATATCTTTAATTGCAGTTGTGACCGCTTCAATCGTCAATGCCCGTAGAACGATATTTTGTCTCTTTCTGGCCTAGGCTTTGATGCTTCGGTCATTGGAGGCGACTTCAATGTTGTTTCTGGCTAAGTGGATAAGTCTGGAGGTGCTTCTATTATCTACTTAGCTGTTGGGGATTTCAACTCTTTCATCATCAAATCAGGCTTTTTGGAGGTGTCTTTTATTGTATCCCTTTTACTTGGTGTAATAACCAAGGGTGTCATAACAGGATCCTCTCCCGTCTTGATCGAGTTTTCGGTTCTGAGGGTTGGTTTCACTTTCCCTTCTCTTTCTCCGTTTCTCACCTCCATCGCACTAACTCGAAACATGCTTTGATGGCTTCTTTGTTCCCCTTTCCCTTTAACGAGATCATTTTTGTTCAATTTCCAATCCATGTGGAAATTTCATCACTCCTTCCAAATAGTGGAAGATTTATGGACTTCCCTAGCAATTGGAAGACATATTGTTGTATTCTTGCTTAAACTCAAACGCCCTAAATTTTATCTCAAGACGTGAGATTCTCCAGTTTTCAAGAACATCTTTGATAGATTTTTTTCTATTGAGGAGTTACTCATCCTAGTAGAAGCTCTCTATTATTAAGTCCCTTTGGCTGCTAATAAGGCAGATTGGGATCAAGCTCAACTTGCTTTCAATTCCGAGTTGCACATCGAGAATGACTTCCTTTGTCAGCAGGCTAGGATTAAGTGGATTTTCAACGGTGACTCGAACTCGAAATTCTTCCATTCCTCTGTTAGAATGAAGAACAATATTTTTTCTATTCGCCAAATCCTTCGTCCTGACCTTTCGACGGCTACCATTTTTAAAGAAGTCGGATTGGCAATTATCTCCTACTTCCAATCCTTTCTTCAATTTCCTTTTTTTCCTAAGGTTATCCGGATTTTTTATCCTTTATACCTCGTTGATTAGCTTCTGAGGAATCTTCAAGTCTTTGGATCCCTACTCTATTGATGAAATTCTCTCTTGTGTGTTCTTGCTTTGCAAGGATAATGCGAGTGGTCTGGACTGTTTCAACGGCATTTTTTACCATAGTGTCAGGCCAATCATTCACCTATGCTTATGCTTGGCTATCCAGTCTTTCTTCTCGGGTGGTATACTTCCTAAGGGATGGACATCCACTTATCTTGTTCTTTTTTTGAAAAATGAGAATCCACGGTCGTGTGCTGACTACAGACCGATTTTCTTGTGTAACTTCTCGAACAAGGTTATCTTGAAGGTACTATCTTGTAGACTTGCACCTATTCTTGATCGTATTATCTCTCCTCTTAAGCGGGTTTTGTGAAAGGTCGTCTTATCATGGACAATGTCCTTCTTGCTTAAGAGATTATTTCACAAATTGATCGTATAGTGAGGGGTTCCAACTTGGTATTAAATATGGATATGGCGAAGGCTTATGATCACATGTCTTGGTTTTTTTTATTATTCGGGTTCTTAGAGCTTTTGGCTTTCCAAAGCCACTTATTGGTCTTGTATGGCGTCTTATCTCAAACTGCTGGTTTTCCATTCTTATAAACGAATCGACCAAAGGTTTTTTCTCATCTAGGAAGGGACTTTGTCAGGGAGATCCCCTTTCTCCTTTATTCATCATCGCGGCAGAAGATTTTGTGATAGGAGTGCACTCTCTTATGATAGCTAGCCAATTCCATCATTTTGGTATCCCTAGCGGTTGTGCTTTGATTTCGTCTTTGTTGTTTGCGGATGATATCATCATCTTTTCAAACGAGGATAGACGCTTCATTCGTACTCTAATGGAATTTCTTCATCTTTACGAACGATGTTCGGGCAAACTGTTAACTCTTCAGAAAGATGTTTTATTCCTTCAAAATCCTTGGATCAGGTAAGGATATCTTAGATTCAGTCCTTCACTGGTTTTAGAGTTCCCTCTCCCTCTGTGCCTTACCTTGTTATCGTCCTCTATCGAGGTCGCAAACTCAATGCGATTTTCGATCCACTTATTCACAAAGCTAGGGGTAAGATTTTTAGACAGAATTCTACCTTCTTATCCCACGCTGGTAAACTTGTTCTTATTAAGTCTGTCCTTGATTCTGTGGAGTCCCATGTTTTCGCTGCTATGACCCCCACATCCTCATTTTCTGTGCTTATCGCTCTTTGGCATCGTCGTTTTTCTTGGGGAAAAACGACAATGTGGGAAAGCATCACTAGGTTTCTTGGAATATTATTTATCGTCCCTAACGTAAAGGGTGTCTAGGTTTATGGAGCCCAAGGGATATCTGCATGGCTTACGTGTGTAAGCTCTGGGTTAGGTTCATTCTAACTCCTTTTGGATGTCATTCCTTCATGCAAAGTACAATCATCTTTTGCCAACTGATTTCTATGGGTCTTTGTCTTACGCAAGTGAGATGTGGAAAAGGATGCAGCCGATTAAGGAAATTTCTGACTCTCACGGTCGGGGTTTCGACTGTAATGGTGGACCTTTTTCCTTTCGAGCAGCGTGGCATTCTTCTTGAACTCCTACGCCTAGAATTCTTGTATTTCCTTTTATTTGGGACTGTCGCATTCCTCCAAAGGTCTCCATTCTTGTGTTGAAAATTCTTCATGAAAGGTTTATTGCATAGTGTTAACCTTATAAGGATCGGTATCCCTTATGTGTCCCAGTGCAGATGTTGCAGAGAAATTTTTTGGAACCAACGACTCATTTGTTCTTTTTTGGTGAGTGAGCCAGAGCTATTTTTGCATACTACACGGGTTTGGTGGGCATGAGGGTAGACTCTCTTTCTTTTCTAAGATTGTTAAGGTTGTGGTTTGGGGGTAGATCTGATAAGGATTTGAGATCCATATTCTTTCGCCTTATCCCCTGTCTCATTTGTTGGCACTATTGGTTCCCTCGAAACAAGGATATTTTCAATGAGACACTGATGGTGTCATCGTTCATCATCCGTAAAGTGAAGGACGATGTGTTTTTTGCATTTCATGCTCGTCCTTTTTTGGGTATACTTCGGCCTCTCTTTAGCATTATCGGATGCTTTTAACATTGCTAGGGGTTCTCACCCTAGGTGAGAGTTGGTTTAGGGTGTATTTTTTTAGGTCTAGTGATTGGAGCTGGATGCTTGCTTCCATCTTCTTTTCTGGAACTCTATGCTGGGCGTTGGACTATGTTTACCCAGCTGGAGCTCAGGATATGGTTCAACATTTGGCTTGGAAGATTCTAGCTGGTTTCGGGTCTGGTGCTTGAGGCTTCTGTCAGCGAGATGGCCACTGATTTTGTGGTGTCTAGGCCTTATTTGTCTTGTTTTTATTTCATTTGAGTGAGGTTATTGGTTGGTTTTTTATTTTTGTGTTTATGCTGTGGAAGTTTTGTGTTTGGGTTTGTTTGTATATTCGACGTCCATGGTTCAAGCTTAGTACATTGTGCGACTGAACTATTTTTGTGAGTCACCGGAGAATGACTATTTTATCCTTCTTGGTTATATATATTCTTATTTCTCTTAAAAAATTGTGGAAAATAGATCACAAACATAAATTATCCAGCTTCGGCAAAATCCTGCCTACTGTTGTCCTTAAGGTTTCTACTTGAAATTAAACCATTGGACGCTTACATACACTATAAACTTGCGACCCCCGCTCAACTGTTTGTTCTAACCTTATGCTCGAACCTCTGCCTTAAAGTTTCTACTAGGATTTAAAAAATACGAGGCTTACATACACAGTAAAATCGATACCTATTGCTCAATTGATTGTTCTAATCCTACACTCAAAAACGTCGTAGAACTCAACAACCGAGTTGTAAATTCTCAAAAGGCCACATAGATTGCAGCTTAAAAACCTAGAGTTTTTAATTAAAAATGCAACTGAAATAAAATAAATCAAGAAACCCTGAAACACAAGGAACAAGCCCAATCTATATTAGATAAATTAGACAAAGTGAAGGCCCATTTAAGATAACTGCTGGTTGCTCCTTTCTTTTATTTAGCGCCCATTCTCCTTTTTTATTACTACCTAGGGTTTCACTGGATGAAATCAGAGTCATCTCTCCTTTATAACTTCAATCAAATAATGTTGAATTAGGATAAGCTTCTAATCCTGGTTACAGGTGCTCTAATTGTCGAGGTCGATTTTATGTTGAAAAACTGGTACGAATTTGACCTTTTTCCGATTTTAATTTTTGCTTGACTTCTTCACTTTCTACCGAACATTATTAATCGACTTATGGATAGGATTTTAAATCCTAATATTTCTCTAATTCTTTTCGACTTGAATGATTCATATATTTTCCTTTGAGTTAAAAATACATTCAAACTACGTTAGGTTATGATTTGATGTCTTGGTCTTCGAATTTTGATTATCGCTGGAGATTGTTAACCTGTTCAACATTAATTCGAATCAAAATTCAAATTTCTTACTACCTTGGTTTTCTTGCTATTTGCTCGACTTTTTCTTTCATCTTGCTTGAACAGATGCTATACTTGCGGCTCGATTTTTATCGCCTCGATTATGCTCGATCACTGGCTTTCTTGCACCTTGTTTGTGAACTTTCCTGCACCTAATTTACATTATGCACAATGCTCGAACTGTGTACCTGACTTTATTTATGTACACTCGTGTTTCATTGAACTTATTTGTTGTTGTTTTCCATTTGCTGCCGCATACATGTTATATACATGTTTTTGTATACTTGTATATGGGCTTGTTTTTGTCAGGACTGCTTATTATTTTGTATGTGACTCTTTACCTTGAACTACAATGTGATCTGTTTTGTACTTGAACTGCACCATGATTTGCTTTGTGCCTGAAATACTCCATGATTTGCTTTGTGCATGTGTGTTGTTTGAACTTATCTTCACTCATGTAACATTCAAAATTGAATTGTTATTTCTTGTCCGTACTCCATTTTCTATTGCAGTATACGTTCGACTTGAAATGCTTTGTCCTATTGTTGCAGTTGGACCTGAAATGAACATGGAATACTTTGACTATGCTTATGTTCATTCATGTTGCTTTTAAAATTTCCTTCACTCCTGATTTGTTGTACCTGAACTGAGTTGTCTACATGTCAGCTTGTATTTGTTCTTAACGAACGACTAGATAAATTCTGGAGCATGCAAATGAAGAATTCAAATGAGTATGAGTGAATGATTATTATGTTGTACACGAGTGTGTAGTGAGGATGTGAATGTACAAATATAAGGTTTTGTATAGTGAATGTGAATTTTATAACAGTGAGAACATAGATATGTATTATTCAAGTATGTAATAAAAAATTTGTTTGAATAAAATATCTATTCAAAATTTAAATTCTTAGTTTGAATATTTTATTCTTACAAATATTTATTTATTACTTGTGGAGAATTGTACATTAGCAATTATACATATATGTGTGTGTGTGTGTGTATTGTTAGTACCAAAATTTATCAAGGTAAGATTAAAAGCAAAAGCCAGGGTGAAGGGGCATGAGGATCAGTAACCCTTTAGAAGAAATAGAATCAAGCTTTTGATGTCTGCTTTCGGAAACAAGGGAATAGAGGGAATGAGTAATGTACTCTCTAAGGAATCCCCTGTCGCTTGGCCTAAAGGGAAACAACCAGATGTGCACTTTTCAAGAAGTAAAAGGCTAAGCTTGGTATCCTTTCGATTACCCGAAATAAGAATACAAGAATGCTTGAGCCCTTACCAATAATTCATTAAGCATGAAGGGGAAATAAGCTGTTGGCAATACTAGCTGACGAAAGCCTTAGTAATTCCATCTCTACAGTATTTTGCTAAGACTTCCGCCTTCGAGGTCCTCCTTTCAAAAATTCTTGTAACAACCCTACAATTGCCCTCTTGAAGATTGACGGAAGGCATACTAATAAAACTTCCATATGCACCCCAAATAGAATGCCGGGACAAAGCCCATATGCCAGACGAAGGGCCAAACCGCACCTATAAATATGGCCCTAAAGGTCCAGAATCAAGGACCAACTTCTTGTTCTCAATCTTATACTCTTAAAATCCAAGTTATAAACCCTAATTTGTACATCAATTTGGGAAAAAGGTGTCTATAATTTATGAAGTTCTCAATAAAAGGATTCAATTAATCCCTTAATGTATTAAATAAGAAATTATTTAATTAATATATTACTATTTTGTGCTAACCTTGCAAGTTCATCTTGTAGGTTGTACGGAAATGTTATAGTACAATCGACATCCCCTTTTGTCAATCCATGAGGGCATTAAATAATAAGATCGATCACCTACATTTGTTGTTGGTACAAATGATCTGAGACCCTGTTGAGGTTCAATTCTCGATGGTTCCCAAAGCTCTTTAGCTTGCCTGTAACTTTAGGCCCTGTGCCAACTATCCGATAAAGCTTTCGTAGGCCAACTGAAGCCACTCAAAGCGATGGCTGTTTAAGATTCTTTAATCCCACTAAAATCCAGTTCCACCCTCTAGTGGCCCTCTAGAGATCCGACAATAAGTTACCAAAAGGATATCAAACCCCCCTAAAACGAACAACGGAATTTGCAAGCAATCTATTATCACTATTCCAAAATATCATTACGAAGCTATACGGAAAATACCCAAGTACATATTGTTGTTCGAATGGATTTCTTTCTCCTAAAACTACGAGAAACTCATTTTTTTAACCTTATTTTCTAAAGTAATTCACATTCAGAAGATACCAGAAACTCCCTAAAAGAATTTATTTATGGAAGTATCACTTAATCCTAACCCATTCCCTTCGTAATGCAATGGATTCTACTGGAAAATTTGGACTTACGGTGTTAACTATCATTTTTTTAACATTCTTAGCATTAGAAGAAGAGATTGAACCTCCTAAACTCTAAACTTTTAATCTCCCTATTTAATAAGAGCTCCTTTTTAAGAATTAACAAATGGATTCTAAACCAGGAAGAATTTAGAATAAGCCATGAAGGATCGCATATACCTCAATAAATGTTTCGAACTATCCATTAAGCAGTAACTTCATATTGGAAAAGTATTCCCTCAAAACAAAAGGATGCCCTCATGGTTAAATAATGAACCTAAAATGGAGAAATAGGAACCTCCATAGTCTTCTAAAGAAAAAGAAGTGTTGACTCCTTCACTTCGTCAATGGGGTAACGTTGAAGGAATGATCAAAATGGTTTCAAACCAAGAAAGATATGTGGTCCCACTTCCAACAATAAGAAAACACAAAATGGATCATAGTTTGGTTAAGTATGGGCAAGAAGCTTATAGCCCTGCAAAGCTAAAGGTAAACAGTGGAAGCCTACAATTCTATAAGGAGCTAACCTTATAGATGGATGCATTAATTCTATCTAGCCGAAAGTGGGAGGAAGCCTATGATCCATAAAAATGAAGATAGTTCCTTCCATTATGGAGCAACACCAATTTTCGCTTATAAATAATCTTAAAAAGGGATAATAACTTGTTTATAAGATGAGGAAAGAAATCCATAACTACCCACCGAATGGTTGGGTCTGAAGGAGGAACGGGGAAAAGGCACCATGACTTCCTACCAAAACAGGAATCAAATGTTGAAGCCTATTTTACTCTACAAGGAATACCCAAAAGTGGTGAAGGAGTTCTAAAACCTATTCTCAAAACTTACAAAAGTCTTAGGAGAAAAAATGGTTTCTTATAGCAAGGAACTTCTGGTAGCTTCCATGAAACCCTAAACCATTTCTCTCAACGGAAGGTCTAAATTGAAAATGTTAAAAGTATCCAACCTAACTCCTTCCATGAAAGAAATTTATAAGTCAACCAAGGATAAATTGGATTATTGGCCTCCTAATAAAAACCACCGAAGGCCGAAAAGAATAAAGGAAAAACCTATTGCCTCTATCACCAAGTTAATGGTCATGGAACCAACCAGTATTGGGCATTGGAAAAAGTAATTACTACTTTTGTAAGAAAAGGAAAACTTAGTGAGTAAGTAAAAGAGATATAAAAGTATTAATTAGAATTTTTTATTAAGATAAGACCTTCTACATGACTTATGGATAAAAACCTAGAAAGAGATTCTACATGGTTGGGAATAAAATGCCCGTTATGGATTAACTTAAAAATTCTTGGATATATTCTTGATCCTTCCATATATAAAAAAAAGAGGGTAAGCCCAGAGAATCAAATACCCGGCTCCAAGCCTCATTCTGGGTGCCTCTTGGAGGGAGGAGGGTAACCATTAATCGCACCTCAGGGCTAGGTTGATGCGCCATCAGCCCTTGACGAAGTCATGACATCCACTAGAGGAAGGACATGTAATCGTCAGTGTGTAAGTCTGTTTCTGAATGAAGCACGCTCTACCTCTTATCTTTTAAGATCAAACCATGCCTCTACTTTCGGCATAAGCACACACTACCTTTCTTTATGTCTCGTCCTATTAAAGGGAATGAAAGCTCGAAGAGAGCACTAAAGCGTGCCATGCCTCTACTTTAGAAAAAAACATACAATAGAAAAAATATATCAAAACCGAAAGTGCTTTCATAATTATGGACTCTCGAGGAAGGGTTCTGAGCTCCTATCTAAATGCCTGAATTTGGGATTTGGATTCTAAGCCAAAGGGGCTTTGTCCAATTTTGTTTCCAAAAGAAAATTTGTAGGCTTCTGTTATCATAAATATCCAAATCTAGGTTTTGGGTCTTCTAAGATAAAAGTGGTTTCATCCGATTTATTTCCATATGAGAACTTTTGGACTTCGATTATCTTAAATATCCAAATCTAGGTTTTAAGTCTTCTAAGCCGAAAGAGGCTTCGTCTGATTTGTTTCCAGAAGAGAATTTCTAGACTTTTATTATCTTAGAAACCTGAATCTAGATTTCAGGGCTTAGGTTTCATTTGATTTATTTTTAAGAGATAATCTTTGGACTTTTACTATCTTAAATAGTCAAATTTGGGTTTCGAGTCTTTTAAGCCACAAGAGGCTTCACCTGGTTTATTTCCGAAAGTGCATTTTTGGACATCTAATATTTTAAATACCCGAGTCTAGGTTTTGGGTCTTCTAAGAAGAAATAGTCTTCATCTAATTTATTTCCAAAAGGAAAATTTTGACTTATATTATTTTAAATATAATAATCTGGGTTTTAGGTCTTCTAAGCCAAAAGAGGCTTCGTATGATTTATTCCTAGGCTAGAATTTCTGAAATTCTATACCTAAATATGATTATCTAAGCAAATGGAATTGTGTACGTATTAATTCCAGGAAGACTTCTGGGATCTCAATAACATAATACCAAAATTAAAGCTTCATATTCTTTGCGTTTTCTCACTCAAATATGGGCATCGGGATGCAACACGAACCAAAAGAAGTTTCGAACACACAACTTTTATAAAAGGGTAATTCTGAATACTATCATCTGATTACAAATGGTAAATGGTTTCCTACTCAAAAATAAATTACTTATTTGAACTTGAGTCTTTAAGATTCTAAAATCTATTATAGCTTCGAATATGTTACAATAATCAAAGATAACTTTACAAGATTAAATTATCAACATGGATTTCAGTTAAAGCAATCATTCAAAATTAATAAGCTTTATAATTTTTAAAGCTTATACCAAAATTCGATGGATATAAATTACAATATGCACAAAATAATACAAAAAATCAATATCACATTTTACGCATCTTTTCTATCGAAATTAGGGATGTAATTGGATATGAAACACGACTATGGATAGAATTCAACACTTCTTTAAGCTTATTCTCTTTTTTCCTAAAAGCTTTGGCGCTATCAGTAGATTCGACTTGAAGCCGAAGTAATGTTCATAAAATTTATTTACTTTCGAGAGAAGCTTATTAGCCTTTTCGTATTCAGCATCACTTTTCTTAAATGGGAGAATTCCTCTTTGAAGTCATCTAATTTTGGTCACATTACCGCTATAAATGTGATGAATATCTTCCCCCCTCTGCACCTCTAAAATATTTTTCAACTCAATTTTTACGGCAATGGACCGGTCCTCTATGACACTTGTGTCTAGGCCTTTTGGGGATTCGCTAAATATTGGTATTTAGCCAGAGGCTGAGATTATTCGGCGGAGGATCGGGAAACTATGTCTGAAATACCTCCCCTAAAATTAATTCTAAAGATTTACATGAAGACTCACTATTCCCCAATTTAAGCTCTAATTCACTAACTTTCTGATAAAGCATCAACATCTGTTTATCACAATCGGCTTACGGGTTCGTTCTTACTTGACGTCTGATATAATATAAAATTTTGCTCATCTGGATAACTTTTTGTTCTGAATCTTTTAGCTGAAGTTTTAAATTAAAAAAGAAGGTCTTATGCATTTGGTGCTTCTTGAACCAATCGAAAGCTAAAGGGTTGCCTTCGAATTTGGGAGGGATCACCTCATTTGGAAACCACTGGTGACGACAGAAGGTCCTAATAAATAAATACAGGAATGTTATTTAAAAAAATGAACAAAATATTTACTACCACAAAAGTTATCAAATATGTCTTATAGCACATATAAATATATAGGATTGTAAGTATGAAACAATTTCTTAAAAAAAATGAGGGTGCGCACTTTGCAACCATTCTGAAATATTATAGCTGACGTTCTCTAAGGAGCTCCTCTTTGTCATTTCCAAAGAATTCAAAGTTAAATCTAGGATGTTTCCTGAAGTTTGTGTAATTATCTTAGAAAGCCCTCTCAGGTAGGTCCCGAAGACCTAATAAATTGAGATTTTTCACGAAATTCCCTTCTTAATCTAATGAATTTTGATAGGAAATCCCAAGTGACAGGACTTTCAGAAATTCTAGTTCCCTGTCATTCGTAGTATGACTACAATCATACCAAAAAATTGCATATTGATTTACATTAATATTTTTATAAATATTCAATATAAGTTATAACTAATACAAAATGTCTACGCAAATCCCTTCCCTTTTCACAATCAAAGAAATTATAAATAACAGTCAGAAAAAGGCTTCCATCAGAGTCTCGGCTTTGCTAGGAAAAGCAAGTGGTAAGCTTTGAATCACGATTCCTGAGGATCCAAACACTTTGACAGAGGCCCTTTTACATAAAATTTTGTACACGAAAAGTGAAGGAATGGAAGAAGCTTGAAGTGTTATTCTTAAAAGAAATTATTAAAAGGGCTTATTATATTAGTCTATGTGCTTAAGTTTACTACTATGTTGCAAGTTTATTAGCCAAGCAGAATGGACGCAAAAGTCAGTACTAAAAGGAACAGCCAAGAAGAGCTTAGCTATCTAACAAGAATGAGTACTTGAGTTGGAGGCCAAGAGGAACTAACATAGGCCCTTTTTTTGGTCTGAGGGGTTCTAGTCCCTTCCACAAGGTTGGAGTTACCACCGCTGCCCCCTAAGGGTTATGAAGAAAGGGGTTCGCCAGAAGCCTTAATGATAGAAATAGCTTCAGTTCCTTCATCATTATTTGAATCCTCTTCAATTAAAGGAATGTCAAAAGAGAGAAAGGCCTCGACTTCAAGTTCATTCAAACCAGATGCAACGTCTTTACGTGTAATTTTTTTCACCTTAGACCGTTAATTCTTACTTCTCAGCCCATGGTCCCAGTATTGTGTCAAAAATTCAAATAGAGACACTTCTTACGATTCTCAGTATAGACCGTGAGTAGTAGGATCATGAAGGAATCCTTAACCAATTGTTTATAAGACTCATCCAAAAAAAATTGACTTTCTTCTTTGGCTCCTAAAGGGCGTACATGGTCATTCTCAGGTGCCCCTCCTTTCTTTCCAACTTTCTCTTCAAAGATGAATACTTCACCTCTAGTTCCTTCTTCTTGACAACGAGAGAGCTTTCACCCCTTAGCTCCTCTAACTGTGCTCTAAGGAAAATTCTCTCATCAAGAACTGACCAAGACAAAGATTCAGCTTTGGAGGCCTCTTACTCAGCCTTCTGGTTGGTAACGACCAAAGTTGTATTGCTTTCCTTTAAGTCTTCAATCTCCTTTTCAAGGCATAAGGCCTCATAATAATATATAAAGGAGCCATGGCGGAAGGCAAACCAACTCTTTAGAAGCTAGAAATAATGAAATGGAAACACAAAAACATATGAAAAGGGTAAAATAAAGAAATTAAAATCTTAAAGATAGGAAAACATACCCAAAGGACAGGAAGAAAGATAGGCAATACCTATAGAGATGAAGAGAAATTATCGAAAGAAGTTAACAGCGAAGATCCTAAAGCTAACTTCATCTCCTCAGTAAAGTTCGCCGTAAAGGAGGAAGACATGGCTCCGATGATCATAGTAAGAGGGAAAGAAGGTTGATGTGAAGGTTCTTTTCCAGCGATTCTTAGCATAAAGAAACAAGAAATTTAAACATCAATGTGTTTTCAAAGTCAAAACGAAAGCGGAAGTTGTACCTTTGGAAGGAATATTAACACTACTCAAAGTGGTAGGGAAGTATCTCTTCCACCTTCGTCATCATCTGGAATTTCAACTACGGTTTCCAAAGAAGTTTTGACTCATTTCGAAGTGGGCACACCAGAAGAGGTCTCATGTGGTCTTTTCTTAGACTCCTTAAATGCTCCATAAAGCATCTTCACCACAAAAGAGTCTATTGATTCTAAAGAAAAGAGAGAAGGAATATTAATAACGAGAGGGTCATATGAAGGCCCACAATGAGGCACTGAAAAAACCCAACATAATATGATAAGGAAATGAATGATAGTAGTAATGAATCAGTAAAATGAAATCTTACTTCCATAGTAGAGAGAACTGGGAATGAAGAAGAAAATCTTGTGAGATCTCCATGGACCAAGTGGAGACCACGTCTCGAAGAAGAATCTATCATCCCCGGATCCCTTAGTATTCATTTCTCGTAGGGAGGGAAGGCAATATTTCTAAATGATGTTCATAGTTAAAGGCTAGACCTCTACCCCCATCTTCTGTGAAGCTCTTTAATTTTGGCTACCCTCTGATCCAAGTCAGCTCTGCAAGCCTTCGGGATGTCATATGTAGAGACAAATGTTAGAAAGAGTACCTGACAAAAGGTTAACCGTGACTATACATGTTGAAATTCTTACCGAATTTCACGAATTTCCACCTAATACTAGGAGGACACAAGATAAAGAAAAACTAAGTCTCCCCGTCCTTTGACTTATCGATAGTCTCTTTGATTAAAGTTTGTTCAGGGTTGGAATGTTAAAGAATGGGGTTCGCCTTACTGATTTTAGCCAAATAGAGAAGATTAAGAAGATCACGGGACTTTGAGGATTGTTCTCCTAATTTAAGAGCAATCATCTCTAAACCCGACATAAAGGTGTAAGTATTTGGAGAAAGCTGGATTGGGGTGAGGTGCGGTGAGTATTTGGGGAAATATGGATTGATGCAAGGCTGTTGTGCTCGACGAAGCGCACAAGAAAATCCGGGAAGGGGAATAAGTTCCATTCCAAAGGTGTACGATGAAGTAAGCAAAAAATCCTTTGGGAGGATTATCCATGGAAGCATCTTCTGAGGGAAGGATTGCCTCCACACCAGTAATTAAGAAGTCCTTCAAGATAGTGTCTACCTCTTTTTAGGAGGTAATCAGTGTCTACCTCTTTTTAGGAGGTAATCAAGAACCTCTCCGAGAGAACATTAGCCTTTGGGGCTCACTTTTTTAGAGGGGATGAAGTTCTATTGGTAAGGAGCTTCCTTTTTGGGAGAGTTCAGAATTCCTTTCTTCTTTCTCATTGTGCCGTTAGGTGGCATTGTTTCATAAGTACAATAATCCTTAGAAAATTTTCCTCCATGAAGAACATCTTATGTACCATCCCTCACGAAAGCACGATGAAATAGTCTACGAAGCTCCAACTAACTATATAAAACAGTTTTTGGAGGAACTATACCCCATGTAAATAATAAAAGCCCTTGGCTTACCATTGTTTGGTTAAACAAGCACCTTCCAGTATATAACAAAAACACTTTCTCTTTCATGTTGATAATCAAAATTATGAATCATATTGACAAACTAAAAGAGGAAGAGTATTAAAAAATTGGGGAGTACTTGAAATCCAACGATCGTTTATGTTTTAGCTATCAGTCCTTAACGTTGGAAATGCCTAATTTGGATTGAATTTGGATCAATGGATTTCAAAGAAAGCCAAATAAACGATGGAAAATAAAGTTGAAACCCATTGGAATAGAATTACAATCAAAAAATTTAGTGATCGACCTCGCGGATTTCTTAAGATTTGAATTGGTTATTAGGGAATCGAAGAATTAAGAAAATCCCTAAAGTAAATTGAAATCCCTAGGTCGATCATAGAAATTAAGGTGGAAAACAAAGTGTTCACTTGAAATTAATGGTTATTTTGAGAAAATTAAGCTTTGATTAGTGAGATTTGGCATTTGCAGTTGGAAAATGATGTTTGTGACGACCCGGCTCTTAGGCTACCTATGTAAAAATATGGGCACCCAAAGTTTAAAGAAAAAATGACAAACTCTAGGTCAGTTATGGGACTGGTATGAGAAATAAAACAGTTATTCACATTTATTTTAAAGTTTAGGTAAATCACAAGACCACGCCGCATAACACGGAATGGATTTCCCCTTATGAATACCAGTCATAAAACTCACGATACTTTTCGAAAATGGGGCCACCATAACGTCTATGGACACACACACACAATGCAATCACAGACATGGGAAAGTTTCTCCTTATGATAGCGAAATATGCGTGATACAAAAAGTTCTCTTTTATTATTTTTAGTGCATGGTGTGGAAAAATCTTTCATAGATAAATGTATCAATCCTAGATGGCATAGGTATCATATATTTTGTCGGCATATAGGCTCACAACTAAAACCATACAAACTCATAGTGGAAAATGGATTTCCATCAAATGACCGGGGTATGGAACTTCCTTACCGAATTCGGACACCTATAGAGGGTTTCCTCGAGAATCACACAAGTTCTCTGACAATAAAATGAGGTGATATCCTTTCTTGGTCATTTCTGAGTCTATCATCGCTCGGTCATTACCAACAAATAAACCGGGGCCCCGCAACATCAACAACCACATAAAAAGTATAAGTCGACACTAAGGTAATACCTGGGCCCCATACCATGGTACACCTTTCTATCTACAAAGAGATGATAACTCATAACCTTGCCGCATCTTTCCTGTTTTGGTCATTTATCAGGGTATGAGGCTAGTTGAAGTCTCGTTACACAAAGATACGCTTCACTAAGCCATCTTTGATCATCACTAGAATATAACTTAGCATGCCACACTGTCATCCTATAACGTATAATCGATAATCGCTAACCATATCACCTTTAAGCTGGTATGTCTCAAAGAAGGGTGTTAAGCTAATAAATAAATAAATTCTCCGCTACCAACAGAAATATGTTTAGGAAAAATCAATTACATACTACAAGATACAACGTCAGATATACATCCATACATGTCCGTTCTAGGTCTGAACAAAACCGAAAGAAAATTATTCCCCGTCCAATAAAGGAGAGAGGTCCTTCCAATCTGGAAATTCACCAAATACGTTTGAACAGTGCCGCCACTATGACATCTCAATACTGGAACAACCCAGTGAAGAGAAATCACCTGGTCAATCCTTTCGATGTGAATATTTCCAGTCTTCAACATCTTTCATCACGTCTCATTTTTTATTTCGAATGGTCTTCAGACCTAAGTCTGATCTTGGTCTTTCCAAATAAGAATCGTCCTTTTAAAACTTATGGATGTATAAGTCTTTATTTAAATTCAACTTCAAACTTAATTTAAATATTCTAATATTCATCTTAAATCATTTCTCAAATTTGGGAATTTAAATATGAATTTTGAATTCCTTTCTGGGTAATAGAGTTTGAAAACATTACCAAAGATTACTTAAAATACCCAATTTCGCAAATTTCATTTAATCAACTTTAAAACTTTATAACTTAATCCAAACCATTTGAAACTATTTATTATGATTTATAAGAAATTTTCCCTATTTTTAATAATTTTTAAAAAGCTATTTTTATTAATTTACAAATTCAACCACTAAACTGTACTTACAACGACCTTTTCAAAAACTATTTACACATAACTTAAAATCTATATATTATAATTTGAAGATTCCTCTTTCATTTGAAAAAAATAACAATTGAAAGCAATTATTTTCCGTTTCAAAGAAATCTGATCATATTTTCTCCATTTATGAGCGTTTAAAGTTTATAGTCGAAATTCGCGAACTACCGCAGCGCGATTTGTCCTATTTAGACTATATTACAATTTTATATTAAAATAAATCTACTTTACTTTAAAATAATTTATAAATTATTTTAAATCAATTATACACTTGTTTGAAAACAATATTTCAAATTTTTACATTTAAATTTCAATATTCCAATTTAATGGATGTTATAATATTATTTTATTATCAAAATAATATTATTTTTCAAAATTTATCCATTTGAGCCCAAACTTTCCTAAAGCCCATTAATAAAAAGATAGTTTGAATAAAAAATATTGTTAAAACATTTTCTATATACTCAAATGAAACTTCACTTTTAATGTTACAATTCATTTTAAAATTCAAATTTGAACATGCTATTTATACTTGAAACAAATTTCAAACAACTTTTCATTCTTTTATTAAAAGTTCATATTAACTTTAACTTCATTCCCAAATCATTTTGAAATTAAAAATCTAACTTTTATTTTCCCCTTATGAATTAAATATATAAAATATTCATTTAAATTATCCAAACTTATTTAATTCCCAATAATCCAACTTTTTAGGTATAATTAATCATGGTAACTTATAGCACATCATACTTAACCATTATAACGTCTAACAACAACCAAACAAGGTATTGTTAACTTAGTAAGGTAATATCCAATAATCCATTACTATTTAATATAATATTCATTAACCCAATAAGATTCATATCCATAACCAATCATTCACACAATCATCACAGGGTATCATTTAAGTGTCCATATAATTATCACTTAAAAAACATATCTTTACTTCAATAATCATCATTAAATATTAAAGTGATTTAATTTCAATAACCATAAACTGCTTAACCATTTATGTGCATAGTTCTCACTAAATTATCTACTCCTTCGTAACTTCGAACGTAAGACTCCTCTGCAATCCAGATCCAATCCAACACCCTTTTGGCATCACCCTAAATTATCAAATTTTAAATGGATAGAGCTTCGATGCATACGGGTTTTATAAAATAGATATCGTATATATATATATTAGTATAATTGGATGTACGAGGCCAAAGGTCGGGGTCTTTGGGGTTCGAGGAGCTCGGCCAAGGGGGTAGGATCCACATGGGGTTGTAGGCGAGTTGCAGGTCCAGGGAAGGGGAGGACGGTGGTTGGGTGTGGTGGTACGACCTAGCCGTGAGGGGAAAGGAGAGAAAAAGAAGAAGAAGAAGAAGAGAAAAGGAAGAAGAAAAGAAATGCAAATGAAAGGCCACCTATTTATACACAAACACAAGGTTTCTAAGTGCATAAAGCCATGGTGAGGTGTCAACACAATAGGAGATGGTTTGGTGGTGAAGTAATGGACTTTTGGCTTCCAATTAATGTCCTAAGTGAATAAATGCAAGCCTTATCTTTTGTGCCAAAACCAATACATCATCATGGCATAACACTTAAGGAAGAAGGTGACAAGTGTAAGGTAGAGATGGTTAGATGTTAAAAGGGGAGGAAGTTTAGGAATTAGTGTACAAGAGTTGATTTGATTTAATTAAAATTGGATATAATTAAGGGTCCATTTGGCACAGGTCCTTATTAACTTTCAAAATTAGGCTCACATCCAGTCATAAACTTATTGTAAATTAAGTCCCTATTTTTCGAAAATTCAGTAAAAAATATAAAAAAATCACGTAAATTCTTATTTAAATAAAACACGTAAATGTAAAAAAAATCAGACCAAAAAACCATGTCAAAAACCAAAAAATAGAAATACAACGAAAATGCAGTTAAATGTATAATAATATGCACATATTTGTATTTTCTTGCATACATCCGTGCATGTTTTTCAGTCATGGATCTGTATTGATTTACTTACATGCATTGCGCAAGTATTGCATAATTATAACATACAAGTGTGCAAAAATTCACTTGCATGCATATCAGTTCATAATTTTTTTTGCATTCAGGCGTACAGTAAAACAAAAAAGCTGCATACATGCATGCAACAATTTGTAGGCAAAATATCAGTTAAGTTTTCTTCATGCAATACTTGCATACATGTGTGCAACTATTTCAAAATAGTTGCACACATGTCTACAAGTTTTTATCCAGATTTTCAATGGAAATAGCTTCTGCAATAGTTGCATTCATGTATGCAGCTATTGCTAAAAGTTACATACATGAATCAACTTTCTTTTTTGATTTCCGTTGACTTCCGGGAATATTTCCAGATTTTATAAATTTTTTTATCTGACAGCGCATAAAATTCTAGCCAAAAAAAAGTAAAATACGAAAGTAGGAAAAATAGGGATCGGGTTTGCATTGAAAAGATGTGAAGGACATGAGTCTAATTAACTTTGAAAATAGGGATTTGTGCCTAATATTCACTTTAATTAAACGATCACTACACGTTTTCAACTCACACAATCAGACCGTATATCCGATTGATATGAAAGTTGAAATCCTGCTATATTTTATAGATACAATCCAATGAAAATGGTCTTGTCGAATTATGAGACTATTCACAGAATGGCCTATTTCTGGGCTATTATTAAATTTCAATCGATTTTTTGACTTGCGTTTATATTGCGCACGCTCACATACTAACACGCATCGAAATGGAATTCGAAATATTATAATAATTTAACGTTCCGGATCCGATAAGTTGGTTTCGTTGAAATTCGAGATTATTAGCAAAATGTCTATTTTTAGGCTATTAAAATAATATTGGATTATCGAATTTTAATATATTTACTTTCAATTTAAATTTAAAAGTTCACTAACCTTATTTTAACTTCATTAAAATGAGGTACAAAGTGAGAATTAATTTTCAATAGTTTTTAGGTCTAGATTCAATATTTAATCACTTACAAAATTGACTACACACACACACACACACACACACACACACACATATATATATATATATATATATATAATTCTTAGTTTTAAATTGACTAAAATTTCAGATCGTTGCAATCTCCCCTACTTAAAAGAATTTCTTCCTCGAAATTGAACAAGAAGAGAATGGTGAAAAATAAATAAATAGAGGTGATAAACTTACCAAGGAGTTAGATATCCACACAACGGTCGGGATAAAACTTCTGCATATGCTCCTAGTTTCCCAAGTATTCTCTTCAGTTCCCAAGTATGCTCTTCAATTTACCAAGTACAATCCTTCGGATCACTACTCCATTGTACCTTGACAAGCTTTACTATCTTGTTCCTCAATCTCTTTTCATCACGATCAATAATTTTTAGGGGCTCTCTTTCGACTGTTAAGTTAGATGTAATCTCTAAGTCTTGCTGAGCAGCCTTATCAATAATTTTGTCTGGATTGTGCACATACTTCCATAAATTAGATACACGAAAAACATCATGTATTCTAGACAACCACTCGGTAGTTAAAATCTGTAAGCTAGAGGTCCAATCCTTTCCAGGATAGGAAAAGGTCTAATATATTGGGGTGTTAGCTTCCTCGTCTTTCCAAACCTTATAACTCCTCGTAATGAAGAAACTTTCAAGAATACTGAATATCTGATTTTGAAGTCCAAGGCTCTTTTTCTTCAATCGACATACTTTTTCTATCTATCATTATGCCATTTTTAACTTCTTCCTAATCAAGTCCACTTTCTTTGTGTCCTCTCTAATCATATCTAGTCCAAGAACATGTCTATCTCCAGATTCTACCCAATAAGCGGGCGATTTGTAGGGACGACCATATAACGCCTCAAAAGGAGCCATTTTAATATTAGCTTGATAATTGTTGTTACAAGAAAACTCAATCAAGGGTAGATGACTTTCCCATGATCCTACAAAGTCAAGAATGCAATCCCTTAAAAGATCTTCCAATATACGGTTGACTCTTTCCATTTTCCCGCATGACTGTGGATGATATACCATTCTGAGATTTAGTTTAGTTCCCAAGGTAGTTTGGAAAGCTTCCCAAACACGACTAGTAAAGATCGGATCTCGATCACTTACTATGATGCTTGGTACTCTGTGCAATCTCACAATCCCCCTTATATATATTTCTACTAAACTCAGTTGTTCAATATGATTTTACTAGGATGAAATGGGCACTTTTGGTTAGACGATCCACAATAGCCCATATACCTTCATTCCCTCCACGAGTACGGGGAAGATTTTTGATGAAACCCATCGAAACTTGGTCCCACTTCCATTCTAGTATTTCTAAGGGCTTAAATAATCTTGTGGTCTTCTGCTGATCACTTTTAATTTGTTGGCAAGTAGCACTCCGGCCAACATACATAGATATGTCCCTCTTCATCGTCTTCCACCAGAAAGTACGTTTAATATCTTGATACCTATTGTTAACTCTTGTTTTACTGAATTTATACTTGTGCCACTCCTCCAATACTTCCTAATGGAGTTCTTCAACATTAGGGAGAATTCTTTCAATCTTAGAATGTCTTTATTATCGACTTTGAAACTCGAACTTTCACCTTGTCGAATACTGTAATAACCCGGAAAATCTGGGCCAGTTTAAAATTTTTGTTTTGGCAATTATAGCGAATTTTGAATATTTAAAATAGATTATTTTAAATAATATTGACGAGAAATTTATTTTGAATGTAATTAGAACGTATATATTATATACGTAGTCGTTAGAATATAAATAATTATTTATAATTATAAATAGAATTGAAAATGGCGCGGTAGTTCGATAATTCGATTTCAAACTTCAATTGAATGTACCGGGTGCAAAATAATCCGGATTTTAGTGAAACCAAAAACATTAGGATCTAATTGATGATATATTTCCAACGAATCCGACAAATCGAAATTTCATAGCGGGAATCAAAAGATATGTCCAGTTGAAAATTCTGAATAGTCGCTATGGAATTCAGGCCCTTAAAAATAGACATTTTGCAAGCGACCTCGGATTTCGACGAAACCACTTTTGTTGGATCCGTGATGTCAAATTATTGCTAGGTTTCAAATTTCATAATTTTTCGAATCAATATGTGAGCGTGGCAAAGGAAAACGCGTTTGACCAGTTTCAGTTGATTTTAATCAACTGGAAAATGGCCATTTTCCAGTTGATTAAAATCAACTGAAACTGGTCAAACGCGTTTTCCTTTGCCACGCTCACATATTGATTCGAAAAATTATGAAATTTGAAACCTAGCAATAATTTGACATCACGGATCCAACAAAAGTGGTTTCGTCGAAATCCGAGGTCGCTTGCAAAATGTCTATTTTTAAGGGGCTGAATTCCATAGCGACTATTCAGAATTTTCAACTGGACATATCTTTTGATTCCCGCTATGAAATTTCGATTTGTCGGATTCGTTGGAAAGATATCATCAATTAGATCCTAATGTTTTTGGTTTCACTACAATCCGGATTGTTTTGCACCCGGTACATTCAATTGAAGTTTGAAATCGAATTATCGAACTACCGCGCCATTTTCAATTCTATTTATAATTATAAATAATTATTTATATTCTAACGACTACGTATATTATATATACGTTCTAATTACATTCAAAATAAATTTCTCGTCAATATTATTTAAAATAATCTATTTTAAATATTCAAAATTCGCTATAATTGCCAAAACAAAAATTTTAAACTAGCCCAGATTTTCCGGGTTATTACAATCTCCCCCACTTAAAACTTTTCGTCCCCGAAAAGGAACAAAGTCGAAAGTGGTTTGATTAATCAACACTACGTTCGGTCTGACTTCCATTCTCCAACTTTTCAGTTTCTGAGAATTTTCAAAAATTTCAAAAATTTGGCTAACACCCTAAATTTTCGAAAAATTTCGCCATAACCTCCCCTGCACCGGGAGCCACGGGAAAATCCCGAAATTGCCATATAGGCCTTCTGATCTCAAAAAGAAAAAGAAAAAGCCAAGCGGCTAGCCAATAGGCTCATAAAATCATCATCACCCAAACAAAACAGTAAATTATGTAGTAAACATGTACCTATTTGTCGGGCAAACAAATTTTATTCTCTGCTCTAGCCTCCTTGCTATGACCTGTCCAATGTAAGTATATGTATATACAAGCAAATGCGATCAATTTTCAATACAGTTCAATATTTGATTCTATTAGGCATAATGGTTCAAAATTATCAAACAAATAATCAAACAACACAAACATCAATCAATTAGTGGATTAGAGTTTCAAATTGATAAATTTGATATATATACAAAAAATCTTGTTTTTGATGCCACTTCACAACAATGTGTTCTAACTATATAAGTTTTGGTTCTCACACCAGTCTAATGGAAATATATAGATATCACACCTTCGAAACACGAATATAAATACTGATGATGTAGCTACAATCATCAGAATCATCTCCGGGCGTCTAGAATGTAATTCTATATCTATCAGGTATATTAAAACTTCGAATATACGTTCATGACGCGTATATGCAAAATCTTTATATAGCGGATTGTCCATATGCAAAGTAAATAAATATTCAAATACATGTAAGACGATTTAAATTTTCGAAACAAAATTGTTTTCATTGGAAAAATATACTCTTCACACCCGTTCTAGGATACTACTGATCCTATCTCTAACGAGTCATTCTAATTGGATATTGCTAATCCAATATCTGATGAATTCTTTCGTATGGTTCTAATGTGTCTTGTTCTCGAGCTCTGTAAACCAAAGCTCTGATACCAACTGAAACGACCTGAACTTCCCCGGTCTCCGAAGAGAAGAGAAAGAACGAATTGAGTCGAGAACAAGCCACAACAGAACGCAGACGGAAGAACATTTCATTGTATATTACAACAATGCATCAGATTACATGAATATACAGAGTATAAATGAATAAATATTACACAGAAATATCAGAGATTACAATAAATTACATAGCAGCGGAAAATAATACAATACACAACTAGAAGTAGATATACGGATACAAAGCTTTTCGGATATCATTCCAGCTGTAAACCAGGATCCTGTGAATATAAATCTGCAAAACCAAAACTACTAGCTGCCCGTGTCAAAAATAGGGGCACCCAGAGTTTAGGTTAAAACAATAAACTCCAGGTCAGTCATGTGACTGGTGTGAGAACTAAAACAGTTGTTATCTTTATTTTCAAAGTTAGGTAAATCAAGGGACCACGCCGTATAACACGGAACGGGTTTCCTCCCAAGAATACCAGTGCATAAAACAAACAGCGCAATGCTAAATAAAGAAAGATGAAGCTGTTATAAGACCTAGGTCCTATCACACAATGCAACGCAAGCCGGGGGATAGGGTTTTCCCTTATAACAGCCAAAGAATGCTTGATACGTTTAAAACAAATCATTTTGATAGTACTATAATAAGTGCATAGTGTACAAAACAACTTCAAATCATAAGTATCAATCATAGGCGGCATGAATGACCCATACCACTATGTCGCCATATATAAGTTTACAATCAAAACCGCAAGACGTCGTATTGGAGGTTGGGTTATCATTTATGGTATGAATCGAGGCTAGGGGCAAGATCCTCACCGATTCGAGACGCTCTAGTCCGCCCCTCAGGAACAGCCGCAACTGCCCCTTGGATCGTCAGGGTCGGTCCACCGATGTGGATTATTATGCCTGAACACTGCGTTTCCCCGCCCTTTGGGGCGTAAGCCTGGCCCGTCAGCCGACCAGAAGCATTGGCCGAAACCGATATCACGAGGCGCCTCGCTTTTCAGCAAGTAATAATAAGCAACATCCACATGAGTCAAACTCGTCAGCCAGTTCAAGCACTGACGCCACTCTTAACTAGAAAGAAACGCATGTCCTCCCTGATGTCCGTCTCCCGTTTTTGGTTCATACCGGGTGTGATACTCGCGAATCAACGTTACACAAAGCTGTGCCACACAGGCTGTGCTTTGATCATCACCACAAGACTTTGCTTTTCAACAGAAGCCTCGATCAATTGCCACTAGGCATGCCACACAGGCAATTCACTCCATGTGTTTGATATCCATCAATATATAACCCCTGAGCTCGTACGTCTCAGAAAAGGGCGTTAAGCAAGAGAATAAATTCTCCGTCACCAAACAGATATATATTTAATAGAGATCAATCACACGGACTAAAATCCAATGTCAGACACACCGTCCATTTACAAGTCCGTTCTGGGTCTGAACGAAACCGGAGGCACCTAGTACCCCACATATCCATCGATCTCCAAGTACGCCTGGACGATCACTAACTGTTTCCATCTTCTTGGGTGTACAGCCCAATCAAGATCATCAGTAATCACCCAAACGACGTGAAGACTTCTGGTCTTCGACCACCGTCTTCATCTTCGACTTATCGTCGTATCAGTTATTCAGAATGGGATAAACCCGGTCTTTCCAAATAACTCGCGTATATTTTAAATAAGTGTTACACAAACACAACATACGCCTCATTCCAATTCATCAGTCACTAACCGTAAATTAATCAAGAGAATAATTTCCCAAATATTAACCCCGAAGGCCGAAACCAACATCAGATCAATACCCAGGAAATCACTCTGCTTAGCCAACCTATGGTTAGTTTCTAAATTTCACATTCTTAGGGAAAGGTTCCCATTAATTTTATCAAAGATAAATCATTAAAATTTATTCTTTAATCTATTTATGAATATCAATTTAAACTAGTCGGGATTAGCGAACCTTACCGAAGTAATCGTTGGTTTTAATTTCCCAATCCCAACCTATTCATCCCATGAAGTAAAACTGGTAATACTTCATATCTAACACCACTGTGTTATCGGTAAATTAAGTAATCATTTCACGTTCAAATCTAATTAAAGATTTAACTATCGCCTGGAGCAAAACTGGTGATACTCCATTTCGATTATTCAATCTAATTAAAGATTCATTAAAACTCCACTTAGTTTTAATCTTTGACTGGGTTAAAGAATCAGTGTCATTTTAAAACACGGTTCACGATAAACCCAAAATCACATTCCATTAATTATCGGGTTAAAGAACGAGTGTTATTTAAAACACTGTCCACGATAAACCCAAAAATCAATATCAATTCAATTCCAATTAAATATTATTTAATTGGTACACTTCATTAAATCTAAATAAAAAGATTTAATCTTTTCTCAACTGGGTTCAAGAACAGTGTTAGTGAAGACACCATTCACGACAAACCCAAATCACGTTTGATATTCAATACAAGGCTCTGAATGGAAAATATATCGGCTTATATTCAATATCAAATTCTACGATTAACAAATGCCATATTGGAAATAACGATATAAATATATATCTTTCAAATTTCCATAACAACATCTGTATAATCACGAATTCCAACATCGAAATATTCCGAAGACAATTTCGATTCAAATCCACTCCAATGCAATCATTGGAAATTCTGGTTATTTTTAAAACCCTTTTCAAATTCAATTTATTTATTTAAAAATAAATAGAATTATAATTCTAGTTCAAAACTAGTTCATTTCGATAAAAATATATTTTTATCTTTTCAAGTATGAAGTTTTTCATCCCAATTCTTTCTAAATCATTTCTTATGATTTTACACAAATTATTACTATTTTTAATAATTTTATCAAGGCCCGTACAGTCGATTTCCATCAGTGGCCATCGAACTGCACTTACAGCAACCTTTTTCAAATTTGATTTGGACATAATTCCAAATCCAACCGTTAGATTTAAAATTTCTAAGATTCGTTAGAAATCTCTTTTCGATACGAACCCAACGGTTCCGGTTTTAGGAGAATCCGGCGGTCGGATCTCCCGTAATGTCCGTTTGAAATAAATGGTCGAAATTCACGAACTGCCGCAGCGCGGCGCATTCTATTCAGGCCATTATATTATATATATAATATATATTTCGTCGATTTCTATTTAAAACGAATTTTATAAATAGTTTTTAAATTCGTTTCAAAATTCATTTCAACTTCCATTTCAATTCAAAGCAAAATTGAATTCTTCTTTATAAATTCGTTTTAAAATTCATTTTTATTCAATTCAAATTTTAATTCAATTTGAATTCATTTCAATTTGCTTTAAATTCAATTCGAATTCGTTTTCAATTCGATTCCATTCAAAGTGGTTTTCTATTCAATTCAATTCAAATTGGTTTTCTATTCGATTCAATTCAAATTGGTTTTCTATTCAAATCAAATCCGTTATATATTCAATTCATTTCGAAATCGCTTTATATTAAATTCATTTCGAAATCGCTTTATATTCAATTCATTTCAAAATGAATAAAATCGATATAAATATCGTTCACGTCAAAATGGCATCAATCTAATCAACACGGCTTCATATATTTCTATTTTCAAATATTTTATTTCAAATATTTCCTATTATCAAAATAGTTGTTATTATCAAAATATTTCGTTCAACACATGACTAATCTCAACGGATGAGTACAGTCAACACATGAACCTTTATATTATATTATTCTTTATCTTCTAAATTGGAATGAGGCCCAATCAATCACCATATAAAGTTAATTATATGGATTTTCATACATCACACGTATATAATAGCATTGAAGAATAATCAACCATCAATCAAAGTGCACTACACTGTATAAGCATCAAATATAGATATCTAACGCTTACAACAGCCTGTCAATCAATCGATCGACATATTTAATCAATCAGGATGAGTGAACTTCAAATTTCATCCCAACACCCGTGTGAGGTTTCAAACAATCAAACACAGATTTTATTTGTGCAGTTGGGCGATGTGTAAAATTTATCGTCCCAATCAATGTCAGTCAAATCAGTGTACATAAACAAACCGTCCGGTTTGTAAATGAATATTTATTTATTCACATTCACTATATTCATATTCACGTTAAAAATTATATTTTTAACGATAAAACATTTTATTTTAACATATGAATTTCTATTCAGTTCATTTATTCAATAAAATGATATTTTTATTTTTCTAACTTATTTTAGAAAATTTCGGCGGCATAACGACACGATACTAGAAACGGGACGAGGCCTAGCCTTATCCCCGGTCTAGTGAAGGCCCACGCCATTTACACATCAATCAAAATCACCAAACAGCCAAATTCAAATCAAATCATATAACTAATCTATGCAACCAAACAAACAAGTCCATGGTCTGTGGACGATTGTGTCGGGTGCTACTAAGCACCGTCTGCATCCTAGTATAAATATATAACTAGAAAATGAAATTGAAAGGTGAGAAATTCTCACCGAAAGCTATCCAATAACACGACTCTTCTTTGATAGAAATCTTCATCGTTATCGCATCTTTGTCATCTTCGTTGCCCGTAGCCACTACATATGTAAAAATTGAATTTTTACTTCGCTATTCCATATATAAAAATCGAATTTTTACTTCGCTATTCCATATATAAAAATCGAATTTTTACCTCACTATTATATAGATAAAAATTCTAATTTTTTTCACCGCTACTGTATAAAAAGATTTCGCCTTTTCAAATGTAAAGATTTCACCTTTTCAAATGTAAAGATTTCACCTTTTCAATTAAAAAGATTTCGCCTTTTCAATTTCAAAAATCTAATCTTTTCTATTTTAAAAATCTATATATAAAAAGAAAAAAATCAGTTTTAATAAAATCAGTTTTTATATAATCTAAAAATCATAGCTTTGCTTTAAAATGAAAGTCATGTTTTTATATTTTGTAAAAATCCTTACTTTCTAAATAAAAATCGTTTCTTAATGTAGCTAAAAATCCGAACGTTCTTATGTTAAAAATCCGATCTTTATTCACTAACCACTTATGTCAAAATCCAATTTTTATTCATACATAATGTATATTTTTATATTGACATATAATGTACATATTTTTTTCTTGCTTTTCAATTGCTTAAAAACAAAGCTATATTTTTCCTAAAACAATCCTATATACAAATTTAAAAGCAATGCTCAAATATTTAAGAACCAAGATATTTTCCCAACTAAACATTATATTTTCTTCTAACTAAAATTTATATTTTCTATAAATATTAAGAAGATATTTTTTTTCCATACATAAAGATAATGTTTTTATAAACCTAAAGATAATACTTTTATAAAACATAAATAAAAGAACTTAATTTCTTATTTTTAAAGCACTTCTTTTATTTTTAAAAAAAATCCTATCACTATTTCTATTTTAAAAGCATCGATAATTTATTTATAATGCGAAGGTTAAATGAATAAAAAAAATAGTTTCAGTAAAAGAAAAACAAGACCTTTCCCTGTTGATTTGCTCTAGACATCGAAGAAATCCGTCGAACCCATCATTCCATGTCTAGTGCTCAACCTCACTCGCGCCTCGAAGCGCTGGTCATCTTCATCTTCATCTCGTGAAGCCCGGTGGTCAGCCGACGTCATCGCACGGTACCTGCGAGTTCGAGGTTTGGGGGAAGGGAGCGAGGATCGAGGAGGGAGGGGTTTAGCGGAGGTCGACGGTGTTGCTTCAGGCGTGTGGCGCGCTGCGACGGGGCAAAAGGGGTTTGGTTTGGGGCTGGAGGGGGTTCTACAGGTTCGGGATCTCGTGATGGAAGGGAGGGGGTCGGAGACGAGGTGGGGTTGGACGGAGGGGAGGCGCGACGCCTGAGGCGATGGTGGGGGAGGGTGGCCTCGATTTGGATCTCAGGGGCGGGTTCGGGTTTTTTTCTTTATCTCAGCGTTGACTAAGATGTTGAGTGGGGGTAGGGTTATAAAGGAGATTTATATTATATTATATTATTTAATTTTATTATTTTAAATTCCCATAAAGCAACTTTTTATTTCGAATCCCAAATCACAACCAACGACTATCGCCCCTAGCTAATTAACCACATTCCGAACACAATGGGATATGTATCGTAGGCTGATTCGAACGTTTCGATCAGTTTCCGTCAAAATCTATATATAACTCTATATATTGAATTTGAACGTGCATTTCAATTTACCGGGGTCACATACTAACTTGAAAAATTCCAGAAAAATATTTTCTAGCTTCGTATTAACAATACGGTCCTAACAAAACTAGTTTCGTCGAATTCTGAGACCGCAAATGACTCAGTCGAATGCTACAACTGCCATAAGAAGGGGCACTATAGCAGGAATTGTCCTCTAAAGCAAAATGCTCAAGTGGCTCATGTCTATGACGGGAAGACCCCGCCAGCTATCACCGATGGATCAGGTAAACCCGATGTCTTGGGAGGTACCCTTACCATTAAAAATATTCCTGTTTCTGTACTTTTTGATACTGGTGCATCACGTAGTTTCATTTCTGGTAACCTTGTTCACAAATTAAAATTGAAACGAAGAAAACTTAAGAACCAATTAAAGTTCGAAACCCAATAGGAAGTTCCGTTAGTCTCAGTTCATACAGTAGAGTGCCTATCGCTTACTCTTGCTATAAGTTTTCCTTTGATTCGATTGTTATGGACCTTTCCGAATTTGATGTTATACTGGGGCTGGACTGGTTGACAAAATATAAGGCCGAAGTTAGATGTGCCGAAAGAATCGTTAAAGTCGAAACGAAGCTTGGACCTATATATATACCATGTCATGGCTCAGAAATTAATAGAACAGAATTTTGGTCTTCTTTAGAAGTTATTCCCCCTTCATTAGAAAAGATACCGGTCGTCAAAAACTATGCGGATGTGTTTGAAGAAGTAGAAAACTTGCCGCCGCAAAGAGAAATTGAATTTAGGATAGATCTAATTCCTAACGCCCGACCAGTAGTACATCCAATTAGAAGAATGGCCCCGAAAGAAAAAGAAGAGTTAAGTAGTCAAACCCGAGAATTGCTTTGGAAAGGTCTAATCAGACCGAGCTTTTCAGCATGGGGAGCAGCAGTAGTATTTGTCCCGAAATCAGACGGTACTCTAAGACTTTGTGTTGATTACCGAGATCTCAATAAGCAGACACTGAAGAACAAATATCCTTTGCCCCGAATAGATGATCTGTTAGATCAATTAAATGGAGCAACAGTATTCTCCAGAATGGACCTAGCCACAGGTTTCCACCAATTGCGTATAGCAGAAGACTGTATTCCTTTGACAGCCTTCAGGGGTCCCGATTTATTCTACGAATGGTTAGTAATGTCGTTCGGCTTATGTAACGCTCCGGCATACTTCGTTGATCTTATGAACAGAGTGTTCCGTGGTGTATTGAATAAATTTGTTCTTGTCTTCATATATGACATTTTAATATACTCTAAGTCGGAAGACGAGCATGCAAAACATTTAGAACAAGTGTTAAAAATCCTAAGGAGAAATGTCTTGAAAGCAAAATTTTCTAAGTGTGTCTTCTGGCAGAATGAAGTTAAATTCCTAGGACACGTCGTATCAAAAGAAGGGATTGCTGTAGACCCAAGAAAAATTGCAGCGATTCAGAACTGGAAACAACCCACTAAGCCCACTGAAGTTCGAAGTTTCCTTGGATTAGTTAGTTACTATCGGAAATTCGTTCAGGATTTTTCAAAGATATCAGGAGTATTGACAAAGCTTACAAAGAAGCATGAGAAATTCAAATGGACTCCCGAATGTGAAGAAGCTTTTCAGGAGCTGAAACTGAAGTTGACAACTGCTCCAGTATTGACAATAATAGAAGGCAACCAAGACTTGACTGTATGGACAGATGCTTCTATTAGAGGGCTAGGCGCAGTGTTAATGCAAAAAGGCCAAGTGATCGCTTATGCCAGCCGTCAACTAAAGCCGCATGAAAGAAACTATGCAACTCATGATCTTGAGTTATTAGCTATCGTGTTTGCTTTAAGAATCTGGAGGCATTATTTACTGGGAGAGAAGTTTGAACTATACACTGATCATCAATCCTTGAAATATCTGTTCACTCAGAAAGATCTAAACTTGAGGCAACAACGTTGGTTAGAATTCCTTGCAGCATACGATTTTGAAATTCTATACACTCCGGGGAAAGCCAATGTTGTAGCCGATGCTCTCAGCAGAAAGAATGAAATCATTGCCAGTTTTATCATTACTTCTTCCTTAGAAGATAAGATTACTATTCTACAGAAGGGCGATGAATTCATTGAAAGGATTAGCCAGCGGATCCGAGAAGGAAAACCCTCAGATTTTAGCCTTGATAGCCAAGGAGTTCTAAGATTAAAAGGGCGAATTTGTGTGCTTGGAATTCCAGAGCTCAGAAGAGAAATACTTGATGAGTGCCACAAGTCCAAACTAAGTATCCATCCCGGTGTGAGCAAAATGTATAACGATATCAAACGCACATTCTGGTGGAAGGCGATGAAAAGAGATATTTCAATATATGTTAGCAGATGCTCCACTTGTCAACTAGTTAAGAGTGATCAACAGAAATTGGCTGGATTATTACAACCCTTAGAAATTCCAGGATGAAAGTGGGAACAAATCTCGATGGATTTCATCGATGGCTTGCCTCGGACTAAGAAAGGAAACGACGGTATATGGGTAATCGTAGATCGCTTCACGAAGACTGCCCATTTTATACATGTCCGATCCAACAGAACGGCTCAAAGTCTAGCACAGATTTACTTCAGAGAAATAGTTAAACTACATGGAGTGCCGCTCAATATAGTCAGCGATAGAGATCCCCTGTTTACTAGCAAATTCTGGGAAGCATTCCAGGAAGAATTGGGAACCAAATTGAATCTAAGCACCGCTTATCACCCTCAGACAGATGGCCAAACTGAGCGGGTGAATAGAATTCTAGAAGATTTACTACGGGCTTGCGTTATTGATTTTGGAGGCTCATGGGAAGATCACTTACATCTAGCTGAATTCTCTTACAACAATACTATCAAGCAAGTTTGGGAATGTCTCCATTTGAAGCATTATACGGTAGACCGTGCAGATCTCCCGCATGTTGGGTAGAACCTGGCAACAGACTTGTGTTAGGGCCCGATATGATTCGAGAAGCATCGGATAAAGTCGATTTCATTAAGAAGAGATTAAAAACCGCACAGAGCCGACAGAAAAGTTATGCTGATGCGGGAAGAAGGGATATATCGTTTGCCGTTGGCGATTATTTGTATTTAAGAGTTTCTCCAATGCGAGGAGTAATCAGATTTGGCAAGACTGGGAAATTGGCACCGAGATTTATTGGTCCCTTTCCTATACTTGAACGGATTGGAACTCTTGCATATAGGGTTTCATTACCTAATTGGTTGCCTGGTGTACATGATGTGTTCCACATATCTCAACTCAGAAAACATGTTCATGATCCAGATCTTGTCGTAGAAGAAGCAGCGCAACATGATATTGACATAACTCCAGAATTAGCACTCAAGAGAGAGCCATTGAAGATAGTTGGCAAAGAAACCAGAGAGCCAAGGGGGAAAAAGATTCATCTAGTCAAAGTGCAGTGGAGTAGTGATCCTAGAGACTGTACTTGGGAGACCGAGGAAAGCATTAAACAAGCCTATCCCAAATGCAGAGTGGACATCTCTGACTAACTCCGGTGCAAGGTACCTTTACAATACTTTGCATTTACATTTTATTTCCTGCTTAACTGATTATTTCCTTTCCGAGGACGAAAAGTTTTAAGTGGGGGAGATTGTAATAACCCGGAAAATGTGAACCAGTTTAAAATTTTTAAATTAGGTTATTACGAAAGAGTTTGAATAATTTAAATAGCCTATTTCAATAAAATATAGAATTGTGTATAATATGGCAGTTTGAAATTTTGAATACAAACTTTGTCTGACTGTACCGGGTGGAAAATATAACGGATTTTGACGAAACTGAAAATATTTAAATCTGTTTATCAATACCTTTCTAACGAATCTGAAAAATCGAAATTTCATAACGGAAACCAAAAGTTATGGCCAAATGAATTTTCAGAAAGGTCGCTATATAGTATATATAGCCCTTGAAAATTGAGATTTTGCATACGACCTCGGAATTCGACGAAACCACTTTTGTTGGGTCCGGGATGTCAAATTATTGCTAAGTTTCAAATTTCATAATTTTTGAAGCTAGTGTGTGAGCGGGGCAAAAGATAATGTGTTTGGTCAAATTCTGTTAAAATGGGTCGACCTAAAAATGGTCGTTTTTCAAACGAGCTCAGAATTCAACGAAACTGGTTTTGTTAGGACCGTATCGTCAAAACAAAGCTAGTTTTATTTTTTTGGAATTTTTCGATTCAGTTTGTGGCCCTGGAAAATTGAAATGTACGTTTAAATTAAATATCGAATGTTTTATATTTTAATTTGAAAAATAACTGACTGTAACAGTCGAAATGGCCAACGAAACATATCCCATTGTGTCCGAAATGGGGGTATTTAGCTAGGGGCGACAGTCGTTGGGTGTGATTTCGAGTTCGTCTGTGGAAGGGGGTATTTTTGGAATTAAATAAATTAAAAATTAAAATAAAAAGGGGATCGACCAATCACAATTCATCTTCCTCATTGTCTTCCTGTCGCGACGCGGAAAAGAGATCCGAAACTTCTCTCTTAAATTTCTCCGCAACCACACAACGAAATCAAGCAAACTCAGATCCATTTTGAAGAGCGTTCAGAGATCTTCAAATCCATAGTAATTTCAAGAATTATCGTTGAGTATTGAGGGAGTTATAGCGTCGGGAAACCCCGAACTTTGCGCCGCCGCCGTGGGTTCTGGAGGCCACCGAGTTGATCATCTCGGGTAGCTTTGGGAAGCTCTTTCCTTCCTCTTCGACGCAGCGCTGGCCGTTCGTCCTAAAGCTTCGTGGTTTTGCCGAAAAGTTTAACCCTAGTTTTCGAAATCAAAAAGGGTATACGGCTGAAACCATTTTCAACTGATTTTTACACTATAAAGCATTGCAAACTTGTAAAAATCGTATCTTTTTGCTATATTAACGAAATTCGATGAAACAGGAGACACCGTGACCGCAAGGAGGCTCTCTACATTCTAGAAGAAGCCGCGGATTTTTCTGACCTTCCTACGATTTTTAGCACCGCAATAACCAATGTGAGGAATCTAAACTATTTATGTGAATGAAATCGCGTTGTATAAATTATATAAGCGAAGTGTAAATTATATACGCATTGTATACCACATGTACATGTGTTGTATAAGTTATATTAGCGATGTATAAATTATACAAGCGTTGTTTGAAAAATATATGCTTTGAATTGTGATGAAATGCAAGTGAAGTATTATATTATATATATATACTCCCCTCGTCCACAGACCATGGACGATATTTATTGCTTGTGATTGACGTGATGTTATATGATATGACGAATGGTTGGGAATAATTGTTTGTGGTTGATATTATGGTTGAAAAATACCTTTATGGTTGAAAAATACCATTGTGGTTGAAAAATACCCTCTTGTGGTTGAAACAAAATAGAATAGGATTGTGGAATTGAAAATAAAACATGCCGCCTGCGTGCGAACTAGATGCATGATCCCCATTGTCAAAAACTGCGAGGTTTTAAGGTAGAGCGAGGAGCCGTACTAGGGACGGTCCCGGTTTTAACTACCCTGCCGTTATGCTGCCGAAATTTTCTGAAATATTTATGTGTTAGAATAATTTTCATTCGTTGAAATAAATTACATAAACTATATAGAATATTCATGTGTTGAGTTGCAATTCATTCGTTGAGTTGAAATTCGTGTGTTGAATATTATTTGAATTTAAACAAATGGCTTTAGCAATAAAAATCACATTTTTATATATATACAAACGATATAGAATATTCATGTGTTGAGTTGCAATTCATTCGTTGAGTTGAAATTCATGTGTTGAATATTATTTGAATTTAAACAAATGGCTTTAGCAATAAAAATCACATTTTTTATATATATACAAACGATATAGAATATTCATGTGTTGAGTTGCAATTCATTCGTTGAGTTGAAATTCATGTGTTGAATATTATTTGAATTTAAACAAATGGCTTTAGCGGAAAAAAATCACATTTTTATATATATACAAACTATATAGAATATTCATGTGTTGAGTTGCAATTCATTCGTTGAGTTGAAATTCATGTGTTGAATATTATTTGAATTTAAACAAATGGCTTTAGCGATAAAAATCACATTTTTATATATATACAAACTATATAGAATATTCATGTGTTGAGTTGCAATTCATTCGTTGAGTTGAAATTCATGTGTTGAATATTATTTGAATTTAAACAAATGGCTTTAGCGATAAAAATCACATTTATATATATATACAAACGATATAGAATATTCATGTGTTGAATTGCAATTCATTCGTTGAGTTGAAGTTCATGTGTTGAATGTTATCATCTTTTAAAAATAAAATGAATCGACAATGAAAACTATATTTTTATAGTGAATATGAAGTGTTAAAAATACCCACGTGTCGAATAAATATTTTTGATGATAAAAATATTTCTTTTATCATGTATACGCTTAGTTAAAAATACACACGTGTTGAAATAAATAATAGTTTGCTAGAAATATTATTATTAGCTTTGTTCTGCATATATATACATGTGTTGAACAGGAAAAATGGATTAGCTGTAGAGTAAAGAAATTATTTGTGTGCCCGACAAATAGGTAAACCTTGATGAGTTGGCTGCGCAATTTTATTTATATATCAACTCCTGTGAATGCCATTGGATGCGGAGTGCTGGTTATTCTGTGTGAAATAATAAATAACGCCATAGGATAGTAACAATTAATTTTGAACTACACTACATGGCATACTTCTTGATGATAGGCATACTTCATCATATTCCACATAAGCAACTGGAGCTTGTGTGACGAGGTGGAAGATTTACCATACAAGCAAGAGGCTTGTATGGCGATGACTATGTACTACAGGTTGAACTGATGACTGATATGGACTATATAAATTATAACGATAAATGGCCAGATTAATAAAAACCCCACACGGGTCTGGAGTTGACAATAATCACGTCGCTCTAGTTATTAGATACGGCACATGGACTATTTATTTCCACACGGAAACGGGGTGACGGGAATTTATTCTCTGGAGTGATTATCAGTACATGCTCCCCCGTAAACACCATAATATATCACTATAAATATGTGAATGCTTTTTAGGATTTATTGGGTACCTAATACGGCCCAATAAATTTCCAAACCCCTCCCCGTACAAAGGAGGTTATGGCGAAATTTTTCGAAATATTAAGGCGTTAGTGAAATATTTAAAGAAAAAAAAAACGAAGTTGAATATATAGAATGAACTATAGTTGAAATCATAGAATGAACTATATTTATATATATAATTATAAATATAATTAAAAGGAATAGAGGCCGTGCAGTTCGCGTTTCGGAATCGTAATTTGAAACGATTAGTACGAGAAATCCGACCATCGGATTTTCCCGAAACCGCAACCGCTGGGTTCGCCTTGGAAATATCTTTCCAATGGCACCAACCTTGTAAAAAATCCAACGGTTGGATTGTCCGGAATGTTTAATTCAAATCTGAAGAAAAACAGCGCCAGAATCGTTTATATTTATATATAAATATAAATATAATTAAATTAAATCGAATAACGACGCTGCAGTTCGAATTTTGAAACCGTAACTTCAAACGACTAGTGTGGAAGATCCGACCGTCGGATTCTCACGAAACTGGAACCGTTGGGTTCGCTTTGGGAATATCTTCCCACTGATATAGACTTTGTAGAAATCCAACGGTTAGATTTTCCGATATGTGTAAAACAAATTAGGAGAAAAACAGCGCCAGTGCCACGGCACGACCTGAAACGTCGTTTAATTAAATATGGCCATTTTTAATTAAATAAAAATGGCGAAAAATCGTTATAAAATATTATAAGCAATATTGATTGAGAATAAACCAATTGGGCTTGAATTGTTTGATATTTGATGGTTGTATGTGTATGACATGAAAATAACACTAAAGAACCGAAAGATGGATGTCGAATAATATAACCATAAAATGAATCGATTTAAATTCTAATGACGTGAATTAATTGAAAAGGCCGAGCTAACCCTCATTTCAAATAATTTATCGAGCGATTCGAATTGGAAAATGCAAAGACGATTCAAGACCGACGATCTTCGTATCGGTTGGATGGGCGCTACTGAGGTTCCTAACCGGAGTAGCTACCGGAAAGGGATGGAAGTAGTAGCCGTCTGAACGTATGTGTTGATTGGACGGATATACGAGGAATTTGACGTCTCCGGTTTCGTTCAGACCCAGGACGGACTTGTAAATGGACTGTGTGTCTGACATTGGATTTTGTTCTATACTGATTGATCTCTGTTAAATATATATCTGTTTGGCGGCGGAGAATTTATTCTTTTGCTTAACGCCCTTCTCTGAGACGTACGAGCTCAGAGGTTATATATCGATTGAAATCAATCGTATGGAGTGGACTGCCTATGTGGCATGCCAAGATGCTGTGATCAAGGCTTCTGTTGCAAAGCAAAGTCTTGTGGTTGATGATCAAAGCAAGGTCTACGTGGCCTAGCTTTGTGTATTTCGTATATTCGCGAACCTCACACCCCGGTATGAGTTGAAAACGGGATACGGACTGCAGGGAGAGCACGACGTTTCTTTCTAGCTATGGTGGTGTTAGTGACTTACCAGCCTTGACATATATATCTACTTTTCACCTTTGTGGTTGTTGGAATGCGAGGCGCCTCGATTATAGGTCTGTAAGGACCGGGAAACGTGTTTTCAGGAATTGCCAATCCTCTAACGTAAGTGAGGACCGACCCTGAAGCATCCAGGGGTTACCCAGAGTGCGTAGTCCTGAGGCATTTGCTAGAGTGTCTCGAAGCGGAGAGGAGCTTGCCCCTTGCCTCGACTCATGATGGAAATCCAATTTCCAATACGAGATAACGGATTCGATTGTAACTTATATATGGCGACATAGTGGCATGGGACGCTCATGTCGCCTATGATTGATATTTATGATGCTATTCGTATTCGAAACATATATGCACTAGTAATAATATCAAATGATTTTGCTTTATACGTATCAAGCATATTTGGCTATTATAAGGTAAAACTCTATCCTCCGGCTTGCGTTGCATTGTGTGATGGGACCTGAGTCTTATAATGGCTTCATTCTTTCTAAAAGCATTGCGTTGTTTTAAAAGTATTTACTTTGTTTTAAATGCACTAGCAATCACTGGAGTAAACCCGTTCCGCGAAAGTGGCGTGGTCCTATGATTTGCTATTACTGTTGTTTAACTGTTAAATAGATTCCTCATACCAGTCCCCATGACTGACTCGTTGTTTGTTTCACTTTGCAAACGCGGGTGCCCTTATTTTCACACGGGCAGCCCAGAACACAGGTGACAGGTTGTTTTTGGCTCTGCACTGCTGCATAGAGTGCATTTTTGGCTCATGGCGAGGCTGACTTCACAGAGAAGACTTTGACTTTTTCCGCCATTACTGTACTTATATTATGATTCCGCCACTGGCGATGCAGACTGATTTACTTTCCGTATTTCTCACTATATGTATATGTATTCCGCCCTTGGCGATGTAGACTGATACCCTTATTATGTCTCACTGCATGTATGTATTCCGCCTCTGGCGATGATGACTGATCACTTTTTTTTTTATTTACTAAGTTATATCCCACGCTATGCTATTCTGATGTTATTACATGTTGTGATTCCGCTGTCATATCCATGTAAAATTATTCTATTTATTGTTTCTGCTATTATTTGTACTCTGCTATGATGATTAATGTGTTATTTCCTAAAGATTATCCTTAATACCGCCCCTCGGATTTTGGGATCGTCACAGTTGGTATCAGAGCAAATGACTCAGCCGAAACTAGTTTTGTTAGGACCGTATCGTTAATACGAAGCTAGAAAATATTTTTCTGGAATTTTTCAAGTTAGTATGTGACCCCGGTAAATTGAAATGCGCATTCAAATTCAATATATAGAGTTATATATAGATTTTGACGGAAACTGATCGAAACGTTCGAATCAGCCTACGATACATATCCCATTGTGTTCGGAATGGGGTTAATTAGCTAGGGGTGATAGTCGTTGGTTGTGATTTGGGATTCGAAATAAAAAGTTGCTTTATGGGAATTTAAAATAATAAAATTAAATAATATAATATAATATAAATCTCCTTTATAACCCTACCCCCACTCAACATCTTAGTCAACGCTGAGATAAAGAAAAAAACCCGAACCCGCCCTTGAGATCCAAATCGAGGCCACCCTCCCCCACCATCGCCTCAGGCGTCGCGCCTCCCCTCCGTCCAACCCCACCTCGTCTCCGACCCCCCCTTCCATCACGAGATCCCGAACCTGTAGAACCCCCTCCAGCCCCAAACCAAACCCCTTTTGCCCCGTCGCAGCGCGCCACATGCCTGAAGCAACACCGTCGACCTCCGCTAAACCCCTCCCTCCTCGATCCTCACTCCCTTCCCCCAAACCTCGAACTCGCAGGTGCCATGCGATGACGTCGGCTGACCACCGGGCTTCACGAGATGAAGATGAAGACGACCAGCGCTTCGAGGCGCGAGTGAGGTTGAGCACTAGACATGGAATGATGGATTCGACGGATTTCTTCGATGTCTAGAGCAAATCAACAGGGAAAGGTCTTGTTTTTCTTTTACTGAAACTATTTTTTTTTTATTCATTTAACCTTCGCATTATAAATAAATTATCGATGCTTTTAAAATAGAAATAGTGATAGGATTTTTTTTAAAAATAAAAGAAGTGCTTTAAAAATAAGAAAGTAAGTTCTTTTATTTATGTTTTATAAAAGTATTATCTTTAGGTTTATAAAAACATTATCTTTATGTATGGAAAAAAAAATATCTTCTTAATATTTATAGAAAATATAAATTTTAGTTAGAAGAAAATATAATGTTTAGTTGGGAAAATATCTTGGTTCTTAAATATTTGAGCATTGCTTTTAAATTTGTATATAGGATTGTTTTAGGAAAAATATAGCTTTGTTTTTAAGCAATTGAAAAGCAAGAAAAAAATATGTACATTATATGTCAATATAAAAATATACATTATGTATGAATAAAAATTGGATTTTGACATAAGTGGTTAGTGAATAAAGATCGGATTTTTAACATAAGAACGTTCGGATTTTTAGCTACATTAAGAAACGATTTTTATTTAGAAAGTAAGGATTTTTACAAAATATAAAAACATGACTTTCATTTTAAAGCAAAGCTATGATTTTTAGATTATATAAAAACTGATTTTATTAAAACTGATTTTTTTCTTTTTATATATAGATTTTTAAAATAGAAAAGATTAGATTTTTGAAATTGAAAAGGCGAAATCTTTTTAATTGAAAAGGTGAAATCTTTACATTTGAAAAGGTGAAATCTTTACATTTGAAAAGGCGAAATCTTTTTATACAGTAGCGGTGAAAAAAATTAGAATTTTTATCTATATAATAGTGAGGTAAAAATTCGATTTTTATATATGGAATAGCGAAGTAAAAATTCGATTTTTATATATGGAATAGCGAAGTAAAAATTCGATTTTTACATATGTAGTGGCTACGGGCAACGAAGATTACAAAGATGCGATAACGATGAAGATTTCTATCAAAGAAGAGTCGTGTTATTGGATAGCTTTCGGTGAGAATTTCTCACCTTTCAATTTCATTTTCTAGTTATATATTTATACTAGGATGCAGACGGTGCTTAGTAGCACCCGACACAATCGTCCACAGACCATGGACTTGTTTGTTTGGTTGCATAGATTAGTTATATGATTTGATTTGAATTTGGCTGTTTGGTGATTTTGATTGATGTGTAAATGGCGTGGGCCTTCACTAGACCGGGGATAAGGCTAGGCCTCGTCCCGTTTCTAGTATCGTGCCGTTATGCCGCCGAAATTTTCTAAAATAAGTTAGAAAAATAAAAATATCATTTTATTGAATAAATGAACTGAACAGAAATTCATATGTTAAAATAAAATGTTTTATCGTTAAAAATATAATTTTTAACGTGAATATGAATATGTGAATGTGAATAAATAAATATTCATTTACAAACCGGACGGTTTGTTTATGTACACTGATTTGACTGACATTGATTGGGACGATAAATTTTACACATCGCCCAACTGCACAAATAAAATCTGTGTTTGATTGTTTGAAACCTCACACGGGTGTTGGGATGAAATTTGAAGTTCACTCATCCTGATTGATTAAATATGTCGATCGATTGATTGACAGCCTGTTGTAAGCGTTAGATATTTATATTTGATGCTTATACAGTGTAGTGCACTTTGATTGATGGTTGATTATTCTTCAATGCTATTATATACGTGTGATGTATGAAAATCCATATAATTAACTTTATATGGTGATTGATTGGGCCTCATTCCAATTTAGAAGATAAAGAATAATATAATATAAAGGTTCATGTGTTGACTGTACTCATCCGTTGAGATTAGTCATGTGTTGAACGAAATATTTTGATAATAACAACTATTTTGATAATAGGAAATATTTGAAATAAAATATTTGAAAATAGAAATATATGAAGCCGTGTTGATTAGATTGACGCCATTTTGACGTGAACGATATTTATATCGATTTTATTCATTTTGAAATGAATTGAATATAAAGCGATTTCGAAATGAATTGAATATAAAGCGATTTCGAAATGAATTGAATATATAACGGATTTGATTTGAATAGAAAACCAATTTGAATTGAATCGAATAGAAAACCAATTTGAATTGAATCGAATAGAAAACCACTTTGAATGGAATCGAATTGAAAACGAATTCGAATTGAATTTAAAGCAAATTGAAATGAATTCAAATTGAATTGAAATTTGAATTGAATAGAAATGAATTTTAAAACGAATTTATAAAGAAGAATTCAATTTTGCTTTGAATTGAAATGGAAGTTGAAATGAATTTTGAAACGAATTTAAAAACTATTTATAAAATTCGTTTTAAATAGAAATCGACGAAATATATATTATATATATAATATAATGGCCTGAATAGAACGCGCCGCGCTGCGGCAGTTCGTGAATTTCGACCATTTATTTCAAACGGACATTACGGGAGATCCGACCGCCGGATTCTCCTAAAACCGGAACCGTTGGGTTCGTATCGAAAAGAGCTTTCTAACGAATATTAGAAATTTTAAATCTAACGGTTGGATTTGGAATTATGTCCAAATCAAATTTGAAAAAGGTCGCTGTAAGTGCAATTCGATGGCCACTGATGGAAATCGACTGTACGGGCCTTGATAAAATTATTAAAAATAGTAATAATTTGTGTAAAATCATAAGAAATGATTTAGAAAGAATTGGGATGAAAAACTCCATACTTGAAAAGATAAAAATAGATTTTTATCGAAATGAACTAGTTTTTAACTAGAATTATAATTCTATTTATTTTTAAATAAATAAATTGAATTTGAAAAGGGTTTTAAAAATAACCAGAATTTCCAATGATTGCATTGGAGTGGATTTGAATCGAAATTGTCTTCGGAATATTTCGATGTTGGAATTCGTGATTATACAGATGTTGTTATGGAAATTTGAAAGATATATATTTATATCGTTATTTCCAATACGGCATTTGTTAATCGTAGAATTTGATATTGAATATAAGCCGATATATTTTCCATTCAGAGCCTTGTATTGAATATCAAACGTGATTTGGGTTTGTCGTGAATGGTGTCTTCACTAACACTGTTCTTGAACCCAGTTGAGAAAAGATTAAATCTTTTTATTTAGATTTAATGAAGTGTACCAATTAAATAATATTTAAATGGAATTGAATTGATATTGATTTTTGGGTTTATCGTGGACAGTGTTTTAAATAACACTCGTTCTTTAACCCGATAATTAATGGAATGTGATTTTGGGTTTATCGTGAACCGTGTTTTAAAATGACACTGATTCTTTAACCCAGTCAAAGATTAAAACTAAGTGGAGTTTTAATGAATCTTTAATTAGATTGAATAATCGAAATGGAGTATCACCAGTTTTGCTCCAAGCGATAGTTAAATCTTTAATTAGATTTCAGCGTGAAATGATAACTTAATTTACCGATAACACAGTGGTGTTAGATATGAAGTATTACCAGTTTTGCTTCATGGGATGAATAGGTTGGGATTGGGAAATTAAAACCAATGATTACTTCGGTATGGTTCGCTAATCCCGACTAGTTTAAATTGATATTCAAAAATAGATTAAAGAATAAATTTTAATGATTTATCTTTGATAAAATTAATGGGAACCTTTCCCTAAGAATGTAAAATTTAGAAACTAACCGTAGGTTGGCTAAGCAGAGTGATTTCCTGGGTATTGATCTGATGTTGGTTTCGGCCTTCGGGGTTAATATTTGGGAAATTATTCTCTTGATTAATTTACGGTTAGTGACTGATGAATTGGAATGAGGCGTATGTTGTGTTTGTGTAACACTTATTTAAAATATACGCGAGTTATTTGGAAAGACCGGGTTTATCCCATTCTGAATAACTGATACGACGATAAGTCGAAGATGAAGACGGTGGTCGAAGACCAGAAGTCTTCACGTCGTTTGGGTGATTACTGATGATCTTGATTGGGCTGTACACCCAAGAAGATGGAAACAGTTGGTGATCGTCCAGACGTACTTGGAGATCGATGGATATGCGGGGTACTAGGTGCCTCCGGTTTCGTTCAGACCCAGAACGGACTTGTAAATGGACGGTGTGTCTGACATTGGATTTTAGTCCGTGTGATTGATCTCTATTAAATATATATCTGTTTGGCGGCGGAGAATTTATTCTCTTGCTTATCGCCCTTTTCTGAGACGTACGAGCTCAGGGGTTATATATTGATGGATATCAAACGCATGGAGTGAATTGCCTGTGTGGCATGCCTAAGTGGCAATTGATCGAGGCTTCTGTTGAAAAGCAAAGTCTTGTGGTGATGATCAAAGCACAACCTGTGTGGCACAGCTTTGTGTAACGTTGATTCGCGAGTATCACACCCGGTATGAACCAAAAACGGGAGACGGACATCAGGGAGGACATGCGTTTCTTTCTAGTTAAGAGTGGCGTCAGTGCTTGAACTGGCTGACGAGTTTGACTCATGTGGATGTTGCTTATTATTACTTGCTGAAAAGCGAGGCGCCTCGTGATATCGGTTTCGGCCGATGCTTCTGGTCGGCTGATGGGCCAGGCTTACGCCCTAAAGGGCGGGGAAACGCAGTGTTCAGGCATAATAATCCACATCGGTGGGCCGACCCTGACGATCCAAGGGGCAGTTGCGGCTGTTCCTGAGGGGCGGACTAGAGCGTCTCGAATCGGTGAGGATCTTGCCCCTAACCTCGGTTCATACCATAAATGATAACCCAACTTCCAATACGACGTCTTGCGGTTTTGATTGTAAACTTATATATGGCGACATAGTGGTATGGGTCATTCATGCCGCCTATGATTGATACTTATGATTTGAAGTTGTTTTGTACACTATGCACTTATTATAGTACTATCAAAATGATTTGTTTTAAACGTATCAAGCATTCTTTGGCTGTTATAAGGGAAAACCCTATCCCCCGGCTTGCGTTGCATTGTGTGATAGGACCTAGGTCTTATAACAGCTTCATCTTTCTTTATTTAGCATTGCGCTGTTTGTTTTATGCACTGGTATTCTTGGGAGGAAACCCGTTCCGTGTTATACGGCGTGGTCCCTTGATTTACCTAACTTTGAAAATAAAGATAACAACTGTTTTAGTTCTCACACCAGTCACATGACTGACCTGGAGTTTATTGTTTTAACCTAAACTCTGGGTGCCCGTATTTTTGACACGGGCAGCTAGTAGTTTTGGTTTTGCAGATTTATATTCACAGGATCCTGGTTTACAGCTGGAATGATATCCGGAAAGCTTTGTATCCGTATATCTACTTCTAGTTGTGTATTGTATTATTTTCCGCTGCTATGTAATTTATTGTAATCTCTGATATTTCTGTGTAATATTTATTCATTTATACTCTGTATATTCATGTAATCTGATGCATTGTTGTAATATACAATGAAATGTTCTTCCGTCTGCGTTCTGTTGTGGCTTCTTCTTGACTCAATTCGTTCTTTCTCTTCTCTTCGGAGACCGGGGAAGTTCGGGTCGTTTCAAATACTTTTAGCACTCCTCTTATAAATTCATCTTCAGTTTGCTTACAACAATTTTCTCTATAAGAGTTGGAGTGACGACTAGGTAAGAAACGACAACGTGCTTTCAACTTAAGGTATCAGAGACTATGTTGGCTTTTCTGGGATTATATTGAATATCCATATCATAAGAGGCTAGAAATTCCAACCAACATTTTTGTCTTAAACTTAAATCCATTTGAGTAAATAGGTACTTGAGAGACTTGTGATCCGTGAATAAGTCAAACTTCTCTCCTAGCAGATAGTGTCTCCATATCTTCAAAACAAATATCACTGCTAATAGCTCTAAGACATGAGTCGAATAATTTTTTTCGTGCGGCTTCAGCTATTTATCTGCATAAGCAATAACTCTGCCGTTTTACATCAACATAGCAACAACTCCTTCTCTACAAGCATCTGCATAAACAGATAATCCTTGGTTCCCATCAATATTGGCTAAGACCCAGGTAGTAGTCAACCCCTTTTTTTTAACTCTGCAAAAGCATTTTCGCACTTGGGAGACCAGACAAGCTTTGCCTTCTTCATTGTCATCTTCGTCAAAGGTGAGGCTATCTTAGAAAAATCCTGGACAAACTTCCTGTAGTATCTAGCTAGTCCTAATAAATCTCGGATGTCTCTTGGAATTGAAGGTTGTTTCCAGTCCATAATAGGAGATATCTTTCTCGGGTTTACTGGGATTCCTTCTTCAGATATGATATGTCTAAGAAACTTGACTTCTTTTTCCCAGAAATAGCATTTAGAAAGTTTTTCATTAAGCATGTTCCTTCTTAATATCTCCAAAACAATCCTTAAATGTTCTGCATGATTCTCTTTGGACTTTGAATAAATGAGAATATCATCAATGGAAACTAAAACAAATTTATTCAACGCTTCTCGAAATACTCTTGTTATTAGATCCACGAAATAAGCGGGGGCGTTAGTTAATCCGAATGGCATTACTAACCATTCGCAAAAAGTATCAGGCCCTCTAAAAGCAGTCAAATGATATGTTCTTTGGTAATTGATTAAAATCTATGGCTAAATCCATTTTGGAGAAGAATCTGGCCCCATTCAATTGACCGAATAGGTCATCTATTCAAGGCAAAGGGTACTTGTTCTTAACGGTTTGTTTGTTTAAGTCTCTATAATTGTCACACAACCTTAAGGAAGCATCAAACTTGGCTACAAATACCAATGTTGATCCCCAGCCGGAACGACTCGGTCGAATAAACCCTTTCTCTAAAAGTTCTTTAATTTGCTTATCTAGTTCTATTTTCTCCTTTAGTGTCATTCTCCTACCAGGATGGACAACAAGTCGAGCGTCAGGTATTAAGTCAATCCTAAATTCAATTCCTCTATGAGGAGGGAGACTTTTGGCTTCTTCAAATACATCAAGAAATTTATGGATGATGGGTATACTTCTGATGTCCACAATAGGGTAACACAAAGTACACATTAGTTTTTCTCAATTTGGGCTAGGGTCTTCACATGATATTTCAATAAAATTTCCCAATTCAGTTTTTCCTGATACCCTTCTACTCACACAATCGAACCTTGCTTTATACTCAATTAACTAATTCATTCCCAATATAATGTCAAACTCTCCAAAATCTAGAATATATAGGTCGAAAGGGAATTGATGATGTGAACATGAGATAGGGACTTCTTTACAATATAGGCACAGAGTAGAGGAGCCTCTTGCTGGATTTTTCACACAAAGGGGATCCTTAATTAATTTTGTCTTTAGCTTAAACTTTTCTACCATATGTTTAGAAATAAAGCTATGTGTACCGCTATTATCAAACAAAACTCAAACTAATTTATCGCAAACAAAAATGTTACCTTCCAACACTCCTTTCCCTTTGTTATCCCTTGAGATTGAGGGATATTCCTTGATATCATAAACCTTTGCTACTTCTTATTTCTTCATTATAGAACAGTTCTTGGCCAGATGTCTGGTCTTGTGGAAGTTATAACATTCTCTAGTCTCCTTTGCTTTCTTTAGTTTGCTATAATTGCTGGAATAATTCCCTTTCTCCAAGAAGTTATAACAGGGAATATCTTGGAGTGAACCTTTATTGCTTCATTTCTTCTCTTTGTTCTATCCTTGCTTCTTCCCATTGAATTTTCTTTTCTTCTAATTGTTTTTGTTGTTATTGCCTCCTTTTTCTTCAGATGCTTTATCAATTATAGCAAATATGTAGCCCATATCTAATAAGTACACAAACGACTGCTTCACATTGGTTGTCATCCTTTCGTGCCAGTGCTTCATTCCTTTGATAAACCTCTCGTTCTTCTTAAGCGGGGTATTTATAAGTTTTGATCCAGAATGAGATAGTTCATTAAATTTGTTCGGGTATTCTTCGAAAGACATGTTTTCTTGCTTAAGATCCATGAATTCTTCATACATTCTGGAGATTCTCGACGAAGGCACTTAAATATTTCTTTGAGTTTCTCTATGTAACATCATCCTCTACTCTCCCTTGAATTATAGTTTCCCACCATACTGCAGCTCCATCCTAAAACTTCCAAGTAGCCAATACCCTTTTATCCTTGTCTTCCAAGTGTAAACCTTTGAAAATCTTCTCGCACGCTCTCATCCAAGCTTGAACCGCTATGATATCATCAACTCATTTAAATGGATTTCCTCCGAAATTTGTATAATTCTTATTGTGAATAGGAAGATTGAATTGGGTTTGAGCTGGATTGCATCATCTTCAACTGTTGCAGTGCGACCATCGATGGTCGTACCGCCTCCTCCCTTATGTCTTCTGTTACCACTTAATTTTCACTATCTATGAATAGTAAGAAAAATGCTTGTTAGGGTATACAGACAAATTATCTTTTGGGGTTTATAGAACAGTTGAGAGTCTTTATATTTCATTGGATTCTACTTATCCTAGGGTGTTACTAACCCTCCTCTAATGAGCTTTCTAATGAGTTATACCCCAAAGCTTTGTATAAACCAAAGCTCTGATACCAACTGTGATGACCTGACTCTTAAGATGCCCATATGAAAATATAGCCACCCAGATTTTAAGAAAAAAAATGATAAACTCCAAGTCAGTCATGGGACTGGCATGAGAAATAAAACAATTATTCACATTTATTTTAAAGTTTAGGTAAATCATAAGACCACGCCGTATAACACGAAACAAGTTTCCCCTTATGAATACTGTCATAAAACTCGCATATTTTTTGAAAATGAGGCTACCATAAGGTCTCTCGGCACACATGCAATGCAATCGCAGACATGGGCAATGTTTCTCCTTATGATAGACAAATATGCTTGATATGTAAAGTTCTCTTTTTTTATTATTAGTGCATAGTGTGGAAAACTCTTTCACAAATAAAAGTATCAATCCTTGACGGCATAGGTACCATATATTATGTCGCCACATAGGTTTAAAACTAAAACCGTACAAACTCATAGTGCAAAATGGATTTCCATCAAATGACCGGGCTAAGGAAATTCCTTACCGAATTCAGACACCTCTAGAGGGATGCCTCGATAATCACACATGTTCTCTGCCAACAAAAGGTTGGGATATCCTTTCCTGGTAACATCAGAGTCTATCATCTCTTGGTCGTTACCAACTTATAAACCGAGGCCTCGCAACATCAACAACCACATAAAAAGTAGAATTCTCCACTAAGATAATATCTGGGCTCCATACCATGGTACACCTTTCTATCTAGAAAGAGATGATAACTCATAACCTTGCTGCATCTTTTATGTTTTGGTCATTTACTAGGGCCAGAAAGCAATGCTTCACTAAGCCATGCTTTGATCATCACTAGCATATCACTTAGCATGCCACACTGTCATCCTATGACATATAATTGATAATCGTCGCTAACCATATCACCTTTGAGCTGGTATGTCTTAAAGAATGGTGTTAAACTAAAAGAATAAATTATCTGCTACAAAAAGAAATATTTTAGAAAAAATGAATTACATACTATAAGATACAACATCAGACATACATCCGTACAAGTCCGTTCTAGGTCTGAACAAAATTGAAGGCACCTTATTCTTCGTTTGATAAAGGAGAGAGGTCAGCGCAATCCGAAAATTCCCCAAATACATCCAAACGTGCTGCCTCTATAACACCTCAATACTGGAGCAACCCAGTGAAGAGAAAATCAGCTGGCCAATTCTTTCAATGTGAACATTTCCATTCTTCAACGCTATCTTCAACACCTTTCATCATGTCTCATTCTTATTTGGAATGGTCTTCGGACCTAATTCCGATCCCGGTCATTCCAAATAAGAATCGTCCTTTTAAAACTTATGGATGTATAAGTCTTTATATAAATATCAACTTTACACTTCGTTAAAATATTCTAATATTCATCTTAAATCATTTCTCAAGTTTAGAAATATAAATATGAAGTTTCAATTCCTTTTCGGGTAATAGCGTTTGGAAACGTTACCAATGGTTACTTAAAATAGCCAATTTTGCAAATTAAATTTAATCAACTTTAAATCTTCATAATTTTGATCCAATCCACTTTGAAACTAGTTAATATGATTTATAAGAATTTTTCCCTATTTTTATAAGGCTATTTTTTTTTATTGATTTTCAAATTCGGCCACTAAAATGTACTTATAGCGACCTTTTCAAAAACTGTTTTACACATAACTTAAAACCTATATATTATAATTTGAAGATTGCTCTTTCGTTTTGAAACTATTATCATTAAAAATCAAAAAAATCCGTTTCAAAGAAATCCGATTATCTTTGCTCCAGTGATGAGCGTTTAAAGTTTATAATCGAAATTTGCGAATTACCGCAGTGGGACTAGTCCTATTTAGACTATTATAATTTTATATTATAATAAATCTGATTTACTTTGAAATAGTTTACAAATCTTTTTTAAATCACATATACAGTTTTTTCAAAACAATATATCAAAATTTTAAAATTCAAAATTCCTATTTAATGGATATTATAATATTATTTTAAAATTAGATTAATATTATTTTTCAAAACTTATCTGTTTGAGCCCAAACTTTCCTGAAGCCGATTAAAAAAAAGATAGTTTGAATAACAAAATTGAGTTAAAAAACTTTTTATATACTCAAACCGAACTTCACCTTTTAAAGTTACTAATCATTCTAAAATTCAAATTTAAACATGCTATTTATACTTGAAATAAATTTCAAATAATTTTCCATTATTTTTTAAAGTTTTTGTTATTAACTTTAACTTCATTACCAAACATTTTGAAATTACAAATCTAACTTTTGTTTTTCACTTATTATTTAGATGAATAAAACATTTGTTTAAATTATCCAAACTTATTCAATACCCTATAATCCAATTTTTGGGTATAATTGATCATCCTGACTTATACCACATCATATGTAACCATTATAACATCCAATAACAACCAAACAAGGTGTCATTAACTTAGCAAGGTAATATCCAATAACCCATTACTATTTAATATAGTATTCATCAACCCAATAAAGTTCATATCTACAACCAATCATTCACACAATCATCACAGGGTATCATTTACTTAAGTGTCTGTATATTTATCACTTAAAAAATCATATCTTTACTTCACTAATCATCGTCAAATCTTAAAGTGATTTAATATCAATAACCATAAACTACTTAACCATTTATGTGCATAATTTCTCACTAAATTATCCACTCCTTCGTAACTTCGAACGTAGTACTCCTCTGTAATTCAGATCCAATCCAGCAGCCTTCCTACGTCATCGTAAATTATTGAATTCCAAACGTATAGAGCTTCGACACGTATGGGTTTTATAAAATAGAGATTATATATATATGGGTATAATTGAATGTAGAAGGCTACAGGTCGGGTCTTTGGCGGTAGAGGAACTCGGCTAAGAGGGTAGGGTCCACTTAGTGGTTGTAGGCGGGCTATAGGATCCACGCTGGGGCTATAGTGGGCTGATTTGGGGAGGAAGTGTGTAAAAGAAGTAGCTTTAAGATGTTTTAAGGGGTTTAGGAGGTGTTTTAAGGTGTTTCGGGTGAAAGGGGGCCGAAAAGGATGGGAAGGAGGTGTTAACATAGCAGGTCAAAGGGGAGGGCGGACAGTGGCTGGGTGCTGTGGTGGGGCCCGAGCCGTGAGGGGGGGGGGGAGAGAAAAAAGAAGATATTTCAATCAATTTTTAGACATGCGTTTATGTCGTGCATGCTCACATACTAACTCTGATTGATACAAAATTGAAATATTACAATAATTTAACGTTATGGACCCGATGAAACTAGTTTCGTCGAAACCCGAGATCGTTTGCAAAATGTCTATTTCTAGGCTATTAAAATAATATTAAGTTATTGAATTTCAATTTATTTACCTTTAAATCAATTTTAAAGTTCACTAACCTTATTTTAACTTCAGCAAAATATAAAACAAAGTTAGAATTCATTCTCGATATTTTTAGGTCTAGATTCAATATCTAATCACTTAAAAATCCACTATATATATAAATAAATTCTTATTTTTAAATTAACTAAAATTCTAGGTCGTTACAATGTTCTTAGGTAAGAAGAAAGAGAAAGAGTGTGTTATACATTGAAACAAAGGACAAAGAGGAAGATATAATAATCGTTGATTTGGATCTCATAGTCCAAATGGGAATATCAAGAGGTGGGAATGATGTCATACATCAAAATTTTAAAGTAATTGACTTGAAAAGTCAAGATTGCCCCTTTCCTTTTGGGGGGACGGGGAAAGGATAATGTTAGTACCAAAAAAATCAAGGTAAAATCAAAAGCAAAAGCCATGGTGAATGGGCGTGAGATCCAATAACCCTTTGGAAGAAATAGAATCAAGCTTTCGATGTGTACTTTCAGAACCAAGGGAAGAGAGTCAAAGAGTTACCACTTCTCTTAGAAAGCCCCTACCGGCTTAACCCGAAGGGAACCAATTAGTTTGCACATTCCAAGCATAAAAGGCTAAGCTTGATACACCTTTCGATTACCCAAAATGGGAATACGAAAAGGCTTATGTCCTTACTAGCAAGTCATTAAGCACGAAGGGAAAAGAAGTTGTCAGCACCAATAGGTGAAGAAAGCCTTGCAATTCTGTCTTTATAGTATTTTTCTAAGATTTACGGCTCTAGATGTCTCCTTTCAAAATGTAACACCCCATACTTTTTTGAGCCCAAATTTCGACAAATATCAAAACCCGGACTTATCCAAACATGAAGAGTGTAAATCTACTACATGCAAATGAGCGTAAACAGAGTACAATAAAACCAACCCATTACGAAAACAAAATAGGATAGCAAGTATCGACTTAGGAAACTACCTTAAAATAAATCAACACATCAATACTGTAACACCTCATAAAAATATACCCTAAATAGACATTAATTAAATTAAGTATAAACAATAATAAATTAATAACATACTAATAGGCTAAAAATAAGAACTTTTGAAAATTGAGAATTGGGCCACAAAATATTACTATTGCATTCATGGTGAGGTTTCAATTCATTTACATATTATTATTATTTTGCTGAAAACGGAGTCCGTATGAAGAAGTTATGATTAAAACAAGTTATACGCGAATTGTTTACACATAATATTTGAAATTCAAATTGGATAAATAAATATCTGGAATATAATTATATGCTAATTAGCATTGAAAGAATATTCCATGATATATTGAATTGTGTGTATATATATACATATAAAAGGAGACATGAATAATCAACTTAAGGAAGGTAATCATTCTAATTTAATATCATGATCAATATAAAAGAAACGTTCAAAGAAACGAATTCTCTATATCAACCCTGGTGGCCGACCGCCATTAGAGAAGGGAAGTCGACCCGGGGGTCGACCGTCTTTCTATGGTTAGGGTCGACCGCCCTTAAGGGAGATGAACACTGACGACTTATTTTTAAGGGTTTTTAAATAGATTGTAAACAGGACCATCCAGATTTAATCTAACAGATACTACGACCTTTATTTACACTCACAACTATAAATACAAACACCCTAGCCCCTCTCGAACCCTACCTTGTTTTATTTTTGCCGCTCCATTCTGCCATTGGAATTCTAGAGAAAAGTTTAGGTTTACTCCCAAGTCCTAAATTTATATTTCTTTTCTTCTCCATTCTGATTTAGGATTAGATTATATTTTATATTCTAGAATTCAAAGACTTATACATAAGAGTCTAATTTCTTGATTCTTGTATACAGATTAACAAGAATTGGAGAACATTTTGTATGAAGGGTTGTTTCCAAAAGCAAACACCATTCAGATTTCAATTATTTTATCCTCCTTAGCACGGTGAGCGAAAATTACATCACTTTGCTATTTTCATCATTTTGTAGTGCAAATTTGGATGTATATGCCTAAGGGAAGTTGGATCTAAACAAAAATATAATATTAAACATCCTCCAGATTCCTATATTTTAATTGTTACGAACAAATGATCAATCTAGTTGTATTTGTTGTTTTGGGTAGTTGTAATAATTAAAGAAAAACATGATTCTTGTTATATGATTTTCTATATTGTTTGGATTTCTTTGTATTTTCATGTAAATTCATATGTTTGACTTTGGGCAAAGGTTAAGATTTGTATAGATTTGTAAATCTTATAGGTTTATATCTCTATTTTTCTAAATAGAGAATTTGAACGTATTATTTACAATATGTCTAAATATTAATGTTTTTCATATGAACAAACATAAGAAAGGGACCTATTCAAAATACGAATTATTATATTTGATATATGATGCTATGTTTATCTTTTATTATTGCAATAATCAAGCCAAAACCTAAGTTACAAGTTTGTATGCTGTTGTGGGATTTTTCTTAATTATTGTCACATGTTAATATATAAATTTATGCTATGATTGGAGAAATATAGGAAATGACTTGTACACCTTTAAAATTGGATAGGGATTTACATTTCAAAACGTGGTAAGGACATTAATTTCGTTTGCTTAAATTATGTCATATATATATATATATATATTTATAATGTAAATAACGTAATATTAACATGCATTAAGTGCACGATAAATACAATTAAATTAGTAATAGAATTTGAATGCCCCCATAGGTATTTGTATGTTTGCATGTGTGTGAGTTAATGGATTAATTAATATTAATGACATATAGACACGAGATTAACCGTTACTTGTAGTAAAAGTTTTCCTGGAACCGACCGGCATATCCAGCATCTAAAAGTAAATCTGGTTAATGTGAGAGGTCTAGGTGCCATGGGCCATTATAATTAGTACACTATAATGCAAGGTTAAGCCAAATTTATAGTAAAATCTTGCTTAGAACCTACCTACAAATCCAACATGTACAAGCGGTAGGCCTAATGTGAGATGTCTAGTGTGCATATATATATATATATATATATATATATATATATATGAGTATTTGTGCATGAAGCAGGCCTACCTTGAGAAGGTATTAAGTGGGTGGCCTACCTGGTTTGGGTATTAAGTGGTTAGGACATTAGGCATCTTCTAATGTTCATTCTTTAGAAAGGCTGAAGTCATTGGGCCCACCCTAATAAAGGTCTTAATTGGTCATTGGGTCCGCCTTATTCTAAAGAGCTATCAAATGGTTATAGTAGACGATAGCTTGTGTAGGGTAGTTTTCCAAGTAATTCCCGCTTCTTATCTAAGGGCTAGTGAGGGCTGAACTTACTACGAATTATATATATATATATATATATATATATATATATATATATATATATATATATATGGCCTGAGGAACTACCGTTTAAGGGAAGTATTAAGTGACTAGGAGTCTCACGTCGGGATAGGTAGGTAGTAAAAAGAGGGTTTGTCAGAAGGTTCTTCTTAAAAGAAGTCGTGTTCTGGACTCAATATTGCTAGTAAGTAGCCGTTACTATTTTTTGACCTACAAGGATAGTTATTATTTATAATGTTAACGTTATAACAGGGTCTTAAGTGATTTGAGGTCCGTCATTGGGTATTAAGTGACTGAAGGGATGTCCACCCTAAATAAACTAAGATATGGTATTAAGTGACCACAAGGATTCCCACCTTAAATTAGCTTTGGAGTATTAAGTGACCTCTAGGACGTCCGCCTCATATATTCATTTGTGTGTATGCTTGTTTGCGTAGACATATCGTGAAGAATTTATACTACCAAATATAAGAGATAGTTTTTCTTGAAAACCTAGGTGATTTTCATTCACCAGACCTTTATGTTCTAAACTCCCTCCCTTAACATATAAACAGGACAGTGGGTGGGAACACTTGGATCAATGATACCTTCAAGATGGAGCGTGACAAGCTATTATCCATTATTTATGGAAGTATTATTATATTGGGATAATTAATGTTGATGTACGTATTATTGCATGAGACTCATTGTAACCGACATTTATGATGATTTTAACTAAAGGTACATGTTCTTTAAGTTATTATATTTTGTCCCTTTCGCTTTGTGAGATTCTGATTTTGCTTTAGTATGCTCTGTTATATCTGCTATACCATTTCGTTGTAGGAATCAACAATCCGTTTAGAAGGACTCTAAGTTTGATTAGCCTTTTTGGGTCGAAATTTAGGCTCATTCCGGGCGGGTTGTTACATAGGGTATCAGAGCGTAGGTTACCCAGTTACGGGGAAATATATATGTCTGAGCGGCGTACTTGTTATTTTGAAAAAGGATTTTCAAAAGTTGTATTATACATATATATATATATTTAAAGCACGCATGCCTTTATAAAATATTATTTGTAGGTCCTTCTAGGAAAGGATTAACCTTAATTTCTAGAAAATCCTTACAAGCTATGTAGTATTCAATAATTCCCTGATCAATTTGGAAGCTTATAAGAACCTAAGGGATGTAAGAACCAGAAGTTGGAAAGTGGAAATAAACTCCCTAATTTAATAGTCAATTAATGGGAATAAATTTGTGATTTTATTATCAATCATGGAAAAGATGAGGGAGAAATAAGCAGCAAGAATTTGGAATAAGACAAATTAACGTCCATAACATAAAGGTGTGCAGGTTTCAAGAAAAAGTGGAAGAATATCTTTTATTAAATGGGATAAAACTTTTGCATGAGTAATTAATGGAATTTTGAAATTCGAAAATAGCACTAAATGGTCAATAAGAAAAAAGATATCAAAATCGAAAAAAATTAAGGATGTAATTAAAACCATTTATGCAAAAGTACGAATATTTGATTTTAAATTTAAGGCCCGTAAGAATGAGCATTGTTTAATGGATAAAATGGCACAAAAGGCATTAATAATGACAACTATTAGGAAGGTCAAGAAGTGAAAACATAGGAACACGGAAGAAAGGATTCTATAAAGGAAATAGACTTCCATTGAGTAGTGAGTTAGAAGGGTTAGACGAAAAGATTAAAATGTTAAGAAACCTATAAAATTGATTTTTGAAACACTATTAAATTATTTTGAAAAATGAAATTTTAACATTTCAATTATAGGCTCAAGTTGCATAATAATTCCACTCCCAAAAGAAAATTTGAAATATGGATTTTGCGAATGTTTTTGAGGAATTTGAAAAGCTTCTTGTTTCTTCTGGTAGACAACTATAATTTTAAACTTTAAGGAAAACAAAAGATGATTCCTTAATTAAAGAATAATAGTAAACATTTTCGGTTATGGGCCTTAAAAAGGTAGAAATGTAAGTATCAAGCAGTAAACATTTACAATGAAAAATTTATAATTTTCATTACCTTGATATAACAAGCTTTTATTATTAAAATGAATTTAAAATTTTATTTTCTTAAAAATCCTATATAAGTTATGGTAATAAATTTGATGTTCCATTAGAAAAAAAAGGAGAAAGAAAAAAAGATGTATAAAAAATTTAATAAGGTAAATGTCATAAATATACCCATTTGAGAGACAGTGGATAGTAAATTAATTTACTAAAGTTTGGGTAGAATTTGAAATAGTAAAATGCTCTAATAATAAGGGGTATTAGAGGAAGTAATAGTACTGGGACTTGAATAAATGGGAAATGACTACCCCAATAAATTAATTTCGCAATTTATAGTTTTTTAAATATATTTTTTGTAAAAAGCACCCACATCATGCAAACAAAGAGTAACGAGTGATTAAAGATTTGCTAAATTCAAGCATGCATTACTAAGAAACTTAATAATAGTACATGTGCATGACAGTAAAGATTTTAAATCATAGTACTAAAGTAAATGCAATCTTGGGTTAATGTTTTAAAACATATTTTGGCAATAACAACATAAATTGAGAATACGGAAATGAATGTTTTAAAATGCATAATTACTATTTTATTTAATGTTGAATTATAAAAGTCTCACTTTTAAATAAAACAAGCATTTACCTCAAAACACTTGTTATTTTGAAGGACATTAAAGTCTAACATTCAGAATACTAATAAAATGCAAGTGTTAAAATGCGAAAGGTTATTTAAGAATTTATGAACATTTGATGAATGTTATAACTTTTAAATGGGGCATTTATTTAAAATATTTTGTAAAGAAAAGAAGAAGTTATTAAGCTTTATTATTAAAAGGTACACAAACTTTGATCAAGGCCTTAAAATTGTTATTGTGTGAAGTAATAAAATATTTTGAAAATTTTAGCAATAAGGTCATTATACATTTTTGAAAATTAAATTTCTGCATAATTCCATCTTGGATATTAATTGAGATTATATTTTCTGGAATAGAAGGAACAATTGTTTTAAAAAGTTTTATTGATCGTTTTGAAAGTTCGAATGGTTGGCATTCAAAGTTAAGTGTTTAAAAAGAAAAAGTATTCTTACTCTTATTTTAAACATTTAGATAACAATGAAAAATATACATCTGAATCCTTATTGCAACATTTTGGAGAACTAAACAAATGATGTTTTGTTAAAAACTAAACATGTATTGACATTGAAAGTAAGTATTAAAGTCTTCATAGAAATTTAACATCTTAGGTTTTAATAAAAAAATTAATACTTGTTTTTGAATTTATGCAAGTTTTAAAAAATATATAACAATATTTAGAAGAACATATTTTGTGTAATCACTAAAAATTTCACCATATAAAAAGAGATAACTCTGGAATAATAAAAGTAGTTGATTGGATAAGCTAGAATTAGGTTCTAGGACAAAGTGAGGATAACTTGCACAACCTAATCTGAAAATTTTAGCATAGGTCCGAGAAGTTTTTATTTGAAAGATGGTGAGGTATAATATTTCCAAAGAAAAGGGTTGTTGTGAATTAGATTGCCTTTAGATAGTTAGTTTAGGGATTAGTACATTTATATCTGTATTTAGCGCTTAGTATATATAAATAAGTGTAATGTAACTTACCATAATTTTCGATTTCAAAAATAAGATTCATGGATATTGATTGTAAATTTAGTGGGCAATAAATTTGTGATTAACAAGATTAATTGAGGATTTATGGGACTGATTTAGAAAAATAAATCGATTTGGATGGATATATTTTCAAGCTTAAAGGAGCTTGACAAAGATAACTAAGTAGCCATAGAAGGGTCCTAGTAGGAGAATGACATGGACCACAATTATGAGAAAGGAAAAGGTGGAAAATTTAAAGAATGGATGGGCATCTTAAGGAGTTAGAATAAAAGTATTTAGACCTCAACACCATTCAAACCACGTAATTGTAGGGTTGAACTTCCAAAAGAGAATTTTTGGGTTGTAATCACTAATGGTCCCACATATTGATTGGATAAGGGTATAAAGCGATATATGTAATGAATCGCTATTCATGTCTGCGATGTTGGGATTTGAAACCCTTAATAAGTTTTAAGATAAATGCACAAGATATGATTTCATGGGGATATGATCTACCATCTATAGGATTTGGATGTTAATAACGGGGTTAAACTTGCAGCCTATAAAAAGGAAGTGGGTGGTCTTGTGATTTTTAGAATATTCAGTGAAGAAGAAGTTTAGGCTTAGAGAATGTCATCCACCAGAATAAGAACTTAAAGCATGAAAATAAAGAATAGGCTTAAACACTGGATTAGCCATTATAGTTTGAAATATGATCTTGTTTGGTTTTCTTAAGGGTATTTGTTTAATTTTTATAAATAGCCCTTCTGCAGTTTTTCACAAAAGAGGCTATATTTGTAATTATAAGGAGTATACTCAAAATATAAAGAATGTGGTATGTAATTTTATGTATTTGCACATACATTATACTATCTACTCAAAATAAGACAATACCAATTCCTCATAATTTTAAATATGTCAATATGATTGTTTGGGCAAATTTAAGGAAATTATAACCAAAGACCTCACTGGGATTTAAATTCCAGCAAATTGGAGCATAGGAAATTATTCTAGTTATCAGTATAGACTAAAGAATTAATTCATTAGAATTGGATATTTCTATTTACTGAGGAACTGGTGGGCCGACATCTTAAGTAAAACTTCACTATCAGATTTACTGAGGAACTGGTGGGCCGACATCTCAGGTAAATCTTTGCGATCGATTCTTTTTCGCCTTGTCCCTTGTCTTATTTGCTAGTATATCTGGTGCTCAAGGAATAAGGCAGTGTTTGAAGCAATCCCTATGGACCTGACATCCATTATCCGGAAGGTAAGGAATGATGTGTTCCTTGCATTTCGCGGCAGACCATTTAGAGGTTCAATTGGTTCCCGATCGAGGTGGTTGGCAGGTACTTTTGATGTTTTGATGGTACCATCTACACCCTGAGTGGGGATTGGTTGAGTCTTCTTGTATTTAGGGTAGCGGGACTTGTCCCACTAGCTTCTCCACACCTTCCCCCTCACCCCGTTTTATGCTGATGTCATTTGCTAGTATTGCAGGTCTGGTTTTATAGGTTTCTCTATTTTCTAGATGCGCTGGTCTTTGGATAGGATGTCTTGCCTTTTCATTGGAGACTCTTCTAGGGATCCCCCCTTGGCTCTTGGGGTGGGTCGCACCTGTAGCTAGTGACGTTGACATGTAGCTTTCCTTCTGCAGTTGTCTTCGATGAGGGTTGGTTATTGGGTGCTTGGTGGTCTTCTATGTTAGTGGGGTTGGCGCTGCAGTGGCTTTACCAGGAAGAATCTCTTGCAGCTGGTGATTCTAGAGCTGTCGGATCAGTTCTTTGGTGCCTCCAGACTTCATCTATGATCCTCACCAGATGGCCTTCATTGGGTCTTGACCTTGTTCTCGGTGGCTGACTTCTTACTCCTAGTCTGGTTGGAGGTCTTTGGACCTATTTTGTCCGAGGCTTTGTGTGTTTAGGTTGGTCATTGTTTTTGTATGTTTTACTTGTTTGGGTGTGGTCACAGTTTCTGTAGTAGGTTCTACAATTTCTATTTTTTGTGAGGCATTGGAGAATAGCATGATTCTCTTTTTTTTTATATTATTATTTATTTTCTTGAAAAAACCGAAGACGATTAGAGCTTTAAGAATTAGAAGAAGAGTTGCATCTTGGATCTCTTAGACAATAGGAATAATATTTATCCTTCTAGGAGTAATGTAATTATCTTTTCTTTGGTAAATCGTGGGCACTCTTGAAGAATTACAAGGAGACCATCTAAAATACCAAAGTGTTGATGGAATAACCATTGACCAATTTCTACCCGAACCAAATTTGTGGTTAGACTTGGGCAAAAGTCTAATTTGATTAAGCATCTTGTGATGAATAAAGAGTCTGTAACACCCCGAATTTTCTGTTAACTGTAAATTAACAAATTTAAAGTATAATTAATTCTTAATGAAAGAATTAAGGTAAACGGGTTACGCCATTGCGTTCATCTCGAAATTCTGCTTGAGATAGAGTCCGAGTTTGCAGGAATCGGACTCCGTATAAAGGAGTTATGACCTTCGGAAGTTTCTGAATTCAAATTAAAGTTCAAACGGTTCAAACGAAGTTCAAAATTCAAAAGTTAGACCAAACTAGGCTGGGCGGGAAAATTCCCGCCCAGGCACCAGATCAACCTGGGGGTCGACCTTGGTGACCAGGTCGACCATAGGGTCGACCTGGTTTGGCCCTGGCTGGCTTGGTCGGGTTCTGGTCGATTTCTGAGGCTTGGCTGTGTCACTAGGGCTGACATGTCGCATTTTGGTTAGCTCCTTTCGAAGTGAATGGTCTAGATTCGTCTATGATCATTTGACGGCTCAAATCAATATGAAATTCTATATAAACAACCCAAAACTCCAACGTAAATTCACATAAGAAATTAGAGATGGAGCCGCCATGTTGTCGGTAGAAAATTGAGAGGAGCCTCCACTTGTAGAAAAGCTTAGAGACAAGCCAAATTAGAGTTAAAACACGAATCGAATCAACGTTAGTCTACCCAAAGGAAAGCAATTCAAATTCAGAACTCAGAAATCAGAAAACAAGACCGTCGTTTGTTGTAAGTATAGTGATTTTTCCGATGTGAATAAAAGTTAGGATTTGATTCGATGTAAAATGGAAATGGAATTGTGTTATTGTGTAACAACGATGTTATTTCACATCTATGTATTGAAATGATTGTGGTATTGTGATGTTTGTGGTATAGTTGAATTGATATTGATCCTATTGTACATTTAGAATCACATGCAAGTTGTATAGTTCATGTTGTAATTGACACCTATATGTTTATGTGATTATATAGGTTGTATGTGATTAAGATTTCATGTATATATGCTAGAACCTGTATGCCTAAATGATTATGTTTACATTCATGCTAGTATGTTTGTAAGAAAGTTGCAAGTTAATTGGATCCATGTCAAGATCCACTTTAATATATGTTTCATTTTGTAGTTAGACATATGATTGGATCTAGTTCACACATGCGATGAAATTATACTTACCTTATGAAAACGTCACATTCTTGTCATATGCTAGTTATGTTCGATGTTATGCCTAGATCCAAAACATGTTCAGGCTTATGTTGTCTAAATCATATGCTAATTTATGTGACACCTATTTGGTTAGATCCCTATTTCAATGCAAGTTCACATATATGAAAGTTGATTTAGGCTGTGTTGCAAATTCACACCTATGATATTCATGTTGACTATTTTGCAAGTTCACACCTATGATGTTCATATTGACTATGCCAAAAATGCCAAGTTTACACCTATATCATGTTTATTTTTATGCATTCCCTTATGCCAATTTTGTGTGCGCTAAATTAAGCTAAATTTTTAGCCTAATATCATATGTTAGAAACCATGCCAATGAAAATTAGGCTAAGATTGTTAGCCTAATATTTGAACGGGGTAACGTTGTGAACATTGGTAAAACTTGACATAAAAATATATGAAATTGGCATGTTTGTCACATGCCAAAATTGGTGGCATTTAAACAGTATAAATTTTTATACCAAAAACATTAAACTTGGAAAGTGGGCCACAACATTTAATTATTGACAAATTTACATATATTAAGTAATAAAGAAAATATGTAAATATAGAAAATACGAGTATGCTTAACACGAGGTTGGATTGAGTTGTGATGTAAACCTGCCCGGACCCGCCCGGCTGTCCAGTAGTCACAACAATACCTATCCAATCTGGGTGGTTAAGCATGGAGCCCAATAAGGACCCGAGGTTAGACTGAGTTACGGTGTAAATCTGCCTGGAACCGACCGGCACATCCAGTAACCGTAACAATACCTGTCTAATGTGAGTGGTCGGTGCTTTAAAAAGCTAAGGACAGACTGTCAGGATGGTAGGGTTAAGTTAACTAAAACACTTAATCAATTCAGCATGTTAAATTAAACTGATGGGTGGGGTTAGGTATATACAGACACTTAACCACTTAACATGTTTGACTATAAAACCCTAGTAACGGGGACCCATTTCAGTAGTAACCCAATTAGGTATCATGGTACCCTGAAACTAGGCAGGGTGTGGCATGATTACTGGGCTGATTGTAAGTGGTCAAAAGCGACGGCGGTGGGTGCAACAGTGTGGGTTCTAACGGAGTGCGGGCGTGTGCACACTTCGGAGCAGACAAACAGGGCACCGAGGGCACCAGTAGTATAACCTATGTATTTCCAATTTTGTGTCGGGTCGCCACCATGGGTCTTGATACACCCTATGGTGGGGCCAACATAGGTATCTACAATCTTTGGGGGCCGTAAGACACAGATGATTATGCGAGTAGGAGCAGATCTTTAGAAAAAGGGGATCACTTCACCCTCAGCATGGGGTGCCGGTTTAGAACTAATGCATGTAGGTGCAGAGATATATAGTATGGGGTGCGATAGTATATTCGATTCAAACTGCTTTGTCTTAGTTTATGATACCCTCCTATTTCCAGTTTATACTTATCATGCCCTTATTCTTATTCTCATACTGAAGAGTCACTGGACTTACCAGGCTTTATGTCTGATCCTATTTTCTTTCGTCTTCTTTTCTTCCGTTTCCCCCTGGTCCACAGGGAGGAAACAACTCAGCTTAGTCAGACTCTTTGCAAGCTTCAAGATAGTAGATGTACGGTTTGGACTCTCTTGCTTTAGCTATGACTGTTGGACACAGTCATGGGGATTTATGTAGTTTTAATTATGTTTTATGCTTCTTTATTTAATAACCAAGACAGAAATGATGATGTAATGTTTTGGAAGTTGTTATGTGACAATTATGGAAATGTTTTGTATGAACACATTTTTATGACATAAAAAGTCCTTTTGTTTTCCGCTGCTTATATATATGTTTATATCCGTCTTGTGTTTTATCTGTGACTTTTACTTACAAACCTCCACCAAAGTAAAGGCATTCCCTTTGTGAGTGACCTTAATGGAGGGTGGGGTGTTTAACTTGGTATCTGAGCATAGATTTACCAGACTAGATAATTTTTTTTGAAACTATTTTCAAAAGAAGTTTAAAGAAGCATTCTTTTTCAAGAAAAAGTCTTGTTTTTAAAAGGCATAATTCCCCAAAGCCATATGCACTATCCCTCTATCCTTTGTCTTGAATAATTTCCTTTTTGTTCCAGCATGTTTGGTGATCTTAACCTTCCCGAAGGAATAACGATACCTGGCTGGTTCCGAAGGTACCTAGAGGCTAGGGCCAATGGTGCGGATCCAGCAGACATTCCTGCTCCTACCGCAACAGCAGTTCCTCCACCTCCTCTTACTCCTCGAGGAAATACTTTCGCTAAGATATGTAGAGACTTCAAATCTATGGGTGGAAAGGACTTTTATGGAACTGAGTCCTTTGTGGTAGCAAGGAACTGACTGAAGGAGACTGAAGATTTGTTCATCATCTTCGAAGTTGACGACATGCAAAAGATACAGCTAGCAGTGTGGTTGCTCAAAGATGAAGCTTCCTATTGGTGAGAAGTTTCCCATGCTGAAAGGCTGGTTGAGACTTGGGAAGATTTTAGGATGAGATTTGAAATGAAATTCCTCTCCCAAGCTGAAAGAAGCCTGCAAATGGAGAAGTTCCTAACCCTTAAACAAGGAAGTATGACAATCAAGGAGCATGTAAATCAGTTGGCCAGATTTGGGATGGATTTAGTAAACACCCAACACAAGAAGACCCTTCGCTTTTTCAAAGGTCTGAATGAACCTTTACACAGCCTTGCAATGACCCATACACCCATGGGGGCGACCTATGAAAGCTTGGTGGACATGGCGCTGCTACACGAGGAAGACAGAGGCAAAGGTGGAAGCACCTCAAGAAAAGAAAGAGGGTTTACAATCGAAGAAAACAGACTTCAAGAAAGGCGGGAAGAACAACAAAACCCGTGAAAAGAGAAAATGCAATTTATGTGGCATTGTGGGACATATAGCAAAATACTGCAGGAAGAAGAAGGCAAAGATGAATGGGGGCTATTTCCATTGTGGAGGGACTGGACACTTGGCTAAGGACTACCCGAAGAAGCGGGGGCAGGGACATAGGACTGGATCCACCTCAGGAGGACAGGTTCACGCGTTGGTGGCACCTCCACAGGAACGAGGTAGAAATATTTCTGTAGAAAGCTTAGTTTATTTGTATGATCATCCAGTTCACACTCTCTTTGATTCTAGTGCATCACACTCCTTTATTTCATCTGCTTTAGTAGAATCTCTGCACCTAGACACTAGTATGGTAGAAGATCCCTTGGTTGTTTCAAATCCAATTGGGGCCTCAGCTTATTTGTCGAAGGTTTGCTTGGATTTGAAAATCTCTATTCTAAGTGTTGAATTTAGATGTAGTGCCTTTGTTTTGGGCTTCTCAGAATATGGATTGATCTTAGGCATGGACTGGTTATCCAGTAATAGTGCCATTCTTGATTGTGAGAAAAGAGTGGTTAGGCTATTGACTCAGCTCGATATATAACACTCTAGAAATTTCTTGTAATCCCTTGAATGTTGTTATGCTTAGTTATCTATAGTCGCTTGACGCTTCTGTTGAGAATTTGCAGTCGGTTAGAGTGGTCTGGGAATATCCGAATGTCTTTGAAGAGGTGAAAGGCTTACCTCCGAAGCGGGAAATAGACTTCCGCATATATCTTGTTGATAATGCAAAGCCTGTAGCTCTGCCTGTTAGACACATGGCTCCAAAGGAGAAAAAGGAGCTCAATAAGCAAGTTAAGGAGCTTCTCGAGAAGGGGTTTATAAGGAGTTGTATCTCGGAATGGGGTGCTCCAGTGGTGTTCGCCACCAAAGCAGATGGTTCACTACGTCTTTGTGTGGACTATAGGGAGCTAAACAAGCTGAGTAAAAAGAATAGACACCCGCTTCCCAGGATAGACGATCTGTTTGATCAGCTTGTAGGTGCATCGGTCTTCTCCCAACTTGATCTAGCTACTGGGTTCCATCAGCTAAGGGTAGCTGAAGATAATATTGATAAAACGACGTTCAGAACCCCATACGGTTTCTATGAGTGGCTTGTCATGCCTTTCGGCTTGACAAACGCACCCGCTTATTTCATAGACCTAATGAGCAGGGTGTTCAGAGAATTTCTCAATAAGTTCGTGGTGGTCTTCATAGACGATATTTTGATCTTCTCAAAGAATGAGGAAGAACATGCTCGACATCTAAAAGAGATCATGGATACTCTCTGTGCACATCAGCTAAAAGCCAAATTCTCCAAATGCCACTTTTGGAGAGAAGAGGTCAGATTTCTTGGACATATAGTGTCCAAAGAGGGGTTAGCTTTAGACCCCGCGACAGTGGTGGCAGTGAAAGATTGGAAGACGCCAAGAAATGCAACCAAAGTCCGAAGCTTTCTTGTGCTAGCCGGTTTTTTACCAAAAGTTCATTAGGGATTTCGCAAAAATCTCAGCTCCACTCACAAGGCTAACAAAGAAGAATCTGGCGTTCGCTTGGGATTTGGATTGCGAGTTTGCTTTCCAACGATTAAAAAGGGCTCTCACAACAGCCCCAATTCTGACCTTGCCAGATGGAAGCAAGATGTTCACCGTATACACTGATGCTTGTGGTACGGGGCTAGGAGCTGTTCTAATGCAAGAAGGGAGGGTAGTAGCTTATGGTGGAAGACAATTGAAAGTGCATGAAAAGAACTACCCAACCCACGATCTTGAGTTGGCCGCTATTGTCTTTGCGCTTAAGTCTTGGCGCCATTATCTCCTAGGTGAGAAGTTCGAATTATATACTGACCATAAATCGTTGAAATATATTTTCTCGTAGAAAGATCTTAACTTAAGGCAGCAAAGATGGATGGAATTCCTTGCCTCGTATGATTTTGAAATTTCTTATACTCCCGGCAAAGGCAACGTAGTAGCAGACGCGTTGAGCCGAAAGAAGCTGACCATAAGCCCTCTCTTTGTAGAAAGGCAAAGCTTGGAGTATATAGCCAGTTTCGACTTTAGGCCATCCTCTGATTTTGTACCTGGTTTATTGGCATCCCTAGAAGTATGGCTCACTCTTTTAAACTCAATAGGGGTCGCACAACGAGAAGACCCTCAGCTTGTGGATGTGATTGATAAGCTAATTAGGGGTGAAACTTCCACTCACCTCAATAGGTACTCCATCGATGATAAGGGTTGGCTGAGGCGAGATGGGAGACTGTGCGTCCCACAAGCAAGGGAGTTGGTAAGGAAGGTTCTCGAGGAAGCACATCATTCCAAGATGACAATACATCCAGGTGGAGACAAGATGTACAAGGACGTAAAGAGAGTTTTCTATTGGAGCGGCATGAAGAAGGACGTGCCAGATTTCGTTTCTAAGTGCGTGACATGCCAACAGGTCAAGGCGGAACAAAAGAAGCCTGGAGGACTGCTTCATCCTCTAGAAGTCCCGCAATGGAAGTGGGATAGCATTTCAATGGATTTCATTGACGGGTTGCCTAGGTCCAGAAGAGGCAATACCAGCATATGGGTAATAGTGGACAGGCTTACTAAAAGCACCCACTTTATACCTATCAAGAGTAAAAGGACTGCTTCGTCTCTAGCTTCTCTTTATCTCAAGGAAATAGTTCGACTCCATGGAATACCCTCCAGCATAGTGAGTGACAGAGATCCCATCTTTACGAGCGAATTTTGGCGGAGTCTTCAAGAAGCTGTATGCACACAGTTATGCTTGAGCACGGCCTATCACCCCCAAACTGATGGTCAGACAGAAAGGGTGAATAGAGTATTATAGGATCTTTTGAGGCTGTGCGTTCTTGACTTCGGAGGGACTTGGGAGGATCATCTTCCTCTAGTAGAATTCGCCTACAACAACAGCTACCAAGCCACCATTGGTATGGCGCCCTTCGAAGCTTTGTTTGGAAGACCGTGCCGATCACCAACTTGTTGGTAGGAGTCTACTGACAAACTTATACATGGGTCAGACATGATTCGAGAGACTTCAGAAAAAGTGGACTTGATACGAAGGAGAATGAAGACAGCCCAAGACAGACAGAAATCCTACGCCGACAAAATAAGGACCGACTTTGAGTTTGAGGACAGGGTTTTCCTTAAGGTATCTCCCTTAAGGAACGTCGTTCGCTTTGGATCCGCAGGAAAACTAGCACCAAGGTTCGTAGGACCGTTCCCTATCATCGAGAAGATTGGGAAAATGGCTTATAGAGTAGAGCTGCCTGAAAGGTTGGCTGGAATTCACAACATCTTTCACATTTCTAATCTCCGGAAATGTCTACATGAATTTGCGGAAGTGGTGGAGCCAAGCATTCTAGAAGAAGCCGAAGTGGAACGTGAAGCAACTGTGAGGAGAGTTCCAACTCGAATCGTAGAAACTGAAATCAGAAAGCTACGCAACCTCGAAGTAAAGCTCATTAAAGTTCAGTGGAGCAACGCCGAGGAAGACGCGACTTTGGAAACTCAGGACAAAATACGCGCGGCCTACCCTTTTCTTTTTGAGGGTATATCTTTGATCTCTCTTTTTCCTTAAGTTGTGCTTGAATCTATCTTTTTAGGTATATTTCCTCGATATTATCCTTTACCCTTAAGTAGGAACCCCTTTGGATGTAAACATGTATTTGAAACAAGTTATGGTTGATGGCTGCAAGTGGTTGCTAGTGGTTGCTAGTGGTTGCTCGTGGATGCATATACACACACAACCTAGGTTTTAGATCGGCTCAGTCACTTCATATTGCATATGCATATGTGTATTCATATTTGTATGTGGTTGAAAAATTGATATGTTGTCATATGGATGTCGCATTTATATGAATGGTTGCGCACTCATGTAGAATTATGAATAGGAGGAAAATTTTGCATACATAATGGATTCATGGCACTTACATGATTTGCATTAAGGAGGTCGACTTAATCAGTAGACCGCCTAATTTTGCATTAGATAAGGACATGTACACACACTGTGCATATGATCATGAAGCATTGGAAGTCTTTCAAGGACAATGGATGCATGTGTTTGATGGTTGAGTAGATGGATGATTGGATGTTAGGACTTACGTTCTCCTAGACTTGAAGATTTCGGGGACGAAATCCTTTAAGGAGGGGAGAATGTAACACCCTGAATTTTCTGTTAACTGTAAATTAACAAATTTAAAGTATAATTAATTCTTAATGAAAGAATTAAGGTAAACGGTTTACGCCATTGCGTTCGTCTCGAAATTCTGCTAGAGATAGAGTCCGAGTTTACGGGAATCGGACTCAGTATGAAGGAGTTATGACCTCCGGAAGTTTCAGAATTCAAATTAAAGTTCAAACAGTTCAAACGAAGTTCAAAATTCAAAAATCAGACCAAACTGGGTTGAGCGGGAAAATTCCCGCCCAGGCACCAGGTCGACCATAGGGTCGACCTGGGGGTCGACCTGGTTTGGCCCAGGCTGGCCTGGTCGGGTTCTGGTCGATTTCTGAGGCTTGGCTGTGTCACTAGGGCTGACATGTCGCATTTTGGTTGGCTCCTTTCGAAGTGAATGGTCTAGATTCGTCTATGATCATCTGACGGCTCAAATCAATCTGAAATTCTGTATAAACAACCTAAGACTCCAACCTAAATCACATAAGAAATTAGAGATGGAGCCGCCATGCTGTCGGTAGAAAATTGAGAGGAGCCTCCACTTGTAGAAAAGCTTAGAGACGAGCCAAATTAGACGAATCGAATCAATGTTAGTCTACCCAAAGGAAAGCAATTCAAATTCAGAACTCAGAAATCAGAAAACAAGACCGTCGTTTGTTGTAAGTATAGTGATTTTTCCGATGTAAATAAAAGTTAGGATTTGATTCGATGTAAAATGGAATTGGAATTGTGTTATTGTGTAACAGCGATGTTAATTCACATCTATGTATTGAAATGATTGCGGTATTGTGATGTTTGCGGTATAGTTGAATTGATATTGATCCTATTATACATTTAAATCACATGCAAGTTGTATAAATCATGTTGTAATCGACACCTATATGTTTATGTGATTATATAGGTTGTATGTGATTAAGATTTCATGTATATGTGCTAGAACCTTTATGCCTAAACGATTATGTTTACATTCATGCTAGTATGTTTGTAAGAAAGTTGCAAGTTAATGGGATCCATGTCAAGATCCACTTTAATATATGCTTCATGTTGTAGTTAGACATATGATTGGATCTAGTTCACACATGCGATGAAATTATACATACCTTATGAAAACGTCACATTCTTGTCATATGCTAGTTATGTTCGATGTTATGCCTAGATACAAAACATGTTTAGGCTTATGTTGTCTAAATCATATGCTAATTTATGTGACACCTATTTGGTTAGATCCCTATTTCAATGCAAGTTCACATATATGAAAGTTGATTTAGGCTGTGTTGTAAATTCACATGTATGATGATTAGTCTATGTTGCAAATTCACACCTATGACATTCATGTTGACTATTTTGCAAGTTCACACCTATGATGTTCATATTGACTATGCCAAAAATGCCATGTTTACACCTATGTCATGTTTATGTTTATGCATTCCCTTATGCTAATTTTGTGTGCACTAAATTAGGCTAAGTTTTTAGCCTAATATCATATGTTAGAAACCATGCGAACGAAAATTAGGCTAAGATTGTTAGCCTAATATTTAAACGGGGTAACGTTGGGAACATTGGTAAAAATTGACATACAAATATATGAAATAGGCATGTTTGTCACATGCCAAAATTGGTGGCATTTAAACAGTATAAATTATTATACCAAAAACATTAAACTTGGAAAGTGGGCCACAACATTTAATTGTTGAAAAATTTACATATATTAAGTAATAAAGACAAATATGTAAATTTAGAAAATACGAGTATGCTTAACACGAGGTTGGATTGAGTTGTGATGTAAACCTGCCCGGACCCGCCCGGTTGTCCAGTAGTCACAACAATACCTATCCAATGTGGGTGGTTAAGCATGGAGCCCAATAAGGACCCGAGGTTAGACTGAGTTACGGTGTAAATCTGGCCGAAACCGACCGGCACATCCAGTAACCGTAACAATACCTGTCTAATGTGAGTGGTCGGTGCTTTAAAAAGCTAAGGACAGACTATCAGGATGGTAGGGTTAAGTTAACTAAAACACTTAACCAATTCAACAAGTAAAATTAAACTGATGGGTGGGGTTAGGTATATACAGACACTTAACCATTTAACATGTTTGACTAGAAAACCCTAGTAACGGGGACCCATTTCAGCAGTAACCCAATTAGTTATCATGGTACCCTGAAACTAGGCTGGGTGGGGCACGATTACTGGGCTGATTGTAAGCGGTTAAAAGCGACGGCGGTGGGTGCAACAATGTGGGTTCTAACGGAGTGCGAGCATGCACACACTTCGGAGCAGACAAACAAGGCACTGGGGGCACCAGTAGTATAACCTATGTATTTCCAGTTTTGTGTCGGGTCGCCACCATAGGTATCTACAATCTTTGGGGGCCGTAAGACACAGATGATTATGCGAGTAGGAGCCGATCTTTAGAAAAAGGGGATCACTTCTCCCTCAGCATGGGGTGCTAGTTTAGAACTAATGCATGTAGGTGCAAAGATATATAGTATGGGGTGCGATAGTATATACGATTCAAACTGCTTCGTCTTAGTTTATGATACTCTCCTATTTCCTGTTTATACTTATCATGCCCTTATTCTTATTCTCATACTGAAAAGTCACTGGACTTACCAAGCTTTATGTCTGACCCTATTTTCTTTCGTCTTCTTTTCTTCCATTTCCCCCCAGGTCCATAAGGAGGAAACAACTCAGCTTAGTCAGACTCTTTGCAAGCTTCAAGATAGTAGATGTACGGTTTGGACTCTCTTGCTTTAGCTATGGCTGTTGGACACAATCATGGGGATTTATGCAGTTTTAATTATGTTTTATGCTTCTTTATTTAATAACCAAGACAGAAATGATGATGTAATGTTTTGGAAATTGTTATGTGACAGTTATGGAAATGTTTTGTATGAACACATTTTTATGAAATAAAAAGTCTGTTTGTTTTCCGCTGCTTATATATATGTTTTTATATCTGTCTTGTGTTTTATCTGTGACTTTTACTTACAAACCTCCACCAAAGTTAAGGCATTCCCTTTGTGAGTCACCTTAATGGAGGGTGGGGTGTTTCAGAGTCGATGTTGTATTTCGGGCTTTCCCAAAGTTAGGAGATATATGATATTATTGATGATAGGAGCCATAACAGTTTTATGTTTGACAAGCTACTTTCACAGTACAACAAATTTTGGTAGGGCCTAATCCAGAAACGGGGACAAAAGACGGAACCTTGGGAATCTTGTGCTACCATAGATATTTTGGAGAATGAGATTGTGAGACTCCGCATTACATAGATTGGTCCGAGTACAATAAGGAGAAAAATTCGAGAATAAACATAAAATTTTAAATTTTGTAGCCTTTCCTGAAAATTTAGGAATCTATGGTTGCATTGTGGTTGCTAGATTGGATGGTAGGAGATGGTTGCAATACCAAAACACTATGCACTCATATAGAAATTATGCATGTTAAGAAGTTTTGCATACATCCAACATCATTTATTACACATACACACTAGGACTGAGCTCACTTTGAACAAGTCTGCAATGCATAATTATTATGAGTTATGGATGTTTTATGGATATTTATAAAATAATACGGGTGTATATAATGATTGTTTAGAGTGAATTGTGTTTTTGCTCCCTCAGAAAGATTTTGGGGCGAAATCTCTTTTTAGGGAGGAAGAATGTAACACCCCGTTAAAATATACCCTAAATAGACATAAATAATTAAATTAAGTATAAACAATAATAAATTAATAAAATAATAATGGGCTGAAAATAAGAATTGCAGAAAATTGAAAATTGGGCCACAAAAGTATTAGGCCCCGTTTGGTTTCATTTTTAGCTTTTAGTTTTTAGTTTTTGAAGCTTATTTTCACTTTTTCATTTTTAGTATTTTTAATATTTTGAAAAAGATGTTTGGTTCTTCTATTTTGAAAATTAGATTTTAAACTAAAAATTAAAAATGACATACCAAAATAAAAACAACAGTTTCAAATCTATATAGAATTTGACTATAAATGAATAAACATGCTAACGGAATATGCATTTAATAACATGCATTTTATGCAATTACATATGTGGAAGTTAAAACAACAAACAACAAAAATAGCAAATGCATGAGTTCAATCAACTGAAATCACACATAAGTCTCAGTTGAATAGAGTGATACATCCTGAAATATAGTTACAAATAATAGAAGTTCAAGTAGTTCTAATTTTACAAACCTATATGCTCTTTGCACAATGATGAACATGCACAATGACAACGTTAACATAAGAAGACATAATGTAAATGAATTAATTGACATAATGATATAAGAACTTCACAAAATTGGTAGTTAATAAACCCATCAAAGACAATTCAACGGCCACCGTTCCATAAGAAAGTCTGAATAGCTTTCTATTGGGAATACAAAACACAACTAAGCATGGAAAAATTCATGTAAAACAAGCGAGCAAATCAAGACAACAAGGAAACACTTTCAAACACAGAGGTAAAGAAGACAAAGTTGTAATGCATATATAATTTTTATGGTCAAGTGTCAAGCCCAGCATTCTTATGTTCAACCACTCCAAGTATAATTGTTTTATTATTATTGAGATTTGTGATACAAATCACTATTAGATAAAATAAGGAAAAATATGCAGATATGATTATTTTAGTCATCTGACCCATAGTAACTAACCCTTCACTAAAAAGCACTTTTGTAATAACTCCAAAATAAAATCATTTTTCTTCTATTGCCAAAACCAGAGGTTGCATAGCAACTTCATGGTTAACAAAAGGCACTCTCCCATGTCTCTAATGCATTGACAAACTCCAACTACATGATACAATATCCAGTTCTTTTAAAAAGATTGTAGTCTTACAATTTAGCATCTTCCAATATCCAGCTTTGTGATCTATTTTTGAAGCTTTCTAAAAGTGGCTTCTAGCTAACCCAACTCATCAAAAACTGCTTTTGGTAGTATTGAATTTAAAACGATTTTGTATAAGAAATTTTCAAATCCATACAATACCAATGACTAGTAGTATTATATCACACATATTGAAAAATACACCTTAACTGCCAAGTGCCAACTAGTTGTATCAGTGAACTTCAATAAGTGATTCAACAACAAAAGCACCGCTTAAAAGGATAAAATAAAACAAAAACATGTGAATGTTTGGAATAGACATGTTAAGTTGAATCTATCACAAATACAAAAATACCATTTGACGATCGATTTAGATGCCTTGTTATGTTTACTGTGCCATCTAAAAAAATATGTGCATTTTAGAAAGATGTGGAAATAAATAAAAGACAATGAGATCTATAACACTTGGATTTATTGGAAAAAAAAGGAGTACCGTGTTATTTGCTGGAAAATTTCGTCATGCAAAGTGATCCTGGATGTAAGAAATACATGATTAATGAGGTAAATTTAATCATATGCAAGCTTTTCCATGATGTAGAGTGAGGTAGAGTTCAATGTTCCATGACAATTGCAGCTTTTGTCATGTAAAACATTTTGCTTTTCATCATTATATATATTCTTGTCCTAGAAATAAACATCTCACTTGTTAATTGTGTCCATTAAGCATTCGCAAACAATACATAGTGTGCTGAACTGATTTTACCAAATAAACCACATGCTGATGTCACATAATATTATAACTAACCGTTTTGTGTGTACATGTTTATCCTAAGATCTAACATAATGAAACTAATCTTAGCCTACGCAAATATCATGGAGCAATAACAATCATGCATGTACCAGCACAAATGCTGCTGCATATGGCACCAGCATGTGCCAAGTAATCAAGGCCTTTGTCCATTCTTGTGTTGCTTTCTCTATGATAAACATAAGAACCAAAAGCTACAGATTAAAAAAGAAAATAAACGTGCATCAGGTTATAAGAACATATATAATGAACAGCTAACAGAAGGGGAAAATGTAACAGTGAATTGAACAAGAGTAGGATCAGAAGACCTTATCAACTTCGTTTCTATTATAAAGTGAATAACAACGTTGAAAAAATAAAAGTGCTAGCTTACCCTGCTGCATACCTGGAAGTAAAGATCAACTCATTTCATGATTTTACCATGTGCAATTTCTTTTGTCCAAACTGAAATTTTAGATAATATCTCTTGTTAATTAATCATTGGTTGGTAGGAATAAATCATAAACTCATGGCATGATAATAATATGAATTTCACACAATAATACCTACTTGAGTTCTTTTATCTAAAAACTTAATTATATTGATCAAATCTTTTACTATCGTTATCATTCTCATTAACGTCCTTTTGTGATATTTCTTAACGTAGCACAAAACAATAACATTGGTGGTATTTATATCTCACACCAAAGCTACTAATTGAGATGGCATATAAATACACCCATATATGATATACATTCATTTCCAAAGCAAGCACCATCAGCAATCATAATACACGCCAAAACAAAAACGCCCAAATCATTGTACATACCTAAATCAGAAAGGCCTAAATCACCCGAAAAATACCCAAAATGACTAAGTAATTACTGTAATTAAGAATCATTCGCTGTAAAGTTTCCGTTATATCGCTAACCCTAATTCATAAAAAATAAATCAAAGGATCATCAAATCATTCACACTTAATCCTAGATGTTATTAGTTTGAATCAAACGAGATAACCGAGAAATAAAAATCGTATTTACCTGATTTTAAGACAATATCTGAAGAAGAAGGCGATTTTTCACATGTCGGAATTTCAGAATTAGCGGCCGAAGGATAGGAATAGGGTTTCCAATGCGTTTGTTTTGTTTTTGAGTTTTGGGTTTTTGGACTTCTGATTTCGGGCCGAAAACTGGGAAAATAAGAAAGGATAGTTTTCAGATTTCTTCGTTAAGCCCATTTCTGAAAAGTGACCGTTTTCAAAATGAATTTTAGGAAATGGTAAAACAAACAAGTTTTCGTTATTTTGTAAAACCGAAAATTAAAAACACTCTCAAAATGAGTAACCAAACAGGCCCTTACTATTGCGTTCACGGCGAGATTCTGATCTGTTTACATATTTTATTTGCTAAAAATGGAGTCTGTGTGAAGGAGTTATTATTAAAACAGGTTATACGTGAATTGTTTACACATAATATTTGAAATTAAAATTGGATAAATAAATATACAAAATATAATTATATATTAATTGGCATTATAAGAATATATCGTGATACTTTCAATTGTATGTATATATACATATAGAAGGGAATAAGAATAATCAACTTAATGGAGGTAATCAATCTAATTTATTATTATAATTAAATGGAATGAGGGAAGCTCCAATAGAAAAATACTGGAAAAATAAAAGAAACATTTAGAGAAATGAATTCTCTGGATTGATCCAAGAAGCGGTCAACCACCAAGGGGTATTGACCTGGAGGTCGGCAACCCTTCTATAGAAGGAGTTAATTGCGCTTAAGGGAAATGGACAGTGAAGGCTTGTTTTTGAGGATTTTTATATAGATTGGAAACACGAACCATTTGGATTTAATCAAACAGATCCTACGGCCTTTATTTAGACTCGCAACTATAAATACAAACCCCCTAGCCTCTCCCTAACCCTACCTCATTTTATTCTTGTGCCTCCATTCTACCGATAGAATTCTAGAGAAAAGTTTAAGTTTTCTTCAAAATCCTTAATCTGTATTTCTTTTCTTCTCTATTATAATTTAGGATTAGATTTTGATTTTATAATCTGGAATTCAAAGATTTATATATAAGACTCTAATCTCTTAATTCTTATATACAGATTAACAAGAATTGGAGAACGTTTTGTATGACGGATTTGATCCAAAAGCAAACATTATTCAGATTTCCAATATTTTATCCTTCTTAGCAAAGTGAGTGAAAATTACATCACTTTGCTATTTTCTTTGTTTTGTAGTGTAAATTTAGATCTATATGCCTAAAGAAATTTGGATCTAAACGGAAATATTAAACATCCTCCAAATTCCCTATATTTTAATTGTTATGAAGAAATGGTCAATTTAGTTGTACTTGTGGTTTTGGGTTATTGTAATACTAAAAGGAAAAACATGATTCTTGTTGTATGTTTTTTTTATATTGTTTGGATTCCTTTTTATTTTCATGTAAGTCCATATTTTTTATTTTGTATAAAAGGCTAAGATTTGGATAGATTTGTAAATCTAATAGGTTTAAATTTCTATTTTTCTAAATAGAAAATTTGAACATAATATTTACAATACATCTAAAAATTAAGGTTTTGCGTATAAAAAGAAATAAGAAAGGGATTTATTCAAAATAAGAATTATAAACATACATGTATATTTGGTATATGATATTATGTTTATCTTTTATTGTTGCAATAATCAAGTCAAAACCTGGGTAATAAGTTTGTATGTTGTTGTGGTTGTTTTTCCCATTATTGTCACATGTTAATACGTACATTTATGCTATGATTGGAGAAAATATGGGAAATGACTTGTACACCTTTAAAATTGGATAGGGGTTGATATTTCAAAATGTGGTGAGGACATTAATTTCGTTCACTTAATTTACGTCTTATATATATAATGTAAATAACGTAATATTAACACGTATTAAGTGCGCAATAAATACGATTAAATTAGGAATAGAATTTGAATGTCCCCATAGTTTTTTGTATGTTTGTATGTGTGTGAGTTAATGGCTTAATTAATATTAATGATACATAAACACGAAGTTAATCGTTTCTTATAGTAGAAGTTTACCTGGAATTGACCGGCATATCCGACGTCCACAAGTAAATCTGGTTAATATGAGAGGTCAACGTGCCATGGACCATTATAATTAGTACATAATGATGCGAGGTTAAGCCCGACTTGTAGTAGAAGCCTGCCCAGAACTACCAGGAAAATCCAGCATCTACAAGTGGTAGGCCTAATGTGAGATGTTTAGTGTGCATGTGTGTGTATGTGTATACACACACACACACACACACACACATATATATATATATATATATATATATATGAGTATTTGTGCTTGAAGTAGGCCTGCATTGAGAAGGTATTAAGTGACAAACCTATCGTGTTCGGGTATTAAGTGGTTAGGACATTAGGCCTCTTCTAATGTTCATTCTTTAGAAAGGCTAAAGTCATTGAGCCCGCCCTAATAAAGGTCTTAAATGATCATTGGGTCTGCCTTACTCTAAAGAGGTATTAATTGGTCCTAGTAGACGGTAACGTGTATAAGATATTTTTCCAAGTAATGTTTGCTTCTTATCCGGGGGCCAGTAAGGGCTGGCCTAGGATATATATATATATATATGACCTAAGGAACCACCGTCTAAGGGAAGTATTAAGTGAATAGGTGTTCACCCATAAGGACAGCTAGGTAATAACAATATGGTTTGACAGGGGGGTTCTTCTCGTGTTCCTGACCCAGTCCTGGTAGTAAGTAGCCGTTATTATTTCTCGACCTAGAAGGAGGGTTATTATTTATAACATTAACATTATAACGGGGTCTTAAGTGGTTTGAGGTCCGCCATTGGGTATAAGTGACTGGAGGGATGTCCACAATAAATAAACTAAGATATGGTATTAAGTGACCATAAGGATGCCCACCTTAAATTAGCTTTGGGTATTAAGTGACTTCTTGGACATCTGCCTCATATGTTTATTTATGTGTATGCTTATTTGCATAGACATATCGTGAAGAATTTATACTGTCAAATATAGGAGATAGTTATTTCTGAAAAGTTATGTGATTTTCATTCACCAGAATTTTACATTCTCGCCTCCCTCCTTGTAACGACCCAAATTTCGAAACACATCGGAAGTCGTGCCATTAATAAGAATAAAAATAGATAGAAGATAAAATCACGGAAACATCAGAATCTCACAGCAGAATTTTTTTCAAAAGATGATACTTCATAATATTATACAGCATTACATATTACATCAGAGCATACTGAATCTAGTGATACAAGCTATTCATAGTACATTCATAATTATACATATCATTGACAACTAACTTGTAGACTTAATTATACAGTAGATAAGATAAGTAGACCAACACACAGAAAGTTTCATTCTAGCTTCCAAGTTTTATCCAATCCTGATTCACTTGTCTATTCATAACAAGTGTTATGAATACCCAAGAGTTTAAGGGAAACACAGAAAAATAAACTTCGGGTCAGTCAGGGGACTGGTATGAGTGAACAGTTAAAAACAGATGAAAGAAATAAAAATATCTCATAAGTCCACGCTGTGAATACGGAACGGGTTTTTACCTTATGGGATCAAAACACTTTGTATACTTTAAATCAGATATTATCATAGTGTCTATAAGTTTTCACAAATAATTTAGAATCTAGAAGAATGCTTGCATCTCACATTCTCCTATATAGTATACAAAAAAAATCCGCTTGGCACTTATGGAAATTGGATATCTGACTATGACAAGGTATAGGTCCATCTTCCAATGATGTATCTCTAGAGGCGAATACACCTGGGTTCAACAAGAACGTTTGCAACCCGACCCACACATGACCGACCACTCATTTCTCTTGAGTATATCAAATGTATATCTCCAATGGTTGGACTCAAACCACTGTTTCCTGAATGGCAGAATCGATGGAGTAAGAAACAAAAGGAATTTCTCAAGATAGGTGATTATACACCCTAATGAGAGCGACCCACATAGCCATGCTGCCTGCCCGATTTTTGCCATTTCCTAGGTGTGAGGCTTGAGGCTAGACTTACCTTTTCATCATCACTATTTAATTTCTTTGAATGCTACATCATCAACTCCATTGGAAATCACTAATTGATTTCCACTAAAATACTCTGGTTGTCAGGCTAAAGAAGTTTCCCTTTTGTGCCAACAATTGGTACGTTTGAAGAAAACAATGTACGTGATTCCTTTGGAAATACTCTGTCAAACATTCTCCATACAAGTTGTCCTGGGACTGGACAAACCGAAGGCACTATTTAAGAATAGCCCATGTATATCGTCGTCTTCAATTAAAAATCTCTGACGCGTGACGTATAATCAAATCAAAGTGAAATATTTATTTCGGTCTCTTTGAAATGATTAGTGAATATTTTTCCTTTTTAATTATTAATCTAATATGGTTATAAACTAATTTACAGATATAATTACAGTCAAACTACACAGTATGTGATCATCTTATCTATATCTGGTATTTTGATCATCTTTTCAAAATGGGCAATTTTAGTGTGTGCGTCGCAAATGGTTTTTCTTTCCATTTTGTTCTTCAAATTTTGAAAAGAAATACTTACATTATTCTTTTAGAAAATTATATTTTCCATAATTACTCCTTAATCTGGTTATTCAAAAATGCCTTAAATCTATGATTTAGAATTCATTTTACAACTTTTACACTTTATACATTTCGTTAAATTTTCCTTTTGTCTCTTATCAGATCTACTTCTTCTTTCATAAAAATTTCTCTTTTTATTATCAATCTAAACACGATTAAAAACATTATTCACAATTCTTGTATTATAAAGTACTGAACTGTTCATCATCAGTTTCTTATATCAGAGATTTTAGATTTCAGTTTAAAACTGACAAATTCTAACGTATGTGTTACATACGGTTTCTCTACCTTGTTTTGTTTAAAATTTTAAATATTTCGCTAGAAAATAAATTGTTATTTTAAATTATAAACTGAATTTATAATTTAACAAATTTACAATTTCTGTGTTAAATTCTCGACCTCTGTCAAAACCATACTCGATCTTCTACACTTGATCGACTTCTTTGGTTGACTTTTGAATATTTTATTAAAAAATCATTTTTTTCTTATATCTAATTATAAATAAAATTTATAATTTATTTAAATTACAGCTTCTGTATTTAAATTTCAGTCTTTGACAAAAACTGCATTTTTATCCTGATTCACTTCCTGTCTTGTTTTGCTATTTTAATTAAAAATTCTATTTTTATTTAAATATTTATTTTCTCTTTTTATTTAAATCATTATTTAATTTAAAAACTAGTTTAAATTTAACATATATTTAAAAAAAGTCTTGTTTGAAAATGAAAATGGCGAAGTACCACATTTGGTTAAAGTACCAGGCTGAAATCACGGTGTGCGCTCACGAAAAATTTGGCCGATTCTCATGATTTCGGAAAGTACCAGAGTTGATTTGCCAAACACCACATGACTAAAGTACCACCTTCCCTGATCATGCCATTTACCTGCCCGATCACCCTTAGTCCCCATGCGTCAGACCCCTACCCAAAGTACCACCTTGGTAGTACCAAGGTCAAAGTACCAGCCTCACAAAACACGACCGACCACTCCCAAATGCCAATGATTTTGTTCTCGATCACCATGCCTGCATGTGCACATGCACAACCACCCACGGCCCTTCCAACCACCAGCGACCAACCTCACAGATCACGCTTCACCCCCTGATCGCACCACCATCCTCCGATCACCCACACGATGATGCTACAGTATTTTTATTGTTTGAGTTGCCATGGCCAAGAGAGTTCGATCCAAGAAAGCTTCCACTGCGCCTCACCCTAACCATCGATCAATGTCCTCTTCCAAACACGTCATCATGACACCCCGACGCTTCCATTCCCCCTGGACTACACCCCCAAAACCACTCCTCCATCGCACAGTTCCGGCGAGAACGACGACACCCAAAACAGCCCAAAAATACCTAATTTGATCTCGTTCTTCCAAACCTTTCATTTGAAAAATTATTTATAGTTTTCCTAGAATCTCTGACCCTAGATGAGGCTCCACCTTCAACCGCATGGTCCCTGATCGCCTGGATGATCGGAATTTGCCCCGATTCCCAATTCTGATCATCTCAGGTTTCCCCATGATTTAAGTTGTTAAAAATCTTGATTTCACTTTTAAAAATCATTATTTTGATCCATCATTTCATCTGTAAACTCAAATTAAGTTTTCACGAAATTTGAAATTCCACTTTCATTTTGTGATTACAGAGAGCTTCCTGTTCTTTTCAGTTTCAAGTTATATTTACATTTAAAATGTTTTGATCTACTTCTCGACAACTAGGTGGTTATACAGGGCTATTAAGAAACTGTATGAAGTATATACAATCATCTAACCTAGGTTTCTCAGGCCATTAGATCCTATGTTTGGCTGTGTGATCTTTGAAACCAAAACTGATAGGTTCTAGCAATGTACAGAACAATGTAATCCTAACCTATTTAGTACTTAAGGATTTAAGTGCCAATTAATACTCCTTTGATTTGGCAACAAACTGAGATGCAAACAACACACAATTCAAACATCATCATCATCAAGCAAGATCATATTTTCAGTCAACAGAAAAGACAGTAAATAAAAATTTCTTTAGAAAAGTTTACTCACCAGAAAAAGCTTAAACCCATAGCTTCTCCTTCGTTGATCTTAGTATGAAAGACTTGTGTTTGTATGAGGAAATGTGTGTGTGCTCAGGTCTATTTATCGTAAAGAAAAATGTAAAAATATGAATGTAAAAATCAGTTTTTTTTAGATCTTGTGTTTGACAAGTGATTGACAATTCCAAAAAGAAAAATCTTCTGCTCACCAAATCAAAACATCACCATCTCCTATTCACATGGCTTAAATCAGCCTTACTTCACCCTAGAAACACTTCCACATGCACATCCTCTTTTCCTATTGGCCTCTTTGGAATGTCACCTTAAATGCCATGTACATCCTATGATCTTTGACAAATCTTTTCTTGGTTTTTAAACAAATTATATTATCCATTTTGGTACTTACATGATCAGTTTTTGCCTTGGTTATTAAACCAAAATCTCACATGATAACTTGATTTAACACAAAATATATAAATACTTTTACTTGCCTACCAAGGTTAGGCAAAATATGAAAATCTTTGTACTAAAAAGATCTCGACCATGTGATGAAATGGTCATGAAAACATCTTGGAAAATCTCTATATGTTAGTGTTTATCTTGTGTAGGCAAGGTCCTTAGTGTATGCAAGATTTTGTGAATCTTTATGTACATGGTTTATGACAAAATGATCATGTTTTGAAAATGCAAAAGAAAAGTAACAAATTTCAAAAAATCTTGTGATAAAAAGAAAGATTTAAAACTGAAAATATTTAATACCAAAAATGTTTTTCCATGTGAACATATCTCTCTAGATTCTCACTACTAGCCTCTTTCTAGTGTAGGTTGCATTCTTGAATTTTGTTCATGAAACATGCTTTGCAAAAGGAAATGGTTTTCCATGTCTTGGTGATGTACAAGTGAACATGAATTGGCCTTTAAACTTGCTTTGACAAAAGAAAAAGGATTTTGGCATGTTTAACTCAAGTGTCACAAGTTTTCAAATCAAAATTTTGCAAAAACTTAAATTCTAAATCTTTTGAAAAAATGAACAAACATATGTAATAAAAATGGCATTAAAACTTGCTATGTAAAAGTGTTGTTCTTCATACATGTAAAAAATTAAATTTAAACAAACGCTAACAAATACATGCTATCATACATGAATATCTAAAAATGGGTTTTAGTAAGTGCTGTAATATATCCATCTATAAATGCTATTATTCACACATTAACATGTTTTGAAATTTCAAAGTCTGGATGTTAAATGTAAATACGTACTCACGATCAATTAATATTCATGTTAGCGATATAAAATCCCGGGACATTACAATCTACCCCCTTATAAAAATTTCGTCCTCGAAATTTGTAAACAGTAGATTCGAGTTATCGACTTATATATAAATAATTAACACACATCAGCAATTTTCCTATTCATAACCAAAAATATCTGTACAAATTCCCTTTTTAACTCATCAGTCAATTTGCTTAACTCCTTTAAATATTTCCCACAATCTTCATTAATTATCTCCATTTTGGGACTCACAAAACTGATTTAATTTCACAAATCGACTAGTACACATTCCTTGAGTTCATATCCAATTAATACTTATGTCCAACCTTAATTTATGGAAATCCAAATTTTAATACAATTTAAAAATTGTAACTCGATTTCCGGTATCGATATGATTGGATATTATTCTAATTTATTCCAACCATATTTAATTTATCTTAAGGCTGACCCTGGTTAATTAACTCCTTTTATCTAAAAAGAGTAAGGTACCTTCTGAAGCTCCTTCCATTTTCACATTCTCAGAAGTTGATGACTTATCCATTAAAGCATAGATCTTTGGTTGTTGTGCCTTTTTCATAAGTGGAAAATCTTTAACCAAGTGTCCAGGCTGATGACAGTTATAGCATGAAATCTTTTGGGGAATAGCATCACTTGTTCCCTTTGGTTTTTGTTGAGGTTGCTCTGGCTGCTGAGTTTGCTGTGGCTTTTCCGCTGCTGGCTTCGTACAAAACCTAGCAATGTGTCCCTTCTCCTTGCAGTTATGGCATTGCGTATCTTTATAACGCTCTTTGGCTTTCTCCCCATCTTTGGTATTCCTTTGTTGTTCCAGTTCGGATTAAATTTCCTTTTGTTGGAATTCTCGCCACTGGGTTCTCCTGTCTGCTGTTTTGCAACTGGCATCTTTCCTTCTAGTGCCTCATAATGAACTGCCATATCCACTAGATCGACAAACGGAATCTTGAGATGCCCAATCATTTGAAATTGCAGACTATCCTTTAACCCTGCTATAAACATTTCATTCTTCTTGAGTGGGGGTATTGATCAGTTTTGGCCCGAAACAAGAAAGTGAATTGAACTTGTTCTCATATTTGGTTACCGTAACACCCCGTATTTTCTATAAACATATAAGTAACAAATCAGAGAATAATTAAATTTAAATATAAGAATCAAGGGAAATATGTTGCGCCATTGTGTTCATCTCGGAATTCTGCATGAAATCGAGTCCGAGTTTTCGAAAATCGGAGTTCGTATGACCAAGTTATGACCCTCAGAAGTTTCAGGAATTTAAATAAAATAAAACAGCTCGAAAATAAAACCAGAAATTCAATATTCAAACCCAGAGAAGGCTGGCGGGAAAATTCCTGCCCATATACCCAGGTCGATTGGGGAGTCGACCCCTCCTCCCCCTCGACCAGGTCGACTGGGGAGTTGACTGGGGTGTCGACCTCCCCATGACCAGGTCGACTGGGGAGTCGACCTGGGGGTCGACCAGCTCCCGAAACCCAGTTTTTGAACCTGGTTCATTCTGATGTATCCTGTCTAGATTCGTCCGCCTAATCCTATATAAACAGCCCCCTAGCCTCATTTTCTCTACACAATTTCATTCTGTCTATATTCTGCCTCTGTTCTAATTAAAAATAAAAATGGCGTCGCTACTCTGCTGGAATCAAAACTTGGACTGATGCATCTTCTTCCAACCTGAATAGAATTGAAAGCTAAATCAAATCTAAAATCAAAGTTTATAGCTACAACAACAATTAAAAAGGAATAATTCAGCATTTCTGCATCAACAATAGTTTATTATCCCTTCTTAAAACCACGAAAGGCAAGTACAATTATTTTCCGCTATAAACTGTAACTATAATTGTGACATGATTGTAAATCTAAATTTGAGGTTGTGTACGTTCTGTTCTGATATATTTTATTCTGTATCTCTTTCTTCTTTCTGTTCTATAGCCAGGCTACCACGAGCCTGCGCCACATCTCATAAGAGATTAACGCACGAACGCTAAATTTTGGGACAAATAATAATGTATAATTGGACATGAAACTTTTGCCTATTAGACTATTGCCTATGACTATGATTCATTGACTATGAGACTATTGCCTATGACTATAATTCATTGACTATGAGACTATTGCCTATGACTATGATTCATAGACTATGATACTATTGCCTATGACTATGATTCATTGACAATGAGACTATTGCCTATGACATTGAATAAGGAACTATTGTGATTAGTCATCCATAACTATTGTGGTTAGTTGCCTATAACTATTGTAGTTAGTTTCTTATGCCTATTCCCTTAATGATGCTAGATCTCATATTTAGTATGTAACTTTGTTAGTTTATTCCCATTCACTGTTATGGACATCGAGCCTATAGGGCTATTTCTTGAGTATTTAGAGAACTTGGGGAAAACATGTTATACGGGGATTGGGCGTAGCTTAATTAAGTTAATTTGGCATAGCAAATATGTTGGCATAATCTAAATTGGCTATAATAGAGAATGATTTACATGTGTATTAGTCCTGGACATAAATGGTAAACTTGAATATTAAATCTAGTTTTGACATGAACTGTAAGTGGGAATATTAAGGCTAAAATTTGGGGCATATATTGTATTATGAATTATGACCTTGATTTGGGCATGTAAGTTTAGGCTAAATTTATAATTAGGCAAGATATGTCAATGAAACTTTAAGGAATGATTAAATCTGTTATATTGCCTAATCCGCTAGTTCTGTTATATTTCCTAAACTGCTAATTAGATTGAATTGCCTAATCTGCTAATTATGTTAAAATTGCCTTATCTGCTAGACCTGCTAAATCGCCTAATCTGCAAGAACTGTTATCTGTTTAGTCTGTTGAATGGCGTAATCTGTTGGAACTGAAATGCTGAAATTTGAAGTATGCGAATCTGTAGGATCGATTTAAAATTGAGCAAAACTTGTTAATAAAACCTCGAATAATCTGCTGTAACTCGTACAGAAGTTAATTTGTTAAATTAGCATGATTAGTTTGATATTAGCACAGTCTGTGAATGAATGCATTGGCTAAACATGAAACATGGCTAACTCGAGGTTAGAATGAGTTTGCGGCGTAATTCTGCCCAGAATCGCCCGGCACATCCAGTGGCTGCAAATAATAGGTTCTAATGTGAGAAGTTAGTCATAACGTGCTTCAAAACCCAAGGTTAGACCCAGTTTGCGGCAGAAACCTGCCCGGAACCAACCGGCCTAAGCAGTGGCCGCAAACTGTCAGTCTAATGTGAGAGGTATGCGCGTTAATTTTTAATTTATACAAATCTGAGATAAATATGATGTCTAAAACGTGTTGGGTGGGTAGGGTTAAACCAATTGGACTAATGAATTTAACAAACCCATTTCGCGAATCTGTAGGCCCAATTACAAAGTTAGACAAATCTGTAAATCTGTTAAATCCGTATATCTGATCCATTAGTCTGGAAACTTGTCTGATCTGTGAACTAGTTGATCTGAACTCTGTATGTCTGAACTTGTAAACATGTTAATCTGAAATCTGTTAGTCTGGGGACACAAGGTTAGGAGGGAAATTACTCGTGTCATCTGTTGTTTGGGATCCATATTAGTCAGTAACCCTTTCTGGTATCAAAACTTTGACCCAATAGTAGGTAGGGTCCGGGCACGCTTACTGAACTAATTATAAGCGGTTCATTCTGATAATGGCGAGGGGTGTTGATGGTGCGTTCCAACTGGGTCATGTGCGTGCATGGATCCCAGTCTGCCTCTGAGGATGTAAGACGCCGTGACATCTGTAAATAGGTCTGTGCCAATTGGTTGTCACTTTAGGGAGTGATACACCCAACTGTGGGGCCGACACAGGGTATTTATGTATTAGGGGGCCGATCGCTTGGGGTAGGGTTTTAGGGTACACTTAGTTCTGTTTGTTTCTGTTGGTACCGTCTATTTCTGTTGGGTGGCAACACCTGTCTGTTTCTGCGTGGTACCGTCTGTTCGGGTGGTAAAGGCCCATTTACTAGTGTACACCTAATTCTACATTCTGTTTCCGTAGGGATAAATCTATTTTTGTTTCTGTACCTTCTGTTCGGGTGGTAAAGGCCCATTATTAGCATTCTATTTCTGTCTGTTTCTTTTCAGGTGGTAAAGGCCCATTATTAGCATTCTGTTTCTGTCTGTTTCTGTTGGGGTGGTAAAGGCCCATTACTAACATTCTCTTCTGTGGAAATTATTCTGTTCCCGTTTCTGTTTCAGTTTAGACATTGGGGTGACACCTAATTCTGTTATACTGGTATTAGTGCAGAGAAATGAAAAGTAATATTATTCTGTTTCTTCTGTTTAACCTAAGTATATCTGCTGCTCCTGTTACTGTTATCGCTTATCCAGCTTATTTTCATGTCATAATTATTATTATCTGTTCATATGCTGAAAGTCACTGGACTTGCCAAATTTTATGTTTGACCTTGCTTGTTTTCGCCCCCTTTTTCTTCCGTTCTTCCCCACCAGGTTTTCCAAGGAGGGAACACTTTAGCTTGATCCAGATTTCTTCTGCTTGAAGTACTTAGACTGCTTAAAGTATGGCTTGACTCGTTATGGCAGCTTCTGTGGGGATTATAATCTTAAAGTTTTGTACTTTGATGATTTTCCGAACAAGACTGATACTTATGTACTTGAGTTTTTGGTAAAGATGCAACCAAACTGATCTCTGTTTTCCGCTGTAATAAAGTTATAATTTCTCAAGTATTGTTTATCTGTCTTGTAAATTTCTGTTCTGTTTACTAAAATGCTCCACCAAAGTTAAGGCATTCCCTTTTTGAGTGACCTTAACGGAGGTGGGGTGTTACACTTGGTATCAGAGCTGAAGGTTACCAGATTGGGTAAAGTTTTGGAAAACTATTTTCAAAAAGGTTTTAAAAGGAAGTATTTTCAAAAATAAAGTTTATTTTGAAAAACATAATCCCCAAAAAGCCATATATCTATCTTTTCCGTTCTCCGTTTTAAATCTTTTTCTTTCATTCCAGCATGTTTGGGAATCTTAACTTTCCAGAGGGCGTGCCAATACCTAGCTGGTTCAGGAGGTACTTAGAGGCTAGGGCCAATGATGCAAGCCCAGCAGATATTCCTCCTCCAGCTGCAGCGATTCCTCCTCCTCCGCCCCCTCCTCATGCAATTGCTTTTTCAAAAATCTGTAAAGATTTTAGGGCCATGAATGGAAAGGATTTCAAGGGAACTGAATCATTCATAGAAGCAAGGAACTGGCTCAAAGAAACTGAGGATCTGTTCGTTATCTTCGAGGTGGACGATAGGCAGAAGGTACAATTGGCAGTGTGGTTGCTCAAGGATGAAGCTTCCTATTGGTGGGAAGTCATAACGCCGAGAGACCGGTTGAAATATGGATGGATTTCAGAACAAGGTTTGAGACGAAATTCCTCTCGCAAGCTGAACGAAGTCTACAACTAGAAAAGTTCTTATCTCTTAAGCAAGGAAGTATGACGATCAGGGAATACGTCAATCAGTTCAACCAACTGGCTAGGTTCGGACTAGATTTAGTCAACACCCAGCATAAAAAGGCTCTCCGCTTTGTTAAAGGATTGAACGAGCCACTGCACAGCCTAGCCATGACCCACGTACCCATGTGAGCGACTTACGAGAGATTGGTGGACATGGCACTACTGCACGAGGAAGACAACGGCAAGAAAGAGGCAAAGAAGGAAGAACCACAGAACAAGAAAGCATGGCACAAAAAGGAAAAACAAAAGAAGGATGAAAAGTCTGAAGATAAGAAGGAGAAAAAGTGTTTTACTTGTGGAAGCTCGACTCATCTAAACAAGGATTGCAGAAAAAGAAAGGGCACTTGCTTCAACTGTGGTGAGATGGGACACTTCAATAGGGACTGCCCGAAGAAACGGGGGCAAGGGCAGAGGGCAGGACCAACTTCTGGAGGGCAGGAGAACACACTCGAGGCTAGTGGATAGGATAGAAATAGGAAAACTTTATGTAGGAGGTTTAATTTCTTTATCTGATTTTTGAGTTAAAACTCTTTTCTGATTCTGGCATTTCAATTCTGTAATCGATACTCTGCACTTGAATACTAGTATTGTTTCTGATTCCGCTGTAGACTCAGACCCATAAGGGTTATGACTCATCCAATTGTGATAAGTTGGGTATCTGTGTTGAGCGTTAAGTTGACTATGACGCATACATTTTTATCATGCTTAGTTTCCTAAGAATCATTTAGTAATCTGATCTGTACCGGTAATCTGTAAATATCTGAATATTTCTGATAAGGTTGAGATTTCCAGTTTTGACATAGGAGGGTAATCCTCTAGGTGTCAATCTGATGTTGATTTTGGTCTTCAGGGTTGATACTTAGGGGAAATTGTCTCTCAACCAAGGTCTAATGAAAACCAAGTTTTTGTTTATCTGCACTCGCCCCCATCACTCGACTGTATCCTATCGATCGAGTCTTCGACCTATAGATAGGAATTCTATGGATGTAAACATGTGTTTGAGACATGTTATGTTTGATGGTTGCAAGTGGTTGCTCGTGGATGCATATACACACACTAGGCACTAGATCGGCTCGAAAACACTCTCATACTGCATATGGATGTGTGAGCATTTTCAATTTTTGTGGATGAAAAATGATTGACTCATCACATGGATGTTGCATATGAATGAATGGTTGTCACTCATATAAGAATGATATGTATCAAATAGGAAGATTTCATACATGTTGGACCCATGACACTGACATAGTTCGCATTAAGGAGGTCAACTGAATCAGTGGACCGCCTGATCTTTGCATTAGATAAGGAACACATACACACACTTTTGCATATGTTCATACAACACTAGAAGTTTTCTAAGGACAATGGATGCTTGTGAATGATGGTTAAGTAGATGGATGACAGGATGGTAGGACACATTCTTCTTAACTTGATGATTTCGGGGACGAAATCCTTTAAGGAGGGGAGAATGTAACACCCCGTATTTTCTGTAAATGTATAAGTAACAAATCAGAGAATAATTAAATTTTAAAATAAGAATCAAGGGAAACGGGTTGCGCCATTGCGTTCGTCTCGAAATTCTACATGAAATCGAGTCCGAGTTTTTGAAAATCGGAGTTCGTATGACCAAGTTATGACCCTTAGAAGTTTCAGGAATTTAAATAAAATAAAACAGCTCGAAAATAAAACCAAAAATTCAAAATTCAAACCCAGAGAAGGCTGGCGGGAAAATTCGACCCCCCCGACCAGGTCGACTGGGGTGTCGACCTCCCCATGACCAGGTCGACTGGGGAGTCGACCTGTGGGTCAACCTGCTCCCGAAACCCAGTTTTTGAACCTGGTTCATTCTGATGTATCTGGTCTCGTTTTCTGTCTAAATTTGTCCGCCTAATCCTATATAAACAACCCCCTAGCCTCATTTTCTCTACACAATTTCATTCTGTCTATATTCTGCCTCTGTTCTAATTAAAAATAAAAATGGCGTCACTACTCTGCTGGAATCAAAACTTGGACTAATGCATCTTCTTCCAACCTGAATAGAATTGAAAGCTAAATCAAATCTCAAATCAAAGTTTTGAGCTACAACAACAATTAAAAAGGAATAATTCAGCATTTCTGCATCAACAACAGTTTATTATCCCTTCTTAAAACCACGAAAGACAAGTACAGTTATTTTCCGCTATAAACTGTAACTATAATTGTGACATGATTGTAAATCTGAATTTGAGGTTGTGTACGTTCTGTTCTGATATATTTTATTCTGTATCTCTTTCTTCTTTCTGTTCTATAGCCAGGCTCCCACGAGCCTGCGCTACATCTCATAAGAGATTAACGCATGAACGCTAAATTTTGGGACAAATAATAATGTATAATTGGACATGAAACTGTTGCCTATTAGACTATTGCCTATGACTATGATTCATTGACTATGAGACTATTGCCTATGACTATGATTCATTGACTATGAGACTATTGCCTATGACATTGAATAAGGAACTATTGTGATTAGTCACCCATGACTATTGTGGTTAGTTGCCTATAACTATTGTAGTTAGTTTCTTATGCCTATTCCCTTAATGATGTTAGATCTCGTATTTAGTATGCAACTTTGCTAGTTTATTCCCATTCACTGTTATGGACATCGAGCCTATAGGGCCATTTCATGAGTATTTAGAGAACTTGGGGAAAACATGTTATATGGGGATTGGGCGTAGCTTAATTAAGTTAATTTGGCATAGCAAATATGTTGGCATAATCTGAATTGGCTATAATAGAGAATGATTAACATGTGAGAAGTTAGTCATAACGTGCTTCAAAACCCGAGGTTAGACTCAGTTTGCGGCAGAAACCTGCCCGGAACCAACCGGCCTAACCAATGGCCGCAAATTGTCAGTCTAATGTGAGAGGTCTGCGCGTTAATTTTTAATTTATACAAATATGAGATAAATATGATGTCTAAAACGTGTTGGTTGGGTAGGGTTAAACCAATTGGACTAATGAATTCAATAAACCCGTTTCGCGAATCTGTATGCCCAATTACAAAGTTAGACAAATCTGTTAAATCCGTATATCTGATCCGTTAGTCTGGAAACTTGTCCGATCTGTGAACTAGTTGATCTGAACTCTGTATGTCTGAACTTGTAAACAAGTTAATCTGAAATCTGTTAGTCTGGGGACACAAGGTTAGGAGGGAAATTACTTATGTCATCTGTTGTTTGGGACCCATATTAGTCAGTATCCCTTTCTGGTATCAAAACTTTGACCCAACAGTAGGTTGGGTCCGGGCATGCTTACTGAACTAATAATAAGCGGTTCATTCTGATAATGGCGAGGGATGTTGATGGTGCGTTCCAACTGGGTCATGTGCGTGCATGGATCCCAGTCTGTCTCTGAGGATGTAAGATGCCGTGACATCTGTAAATAGGTCTGTGCCAATTGGTTGTCACTTTAGGGAGTGATACACCCTACTGTGGGGTCGACACAGGGTATTTATGTATTAGGGGGCCGATCGCTTGGGGTAGGGTTTTAGGGTACACTTAGTTCTGTCTGTTTCTATTGGTACCGTCTGTTTCTGTTGGGTGGCAACACCTGTCTGTTTCTGCGTGGTACCGTCTGTTCGGGTGGTAAAGGCCCATTTACTAGTGTACACCTAATTCTACATTCTGTTTCCGTAAGGATAAATCCGTTTCTGTTTTTGTACCTTCTGTTCGGGTGGTAAAGGCCCATTATTAGCATTCTATTTCTGTCTGTTTCTGTTCGGATGGTAAAGGCCCATTATTAGCATTCTGTTTCTGTCTGTTTCTGTTGGGGTGGTAAAGGCCCATTACTAGCATTCTCTTCTGTGGAAATTATTCTGTTCCCGTTTCTGTTTCAGTTTAGACATTGGGGTGACACCTAATTCTATTATACTAGTATTAGTGCAGAGAAATGAAAAGTAATATTATTCAGTTTCTTCTGTTTAACCTAAGTACATCTGCTGCTCCTGTTACTATTATCGCTTATCCAGCTTATTTTCTTGTCATAATTATTATTATCTGTTCATATGTTGAAAGTCACTAGACTTGTCAGACTTTATGTCTGACCTTGCTTGTTTTCGCCCCTTTTTATTCCGTTCTCCCCCCCCCCCAGTTTTTCCATGGAGGGAATACTTTAGCTTGATCCGGATTTCTTCTGCTTGAAGTATTTAAAGTGCTTAAAGTATGGCTTGACTCCTATGGCAGCTTCTGCAGGGATTATAATCTTAAAGTTTTGTACTCTGATGATTTTCTGAACAAGACTGATATTTATGTACTTGAGTTTTTGGTAAAGATGTAAACAAACAGATCTCTGTTTTCCGCTGTAATAAAGTTATAATTTCTCAAGTATTGTTTATCTGTCTTGAAAATTTATGTTCTGTTTACTAAAATGCTCCACCAAAGTTAAGGCATTCCCTTTGTGAGTGACCTTAACGGAGGTGGGGTGTTACAGTTACTTTCATGTTCCCTTGTTTGAGATCGATAAAATCCCGATACATTCTAGTCTTTCCTGCAGCTGGTAGAAATTGTGCTTCGAAAGCTTCTTTGAATTTCTCCCAAGTGAAATCTTCCTCAGGAACATTGGTGGTCTGAGCATCCCACCAAATAGCTGCAGCTTCTTGAAGTTGCCATAAAGCTAAGAGACGTTTCTGCTCATCATTCAATTTCAGTCCCTTGAAAATCCTCTCACATGACCTCAACCATGCTTGGACTTCAATGAAAGATTTCGTCCCTTTGAAAACTTTTCCTCCCAGAGTCGTGTATTCCTTACAGATAGTCGCAAAGCTTTTATCCTGCTGGACTGGAGCAACTTCCTCCACAGTTTCTCCTTGATCCTGGGATCCAGTATTACGACTAGTAGTAGTGGAAGTTCCACTAGCTCGACCTCTTCGTCCTCGGTTACTCACCTTAATCACCTGAATATAATAGGTCGTCATTCCAGACTTGATTGGATATAACTAACTTAGGTATATCATCCAAGTTGATTTATTTTAAATTTCAAAAATACGCTCTCTCACACTCACCCAAAGCCTAGGTAATCAGTAACCTAAGCCCTAATACCAACTGTAACGACCCAACTTTCGGAACACATCGGAAGTCGTGCCATTAATAAGAATAAAAATAGATAGAAGATAAAATCACAGAAAACATCAGAATCTCACAGCGGAATTTTTTTCAAAAGATGATACTTCATAATATTATACAGCAGTACATATTACATCAGAGCATACTGAATCTAGTGATACAAGCTATTCATAGTACATTCATAATTATACATATCATTGACGACTAACTTGCAGACTTAATTATACAGTAGATAAGATAAGTAGACCAGCACATAGAAAGTTTCATTCCAGCTTCCAAGTTTTATCCAATCCTGATTCACTAGTCTATTCATAACAAGTGTTATGGATACCCAAGAGTTTAAGGGAAACACAGAAAAATAAACTCCGGGTCAGTCAGGGGACTGGTATGAGTAAACAGTTTAAAACAGATGAAAGAAATAAAAATATCTCATAAGACCACGCCGTGAATACGGAACGGGTTTTTACCTTATGGGATCAAAACACTTTGTATACTTTAAATCAGATATTATCATAGTGTCTATAAGTTTTCACAAATAATTTAGAATCTAGAAGAATGCTTGTATCTCACATTCTCCTATATAGTATACAAATAAAAACCCGCTTGGCACTTATGGAAATTGGATTTCCGAATATGACAAGGTATGGGTCCACCTTCCGATGATGTATCTCTAGAGGTGAATACACCTGGGTTCAACAAGAACGTCTTGCAACCCGGCCCATACATGACCGACCACTCATTTCTCTTGAGTGTATCGAATGTATATCACCAACGGTTGGACTCAAACCACCGTTTCCCGAATGGCAGAATCGATAAAGTAAGAAACAAAAGGAATTTCTCTAGATAGGTGATTATACACCCTAATGGGAGCGACCCACATAGCCATGCTGCCTGCCCGATTTTTGTCATTTCCTTGGTGTTAGGCTTGAGGCTAGACTTACCTTTTCATCATCACTGTTTAATTTCTTTGAATGCCACATCGTCAACTCCATTGGAAATCACTAATTGATTTCCACAAAAATACTCTGGTTGTCAGGCTAAAGAAGTTTCCCTTCTGTGCCAGCAACTGGTACGTTTGAAGAAAACAACATACGTGATTCCTTTGGAAATACACTGTCATACATTCGTCCATACAAGTTGTCCTGGGACTGGACAAACCGAAGGCACTATTTAAGAATAAACCTTGAATATTGTTGTCTTCAATTAAAAATCTCTGATGCGTGACATATAGCCAAATCAAAGTGAAATATTTATTTCGGTCTCTTTGAAATGATTAGCGAATATTTTTCCTTTTTAATTATTAATCTAACATGGTTATAAACTAATTTACAGACATAATTAAAGTCAAACTACACAGTATGTGATCATCTTGTCTATATCTGGTATTTTGATCATCTTTTCAAAATGGCCAATTTTAGTGTGAGCGTCGCAGACGGTTTTTCTTTCCATTTTGTTCGTCAAATTTTGAAAAGAAATACTTACATTATTCTTTTAGAAAATTATATTTTCCATAATTACTCCTTAATCTGATTATTCAAAAATGCCTTAAATCTATGATTTAGAATTCATTTTACAGCTTTTACACTTTATACGTTTTCGTTAAATTTCCCTTTTCTCTCTTATCAGATCTACTTCTTCTTTCATAAAAATTTCTCTTTTTATTATCAATCTAAACACGATTAAAAACATTATTCACAGTTCTTGTTTTATAAAGTACAGAACTGTTCATGATCAGTTTCTTATATCAGAGATTTTAGATTTCAGTTTGAAACTGACAAATTCTAACGTATGTGTTACATACGGTTTCTCTACCTTGTTTTGTTTAAAATTTTAAATATTTCGCTAGAAAATAAATTCTTATTTTAAATTGTAAACTGAAATTATAATTTAGCAAATTTACAATTTCTGTGTTAACTTCTCGACCTCTGTCAAAACCATACTCGATCTTCTACCCTTGATCGACTTCTTTTGTTGATTTTTGAATATTTTATTAAAAAAACATTTTTTTCTTATATCTAATTATAAATAAAATTTATAATTTTATTTAAATTACAGCTTCTGTATTTAAATTTCAGTCTTTTGATTCACTTCTTGTCTTGTCTTGCTATTTTAAATAAAAATTCTATTTAAATTTAAATATTTATTTTCTCTTTTTATTTAAATCATTATTTAATTTAAAAACTAGTTTAAATTTAACATATATTTAAAAAAATATTGTTTGAAAATGAAAATGGCGAAGTACCACATTTGGTTAAAGTACCAGTCTGAAATCACGATGTGCGCTCAGGAAAAACTTGGTCGGTTCTCTTGATTTCGGAAAGTACCATAGTTGATTTGCCAAACACCACATGACAAAAGTACCACCTTCCCTGATCATGCCATTTTCCTGCCCGATCACCCTCAGTCCCCATGCGCCAGACCCCTACCCAAAGTACCACCTTGGTAGTACCAAGGTTAAAGTACCAGCCTCACGAAACACGGCCGATCACTCCCAAATGCCAATTATTTTGATCCCGATCACCATGCCTGCATGTGCACGTGCATAGCCACCCACGGCCCTTCCAACCACCAGCAACCAACCTCACAGATCACGCTTCACCCCCTGATCGCGCCACCATCCTCCGATCACCCCCACGATGATGCTACAGTATTTTTACTATTTGAGTTGCCATGGCCAAAAGAGTTCGATACAAGAAAGCTTCCACTGCGCCTCACCCTGACCATCGATCAACGTTCTCTTCCAGACACGTCATCACGACACCCCGATGCTTCCATTCCCCCTGGACTGCACCCCCAAAACCACTCCTCCATCGCACAATTCCGGTGACAACGACGACACCCAAAACAACCCAAATATACCTAATTTGATCTCGTTCTTCCAAACCTTTCATTTGAAAAATAATTTTATATTTTTTCTAGAATCTCTGACCCTAGATGAGGCTCCACCTTCAACCGCATGGTCCCTGATCGCCTGGATGATCGGAATTTGCCCCGGTTCCCAATTCTGATCATCTCAGGTTTCCCCATGATTTAAGTTGTTAAAAATCTTGATTTCACTTTTAAAAATCATTATTTCGATCCATCATTTCATCTGTAAACTCAAATTAAGTTTTCACAAAATTTGAAATTCCACTTTAATTTTGTGATTACAGAGAGTTTCCTGTTCTTTTCAGTTTCAAGTTATATGTACATTTAAAATGTTTTGATCTACTTCTCGACAACTAGGTGGTTATATAGGGCTTTTAAGAAACAATATGAAGTATATACAATCATCTAACCTATGTTTCTCAGGCCATTAGATCCTATGTTTAGCTGTGTGATCTTTGAAACCAAAACTGACAGGTTCTAGCAATGTACAGAACAATGTAATCCTAACCTATTTAGTACTTAAGGATTTAAGTGCCAATTAATACTTCTTTGATTTGGCAACAAACTGAGATGCAAACACCACACAATTCAAACATTATCATCATCAAGCAAGATCATATTTTTTGTCAACAGAAAAGACAGTAAATAAAAATTTCTTTAGAAAAGTTTACTCACCAGAAAAAGCTTAAACCCTTAACTTCTCCTTCACTGATCTTAGTATGAAAGACTTTTGTTTGTGTGAGGAAATGTGTATGTGCTCAGGTCTATTTATAGTAGAGGAAAATGAAAAAATATGAATGTAAAAATTAGTTTTTTTTTTAGATCTTGTGTTTGACAAGTGATTGACAATTCCAAAAAAAAAAAAAAAAAACTTCTTCTCACCAAATCAAAACAGCACCATCTCCTATTCACATGGCTTAGATCAGCAATACTTCACACTAAAAACACTTGCACATGCACATCCTCTTTTCCTATTGGCCTCTATGAAATGTCACCTTAAATGCCATGTACATCCAATGATCTTTCACAAATCTTTTCTTGATTTTTAAACAAATTATAATATCCATTTTGGTACCTTACATGATCAGTTTTTGCCTTGGTTTTTAAACCAAAATTTCACATGATATCTGGATTTAACACAAAATATATAAATACTTTTACTTGCCTTCCAAGGTTAGGCAAAATCTGAAAATCTTTGTACTAAAAAGATTTCGACCATTTGATGAAATGGTCATGAAAACATCTTGGAAAATCTCCATATGTTAGTGTTTATCTAGTGTAGGCAAGGTCCTTAGTGTATGCAAGATTTTGTGAATCTTTATGTACATGGTTTATGACAAAATGATCATGTTTTGAAAATGCAAAAGAAAAGTAACAAATTTCAAAAAATCTTGTGAGAAAAAGAAAGATTTAAAACTGAAAATATTTGATACCAAAAATGATTTTCCATGTGAACATATCTCTCTAGATTCTCAATACTAGCCTCTTTCTAGTGTAGGTTGTATTCTTGAATTTTGTTCATGAAACATGCTTTGCAAAAGGAAATGGTTTTTCATGTCTTGGTGATGTACAAGTGAACATGAATTGGCCTTCAAACTTGCTTTGACAAAAGAAAAAGGATTTTGGCATGTTTAACTCAAGTGTCACAAGTTTTCAAATCAAAATTTTGCAAAAACTTAAATTATAAATCTTTTAAAAAAATGAACAAACATATGTAATAAAAATAGCATTAAAACTTTCTATGTAAAAGTGTTGTTCTACATACATGTAAAAAATTAAATTTAAACAAACGCTAACAAATACATGCTATCATACATGAATATATAAAAATGGGTTTTAGTAAGTGCTGTAATATATGCATCTATAAATGCTATTATTCACAGGTTAACATGTTTTAAAATTTCAAAGTCTGGATGTTAAATCGTATTTGTAAATACGTACTCACGATCAATTAATATTCATGTTAGCGATATAAAAACCCGGGACATTACACTCTTCTTAACATATAAACAGGACAGTAGGTGGGAACGCTTGGATCAGTAATACCTTGGATTTGGTGCTTGATGTTGGAGGATCCATAGCTATTAGGCATTATTTATGGCAGTATTATTATATTAGGCTAATTAATTTTGATGTACCTATAATTGCATGAGACTCATTGTAACCGGCATTTATGATGGTTTTAATTAAAGATACATCAATTTTAAGTTATTTATTTTATCCCTTCCGTTGTGTGAGATTCTGATTTCGCTTTAGTACGCTATGTTATACCATTTTGTTATAGGAACCAATGATCCGTTTAGAATGGGTCTAATTTTTGATTGGCATTTTTGGGTCGAAATTTGTACCCATTCTGGGTGGGTTGTTACCAATACCAAGCATGAGAGAGAAAGGACCCAAAAAACTTAAATATTTGCTAACACATGTCTTCCCCGTGATGAACCTGAGAGTTGTTATAAGGAGGGGGTCAGAACAAGTCTTGGTAAGTAGAAAATGTAAAACATTGTCCGCAATGCACAGATGTATCCCATTTTGTTTCATCCAAAATCATATGTTTATCAAGGTTAGTAATTCTAACCTAACCTTGTAAAATTTACACATGACGATTAACTACCATACCCAACGTAGAACTTTCCAATGATAACATTGTCGTACTATGTTGAGATAAAAAATTTACACATAAGTTTGAAGCATTTAAACCACCATTAGAACTAATACCCGAAAACTAAGAGGCGGGCTCTCCAACTATTCAATACCTTATTAATAAAGGAAGTAGGTCATCCCTATATAACCACTTATGGCCTCACAATCAATCAAACATAAAGGCAAATCCATTGACCCCTTAATACCTCACTAGGTAGTCTACTACGCCCTAATACAAAATATAGAAATTAGATACTAAGTCCTACTAATCTAAGGCTTCCATTATTCAGTATATTCCCAAATCCCATATAAGGCGAGATATAGTAAACAGTCACTTATAACCTATGGGATAGGTAGACGATTAACATCATTTATGGACTTCTCTCAGTGGACCCTTGTGTTACCATCTAGATGGCCTTATTAGGTGATCCCCTAATCACTTAATATTTTCGTATGGTAGGCAGTCCTTCGGAAATTTAATATTTTATCCCCAGGTGGTCTCTAACCCAGTCAGTTACTATCTCAAGGAAGCGAACTGTCGCAGAGATTACCAATCTCGCACCCAGATTGCCTTTCTAATTATTCTCTAAGTAGGCGACGCTATGAATTATTTCCATTTTGGATTCTTCTTTCAAAAGGGAGGCAGGTCCTATAGTCTCTTAATACCTTACACTTGAAGTAAACCCATTTTAGGAATAATTCTCGCTATGCAATTTACTATCATCATGCGTTCCTGTGGTTAATGATATCTAACATTAGTTGTACATATATTCGACTGCAGAAAATTGCAGACTTTTGTTGAATAAGGCAATTAACCTCACATCGTTAACCTATTAAGTCTAATCCTTAATTCTGATTAAAGATGTAAATTTAGATTTAAATTGAAATTAAGAAAAATCTTTTAAGTGTGTCTTAGTTTGCTCAAGACAATCAAGTTTACTTTGAGTTGAGACATACTCATTAGAAATATTTTATTGTAGGGTAATGAAGTAAAATGACTATTAAGTTTAATCAAACCAACTGCAATAGTAATAATAGAAGAAAAGCACACTATAATTTCAGTGAAAATAAATCAGAGAGAAAGAGAAAAGTGTGATTGACTTGTGACATAATAAACTTTGTCATCCCAACGCAAGTGTTGTAATGAAAATTTTACTGAAAACAATATTTCTCTTGATGACATTTCTTTACCTCATGTGTGTACTTATTATCACATGGGCAAAAGCGGCAAACTAGCATTCATTGATTCAACCATAAAATAAAGTATGAAGATAAATTAAGAGTGAATTGCAATTTAGTTTATGTAAATGAAAACGACGATTATGAGAACATGTAAGAAGTTGATTTAAGAAATAAATATAAGTAAAAACTTTATAAAATAATATGTGATAAATAAAATAATCTAATGCTAACTTTACACAAATTTACTTTAAAATATTAATTGCACATAACGATTTAATTTCATAATTTTAACATAAGATTTAAAAACTCATAGCTTCAATATAACGAAACTTAATGGTAAAGTAAGTCGGAAAGTTTTATTAAGCTCATTGTCAAATTGATTAAGATATGACTTTTAGGAATATTTATTAATGGAATTTGATAATTTGACTAATAAAATTTAATATATATATAAGAATTGAAGTGCCTTAAGTTAAATCGGCAAATTGATTAGCAAAGTATGTACGTAAATAAACGGATTGGATATAAATTTGGCATTGTAAACATATTAAGCCATAATATTTCAGAATAGATGATTTTCATAGAATTAAACTAAGCAGATTGACTTGGTTAAAATAAATAGATAAATGGTATGGTTTAAGTCGAATGAATGCCAAAATATATTTGAAGTTAATATTTTGGATTTGTGTTAATGGTTGTAATAAATTGTATGGTGTTGAATTAAAAAGAAATGATATAGACAATAAATAACTCAATGTGATATGAATTTATCAACTTTCTTGAAATGTAAGTGAAATAGCGTGTTGAAATCCAAAAGTGGTATGTATGAAAATTTCCATGGATCCCAAAGGAATGGAAACCTGATATCCTTTTGTTATTGTGCACTTCCGTGGACATTTAACTTGAGGTAAATTTACTTAGATGATAATGTTAGTCCTGATACAAGTGTTTTGTATTTTTTTTATGCATGATACGGGAGTCGGACCAAGTATTATAGCTTGAGATTTGCATGTGGCGGATTTGGAGATTTGTGAAGAACTCATGTTTGTCCGTCACTTCTTTCATTTCATTTGTATTAATAAAATTTATGTATTAGCCTTCTGCTGTATTAAAATTTTGTAACTCTGATGTATTATATTATTCTATTTCGTTGTAAGATATTATGTAATTCTATGTATATGATTTTGTGATTTGATTCTATTAAACCCCAGAAGCAATAACAGTCTGCTATTTGGTACAGTTTAAGTCGGTTTAATTATTGATCTGAAGCGGTCGAAAGGGAAGGTCATTAAAAGACCTTAGAAGTTATTGCTACTAACCTACAGGTTCCTACACTAATATTTTTTGACTATGGGTATAAGTATTATATATCTTTTGTGAACGCTTATAATAGATACACATGGATCTATTTTTTAAAATCAAAATATGGAACTTACAACAATATAATACACGTTATAACAATTTCTGACAAATAAAAAAAACTCTCAAATTAAGGTAATGCAATCTGATGGTGGAACTGAGTAAAATCTTTAAAAGATTACTTTCATAAGAAAGGGATAACTCACAAAGCAAATGCCCATACACATCAGAACAAAATGTGCCTGTAAAAAGAAAACATAGGCACATCGTAGAGACTGGCTTAACTTTATTAGCACAAGAATGAATGCTACTCAAATTTTGGCTAGATTCCTTTAATACTGTGATGTACCGAATAAATAGGTTACCAACTAGTGTATCAACAGGAATCAATCTATATGAAAAAAATCTTTAATGCTAAGCTAGACTACAATTTCCTTAAATTTTTTGGATGCTTATGCAATCCCTACCTGAGTCCATACAACAAACACAAACTAGAATTCAGGTTTAAGCCTTGCAGTTTTATAGGATATGCTAGAAAGGGTTACAAGTACTTAGATGACAGTGGAAGGGTTTATATAAGTAGACATGTGAAGTTTAATCAAAAAGTCTTCCCATACAATGATAAAAATATCAAAACAACACAAATTTACGATCCAGAAGATTCTATTCACAATTACCTGTATACTCAGAATTTTCAAGTGCAGGTGTAATTGAAAAGACTAATTATGAATCAGCAACAAAACAAATGAAGCTGAACAGTCATTTAGTCAATCACCTGTAAGGTAAACAAATCAAAATGATAATGAAGAAAAAACCGGAAGTCAATGCGAAACTGAAAACAACTAAAGTAAAGAATCACCTAGTACTCAGTGTCAAGTCAGATAATCACATCCAATGATCACGTGATCAAAGAGTGGAATATTTAAGCCTAAAGTTTACACAACATTGATCATGAATGAAGAACCAGTATCTTTGAACAACCGTCAAAGGAAGCAACAGGAGAGAAGCTATGGACAGTGAATACTATGCTCTCGTGAAAAATCAAACATGAGAATTAGTGAAACCACCAAGAGATAAGAATATCGTTGAATGTAAATGAACTTATAGAATAAAAGAAAATCCCAATGGTACAATCTTTAGATACAAAGCTAGACTTATTGCAAAAGGTGACTCTCAGAAACAATGGCTTGACTACAAAGAAACTTTCTCACCAGTAGTGAAGCCATTAACTATAAGAGTTGTTTTAACCATTGTTGTAAGTAAAGGGTGGCCTCCCAAGAAACTAGACGTAAACAATGCATTCGTAAATGGCATACTTGAAAAAAATGTTTACATTGAGCAACCAAAGGGATACATACAAAATTCAGAATATGTGTACAAGCTTGACAAAGCCATATATAGCCTAAAACAATCACCAAGAGTTTGTTTTGATAGATTAAAAATCACATTGGTTAAAATGGGTTTTCAATCTACCAAATCTGATAACTCATTATTTACTGAAACTAGCGAATGCTCTATTACATGTATGGTAAGACAGTTACTCAAAAGTGGAGTAATAATTGTTGGCTATATAGAAACAAAGAAAATTTTGGCTGACTCACTCACAAAATGTCTTCCAAAGACAATGGATTCTATAAAGTCAAAAGAAATGGGACTATAGAGTATGTGAATGAAGATTGATCATCCTTAACAGAAACCCAACTTATATCTTGAAAAGGATAATTCAATGGGTACCAACAAGTTAAGAGAATGATTATGGAACACTAAATCAATAATCCTATAATATTTAGTGTTGGATTCTGCATCAACAAAGCATGGATAATTATTCTTAATAAGCCTAGTAACCTTTAAAAGGTGTATCGCTGAAACACCTTAAGATAGATACCTTTATGAGTATGGATATCAGGTCATTTCCTTTGAAAGTAAGACTGTTATCTAAAGTACGTAGACTCGTGAACCAGGATTAAAAGCACATGGTCATTAACGTGCTGAGCAATACATAACACTTTATCTAAGGAAATCAACATGTGTGATTGTTCTAGTTTTATCATAAAGTAGACTTAGTTCAAGATTCGTTCACCATAGAATCAAAATAAAGCTTTGAATAGTTTACAACAAGTAAAGGTTCAAATCCAAAAGATATTTTTTATTTATGTGTCGGTTTTCACGATGATGAAAAACTTGATCTTAGAACTACATTGGCTTAATCCCACTTAGGTATGTAAAAAGTCACTCTAGTGATTTAACCATCCACTTTATTCATTTTTCTTATTTTGAAAATAGGGGAAATTGTTCTAAATTTTCAAAATCACTTTGGGCATGGAGCTTGTTTTTGAAGAGGAAAGAAAGAAGAAAAGGAAAAATCTTTTGTCCCACACCATGAATGTTTGAAGAAGTATTATTGTAAGAATAGTTTTCTCATAAGGGTGTTGGGAGCTTGGGCTCCCAAATGTGTGTTTTGTTATGAGGATGGAAGTCTTACACCACATACGCACGCGCCTCCCCCGCTATCCATCCGATCGATCTAGACCGGGTACGGGTTTTGTGTCCAATAAGCATGTTTTTGTTTCGAATTATGAGAATGGCAATGGGCTGAGCCGAGCCTATTACAGACTTGAAAATGAATTTAAATAAAGGTGGGTGGGATTTGAATCATTTTTTGAATGTTACAAACGAAGCGGCGTGACGTTTAGAATTCAAACGGTCGCGAAGCCTCCATCCCTATAAATAGCCACGGCAGAATTTGTTTTGGATTATTTCATTTCGCTTCTTCTTCATGACCAGATTTGCAACGCTCTGCAAGTGTTCCGAAATGTTGTGCTGCCAATACTATGTTTTGTGATGCCTCGAAGGTGTTACAAATTCAAAAAGCGTTGCGAATTTGTTCTTCTTCTTCTTCATTTTTTTCTCTACTTGCATCATCAGAAACATATATTAGTGTTCTTGGTCGGGTCAAAGTCGTACAAGCTTTGAATCTGATTACGTTATTCCAAAGCTCCATTGAATCCTGAAAGTCTATAGTTCAATAACCCATTTGTACCTGGTGGGCTGAACTATTGTCTGAAAAAATCTATTACATAGATCCTTGAAGTCTGAAGTACGGAAATATCTTCCTCCAAGTCGTCTCGAACCGCGAAATCCCCAACAATGGTTTTCATATTCCTAATGCTTGGTGGAGATCCAAATTTTTGGTTGGGTCTTTTTGTAAAGGAAGACGACTTTTTCCAAGGGAGAAAATGTGCACCGTACCATTTGCATAGAACTTGATTAATAGTTGGAATAGCAACAAAGTACTTAGATCCAACTATGAAGATCCAAAAATATCCTTGTATGCAAATAAGAAGACAGAAAATTAAATTCAATTGAAAACAAAAATTAACATCTATTAGATTACAAGTTTAAAAATCTTTGGCAATAAAAAATTACAATTTTTCCCTTTATAATTTCCATTTTTTTATCAAACCACGCAAAATTTTAAATTTAGTAATTTTGTAACAAACTTTTACACACATTAGCATTGCAATTTCTAGAAAATATCATATAAATAATGCTAATTTAGTAATTGGGTCCTTGTTTTATTCTAATTTTTTGATACCCCGGAATAAGCTTATCTCTGTGTCACATGAAGTTCAATCTACTCCTTTTGATTTTGCCATGATTCCATTCCAGGCTATTCCTTCAGAGCTTCCTCTACCACAATCTCCACCTCAGCAACCTGGACCACCTCTGCTTGTACCAGACTGAGATCAGGATTGGCTACAGTACCTCTCTCCTATCTTTGTTCGTCGAAGTGGAAGGCACAACAATACTGATGTGGCTAGTAGTTTTTTAACCCCTATAGTTTTTGCTTCAGTTAATAAGAATTTAAATAAAAAATTCAAAGTGCATGGGCGTGAGTTTGCATGATTCACATTACAGTGTCATGTATGCATTAGAATTGGAGCGTATTAATAATCACCAATAAAAGTAGCCACATGGAATGTACGTGGCTTGGGGGATCTATCAAAGTGCTATGCCATAAACCTTGTTTTGTCCCTGTCTTATTTTAGATGTATTAATGCTTCAAGAAACCAAATTGAATGACCCATCTTGCTATCATTTTAGACTAATTGAAGGTGCATTTTATCTGGTTGGATTCATGTTAATGCCATTGAGTCGAGAGGTGGTCTCATTACTACATGGAATGAATCGTCCTAGTCCCTTCATCAAACTTTTTCAAACCAATCTGCTTTGCACGTTGCTATTAAGCATCTTCCCTTTAATATTGTTTACTTCTTATCTAATATTTATTGTCCTCAAGATGCTCAATGAAAGAATGAATCTTTGGTCATACTGTACACAACTTGCTAATAATTTTACCGGACTATGGCTTATCGGTGGAGAAATTAATACTACTAGAACTGCATATAGACGAAATTCTGGCAATATCTCTGCTGATTCTGATGCCTTCGGTTCGTTTATTTTTTGTTGTGGCCTTCTGGATCCCCCAATAAACAATCGTTCTTTCACTTGGTCTAATCATAGATCCGATCCATCTCTCGCTAAACTTGATCGTTTTCTCTTTAATTCTGTTTGGGAGGATCTTCACACCTTATCTTCTGTTCATGGCCTTGCCACTATAATCTATGATCACTGCCCTATCCTCCTTGACTCTGATTCTTTACCAAACCCTAAACATCCTTTCAAATTTGAGCACTTTTGGCTCCTCGAACCTTCTTTTGATGAATTTGTCAAAACTGTATGGTCACAAGCTCTTCAATTTGAGTCTGCATCTCATCGTGTTGTTTTAAAACTCAGATCTTTAAGGAAGTTAATCAAGCCTTGGGCTAAATCCATTTGGGGGTCAATACGCACTCGTATTTCATAGATGCCATTCTTGACCTTAATATTCTAGAAGAATCTCGCTCTTTGAATGATGATGAGAGTAATAATCTAAAGAAGCTTGAAGATGAACAAGATAGACTATTTAAACAAGAGGAAGTTAGATGGAAACAAAGATCAAAAGCAAAGTGGATAGAAGAAGGTGATAGAAATACACCTTATTTTCATCGTTTTGCCAATGGAAGACGTTGGGCATCCATCATCTCTGAAATCATCCTCAATGACCAATCTTATAATGATCATGATGATATCCTCCGCCTGTTTGATAATTATTATCGTTCCATTCTTAGTAGTTCCCCTCCACCTTTACCTGACATTGATTGGTATTTTTTGTATTCCAACCCTTCATTGATTCCTATTGATCATCCTTTCACTAAAAATGAAATTTGGGCTGCTATTAATGAGATGGATGATGACAAAGCCCCTGGGCCTGATGGTTTTGGGCCATGCTTTTTCAAACACTTTTGGGCCGTTGTCAAAAACGATACAATTGATATGTACATGGAATTCTATGAAAACCCTCATCTTATTTCTAGACTAAATTATGCTAACATTGTTCTGCTTCCTAAACTTGCTGGTGCTAACACCTTATCATCCTTCCGTCCTATCAGCTTGCTTAATACCACTTTCAAAATCATTACAAAAATCCTTGCTAATCGTCTCCAAGCCGTCATTTCTCCTCTTACTGGTCCTCAGCAGTCAGCTCTTATCCTTCGTCGTAACATACTTAATTCTAATACTACCACACAAGAGAATATATCATTCTGTCATAACACTTCCACTCCTGGTGTTCTTCTTAAATTAGATTTTTCCAAAGCATTTGATTATGTTAACTGGGCTTTTATCCTCCAATTGATGAAGCATAGAGGTTTTCCTATTCGACGGTGCAACTGGATAGAATGTCTCCTACAAACCAGCTTCTCATCCATATCCATCAATGGTACCTATGGAGGTTTACTTAAATCAACTAGAGGTATTAGACAAGGTGATCCACTTTCGCCACTTATTTTTGTGTTGATTGCTGACGTGTTCAATCAAATGATGAAGAGAGCTAATGCTTACAACTTCTTTGATGGCACTCACCTCCCTAATTCGAGCTTATCAATCTCTAATTTTAAATTTGCATATGATACTATCATTGTTTCATCCCCTGATCTTAAGCACATTCATAGCCTCAAAGTCATTCTCTATGTCTTTAAACTCATCTCTGGTCTTTCTATCGATTTCTCCAAGAGATCCATCATTATGCTGGGTAGATCTGCTCATTATAGTCCTCCTATCTCATCCATCCTCAACTGTTCCATTGAGCATTTTCCGATTGTTTATCTCGGTATTCCTCTTAGACCGTCCAAGCTTTTGAAGGCTGATTGGTATCCACTTATTAATAAGATTGAATCGAGATTAGCATCATGGAAAGCTAATGCATTATCTTGTGCTAGTCGTTTAGTGCTTGTTAAATATGTTCGTTCTACTATCCCCACGTATTGGATGTCTTTTCACAAGCTGCCTATACAGGTAATTAATAAGATTGACTCGATTAAGAGTTCTTTTCTTTGGAATGATAATAATATCAAGAGGCTGGTTAACTGGCAGACCGTGTGTTTGCATCGTGACCAAGGTGGTCTTGGGATTGTTAATCTTCGAACCTTCAACATTGCATTACTCTCAAAATGGCTTTGACATATTATTTCTCTAGGCAATTTCATTTGGAAAGACTAGATTCTAGCAATGAATTATGCAGCGAACCCGCATTTTGTCTTACACTTTCAGCCAGCTGCAAAACCATCTCCTTTTTGGGCTGGCGCCATCTCTGCCATCCCACATATAAAGAATTTGTTTCCTGTCAAAATTGGCAATGGTGCTTCGTGTTTCTTCTGGCTTGATATATGGCATGATCAATTTCCATTATGTCGTTGTTTCCCTGCTCTTTTTTCTTTGTCTTCTCCCTTGAACATTTCCGTTGAAGCTGCTTTGCTTCTTCGACCTTATGGTCTCCCCCCTTATTCCATCTTTGATATTCCAGTCTTCCTTGCCATCCTCGCAATCTCTAATCTCCTCCTCCATGTCCTCCTTTCTGCCATCCCTGATCGATATACTTAGGCTTTATCTATCAACCGTGGCTTCTCTGTTGTGTTATTGTATCATTTTCTGAATTATTCCGGTTGCTCTTTTTCTTTTAGCAGACTTTGGAAATGTTCGCTTGCCACCCAGGATCCTCTTCTTCCAATAGTGTCTCATTCATGAAAGAATTAATACTAGAGCTAGATTATATCGTCGTAATTTGATCACAAACCCTAATTGTGCATTATGCTCCAGCCATGAAGAAACGATCTACCATTTATTCTTTGACTGTGACGTTACTTACCCTATCTGGGCTGCTCTTTGTTCCCATATTCTTGGGTATATTCCTGTCATTTCATTTGTGTTTGATTATTGACAATACGGCTCGGTTAACTCTTCATTGGACTCTTTCCTATGTATTTATTGTTGGTGCATTTGGAAAGAAAGAAATGCATCAGTTTTTGATAAACCATTGAAGTGTTTTGATGAGATTTGCAGACTTATGTCTCATTATTTCACTCTTGAACAGGTTCTTCTTCTGCAGCACGCTTCAGGCTGGCTCTTCCTCATCATAGCAATTCTGTTGAATCTGTTGGTAGCTCAATCCCGGATTTGCACTAATATGCTTCTCTCCTACACAGTATGCTTTTGCCTTCAGCGTTGTTACGTATCTCATGTTGCCACTATATATATGCTTGTATGCTGACGTATGTTAAATAACGTTGGTACTTTGATTACTGTTTTGGCTGTTATGTAAATCTTATCGTCATTGCTACCGGTTGGGCTTGTCAATTGGGTTAAGTACTATATATTATATATTAATCGGCAGTGTAGTTCCACGCTACACTGCCATTTTTCTTAGAAAAAAAAAAAAAAAAAGTACTTTTTTGTATCTACCCACATTTTATGATATGGGAATTTTATGTTTTCCCTTAGTTTTCATATAAACTAAAACATTCACACCATCGCGATTCAAAGGATCGAACCATGAACATCTCAGTGCTGATCATGGGATTATCAAAAGATTCAAAGCAATGCCAGCCTTCCTTTCTTGTTTTCTCCAAGGCTTCTTAAAGGACAATGTGATTTAACTTATATGGTCATATTATGTAAAGACTCCCTGTGTTTCAGATATAAACCAATTATTTCAGTAATAATCATATGAGAGTCAAGATTATACTACGGTACAGATGTATACACTGAAATCTGAATCATTGATATCTCAGTTCATTTTGGATCAAATATCCTTGCTCCCCACAATAGTTAAGATTATACCACATAGAACATTTAGAAAAATAAAACAAAAAGAAAAACTAATTGATATCAAACATCAAACTCTAAGCAGATAAACGCTAAGTTCAGGGCCAAAACACCCATCCGGATTCATCATATAAAACGCCTCCGAATCCCTGCTCCCCACAACCCTGTCAAACTTCCCTCTCATGTACACAACCTCTCCATCTTCACTTTCAAAAACTCCTGCGCCTGAAGTAACCATTTCAACTTTACTCAGCACCTTCACATGATCTTCTCCACATACTCCCCTTCTCATCGCATACCCGCATCTCTTCCCATTACAGTACCCTCTCCACACCCTCTCTTCCACAAGCCTTCCACCATTACCATGCTCCTTCTCGCATTCTAATGCAATTCTAACGAGCCCCGATGCCATTTCCTTCACAAAAGCCTTCGTCCCCATCGCCAACTCTATCACTATCGTCGAGTTTGGGTTCGAGTTCATCCGAAACGCGAAGTTTATGTTGCCTTTACGGTACCCGAACAATGTGCCTATCACTTTGTCCTTTGCATGTCCGTTCCTTGAAAAGAACGAGTGTAGCTTGGTGAATATCTTAGTTTTGGCCGTTGAAAGAAACATTGTGTGTTTTGCAGTGTAGTTTTTATGAGAAGTGCTTGACGCTGACGACTCTTCTTCCTCTTCTTCTGTGCTGTGACTGCTTACCCTCTTCGTTATCCAATTCAAGTGTCTTCTTGAGAAGGACATGTCGTGGGGACTTCTTTCCATTATTGATTTCATGTTTAGGGTTTAAAATGTCAGGTGGATTATGTGATAAGGGAACTGAAGTGGGATGGGGTCATATATATAATATATATCATATGCATAGCAGGAAGAAGCTCTTTTTATTCTGTTCATACATTCTGTGAGCTTGTTGTTTTATATGTTTATTTTTGTCACACTGTCTAGTTTAGCATGTAAATTGCAGGCCATTGTTTAGTATTGAGGTGACAACACTCTACTTTGTATATTCCTGCTTTATAGACTTATTTTTGCTGAAAATTGTGTCTAAAAGCACACTACTATGTAATACTACTCAAAAAAAAAAAGTAGAAACATTTTGAAGTTCCACAGATTTTGAAATGCTAATGTTTAATTAGTGATAAACCCTGAAAGTTCCTTAGAACAGAAAACTGATTGTATAAGTGTTATTCTTTTGATATTCATGTGATTAAAAACTTATTCAAAACTGAAAACAAGTTCTTTGAATTTTGAAAAGCAATTAAAACCATTCTAGGCTTCTTGGTCCAACTACTTATAATCCAGTACAGATATTCTCAGTCCTGGCCAATAATGAATGAATGATTAAACAATGTCTGAAACTTATACGAATCGTATGTAAAGAGAAAGAGACAGAACAGAAATTGGGACAGAATCTTTGACTGACAAATGTTGGTAGACAAGAGCTGAAACTGTGAAAGTGGAGAGGAAAAAGGTAAAAAGAGATTGCAGAAAACAAAGGTACGACTTTCTACTGGGAAACAAGGAGACATGAAAAAAAGGTAATGTTGTTGTCTGATGATGTATGAGGATGTCCTCGGTTCCATTCACACTGTTTACCTGTTTCATTGGAAGAGAGCTGCGTGTAAAAGATTTGACAGAGTTAGCCCTTGATGCCAAGGAAGAGATACAAATTAAGGCTACATTAAAATGAAAAAAAAAAAAAAAAAAAAAAAAAGCTAAGTAAAAGTAGAAAAAAGGAAGCCTACATCTTATTTCCTACCCTTTTTGTTGGCTATAGAGGATAAAATAGATGAGAGTGACTCTTTTGAATATCTAAGAATTAAATAAAAAAACATGCAACGGAAAATATATTAACCTTATAAAACTAAAAAAAGCATACTCTAATTTTTGGAAATCATAAATGATTTTCTAAAAATCAATAGAAAAAAGAAAAAGAACCGTTGTTCCACGATTTTTGAACCTTAAAAAAAAAAAAAAAAAAAAAAAAAAAAAAAATCATGTTAACACATTCTCATGCTTTGTTTGATTCAAGCAACCTAAATTAAATGTCGTCTGCAAGATGATAGAAAATAGTCGTTTTTTTTTAAATCTTTTTTATTTCATTAGAAATAAATTAAGTTTTAAGAATCTATTTTATGACTAGCTTTTCTTTTTGAGAATTTATAAGAAATCGTTGCATTGAAGGCGCAATAATTGTTTCATGTTAAATGTTCATTTTTTGTATATTTTTATTTATTTTAAACGTTTCAAATTTTGATGTATCAAATTTTATCAAGTGGAAATACACATAAGGTTAAACTTAAAAAAAAGTTAGATTGAAGGACATCAAGTTGTATTTTTAGACTAAAGGACAAAATTTAATAAAAACTAGACTCATGCATAGTGCTAAATATAACTAGCATTTGACACAGTGTAAAGCTGTAGTTTATAACTAGTACTTTCATATAGTGAAAAAACCGTACACAATGCTAGTTACATTCAACATGCTTTTCTTCAAATTAATTCTTTTAAAGCTGGTCCTTTAGTCTAAAAATGAAATCTGATGTCTTTCAATTTTTTTTTTTTAATTTGTCCTTCTCTCCTCTCTCCTTTATAAAATGATCGCGTCTATAACGCAATATTACATATTATAAAATTTTGAGTTTCCAAATATTTTTGAAAAAGAATCTTTATATTTTTGAATGCTTTTAAAAAGAATAGACCATTTAACAAAATTTTGACAATATTATATAAAAAAATATTTTTAAAAATTATTTAGTATTTTTTAAAGAAATAAAACTATTTTATAAGTAGTATTCAATATCTATTTAGTATTTTTTAAAGAAATAAAACTATTTTATAAGTAGTATTCAATATCTAGTTTTAGTTATTTTTTATGAGAATACATTTTTACATTCCGTTATCAAAATAAATATTTGCAGTGTCAAAATAAAAATGTAATAATTTGGTTTTTCAACCTCCAAAGTCGATGTAATACATTCACGGTATTCACATACTAAGCTTCTAAGCGTCGAAAGGTAAAATCATTAAGGGTAAAGAAAACTAGATAGAAAAGAATCTCACAGTAGGAAGAGTCTAAGGATCATGCAATGTAGATAACATATAAACATGAATGCAGATGATAGCAGTAAATAACAAAAAGGTTATACCATAGATATTTTTTATAATGGTTCGGACCCGTCCTAGCTCTAGTCCAGACACCCTTCTAGAATTTTACTAACCTCGTTTCACTAAAAGGAATAGTTTTAAAAACACCACCTGATTTGCTGCCCACAAGCTAATCCACTTGATTTCAGTTACGTGCTAACATATACGTCGGCCTTGTCTGAGTTACGTTACAGGACTTTGAATACAAGAGAATTTGTTTTCCTTGATCTTATGCATTCTGTTACAATACTAATTTGTCAAATGCAACATATCCTTTGTATTATACTCTACTCATGTAGAGTATATATATTTGTGTATATGTTCAGAAAAGAAGATAAAGATTGCTTTAGAATGAAAAATTTAATGCGTACTTCGCTCATATTTTAAGCAATGAAAGTAAGAACCAATAAATTCAAGAATATATAGAGTAGAGTGAGAATTGAGGATCTGATCTCAAATTGAGTATGCATTTATATTCCTGTAACACCTCAGAATTTAACGTTAGTTAAATTAGCTATTTAATTAGGATTCAAGAATAGAATTTGAGCAAATGATAGAGTTTAACCATGAAACTTGTGCGGTTGCGTTCGTGATGGAATTTTGGTCTGTTTGAAACTTCGTGAACGGAGTCCATATGAAAAACCATATACAAAGTACGAAAGCGGATGGAAAATAATTAATCAACAACTTATATATAAATGGTAATTAATATAATCATTAACACCCCCTCCAAAGGAGGTAGGTCCATCCAAGCGGTCGACCAGGAGATCACTCGCCCCACGATACCTGCTGGTCGCCACATCTTGTGGCAGCTAGGATTTTAAGCATTATATATTTATATCAACGGACGAATTTCATTTAAATTAAATCTAATGGTTTTACATAATTTAAGCGCCTATAAATAAAAGCTTGGACCCCCTATTCTTTGCTCATATTTTTTGGAAGCGGCAACGAAACTCTGCCATTTCCATTTCCCTGATCTCTTGCACATCTTCTATAACAAATTAGTTTTCAAATCAAACAAATAAGGATTTGAAAAATATGAATATAGAAATATGAATAAAGGTTGGTTCTACATATTAGGTAAACTTTTTTTTTTCCTTTTTTCATTTCTTTTCCATATCTTAAATCTTAATATGTATACCTATCCCTTTATTATGTATATTATAGATCTATAGGGATTTGGAAATATAAGCTTAAAAGTTGTGTTCCAACTTGGATTTTGGAATAGCTTTCAAATGAGTGGGAAATCCATTCATTTTTTCTAATATCAGATTTATTGTGTTCATGTTAACTTGAATCTATATGCCCAGAATCTGATATTTATTTGTAGGCTTTTTAGTTATAATATTCAAATCTTACCTAGCATTGTTTCTTATATCTTATAGTTATTGTTTGCACATTAAATCTAGAAACTATTCCCCAAATATTATTAAGGTTTATGTAGTTGTTTATTCCAGATTTGTAGGAATGAGTGTAATTTTAAGAATCGTGTAAATTGCTATCCTGAATTATAAATCTATTTGTGTTTTGTAATGTTTGGGGTTTTTGCTTGATTTTTGCAAATCAACCTTTTTTGTTCTTTTTCTATAAAAATGCATTATTTGAAATTTACAAGAATTATTAACAAAATATGTAGGAAAAGATGTGTAAATTTACGTTTTTTGTATGTAGTTTATATTATCTATTCCAAATAAAATATTACTTATTTCTTGTGGTCTTGAATATGTCAATATTTCCATTTTTTTAACTAATTGGGCAAATGTAACAGCCCACATTTTACGTTTCGGAGGATCGTAAAATATTTATATTTTATTCCCTAAGGGTTGGATCATTCTCATATTTTAATACGTTGGTTATGGGGATGTGAGACATATCCATAATTTTTACCAATTTTATTTGTAACCATTTTGCCCCTGTCAATCTTGTACAGGGAATAACTTTTGACTTGGATTGAATTAGGTGCTGAGATCAGTCTCATTGGAATGGAAATGATGTTTTCCATTCCGTAGAGCGGTTACATTAAAGATTTGGCTCAACGATTTGGGAGGAATCGTCGTTTTTGTGTTTCACAGTTAGTTGTTCAGGTTTTTTAAGCTATAATGGAATGATTTGGAGAGGCCCATTAGTGGGCTGGTGGGAGGCTATAAATAGGCGGTTAGAGGTATGGAGAATAGTTTACTTTCTCCATTCTCTCATTTGGTTGAGCTTGTGATCTTCCTTGCTCAATCCAAAAACACCTTTCCACCATTAAAATCTATATATAAGGAAGAGAATCGAAGATCTACATCGTTTGAAGCTAGACCTACATCAATCGAAGAGAGAGTTCATCGAATCGGAGAGTTTAGAGCAATTTGTTCACTGCTTGGATTTAGATTCAAGCGTTTTTGTGTTGTTTTGAAGAATTGGTGAGTGATATGCATCTCTCACACGCATTCAATCAAGTATATGGGTTGTATGATCATAATTTCATCATTCTGAGTCATTTTCACCTATATCTACATCATGGTAAGTGTGATTTCATATGAATCGCTTTAGGATCTGAAACAACAATTAAACCGGTAATTTCCATATAGTTTCATATGTTCATGCAAATTAGATCCATTATTTTAGTCATTTATTCATTTATCATGATTTTGGTGAATCTTACATAAATATTGATGATAATTGTCATTTTCATGTTGTTAGTGATTTCATAACATGTGTGTGGTTGATTTGGATAATTTGGCTTAGTTGGTTTCGTCGATATCGTCATTCGGCGAAGATTTAGTCGAAGTTTGTCCATTTCAGTGTATGGATCACACGAAATCTAGGAAGATGGATCACGCGAAATCCAGGAGGATGGATCACACGGAATCTAGGACGATGGATCACACGAAATCCAGGGGGATGGATCAAACGGAATCCATGGGGATAGATCACACGGAATCCGTAAGGGTGGATCACATGGAATTCGTAGGGATAGATCACACGGAATCCATAGGGATGGATCACATGGAATCCATAGGGATGGATCACACAAAATTCATAGGGATGGATCACATAGAATCCAAGGGGATGGATCACACAAACCGCAGTAGCATGGATCGCGGAGGGCCTAGTTGTCTAGAGAAGGCAAACATATGAGTCGCGAAGGCGTATGGAGTTTTTGCTAGAACTAGGGTTTACCATAAGCCCTTGACATATGACGGGTAGCCGTCATACAATTAACGATGGTTTCGACACAACAAAGAGCAGTGATACCCAGGTCTTGGATGTTTGATTGTTTGTTTGTACCATCTCACGTAGATCGTCTAAAGTCGAATGAGATGTTGGGTGCTTGTCTGATATTGGTTTAGGCCTCTGGGCTTGTGCTTGAGGAGCGTTGAGTTTGATTAGGATGGTTTACATGAGATATAACTAGATGTTATGTTTGTTATTGAGTGATAGTTGTTTGACATTGTTTGGTTACTTCTGGTTGCCATGGTTGAACTTTTGTTTCTTAATTGTTTGGATTGTAAAGGCTATCATTGTCAGGTGTGGGAAGGCAGGTGTGAGTTCTTCTCTGATATTGGGTAGTGGTTGGTAAATCTACCTATTCTCATATACATTGTTGATGATGTTAGATAGCTGTTTTATCACTCGCTAAGACCGTTGTTTGACTCAAGGTTTTATGTTTCCCTCTTATTACCTTGGGTTGTTAATCCGGTTGTGGATGGACAGACTGAGTAACAGGTGGCAGGAGATACCTTAGCGAGGACGATGATGTTGATCGATGACGAGCTGGGGGCTTAAGTACCAGTTTTATTACTATTTAGCATCTTTGTTTCCGCTGTTTGATGAGTGTTGTAGTGAGGCTTCTTGTACAAACTTTGATGTTATATATAATTGACGTATGGATGATCTTTTAGGATGTTGTGAAAGTTTGAAAGTTTGATATATGATGCTTCACTATTTCTACCTGTTGTGTTCTATTGTATTTCATCCTTGCGCTGTGAGATATGCGACGGGTACTGCGTATGTTTACCTACTCTGATGTTTGTCCATAACTGTCTGGCACACCTTATAGTGCACTTTTCCTCTTATTAAGTGCAGGAGTTATAGGCGGTCGTCACATTTGGTGTCAGAGCTCTGGTTAACGATTTTAGCCAAAGTTCAAAGATGTAATAACATATAAGAGACGTACTTGTAGATTCCTGATGGATGCATACTATATATTAGTGTATATAGTAGTAGTGTTGAACTCCGTTAGTAGTTTTTCTCGTAAGTGGCCAATCATTCAATATTGCAGATTTAGAATGAGTCGTCGAGCATCGAGACACGCTGTTAGGGAGAGGACTATGCCTGGAGGGGAAAATGGCGGTACACCAGGTTACTCGGCCATGTTTGAAGCCATGATTGAGGCATTCATGAGAAGAGTACCCTCTCCAGTGGTAGCCACGGTAGATGTAGGTATGCGATGCCTAGGGTTGTGGATTTTGTGAAGCTGTGTAAAGATTTCACATCTCTAGGGGAAAACCATTCAAAGGAACGGAATCGACCAAAAAGTTTCAAAGGTGGTTAGATGCTTGTATTCGCATTTTTAGAGATTTGGGTATAGATGATGCAACCAAGAGAAGGCTTGCATCAAGGCAGCTGCTGGGCAGGGCCATGGAGTGGTGGAATTCTGTTACTCTTGAGACTCCGGAAGAAGAGATAACTTGGAAGCAGTTCCAAGTTAAGTTTGAAAAAAGTTTAACTCCACTGCTTAGAAGTCTGTTCTATTCAAGAAATTTGTGGAGCTAAAACAGAATGGTCGGCCAGTGCTTGATTATGTTTCTGATTTTGAGGCCTTGTCGAAGTATGCTCATTCATATACTGACATTCCTTATCAAAAGAATGAGATGTTCATTATGGGTTTGGACACCAGCATAGGGAGACCATTGGTGGATCTTCTTGACGATCCATATGAGAAGATTGTGGAAAAAGATGTGAAACATGAAAGCTTGTTTCCAAAGGAAGGAACCGTTGTTGCTACAACCAAGGAAGCTCCAAAACCACAGCAAGATGGTAATAATAAGAAGAGAAAGCATCAACAACAGAAAGGATAGGATCGCAAGAAGAAGCCAAAGAGTGAGGTGGTTTCCTTTAACTGCCAATAGAAGGGTCATTTTGCTAATGAGTGCAAGAATCCAAAGGTTGAGAGGAAGTGTCACAACTGTGGCAAGACTGAGCATCTCATGAAGGACTGTCTAGAGCCAGCTAAGGGAAAGCAGATAGTGAAGGCTTATGTTTTGGAAGCTGTGTCATCTTCTTCAATAGTTCCTACTGTAGAGGAAAAGGGAAAGGGTGCCTTCGTTCGAGGTACTCTTTCAATTAATGGTGTTTCAGTTTGTGAGTTGTTTGATACTGGAACATCACATTCTTTCATATGTAATGAGCTTGTGTATCGCTTGGGTTTGGAACCCGAGTTATGTGATAGACCTTTGGTTGTGACTAATCTGGTTGGGGATTCGTCCAGCCTTTGTATGCTTTGTCGTGGTATAGTCTTATTGAGTCATGGTTGCTCTTTTATGTGTGATTCCTTTGTTTTGAACTTCGTTGGGTTTGGGATCATCTTGGGCATGGATTGGCTCAAAAGGTATGCGGCAAGAGTGAATTGCGAGAAGCTGGAGGTGAGAGTCGGGGATGTGGAAGGGCGAAAGGTGTTGATTAGATGCAAGCCCGAAGAGGGGTCTTTGTAAGCTATCTATATTCGCTTGTGATTCCACAAGAAGGATTGCCATTGGTGTTGATCGCAAGTGAGTTTAAAGATGTCTTTGACGAGGTCAATGGTTTGCCGCCGCATTGTGAGATCGTGTTTAGGATCGATTTGGTCAAGGGTGTCAGACTAATCGTTATGCCTCTTAGGCGGATGGCACCTAAGGAACTGCAAGAGTTAGAGGTGCAAGTTTGTGACTTTTTAGGAAAAGGATTCATTCGGAGGAGTGTTTCCGAATGGGGTGCACTAGTTGTGTTTGCAACCAAGGCAGATGGCTCATTGAGGTTATGTGTGGATTATCGTGAGCTGAATAAGGTGGCCAAGAAGAACAAGTATCTGTTGCCGAGGATAGGCGACTTGTTCAATCAGCTTCACGAAGCCAAAGTGTTTTCTCAATGGATTTGTCAATGGGATTACACCAGTTGAGGGTGGCAAAGGATAGTGTGCCGAAGACTGCTTTTTGGACACCATCCAGTTTCTTTGAATGGTTGGTGATGCCATTCGGTTTGAATAATGCACTAGTGTATTTCATGGATCTTATGAATAGGGTTTTCAGAGATTAGTTGAACAAGTTCGTGCTTGTGTTCGTGAATGATATTCTGGTTTACTCTCGGAATGAGAAAGAGCAGAAGACGCACTTGCGAGTTGTTTTGAAATTTTTGCAAAAGCATCAGCTGAAGGCTGAGTTTTCGAAATGTCACTTCTGGAAGAGCGAAATGAGGTTCTTAGGCCATGTAGTTTCTGGAAATGGAATAGAAGTTGACCCTGATAAGGTGGCAGCAATCCAGGACTGGGATAGACCTAAGAATGTGATGGATGTTAGGAGTTTCCTTGGGTTGGCGGGATATTATCGCCATTTTATCAAGTAATTCTCAAAGATAGCTGCACCATTAACATGATTGATGAAGAAGAACAAACTGTTCACATGGGATGCAAAGTGTGAGCAAGCTTTTGGGATCATGAAAGAGAGACTGACAAGTGCTCCTTCTTTGATGATTCCAAGTGGGAATGAATAGATGGTGGTATACACCGATGCATGTGGTACTGGACTAGGAGCAGTACTAATGCAGAAGGATAAGGTTGTGGCCTATGCGAGTTGATAGCTGAAGCTGCACGAAAGAAATTATCCAATTCATGATTTGGAGTTAGCGGCGATTGTGTTTGCTCTGAAGATGTGGAGGCATTACCTATTGGGAGTTCGATTCGAGTTGTTTACGGATCATAAGTCGTTTAAGTATCTTTTCTCCTAAAAGGATCTGAATTTTCAGCAACAACGGTGGTTAGAGTTTCTGGCATCGTATGATTTTGGTATAGGCTATACTCCAGGAAAAGGTAACGCTGTTGCGGATGCGTTGAGTTAGAGACATGCAGTATTGGGAGCAATGTTTTTGAAATGGAAAAGCCTTGAGTACTTGCAGGATTTGATTTCAGACCACGCGATGAGTTGGCATGCTTATCGGTGAGACCTACTCTCGTCAAAAGGATTGGTGAGAACCAAAAGCGAGATCCAAAGCTTGTCGAGATTATCCAGAAGATGGAACCAGAGGATAAATATTTCGAGGTCGATCAAGAGGGTTGGCTTTGAAAGCAATGACGGCTAGTTGTTCCTGATATCGACGGATTGAGGGATGAAGTTATAAGGGAATGTCATCACTCAAAGTTGATGATTCATCCTGGTGGTAATAAGATGTACTAGGACATGAAGCGAGCTTACTACTGGAAAGGGATGAAAAAGGATATTGGAAAGTTTATTTCCAAGTGCATGAATTGTCAGTTGGTGAAAGCTGAACAGAAGAAGACGAGTGTATTGATTTAGTTATTGGTAGTTCCTACGTGGAAGTGGGAGCATATATAGATGGATTTTATCGATGGACTACCTAGAACCAGGATAGGAAACAAAGGGATTTGGGTCATCGTGGAACGTTTGACCAAAAGTGCAAGGTTCATTCTTTTTGGATCGACTAGGACAACATCGAAGTTGGCTGAGCTTTATATTAAATGAATAGTCTAATTCCATGGTATCTCGAAGAGCATAGTGAGTGATCAAGATCCATTATTCACGAGTGGATTTTGGAAGAATTTGCAAGAAGCTTTGGGAACCAAGTTGTGTTTGAGTACGGCTTATCATCCCCAGACTAATGGTCAAACCGAGAGGGTTAACCGAGTTTTGGAGGATCTCTAAGAGTGTGTGTATTGGACTTTGGGGGATCATGAGAAGACCATCTACATCTAGTTGAGTTTGCATATAATTATAGCTACCAATCGAGCATTAGGATGACACCATATGAGGTGTTGTATGGTCGATCGTGGAATTCTCCGACATGTTGGTTAAAACTGGAGATAAGTTGGTACTTGGGCCTGAGATGATTAGAGAGACCTCAGATTGTATCGAGATAATTCGGCAATGAATGAAGGCAGCCCAAGATCATCAGAAGAGCTATGTTGATAAACGTTGGAAAGATTTGGAAGTCGACGTGGGTGACATGGTTTTCGTGAAGATTTCGCCGTTGAAGCATGTAGTTTGGTTCGGAAGCAAAGGAAAGTTGGTTCCTAGGTTTGTTGGACCATTTCCGATCATCGAGCGAATTGGAAGCTCGCATATAGATTGGAGTTACCTGAGAAGATGTCGAGTGTGCATAATGTTTTCAATGTGTCATTTCTATGGAAGTGCGTGCATGGTTCAAATGTGGTGGTATCTCCAGAGCAGTACGAGGACCTAGAAGTTGAGACCGTAGTTACGAAGCCTCATAAGCCGCTTCGTGTAGTGGGGAATGACATGGAACAGCTTGGGGGGAAGACAGTTAAGTTGGTCAAGGTACAATGGAGTAAGGATGATGACGACTGTACGTGGGAGACGGAAGAGAGTATGAAGGCAACCCATCAAGAACTCTTCGTCGGTATGACCCATTGATATTGTGTCATCATCACATCATTGTAACTTCTTTTTATTGTTGTTAGAATTTTGCATGCTAGGATAAGGCTATGGATGCATGACTTGATGAATGCTAGTTTGGATGGTAAATTGGCTACTCATGGATGATAAACATGCGAAGTTGTTTTGGTTGCTTATGGTTGTTGGGATTTCAGGGGCGAAATTCCTAAGGGGGGAGATTGTAACAGCTTGCATTTTACGTATCGGAGGATCATAAAATATTTTTATTTTATTCCTTGAGTGTTGGATCATTCTCATATTTTAATATGTTGGTTATGGGGATGTGAGGCATGTCCATAATTTTTACCAATTTTATTTGGGACCATTTTCCCCCGTTAGTCTTGTACAGGGCATAACGTTTGACTCGGATCAAATCAGGTGCTGAGATAAGTCTCATTGGAAAAGAAGTGATGTTTCCTATTCCGTAAAGTGGTTACATTAAAGATTTGGCTCAGTGGTTTGGGAGGAAGTGTCATTTTTGTATTTCACAATTGGCTGTTTAGGTTTTTTTAAGCCGTAGTGGGCTGATTTGGAGAGGCCCATTAGTGGGCTGGTGGAAAGCTATAAATAGGGGGTAGAGGGATGGAGAATAATTTACTTTCTCTATTCTATCATTTGGTTGAGCTTGTGATCTTCCTTTCTTAATCCAAAAACACCTTTCTACCATCAAAATCTAGATCTAAGGAAGAGAATCAAAGATCTACATCGTTTGAAGCTAGATCTACATCAATCGAAGAGAAAGTTCATCGAATCGAAGATTCAGAGCAAATTCTTCGCGTCTGGATTTAGATTCAAGCGTTTTTGTGTTGTTTTGAAGAATTGGTGAGTGATATGCATATCTTACACGCATTCAATCAGGTATATGGGTTGTATGATCATAATTTCATCATTTTGAGTCATTTTCACCTAGATCTACCATGGTAAGTGTGAATTCATATGAATCGCTTTAAGATCTAATCTAGAAACTTAAAACCGATAATTTCCATATAGTTTCATATGTTTATGCAAGTTAGATCCATTACTTTGGTCATTTATTCAATTATCATGATTTTGGTGAATCTTACATAGATATTGATGATAATTGTCATTTTCATGTTGTTAGAGATTTCATAACATGTTTGTGGTTGATTTGGATGAGTTGGATTCATCAATATTGTCATTCGGCGAAGATTTAGTCGAAGTTTGTCCATTTCAGTGTATGGATCACACGGAATCTAGGAGGATGGATCACACGAAATCCAGGGGATGGATCACATGAAATCCAAGGGGATGGATCACATGAAATCCAAGGGGATGTATCACACGAAATCCAGGGGATGGATCACACGAAATCCGTAGGGATGGATCACATGGAGTCCATAGGGAAAGATCACAAGGATTCCGTAGGGATGGATCACACGGAATCCATGGGGATGGATCACACGAAATCCATTGGGATGGATCTCATGGAATCCATGGGGATGGATCACACGGAATTCATAGGGATGGATCACACAGAATCCATGGGGATGGATCGCACGTAATTATATGAAAGGCAGTATCGACCAAACGAAGCTTGTTTTTTAGTTGAAGATGATCCTAGCTTTGATGCGAATTCACTGAGGAATGTCTGAAGCATTGTGAAGTGTTTGTTAGTCAACGTGAAGGTGATTTAAGTTGGACTTGAAGGATGTTTGAAGTGTTGTGAAGTGTTCATTGATCGTCGTAATGCAACGAATGTGAAGACAATTCAAGGGTGTTGAGTTGTAGATAATGGTGCTCGAGGGGGACTTGAGCTTGTGGATAGTCGCCGGTGATGACACCTAAAGGTATGAAGGTCGAGAGATTATCGTTGTCGTAAGTTCTAGCAGACTCAAAGCAAGGGTACAATAAAAGACCAGGTGTATGGTTGAGTACCTTTGGCGGTCGTGAAGGGTCTAGTTGGCTTGAGAAGGCAAACATACGAGTCATGAAGGCGTATGGAGTTTTTGCTAGAACTAGGGTTTCCCATTAGCCCTTGACATATGACAGGTGGTCGTCATACGATTAACGATGGTTTCGGAGCAACGAAAGGCAGTGATATCCAAGTCTTGGATGTTTGATTGTTTGTTTGTACCATCTCACGTAGATCGCCTGAAGTCAAAGTAGAAGTTTCTTGGGTGCTTGTTTGATATTGGTTTAGGCCTCTTGGGCTTGTGCTTGGGGAGTATTGAGTTCAATTAAGAATGGCTTACGTGAGATATAACTAGATGTTGTGTTTGCTATTGAGTGATAGTTGTTTGACATTGTTTGGTTACTTCTGGTTGCCATGGTTGAACTGTTGTTTGTTGATTGTTTGGATTGTAAAGGCTATCACTGTCAGGTGTGGGAAGGCTGGTGTAAGTTCTTCTCTGGTATTGGGTAGTGGTTGGTAAATCTACCTATTCTCATATACATTGTTGATGATGTTAGATAGCTGTTTTATCACTCGCTAAGACCGTTGTTTGACTCAAGGTTTTATGTTTCCCTCTTATTACCTTGGGTTGTTAATCCGGTTGTGGATGGGCAGACTGAGTAACAGGTGGCAGGTGATACCTTAGCGAGGACGATGATGTTGATCGATGACGAGCTGGAGGCTTAAGTACCAGTTTTATTACTATTTAGCATCTTTATTTCTGCTTTTTGATGAGTGATGTAGTGAGGCTTCTCATACAAACTTTGATATTTTATATAATTGACGTATGAATGATCTTTTAGGATGTTGTGAAACTTTGAAAGTTTGATATAAGACGCTTCACTATTTCTACCTGTTGTATATGTTCTATTATATATCATCCTTATGTTGTGAGATATGCGACAGGTTCTGCATATGTTTACCTACTCTGATGATCATCCATAGCTGCTTGGCACACCTTATAGTGTACTTTTCCTCTTATTAAGTGCAAGAGTTGTAACACCCCATATTTTAACAACACTAAAAGACAATAAATTAAAGAATAATTAATTTAATATTCAGAAATAAATGAAACGGACTGCGCCATTGCGTTCGTCTCGGAATTCTCTGATCGAAATAGATACCTGGTTTACATAAAACGGACACCGTATGAAGAAGTTATTAAGGTTTGAAGTTTGTATACGCATAAAAAGAATATATATGAATAAAATAAGTCCAGAAACTCAAAATAGTTCAAAATCGCAAAAAAAAGGGAACAGGAAAATTCCCTCCCAGAGGTGTCGACCCCATCATAGGGTTTTCGACCCCATCAAGGGGTTTTCGACCCCTGGGTCGACCCCATAAGGTGGTGTCGACCCATGGGTCGACCCCATTACGACAGATCTAGGCAGATTAGGGTTCCCTAACAGCTATATATATGACCCTATTTCTCTTGTTTTTCCATACCAAAAACAATGGAGGACTAGATGCTGCCTCTGCCCAGATTGAATCAAGCTTTTTTTTTCTTTAGCAATCAAATCATTCAAGTTTAGAGATCTGTGATTCGATATCTGCAATATTTCTTCAATTTTTCTAGATCCAATCACAATGAGTTTACATTACTTTTAGATCTAAATATTTAAAAGTTAATCTAGACATGACTGTAACTTGGATCTAAGCTTGTGACTAATTGAATCATATCAGATTTGTTATAACCTGTGTATTTATATTATTCTGACATGACTATGAACTGGATCTAAACCTACACCTATTTATCATGTCAGATCTGCCATTTTTTGTAGATCTAATTCACTGTTTAGATTTCCTACTATGTTTGTGGCTAAATCAAATCTGTTGTTAGTTGATTATCTAATTCATTGTTTAGATCTTATCATGCCTGTTTATAATATCCCTATTACGTTATAATCAATTCAATTGTCACATGTTCATCAGATCTGTTCCTATATGTCTATCTTGTCGTTATTCCACTATATGTTTATGCCTATTTCTGCCATTATATGTCAGTCTTGTTAGTATAATCATTTCTGTCCTATTCCCTTCATCTTTTCCCTTTTATTTTTATAGCCAGACTACCTTCGAGCCTTGGCATGCCGCCGAAATAAGCGAACACGTATATTGGGAACGAGGGGAAAACAGTAAAATTGGGGCATAACTGGTAATTGGAAATTTGGGCATAACTTGAATAAAATATATGAACATGAATTTGGGACATATGGTTAATTATGAACATAACTTGGGAAAGTGGCATGAAAACCTATAATTACATTGGAATAATTGGTTAATAATGGAAATACCTAGAATTACTGTAACTGGAAACTGTAATCGCGCTTAGACATGAGATTAGATTACACCTGTGGTGGAAGTCTTCCTGGAACTGACCGCCATATCTAGCGACCACAAGTGGTGAATCTAATGTGAGGGGTCTAAATGCATAAACATGTGACGTGTTGAGACACGAGGTTAAGCCCGACTTGTGGAAGAAGTCTGCCCAGAACCGACCGGCATATCCAGCATCCACAAGTGGTAGGCTTAATGTGGGAGGTCTAGCACATTATAACCATAAATGAATATGGTAATGAATTGAAATACTTAACCTGCTTGAATCCATAGGGATTGTATGAACATGTTAAACTTGAGTAGGGCTAAGTAAACTTATTTGAAATAGTGGGTGGGTTAAGTACATCTTGGGTTGGTAGGTAATATTTATATATAGGCCCACAAACTTAAACCGTGGGATTATGCAATTTTTTACTCTAGTATGGCATAACCTATTGAAAACCTAGTGGGGATGCAAGGGTAGGGGGAAGCTTGTATCATCTTGTGTTTGGGACCCGTTTCAGTCAGTAACCCATATATAGGTATCAAACGAGTACTCCGAACTAGGTCGGAGTCGGCACACGCTTACTGGGCTGATTGTAAGAGATCCAAACGTAAGGGACGGTGTGGGCATCGCATTCCGACAGGGTCATGTGCGTGCATGGGTCCGACAGAGGAGGTTTAGATGTCGTGACACTTGTAGATATGGTTGTGCACATCCTGAAACCGAAGGGTTGCCACTTTAGGAAGTGATACATCCTATTGTGGGGCCAGCACAGGGTATCTACGGAGTAAGGAGCCGATCGATTAGGGTACATCTAGACTCTAGTATGTTTAGGAGCCGGTTATTACCCTTAGGGGTAACTCTGGTATGTTGGGTTGCCTATTAATTGTATGGGGTTAAAACCTCTCACTAGAAGTCTGCCTAAGTCTACCATCTTATAGTTGTTGGGATCATCTCATTCTGGTTATACTAGTATTGGTGCAGAGAAAGAGAAGGAGAAAGTATTAGAGAAGCGCAATATACTCTATCATGTTTATCCTGTTTACCTTATCATACCTGCCTTTTATGATGTTATCTCTCTTATCCACTTTATATGCCCATCATGATAATTTTACTTATTTATATGCTAAAAGTAACCGGACTTGCCAGACTTTATGTCTAACTAATTTTGTTTCCCCTTCTTTCTCTTCCGTTCCCCCCAAGGTTCTCGGGGTGGGAATACTCACGCTTGATCAAGATTCTGCTTTCATCTTGCTTGGAGTTGCTTTGATGTACTGCTTGATTTCGTGTTTCTCCACTATCACTATGTTTTGGAGATTATGCTTTTTTTATTATTGTACTCTGATGCTTTAGGTACAAGACAAATTTTTTAATGATGTACCATTTTATTTTTTATTTTTTAGACATATGATGTAACCATGTTTTGAACTACGTTGCTTTATGATTAATAAAGTTTTAAATTCCGCTGCTATTTTATATTTGTCTTGTTATGTTTCTGTTTAGCTATAACGCTTCCTGAAACTTAATGCATTCTCTTAATGAATAACATTAATGGACGTAGGGTGTAACACTTGGTATCAGAGATGAAGGTTACCAGATCGGATAAAATATTTTCAAAATTATTTTCAAAAAGGTTTTAAAAGAAAGCATTTTCAAAAAGAAAAGTCTGTTTTGAAAAACATATTCCCCTATGCCATATGTAATATCTTTCGATCCTTTGTCTGAATCCCTTTCCTTTTCTTTTCAGCATGTCTAGGGAACCTAATATTCCTAAGGTCGTTACAATACCAGGCTGGTTCCGTAGGTATCTGGAGGCCACGATGCCTGCTGGTGGTCAAGCTGACGTTCCTCCCCCAGCTGCACCCGTTGTTCCTCCTCCGCGTGTAGATAATTTCTCTAAGATCTGCAAAGATTTCTGTGCTATGGGAGGAAAGCCATTCGATGGAACCGAGACGTTCGTAGAGGCAAGGAATTGGCTCAAAGAGACAGAGGATCTATTTGGAATTTTCGAAGTGGATGATCGTAGGAAGATTCCGTTAACCGCTTGGCTACTGAAAGATAATGCTTCATTCTGGTAGGAAGTGACGGAAGCATGGCGTCCAGTGGAGACTTCGGATGATTTTCGGCAAAGGTTTGAAATGAAGTTTCTTTCTCAATCTGAGAAAAGCATGCAAATGGAAAGATTTCTGCACTCAAGCAAGGAGGCATGACTATCAAAGAGTATGCTAACAAATTCAACCATCTAGCGAGGTTTGGATTGGAGCTAGCGGATACTCCACATAAGAAAGCTTTGCGGTTTGCTAGAGGACTAAATGAACCCCTTCATAGGTTAGCCATGTCTCATATTCCGATGGGAGCAACTTTTGAAAGGCTCGTTGATGTGGCCTTGATGCATGAGGAAGATAAAGCGAAAAAGAAAGAAGTTAAGGTTGAGGAAACACAAAACAAGAAATTATGGCTCAAGAAAGGACGACAACAACAACAACAGAAGAAGGGCGGAAATAATGACAAGTCTAAGGATAAGAGCAAGTGCCATAATTGCAGACGTGAGGGTCACCTAGTAAAGGACTACGAAAGAAGGAAGAATGCTTGCTTCAGTTGTGGAGAGGTCAGACACTTTTCTAAGGAGTGCCCAAAGAAGCAAGGAGAAGGTCAAAGGGCATGAGCTTTTGGAGGGCAGGTGCATGCTCTCGTGTCCAGTGCTCCTAATGGAGGTGGGAAAGTTTTCGTGGAAGGTTTGATTTCTCTTTCCAATCATTCTATTAGAACTCTTTTTGATTCTGGTGCTTCACATTCATTTATATTTGATTATGTAGTTGAGTCTCTGCACCTTGGTACTAGTATGGTAGTGGATCCCGTTGTTGTCTCAAACCCCATTGGTGGTATGACTCATTTTTTTCCATGATTTGTTGGAGTTTGAGAATATCTATGTTAGGCATCGAATTTGAGTGCGATGCATATGTGCTCAGCTGTGTGGGTTACGGTTTGATTCTAGGGATGGATTGTCTAGCCATGTATGGTGCCATTCTGGATTGTGAGAGGAGGGTTGTTAGACTTTTGACTTGCCATAGGAGGACCCTCGAGATTTCTTATGATCCTAAGGGGTCTGTCATGCTTAGTTTCCTAGAGTCTCTTGATGTATCTATTGATGATTTGCGATCTGTACTAGTAGTCCGTGAGTATCCAGATGTTTTTGATGAGGTTCGTGGCTTACCTCCGAGGCGTGAGATCGATTTTCATATATACTTGGTAGACAATGCAAAGCCAGTTGCATTGCTTGTGCGCCATATGTCTCCAAGAGAAAGGAGAGAGTTTAGCAAGCAAGTAGAGGAGCTACTTGATAAATGGTTTATTAAGCAAAGCATATCCGAATGGGGTGCTCCGGTGGTATTCGCAACTAAGGCGGATGGTTCACTTCGCTTATATGTAGACTATAGAGAGTTAAACAAAAAGAAGAACAGGAACCCACTCCCAAGGATAGATGACCTATTTACCAACTTGTTGGTGCATTGTTTCTTGTCAATTAGATTTCGCCACGGTGTTTCATCAGTTGAGGGTGGCCGAGGACAGTATATATAAGAATGCTTTTAGGACTCCAGATGGTTTCTTTGAATGGCTCGTTATGCCTTTTTGGTTGACGAATGCACCCGCCTATTTTGTTGATCTAATGAGTTGGGTGTTCTGAGAGTTTCTAAATAATTTTTTTGTGGTCTTTGTTGATGACATCTTAATTTTCATGAAGAGCAAGGAAGAGCATGCCTTACATATAAGGGAGGTTTTGAAAACTCTACGTGCGCATCAACTTAAGGCGAAATTCTCCAAATGCCATTTTTGGAGAAAAGAGGTGAGATTTATAGGGCATGTAGTCTCTAAAGATGGGATAGCAATAGATCCCACAAAGGTAGTTGCAGTTCAAGATTGTTAAATCACAAAGAATGCAACAGAGGTGAGAAGCTTTCTTGGATTGGTAGGTTATTATAGGAAGTTCATTAAGGACTTCGCAAAGATATGAGCCCCACTCACCAGGCCGATGAAGAAGAATCTGACATTTACTTGGGATATAGATTGTGGTGTTGCTTTCCAACTATTGAAGAGGGCTCTGACAACAGCCCCAGTCTTGACCTTGCCCGACGGAACCAAAGTGTTCACAGTTTACACTGATGCATGTGATATAGGGCTTGGTGCGGTTCTGATGCAAGAGGGAAGGGTAGTATGTTATGGGGGTAGACAACTAAGAGTTCATGAAAAGAACTACCCTGCCCATGATTTAGAGCTAGCTGCCATAGTATTCGCGCTAAATACGTGGCGTCATTATTTGCTTAGAGAGAAGTTTTTAAAGACGGTCCTAGAGGAAGCCCGTCATTTCAAGATGACTATTCATCCAGGTGGCGATAAGATGTATAGGGATATGAAGGGGGTTTTCTTTTAAGCCGGAATGAAGGAAGATGTGGCAGAGTTTGTTTCTCAATGTTTGATTTGCCAGCATGTTATAGCTGAGCAAAAGAAGCCTAGTGGTTTACTTCATCCTTTGGAGGTCCCGCAGTGGAAGTGGGAGAGCGTCTCTATGGATTTTATAGATGGGTTGCCTAGATCAAAGAAAGGCAACACCAGTATTTGGGTCATAGTAAATAGACTTACTAAGAGCGCTAATTTCATTCCAATTAAGAGTAAGAGGATGGCAGCATGGTTGGCAGTAGTTTACGTTCGTGAGATAGTTCGTCTTCATGGGATACCTTCCAACATCATAAGTGATCATGACCCCATCTTCACCAGTGAATTTTGGAGGAGCTTATAAGAAGAATTAGGTACACAGTTGTGTTTGAGCACCACTTATCACCCTCAGACAGATGGACAGACAGAAAGGGTGAACAGAGTTCTTGAGGATATTTTAAGTCTGTGTATCCTAGGCTTCGGAGGGACTTATAAAGAGCACCTTCCTTTAGTGGAGTTCGCCTACAACAACATTTATCAGGCCAGTATTGGCATGGCACCCTTCGAAGCATTGTACAGACGACCCTATAGGTCACCAACTTGTTGTTGGGAATCTACAGAAAGACTTCTACTTGGACCAGATATGGTTAGAGAAACGTCCGAAAAGATTGATCTTATCCGTAGATGAATGAAGACAGCTCAGGATAGGCAGAAGTCCTACGTAGAAAAGAGAAGGACTGATATTGAGATTGAGGTGGGAGACATGGTTTTCATTAAGGTATCACCTTTGAGGAATGTAGTTCGCTTTGGATCTGTACGTAAATTGGCACTAAGATTCGTAGGACCATTTCCTATAAAAGAAAGGATTGGCCAAATGGCCTATAGAGTAAAGCTACCAGAGAGACTATCTGGCGTTCATGATGTTTTCCATGTTCGTCATTTGTGGAAGTGCTTGCATGATACTACAGAAGTAGTTGAGCCGAGTATATTGGAGGAAGTAGAGGTGGAACGGGAGGCGTCAGTTAGACGAGTTCCTACCCGTATTCTCGGATCAAAAGTTAAGAAGCTACGCAATAGAGAAGTCAAGTTGATGAAGGTTCAATGGGGAGATGACCCAGAGGATGCAACTTGGGAGACCGAAGACAAGATTCGCATTTCGTACCCTTTTTTTTTCAAGGGTATGTTCTTAACTTCCTTTCCAAAGCTTTTACTCATGCTTGTTTCTATCATTTGAGTATATCCTATCGATCGAATCTTCGACCTTTAGGTAGGAAACCCATGGATGTAAACATGTGCTTGAGATATGTTATGTTTAATGGATATAAGTAGATGCAAGTGTTTGCTAGTGGTTGCTTGTGGATGCATATACACACACATTAGATACTAGATCGGCTCAATCACTCTCATACTGCATATGGATGTGTGTGCATTTTTCTTCTTTTTATGAATAGAAATGGATGTATCATCATGTAGATGTTTCATTTGGACGGATGATTGTGCACACATATAGAACTTACAAGTTATAATAAGATTATTTTCATACATGTTGGATTCATGGCACTAACATACATTACATTAAGGAGGTCGACTGAATCATTAGACCGCCTGATCTTCTCATTAGTATTGGGACATATACACACACCTTTTCATATGTTCATATAAGCATTGTAAATCTTTTAAGGACAATGGATGCTTATGATTGGTCCATGAGTATATGGATGTGGATGTTAGGATATACATTCTTCTTAACTTGGAGATTTCGAGGATGAAATCCTTTGAGTAAGGAAGAATGTAACACCCCATATTTTAACAAAACTAAAAGATGATAAATTAAAGAATAATTAATTTAATATTCAGAATTAAGTGAAACAGACTATGCCACTGCATTCGTCTCGGAATTCTGGTCAAAATAGACACCTGGATTGCGTAAAACAGACACTGTATGAAGAAGTTATTAAGGTTTGAAGTTTGTATATGAATAAGAAGAATACATACAAATAAAATAAGTCCAGAAAATCAAAACAGTTCAAAATAGTAGAAAACAGAGGAGCGGGAAAATTCCCGCCCAGGGGTGTCGACCTCATCAAGGGGGTGTCGACCCCCGGGTCGACGCAATAAGGGGGGTCGACCCCCCTATGCCAGATCTGGGAAAATTGGGGTTTCCTGGAAGTTATATATATGACCCCATTTCTCTTGTTTTTGCACACCAAGAACAATGGAGGACTAGATGTTGCCTCTGCCCAGATTGAATCAAGCCTTTTTTCTACTTCTTCAGCAATCAAGTCATTCAAGTTTAGAGATCTATGATTCGATATCTGCAATCTTTATTCCTTTTTTCTAGATCCAATCACAGTGAGTTTACGTTACTTTTAGATCTAAATATTTAAAAGTTAATCTTGACATGACTATAACTTGGATCCAAGCTTGTGACTAATTGAATCATATCAGATCTACTATAACCTGTGTATTTATATTATTCTGACATGACTATGAACTAGATCTAAACCTATACCTATTTATCATGTCAGATCTTCCATTTTTTGTAGATCTAATTCACTGTTTAGATTTCCTACTATGTTTGTGGCTAAATCAAATATGTTGTTAGTTGGTTATCTAATTCATTGTTTAGATCTTATCATGCCAGTTTATAAATTGCATTAGAATTAGTTCAATTGTCACATGTTCATTAGATCTGTTCCTATATGTCTATCTTGTCATTATGCCACTATATGTTTATGCCTAGTTCAACCATTATATGTCAGTCTTGTTAGTATGATCATTTCTATCCTCTTCCCTTCATCTTTTCTCTTTTATTTTTATAGCCATACTGCCTTCGAGCCTAGGCATGCCGCTGAAATTAGCGAACGCGTTAAATTGGGAACGAGGGGAAAACAGTAAAATTGGGGCATAACTTGTAATTGGAAATTTGGGCATAACTTGAATGAAATATATGAATATGAAATTGGGGCATATGGTTAATTATGAACATAACTAGGGAAAGGGGCATGAAAACCTATAATGACATAGGAATAATTGGTTAATAATGGAAATACCTAGAATTGCAGTAATTGGAAATTGTAACCGTGCTTAGATACGAGGTTAGATTGCACTTGTTGTGGAAGTCTGCCCGGAACCGACCGACATATCCAACGACCACAAGTGGTGAATCTAATGTGAGGGGTCTAAGTACATAAACACGTGACGTGTTGAGACACAAGGTTAAGCCCGACTTTTCGAAGAAGTCTGCCCAAAACCAACCAACATATCCAGCATCCACAAGTGGTAGGCTTAATGTAGGAGGTCTAGCACATTATAACCATAAATGAATATGGTAATGAATTGAAATACTTTACCTGGTTAAATCCATAGGAATTGTATGAACATGTTAAATTTGAGTAGGGGTTAAGTAAACTTGTTTGAAACAGTGGGTGGGTTAAGTACATCTTGGGTTGGTTGGTAATATTTATATATAGACCCACAAACTTAACCTGTGCGGTTATGCAATCTTTTACTCTGGTATGGCATAACCTGTGGAAAACCTAAGTGTAGGGGGAAGCTTGTATCATCTTATGTGTGGGACCCGTTTCAGTTAGTAACCCATATATAGGTATCAAACGAGTACTCCGAACTAGGTTGGAGTCAGGGCACGCATATTGGGTTGATTGTAAGAGATCCACGCGTTGGGGACGGTGTGGGCGGTGCATTCCGACGGGGTCATGTGCGTGCATGGGTCCAGCAGAAGAGGTTTAGACGCCACGACACCTGTAGCTATGGTTGTGCACATCCTAAAAACGAAGGGTTGGCACTTTAGGAAGTGATACATCCTACTGTGGGGCTAGCACAGGGTATCTATGGAGTAAGGAGCCGATCGATTAGGGTAGTAATTAGGGTAAATCTAGACTCTGGTAAGTTTAGGAGCCCGTTATTATCCTTAGGGGTAACTCCGGTATGTTGGGCTGCCTGTTGATTGTATGGGTTAAAACCTTTCACTAGAAGTACGCCTAAGTCCACCTTCATATAGTAGTTGGGATCATCACATTCTAGTTATACTAGTATTGGTGCAGATAGAGAGAAAGAGAAAGTATTAGAGAAGCGCAATATACTCTATCATATTTATCCTGTTTACCTTGTCATACCTTCCTTTTATGATGTTATCTCTCTTATCCAATTTATATGCCTATCATGGTACTTTTACCTATTTATATGCTAAAAGTAACTGGACTCGCCAGACTTTATGTCTGACCCATTTTGTTTCTTTCTCCCCCTCCCCTTAGGTTCTCAGGGTGGGAATACTCAAGCTTGATCAGGATTCTGCTTTCATCTTACTTGGAGCTACTTTGATGTACTACTTGATTTCGTGTTTCTCTACTATCGCTATGTTTTGGGGATTATGCTTCTTTTATTATTGTACTCTGATGTTTTAAGTACAAGACAGAAATTTCAATGATGTACTGGGTTTTATGTTTTTCAAACATATGATGTAACCATGTTTTGAACTTCGATGCTTTATGATTAATAAATTTTTAAATTCTGCTGCTATTTTATATCTGTCTTGTAATGTTTCTATTTCTGTTTACCTATAACGCTTCATGAAACTTAATGCATTCTCTTAATGAGTGACATTAATGGACGTGGGTGTCACAGGAGTTATGGGCGGTCATCACATTTGGTATCAATGCTCTACTTAACAATTTTAGTCAAAGTTAGAAGACATAATAACGTACGAGAGACGTACTTGTAGATTTCTGATGGATGCATACTATATATATTAGTGTATATAGTGGTAGTATTGAACTCCATTAGCGGTTTTTCTCATAAGTGGCTAATCATTCTATATTGCAGATTAAGAATTAGTTGTCGAGCGTCGAGACACACTTCTAGGGAGGGGACTGTTCCTGGAGGGGGATGTAACACCCCACCTCCGCTAGGGTCACTCACAAAGGGGATGCACTAGCTTTGGTGGAGCATTATCTAGGTAAACATACATAGAAATATTACAAGACAGAACATATAAAACAGCGAATGAAGAACCAAATTTCATTGCTTTAAAAATCTAGAAAGGTCTAAAGCCTTTTTACATCAAAATGCTACTAAATCCATTACATCGAAATCTATCTTGCAATAGTAAAGAAGCATAAAACCATAGTCATAAATCATTCCCTAAGTAAAACAGCAAAGCAGGCCATAGCCAAGAGAGATCCAAGCAGTACATGAAAGAGCCTTGGAGCTTGGTAAGATCCAAACTAAGCTGTATTCCCACCCTGTGAACCTGGGGGGGGGGGGGACGAAAGAAAAGGAGGCGAAACAAACTGGGTCAGTCATAAAGACTGAGTAAATCCTAGTGGCTTTCAGCATAAAAACAGGTGAAGATAATATGGCATGAATAAACTGAAAGTAAACATAAGCATGATGACAAGGTAGGCTACAGGTACGATGAATCAAGTATTACATCGCAAGGTTTCTATTAAGTATAACATCGCAAGATTTCTAAGCTTCACCATTCCACTATTTCCTTTGATTTCCTATATTCTCTGCACCAACTGTACTAGTACCCCAACCCGTATCATCCTTTCCATGTATATGTACAGTCCCTTGCCGTATATCGTACGGGTTTCATCATGTATTTCTATACTACTTCAACGTAGTGCCACCATTCTTGAAACCATTTGAACTACCACCCTCGTTTTGGCTAGGTTTCCTTATCATGAACTATCGCGTGTTCAACTAGGATTCATGCCACCTAGGACCATTAGGGATTATGCTACCTATTGAACGTTTTCTAGATTCGATTAGGGTTTATGCCACCTAGGACCACTAGGGATTATGCTACCTAACGAATTCCATGTAACGATCTATTAATCGATCGGCTCCCTACAAGTCCTAGCTCGTTCATGTGTCTGTGTCATAGGGCCCAATCACGAAATGTAGTCACCTGTGCTAGGTCCACCATAGGGTGTATCAAGCCCTAGGGTGCCAACCACCGACACGAATCAAGCTCGCACAGTGTATACCTACTGGTGTCCAATGCTTGCTTTTTCAACTCCGGACTACGTGCACGACCATAGTCCGCCTGAACCTACAATGGCGCACCAACTCAGCCGTCGTTCTGGTCGCTTACAATCAGTCCAGTAATCGTGCCCCACCCTGCCTAGTTCCAGGGTACCATGATACATCTAGGAGGTTACTGCTGAAAAGGACCGCGTAACTAGGGTTTCCGTCCAGTAGGTTAAGTGTTGTCATTTAAATTCGAGACTCAACCCCATCAGTCTAGCATGTCAAGTTGGTTAAGTGTTGTCATTCAAGTTCGTGACTTAACCCGCCTACGTGTCATGTCAAATTGGCTAAGTGTTGTCGTTCAAGTTCATGACTTAGCCCTACGAACCATGGGTCAAGTTCGTTAAGTATATTCAAGCGGTTCATGACTTAACCCTATCAAATCATCGTGTCAAATTGGTTAAGTATATTCAAGTGGTTCATGACTTAACCCTATCAAATCATCGTGTCAAATTGGTTAAGTATATTCAAGCGGTCGTGACTTAACCCTATCAGGTCATCGTGTCAAATAGGTTAAGTATATTCAAGTGGTTCATGACTTAACCCTATCAGGTCATCGTGTCAAATTAGTTAAGTATATTCAAGTGGTTCATGACTTAACCCTATCAAATCATCGTGTCAAATTGGTTAAGTATATTCAAGCGGTTCATGACTTAACCCGCCCACGTATCATGCTAAGTTGGTTAAGTATTATCTATATGTTCAAGTTGACTTAACCCTGCCACGTGTCATGTTATATTGGTTAAGTGTCATTAAACTAGCCATATTACTTAACCCACCCATTGCTCTGATTAACTATTATGTTGGTTAAGCCCACATTTATAAGTTTTACATGTTCTTAACTCATACCGGTTAGGTCCACATTTACATGTCAAATTTCCAGGTCATCCCACCTAACCCTCTAACCATACCCACGTCTTATTATGGTTAGTATTCCTTAATTCATTCATTATGACAAACGAATCATGACCTCTCACATTAGACCGTGCATTTTTTGCCACTGGATTTGCCGGGCGGTTCCGGGCAGATTTACACCACAAACTAGGTCTAACCTCGTGTCATAAATCGTTACGCCTACAATTTGGCCTTCGACCTCTCACATTAGACTGACACTTTGTGGCTACTGGATTTTCCGGGTGGTTCCGGGCAGATTTACACCACAAACTGAGTCTTACCTCGTGTCAAAGGTTCATTAATGGTCGTATTCCACCCAAAACCCCAATATCAGTTCATGTGTTTGACATATAGAAATGTTCATGTTCGTGTTCAAGTCAATTATCCAATACACAATCATTTTCATGTTTCAAATTCCCAACTTTACATATTAATAAACATATGCCCAAGTTCCAAAATTACATGCCAATTTATATATATAAATGGATATATATACCCAATTCTAGTCAGATTACATATGTCCAATTCTTGCCTATTTACATGTATGCCAAGTTTATGCTATTTCACCCATATCGAGTTCTAGCCAAAATTGCATGTATCATGCCCAAATAAACCCAAATCATAATTCATGATGTAGTTATCCCAAACTGTAATCTTTTTATTACAACACACGCCAACAACCCAAGTTCATAATACGTTTTTATGCCAATTATCAAATTTACAATCGCTTTTATATTCAAATCCCCAATTCTACATATGCCCAATCGTAAGCCTAATCTTTTGATTTAATTTACATAGGCCCGAACTCGTGGTTTAATTTACATGCCAAATTACATACATGTTATATATACCAAATCTCATGTTACATTACATAGATCCTATTTGTGCCAAATTCCATGTATATAATATTTATGCAAATTTGTTCATAACAAGATTATACCAAAATTTACAGATCAAGCCCAAACTTGCAAATACAATGATAATATCCAATTTCATGTTGCCAATTATTACATCATATTCATATAGGCAATAATCCCATAATTTCCCCATATACATATCATACGCAAATCACGATTTTAGGCCAAGGTCCGAAATTGACCAAGGTTCATGAAAGAAAATAAATTGGGGGAGATCGAAATTGAATAAAAATGAGATCAGAGGAAAACATCATCATAGGCATAAATATTACAACTTGATGATAACTTCATTATGAATCAAAAAAACTGCTGAATAGATCATAAACTTGTCATGAGCATAAAGATAGACAAGTCCCAAAACACAAGATTAAAGGAGCAACAGAAATAGATCAGAATCGATAAACATACTTAAATCCAATTCCACTTTATTCCATGGCCACATTATAATTAAATGTTTAAATCTAAAAACAACTAGAACTTACAAAGCATGGCTAGTGAATTAGGAACTGAAATGGTCATAGAACGTTTGTAGTAGAGTTGATTTATTATTTGAACCATTATTGAAGCTTTGTTCTTCGAATTGATTTGAGTTTGAATGTTTGCACTTTAATTTGGGGGCGGCGGCCATGGTTCAAGAGGGGGTTCAACAACATAATAGTGTAAGAATGATTTGATATGAATTAGGTTAGGTCTAAGGGTGTTTTTATAGGTGTAGCTACTAGTTTAGGCCCTTAGATTAACCCTAGAATCAATCCGGACCGTCAAAACACGTCTCAGGCTTCAAAAATGAGTTCTGGGTCAAACTAGGCCGACCTGTAAGGGGGGAGGTCAACACTATGGTCGACCTGGGGGGGTAGGTCGACACTATGGTTGACCTGGGGGGGGGGGGGGGGGGGTAGGTCGACCCCCTGGTCCAGTCCTGCCTCAAAACCGCTGAAACTTGTACAAACCATAACTTCTTCATCCGGACTCCGATTTTCGAAAACTCGGACTCTATTTCATGTAAAATTTCGAGACAAACACAATGGAATAACCGTTTCTCCAGATTCTGCCTTTAAAATTTAATTATGCCTTGATTACTTGTTTTAACATGTTATAAAAATACGGGTTGTTACATTCTCCCCTCCTTATAGGATTTCGTCCCCGAAATCTTCAAGTTAAGAAGAATGTGTCCTACCATCCAATCATCCATCTACTCAATCATCAATCACAGGCATCCATTGTCCTTAAGAGATTTCTAATGTTGTATGATCATATGCAGAAAGTGTGTGTATATGTTCCTTATCTAATGCAAAAGATCAAGCCTGATTGATCTTCTTAATGCAAAACATGTTTAGTGCCATGAGTCCAACATGTATGCAAATAGCCCTAATCACATAAACACTATATGTGTGCTCAAACATCCATCCATATGCAACATTCACATGATAACACATTCAATTTCATCCACAAACAAGTATAAACACTCATGCATATGCAATATGAAAATGTGTCTGAGCCGATCTAGTGCCTAATGTGTGTTATGCAACCACGAGCAACAACTTGCGACCACTTGCAACCACTTGCAACCATTAATCATAACATGTCTTAAACACATGTTTCACCCAATTGTTCCTACCTAAAGATATAGCCGAATGATAGAAGCAAGTAAAAACTTTATGCCCATTAGGCAATGTCAAAGCTGGAAATCTATGTCACATATATACTGAATAGGAGAAGAACTCCCTAAGCACCAGCCCATATCCTATAAAACCCAAAAAGTTTAGTCAACCCAACGGACACCCTCAAACCCCAACATATATCACAACCAGATGAGTCATACTCCTTATGGGGTTTGCAACAGAAATAAGATTGAGAATAGAACCGAGAGGATATACATAAAAGATAACATGCAAGTAAGCTTTACAGGAAAAGAAGGATCAAGAATATACTCTTAAAAAGAGATATGATGCACGTGTCTAGTCTTCAATCTTCTAAGTCGCATTTCCTTGAGCTTAACTCCATTGTGCTTTGTCCGCCTTTAACTTCATAATTTCGTAGCTTCTTAATTCTTGTTTCCAAAATGTGAGTTGGAACTCATTTCACTGTTGCCTCTCGTCCCACTTTCCCTTATCCTCCTTCTAGTATACTCGGCTCAAACATAACTGCGTACTCATGGTTTCATGCAAGCTCTCCAAAATTCACTAGTGAATCCTGGATCTCGTTTACTCACTATAGGGTATTCCACGCAAAAGAATTATCTCTTGCAAATAAATAGATGTTAGCGATGTTGCCAAATGTACTTACTAAGGTGATTTCCTGTAACTCATGCCTAAGCGAAATGAACCATCCACCTTAGTGGCGAATACTACTCAAGATCAACAAATGTATCAAGAGATTCTAGGTAACTAAGCATGGCAGAATCCTCAAGGTTACACTAGACTTCGAGGGTATTACCATGGCAAGTCAAGAGTCTAACTACCCTCTTTTCATACTCAAGAATGGCACCAGTACTGGACAACCATTCCATCCCTAGAATCGACCCGTAACCCAAAAACATAAGCATTGCTTAGCATAGACATTCTCAAATCCAAACAAGTCATGAATAAATGAGCTGATTCCCCAACAGGATTTGAGAGAGAAAAAATGGGATCCTCTACTACGCTAGTACTAAGGTGCAGAGATTCAACTATCGAAGCAGAAATAAAAAGGATGCAATGTACCATAATCAAAAAGGGTACGGGCAGGATAGGAAGATAAACTAGGCTTTCCTACAGAAACATTTCTACCTTCTTGTTCTGAGCCTCATTCGCCTTAACCACCTTTATCGCCTCTTATTTAACGTGTTAATAGGTCTCTCGAGAACTACCTCCATCGCACAACAACGCTTCAAAGCTTGAAATAAGGTTAGTCGCAGATGGAACTAATGTGACTACAGATGGAGGAAAGAAAGGAAAAGGGATTCAAACAAGGAAACAAAGGATAATGCTAATGGCCTTTGGGGAATAGCCTTTAAAAATAAAACTTTTCTTGAAAAATGCTTCTTTGTTTGAAAATGATTTCAAAAGGTTTTAAAAACTTTTGCCCAGTCTGGTAACCTTCTGCTTTGATACCAAATGTAACACCCCACCTCCGCTAGGGTCACTCACAAAGGGAATGCACTAGCTTTAGTGGAGCATTATCTAGGTAAACATATACAGAAATATTACAAGACAGAACATATAAAACAGCGGAAGAAGAACAAAACTTCATTGCTTTAAAAATCTAGAAAGTTCTAAAGCCTTTTTACATCAAAATGCAACTAAATCCATTACATCGAAATCTGTCTTGCAATAGTAAAGAAGCATAAAACCATAGTCATAAATCATTCCCCAAGTAAAACAGCAAAGCAAGCCATAGCCAAGAGAGATCCAAGCAGTACATGAAAGAGCCTTGGAACTTGGTAAGATCCGAACTAAGTTGTATTCCCACCCTGCGAACCTGGGGGGGGGGGACAAAAGAAAAGGAGGCGAAACAAACTGGGTCAGTCATAAAGACTGAGTAAGTCCTAGTGGCTTTCAGCATAAAAACAGGTGAAGATAATATGGCATGAATAAACTGAAAGTAAACATAAGCATGATGACAAGGTAGGCTACAGGCACGATGAATCAAGTATAACATCGCAAGGTTTCTATTAAGTATAACATCGCAAGATTTCTAAGCTTCACCATTCCACTATTTTCTTTGATTTCCTATATTCTCTGCACCAACTGTACTAGTACCCCAACCCGTATCATCCTTTCCATGTATATGTACAGTCCCTTGCCGTATATCGTACGGGTTTCATCACGTATTTCTATACTACTTCAACGTAGTACCACCATTCTTGAAACCGTTTGGACTGCCACCCTCGTTCTGGCTAGGTTTCCTTATCATGAACTATCGCGTGTTCAACTAGGATTTATGCCACCTAGGACCACTGGGGATTATGCTACCTATTGAACGTTTTCTAGATTCGATTAGGGTTTATGCCACCTAGGACCACTAGGTATTATGCTACCTAACGAATTCCACATAACGATCTATTAATCGATCGGCTGCCTACCAGTCCTAGCTCGTTCATGTGTCTGCGTCATACGGCCCAATCATGAAATGTAGTCACCTGTGCTAGGTCCACCATAGGGTGTATCAAGCCCTAGGGTTCCAACCACCGACACGAATCAAGCACGCACAGTGTAAACCTACTAGTGTCCTATGCCTTCTTTTTCAACTCCGGACTACGTGCATGACCATAGTCCGATTGAACCTACAATGGCGCACCAACTCAGCCGTCATTCTGGTCGCTTACAATCAGCCCAGTAATCGTGCCCCACCCTGCCTAGTTCCAGGGTACCATGATACATCTAGTGGGTTACTGCTGAAAAGGACCGCGTAACTAGGGTTTCCGTCCAGTAGGTTAAGTGTTGTCATTTAAATTCATGACTTAACCCCATCCGTCTAGCATGTCAAGTTGGTTAAGTGTTGTCATTCAAGTTCGTGACTTAACCCGCCTACGTGTCATGTCAAATTGGCTAAGTGTTGTCGTTCATGACTTAGCCCTACGAATCATGTGTCAAGTTCGTTAAGTATATTCAAGCGGTTCATGACTTAACCCTATCAAATCATCGTGTCAAATTGGTTAAGTATATTCAAGTGGTTCATGACTTAACCCTATCAAATCATCGTGTCAAATTGGTTAAGTATATTCAAGCGGTTCGTGACTTAACCCTATCAGGTCATCGTGTCAAATTGGTTAAGTATATTCAAGTGGTTCATGACTTAACCCTATCAGGTCATCGTATCAAATTGGTTAAGTATATTCAAGTGGTTCATGACTTAACCCTATCAAATCATCGTGTCAAATTAGTTAAGTATATTCCAGCGGTTCATGACTTAACCCGCGCACGTATCATGCTAAGTTGGTTAAGTATTATCTATATGTTCAAGTTGACTTAACCCTGCCACGTGTCATGTTATATTGGTTAAGTGTCATTAATCTAGCCATATTACTTAACCCACCCATTGGTCTGATTAACTATTATGTTGGTTAAGCCCACATTTATAAGTTTTACATGTTCATAACGCATAACGGTTAGGTCCAAATTTACATGTCAAATTTCCATGTCATCCCACCTAACCCTCTAACCATACCCATGTCTTATTATGGTTAGTATTCCTTAATTCGTTCATTATGACGAACGAATCATGACCTCTCACATTAGACCGTGCATTTTGTGGCCACTGGATTTGCCGGGCGGTTCCAGGCAGATTTACACCACAAACTGGGTCTAACCTCGTGTCATAAATCGTTACGCCTACAATTTGGCCTTCGACCTCTCACATTAGACTGACACTTTGTGGCTACTGGATTTGCCGGGCGGTTCCGGGTAGATTTACACCACAAACTGAGTCTAACCTTGTGTCAAAGGTTCATTAATGGTCGTATTCCACCCAAAACCCCAATATCAGTTCATGTGTTTGACATATAGAAATGTTCATGTTCGTGTTCAAGTCAATTATCCAATACACAGTCATTTTCATGTTTCAAATTCCCAACTTTACATATTAATAAACATATGCCCAAGTTCCAAAATTACATGCCAATTTATATATATATATATATGGACATATATACCCAATTCTAGTCAGATTACATATGTCCAATTCTTGCCTATTTACATGTATGCCAAGTTTATGCTAATTCATCCATATCGAGTTCTAGCCAAAGTTGCATGTATCATGCCCAAATAAACCCAAATCATGATTCATGATGTAGTTATCCCAAACTGTAATCTTTTTATTACAACACACGCCAACTACCCAAGTTCATAATACATATTTATGCCAATTATCAAATATACAATCGCTTTTATATTCAAATCCCCAATTCTACATATGCCCAATCGTAAGCCTAATCTATTGATTTAATTTACATAGGCCCGAACTCGTGGTTTAATTTACATGCCAAATTACATACATGTTATATATACCAAATCTCATGTTACATTACATAGATCCTATTTGTGCCAAATTACATGTATATAATATTTATGCAAATTTGTTCATAACAAGATTATACCAAAATTTACAGATCAAGCCCAAACTTGCAAATACAATGATAATATCCAATTTCATGTTGCCAATTATTACATCATATTCATATAGGCAACAATCCCATAATTCCCCCGTATACATATCGTACGCAAATCGCGATTTTAGGCCAAGGTCCGAAATTGACCAAGGTTCATGAAAGAAAATAAATTGAGGGAGATAGAAATTGAATAAAAATGAGATCAGAGGAAAACATCATTATAGGCATAAATATTACAACTTGATGATAACTTCATTATGAATCAAGAAAACTGCTGAATATATCATAAACTTGTCATGAGCATAAAGATAGACAAGTCCCAAAACACAAGATTAAAGGAGCAACAGAAATAGATCAGAATCGATAAACATACTTAAATCCAATTCCACTTTAATCCATGGCCACATTATAATTAAATGTTTAAATCTAAAAACAACTAGAACTTACATAGCATGGCTAATGAATTAGGAACTAAAATTGTCGTAGAACGTTTGTAGTAGTGTTGATTTATTGTTTGAACCATTGTTGAAGCTTTGTTCTTCGAATTGATTTGAGTTTGAATGTTTTCACTTTAATTTGGGGGTGGCTGTCATGGTTCAAAAGGGAGTTCAACAGCATAATAGTGTAAGAATGATTTGATATGAATTAGGTTAGGTCTAAGGGTGTTTTTATAGGTGTAGCTACTAGTTTAGGCCCTTAGATTAACCCTAGAATCAATCTGGACCGTCAAAACACGTCTCAGGCTTCAAAAATGAGTTCTGGGTCAAACTAGGCCGACCAGGTCGACCTGTAGGGGGGGCGGGGGGAGGTCGACACTATGGTCGACCTGGGGGATAGGTCGACCCTATGGTCGACCTGGGGGGTAGGTCGACCCTATTTTCGACCTGGGGGGGGGGGGGGGGTAGGTCGACCCTATGGTTGACCCCCTGGTCCAGTCCTGCCTGAAAACTGCTGAAACTTGTACAGGCCATAACTTCTTCATCCGGACTCCGATTTTCGAAAACTCGGACTCTGTTTCATGTAAAATTTCGAGACGAACGCAATGGGGTAACTTGTTTCCCCTGATTCTGACTTTAAAATTTAATTCTGCCTTGATTTCTTGTTTTAACATGTTATAAAAATACGGGTTGTTCCAGTGGAAATGGCGGTACACCAGATTACCCGGCCATGTTTGAAGCCATGATTGAGGCATTCATTAGAAGGGTACCTTCTCCAGTGGGAGCCACTGTAGATGTAGGTGTGCAGGTGCATAGGGTTGTGGATTTTGTGAAGGTGTGTAAAGACTTCACATCTTTAGGAGGAAAACCATTCAAAGGAACGGAGCTAACCGAAGAGGTTCAAAGGAACGGAGCTAACCGAAGAGGTTCAAAGGTGGTTAGATGCTTGTATTCGCATTTTTGGAGATTTGGGTATAGATTAATAGGTTAATGATGCAAGGTCATTTATATTATTCGATAGAAGTCTTCATTTTATAGCAATCAGATGTATGTACAACTGATGGGAGATATCATTAACCGTCCAAACCCATGACAATAATTATTTTGCATTACACGAAATGTTCCTAAAGTTTTACTTCAAGTGTTAAGGTATTAAGTGACTACAAGGCCCGCCTCCCTTCCGAAAGAAGAAACCTAAAGGGAAAAGTTATTACCGAATCCTACTTCAGGACTAAGTTATCAAATATTGGGATCTTCTTATTGAGGAATTAAGTGATTGGAATCATAATTTTTTCCTTTAAGATAAGGGTAGAATTTTAGGCCCCATCTTTATCAGGTATTAAGTGATCGAATAACTCGCCTTTCTGTAAATAAAAGTAATAAAAAAAGTTAACTAGTACTTAAAAATAGGATAAACTTAAAAAAAATTAGATTGTAGGACATAAAGTTTTATTTTTATATCGAAGGACAAACTTTAGTAAAAACTAGACTCAAGAACAATGCTAAATGTAACTAGCATATGACACATTGTAAAACTGAATATAATGCTAGTTTATAACAAGTACTTTCGTATAGTATAAAAAATGAATATAATGTTAGTTTTAGTTACATTTAACATTTTTCTTCAAGTTAATTCTTTTAAAGTTTTTCCTTTGGTCTAACTTTCAACTTAATTTTTTTAAAAAAATTTGCCCTTCTCCTAAATTATTTTTTTATAAAATGCCTACGTCTATGAAAAAATGTTACATCTTATAAAATTTCGAATTTTCAAATATTTTTTGAAAAAGAAATCTTTATAATTTTGAACACTTCTAATAAGAATAGACCATTTAACAAAATTTTGACAATATTATGAGAAAAAAATATTTTTAAGAATTACTTAGTACTTCTTTTTAAAATAATAAAGCTATTTTGTAACAACCCGTAAAATGCGAGCCAGTTTGAAATTTTTATTTTGGCAATTTTAGCGAATTTTGATTATTTAAAATGAATTATTTTAAATAAAAACGACGAGAAATTTATTTTGAATATAATTCGAACGAATATATTTATATACGTCGTCGTTAGAATATAAATATTTATATATAATTATAAATAGAATTGAAAATGGCGCGGTAGTTCGATAATTCGATTTCAAACTTCAATTGAATGTACCGGGTGCAAAACAATCCGGATTTTAGTGAAACAAAAAATAATGGAATCTAATAGTGAATATCTTTCCAACGAATCCGAAAAATCAAGATTTCATATCGGGAATCAAAAGATATGTCCAGTTGAAAATTCTGAATAGTCGCTATGGAATTCAGGCCCTTAAAAATGGACCTTTTGCAAATGACCTCGGATTTCGACGAAACCACTTTTGTTGGGTCCGTGATGTCGAATTATTGCTAGGTTTCAAATTTCATAATTTTTCGAATCAATATGTGAGCGTGGCAAAGGAAAACGCGTTTGACCAGTTTCCGTTGATTTTAATCGACTGGAAATTGGCCATTTTTCAAACGGCCTCAGAATTCGACGAAACTAGTTTTGTTAGGACCGTATCGTCAATACGAAGCTAGAAAATATTTTTCTGGAATTTTTCTAGTTAGTATGTGCCCCCGGTAATTTGAAATGTACGTTTAAAATTCAATATAGTGATTTAAATGAAAATTCAAAAGGAAACTGATTGTAACAATCGAATCAGCTTGCGATACATATCCCATTGTGTTCGGAATGGGGGTGAAAAGCTATGGACGACAGGCGGTGGGCCTCGTTTCGAGGTCGTGGATAAAAGTCAACCTTTTTGCGAAATTTAATAATTAAATAATAAAAAAAAATATAAAAATAAATACTCCTCCCTCCCTTTATTCTTCTTCCTGGCCCCCCCCGAATTCATTTATACAGAAATTAAAAAAAAAAAAGAGAGAAACCCTAAGAAGGCGATCGACGCCACCGCCCTGACCTGCTCCGAGCCCCGCCTCCGCCTGAGCTTCCCCCCCCAGATCGCTCGAGTTCCGCTGACGCCCTCCCTCGCTCGCGAAGATGAAGCCGCCGACCGCCACCAGCAAACCCCCCCAGCCGACGATCCTTCCACCGCCGACGCCTTCTTCCTTCCCCCCCCCTTTTCTTCGGAATACTGTAAGTAATTTGTTTTTATTTTTTTTTATTTTAATTCGTTAAAAGTAATTTCGATGTTTAGGTAAAAACAGATTGATTTTATAAAAGTATTTTAAAAACTGAATTTTAAAGTATTTTAAAACTGAAATGGTTTTTAAAAGTATTTTAAAAACTGAATTTTAAAGTATTTTAAAACTGAAATGATTTTTAAAAGTATTTTAAAAACTGAATTTTAAAGTATTTTAAAACTGAAATGATTTTTAAAAGTATTTTAAAACTGAATTTTAAAGTATTTTAAAACTGAAATGATTTTTAAAAGTATTTTAAAACTGAATTTTAAAGTATAAAAACCGAATTGATTTTATAAAAGTATATAAAAAAAAAAACTGATTTGAAAAACATTATAAAACTGTTTTTTTAAAAAGAAAAGAAAATCAGATTATTTTTATATGTTGAAAGCAAAAGTAAAAAATCATATTTTTATATGTTGAAAGCAAAAGTAAAAATCATATTTTTTTTATATTGAATAGGGAAGTAATAAAAATTCGATTTTTATATATTGAACTTTGAAATAAAAATTCGATTTTTATATATTGAACTTTGAAATAAAAATTCGATTTTTATATATTGAACTTTGAAATAAAAATTCGATTTTTATATATTGAACTTTGAAATAAAAATTCGATTTTTATATATTGAACTTTGAAATAAAAATTCGATTTTTATATATTGAACTTTGAAATAAAAATTCAATTTTTATATATATAGTGGCCTTGGGCAACGAAGGTGACAAAAAAGGCGAAACGACGAAGACTTCTGCAAATGAAGAGCCGTGGAGCTAGGATAGCTATCTGTGAGAATTTCTCACCTTTCAATTTCTTTTCTAGTTTTATATATATACTAGGATGCAGACGGTGCTTAGTAGCACCCGACACAATCGTCCACAAACCATGGACTTGTTTGTTTGGTTGCATAGATTAGTTTGATTATGTGATTGAATTGAATTGGTTGGGTGAAATTGAATGGTTTGATTGATGTGTGAATGGCGTGGGCCTTCACTAGACCGGGGATAAGGCTAGGCCTTGTCCCGTTTCTAGTATCGTGCCGTTATGCTGCCGAAATTTTCTAAAATAAGTTAGAAAAATAAAAATATCATTTTATTGTGTAAATGAATTGAATAGAAATTCATAGGTTGAAATAAAATGTTTTATCGTTAAAAATATAATTTTTAACGTGAATGTGAATAAATGAATAGTTATAAACAAATCGGCCGATTTGTTTGTATATACACTGATTTGACTGATATTGATTGGGTCGATAAATTTCACACATCGCCCAACTGCACAAATAAAATCTGTGTTTGATTGTTTGAAACCCCACACGGGTGTTGGGATGAAATTTGAAGTTCACTCATCCTGATTGATTAAATATGTCGATCGATTGATTGACAGGCTGTTATAAGCGTTAGATATCTATATTTGATGCTTATACAGTGTAGTGCACTTTGGTTGATGGTTGATTATTTTTCAATGCTATGATATACATGTGTTGTGTGAAAATCCATATAATTAACTTTATGTGGTAATTGATTGGGCCTCATTCCAATTTGAAAAATAAAGAATATTATAAAATAAAAGTTCATGTGTTGTAAGTACTCATTCATTGAGATTGGTCGTGTGTTGAATGAAATATTTTAATATTAAAATTTACATCTTTATCGATATAAAATAAAAGTTCATGAGTTGACAGTACTCATTCATTGAGATTGGTCATGTGTTGAACGAAATATTTTGATAATAACAACTATTTTGAAAATAGAAATTTATGAAGCCGTGTTGATTAGATTGACGTCATTTTGACGTGAACGATATTTATATCGATTTTATTGATTTCGAAATGAAATGAATTGAAAACGATTTCGAAATGAATTGAATTGAAAACGAATTCAAATTGAATTGAAAACGATTTCGAAATGAATTGAATTGAAAACGAATTCAAATTGAATTGAAAATGATTTCGAAATGAATTGAATTGAAAACGAATTCAAAATGAATTGAAAACGATTTCGAAATGAATTGAATTGAAAACGAATTCAAAATGAATTGAAAACGATTTCGAAATGAATTGAATTGAAAACGAATTCAAATGGAATTGAAAGCGAATTGAAATGAATTCAAATTGAATTGAAATTCGAATTGAATAGAAATGAATTTTGAAACGAATTTATAAAGAAGAATTCAATTTTGCTTTGAATTGAAATGGAAGTTGAAATAGAATTTGAAACGAATTTAAAACTATTTATATAATTCGTTTTAAATAGGAATCGACGAAATATATATTATATATATAATATAATGGCCTGAATAGAACGCGCCGCGCCGCGGCAGTTCGCGAATTTCGACCATTGATTTCAAACGGACATTACGGGAGATCCGACCGTCGGATTCTCCTAAAACCGGAACCGTTGGGTTCGTAGCGAAAAGAGCTTTCTAACGAATATTAGAAATTTGAAATCTAACGGTTGGATTTGGAATTATGTCCAAATCAAATTCGAAAAAGGTCGCTGTAAGTGCAGTTCGATGGCCGTTGATGGAAATCGACTGTACGGGCCTTGATAAAATTATTAAAAATAGCAATAATTTGTGTAAAATCATAAGAAATGATTTAGAAAGAATTGGGATGAAAAACTCCATATTTGAAAAGATAAAAATGGATTTTTATCGAAATGAACTAGTTTTGAACTAGAAATATAATTCTATTTATTTTTAAATAAATAAATTGAATTTAAAAAGGGTTTTAAAAATAACCAAAATTTCCAATGATTGCATTGGAGTGGATTTGAATCGAAATTGTCTTCGGAATATTTCGATGTTGGAATTCGTGATTATACAGGTGTTGTTATGGAAATTTGAAAGATATATATATTTATATCGTTATTTCCAATACGACATTTGTTAGTCGTAGAATTTGATATTGAATATAAGCCGATATATTTTCTATTCAGAGCCTTGTATTGAATATCGAATGTGATTTGGGTTTGTCGTGAATGGTGTCTTCACTAACACTGTTCTTGAACCCAGTTGAGGAAAGATTAAATCTTTTTATTTAGATTTAATTAAGTGTACCAATTAAATAATATTTAATTGGAATTGAATGGATATTGATTTTTGGGTTTATCGTGAACAGTGTTTTAAATAACACTTGTTCTTTAACCCGATAATTAATGGGATGTGACTTTGGGTTTATCGTGAACCGTGTTTTAAATGACACTGATTCTTTAACCCAGTCACAGATTAAAACTAAGTGGAGTTTTAATGAATCTTTAATTAGATTGAAAAGATCGAGAATGGAGTATCACCAGTTTTGCTCCAGGCGATAGTTAAATCTTTAATTAGATTTGAACGTGAAATTTAGAAACTAACTATCGGTTAGCTAAGTAGAATGGTTTTCTGGATATTGATCTGATGTTGGTTTCGGCCTTCGGGGTTAATATTTGGGGAATTATTCTCTTGATTAATTTACGGTTAATGACTAATGAGTTGGAATGAGGCGTATGTTGTGTTTGTGTAACACTTTTATAATATATACGCGAGTTATTCGGAAAGACCGGGTTTATCCCATTCTGAATAACTGATACGACGATAAGTCGAAGATGAAGACGATGGTCGAAGACCGAAGGTCTTCACGTCGTTTGGGTGATAACTGATGATCTTGATTGGGCTGTACACCCAAGAAGATGGAAACAGTTAGTGATCGTCCAGACGTGCTTGGAGATCGATGGATATGCGGGGTACTAGGTGCCTCCGGTTTCGTTCAGACCCAGAACGGACTTGTAAATGGACTGTGTGTCTGACATCGGATTTCATTCTGTGTGACTGATATCGGTTGCATAGGATGGCTTGCCTGTGTGGCATGCTAAGATGCAAATGATCAAGGCTTCTGTTGAAAAGCAAAGTCTTGTGGTGATGATCAAAGCACGGCCTTTGTGGCGTAGCTTTGTGTAACGTTTACCTCGCGTGTTTCACACCCGGTATGAACCAAAAACGGGAGACGGACCTCAGGGAGGACTTGCGTTTCTTTCTAGCTAGAAGTGGCGTCAGTGGTTTTACACGCCCTGACGAGTTTGACTTATGTGGTTATTGCGGTTGCGAGGCGCCTCGGTTATATCGGTTTCGGCCGAATGCATTCTGGTCGGCTGACGGACCAGACTTACACCCCATAGGGTGGGGAGACGTAGTGTTCAGGCATTTTAATCCACATCGGTGGACCGGCCCTGTCGCTCCAAGGCTTGACTGAGTACTTGCCTGAGACATGGGCTAGATTGTCTCGAATCGGTTGAGGACTATCTTTTGCCTCGGTTCATAGACGGAAATCCAATTTCCAAATACGTGACATTTGCGGTTTTAATTGTAATCCTATATATGGCGACATAGTGGGATGGGGCGCTTATGCCGCCTATGATTGATACTTATGATTTGAAGTTGTTTTATACACTTATAATAGTATCAAATGATTTGTTTTAAAACGTATCAAGCATTCTTTAGCTGTTATAAGGGAAAACCCTATCCTCGACTGCGTTGCATTGTGTGATGGGACCTGGGTCTTATAACAGCTTCATTTTTCTTTATTTAGCATTGCGCTGTTTGTTTTATGCACTGGTATTCTTGGGAGGAAACCCGTTCCGTGTTATACGGCGTGGTCCCTTGATTTACCTAATGATTTAAAATAAAGATTAATAACTGTTTTAGTTCTCACACCAGTCACATGACTGACCTGGAGTTTATTGTTTTACCCTAAACTCTGGGTGCCCTTATTTTCGACACGGGCAGCTAGTAGTTTTGGTTTTGCAGATTTATATTCACAGGATCCTGGTTTACAGCTGGAACGATATCCGGAAAGCTTTGTATCCGTATATCTCCTTCTAGTTGTGTATTGTATTATTTTCCGCTGCTATGTAATTTAAATCTCTGATATTTCTGTGTAATATTCATTTATACTCTGTATATTCTTGTAATCTGATGCATTGTTGTAATATACAGTGAAATGTTCTTTTATATGCGTTCTATTTTGTCGTGTTCTCAAACGATAGGGCGTTTCGAACGGTCTGGGTCGGTTTAGCGACTGGTTCGGACCGAGCGAAATTCCTTGCCGTCGCAGTTGGTATCAGAGCTTTGGTTTACAAAGCAGAGAACAAGACACATTAGAAACATACGAAAGAATTCATCAGATATTGGATTAGTAATATCCAATTAGAACGACTCGTTAGAGATAGGATCAGTAGTATCCTAGAACGAGTGTGAAGAGTATATTTTTAAAATGAAAGTCAAATTTGTTTTGAAAATTTAAAATCAATTATTCGTATTTGATTATTTATTTATATTGATGTGGACAATCCAGTATATATAAATTTTGCGTATACGTCTGATCCACGTGTATTTGAAATTTTAATATACTGGATAGATATAGGATTACACTCTAGACACCCGGAGATGTTTCTGATGATTGATCGATCATCATCAGAACTTATGTTCGTGTTTCGAAGGTGGGATTTCTATATATTTCCATTAGACTGGTGTGAGAACCAAAACTAATATAGATAGCTTTATTGTTGTGCATTGGCATCAAAACAAGATTTTTTGTATATGTATCAAAATTATGAATTTGAAACTCTAATTCACTAATTGATTGATGTTTGTGTTGTTTGTTTAATTGTTTGCTAATTTTGAACCATTTAGCCTAATTAAACCAAATGTTGAATTGTATTGAAATTTGGTCGCATTTGCTTGCATATACATATACTTACATTGAACAGGTCATAGCAAGGAGGCTAGAGCCAGAGAATAAAATTTGTTTGCCCGACAAATAGGTACATGTTTACTACATAATTTACTGTTTTGTTTGGGTGATGATGATTTTGTGAGCCTATTGGCTAGCCGCTTGGCTTTTTCTTTTTCTTTTTGAGATCTGAAGGACCGGGGAAGCTATTTGAAATTCCCCGATGCTCCCATTGCAGGGGAGGTTATGGCGAAATTTTTCGAAAATTTAGGGTGTTAGCCAAATTTTTGAAATTTTGAAAATTCTCAGAAACAGAAGAGTTGGAGAATGGAAGTTAGGTCGAGCGTAGGGCTGAATAATCAAACCACTTTCGACTTTGTTCCTTTTCGGGGACGAAAAGTTTTAAGTGGGGGAGATTGTAACAACCCGTAAAATGCGAGCCAGTTTGAAATTTTTATTTTGGCAATTTTAGCGAATTTTGATTATTTAAAATGAATTATTTTAAATAAAAACGACGAGAAATTTATTTTGAATATAATTCGAACGAATATATTTATATACGTCGTCGTTAGAATATAAATATTTATATATATTATAAATAGAATTGAAAATGGCGCGGTAGTTCGATAATTCGATTTCAAACTTCAATTGAATGTACCGGGTGCAAAACAATCCGGATTTTAGTGAAACAAAAAATAATGGAATCTAATAGTGAATATCTTTCCAACGAATCCGAAAAATCAAGATTTCATATCGGGAATCAAAAGATATGTCCAGTTGAAAATTCTGAATAGTCGCTATGGAATTCAGGCCCTTAAAAATGGACCTTTTGCAAATGACCTCGGATTTCGACGAAACCACTTTTGTTGGGTCCGTGATGTCGAATTATTGCTAGGTTACAAATTTCATAATTTTTCGAATCAATATGTGAGCGTGGCAAAGGAAAACGCGTTTGACCAGTTTCCGTTGATTTTAATCGACTGGAAATTGGCCATTTTTCAAACGGCCTCAGAATTCGACGAAATTAGTTTTGTTAGGACCGTATCGTCAATACGAAGCTAGAAAATATTTTTCTGGAATTTTTCTAGTTAGTATGTGCCCCCGGTAATTTGAAATGTACGTTTAAAATTCAATATAGTGATTTAAATGAAAATTCAAAAGGAAACTGATTGTAACAATCGAATCAGCTTGCGATACATATCCCATTGTGTTCGGAATGGGGGTGAAAAGCTATGGACGACAGGCGGTGGGCCTCGTTTCGAGGTCGTGGATAAAAGTCAACCTTTTTGCGAAATTTAATAATTAAATAATAAAAAAAAATATAAAAATAAATACTCCTCCCTCCCTTTATTCTTCTTCCTGGCCCCCCCCCCCCGAATTCATTTATACAGAAATTAAAAAAAAAAGAGAGAAACCCTAAGAAGGCGATCGACGCCACCGCCCTGACCTGCTCCGAGCCCCGCCTCCGCCTGAGCTTCCCCCCCCAGATCGCTCGAGTTCCGCTGACGCCCTCCCTCGCTCGCGAAGATGAAGCCGCCGACCGCCACCAGCAAACCCCCCCAGCCGACGATCCTTCCACCGCCGACGCCTTCTTCATTCCCCCCCCCTTTTCTTCGGAATACTGTAAGTAATTTGTTTTTATTTTTTTTTATTTTAATTCGTTAAAAGTAATTTCGATGTTTAGGTAAAAACAGATTGATTTTATAAAAGTATTTTAAAAACTGAATTTTAAAGTATTTTAAAACTGAAATGGTTTTTAAAAGTATTTTAAAAACTGAATTTTAAAGTATTTTAAAACTGAAATGATTTTTAAAAGTATTTTAAAAACTGAATTTTAAAGTATTTTAAAACTGAAATGATTTTTAAAAGTATTTTAAAACTGAATTTTAAAGTATTTTAAAACTGAAATGATTTTTAAAAGTATTTTAAAACTGAATTTTAAAGTATAAAAACCGAATTGATTTTATAAAAGTATATAAAAAAAAAACTGATTTGAAAAACATTATAAAACTGTTTTTTTAAAAAGAAAAGAAAATCAGATTATTTTTATATGTTGAAAGCAAAAGTAAAAAATCATATTTTTATATGTTGAAAGCAAAAGTAAAAATCATATTTTTTTTATATTGAATAGGGAAGTAATAAAAATTCGATTTTTATATATTGAACTTTGAAATAAAAATTCGATTTTTATATATTGAACTTTGAAATAAAAATTCGATTTTTATATATTGAACTTTGAAATAAAAATTCGATTTTTATATATTGAACTTTGAAATAAAAATTCGATTTTTATATATATAGTGGCCTTGGGCAACGAAGGTGACAAAAAAGGCGAAACGACGAAGACTTCTGCAAATGAAGAGCCGTGGAGCTAGGATAGCTATCTGTGAGAATTTCTCACCTTTCAATTTCTTTTCTAGTTTTATATATATACTAGGATGCAGACGGTGCTTAGTAGCACCCGACACAATCGTCCACAAACCATGGACTTGTTTGTTTGGTTGCATAGATTAGTTTGATTATGTGATTGAATTGAATTGGTTGGGTGAAATTGAATGGTTTGATTGATGTGTGAATGGCGTGGGCCTTCACTAGACCGGGGATAAGGCTAGGCCTTGTCCCGTTTCTAGTATCGTGCCGTTATGCCGCCGAAATTTTCTAAAATAAGTTAGAAAAATAAAAATATCATTTTATTGTGTAAATGAATTGAATAGAAATTCATAGGTTGAAATAAAATGTTTTATCGTTAAAAATATAATTTTTAACGTGAATGTGAATAAATGAATAGTTATAAACAAATCGGCCGATTTGTTTGTATATACACTGATTTGACTGATATTGATTGGGTCGATAAATTTCACACATCGCCCAACTGCACAAATAAAATCTGTGTTTGATTGTTTGAAACCCCACACGGGTGTTGGGATGAAATTTGAAGTTCACTCATCCTGATTGATTAAATATGTCGATCGATTGATTGACAGGCTGTTATAAGCGTTAGATATCTATATTTGATGCTTATACAGTGTAGTGCACTTTGGTTGATGGTTGATTATTTTTCAATGCTATGATATACATGTGTTGTGTGAAAATCCATATAATTAACTTTATGTGGTAATTGATTGGGCCTCATTCCAATTTGAAAAATAAAGAATATTATAAAATAAAAGTTCATGTGTTGTAAGTACTCATTCATTGAGATTGGTCGTGTGTTGAACGAAATATTTTAATATTAAAATTTACATCTTTATCGATATAAAATAAAAGTTCATGAGTTGACAGTACTCATTCATTGAGATTGGTCATGTGTTGAACGAAATATTTTGATAATAACAACTATTTTGAAAATAGAAATTTATGAAGCCGTGTTGATTAGATTGACGTCATTTTGACGTGAACGATATTTATATCGATTTTATTGATTTCGAAATGAAATGAATTGAAAACGATTTCGAAATGAATTGAATTGAAAACGAATTCAAATTGAATTGAAAACGATTTCGAAATGAATTGAATTGAAAAAGAATTCAAATTGAATTGAAAACGATTTCGAAATGAATTGAATTGAAAACGAATTCAAAATGAATTGAAAACGATTTCGAAATGAATTGAAAACGAATTCAAAATGAATTGAAAACGATTTCGAAATGAATTGAATTGAAAACGAATTCAAATGGAATTGAAAGCGAATTGAAATGAATTCAAATTGAATTGAAATTCGAATTGAATAGAAATGAATTTTGAAACGAATTTATAAAGAAGAATTCAATTTTGCTTTGAATTGAAATGGAAGTTGAAATAGAATTTGAAACGAATTTAAAACTATTTATATAATTCGTTTTAAATAGGAATCGACGAAATATATATTATATATATTATATATATAATATAATGGCCTGAATAGAACGCGCCGCGCCGCGGCAGTTCGCGAATTTCGACCATTGATTTCAAACGGACATTACGGGAGATCCGACCGTCGGATTCTCCTAAAACCGGAACCGTTGGGTTCGTAGCGAAAAGAGCTTTCTAACGAATATTAGAAATTTGAAATCTAACGGTTGGATTTGGAATTATGTCCAAATCAAATTCGAAAAAGGTCGCTGTAAGTGCAGTTCGATGGCCGTTGATGGAAATCGACTGTACGGGCCTTGATAAAATTATTAAAAATAGCAATAATTTGTGTAAAATCATAAGAAATGATTTAGAAAGAATTGGGATGAAAAACTCCATATTTGAAAAGATAAAAATGGATTTTTATCGAAATGAACTAGTTTTGAACTAGAAATATAATTCTATTTATTTTTAAATAAATAAATTGAATTTAAAAAGGGTTTTAAAAATAACCAAAATTTCCAATGATTGCATTGGAGTGGATTTGAATCGAAATTGTCTTCGGAATATTTCGATGTTGGAATTCGTGATTATACAGGTGTTGTTATGGAAATTTGAAAGATATATATATTTATATCGTTATTTCCAATACGACATTTGTTAGTCGTAGAATTTGATATTGAATATAAGCCGATATATTTTCTATTCAGAGCCTTGTATTGAATATCGAATGTGATTTGGGTTTGTCGTGAATGGTGTCTTCACTAACACTGTTCTTGAACCCAGTTGAGGAAAGATTAAATCTTTTTATTTAGATTTAATTAAGTGTACCAATTAAATAATATTTAATTGGAATTGAATGGATATTGATTTTTGGGTTTATCGTGAACAGTGTTTTAAATAACACTTGTTCTTTAACCCGATAATTAATGGGATGTGACTTTGGGTTTATCGTGAACCGTGTTTTAAATGACACTGATTCTTTAACCCAGTCACAGATTAAAACTAAGTGGAGTTTTAATGAATCTTTAATTAGATTGAAAAGATCGAGAATGGAGTATCACCAGTTTTGCTCCAGGCGATAGTTAAATCTTTAATTAGATTTGAACGTGAAATTTAGAAACTAACTGTCGGTTAGCTAAGTAGAATGGTTTTCTGGATATTGATCTGATGTTGGTTTCGGCCTTCGGGGTTAATATTTGGGGAATTATTCTCTTGATTAATTTACGGTTAATGACTAATGAGTTGGAATGAGGCGTATGTTGTGTTTGTGTAACACTTTTATAATATATACGCGAGTTATTCGGAAAGACCGGGTTTATCCCATTCTGAATAACTGATACGACGATAAGTCGAAGATGAAGACGATGGTCGAAGACCGAAGGTCTTCACGTCGTTTGGGTGATAACTGATGATCTTGATTGGGCTGTACACCCAAGAAGATGGAAACAGTTAGTGATCGTCCAGACGTGCTTGGAGATCGATGGATATGCGGGGTACTAGGTGCCTCCGGTTTCGTTCAGACCCAGAACGGACTTGTAAATGGACTGTGTGTCTGACATCGGATTTCATTCTGTGTGACTGATATCGGTTGCATAGGATGGCTTGCCTGTGTGGCATGCTAAGATGCAAATGATCAAGGCTTCTGTTGAAAAGCAAAGTCTTGTGGTGATGATCAAAGCACGGCCTTTGTGGCGTAGCTTTGTGTAACGTTTACCTCGCGTGTTTCACACCCGGTATGAACCAAAAACGGGAGACGGACCTCAGGGAGGACTTGCGTTTCTTTATAGCTAGAAGTGGCGTCAGTGGTTTTACACGCCCTGACGAGTTTGACTTATGTGGTTGTTGCGGTTGCGAGGCGCCTCGGTTATATCGGTTTCGGCCGAATGCATTCTGGTCGGCTGACGGACCAGACTTACACCCCATAGGGTGGGGAGACGTAGTGTTCAGGCATTTTAATCCACATCGGTGGACCGGCCCTGTCGCTCCAAGGCTTGACTGAGTACTTGCCTGAGACATGGGCTAGATTGTCTCGAATCGGTTGAGGACTATCTTTTGCCTCGGTTCATAGACGGAAATCCAATTTCCAAATACGTGACATTTGCGGTTTTAATTGTAATCCTATATATGGCGACATAGTGGGATGGGGCGCTTATGCCGCCTATGATTGATACTTATGATTTGAAGTTGTTTTATACACTTATAATAGTATCAAATGATTTGTTTTAAAACGTATCAAGCATTCTTTAGCTGTTATAAGGGAAAACCCTATCCTCGACTGCGTTGCATTGTGTGATGGGACCTGGGTCTTATAACAGCTTCATTTTTCTTTATTTAGCATTGCGCTGTTTGTTTTATGCACTGGTATTCTTGGGAGGAAACCCGTTCCGTGTTATACGGCGTGGTCCCTTGATTTACCTATTGATTTAAAATAAAGATTAATAACTGTTTTAGTTCTCACACCAGTCACATGACTGACCTGGAGTTTATTGTTTTAACCTAAACTCTGGGTGCCCTTATTTTCGACACGGGCAGCTAGTAGTTTTGGTTTTGCAGATTTATATTCACAGGATCCTGGTTTACAGCTGGAACGATATCCGGAAAGCTTTGTATCCGTATATCTCCTTCTAGTTGTGTATTGTATTATTTTCCGCTGCTATGTAATTTAAATCTCTGATATTTCTGTGTAATATTCATTTATACTCTGTATATTCTTGTAATCTGATGCATTGTTGTAATATACAGTGAAATGTTCTTTTATATGCGTTCTATTTTGTCGTGTTCTCAAACGATAGGGCGTTTCGAACGGTCTGGGTCGGTTTAGCGACTGGTTCGGACCGAGCGAAATTCCTTGCCGTCACATATTTAATAAGAAATATTAAATTTATAAAAATATTTTAGTTATTTCTTATGAGAATACATTTTTACATTGCGTTATCAAAATAAATACTTGTAGTGTCAAAAGGAAAAATGTAATAATTCAATTTTTCAATCTCCAAAGTCAAAGTAATACATTAACGATATTCATATGCTAAACAGCCAAGTGTCGAAAGATAAAATCGTTAAGGGTGAAGAAAACAAGATAGAAAAGAATCTCAGAATTGGAAGAATCTAAGGATCGTGCAGCATAGATAACATATAAATATGAATGCACATAACAACAGTAAAGTAAAATAAATAATAAAAGGTGACACCATTTTATACTGGTTTGGATCCCGTCCTACTTCCAATCCCAGACACCTTTTTGGAATTTTACTAATCTCTTTTCACCAAGAGGGATAATTTTACAAACACCACTAGATTTGCAGGCCACAAGCCAACCCACTTGATTTAACGGTTACGTGCTCAGATATATGCCTTGTCTGAGTTATGTTACCGGACTTTGTGCACAAGAGAATTTGTCTGTCTTGATCTTATGCATTCTCATTACAATACTAATTTGTCAAATGCAGTACATCCTTCCTATTATCTTCTACTCAAGTAGAATATGTATATTTATGTATATGTGAATATAAGGAAGATATATATTGATTTAGAATGAAGAATTAAATGCGTTCTTTGCTCATATTTTAAGTAAAGAAAGTAAGAACCCAGAAATTCAATAATATATATAATAGAGTGAGAATTGAGGATATAATCTCGAATTTAGTGTATTTATAGACCTTGTAACACCTTGGAATTTTTCCTTAGTTAAATTAGTTATGCTTCAAAAATATAACATGAGAAAATGATGGAATTTGACTACAAAACATGTGTCGTTGCATTCGTAATGGAATTTCGGTCTGTTTGAGACTTCATGAATGGAGTCCATGTAAAAAAGTTATGTACGAAATACGAAATGGATGAAAAATAATGAATTGACTAAATACATATATATGTATAAAAAGTAATTAATATTATATTTAACACCCCGTCTCCACAAGAGGTAGGTCGACCCAAGCAGTCGACCTCCCCATGCGAGGTGTTGGTCGCCACTTCTTTTGGAGGCTAGAGTTTTAAGTATTATATATTTATATCAATGCACAAATTTTATTGAAATTAAATCTAATGGTCTTAGATCATTTGAGCATCTATAAATAAAGGCCTTGCCCTACCCTTTGCTCATATTTTTTTATGGCATAGCGAAGCTTTGCCATTTCCACCTTTCTAACCTCGTCCAGAACTTCTATAATAAATTAGTTTTCAAATCAAACAAATAAGTATTAGAAAATATGAATCTAGATATATGAATAAAGTTTGGTTCTGCGCATTAGTTAAACTTCTTTTCCTTTTTCCAATTTTTTTCTAGGATCTAAAATATTAATATGTATACATGTCCCCTTTTATGCATATTATAGATTTGTAGGGATTAAGTAAGTAATGTAAACTTAAAAGATGTGTTCATATTTGGATTTTGGAATAGCTTTCAAGTGAGTGGGAAATCCATTGCTTCTAATACCAGATTTATTTCATTTCCGTCAATTGCAATCTTGAATTGTAATTCTATCTCTGTTTTGTATTGTTGAGGGTTTTTTGCTTGATTTTTGTAAATTAACTTTTTTATTCTTTTTTATAAAAACATTATTTGAAATCTACAAGAAATATTAACAAAACATATAGGAAGAGATGTGTAAATTCGCATGTTTTGTATATGGTTCATATCATATATTCCAAATAAAATATTTCTTTTTTCTTGTGATTCTAAATATGTCAATATTTCTTCTTTTTAATTAATTTGGTAAACCTACAAGAATTATTGTAAATATTGTTTAATGGGATTTTGAATCCTAACAAGACTGAATGTAGAAAGATTGTTCAAGTCATTAGTTTAGGCTAGAACGTAAAATAAATAGAAACTAGAATGGTTAGTAACTATGTAAATATTATGCTATATATATATTTTCTAAACCTACAAATGCTAGTATTATTATTAATTAGGTAGATGCGAATTATATTTTGAATTTGAATGTTTTCCATTTATGAAGGGAACATAGTAATATTTCCCACAATGAATTAAAATAGATGTAATTTGTAACCTTTATATTGATTAGCAATAAATATAAAGTTAATTGCTGTGATTTGAAAGGTTACAATTCAAAATGAACAAGAAATAAATATTTAACTCCAATTATAGAAATTAATATAACAAACTTACGTATATTATGTGTGCGTGTATATAAGAACTAACAAATTATGTAATTATAGTAAAACTAACGGGGGTTATAATAAATAGAATTAATGTGATCAAATGGAACTTATATTAATGGCATTGCATTTATTAGGGCATTTATTGCCTTAGGAAAAGTAACCGTTATGTTCATTATGGCATGTGACCATTATAGTAATTAATTGATTAATTGTGTGTTCAATGACTTAGGAAAAGTGACCTTTATGGTAATTATTGGCACGTGGCTATTATTGGAATTAATTGAGTTAATGGGGAATTGGATATTAATTACTATAGATAATACTAGGTCCAATAAATAAAATAATCTTAGAATTGCGAATCTTAGGTAAGTCCTCCTTTCTTATTTCTAGTTTAATACTAGAAACAATATCCTTAATTAATATGTAGGGACTAGGCTTAATATATTAATTATGCGAGTTCAGTAGTCGAATATATGTACAACTGATGTGAGATATCATTATCCATATGAACCGATGATAATAATTATTTTACATAACGTGAAATGTTCCTAAAGGTTTACTTCAAGTGTTGAGGTACTAAGTTACTACAGAGTCTTCCTTCATTCCGAAAGAAGAAACCTAAAAGAAAATTTATTGACATAGTCTACTTCATGGCTAAAGTATCAAATAGTGGGATCTACTTATTAAGGTATTAAGTAATTGGAATCACCCTTTTTCCTTTAAGGTAAGGGTAGAATCATAGGATCCACCTTTATCATGTACTAGACGATCGGATAGCTCACATCCCTATAATAAGAAGTATTAAATGGCTAGTTGGGTACGAAATCGGTAATCTCTGCGAAGGTCCACTTCCTCAAGGCAGTAAGTGACTTAATTAGACTCCACATTGGGATATGGTATTAAATGACTACTACGGAGGTACCATAGGTCTGTCTGTAACACCCCAAAACCATAATACACTATAACCATAATAAATATTCAGTACTAACTTAAACTGGCATTACCGTTGCGTTCATCTCTGAATTTTAGTTCAGATAGACTCCAAGTTTGCATAAAACAAATAACATGTAACACCCCGTATTTTCTGTGATCGTATAAGTAATAAATCAGAGAATAATTAAATTATAAAATAAGAATCAAGGAAAATGGGTTGCACCATTGCGTTCGTCTCAGTATTCTACATGAAATCGAGTCCGAGTTTTCGAAAATCGGAGTTCGTATGACCAACTTATGACCCTTAGAAGTTTCAGGAATTTGAATAAAATAAAACAGCTCGAAAATAAAGCCAGAAATTCGAAATTCAAACCCAGAGAAGGCTGGCGGGAAAATTCTCGCCCATATACCCAAGTCGACTGGGGAGTCGACCCCCCCAACCAGGTCGACTGGGGAGTCGACTGGGGTGTCGACCTCCCCATGACCAGGTCGACTGGGGAGTCGAACTAGGGGTCGACCTGCTCCCGTAACCCAATTTTTGAACCTGGTTCATTCTGATGTATCCGCTCTCGTTTTCTGTCTAGATTCGTCCGCCTAATCCTATATAAACAGCCCCCTAGCCTCATTTTCTCTACACAATTTCATTCTCTCTATACTCTGTCTCTGTTCTAAATAAATAAAATAATGGCGCCGTTACTCTGCTGGAATCAAAACTAGGACTGATGCACCTTCTTCCAGCCTGAATAGAATTAAAAGCTAAATCAAATCTCAAATCAAAATTTAGAGCTACAACAACAATTAAAGAGGAGTAATTCAACATTTCTGCATTAACAAAAGTTTGTTATCCTTTCTTAAAACCTCGAAAGGCAAGTACAGTTATTTTCTGATATAATCTTTAATTATAATTGTGACATGATTGTAAATCTGAATTTGAGGTTGTGTACGTTCCGTTCTGATATATATTATTCTGTATCTCTTTCTTCTTTCTGTTCGATAGCCAGGCTACCACGAGCCTGTGCCACATCTCATAAGAGATTAACGCACGAACGCTAAACTTTGGGACAAATAATGAATGATGGCATAATTGGACATGGCTAATCTGTGACTGATGTTGTAAACTAGATTTAGATCTATGCATATTCTGTGAATTAGGAGAAGAGGAACCATTGTATGTTAACATGTGACTTGAGACATTGGACATAACGCATATTTTTAATTAAGATCTGCTATAATTTAAAGTTCTAGATTGTTGGGCATATTGTTTATATAACGATTCATGACTTGAGATAAAAAGAGAATATGACTTAGGTGTGAATATCTATATTAAGATTTGATAACTATTAAATGTGAATAACACCTAAGTGGGAGATTTTTGAATATATGACATGCATTGAAATCGATGGCTATATTTGGTATAATTTATATATGAATCTTTTGTACTAGGCAAGTTTAACTAAATTTGGGACATGTGTTATATGGTAAATTATGACCATAATCTGTGCCATGTAAATTCAATGCAAACGTGGGGTATATGATCATATTGTGAATCATGACAACTATTTAGGCATGCAAACTTAGGCCAAATTTATAGGCAAGATATGTCTATGAAACTTTAAGGGATGATTAAATCTGTTATATTACCTAATATGCTAGTTCTGTTATATTGCCAAATCTGCTACATCTGTTATATTTCCTAATCTGCTAGATCTGTTCATCTGCTAAATCTGTTGAAAACTGAGTATTGAAATTTGAGTATGTAAATCTGTAGGCCCGATTTAAAATCGAGCAAAACTTGTTAATAGAATCTCGAATAATCTGCTGTAACTTGTACAGAAGTTAATTTGTTAAATTAGCATGATTAGTCTGATATTAGCATAGTCTGTGAATGAATGCATTGGCTAAACATGAAACATGGCTAACTCGAGGTTAGAATGAGTTTGCGGCGTAATTCTGCCCGGAACCGCCCGGCACATCCAGTGGACACAAACAATAGGTTCTAATGTGAGAAGTTAGTCAGAACGTGCTTGAAACCCGAGGTTAAACTCCGTTTGCGGTAGAAACCTGCCCGGAACCAACCGGCCTAACCAGTGGCCGCAAACTGTCAGTCTAATGTGAGAGGTCTGCACATTAATTTTTAATTAATACAAATCTAAGATAAATATGATGTCTAAAACGTGTTGGGTGGATAGGGTTAAACCAGTTGGACTAATGAATTTAACAAACCCGTTTCGTGAATCTGTAGGCCCAATTACAAAGTTAGACAAATCTGTAAATCTGTTAAATCCGTATATCTGATCCGTTAGTCTGAAAACTTGTCTGATCTGTGAATTAGTTGATCTGAACTCTGTATGTCTGAACTTGTAAACAAGTAAATCTGAAATCTGTTAGTCTAGGGACACAAGGTTAGGAGGGAAATTACTTGTGTCATCTGTTGTTTGGGACCCATATTAGTCAGTAACCCTTTCTGGTATCAAAACTTTGACCCAACAGTAGGTAGGGTCCGGGCACGCTTACTGAACTAATTATAAGTGGTTCATTCTGATAATGGCAAGGGGTGTTGATGGTGCGTTCCAACCGGGTCATGTGCGTGCATGGATCCCGGTCTGCCTCTGAGGATGTAAGACGCCGTGACATCTGTAAATAGGTCTGTGTCATTTAAAGGTTGCCACTTTGGGTAGTGATACACCCTTTTGTGGGGCTGGCACAGGGTATTTATGTATTAGGGAGCCGATCGCTTGGGGTAGGGTTTTAGGGTACACTTAGTTCTGTCTATTTCTGTTGGTACAGTCTTTTTCTGTTGGGTGGTAACACCTGTCTGTTTCTGCGTGGTACTGTCTGTTCGTGTGGTAAAGGCCCATTTACTAGTGTACACCTAATTCTACATTCTGTTTCCGTAGGGATTAATCTGTTTCTGTTTCTGTACCTTCTGTTCGGGTGGTAAAGGCCCATTATTAGCATTCTGTTTCTGTCTGTTTCTGTTGGGGTGGTAAAGGCCCATTACTAGCATTCTCTTCTGTGGAAATTATTTTGTTCCCGTTTCTGTTTCAGTTTAGACATTGGGGTGACACCTAATCTTGTTATACTAGTATTAGTGCAGAGAGGTGAAAAGTAATATTATTCTGTTTCTTCTGTTTAACCTAAGTATATCTGCTGCTTTTGCTACTGTTATCTCTTATCCAGCCTATTTTCATGTCATTATTATTATTATATGTTCATATGCTGAAAGTCACTGGACTTGCCAGACTTTATGTCTGACCTTGCTTGTTTTCGGCCCTTTTTCTTCCGTCCCCCCCAGGTTTCCAAGGAGGGAATACTTTAGCTTAATCCAGATTTCTTCTGCTTGAAGTACTTAAAGTGCTTAAAGTATGGCTTGACTCCTTATGGCAGCTTCTGCGGGGATTATGATTTTAAAAACTATGCATTCTGAAGGCTTTTGTACAAGATTGATATTTTTGTACTTGAATTCTGATATTGAATTTGAAAAGATGTAACCAAACTTGCTTCGGTTTATGTTGTAATAAAGTTATAAAATTTTCAAGTACCGTTTTATCTTTCTTGTAAATTTCTGTTCTGTCTACTAAAACGCTCCATCAAAGTTAAGGCATTCCCTTTGTGAGTGACCTTAACGGAGGAGGGGTGTTACACTTGGTATCAGAGCTGAAGGTTAATAGATTGGGTAAAGTTTTTGAAAACTATTTTCAAAAACGTTTTGAAAGGAAATATTTTCAAAAATAAAGCTTATTTTGAAAAACATAATCCCCGAAAGCCATATATCTATCTTTTCAGTTCTCCGTTTTGAATCCTTTTTCTTTCGTTTTAGCATGTCTGGGAATCTTAACCTTCCAGAGGGTGTGCCAATACCTGGCTGGTTCAGGAGGTACATAGAGGCTAGGGCCAACGGTACAGGCCTAGCAGATATTCCTCCCCCAGTGGCAGCGGTACCACCTCCTCCTCCTTCTCCTCCTCCTCGTGGAAATGCTTTCGCAAAGACGTGTAGAGACTTCAAGGCTATGGGTGGAAAAGACTTCTGTGGAACTGAATCCTTCATGGCAGCAAGGAATTGGCTGAAGGAGACCGAAGATTTGTTCGTCATTTTTGAGGTAGACGATAGGCAGAAGGTACAATTGGCGGTATGGTTACTCAAGGACGAAGCTTCCTATTGGTGGGAAGTCACTAACGCCGAGAGGCCAGTTGAAACATGGATGGATTTCAGAACAAGGTTTGAGACGAAATTCCTCTCGCAAGCTGAACAAAGTCTACAACTGGAAAAGTTCTTATCTCTTAAGCAAGGAAGTATGACGGTCAAGGAATACGTCAACCAGTTCAACCAACTGGCTAGGTTCGGACTGGATTTAGTCAACACTCAGCATAAAAAGGCTCTCCGCTTTGTTAAAGGATTGAACGAGCCACTACACAGTCTAGCCATGACCCATGTACCCATGGGAGTGACTTACGAGAGATTGGTGGACATGGCACTACTGCACGAGGAAGACAAGGGCAAGGAAGAGTGTAACAACCCGTAAAATGCGAGCCAGTTTGAAATTTTTATTTTGGCAATTATAGCGAATTTTGATTATTTAAAATGAATTATTTTAAATAATATCGACGAGAAATTTATTTTGAATATAATTCGAGCGTATATATTATACGCGTCGTCGTTAGAATATAAATAATTTTATATAATTATAAATAGAATTGAAAATGGCGCGGTAGTTCGATAATTCGATTTCAAACTTCGATTGAATGTACCGGGTGCAAAACAATCCGGATTTTAGTGAAACCAAAAATGGTGGGATCTAATTGATAATATCTTTCCAACGAATCCGAAAAATCGTAATTTCTTAGCGGGAATCAAAAGATATGTCCAGTTGAAAATTCTGAATAGTCGCTATGGAATTCAGGCCCTTAAAAATGGAAATTTTGCAGATGACCTCGGATTTCGACGAAACCAGTTTTGTTGGGTCTGTGATGTCAAGTTATTGCTAGATTCCAAATTTCATAATTTTTCGAATCAATGTGTGAGCGTGGCAAAGGAAAACGCGTTTGACCAGTTTCAGTTAATTTTAATCGACTGGAAATTGGCCATTTTTCCAACGGTCTCAGAATTCGAAGAAACTAGTTTTGTTAGGACCGTATCGTCAATACGAAGCTAGAAAATATTTTTCGAGAATTTTTAGAGTTAGTATGTGACCCCGGTAATTTGAAATGTACGTTTAAAATTCAATATAGTGATTTAAATGTAAATTTAACGAAAACTGATTGTAACAGCCGAATCAGCTTACGATACATATTCCATTGTGTTCGGAATGGGGGTGAAACGCTATGGGCGACAGGCGGTGGGTCTCGTTTTGAGGTCGAAAATAAAAGTTGTTTTTTTAAGTAATTAAATAATTAAATATATATATTTTTCATAAACCCCCCCTCTTCTCGTTTTCATTCAAAGGAAAAAAAACAAACAAAAAGAAAAAAAACCGCTCAGCTAAAACCCATCGACCCTCCCCCCCGAACCCTAGCGCCGCCGCCATCAGGCGCTCCGCCAGCCGCCTCCGCCCGCCAAAGCCCTCCGCCACCCACCTGAGAACCCGCCTTCAACCCTAAAACCCCCTCCCCTCCTTCGATCGACGCAAGCCACCCGAAACCCACCACCGTTCCTCCGTACGACGCGCCCTCCCCCTTCACCGGACAACCACCGCGACCCCCCCTCTCAGCCACTGACGAACGGAGAAGACCCCCCCTGTAAGTTTTTCTAATTTTATTTATTTTATAAACTGAAATTTATTTATTATATAAACTGAAATTTATTTATTATATAAACTGAAATTTATTTATTATATAAACTGAAATTTATTTATTATATAAACTGAATTTTATTTATGTGGTAAAGTAGTAAAAATATAATCTTTTATATTTTTAAAGTAGAAAAATATAATCTTTTATATTTTTAAAGTAGTAAAAATATGATTTTTATATTTTTAAAGTATTAAAAATATAGTCTTTACTATATAGATGATGTAAAAATATAATTTTTGGTTAGGTAGAGAGTCAAAAATATAATTTTTACATGATAGGAAGATTAAAAATATCATCTTTATATGTGTAGATAAAAATAAAAATGAGATTTTTATAAAGACGAAATCTTTAAATTGGAAAAGGCGAAGTCTATATTTTTATAAAGGTGAAATCTTTATTTTAGAAAAGGGAAATCTTTATATAGAAAATAGCGTGATAAAAATATAATTTTTTATCTATATAACATAGTAGAAAAATATGATTTTTATATATTGAACTTCGATAGAAAAATATGATTTTTAAATTGAAAGTAAATAAATAAAAATGTGATTTTTATTTTAAAAGACATCAAAATATAAAAATACGATTTTTATATATGTAGTGAATACGGGCAACGAAAGAGACAAAAGGCGGGAATGGCGAAGATTTCTACAAAAGAAGTGTCGTGAAGTTGGGATAGCTTTCGGTGAGAACTTCTCACTCTTCAATTTATTTTCTAGTTATATATATATACTAGGATGCAGACGGTGTTTAGTAGCACCCGACACAATCGTCCACAGACCATGGACTTGTTTGTTTGGCTGTTTGGTGATTGATTGCGATATTGGTTTGAATGTGGTTTGTGGTGTGAAAAATCGAATCGATAAATTGGTTAGGATTAGACGTGCGCCGTTATAAGGCGAAGGAGTAAGGCTAGGTTAGACTCTTACTCCAGATTTTGTGGTTTGCATAACGAAAGTGATTTGATTGATGTGTGAATGGCGTGGGCCTTCACTAGACCGGGGATAAGGCTAGGCCTCGTCCCGTTTCTAGTATCGTGCCGTTATGCCGCCGAAATTTTCTAAAAAGTGTTAGAAAAAAAAATAAAAAAAATATCATTTTATAGAATAGATGAATTGAATAGAAATTCATATGTTGAAATAAATGTTGTGTCGTTAAAAATATAATTTTTAACGTGAATGTAAATAAATAAATATTCATTTACAGACCGGACGGTTTGTTTGTGTACACCTATTTGAAAGACATTGATTGGGACGATAAATTTCGCACATCGCCCAACTGCACAAATAAATCTGTGTTTGATTGTTTGAAACCCCACACGGGTGTTGGGATGAAATTTGAAGTTCACTCATCCTGATTGATAAAATATGTCGATCTATTGATTGACAGGCTGTTATAAGCGTTAGATATTTATATTTGATGCTTATACAGTGTAGTGCACTTTGGTTGATGGTTGATTATTTTTCCTTGCTATTATATACATGTGTTGTAGAAAATCCATATAATTAACATTATATGGTAATTGTTTGGGCCTCATTCCAGTTTTGAAAAAGAAATATTTGAAAAAGAAATATTTGAAATAGAAATATTTGAAATAGAATATTTGAAAATAGGAATATATGAAGCCGTGTTGATTAGATTGACGCCATTATGACGTGAACGATATTTAAAACGATTTCGAAATGAATTGAATTGAAAACGATTTCGAAATGAATTGAATTGAAAACGATTTCGAAATGAATTGAATTGAAAACGATTTCGAAATGAATTGAATTGAAAACGATTTCGAAATGAATTGAATTGAAAACGATTTCGAAATGAATTGAAAATGAATTCAAATTGAATTGAAATTTGAATTGAATAGAAATGAATTTATAAAGAAGAATTCAAATTTTGATTTGAATTGAAAAGGAAGTTGAAATTGCTTTTGAAACGAATTTAAAACTATTTATATAATTCGTTTTAAATAGAAATCGACGAAATATATATTATATATATAATATATATAATATAATGGCCTGAATAGAACGCGCCGCGCCGCGGCAGTTCGTGAATTTCGACCATTTATTTCAAACGGACATTACGGGAGATCCGACCGTCGGATTCTCCTAAAACCGGAACCGTTGGGTTCGTATCGAAAAGAACTTTCTAGCGAATGTTAGAAATTTGAAATCTAACGGTTGGATTTGGAATTATGTCCAAATCAAATTTGAAAAAGGTCGCTGTAAGTGCAGTTCGATGGCCAATGATGGAAATCGACTGTACGGGCCTTGATAAAATTATTAAAAATAGAAATAATTTGTGTAAAATCATAAGAAATGATTTGTGAAGATTTGGGATGAAAAACTCCATATTTGAAAAGATAAAAATAGATTTTTATCATAATGAACTAGTTTTGAACTAGAAATATAATTCTATTTATTTTTAAATAAATAAATTGAATTTGAAAAAGGTTTTGAAAATAACCAAAATTTCCAGCGATTGCATTGGAGTGGATTTGAATCGAAATTGTCTTCGGAATATTTCGATGTTGGAATTCGTGATTATACAGATGTTGTTATGGAAATTTGGAAGATATATATATGTATCGTTATTTCCAATACGACATTTGTTAGTCGTAGAATTTGATATTGAATATAAGCCGATATATTTTCTATTCAGAGCCTTGTATTGAATATCAAATGTGATTTGGGGTTTGTCGTGAATGGTGTCTTCATTAACACTGTTCTTGAACCCAGTTGAGAAAAGGTTAAATCTTTTTATTTAGATTTAATGAAGTGAACCAATTAAAGAATATTTAATTGGAATTGAATTGATATTGATTTTTGGGTTTATCGTGAACAGTGTTTTAAATAACACTCGTTCTTTAACCCGATAATCAATGGGATGTGACTTTGGGTTTATCGTGAACTGTGTTTTAAATGACACTGATTCTTTAACCCAGTCAAAGATTAAAACTAAGTGGAGTTTTAATGAATCTTTAATTAGATTGAAAAGATCGAGAATGGAGTATCACCAGTTTTACTCCAGGCGATAGTTAAATCTTTAATTAGATTTGAACGTGAAATGGTAATTGAATTTACCGATAACACCGTGGTGTTAGATATGAAGTATAACCAGTTTTACTTCATGGGATGAATAGGTTGGGATTGGGAAATAAAATAAATGATTACTTCGGTGTGGTTCGCTAATCCCGACTAGTTTGAATTGATATTCAAAGGAGATTAAAGGATAAATTTAAAGAATTTATCTTGGATAAAATTAATGGGAACTTTTCCCAAAGTATAGGAATATTTGAATAAAAGAATATTCTGAATTGGAATGAGGCGTATGTTGTGTTTGTGTAACACTTTTATAATATATACGCGAGTTATTCAGAAAGACCGGGTTTATCCCATTCTGAATAACTGATTCGACGTGGTGTCGAAGATGAAGACGGTGGTCGAAGACCAGAAGTCTTCACGTCGTTTGGGTGATAACTGATGATCTTGATTGGGCTGTACACCCAAGAAGATGGAAACAGTTGGTGATCGTCCAGACGTACTTGGAGATCGATGGATATGCGGGGTACTAGGTGCCTCCGGTTCCGTTCAGACCCAGAACGGACTTGTAAATGGACTGTGTGTCTGACATTGGATTTTAGTCTGTGTGATTGATCTCTATTAAATATATATCTGTTTGGCGGCAGAGAATTTATTCTCTTGCTTAACGCCCTTCTCTGAGACGTATGAGCTCAGGGGTTATATATTGATGGATATCAAACGCATGGAGTGAATTGCCTGTGTGGCATGCCTGAGTGGCAATTGATCGAGGCTTCTGTTGAAAAGCAAAGTCTCGTGGTGATGATCAAAGCACAGCCTGTGTGGCACAGCTTTGTGTAACGTGAATTCGCGAGCCTCACACCCCGGTTGTGAACCAAAAACGGGAGACGGACGTCAAGGAGGGCATGCGTTTCTTTCTAGCTAGAAGTGGCGTCAGTGGTTTTACACGCCCTGACGAGTTTGACTTATGTGGTTGTTGCTGTTGCGAGGCGCCTCGGTTATATTGGTTTCGGCCGATGCATTCTGGTCGGCTGACGGACCAGACTTACACCCCATAGGGTGGGGGAACGTAGTGTTCAGGCATAATAATCCACATCGGTGGACCGGCCCTGAGGATCCAGGGGGCAGTTGCGGACGTTCCTGAGACACGGGCTAGAGCGTCTCGAATCGGTTGAGGACTATCTTTTGCCTCGGTTCATAGATGGAAATCCAATTTCCAAATACGTGACATTTGCGGTTTTAATTGTAGGACTAGTATGGCGACATGATATATGGTACCCATGCCGTCTATGATTGATATTTATGATTGAAATTGTTTTAACACTATGCACTTATAATAGTATCAAATGATTTGTTTTAAAACGTATCAAGCATTCTTTGGCTGTTATAAGGGAAAACCCTATCCTCGACTGCGTTGCATTGTGTGATGGGACCTGGGTCTTATAACAGCTTCATTTTCTCTTTATTTAGCATTGCACGGTTTGTTTTATGCACTGGTATTCTTGGGAGGAAACCCGTTCCGTGTTATACGGCATGGTCCCTTGATTTACCTCACTTGAAAATAAAGATTAATAACTGTTTTAGTTCTCACACCAGTCCCATGACTGACCTGGAGTTTATTGTTTTAACCTAAACTCTGGGTGCCCCTATTTTTGACACGGGCAGCTAGTAGTTTCGGTTTTGCAGATTTATATTCACAGGATCCTGGTTTACAGCTGGAACGATATCCGGAAAGCTTTGTATCCGTATATCTCATTCTAGTTGTGTATTGTATTATTTTCCGCTGCGATGTATTTAAATGTAATTTAAATCTCTGATATTTCTATGTAATATTCGTTTATACTCTGTATATTCTTGTAATCTGATGCATTGTTGTAATATACGGTGAAATGTTCTTCTGTATGTGTTCTGCTGTGGTTTGTTCTCGAATTATCCGACGCTTTCCTTTATGGGGAAGTTACGGGTTTTCACAAAGAGGCAAAGAAGGAAAAACCATAGAACAAGAAAGCATGGCCTAAAAAGGAAACACAAAAAAAGATTGAGAAGTCTGAAGATAAGAAGGAGAAAAAGTGCTTTACTTGTGGAAGCTCGACTCATCTGAACAAGGATTGCAGAAAAAGGAAGGGCACTTGCTTCAACTGTGGTGAGATGGGACACTTCACGAGGGACTGCCCGGAAAAAAGAGGGCAATGGCAGAGGGCAGGACCAACTTCTGGAGGGCAAGCGAACACTCTTGAGGCTAGTGGATAAGATAGAATTAGGAAAACTTTCTGTGGGAGGTTTAATTTCTTTATCTGATTGTTGAGTTGAAACTCTTTCTGATTTTGGCATTTTGATTCTGTAACCGATACTCTGCACTTTAATACTAGTATTGTTTCTGATTCCACTGTAGGCTCAAACCCATAAGGGTTATGACTCATCTGCTTCTGATAGATTGGGGTTTGAGAGATATCTGTGTTAGGCGTCAAGTAGGACACATACATTCTGGGTTTTATCATGCTTAGTTTCCTAAGAATCATTTGGTGATCTGATCTGTACCAGTAGTCTGTAAGTATCTGAATATTTCTGATGAGATTAAGATTTCTAGTTTTGGACATTGTCTAAAGAGGGTAATCCTCTGGGTATCAATCTGATGTTGATTTCGGCCTTCGGGGTTGATACTTAGGGGAATTATTTTCTCAACCAAGGTCTAATGGGAACCAAGTTTTTATTTTTGCTCGCTTCCATCATTCGACTATATCCTATCGATCGAGTCTTCGACCTTTAGATAGGAATCCTCTGGATGTAATCATGTGTTTGAGACATGTTATGTTTGATGGTTGCAAGTGGATGCAAGTGGTTGCTCGTGGATGCATATACACACACTAGGCACTAGATCGGCTCAAAAACACTCTCATACTGCATATGGATGTGTGAGCATTTTCAATTTTTGTGGATGCGAAATGGTTGACTCATCACATGGATGTTGCATTTGGATGAATGATTGCGCACACATTTAGAAATAATATGTATCAAATAGGAAAATTGCATATATGTTGGACTCATGGCACTGACATAATTCACATTAAGGAGGTCAACGGAATCAGTAGACCGCCTAATCTTTGCATTAGATAAGGAACATATACACACACTTTTGCATATGTTCGTACAACATTAGAAGTTTTCTAAGGACAATGGATGCTTATGGATGATGGTTGAGTAGATGGATGACTGGATGGTAGGACACATTCCTCTTAACTTGAAGATTTCGGGGACGAAATCCTTTAAGGTGGGGAGAATGTAACACCCCGTATTTTCTGTGATCGTATAAGTAACAAATCAGATAATAATTAAATTATAAAATAAGAATCAAGGGAAACGGGTTGTGCCATTGCGTTCGTCTCAGAATTCTGCATGAAATCGAGTCCGAGTTTTCGAAAATCGGAGTTCGTATGACCAAGTTATGACCCTCAGAAGTTTCAGGAATTTGAATAAAATAAAACAGCTCAAAAATATAGCCAGAAATTCGAAATTCAAACCCAGAGAAGGCTGGCGGGAAAATTCCCGCCCTTATACCTAGGTCGACTGGGGAGTTGACCCCCCCAACCAGGTCGACTGGGTAGTCGACCGGGGTGTCGACCTCCCCATGACCAGGTCGACTGGGGAGTCGACCTGGGGGTCGACGTGTTCCCGAAACCCAGTTTTTGAACCTGGTTCATTCTGATGTATCCGGTCTCGTTTTCTGTCTAGATTCGTCCGCCTAATCCTATATAACCAGCCCCCTAGCCTCATTTTCTCTACACAATTTCATTCTGTCTATACTCTGTCCCTGTTCTAAATAAATAAAATAATGGCGCCGTTACTCTACTGGAATCAAAACTTGGACTGATGCACCTTCTTCCAACCTTAATAGAATTAAAAGCTAAATCAAATCTCAAATCAAAGTTTAGAGCTACAACAACAATTGAAGAGGATTAATTCATCATTTCTGCATCAACAACAGTTTATTATCCTTTCTTAAAACCTCGAAAGGCAAGTACAGTTATTTTCTGATATAAACTTTAATTATAATTGTGACATGATTGTAAATCTGAATTTGAGGTTGTGTACGTTCTGTTCTAATGTATATTATTCTGTATCTCATTCTTCTTTCTGTTCGATAGCCAGGTTACCACGAGCTGCGCCACATCTCATAAGAGATTAACGCACGAATGCTAAACTTTGGGACAAACAATGAATGATGGCATAATTGGACATGGCTAATCGGTGACTGATGTTGTAAACTAGATTTAGATCTATGCATATTCTGTGAATTGGGAGAAGAGGAACCATTGTATGTTAACATGTGACTTGAGACATTGGACATAACGCATATTTTAAATTAAGATCTGCTATAATCTAAAGTTCTAGATTGTTGGGCATATTGTTTATATAACGATTCATGACTTGAGATAAAAAGAGAATATGACTTAGGTGTGAAGATCTATATTAAGATTTGATAACTATTAAATGTGAATAACACCTAAGTGGGAGATTTTTTAATATATGATATGCATTGAAATCGATGGCTATATTTGGTATAATTTATATGTGAATCTTTTGTACTAGGCAAGTTTAACTAAATTTGGGACATGTGTTATATGGTAAATTATGACCATAATATGTGCCATGTAAATTCAATGCAAACGTGGGGTATATGATCATATTGTGAATCATGACAACTATTTAGGCATGCAAACTTAGGCCAAATTTATAGGCAAGATATGTCTATGAAACTTTAAGGGATGATTAAATCTGTTATATTACCTAATCTACTAGTTCTGTTATATTGCCTAATCTGCTAGATCTGTTATATTGCCTAATCTGCTAGATCTGTTATATTGCCTAATCTGCTAGATCTGTTCATCTGCTAAATCTGTTGAAAACTGAGTATTGAAATTTGAGTATGTAAATCTGTAGGCCCGATTTAAAATCGAGCAAAACTTGTTAATAGAATCTCGAATAATCTGCTGTAACTTATACAGAAGTTATTTTGTTAAATTAGCATGATTAGTCTGATATTAGCATAGTATGTGAATGAATGCATTGGCTAAACATGAAACATGGCTAACTCGAGGTTAGAATGAGTTTGCGACGTAATTCTGCCCGGAACCGCCCGGCACATCCAGTGGCCGCAAAAAATAGGTTCTAATGTGAGAAGTTAGTCATAATGTGCTTGAAACCCGAGGTTAGACTCAGTTTGCGGCAGAAACCTGCCCGGAACCCAGCCGGCCTAACCAGTGGCCGCATACTGTCAATTTAATGTGAGAGGTCAGCGCATTAATTTTTAATTAATACAAATCTAAGATAAATATGATGTCTAAAACGTGTTGGGTGGATAGGGTTAAACCAGTTGGACTAATGAATTTAACAAACCCGTTTCGTGAATCTGTAGGCCCAATTACAAAGTTAGACAAATCTGTAAATCTGTTAAATCCGTATATCTGATCCGTTAGTCTAAAAACTTGTCTGATCTGTGAACTAGTTGATCTGAACTCTGTATGTCTGAACTTGTAAACAAGTTAATCTGAAATCTGTTAGTTTGGGGACACAAGGTTAGGAGGGAAATTACTTGTGTCATCTGTTGTTTGGGACCTATATTAGTCAGTAACGCTTTCTGGTATCAAAACTTTGACCCAACAGTAGGTAGGGTCCAGGCACGCTTATTGAACTAATTATAAGTGGTTCATTCTGATAATGGCAAGGAGTGTTGATGGTGCTTTCCAACCGGGTCATTTGCGTGCATGGATCCCGGTCTGCCTCTGAGGATGTAAGACGCCGTGACATCTGTAAATAGGTCTGTGTCATTTAAAGGTTGCCAATTTGGGGAGTGATACACCCTTTTGTGGGGCTGGCACAGGGTATTTATGTATTAGGGAGCCGATCGCTTGGGGTAGGGTTTTAGGGTACACTTAGTTCTGTCTGTTTCTTTTGGTACCGTCTGTTTCTGTTGGGTGGTAACACCTGTCTGTTTCTGCGTGGTACCATCTGTTCGGGTGGTAAAGGCCCATTTACTAGTGTACACCTAATTCTACATTCTTCTTCCGTAGGGATTAATCTGTTTCTGTTTTTGTACCTTCTGTTCGGGTGGTAAAGGCCCATTATTAGAATTCTGTTTCTGTCTGTTTCTGTTGGGGTGGTGAAGGCCCATTACTAGCATTCTCTTCTGTGGAAATTATTCTGTTCCCGTTTCTGTTTCAGTTTAGACATTGGGGTGACACCTAATCCTGTTATACTAGTATTAGTGCAGAGAGGTGAAAAGTAATATTATTATGTTTCTTCTGTTTAACCTAAGTATATCTGCTGCTCATGCTACTGTTATCTCTTATCCATCTTATTTTCATGTCATTATTATTATTATTATATGTTCATATGCTGAAAATCACTGGACTTGCCAGACTTTATGTCTGACCTTGCTTGTTTTCACCCCTTTTTCTTCCGTTCCCCCCAGGTTTCCAAGGAGGGAATACTTTAGCTTAATCCGGATTTCATCTGCTTGAAGTACTTAAAGTGCTTAAAGTATGGCTTGACTCCTTATGGCATCTTCTGCGGGGATTATGATTTTAAAAACTATTCATTCTGAAGGCTTTTGTACAAGACTGATATTTTTGTACTTGAATTCTGATATTGAATTGGAAAAGATGTAACCGAATTTGCTTCGGTTTCTGTTGTAACAAAGTTATAAATTTTTCAAGTACTGTTTTATCTGTCTTGTAAATTTCTGTTCTGTCTACTAAAACGCTCCATCAAAGTTAAGGCATTCCCTTTGTGAGTGACCTTAACGGAGGTGGGGTGTTACATAACATATGAAGAAGTTAGGGGCTTTAGAAGTTTATATACATATATGAGGCTTATGTATAAATATAATAAACCCAAATAATTCAAAACAATTCAAACGAATGAGCAGGAAAAACAAGCGGTAAGGAGACCCTTTAGGGGTTGACCGCACCAAGCCTGGGTCGACCCAATAAGGGTTGAGTCATCCCTAGGGTTGACCCGCTGGTAGGTGGGTCGACCCATAAAGGATTTGGCCGAATTCTGAGCTGTGAACCTGGATTGTTTTATATCTGTATTCATGCTGGCTCAGCATGACATGTACGGTTCATATTTAAATCAAAGATCTAAGGGTTGATGTTGGCTTTGTAACTCTATAAATAGACAACTTCCCTCATTCTGAAAATCACACAAACTCTTCACCTTACTATGACTCTCAATTATTCTGAAAATTATATACGCATAATGGGGGAATGCTGCTAAAGATTGGATTAAAAAGAAGCAGCATCAAGAATTACATACATACAACTTAGATTGAACTAGAATTGGTGTGGCCTTGTGTTATATACATATTTACTTCACCAAGACTCACTATGAGTTACAATTATTTACAGATCTGATTTCTTAGGCCTCGAACGTGACAGTTAAATGAAACTGGCTAGGATTTACAGTAAAAAAAATACCTGATTCACTGTTATCACCTATGCCATTATAATCTATTATATGCCTGTATTTTTTAGTAAAACAAATTATACGTATGCTTGTGATGTTGCAAGTTATATATATACATGCATGTGATGTTTATTAAACAAGTCATACATGCCTCTGATATACCTGCCTATGATGCTTAAACAAGTTATATACATGCATGTAATGCTAATTAGACAAGTTATACACATGCCTGTGATGTTGGATAAATAACAAGTAAAATGCATCTATCTTCCTTTTCCCATTTTTCTATGTTTATTTCCAGTCTTATATGCCTATGTGAATCTATTATTCCCCCTCTGTTTCCTTTTTATTTTGCGCCAAGCCTAGACCTTTATAAGCCTAGGCTATACCCAAATAGGGCGTATGTATAATTGGGGCAATAATAAATGACATAAAATGGAAGTTAGGCATATACATTAATTGGGAGTGATTGAATATGCACATGTTAGACTTGCAGTAATGTGTATATGCTATAACTTGGTAAAGATATGCATAAACCCGTGTATGCTATAAATTGGGGGAAAAAGGATAACTATACATGTGTAGACTTGTTGCAGACACTTGCTGTAAATGGACTTTATGCATGAACCTGTAACTTAGGAATGTAATTAATATATAATATGCATAAGGAATAGACATGTTAACTTTGACTTAAACGGACATTAAGTAAATGACATGTTAAGAATAGGGTTGCATACACATAATGACATTACAACCATGCGCATTAATAAAACCTGAACTTACTAAGTTGAATATAAGTATTAGTAAGCAAAGAGGTTCCCCGTCTGCTATTGTATCGGGTTTTGGGGACTCCTAAATCCTAGATTTTGGGACACAAGCTTAAGGGTTTTGGCTTGTGTCAATCTGCTCTTTGGAACCCATATCAGTCAATATCCCTGTTTGGTATCATATTAGAAGGGGCCTCGCTCTGGGAAGGGGCCAGGGCACGCTTTGTTGAACTAGATAATAAGAGGTTAACTTAGGGGTGGTTACGGGCGCGTTCCGGGGGAGTCATGAGCATGCATGGGTCCGACTAAGAAAAATAAGACACTATAACACCTACGAATATTACTGGGTTATATAAGCCACTGGGTTAGGCAGTGATACACCTACTGCCGGGGCTGAAATAGGATATTCAGGTAATAGGGAGCTGATCGCTTGGGTAGTAATTAGGGTACACCTAATCATGTTGTTTTGTAATTAGGTTAACAACTTATCCTGTTACGTAATTAGGGTATGCCAAATCCTACTGTTATTCCTGCTGTTAGTCCTACTATTATTCCTGCTGTTAGTCCTACTGTTATTCCTGCTGTTAATCCTGTTAATGCATAATCATGTTGAACTTGTTATACTAGTATTGGTGTAGACTAAGACTTAAGTAGTGAGACATATATGTTCAGACATATACCTGTTTAGGATATAAAAGTGAAGGGTTACCTGATCTTAAGTTTATTCCTGTTACTCTGCCCATCCTACTGTTCTGTTGTAACACTGTATCTTTCTTATCTAGTCTTATTTGCCTGTCTTGTCATTTCTAATTTGTGCATATCTGTAAACCACTGGAACTCGCCAAACTTTATGTTTGACCTTTTTCTTTTGACTTTTTCTTCCTTTTCCCCCCAGGTCCTCAAGGTAGCGGTACTCAGCAACAACTAGGATATCTCTTCAGCTTGGAGTCGACTTGGAATCTTTGAAATGTACCGCTTTGATATGCTTTCCACTTTAGTTTGGCTTATGCTATGGGATATAACTTTATGTACTTTGGTATTTTATTTTCTCAGTTGGCTTGAAAGACAGATTTGAGGCAGTTTGTTGGTTGTAACTGGTTTTGATATATTTCTGAGACTATGTATTGTTTCTATTATAATAAAGCTTAAAAAATTTCCGCTACTTATTTTATTTGTCTTGTATAGTCTATGTAATGATGGCCTGTTGCGCTTCACGGAACTTAACGCATTCTCGTATGAGTGACATTAACGAATGTGGGGTGTTACATTTGGTATCAGAGCTGAAGGTTACAAGATCAAAGAAAGAATTTAAGAAATGGTTTTAAAAGCAAAGTATTTTCAAGAAAAAAAATCTGTTTTTGAAAAACATATCCCCTCAAGCTATAGTCAGTAATCTCTCGATCTCTTGTTGAATCCTTTTTCCTTTTCTTTTCAGCATGTCCGGGGAACCCAATCTTTCCGAAGGCGTTCAGATACCAGCTTAGTTCCATAGATATCTTGAGGCTATGGCACCTGCCGGAGGCCAAGGAGATTCCCCTTCCCCAGCTGCAACTGATGTTCCTCCACCTCCACGAGTAGATAATTTCTCTAAGATATGCAAGAAATTCTGTGCTATGGGAGGAAAACTATTCCGTTGAACCGAAAACTATGTTGAAGCATGGAATTGGCTACGCGAGACAGAGAACTTGCTCGAATTTTTTGAGGTCGATGATCGAAGGAAAATACAATTGGCTGCATGGCAACTTAAAGATGAGGCTTCCTACTGGTGGGACGTAATGCAAGATGGGAAACCAGTGGTGACATGGGATGATTTGAGACGAAGGTTCGAGATAAAATTCTTATCTCAGACTGGGGAGGGACTACAAATGGAAAGGTTCTTAGCTTTAAAACAGGGAGACATACCAATGAAGGAATATGTGAATATGTTTAATGAACTTGCGAGGTTTGGACTGGAGTTGGCGAATACGCCCTACAAGAAGGCGCTTAGATTTGCGAGAGGATTGAATTATCCTCTCCAAGGACTTACTTTGTCTCACATACCAATGGGGGCAACTTTTGAAAGGCTAGTTGATACTCATGCGTGAAGGTGGTAAGGAAGAAAAGAAAGAAAATAAGATTGAGGAAACTCTAGCTAAGGGCGAAGAGCAGAAATGGTCGCCCAAGAAAGGAAAACAACAAAGGAATGGTGGAAAACCCAATAAAGCCCAAACCAAAAAGGAGGTAAAGTGTCACGGTTGCAGTGGTATGGGTTATTTTGTTAAAGATTGTAGAAAGACTAAAAGAGCTTGCTTTTATTATGGACAGATGGGACACTTTACCAAGAAATGTCCTAATAAGCAAGGGGTAGGAAATTCTATACAAGTGCATGCTTTGGAACCAAGTAGACCTGATCGAGGTAGGAAAATCATAGTTGAAAGTTCGATTTCCCTTTTTGACTATCTTGTTCGAACATTGTTTGATTCTGGTGCTTCACGCTCATTTATATCTAATTCTTTAGTAGATAGTCTGCACCTAAGTACTAGTATAGTCTCTAAACCTGTAATAGTCTCAAACCCCATAGGAGGGTTGTCTCATTTATCTATGATGTGCATGGGTTTGAGAATTTCTATCTTGGGCTTCGAATTTGAATGCGATGCATATATACTTGGCTTTATGGGTTTGGTTTGATTCTAGACATGGATTGGCTAATCATGTACGGTGCCATCCTTGATTACGAAAAGTGAGTGGTTAGACTTCTTTCCTAGAATCGTATGACTCTTAGAATTTCCTACGACCCGCGGGGGTCGGTGATGCTCAGCTTTCAAGAATCACTTGATACCTCTGTTGATGGCTTGTGATCTGTGCCCATAGTTAGAGTCTTTCTGGATGTGTTTGAGGAGGTTAAGGGACTTCCTCCAAAGCGTGAGATAGACTTCCAGATTTACTTGGTAGAGAACGCAAAGCCAGTTGCTCTACCAGTGTGCTACATGGCTCCAATGGATAGGAGGGAGCTCAGTAAGTAAGGAAGCTATTTGAGAAAGGTTTTATTAGGCGAAGCATTTCAGAATGGGGAGCTCCAGTCGTCTTCGCAACTAAGGCAGATGGCTCACTTCCTCTGTATGTGGATTATAGGGAGCTGAATGAGCTCACTAAGAAAAAAATGACTAATCATTCCATAAAATTAAATTAAGAGATTGTATGAAAGTAAATTCCTTGTATTTTCATTTGAGAATGAAAGGGAAGATTTTTGATTTGAGAGCGTTCGAATAACAAGAAGGGCTTTTGACCTACTTTTTAATTAACTACGTCCTCGAGCTCTAGGTCTTAATTTTTTCATAAAAGAACCTCCATTGACTTTGGCTTTACCAAAGGTTAAGGATTTACTCGGTGTAAGATATGACATTGTTCGAGGAACCCTAGATACCTTGATCATGATTTTCTTACCCCTAGAGGGAAAGAGCCTTCCCTTTTGGGCCGGTTGTGGGCGAGGAGGGATTTGAACCCCCGACACCATGGTTTATGCACCCACTACCAAGAATCGAAGACCTGTTTGATCAGCTAGTTGGCAGTCATTTTTCTCGCAAATGGATCTAGCCACGGAGTTCCATCAGTTAAGAGTGACAGAAGATATCATTGATAAGACTTCATTCAGAACTCCAGATGGCTTCTTCGAATGACTGGTTATGCCTTTTAGGCTGACCAATGCGCCTGCCTATTTTGTTGACTTGATGGGTATGGTGTTTAGGTAGTTTCTAAACAAGTTTGTGGTGGTCTTTGTGGATGACATCCTGATCTTCTTAAAGAACGAGAAGGAGCATGACCAACACTTAAGGGAGGTTCTACATACTCTCAGATCACATTAACTCAGGGCAAAATTTTCTAACTATCACTTTTGGAGAAAGGAAGTAAGGTTCCTAGGGCATGTGGTCTCCAAGGTCGGGATAGCTGTGGATCCCACGAAAGTCGTTGCATTTCACGATTGGAGAGCTCCAAAGAATGCCATGGAGGTGAGAAGTTACCTTGGGTTGGCGGGCTACTATAGAAAGTTCACCAAAGATTTCTTAAGAGTATCAGCCCCGCTTACCCGATTGACAAAGAAGAACTTGGCTTTTTCATGGAGCGTTGAGTATGAGGATGCTTTCAAAGTTTAAAGAGGGCTATGAAAACAGCCCCAGTTCTGACTCTCCTAGATGGAAGCAAGATGTTTACAGTTTACACCGATGCTTGTAGCACAGGGCTTGGTGCCATCTTGATGCAAGAGGGAAAGGCAGTGTGCTATGGAAGTAGATAGTTGAGGGTTCATGAAAAGAACTACCCAACCCACAATCTAGAGTTTGTTGCTATAGTGTTCATACTAAAGTCTTGGTGACACTATCTACTTGGAGAAAAGTTTGAGCTATATACAGATCATAAGTCGCTCAAATACTTGTTCTAGGTTCTCAACCTGAGGCAGTAATGGTGGATGGAGTTCCTAGCGTCCTACGACTTTAAGATGGCTTATAGCCCTGGCAAGGGTAACGTGATAGCGGACTCACTGAGTAGGCAGAGGGTGACTTTGAGCCCTCTATTCGTAGAAAGTAGGGGCTTAGAGTACATCTCAACTTTTAATTTTAAGCTGTCTATGGATTTCACAGTTGGGTTGTTGGCATCTTTGGAGGTACGACCTACTCTATTAAAGCAAGTTGGATCTAGGCAACAAGAGGACCAAAAGATTTCAAACATCTTGGACAAGATAAGTAGAGGAGAGACTTCTAGTCACCTTGCTAGATATACCATGGACGATAAGGGGTGGCTAGGACAAGACGGAAGGCTATGTATCTCTAAGATTGGGGAATGGATTAAGGCAGTGCTTGAAGAGGCTCATCATTCTCAGATGGCTATCCATCTGGGCGGCGACAAAATGTATCAAGACATAAAGGGGGTTTTCTTTTGGACTGGCATGAAGAAAGGTGTAGCGGGGTTTGTAGCTCGATGCATGACTTTACAAAGAGTAAAGGCCGAACAAAAGAAATCTGGCGGATTGCTTCAGCCCTTGAATATCCCGCATTGGAAGTGGAAAAGAATCTCTATGGATTTTATTGATGGATTTCCACGATCAAGGAAGGGCAATACAAGCATTTGGATGATAGTGGATAGACTTACAAAGAGCGCTCATTTTATTCGTGTAAACAACAAGAGGACAGCGTCTTAGCTAGCATCAGTTTATCTGCGAGAGAATGTTCGATTGCATGGGGTACCTTCTAGTATAGTAAGCGATCGCGACCCCATCTTTACTAGCGATTTCTGGAAAAGCTTGCAACAGGCATTAGGTACATAGCTGCGTTTGAGTACTGCATACCACCCTCAGATAGATGGACAAACTGAAAGGGTGAATAGAATTCTTAAGGATCTTCTAAGACTGTGTATACTAGACTTTGGAGGGACTTGGGAAGAGCACCTTCCTTTGGTGGAGTTTGCCTACAACAAAAGTTACCAATCCAGTATAGGCATGGCATCCTTCGAAGCACTATCTGAGCGACCTTGTGGATCGGCAATTTATTGTTTGGAGTCTAGCGACAGACTTCTGCTCAGGCCAGACATGATTTGAGTAATTCAGAAAAGATCAATTTATCCGACGAAGGATGAAAGCTGCTCAAGATCGACATAAATCTTATGTTGATGAGAGGAGGACCAACTTAGAACTTGAAGTGGGAGATATGGTCTTCATTAAAGTGTCCCCTCTAAGGAACGCAGTTCGCTTTGGATCGGTAGGGAAGTTGGCACCAAGATTTGTAGTACCCTTTCTTATAGTAGAGAGTATATGACGGATGGCTTATAAGATTAAGCTACCAGACAGATTGGCAGGAGTATACGATGAATTTCATGTTTCCGATCTGGGAAAGAATCTCCATGATTCAGTAGAAATAGTAGAGCTGAACACTTTTGAGGGCGTAGAAGTTAAGAAGGAAGCTTCTGTGAGATGAGTTCCTACTCATATCCTTGAATCATAAATCAAAAAGCTTCGCAATAAGGAGATCATATTGGATAAAGTGCAATGGGGAGAAGACCACGAAGATGCTACGTGGGAACCCGAAAATAGGATTCACGCTTCTTGTCCTTTCCTTTTTCAGAGTACGTTCTTGACTTCTTTTCCAAGCTTTTACTTTACATTTGCATCTATCTCTCAAGATTATCCCATCGTTTGAACCTTCGATCCTTACGTAGAATCCAATGGTTGGGAACTTGTTTTTGAAACATGTTATGATTGATGGTTGCAAGTGGATGCGAGTGTTTACTAGTGGTTGCTCGTCGATGCATATACACATACTAGGCACTAGATTGGCTCAATAACTTACATGTTGCATATGGATGCGTGTGCATTTTAGATTTTCTATGGATGGAAATGGATGTACCATCATATGGATGCTGCATTTGGATGAATGATTGTGCACACATATAGAGTTTGTATGGTATATTAGGACTAATTGCATACATTTGGATTCATGGCACAAACATACATTGCATTAAGGAGGTCAACTGAATCAGTTGACCGCCTGATTTTCACATTAGGGTAAGTACATTTGCATACAACACTTTGCATAAGTTCATACGAGCAATAGAAATCTCTTAAGGACAGTGGATGCCTGCAAATGATGGACTAGTAAATGGTTGCAGATTGATGCTAGGACAGTAACAGTCTTCTAGACTTGGAGATTTCGGGGACGAAATCCTCTAAGTAGGGGAGAATGTAACACCCCAAAACCATAATACACTATAACCATAATAGATATTTGGTATTAACTGAAACCGGCATTACCTTGCATTCTTCTCGGAATTCTGGTTCGGATAGACCCTAAGTTTGCGTAAAACGGACAACGTATTAAGAAGTTTAGGGTTTAGAAGTTTATATACATATATGAGGCTTATTTATAAATATTATAAACTAGAATAATTTAAAACAATTCAAACAAACGAGTGGGAAAAATAAGCGGTAAGGAGACCCGTTAGGGGTCGACTGCACCCAGCCTGGGTCGTCCCATGGGCCATCCAGGTGATAGGTGGGTCGACCTATAAAGGATCTAGCTGAATTCTGAGATGTGAACCTGGATTGTTTTATGTCTGTATTCATGCTGACTCAGCAAGACATGTATGGTTCAGATTTAAAACATAGATCTAAGGGTTGATGTTGTCTCTGTAACTCTATAAATAGACGGCTTCCCTCATTCTGAAAATCATGCAAATTCTTCACCTCTTACTCTGCCTCTCAACTATACTGAAAATTATATACGCATAATGGGGAAATGCTGCTAAAGATTGGATTAAACAGAAGCAACATAGAGATTTACATACATACAATTTGGATTGAACTGGAATTGTTGTGGCCTTGTGTTATACACATATTTATCTTTACCAAGACTCAGTATGAGTTACGGTTACTTACAAATCTGATTTCTTAGGCCTTGAACATGATAGTTAAATGAAACTGGCTAGGATTTATAGTAAAATAAACATACCTAATTCACTATTATCACCTATGCCATTATGATCTATTATATACCTGTATTTTTGTTAGTTAAACAAACTATACATATGCCTGTGATGTTGCAAGTTATATATACATGCCTATGATGTTAATTAAACAAGTCATACAAGTCTGTGATATACCTGCCTATGATGCTTAAACAAGTTATATACATGCCTGTAATGCTAATTAGACAAGTTATAAACATGCCTGTGACGTTGGATAAAAAACAAGTAAAATGTATTTATCTTCCTTTTCCATTTTTCTATGTTTATTCCAGTCTTATATGCCTATGTGATTCTATTCTTCTCCCTCTATTTCCTTTTTATTTTACGCCAAGCCTAGGCCTTTAGAAGACTAGGCCATACTCAAATAGAGTTATATACACATAATGACATTACAACCATGTTTATTAATAAAACCTTAACCTGCTAAGTTGAATATAAGTATTAATAAGCAAAGAGGTCCCCCGTCTGTTGTTGTATCGGGTTTGGGGGACTCTTGAATCTTATATTTTGGGGACAAAATCTTATGGAGTTTTGGTTTGTGTCAATCTGCTCTTTGGAACCCATATCAATCAGTATCTCCGTTTGGTATCTTATTAGAAGGGGCCTCGCACTAGGTAGGGATCAGGGCAAGCTTTACTGAACTAGATAGTAAGAGGTTCACATGGTGGTGGTTACCGGCGCTATCTGACGGAGTCATGAGCGTGTAAGGTTCCGACTAGGGAAAATAAGACGCTATAACACCTATGAATATTACTGTGTTATATAAGCCATTGGGTTAGGGAGTGATACACCCTACTACTGGGGCTGACACAGGATAGTCAAGTAATAAGGAGCCGATCGCTTAGGTAGTAATTAGGGTACACCAAATCTTGCTGTTATTAATTAGATTAACACCTAATCCTGTTTCGTAATTAGGATACGCCTAGTCATGTTGTTATTCCTGGTGTTAATCCTTTTTTTATTCCTACTGTTAATTCTGTTGTTATTCCTATTGTTATTCCTATTGTTAATCATGTTAATGCGTAATCCTGTTGAACTTGTCATGCTAGTATTGGTGCAGACTGAGACTTAAGTATTGAAACATATATGTTCCGATATATACCCGTTTAGGATATAAAAGTGAAGGGTTACTCGATCTTAAGTTTATTCTTGTCACTCTGTCCATCTTGTTATTCTGTTGTAACACTATACCTTTCTTATCCAGTCTTATTTGCCTGTCTTGTCATTTCTAATTTATGCATATTTGTAAATCACTGGAACTTGCCAGATTTTATGTCTGACCTTTTTCTTTGGCCTCTTTCTTCCTTCCCACCGCTCAGGTCCTTAGGGTAGCAGTTCTCAGCAGTAACTAGGATATCTCTTCAGCTTGGACTTGAATTAGAATCTTTGAAATGTATCGCTTTGATCTGCTTTCCACTTTAGTTTGGCTTATGCTATGGGATATGACTTTATGTACTTTGGTATTTTATTTTCCGAGTTGGCTTGAAAGATAGAATTGCTATAATTTGTTAGTTGTAACTGGTTTTGATATATTTCTAAGACTATATTTTTTATTTCTATTATAATAAAGTTTAAAAAAATTCGCTGCTTATTTTATTTTTCTTGTATATTCTCTGTAATAATGGCATGTTGCGCTTCACAAAACTTAACGCATTCACTTATGAGTGACGTTAACAGATGTGGGGTGTTACACTGTCTATCCTATGGTAAGTATTAAGTGGCTAGGGAATTATTTAATAAGGTCAGGTTGTAGTAACATATGTGTCCGCCGGGGGAAGGTCTTAATTGGCAGTTAGTCATCTACCTATCCTGTTGGTATAAATGAATGCTTACTATCTCTTTCCTTATGGGGGGTTGGTATATGCGTGAATGATAGAAGGCTTATATTAGTAAGACTTAGTAGCTAGTGTTCTCTAATTTGCAGTAGGATGTTAGTAAATCACCTAGCAAGGTATTAAGTGATCAATGGATCTGCCTTAGGCCTTGAGTGATCGTAGGAATCCGCCTTATATATTATATTTTGAGTAAGGCTATAAGTGGATATAAAAACCCACCTCCTTTATCAGTATGGCATTAAGTAGTCTGAAAGCCCGCCTCTTAATTTTGGCACCGGTTTGTATTATGGTTTAAAGGATTTATATATATATATATTTAAAAGATCTATCTAAAAGTTCTATCTCATCATATTATAATAATCCGTCTTTGTGAAGTGCTACCACGAGTATGGTAGCCAATCAACATGCATAATCTTAGCAAGGTTAGGTCAGAATCACACTCCTTTTTAGACATATAATTCGCATTATACCAAATGGGATGCGTTCGTGTATTTTGAATAGTGTTATACATTTTCTACTCACTAGGACTTATTGTTCTGGTCCCCACCTCATAATAACCTTTAGGTTTATCATGGGGAAAACAGGTCTTTGCAAGTATTCATGTTTTTATTTTCTGTTCTTTTTCTCTTGTGCTCAGTACTGATGCTGTGATTCACTATTAAGGTAAGTGATTTTTATTATACTCTGATTTTTCTCATGCTCATTATTTACAGGTACCAGATCTACACGATCCATGCTTAGACGGGTTTGGGTTTCGACTTTTGTCGAAATTTAGGCTCAGAAAAGCGTAGTTTGTTATATTTAGTATCAGAGATTGGGTTTAGATGATCAGAAGAATTAATAAATTACGGTTAAGTGAGAGAATGTATTCGAGCTTTCTTTCTATGTTTCTTTTGCCCTTAGTGCTTGACTCTAAAATAATTTTGACGATGAAGTAGTCGTAAGCATATTTATTAAAGATGGATTTAAGCGACTAGGATTTAGAAATATTTTTGGAGTTTAAGTATCTTGCTAACTCCGATTTACCCCATAGTGCTCTTGGCAATTGTCATGATGAACTTGATAATGATATATGATAAATCCTACGGATTTGAGCTTTGTGACTGGATGAAATGCTAGCTACAACTGAGGTAATCACGATTTTTGGAATTGTTTTGAAGTTCCAATCGAAGACCTTCTCTTGGTTTTTAAGTTAAAAGGAAATTCATGTTAATATGTCGTATTAGTTCAGAGGCATGTTAATTAAGTATATCCATACGATACTTTGTTAGCGAAATTCAGATATTCTTTTGTTTGAATTTATTCTTTGGAGTTCTTGGTCTTATAGGTGGGAGAAGTTTAGGGTGCGTTTGGTTTTCCATTTTCATACTATTTTCAGTTTTTAGTTTTGAAAAACAATGAAAACTCGTTCCTTTCACCATTTTGAAAAACTCATTTTGAAAAATAATTATTTCTGAAAATGGGCCTAATAAAGAAAACTCAAAACAAAATTATTTTGTTTTCAGCATTTTGAGGCCCACTTAAAAATTCAAAACCCAAAAACCAAAATGCAACGAAACACGTTCATAACCCTACGTCTGTTTTCTGGCCGCATAAAACTGTTTCTCTCAAATTCGCCGATTATCAACAACACAGGTAAACTCGTGATTCTTATTTCGTTTATACTTGGTTTGATTAAATTTTACTAGATCGTCAATATTTTTCTATTTGTTACGGTGTTTCCTTCCCTCTAGTCGGGGTTAGGGTTTGCATAAATCTATACAGTGTTTCTCAAATTAAAACGCAGTTTAAATTATCATAATCTCAGTCAGAACTCAACTTGTTGTGTATTAAATTCACAATTAAAACAAGGTGGTTGCGTTCTCATTCATAATAAATCTGTTCCATTACGAATGGGTTGATTTAATTCAGAGGGCAATTGCATTTATAAAACTTGATTTGATTCCTCGAAAGGTCGCTGTAAGAAGACAAGGTGGTATTTGGTGACTGAATAGGGTTCAAGTGATGAGGCGATCGGAGGCCCATTTTTGGTGAAGGCGGATGATGTAGGTTTATCTTTTTGGCATGGAGCGGTTGGATTGGGTGCTTTGATTGTTGGTTGGGAGAGTGATTGCGGTATAGGGATGTAGTGGAGTATGACTGCAGACAATCCAATGAGGCTGACGGGGGGTGATGAAATGTCAGGTGTACTAATTGAGGAGATGAATAACTGGTGTTTTTTTATGGATAATGTGGTCGATGACGTAGGGGCTAATGGTTGGATATTGAAGAAGAAGCAATAGGTGTTGCTGGTTCAGGCGTGGGATGGTATATTGAAGAGGTTCAGGTGGCTAGTTGTTGGTGTATTATCGAGGGGAGTTGTTGGTTTGGTTATAGAATGTTTTCGGGTCGAGTTTGGTTTCTGCTAGGGTTGCATAAAGTATAGGAATTGGTTATTGTTCCATGCACATGCCACATGCATAGATTATGCATTATCATGTTGTTGATTTTGCATTTGCTCAATTAGAAAATTTTCATTGCTTTGGACATCAACATTTCCTCCATTTTCTGTAACATACTTCTAAACACAATTGCCAGTCCTTAACGTTGCTAATTTGAGAAACGTCTACAACACTGGCACTATGTTGCTATTACTGACATACAAACAGTATAACTAATCTTTCATTTCTCACTTCAGGTCGGATATCCTGGGTTAACTTAGATGTTGCAGCTGCTACTTGGATTAGTTACCTCAGGTTGGCTTTTTCCTGTGTTTTACAATACCTTAGATGTACAATATTCAGCAATCTACATTTACACCTATTCTCATATGGTCTCAATGACTTTATGATGTTGTGTTATCGTATTTGTTGTTTAACTGGTTAGGATAGGAAGTTGAATTTGTTGTTGAGTATGAATAAGGTGCTTGCATATTTAAATGGTTTCCAATTTAATTGAGGCTGTTGTGTAGATAGTGGCAATAAATGAGGGGTAAAGTTTTCACTGGAATTAAATTGGATACAAACACTGTAACAGTATTACTTGCGTTTTCACTGCAGAGAAATAAATTTAGGTATTAAATTGAGTTGCTGCTATATTTGATATCTAGAAAAACATCTAGCATAAAGAAACATTTATACGCCATAATTAAAGATTCCATGGATATATTACTCAATCTTAATTATTCTTATAAAGCGTTAAGTATTCAAGCATCAAATCTCCATATACATATTTAATACCGTATAAAGATAGAGGCATAGAATCAAAGGGATGCATTAAGCATAACCTTGTTGACAAGACAAGAGAAAATCAAATAACAGTTTGATAATAGTTAACCTAATAAAAGAAATTTGAATAGATTTGAAAGGATGGGTTTAAAAGGGAAAAATTAACCCGAATAATTATATATCTGCAAACCAAGTAACAAAAATAGTGATTCATTGAAAAAACTTTTCCATCAAAAAACAATATGGTTGTATCTTATTATAAGTTGTGTATCTTGATTTAAAAAAAAAAAAAAAAGATATTTGTACCTTTTTAGATTGACAAAAAGAGCACACATTCTATGTATAGAAACCTTTGAATATTGCCAGCATGTCTTAATAATTTTGCAATTATAGTCGACATGAATATGATAATTTATTGTCCAACATCTAAAATGTCAATGTAATGTTTTACTGTTAACATATCTTAACTATCAACCTCAAACGAAAATTGCAAAGAAACTGATCGTACAAATTAAAGTATGTTGGTACTGTGCTGAGAGTGAAACAAACAGATTGACATCATTAAACCATGTATAATAACAGTGTAGTAGTCATATGGAAGAAGCATAAAAAATAAAATGAGGAACGGTGACTAACCCATGTTTTCTTATTTCCATGGATATATAATAAAACGTTAGGTATTCGAGCAAGTCTTTTGCATGCACTCTTTTATTTTCCATAAGAAAAGCAAAGTTAAAAAAAGGTACAAGTGACAAAGAGACACGCTTGTATATAAATGCACAATAATTCAAAACAATGCGGACAAAAGCATTTGAAAAAAACAGTATACCCAGCTGTTCATGTGAGTGAGCCAGCTACAGTTAACTTGGTGCATCAAAGCATTACACAATTTATAAGATCTTATACACCTCATCCTATACATGACATCTTATGGTAGAGCTAACATATTCAAAAATATCGTCTGATCGCATATTTTCAATTGTAACAGCGAGTGTACCTATCCATGTATGCAGTAACATCTATAAACATGTATATTTTCAGAAAGTGAAGAAGGGTGCAAATGGCGGGGTTACCGTAGATTGTCTTGTAGCTGCTGCAGCAGCCGGTTTTGTTACTGGATTGGCTTATATTGCTGTGGGATATATCTCATCAAAGTGTGCAAATAATACTTCTTTGAAGCAACTTCTGGTTATACCTATTGCTTCATTTTCTGGCTTTCTGGGAAGTTTTATTGATTCACTCCTTGGTGCAACACTGCAAATCAGTGGATATTGTACCATCCATTAGAAGGTAAACACTATGTTGATGAGTAGCTCACAAGCTGTGTATTACAATGTCATGTACATGTATGTATTTTATTTATGGGCTTTGCTAGATCAACCGAAAATAAGCGGTGAAATAGTGTGGATCATGGGGTGTATGGGAGGAAATCAGCGGGGGAATATAATCTGACGGCTTTTGTTCATTTCGCAGGAAATGACTTGCTGAATTTCGGTTGAACTGGCATTTCTGTTTATTCATTTTCTTGGAAATTATCTAAAAGAATGTTGTTAGTGTAGGTGGTCAGCAGAAAAACGCCGACTGTGAAGAGAATTTCTGGAAGGGACATCCTTGATAATAATGCTGTGAATGTGATGTCAATATTGCTAACTTCACTGCTTACATGCTTTATTTGTATATACTTGTTCTAATTTTTACATAAAAGGTGCATCTTCACAATTTTTAATCTTACTGCTGTTTTTAGTGCAAGCAACGTTTTGTTATGGTTCATAGTTTGATGGTGAATGGAATAGTTAGCTATACATTTGAATTGTTCAATGTGTAAATTGATATTACTAAACAGACCCGTGCAATGTATACTGTAGTAACATGGTAATATTGATTAATGCAGCATTGGTGATGCATGTTCACATACATTTTGGCTGTTACATGCTATGATTTAGGAGTATCGCCCATTATATCTATATTTGTTGTGTTACGAATTATATTTATATTTTGTGTCTAAATAGAATTTTTCATACTATATATTACATATTATACTTTAACGTAAAATTTGTTTAAATTGCCAAAATGAAAACTCAAATTTTCAAAATTTGAAAATTGTATTTCAAACCAAACGCATTTTTCAATTTTCAGTTTTGAAAACTTGTTTTCGAAAAATGGACACCCAAACGCATTTTGAGAAATAATGAAAATATTCAAAATAAAAAATTGAAAACAACCATGAAAACTCAAAATTGAAAATTCAAAATGTAAACCAAACGCACCCTTAGTTTTTTAGAACTAGTTTTGAAAAGAAAGGAGTTTCAAATATTTTAAATAATTTTTCCAGAAAAAACATTTTTATACAAAAAAGATTTGGTTTTCGTAGAAATAATAATATAAACTTGTTGCATGAGATCCCCAGTTCTGTAAACAAAGTTGAATTTCAGAAGGTTTCTCTAAAAATTTCTCTCAACTGGACAGAGGAAAATTCTGTTTAGCTTGGGAAATTTGCTTCTTAAATCGTTGGTTGACTCATTAGATAGAAAAGGGGATAAGTTTGTATTAAATTTAATATGAAATACTAGCTAAAATCTTTTTGGGTATTCTTTATATTTTACGGTTGCAAACTTTTGTAGAGAGTACTCTGAATCTTGGGAAACGATTCGAAATTTGGTAGCGGTTTTCAATACCGCTATGATGAGGACAGGTATTTTCGGATTGCGTCAAATTTGAAGAGATGACATGGGATGATTAGTATTTTAATCCAATCCTACTAGGTTCAAGATTCAATCTTTGTTCAAAGCTCGTTTAGTAGTTGACCATCTAGCTTTATACCTAGAGTAGTCAATTAGTTAATGAGTTATGGTACAATTTGAACCTAGGATTCAACCGTAAAAGTTGCGTCCAAATTCCCCTCCCTAAACTTCTTTCTTTCATCCCTTTTTCCTCATCTAGCCAAACCATATCTTTATTTTCCTTCCTCTTTCTTTGTAGTTGCCTTATCCCCTCCTTTTCTACGTTAGTTTGTGCATTAGATCTCAACTCACTATTGCTTCAAGATATAAATCCAATTTCTTCTCTTCGACCATTTCTTATCCCATAATGCCTACTCGCCATGTCTGATATTTCTTTTGTCATTTAGGTCTCATCACTAGAGAGTCCATTTGGTTGGATTGGAATGAGCATAAGGTTCCATTGCTTTAGGGCAGTCATAGCAATAGGATTTGCACCATCCTTTTGCTTCTAGATTTTTGGGATTGTTGCCTGTGCTGCATCCGCATTTTCCATATCTTGTTGGAATAGATTTTTGGTGAAGACAATTGGTTGTTTTGGAGGTGAAGATTTATCTTTCTTCTAATGTCTTTCTAAAGAGAATTTTGTGAAGATTTTAGAGGCATCCATGTTAGACGTGGACATGAATGATCTTTTAGTTGACCGACTTCAAAGATTTTACAGCAAATCTCTTTTCCTTATATATCGATTTTTAAGTTAGATAATCCATGCACAAATTCCCCATGTAGATAAGTTACTCATTTAGCATATTATTCCAAAATTGGAACTTACAACTAGACTTGTCCTATGGTATAGAAATCAATCTTTGCTTTGATTGGTGGTGTAACCATCATTTAATATCGCATTATCTTTAATTAATTGTTGTTCACATGCGGTGTTTCACGGAGTTACTTTCTGTATTTTCACCTATTCACTTTTATCTTTAGCCAATGTTTGGTGTCCGTCGAAAGCAATTTTTGTGGTGGGTTTCTTTTGTCATCAATAATTCTTTCTTAGGAGGGATGGCTATGTGGAGACCTCCACTAATATCAAAAGTATATACAATGTGAAATTGAGCATTTTGCTGCCATGATATGACTAATCGAAGGTCATGGAAATGTTTCGAACTCCAACCGTGGAGCCAGACGTATCGTTGTTTATAGGAAATATTTTGGAGTTTTGGCATTGTTGTCTTTGTTCTGTTCTCTTTCCGGCATTTGCTTCTTACCTTTGTGGTTGTTGTTGTTTGTGACTATTATTATCCATAGTCCTTGTTAAATCACACGATGATGCTATCAGATTTCTATTTTTTGGAAGTATTATGTATGTCATTTGCACTTATTTATAATTTAAATCGGAAATCAAATCTCATATTCTTTACCTAACTAACAGTTATTGTAGAGCTTAAAAAAATTCGTGGTAATTAAATTTAGTAAATGACAGGTTATGCATTGTTTTGTCATGGGTATTACTCTTATCTTTCGTCTATTCCTTTAAAGAAATAATTATTTTTAGGTTTTGGCATTTTCTATAAATGTCCAATTTTTGAGATTTATGTATGATTTCGGTTTGCGCATTTTTATATACTATAGATAGTATATAAGAAAGTGATTGTAGTATATTTATACTTGTTGTAAATTTGCTTCGGATGGTTGCAATTGTTTCTCTTCATCTCTAGAGATGCTTCCTTTCACTGATGAAGAGATGAAGAGGTACCTTTTCAAAAAATATTATAGATTATTTAAAAAAAAATTCCTAAACCAAATTTAAGAGTCTGGTTATTAGCTCAGATGTCTGACCTCTGTATATAGAAATTCCAAAGAGCAGGGTCAGACGTCTGAAGCGATGGTCCCAGACATTTAACCTAGGTTATCTTGTGCATATGCCTTTTTGCCTTGTTTCTTTATCTTGAATGTTTTGATCACAAAATATGATGCCTATATAAGAATGATACACACACACACTATTCTATAGTTGTTATCACAGAAATCATATTACGTGGGTACTAACATTATCCTTTTTTTTATGATGACAACTATACAATTTAATCAAAAAATATCTATCCAAAGAAAAATTAACTTTAGAGAGATCACTATACCTTGAGTTTCATGCTTGTAATAATACATTTTTTTAGCTCCCTTGAATGTAAGATATCCCCATAATATATATATATATAAGTCTATATACTCGTATTTTTCTCCCCCTTTGTCATTATCAAAAAGAAAAACACTAATAATACAAATGACTTATACATCTATACTCACATAAGTTAAGTTTAGAAGAATAAGGAGTTATAAAAGTTCTTGAATTATCCATGTGTTAATGTAAACAACAACAAGGTGATATTTGTCACGTGACCATTATACACAATAGGTTGGATGATTGCAAATTCATAAGCATGCATTCATAATAGCTTATTTACAACATAAACAACACTTATGCATTGGTTTTGTGGCACGAGTGCCCAAACCACATAAAAGCACGTGAAACGACCCGAACTTCCCCGTGAAGGAAAGCCCGGATTGAATTGAGAACATGACCAATTAGAACACAAACGCAATAACATTTCATTGCTTATTACAACAATTTCATCAGAATACAAGAATATACAGAGTATGAATAAATATTACACATCAGAAAAATATCAGAGATTTACAATTTACAATGCAGCGAAAAATAATACAAAACACAACTGAAAAGAATATACAGATACAGAGCTTTCCGAATATCATTCCAGTTGTAAACCAGGACCCTGTGAATATAAATCTGCAAAACCAAAACTACTAGCTGCCCGTGTGGAAAATAGGGGCACCCAGAGTTTAGGTTAAAACAATAAACTCCAGGCCAGTCATGTAACTAGTGTGAGAACTAGACAGCTATTAATTTGCTTTTAAAGTTAGGTAAATCAAGGGATCAAGCCGTAAAACACGGAATGGGTTTACCCCCAAGAAAACCAGTGCATAAAACAAACAGCGCAATGCTAAATAAAGAACAATGAAGCTATTATAAGACCTAGGTCCTATCACATAATGCAACGCAAGCCGGATGATAGAGTTTTTACCTTATAATAGCCAAAAATGCTTGGTACGTGAAATTTCATCTTTTATTATTACTATAAGTGTATAGTGTCAAAATAATTTCAATCATAAGTATCAATCATAGACGACATAAGTGCTCCATACCACTATGTCGCCATATATAGGTTTACAATTAAAACCACAAAATGTCATTTTGGAAGTTGGATTTCCATCTGTGAACCAAGGCAAGGGATCGTCCTTACCGCTTCGAGACTCTCTAGCTCGAGCCTCAGGACCCAGACTCAGGTAGGCCCTTGGATCGTCAGGGCCGGTCCACTCGATGTGGATTAAAATGCCTGAACACTGCGTTTCCCCGCCCTATGGGGGCGTAAATGAGCCAAATGACTCCATCGGCCTCAGATCGACCGATATAACGGAGGCGCCTCCTATCCATCATCCACATAAGTAAAATGCTAGGGCATGCAAAATGCTAACAACACTCCTAGCTAGAAAGAAACACATGTTCTCCCTAAGGTCCCCTCCCGTTCCGGTTCACACCGGGGTGCGAGGCTCACAAATTAATGCTACACAAAGCTACGCCACAAAGGCTGTGGTTTGATCATCAACCACAAGACCCTGCTTTTCAACAAAAGCCATGATCATTTGCATCTCAGCACACAGGCAATTCATGCTATGCAACCGATGTTTATCAATCACACAGAATGAAATCCGATATCAGACACACATCCATTTATAAGTTCGTTCTGGGTCAGAACGAAACCGAAGGCACCTTATTCCTCCCCCATATGTTCAATACAAGGGAGAGGCCCTCGCATATCCGTCGATCTCCAAGTATATCTAGACGATCACCACTTATTACCTCGCCTTGGGTGTACTGCCCAATCAAGACATCAGTAATCATCCAAACGATGTGAAGACCTCCGGTCTTCAACTACCGTCTTCATCCTTGACACATCGTCGAATCAGTTATTCAGAATGGGATAAACCCGGTCTTTCTGAATAACTCGCGTATATAATAAACAAGTGTTATAAAAACACAACATACGCCTCATTCCAATCCAGAATATTTCTTTATCCAAATATTCATATACTTTAGGAAAGGTTCCCATTAATTTTATCAAAGATAAATTCTTTAAATTTATTCTTTAATCTTCCTTTGGATATCAATTCAGTCTAATTAAAGGTGCATTAAAACTCCACTTGGTTTTAATCTTCCCAAAAATCAATATTAAAGATTGTTTACCTTAGGAAACCATATCCTATCTTTAACCGGGTTAAAGAACCAACGTCATTTAAAACACGGTTCACGATAAACCCAAAATCACATTCCATTCCATTAGCCTTTAACCGTAAATTAGCAAGTGAACAATTCCCTAAGTATTAACCCCGAAGGACGAAACCAACATAAATTTGATACCCCGGAAACCATTCAACTTAACTAATTTCCAGTTAGTTTCTGATTTCCTTAACTCCATTGGGTCTAAGAACTGTATTATTAAAAATACCATTCACGACAACCCAAATCACATTCCATTAATTATGGAATCTTCACGGAAAAACAAATCAATATATATAATCGATATCAATTTCCATATCCGACCAATAATATAAATGGAATAGCAGCAACGCCTTTTAAATTCCATATGTATTAACGGTCTTCCTCCACAGAAGTTCACTTCGATTATTATCAAATCGAATTCCATTCAATTCCAATTTAATATATTAAATTGGAAAACGTTACCTTGGAAAATTCCCGTTAAATCTAAATAAGAAGATTTATAAATCCCAAATCACATTTCACTGTAAATCAGGTTAAAGAACGAATGTCCTTAAAAACACAGTTCAAAATAAACCCAATTCACATTAGCCTCTAACCGTAAATTAGTAAGAGAACAACCCCCTAAGTATTAACCCCGAAGGTCGAAACCAACATCAGATCAATAACCAGGAAACCATTCAACTTAACTAATCTCCAGTTAGTCTCTAATTTTTTAACACCATTCGGTTCAAGAACAGTATTATTAAAGATACCATTCACGACAAACCCAAAATCCAATTTGATATTAAATAGAAGGCACTGAATAGAAAATATATCGGCTTATATTCAATATCAAATTATGAAATCAACAATTATTGTATTGGAAATAATGATATATATATATATATATATATATCTTTCAAATTTCCATAACAATATCTGTATAATCACGAAATCCGACATCGAAAAATTCCGAAGACAATTTCGATTCAAATCCATTTCCAATTTATATATTGGAAATCCTGGTTATTTTTAAAACCATTTCAAATCCAATTTATTTATTTTAAAAATATTGGATTTATTATTCTAATTCAAAACTAGTTCATTTCGATAAAAATCTATTTTTATCTTTTCAAATATGGAATTTTTCATCCCAATTCTTTCCAAATCATTTCTTATGATTTTACACTAATTACTGATATTTTTAATAATTTTATCAAGGCCAGTACAGTCGATTTCCATAAACGGCCATCGAACTGCACTTACAGTGACCTTTTCCAAATTTGATTTGAACATAGTTCCAAATCCAACCATTAGACTTCAAATCTCCAATATTCTTTAGAAAGCTCTTTTCGATACAACCCAATGGTTCTGGTTTTAGGAGAATCCGACGGTCGGATCTCCCGTAATATCCATTCGAAGTCAATGGTCAAAATTCGCGAACTACCGCAGCGTGGCGCGTTCTATTCAGGATATTATATTATATATATAATATATATTTTGTCGATTTCCATTTAAAACGTATTTTATAAATCGTTTTAAATTCGTTTTCAAAACGATTTCAACTCCCTATTCAATTTCAAATCAAAATTGAATATTCCATATCATCGATATATAAATGATAACATTTTCAAAACATTATATTTCGAAATCAATTCATTTTTGATATTCATTATAAAAATAAACAAAATCGATAAAAATATCGTTCACGTCAAAATGCCGTTAATCTAAACAACACCGCTATATATATTTAAATATATTCGTGTCCATCCCAAATTGGACATCAAAATCATATTTTGATCTTTTATTGAATATTATTTTAAAATATTCGTTATTTTAAAATATTCATTATTTTCAAATATTTATTCTTTTCTGAACTGGAATCAGACACAGTCAATTACCATACAATGTGATTATATGGATTTCATACACCACATGTACACAACAACAATCAAACACAGTCAATCATCATCCAAAGTGCATTCTACACTGCATAAGCATCAAATATAAATATTTAACGCTTATTACAACCTGTCAGTCAATCGATCAACATACAACTAATTATTGGGATTAGTGTATGTCCAGTATCATCCCAATACCCATGTGGGGTTTCAATCAATCAAACACAGATTTTATTTGTGCAGTTGGGCGATGTGTAAAATTTATCGTCCCAATCAATGTCAGTCAAATGTGTGTACATAAACAAATCGTCCGATTTGTTTATAAATATTTATTTAATTCATATACATGTTAAAAATTATATTTTTAACTATAAAATATTTAATTCCATTCCATTCCACATCACACAATCAATTTTCACAACAAAATGAAACAAACAAACAAGTCATCCATGGTCTGTGGACGACGGGTGTCGGGTGCTGCTAAGCACTGTCTACATCCTAGTATATATTTTAACTAGAAAATAAAATAAAAGTGAGATGTTCTCACTGTGGGGATCCACTCCGTCAATCATTAGCGGACGATGGTTTGGATTCATTTCCAATGCGTAGCGTTCTTCTATGTGCTCCCAACGCAGTCTGTTTCACGCATTTGTATTAAAAATCAGATTTTTTAACAATGCCACTTTATATATATATATCGCATTTTTTTATATCAACGCTAAATGGATAAAAATCACATTTTTATATAATGATATAAATAATAAAAATCACATTTTAATTTCAACACTACATACATAATTTTTTTTTTTAATTCCTATTATATTTAATAAAAGTCATATTTTTATTTTGCTAAGTATATAAAAACCATATTTTTATGTCGCTAGTTTATATATTATAAAGTTCATATTTTTACCTAACTAAAAATCTCATTTTTATGTAACTAAAAAATCTCATTTTTATTATCGTAAAAATCATATCTTCATGTAATCAAAATCTAATCTTTCCTCTTAAATATAAAAATCAAATCCTTTCAAATTAAAAATCGTATTTTTAATCCTAAGCTAATTACATAATAGAAACTGAAATTTCACACCATATTATTTATATTAAAAACTGAAATTAAATTCAATATATAAAAACTTACTTTTTTATTTGATGGAGGCTGACGGCTGTAGGTTCGTCGGAGATGGGTGGGGGAGGGGGGGGGGAAGAAACGGCGGCGCAGGGGTCAGGGAAGTTCGGGGATGGCGTTGGCTAGGCAATGGCGGCTCAGGAAAGGGGGCGGCATGGCTTGTTTTAGGTTTTTGGGGTTGTTTGAAGGAGAGAGGAAGGGGGAGGGGGCCGGCGGGTCAGAGGGGATGGCCAGGCGAGCTCCGGCGGCGCGATGCCGTTGGTGGGGGCCCGCAAGAATGAGCGGCGACTGATCGATTGGGAGGGCGATGAGTTAGGGTTTGGGCATCGGGGGTCTTTCTATTTTGAACGATAGTGTTAAGTGAGAGAGAGGGGTGAGGAGAATAATATATATATATTTTATTTTTTTTCAAAAAGGTTAATTTTTGTCCGAACTCCAATTCACATCCAACGACTATCGCCCTTAACGTAATACCCCCATTCTGAACACAATGGTATATGTTTCGTAACCCAATTCGGTTGTTACGATCAGTTTTCATCAGATTCAAAATATAAATCAGTATATAATGAATTTGAACGTTCATTTTAATTTACCGGGGCCACACATTGGCACTAAAAATTCCCGAAAAATTATATCTGGTTATGTTTTGATGATACGGTGCTAACAAATCTTATTTTGTTGAATTTGGAGACCGTTTGAAAAACGGCCAATTTCTGGTCGATCCATGTTGACTAAAACTATCAAAACACGTTTTCTTTTGCCATGCTCACATATTAATTCCAAAAATTATGAATTTTGGAATCTAGCAATAATTTGACATTCCAGATCCAACAAAAGTGGTTTCATCGAAAATGGAGGTCGTTTGAAAAATCGCTATTTTTTAGGGAAATATATTTCGTTAGCGACTATTTTGAATTTTCAATTGGGCATAACTTTTTATCCCCGCTATGAAATTTCAATTTTTCGGATTCATTGGAAAGATATTTTTAAATAGATTCAAATATTTTTGGTTTTGCTAAATTTCGGTCTATTTTGAATCCTGTACATTCATTTGAAATTTGAAATGAATTTTCAAACTACCGCGCCATTTTTAATTCCTTTTATAATTAAAAATAAATATTTATATTCTAACGTCAATTCAAGTAAATATATACATTCTAATTCTATTCAAAATAAATTTCTCGTTGTTATTATCTAAAATAAATCATTTTAAATATTCAAAATTCATTAAATTTGCCAAAATAAAAAATTTAAATTGGTTCAGATTTTCCAGGTTGTTACAATCTCCCCAACTTAAAATCTTTTCGTCCTCGTAAAGGAATGAAGCTGAAAGTTGTTTAACTAGCCAACTCAACTTTCATTATTTTCATTATGGCTTAAGTTCTTCAACTTTTCAGTTTCTACGAACTTTTCAAAATTTTCTAAAATTTGGCTAACACCTTAAATTTTCGAAAAATTTCGCCATACTTTCCTGTACGGGAGCACCGGGAAAATCCCAAAATCGCCATACAGGCCTCTCCAATCCAAAAAGAAAAAGAAACAGCCAAGCGGCTAGCTAATCTGCTCATAAAAATCTCAAAAACCCCAAGAAATAGAATAAATATATACCTATTTGTCAGGTTAACAATTTTATTCCTCTGCTTAGCCTCCTCGCTATGACCTGTTCAATGGATACACATGTATATGCATGCAATTTCAAACAATTTTCAATTCAGTTCAATATTTGGTTCCATTTGGCCTAAATTCACCTTTCATTCACATGTTGGTTTAAATAAATAATCACATAACACAATCATCAATCAATTAGTTGATTAACGTTTCAAACTCATAATTTTGATATATAGTCCAAAAATCAGATTTTTGATGCCAGATCACAACAATAAGCCCTATCTAGTTTTGGTTCTCACACCAGTCTATGGAAATATATATATCCCACTTTCGAGACTCGAACACAAATGCTGACGATGACATGCCATCATCAGAATCATCTCCGGGTGACTAGAGTGTGATTCTATACCTATCCAGTTTATTAAAACTTCGAATACACATGGATCAGACGTATACGCAAAATCTTTATATACTTGATTGCCCAAATTCAATACAAATAAAATATTCAAATACGTATAAAATGGTTTAAATTTTCAAAAAAAAAATTTGTTTTCATTTTTATTTTTAAAAATACACTCTTCACACTCATTCTAGGATACTACCGATCCTATCTCTAACGAGTCATTCTCATTGGATATTACTAATCCAATCTCTGATGAATTCCTTCGTTTGGTTCTTACGTGTCTTGTTCTCCGAGCTCTTTAAACCAAAGCTCTGATACCAAAATGAAACAACCCGAACTTCCCCATGAAGAAAAGCCCGGATTAAATTGAGAACACGACCAATCAGAACACAAACAGAAGAACATTTCATTGCTTATTACAACAATTTCATCAGAATACAAGAATATACAGAGTATGAATAAATATTACACATCAGAAAAATATCCGAGATTTACAATTTATAGTGCAGCGGAAAATAATACAAAACACAACTGAAAAGAATATACGGATACAGAGCTTTTTGAATATCATTCCAGCTGTAAACCAGGACCCTATGAATATAAATCTGCAAAACCAAAACTACAAGATGCCTGTGTGGAAAATAGGGGCACCCAGAGTTTAATTTAAAATAATAAACTCCAGGTCAGTCATGTGACTGGTGTGAGAACTAAAACAGTTATTAATTTTCTTTTAAAGTTATGTAAATCAAGGGACCACACCGTATAACACGGAACGGGTTTTCCCCCTAGAAAACCAGTGCATAAAACAAACAACGCAATGCTAAATAAAGAACAATGAAGCTATTATAAGACCCAAGTCCCATCACACAATGCAACGCAAGCCGGAGGATAATGTTTTTACCTTATAATAGCAAAAAATGCTTGGTATGTGAAATTTCATCTTTTATTATTACTATAATTGTATGGTGTCAAAACAATTTTAGTCATAAGTATCAATCATATACGGCATAAGTGCCCCATACCACTATGTCGCCATATGTAGGTTTACAATTAAAACCGCAAAATGTCGTATTGGAAGTTGGATTTCCATATGTGAACCAAGGCAAGGGATCTTCCTTACCGCTTCGAGACTCTCTAGCCCGAGCCTCAGGACCCAGACTCAAGTGGGCCCTTGGATCGTCAGGGCCGGTCCACTCGATGTGGATTAAAATGTCTGAACACTGCGTTTCCCCGCCCTTTTGGGCGTAAATGAGCCAAATGACCCCATCGGCCTCGGATCGACTGATATAACTGAGGCACCACCTATCCATCATCCACATAAGTAAAATGCCAGGGCGTGCAAAACGCTGACACCACTCCTAGCTAGAAAGAAACGCATGTCCTCCATGAGGTCCTATCCCATTTCCGGCTCACACCGGGGTGCGAGGCTCGCGAATTAATGCTACACAAAGCTACGACACAAAGGCCGTGCTTTGATCATCAACCACAAGACCCTGCTTTTCAACAGAAGCCTTGATTATTTGCATCTCAGCATGCCACACAGGCAATTCACGCTATGCAACCAATGTTTATCAATCACACAGAATGAAATCCGATGTCAGACACACATCCATTTACAAGTTCATTCTAGGTCTGAACGAAACCGGAGGCACCTTATTCCTCCTCCATATGTCCAATATAGGGGAGAGGCCCTCGCATATCAGTCGATCTCCAAGTACGTCTGGACGATCACCACTTATAACCTCGCCTTGGGTGTACTTCCTAATCAAGACATCAGTAATCATCCAAACGATGTGAAGACCTCCGGTCTTCAACTACCGTCTCCATCCTCGACACATTGTCGAATCAGTTATTCAGAATGGGATAAACCCGGTCTTTCTGAATAACTCGCGTATATAATAAACAAGTGCTATAAAAACAGAACATACGCCTTATTCCAATCCAGAATATTTCTTTATCCAAATATTCATATACTTTGGGAAAGGCTCCCATTAATTTTATCAAAGATAAATTATTTAAATTTATTCTTTAATCTTCCTTTGGATATCAATTCAATCTAATTAAAGATGCATTAAAATTCCACTTGGTTTTAATCTTACCAAAAATCAATATTAACGATTGTTTAACTTGGGAAACCATATCCTGTCTTTAACAGGGTTAAAGAACCAATGTCATTTAAAACACGGTTCACGATAAACCCAAAATCACATTCCATTTCATCAGCCTTTAACCGTAAATTAGCAAGTGAACAATTCCCTAAGTATTAACCCTGAAGGACGAAACCAACATCAGATCAGTACCCCGGAAACCATTCAACTTAACTAATCTCCAGTTAGTTTCTGATTTCCTTAAACCCATTGGGTCTATGAACAGTATTATTAAAAATACCATTCACGACAACCCAAATTACATTCCATTAATTATGGAATCTTCACAGAAAAAAAAATCAATATATATAATCGATATCAATTTCCATATCCGACCAATAATATAAATGGAATAACGACAACGCCTTTTAAATTCCATATGTATTAACGGTCTTCCTCCACAGAAGTTCACTTCGATTATTATCAAATCAAATTCCATTCAATTCCAAATTTAATATATTAATTGGAAAAAGTTACCTTGGAAAATTCTCGTTAAATCTAAATAAGAAGATTTATAAATAACAAATCGCATTTCACTATAAATCGGGTTAAAGAACGAATGTCCTTAAAAACACAGTTCACAATAAACCCAATTCACATTAGCCTCTAACCGTAAATTAGTAAGAGAACAATCCCCTAAGTATTAACCCCGAAGGCCGAAACCAACATCAGATCAATACCCAGGAAACCATTCAACTTAACTAATCTCCAGTTAGTCTCTAATTTTCTTAACTCCATTCGGTTCAAGAACAGTATTATTAAAGATATCATTCACGACAAACCCAAAATCCAATTTGATATTAAATACAAGGCTCTGAATAGAAATATATCGGCTTATATTCAATATCAAATTCTGAAATCAACAAATATCGTATTGGAAATAACTACATATATATATATATATATATCTTTCAAATTTCCATAACAATATCTGTATAATCACGAAATCCGACATCGAAATATTCCGAAGACAATTTCGAGTCAAATCCATTTCCAATTTATATATTGGAAATCCTGGTTATTTTTAAAACCATTTCAAATCCAATTTATTTATTTTAAAAATATTGGATTTATTATTCTAATTCAAAACTAGTCCATTTCGATAAAAATCTATTTTTATCTTTTCAAATATGGATTTTTTCATCCCAATTCTTTCCAAATCATTTCTTATAATTTTACACTAATTACTGATATTTTTAATAATTTTATCAAGGCCAGTACAGTCAATTTCCATAAACGGCCATCGAACTGCACTTACAGCGACCTTTTCCAAATTTGATTTGGACATAATTCCAAATTCAACCGTTAGATTTCAAATCTCCAATATTCTTTTGAAAGCTCTTTTCGATACGAACCCAACGGTTCCGGTTTTAGGAGAATCTGATGGTCGGATCTCCCGTAATATCCATTCGAAGTCAATGGTCGAAACTCGCGAATTGCCGCAGCGCGGCGCGTTCTATTCAGGCCATTATATATATATATATATATATATAATATATAATATATATTTCGTCGATTTCCATTTAAAACGTATTTTATAAATCGTTTTAAATTCGTTTTCAAAACGATTTCAACTTCCTATTCAATTTCAAATCAAAATTGAATATTCCATATCATCGATATATAAATGATAATATTTTCAAAACATTATATTTCGAAATCAATTCCCTTTCGATATTCATTATAAAAATGAATAAAATCGATAAAAATATCGTTCACATAAAAATGGCGTTAATCTAATCAACACGGCTATATATATTTAAATATATTCGCGTCCATCCCAAATCGGACATCAAAATCATATTTTGACCTTTTACTGAATATTATTTTAAAATATTCGTTATTTTCTAATATTTATCCTTTTATAAAATGGAATCAGACACAGTCAATTACCATATAATGTGATTATATGGATTTCATACACCACATGTACACAACAACAATCAAACACAGTCAATCATCATCCAAAGTGCATTTTACACTGCATAATCATCAAATATAAATATTTAACGCTTATTATAGTCTGTCAATCAATCGATCGACATACAGCTAATTATTGGGATTAGTGTATGTCCAGTATCATCTCAATACCCATGTGGGCTTTCAATCAATCCAACACAGATTTTATTTGTGCAGTTGGGCGATGTGTACAATTTATCGTCCCAATCAATGTCAGTCAAATGTGTGTACATAAACAAATCGTCCGATTTGTTTATAAATATTTATTTAATTCATATACACGTCAAAAATTATATTTTTAACTATAAAATATTTTATTCCATTCTATTCCACATCACACAATCAACTTTCACAACAAAATCAAACAAACAAACAAGTCGTCCATGTTTTGTGGACGACGGGTGTTGGGTGCTGCTAAGCACCGTCTACATCCTAGTGTATATTTTAACTAGAAAATAAAATAAAAGTGAGAAGTTCTCACTGTGGGGATCCACTCCGTCAATCTTTAGCGGATGATGGTTTTGGATTTATTTCCAATGCGTAGAGTTCTTCTCCGTGCTCCCAACGCAGTCTGTTTCATGCATTTGTATTAAAAATCAGATTTTTAACAATGCTACTTTTTATACATATATATATATATATATAAAATTTATATCAACGCTAAATGGATAAAAATCACAATTTTATATAATGATATAAACGATAAAAATCGCATTTTTATTTCAATACTACATACATAAAAATATATTTTTAATCCCTATTATATTTAATAAAAATCATATTTTTATTTCGCTAAGTATATAATAACCATATTTTTATGTCGCTAGTTCATATATTATAAAGATCATATTTTTACCTTACTAAAAATCTCATTTTTATTATCATAAAAAATCATATCTTCATGTAATCAAAATCTAATCTTTCCTCTTAATTATAAAAATCAAATCCTTTCAAATTAAAAATCGTATTTTTAATCCTAAGCTAATTACATAATAGAAACTGAAATTTAACACCATATTATTTATATTAAAAACTGAAATTAAATTCAATATATAAAAACTCACTTTTTTATTTGATGGAGGCTGAGGGCTGCAGGTTCGTCGGAGATGGGCGGAAGAAACGATGGCGCAGGGGTCAGGAAAGGTCAGGGGTAGCGTTGGCTATGCAATGGCGGCTCAGGAAGGGGGCGGCGGGGCTTGCTTCGGGTTTTTGGGGCTGTTTGAGGGAGAGAGGAAGGGGGAGGGGGCCGACGGGTCAAAGGGGGTGGCCAGGAGAGCTCCAGCTGTGCGACGCCGTTGGTGGGGGCCCGCGAGGTTGAGCGGCGACTGATCGATTGGGCGGGCGATGGGTTAGGGTTAGGGCATCAGAGGTCTTTCTATTTTGAACGATAGTGTTAAGTGAGAGAGAGGGGTGAGGATAATAATATATATATATATATTTTATTTTATTTTATTTTATTTTATTTCAAAAAGGTGAATTTTTGTCCGAACTCCAATTCACATCCAACAACTGTCGTCCCTAGCGTAATAACCCCATTCCGAACACAATGGTATATGTTTCATAACCCAATTCTGCTTTTACGATCAGTTTTCATCAAATTCAAAATATAAATCAGTATATATTGAATTTGAACGTTCATTTTAATTTACCGAGGCCACACACTGGCTCGAAAAATTCCCGAAAAATTATATCTGGCTATGTTTTGACGATACAGTGCTAACAAAACTAATTTCGTCGAATTTGGAGACTGTTTGAAAAATTGCCAATTTCTGGTCGATCCATATTGACTGAAACTGTCAAAACACGTTTTCTTTTGCCACGCTCACATATTAATTCCAAAAATTATGAATTTTGGAATTTTGCAATAATTTGACATTCCAGATCCAACAAAAGTGGATTCGTCGAAAATGGAGATCGTTTGCAAAATCGCTATTTTTAAGGGCTATATTTCCATAGCGACTAATTTGAATTTTCAATTGGGCATAACTTTTTATCCCCGCTATGTAATTTCAATTTTTTGGACTCGTTGGAAAGATATTTTTGGTTTCGCTAAAATCCGGTCTATTTTGAATCCTGTACACTCATTTGAAATGTGAAATCGAATTTTCAAACTATCGCGCCGTTTTTAATTCCTTTTATAATTAAAAATAAATATTTATATTCTAACGTCAATTCAAATAAATATATACATTCTAATTCTATTCAAAATAAATTTTTATCATTATTATCTAGAATATATCATTTTAAATATTCAAAATTCATTAAAATTGCCAAAATAAAATTTTTAAATTGGTTCAGATTTTCCGGGTTGTTACAGCACGTGAACAAGAACAAGTTTTAAAATAGTTGTTGCATACCAAAAGTGTTAGAGGAAAATTGTAACCCGAGAGTTTATTCAGACGTCTGGGTCAAAATAATGTATATTCTGATAGTAGAACGGACGTTTGGAGATCATATTAGAATGTCTAGGTCTAAAAAATATGCACTGTTTATTAATTTTTAATGGTGTACGATATTTTCAATGATCTGTAAACAAATTATTTGTGTATAAGTACCTTAAAAAATAGAATATAATGTAAAAAAAATTTGAAACAAAAAAGCAACGATTTTCTTTTGGGTACCTCTAGATAAATGATAATTTAATTGGTACTCATTTCCTTTATTATGGTCCTAAATGTCAGGAGGGGAAGGTAGCCATACTGTAATAACCTGAAAATCTGGGCCAGTTTAAAATTTTTATTTTGGAAATTTTCGTGAATTTTGAATATTTAAAATAGATTATTTTAAATAATATCGACGAGAAAATTTATTTTGAATATATTTAGAACGTATATATTATATACGCCGTCGTTAGAATATAAATATTTATATATAATTATAAAAGGAATTGAAAATGGCGCGGTAGTTCGATAATTCGATTTCAAACTTCAATTGAATGTACCGGGTGCAAAACAATCCGGATTTTAGTGAAACCAAAAATAATAGGATCTAATTGAGGATATCTTTCCAACGAATCCGAAAAATCAAGATTTCATAGCGGGAATCAAAAGATATGTCCAGTTGAAAATTCTGAATAGTCGCTATGGAATTCAGGCCCTTAAAAATGGGAATTTTGCAAACGACCTCGGATTTCGACGAAACCACTTTTGTTGGGTCCGTGATGTCAATTTGTTGCTAGGTTTCAAATTTCATAATTTTTCGAATTAATATGTGAGCGTGGCAAAGGAAAATGCGTTTGACCAGTTTCAGTTGATTTTAATCGACTGGAAATTGGCCATTTTTCCAACGGTCTCTGAATTTGACGAAACTAGTTTTGTTAGGACCGTATCGTCAATACGAAGCTAGAAAATATTTTTCGGGAATTTTTAGGGTTAGTATGTGACCCCGGTAAATTGAAATGCGCGTTCAAATTCAATATATAGAGTTATATGTTGATTTTGACGAAAACTGATCGTAACAACCGAATCAGCTTACGATACATATCCCATTGTGTTCGGAATGGGGGTAAAACGCTATGGACGATTGGCGGTGGGCCTCGTTTAGAGGTCGTATGTAAAAGTCAACTTTTTGAAAATAAAATAATATAAAAAAATTAATTAAATCTCTCTCCTCACCCTCTCCTATACCTCTGGCCCCCCCTCTCGTTTTCAATTGTAACAGAAAAAAAGAAAAGAAATCAGAAGCGGGCGACGGGGGGATGAACCGTCGCCGCCGCTTCCGCATCGCCCCCCCTCCCCCCCCCCAGCGACGCTGCCGCGCCCTTCCATCTTCCTCCTCCTTCCTCCTGGAGCCACCGCGACCCAAAACCCCGAGCCCCCATTCCCTAGATGGATCGCGCCGCCGCGCGAGAGCCCCCCCCCCCCCCCCTCGATCGATGCGTCGCAGCCCCCCCCCCCTTCACCTCGAGCCGACGCACCTCCAGCCCCCTCCGATCCTCCGCCTTCTTCTTCCCTCCTCCCTTCACTTCCCTGACCTTGACAGCAGCCCCCCCTCCACATAATTCCAGCTGTAAGTTTATATATATATTATTTATTATTTAATTTGTTTTATAAAATTCGTTTAGTTTAATTTAAAAAGCATTGTTAAAATCAGTTTTTACCTATGATGTTGGTGAAGGAAAGATTTTATTCAGTTAAAAATATGATTTTTATATTTTTAAAGTATTAAAAATATAATCTTTATTATAAAAATATGATTTTTATATAATAGAGAATATAAAAATATCATCTTTGTATATGTAGCGAAATAAAAATCTGATTTTTATTATATATACATTGAAATAAAGAGGTGATTTTTATAGTGATGAAATCTTTACATTTGAAAAGGCGAAATCTTTTTATATAGTAGCGGTGTAAAAATAGAATTTTTATCCATATAGCGTGATCATAAAAATGGGATTTTTATATATTGAATAGCGAAGTAAAAATTCGATTTTTATATATTGAATAGCAAAGTAAAAATTCGATTTTTATATATTGAATAGCAAAGTAAAAATTCGATTTTTATATATAGAATAGCAAAGTAAAAATTCGATTTTTATATAATGAATAGCAAGTAAAAATTCGATTTTTATATATTAAAGAGCGAAGTAAAAATTCGATTATTATATATGTAGCGGCTACGGGCAACGAAAGCGACAAAAGGCGAGAATGGCGATGATTTCTCTAAATGAAGTGTCGAGATGATTGGGATAACTATTGGTGAGAATTTCTCACTCTTCAATTTCTTTTTCTAGTTATATATATACTAGGATGCAGACGGTGCTTAGTAGCACCCGACACAATCGTCCACAGACCATGGACTTGTTTGTTTGATTGCAAAAATTATTTAGATTATTTGGTTTGAATTGAATTGTTTGGTGAAACGGAATGGATTTGATTGATGTGTGAATGGCGTGGGCCTTCACTAGACCGGGGATAAGGCTAGGCCTCGTCCCGTTTCTAGTATCGTGCCGTTATGCCGCCGAAATTTCCTAAAATATGTTAGAAAAATAAAAATATCATTTTTATTGTGTAAATGAACTGAATAGAAATTCATGTGTTGAAATAAAATATTTTATCGTTAAAAATATAATTTTTAACGTGGAAGTGAATAAAATAAAATATTCATTTACAAACCGGACGGTTTGTTTATGTACACCTATTTGAAGGATATTGATTGGGTCGATAAATTTTACACATCGCCAAACTGCACAACTAAAATCTGTGTTTGATTGTTTGAAACCCCACACGGGTGTTGGGATGAAATTTGAAGTTCACTCATCCTGATTGATTAAATACGTCGATCGATTAATTGACAGGCTGTTATAAGCGTTAGATATCAATATTTGATGCTTATACAGTGTAGTGCACTTTGGTTGATGGTTGATTATTTTTCAATGCTATTATATATGTGTGATGTATGAAAATCCATATAATTAACGTTATATGGTGATTGATTGGGCCTCATTCCAATTTAGAAAATAAAGAATATTATAAAATAAAGGTTCATGTGTTGACCGTACTCATCCGTTGAGATTAGTCATGTGTTGAACGAAATATTTTAATGATAAAATTTACATCTTTATCAATATAAAATAAAGGTTCATGTGTTGACCGTACTCATCCGTTGAGATTAGTCATGTGTTGAACGAAATATTTTAATAATAAAATTTACATCTTTATCAATATAAAATAAAGGTTCACGTGTTGACCGTACTCATCCGTTGAGATTAGTCATGTGTTGAACGAAATATTTTGATAATAAGAAATATTTGAAATAGAATATTCGAAAATAGAAATATATGAAGCCGTGTTGATTAGATTGACGCCATTTTGACATGAACGATATTTATATCGATTTTATTCATTTTGAAATGAATATTGAAAAACGATTTCGAAATGAATTGAATATAAAACGATTTCGAAATGAATTGAATATAAAACGATTTCGAAATGAATGGAATATAAAACGATTTCGAAATGAATTGAATATAAAACGATTTTGAAATGAATGGAATATAAAACGATTTCGAAATGAATTGAATATAAAACGATTTCGAAATGAATGGAATATAAAACGATTTCGAAATGAATTGAATATAAAACGATTTCGAAATGAATTGAATATAAAACGATTTCGAAATGAATGGAATATAAAATGATTTCGAAATGAATGGAATATAAAATGATTTCGAAATGAATGGAATATAAAACGATTTCGAAATGAATTGAATATAAAACGATTTCGAAATGAATGGAATATAAAACGATTTCGAAATGAATTGAATATAAAACGATTTCGAAATGAATGGAATATAAAACGATTTCGAAATGAATTGAATATAAAACGATTTCGAATTGAATTGAATATAAAACCAATTTGAATTGAATCGCATAGAAAACCAATTTGAATTGAATCGAATAGAAAACCAATTTGAATTGAATCGAATAGAAAACCAATTTGAATTGAATCAAATAGAAAACCAATTTGAATTGAATCGAATAGAAAACCAATTTGAATTGAATCGAATAGAAAACCAATTTGAATTGAATCGAATAGAAAACCAATTTGAATTAAATCGAATAGAAAACCAATTTAAATTGAATCGAATAGAAAACGAATTCGAATTGAATTGAAAACGAATTGAAACGAATTCAAATTGAATTGAAATTTGAATTGAATAGAAATGAATTTTAAAACGAATTTATAAGAAAAAATTCAATTTTGATTTGAATTGAAATGGAAGTTGAAAATGTTTTTAAAACCAATTCAAAACGATTTATAAATTTCGTTTTAAATAGAAATCGACGAAACATATATTATATATATAATATAATGGCCTGAATAGAACGCGCCGCGGCAGTTCGTGAACTTCGACCATTTATTTCAAACGGACATCACGGGAGATCCGACCGTCGGATTCTCCTAAAACCGGAACCGTTGGGTTCGTATCGAAAAGAGCTTTCTGACGAATAATAGAAATTTGAAATCTAACGGTTGGATTTGGAGATACGTCCAAATCAAATTCGAAAAAGGTCGCTGTAAGTGCAGTTCGATGGCCGTTGATGGAAATCGACTGTACGGGCCTTGATAAAATTATTAAAAATAGTAATAATTTGTGTAAAATCATAAGAAATGATTTGGGAAAAATTGGGATGAAAAACTCCATATTTGAAAAGATAAAAATAGATTTTTATCGAAATGAACCAGTTTTGAACTAAAATTAAAATCCATTTATTTTTAAATAAATAAATTGGATTTGAAATGGGTTCTAAATAGAATTGATTAGTGGGTTTATTGTGAAGGGTGTTTTAAATGACACTTGTTCTTTAACCCGATAAATAAATAGAAAGTGATTTGGGTTTGTCGTGAACTGTGTTTTAAATGATACTAGTTCTTTAACCCAGTAAAAGGAGTTTTAATGAATCTGCAATTAGATTGAAATGAGAATTGATAATTTAAATTATTAAATTTGGCAAATAAGCGAGAATGGAGTATCACCAGTTTTGCTCCAAAGCGATAGTTAAATCTTTAATTAGATTTGAACGTGAAATGATAATTAATTTTATCGATAACACCATGGTGTTAGATATGGAGTATTACCAGTTTTGCTTCATGGGATAAATAGGTTGAGATTGGGAAATAAAATAAATAATTACTTCGGTGTGGTTCGCTAATCTCGACTAGTTTGGGAAAACCATAATTTGGTTTGAAACGACATCCAAAGGAAGATTAAAGGATAAATTTTAAAGAATTTATCTTGGATAAAATTAATGGGGACCTTTCCCTAAGAATGTGATTTTGTGAATAAAAGAATATTCTAAATTTGAATGAGGCGTATGTTGAGTTTGTGTAACATTTGTTTTTAATATACGCGGGTTGTTCGGGAAGGCCGGGTTTATACCCATTCTGAATAACCGATTCGACGATAAGTCGAAGATGAAGACGGTGGTCGAAGACCGGAAGTCTTCACATCGTTTGGGTAATTACTGACGATCCTGATTGGGCTGTACACCCAAGAGGATGGAAATAGTTGGTGGTCGTCCAGACGTACTTGGAGATGGATGGATATGTGAGGAAAGTGCCTCCGGTTTCGTTCAGACCCAGAACGAACTTGTAAATGGATTGTGTGTCTGACATTGGATTTTATTCTGTGTTGATTGATTTCTGTTAAATATATATCTGTTTGGCGGCGGAGAATTTATTCTCTTGCTTAACGCCCTTCTCTGAGACGTACGAGCTTAGAGGTTATATATCGATAGATATCAATCGCATGGCATGAATTGCCTGTGTGGCATGCTGAGTTGCATAGATCAAGGCTTCTGTTGAAAAGCAAAGTCTTGTGGTTGATGATCAAAGCCATGGCCTACGTGGCAGCTTTGTGTATAGCGTGGATTCGCGAGCCTCACACCTCGGTATGAGTCAAAAATGGGATAAGGACCCAAGGAGGGCATGACGTTTCTTTCTAGCTATGGTGGTGTCAGTAACTTACCAGCCCTGACATTTATATACTTTTCACCTATGTGGTTGTTGGAATGCGAGGCGCCTCGATTATAGGTCTGTAAGGACCGGGAAACGTGTGTTCAGGAATAACTATTCCTCAAACGTAAGAGAGGACCGGCCTTGGAGGATCCAGGATTGCCCAGAGTGTGTAGTCCTGAGGCATTTGCTAGAGTGTCTCGAACGCGGAGAGGATCTTGCCCCTTGCCTCGACTCATGACGGAATCCAATTTCCAATACGTGATATTTTGGTTTTAATTGTAGAACTAGTATGGCGACATAGTAGATGGTAGCTATGCCGTCTATGATTTATATTTATGATTGAAATTGTTTTGACACTATACACTTATTATAGTATCAAATGATTTGTTTTAAACGTACCAAGCATGTTTGGCTATTATAAGGGAAAACCCTATCCTCCGGCTTGCGTTGCATTGTGTGATGGGACCTGGGTCTTATAATAGCTTCATTTTTCGAAAAAGCATTGCGTTGTCTACCTATATGCACTGGTATTCTTGGGAGGAAACCCGTTCCGTGTTATACGGCGTGGTCCCTCGAATTACTCTCTTTTAAAGTAAAGTTTTAAATAACTGTTTTAGTTCTCACACCAGTCACATGACTGACCTGGAGTTTATTGTTTTAACCTAAACTCTGGGTGCCCCTATTTTCCGGACGGGCAGCTAGTAGTTTTGGTTTTGCAGATTTATATTCACAGGATCCTGGTTTACAGCTAGAATGGTATCCGGAAAGCTCTGTATCCGTATATCACCTTCAGTTGTGCTTTGTATTATTTTCCGCTGCTATGTATTTAAATCTCTGATATATATCGAATGTAATTTATTCATTTATACTCTGTATATTCTTGTATCTGATGGAATTGTTGTAATAGCAATGAAAGGTTCTTCCGTCTGCGTTCTATTTTGTCCTGTTCTCAAACGATCAGGGGTTTCGAACGGTCTAGATCGGTTTAACGACTGATTTGGATCGAGCGAAATTTACGGACGTCACACATACCCAAGTTGGTTTAGGACCTTTAAAAATGTAATCTTTATTATAAACTACATTAAATAAGGAATTATTAATATGTTTTTGTCTAATTAATTTATTGTTAGTGTTAGGAACCCTATTTTTTTTATTTCTTTGGATTTTAAAGTCATAGTAACCTTTTGGTGTCTTTTAAACCTTTTTATACATAAAAGTAAAAAAAAATCGCTTTGGAAACTTCTTAAATCCTGATCCCTTTTTATTATAAAGAGGTTTTGAATTCTTTATTATATCTTCTAAAACCTGTTTTCTTTTGTTAAATTTTGAAATATTACTAAAGATCTTTTCCAATTTTTCTTTTGATTCACAAATTTCAAATTTTGTTTTTTCTAAACTATTTTACAAGTCCTTGTTTTTTCTTAAAATATTATTATTTTCTTGAATTTTTGTAGTTCACTTAATAATGAATCATTTTTAGTTGAAATCTTTTCACACCTTTCTTGCGAATGTTTTAATTCTTCTTCTAAAATCACTTTATCATCTTTTAATAAATCAACTTCAAGTTCCAATCAAGTTATTTTATCTATAAATTCTTTATTCAATTTTTTAGCTTGTCTAAATTTATCATCAAGTCCCATTCTAAGTTCAAATATTTCATCATAAGTAAGATTGTGACATATCTCATCAGTGTTAGCTATGAAACATACATTAGCTCGTTCACTATCATTGTCGTTATCACTTTCGAACGAAGAAGGAAAATCCAAGTCATCCTATGTTACTTGAAAATCTCTTCTTTTCTTTTTGAACTTTTCATGTTTAGTTTTGAGTTTCGGAAAATCTTTCTTTATGTGACCAAATCGATCACATTCATAACAATTGATTTGATCATTCATGTTGGATTTTCCACCTTTTTGAGACCTTGTCATCTTTTTGAATTTGTTGTACTTCTTTGCAATAAATACAACTTCTTCTTCATCTAAGTATGATTCCTCATTGCTTGCTTGAAAAGATATGTTCTTCTTTTCATGATTTTGATCTTTTCTGGCTTGCAAGTTATCTTCATAGGACATTAATTTTCTAATTAATTCTTTAATTTTGAGTTCGGAAAGTCGTTAGCTTCTTTGATAGCTAATGCCTTTCTTTCCCATTCAACTATTAAAGAATTGAGTATTCGAGATGCTAAATCAAAATTTGTAAATTTCACTCATATTGCCATACCCAGAATACATGTCTATAATTGATTCATTTTGTTTCATTTTAAATAACGAAAATTGATTTTGCAAAATTGATATTTTTGTTTGTTTGACAATTGTCATACCCTTCAAGTGTTACTTGTAAAGTACATCAAATGTCATATGCAGTGGTACACAACATATCCTATGAAAATTCATTTTTATAGAGAGGACAAAATAACACACTCATAGTCTTAGCATTGTTAGAATAGGTAGCTTTTTATGCATCGGTCTAAGTGTTAATATTAGTATCTGGTTCTACATATTGAACTTTGTTGCTTGCAAAATTTCAAGACCATTAGCTTCCATAAAAAATACGTATACGCGTAGACAAATATGCATAATTTGAACCTGTAAAAAGTGGAGGATGTTGTGTGGATTGGCCCTCTTGAAAAGTACTTGCTATATTATCAAAATTTCAAATATGGGTTATAGTAAATTGAAAGGACCTTGCTCTAATACCAATTGTTAAATCTATATAGATCGTATCTGTAGTATATGACAAGTATATATATAAAAAATGAACACAATATAATAAAGCAGAAAAATAATATGAACACAATATAATAAAGCAGAAACATAAGAGCAGTCGCAAGAAATTTTTTATATGGTTTGGACCTTCGTCCTACGTCCAGTCCCGTAGCTCCCCTTCGGCCTTTCACTACTAAACACACTCGCTTCGCCCGGGGAATAAGCTTCAACACCAGAAGGTTTTTGGACAATAGCGTGTTCTAAACAACACATATTTTGACTAGTAGTACAACAATCTTTCTATATCTCTTTTGCGTATTATAAACTTGATAGTATAGGAGAATGTGGAAGAATATAAGATTGTGATTACAAGTTATTGAATGCAAGAAGCAATATAGATTGAATACATAGGTAGAATAGGGTAGAAACATTCACGAGACTGTCTCTTTTGATCTTGATCATAGTATATTTATACTTGTTGTAAGGTTTCTTCGGATAGTTACTTCTGCTTCTCTTCGATTCTAGATATGCTTCCTTTCATTACTGAAGAGTTTTGGTGAAGAGACAAAGAGGCACCTTTTCAATAACGACTATTGCTTATTTTGAAAAATTACTGAACTAGGTTACAAATGTTATTAGCCTCAGGCGTCTGACCTTTGTATACAAATATTCCAAAGAGTAGGGTTAGACATCTAAAACTCAAGTCCCAAACGTCTGACAGGTTATCTTGTACATATGCCTTTCTTTCTTCTTTCTTCCTTTTAATTGTCTTGATAACGATTTATGATACCTGTATAAGATTGATATATATATATATACACACACACACACACACTATTATATAGTTGTTATCATCAAAATCATGTGATGCGGGTACTAATAAAGCATACCGCTTATGATTTGTTCTTCTTGGGCTTCCCCCCTTCATGAGCTCTCTTCCTTTTGAAGAACTTATTTTTATTGTCTTGAAAGTCTTAGCTTCCACCGGATCTTTCAACTCCTTTAAGCATCTCTTCATTAAGAACAACCATTTCTACAACAAACCACTAGGGTCTCGTAAGTCAGGCATAGTAGCTTCTGCAATTTCAAAAATAATCCCCTTAATAAATTTCTCATTCCTCAAGATAACAGTATCCATGGTTCCGCAAACATACCGTGACAACGCATCAAACTTAGCAGCATACTCCACTACTGTTATATCTCCCTGCTTCAATTCATTAAATTTCTTTATCATTAATGATAGTGCATCTTTCGAAACAAATCTGGCTTTAAGCATCCTCCAAACGTCTTCCCAAGCGATTCCTTCCTCCGGCGCTCTAACCCATGACTCCATTCTGCCAATGTAGAGCATTATCCTGCAGCTATCTCGAAGCCTGCCTCCTCTTTTGTTCATCCATCAAGTTTAAGTCTTCAAAGATTAGTTCCAGTGTAGTAACCAAGAGTCTACTGCAACAACATCTTATCTTTCAAGGAATGGTCTCCCTCCCAAGCTAACATAATCTCTACTCAATTTTGCATAGTTGTTTCCAACTTGCGCTCCGAGGTTAATTCCTCCGGGACTAACAGCCACTCCATCTTGCAACATTTGAATAAATGTTTGGAACAAGTTCCCCAAATCTAATGGTGGTGTAGTGTCACCTTGATTCTCATTTTCCCTTCGGCCCTGACCTCGGTTAGCATCAGGTTGAACATTACCACTTATTGTGGTGCTCCCACCACCTACATTTAGTCCTGCCCTCATTCTCCCCATGTCTTACTTCCTTTCTATAGACAAATTTTAGTAAGATACCCAAAGGTGACCGTAAAACAATAGGGGGTGTGTGTGGAGGGGGGTGGGGGTGGGTGGTTGTGTGTGTGTATATATATATATAATAAAATACAAATATGCTATATTATCATTATCTTAACCTTATTATTTTTCTCTTTTCTTTTGGTTTTATTTAGAAAGTCCTTGTTGAGAAAAGGTTATTTAGGTTTACATAAACCTCTCTATGATGCAGAAATTCGTAACATCCCATTCTCTAAGGCCGGAAGCTAAACGCTACAGATGCTGTCATCATTTTATTTTCAACTTTTGGTGATAGAAAATGGAAGTTATTCAATCTTAACCTCAAATAACACGAGAGTGCGTAATTTTTTACAAAACATTCATTGGTAATAATAATTCATTTATATAACGCTTCACATATAACCCATCCAAAGAAATAGAAGTTACTACAAAACAACACTTGAAGCAACATATGAAGATGCCCCCTCGGATGATTACATATAATGGTGTTAGTAAAACACGTCGATATATCCATCAATCATACAATAGATTGAGCAAAACACAAAACATCGGAACCTAAATAACTATCGTCTTTTTCTCGCCTCTGGAAGTTTATTCATATAAGATACCTGAAATGCCTTAACCGTCAGCCTACTCAATTGAGCACCCTAGATTTTAGGGGGAAAGACAAGAACTACGGATCAATCAAAAAGACTGGTATGAATAATAGCGCAATAACCCGACACCATCGATATCTATAGAGACCACGTCGCCTAATAGAATTGGTTATCCACTCGTTAGTATCATATACGAAACCATACCAACCCAGCATCCCTACACCACAACGGTTAGTTCTATATACATAAACATACATTTACAAAACTCATAATATTTCCTATGCAACACATAATGTAACAACAAAAGTTTCAACAGGCCTGAATTTTTCGCAAAATGCTAAAAACTCAAGTCCACTGAAACTCGAGTAGGTTTGTCTGGTGTCCTACAACAAGTCAAAGATAAAATATATCAGAGCTCACAATAAGATATCTCATAGCGGAACGGATAAAATATAATATTAAGTAAATAATTACCATAATAATGACACTGTCAAACAAGTGTCTCTAAGTTATATAATCTCTGTCACCTATTTAACCTGTGAGTTTTGTAACAACCCGCGTATTTAAAGATAATATATTTAAATATTTTATTTAAATATAATGTCGTCAGTCGATTATATGTCTGAAAAGTCACTTTTTTGCATGCAGATGAATTTGGAATCGAGACCACTTCCATTGAGTTCAAAATGCCATTTACAATAATGAAAACTATAAACATCAATATGTTTATAGTTTGTGAAATTCGGGCCTTCAGGTGGGGTTTGGGTTAGCCAAACTAACCCATTTCAGCTCTACTTAGCCATTCCTACAGCACCCACTTTAAAGAAAATAGAAATAGGGAATGGAAAGTGGAAATTATAATTCCTAAGCTAGGGATTGCAAATTAGAAGCTCAAATCAAGAGGAAATCCAATGTAGAAACTTGGGTAAGCTTCTCCATCTTCCTCTCCATCTTCTCCAGCTTGCTTTCTCTTCAATCTTTGAAATTTCCTAAAACCCAACTCTTAGGAATTTTTTTTCTATGTGTTTAGATTGAAAAATAGCAAGCTATATTGGAAGAGAGAAGTTGATCTTGCGTGACTTTAGAGCATCTCCTTGCTTCTTATGATCAAAGGTAAGTTCTTAGAGAATTCAAATCTATGGCTCAAGTTTAAACTTGTATAGTGTTCCTATGGAACATTTGCATTGTGTTTATGTTGCATGATTTGGGTTGATTTCGTGTACATTCCATTTCATACGCTTGAATTTGATTGTATAGGAATTCCAATAAAAATCTTTAAGTAGGATTGATTCGTGTGATATCGGTTGTTTCGGCGAGTCTTAGAAGCCTCATTTTCCCTCGAATAAGTTTTATAAGCCTTCGTGAGTTGCCCAAAACTGTCAAAATCGACTTGTCCTTAAGGCCAAGCCTTATGCTGCACCAGGCAGCAGCGACCAGTCAACTGGTCAAATAACCATTTGATAGGTAAATTGACCAGCCGACTGATTTATGATTTATAATATCTTTTGGAGATTTCAAGCCTTCACCTACTACATGTGAATATTGTTGTTATTGCTTACATGCCATATTCTGTTTATATCCCTATCCTATCTCATTAGATTATGATAAGCACAGCTAAAATGATTTGTTTATTCTTTATTTTCTTATAAATAATACTCGGGTCAGACCGAGGTATTATAGGTGCTTGTACAAGACTTCTAGCGGGGACCATTCTTGGCTTTTTGCTATCCACATTAAAGTTGTAGTTCTTGATTATATATGTATCTTAGATTTTTCATGTGTACATATTCATTTAGTTAGAACTTGTACCTATTTTTTGTTGTATAGTGAATCGACTATGACCACTAACTTTTTATTTATATGTATGTGTTATATTCATATATATTTCCGCCTTAGTGATGTGAATTCTGTGTCTGACTCTGATTTTATTGTTATGCATTTTATATTGATTCTCAATTACTTACGGCCACTACGTAGTGGATTTGAACATGAATTGGATTTTTCGGATTTCGTTACGAGATTTAAAAGTAAGACCACATTATCCGGCATGTTTAACACTCATTCAGAGGCAGTATACAGATAGTCGCTCCTCAACAGCCTTATTCTTTAAGTTAGTTGGCATCGTTGCTTGCAATGGCCTGAGGTGAGGTGTTACACTTGGTATCAGAACCAAGTTCGGAACAATATAAGATATTATGGCGAGGATCATTGTCCTAAGTTTTGTAGGAAATCATGTTTAGTATTTTATTCGAGCCTTAAGACCCATCCTATCCTATCTTATATCATGATTCTTTGTTTGACCAATCGAGTTTGATTTAATTTCATCTTTTTGAAATCTTGGCTTAGATAATCTTAGAGTCCTATCCCTTTCATGAGTAGGAATTCAGAGTTGTTTCCTAGTTTGAGTTAAAACTATCTTCGGGGCTTAGTTTTGAACATTTTTAGAAAGAAAACTAGATCCTATCATAGTACTTTTCTCTCTATTCTTTATGATGTTGGCTTCCACGATTATCTCACTTAAGTTCTTTTTATTTGTGATCATTCACATTCTTTACATCCAAGGTACTTGGGGACACCATGTCCTTAGGTCCTACAAGGCGCTTGCTTTATATCTAAGTATGTCCATTTTTCTAAACGGATGATTTATGAAATTTTTTGCATACTTACCTTGAGCTTTCTTTACCCATTTATTTTGCTATTTATACGTCTTTAGCTTTCTTTGGGCAATGATTTCATATTCTTTATTGCCCTAGAGCATTAGTTGTTCCAAACAAGTAATTTCATCTTTTTCGATTGAATAAGGAATTTAATTAAGCATCTTGGTTAAAACGAGTGGGTCGACACACTTGCATTTACTTCGCCAGTTAGTTTCTGTACTTAGTCGCTTGAAATTTAATCTCATTTTTTTGATGAAATTTTAGGATTGTCGATGATAACTTTGTAGAGTTCTCAAGCTCACACTTTGTGGAGTTTAGGTGCCCACTTAGTGGAGTTTAGGCTCCCACTCAGTGGATTCTTCAGGATCTTACTTTGTGAGATTTCTCTTTCCTTTGATTGGTCTTCGAATCGATGTGGTCTTTGGACCGTATTGATCTTCGGATCGTTCTGGTCACTGGACTGTATAGATCTTCAGATCGTTTTGGCCATTGATCTTTGGATCATTTTGGTAATTGGACGGTATTTCGGATCGTTTTGGTCATTGGACTGGATCTCCGGATCATTTTGGTCATTGGATCATATTTTTGGATCGTTTTGGTTGTTAGACAGATCTCCGGATCGTTTTTGTCATTGGACCATATTTTTGGATCATTTTGGTCGTTGGACCGAATCTCCAGATCATTTTGGTCATTGGACCATACTTTCGGATCATTTGGTCATTTGACCGGATCTCCAGATGGTTTTGGCCATCAAACCATATTTTCAGACCATTTAGGTCGTTGGACCGGATCTTTGGATCATTTTGGTCATCGGACCGTATTTTCGGATCGTTTTTGTCATTGGACCGGATCTCCGGATCATTTCGGTCATTGGACCATATTTCCAGATTGTTTTTGTCGTTAGATCGGATCTCTGGATTGTTTTGGTCGTTGGACCGTATCTCTAGATCGTTTTGGTTGTTGGACCGTATTTTCGAATCGTTTTGGTCATTGGACCGGATCTCTGGATCATTTTGGTCATTGGACCATATTTTCGGATTGTTTTGGTCGTTGGATTGGAACTCCAGGTCGTTTTGGACATTGGGCTTTATTTTCAGATTATTTTGGTCTTTGGACTGGATCTCCGTATCGTTATAGTTGTTGAACCGGATCTCTGGATTGATTTGGTCATTGAACTAGATCTCTGGATCCATTTGGTCTTGAACCACTATAGGTTAGCTACATAGAGATCATCAGTGTTGAATATCTCTATATACATCAGTGTTGGTCAACTTTCTTTTGCGGTGTGAAGCCACCACGTCGGTTAAACGAAATGCTTAGCAAGACATGTAGTCACTTGGTCTTCGGACGGAATGCTATGGGTGGTGTGTAGTCCCTCATCTTCGGACGAAATGCTACGTGTGGTGCTAGGCCACACGTCAGTGAGACGAAAGGCTTAGTTAGATTTCTTTGCGGTATCGGACCACCTCGTCGAATGACAAAAAGTTCCGTGTGATGAATTGCAACCTAGTGGTGAACAAAGTTGTTTATCCTTCCACCAAAGAACTGGTTGATTTGCTGACTATCTATTAGAAAGCGGCCATTTCTTTCTTTTGGCTACTTTCACGTTCGTGGATGTTCAAACTCTTTCCATGAAGAGCAACCATTCTTTACATGTTTATTTGCATGCCTTGTTCGTTTGGGGTTTGCGATGATTTTTAGGAATCAATTGGCCTAATCACTTAAAATTCCATATTTTATATTCCAAAACAATCATCCATCTTCGACATACCTTGTCGATGATGCAGATTCCTGTCGTTCTTAAAAATTCTAATTTGGATTCGTTAACTTCCTTTTGTTTCTAAAATTTTCATAGTAGTGAGAATGACATCAAGGAAAACGAGTTTCAACGGTTCACATTACACGTAAATTTTCTAAAATCTTTGCACTCATTCTAGAATGGCCACTTAATGGGTAATTGAGTTCGGAATTGATTATCAATTCCGTAGCTCAATCTAGTTGTACTTCACTCATTCCATTATTTGATTTAGCAATCGATTCTCATCAACTCTTTATTATCGTATTGTTTTGTCGTTAGGCTTAACAAATATTCCACTTTATACTGTTAACCTTAATGAACCAAAGTTTTCAAGATCATTACCTAACTGGTTTGACCTCATTCTTGTTGGTGATATCCTCATGAATTTGAAAACCAAAGTTTTAAAGTTTTACGAAAATCTTCAACTTCTACCATTTATCATGTTTTCATGATTTACAAGTTGTTCTTGAAATATTAAAGGACATGCAAGTATTTCAAATTTGAGATTTCTTGGGTTTACTGCAAACTTAAAGTTCAAATATATTTGTTTTTGGGAATGTTAGAAGATGTGCTAATATTTCCCATTTAGGTTGTAGTAACCTAGATTTTTATTTTGTGATCTTGTTTCCCCAACAACATCGCTTATCCTTGCAAATGGGATGCATATGACCATTATATACACCATTTTCAATATAAGAATTTTTTTTAAGCTAGAATACTTTTGAGAAATTTTAATTGATGAAATTTTCTAGCTAGAATGTGTTAGGGAATGTTCGATGATTTTTGATAGTCAATATTTCCAATTTTTAATTTGATTGTCTATTTAGTTTATATTGATAATGTAGGAGTATACATTTATAATTTATAAACTTATTGAATGCTAAACAAATTAATTAAATTTAATTAAAACGAGCTCATCGTGTAGTGGTAGTTTGTATTTTTTGATTTGAATTTGAAGTGAGTGTGTAGGATCTAATACAAGTCAGAATTCTTCGAAACAAGAATTAACAGGGTCTATTGGATTATAGTTTTCTAATGAAATAAAAAGATTTGAATTTCATCTTATACATTTTAAGATATGCCTAAAATAAAATTTCACAAAAATCATGGTGCAATAGTTTGCGATTTAAAAAATTATTGAAATTGAGGTTTAGAACGTTTAGAATTTAAATAAGGAACATTCTAATTTATTGAAACCACTTATGGTTAGAATAAGTTAGTTTCTTGTATATGTTCGTGAATTTTATTTGAACATTATATGTATATAGACTTAACTTATATAGTGATTTATAACTCAAGGATTAAAATTTATGAAATAATTCAATAGTGAATCCATTAAGTTAATCTTATTGAACCTTAAGTTAATCTTATTGAACCTTAAGTTAAATCTATTTCTACGTAGATACTTTTTGTTGATGTTGGGTTGTTATTTATTATGACTTTTTCCTCATGTACTTATGGGGACACAATTTCTTTAAGGGGGAAGGCTATAACAACCACCATATTTCACGATAATATATTTAAATATTTTATTTAAATATAATGCATTAGTTGAGTGTATGTCTGAAAAGTCACTTTTTTCATATAGATGAATTTTGACCCGAGACCACTTCCATTGAGTTCAAAATGCCATTTACGACAATAAAAACTATAAACAATGATATGTTTAGAGTTCGTAGAAATCGGGCCTTTGGGTGGGGTTTGGGTTAGCCAAACTAACCCATTTTAACCCTACTTAGTAACTCCCACAGCCCCCTCCTCTATGCATTCATTCCTACTTCAAAGAAAATAGAAATAGGGAAGGGAAAGGGGAAATTATAGTTTCTAAGCTAGGGATTGCAAATTAGAAGCTCAAATCAAGAGGAAATCAAGTATAGAAACTTGGTTAAGCTTCTCCATCTTCCTATCCATCTTACATTCTCTTCATTTTCTGAAATTTCATAAAACCCAACTCTTAGGAAATTTATTTATATGTGTTTAAATTGAATAATAGGAATATATATTGGAAGAGAAGTTGATCTTGCTTGGTTTTAGCGCATCTCCTTGCTTCTTAAGATCAGAGGTGAGTTCTTGAAGAACTCACATCTATGCCTAAAGCTTTAAGCTTGTATCGTGTGCCAATGTCATGTTTGTATTGTGTTTATGTTGTGTGATTTGGATTGATTCTGTGTACATTCCATTTCATACGTTTGAATATGAGTATGTATGAATTCAAATATAAATCCTTAAGTAGGATTGATTCATGTGATATTGGTTGTTTCAGCGAGTCTTAGAAGGCTCATTTCCCTTGAATAAGTGTTATAGGCCTTCGTGAGTCTCTCGAAAACCATCGAAATCGACTTGGCCTTAAGGCCAAACCTTATGCTGCTCCAGGCAACAGTGACCAGTCGACTGGTCAAAAATAACTAGTAGACTGGTTTATTGACCAGTCGACTGGTCCGGATGATTTTTTGCAATCGACCAGTGGAGACTACGATCGACTGAATAGGTTGGTTCAGACTTATCCTTGGTCGAGTTTCGGCCCATTTTCTCTTTTCTTCTGATTTTTCTGTTGCGCTAATCTACTTATTTCAGCAGCTTAGACAGATGGACTTCCAATTGATTCATGGTAAACGAATTTTTAATCAATTGTCGTGAGATTTAATTTACATTATTAAAATGTAAATTCTTAGTTTAATTGTTATTTCGATCGCTATTACACAATATTTTCCACTTCAAAACTATATAAAAGGGTTATAAATTATTGGTAGAAACCAAATCTTTTACAAAGCAGTTTCTATCTCTACTTCATTATATGAAGTTATATTCCAAATTGGTTTCTAATCCCACTTCATTATATGAAGTTATTTTATAAATCGTTTTCCAATCTATTAGTATATATTTATATAAACCATTTTCTCGTTTGTATGAGAAATCTAATTAAACGCCTTAGTAAAAACAAGGACTATGAACCCTTGCATTTTCTTAGACGGGTAATTCTTGGACTTGTTAGATTGAAAACCATGGCAATGATCGTTTCGTATCTCTAGTGGAATATATAACTTGTTCGTAAATATTCAAGTGGAGCAAGCGGTTATGGGACATGTAGCTTGACTCTTATATTTACTAGTTTGGTGCAGTTTACAATATAAATGATCAATTTAGATCATTGAGGATCTTCAGATCAATCCGACCTTCGGGTCACTCTAATGATCTTCGGGTCATCATAACTCAGAAACTTGGGTTCCGGTGGATCTTTTGATTTGTGGGGAACTTTGGTTCAACTTGTATCTTGTAGACGATCTACAAATTCACGATGAGTCATCTTGTATCTTGTCGGCGATCTTCGGATTCACGGGGAACTTCGGATTCACGGGAACTTCGGTTCACCTGATTATATTGATGATCTTTGGATCATTTCGTATCAGCGAGATACGCGATATAATATCTTAGGAGTAGTTTTATTATTTAGGATGAGGTGTCCTTATATAGCCATGAGGTTTCCTTGACATATTTTGTGGACATTTCGAGCCTTCACCTTCTATATGTGAATATTGTTGTTATTGCTTACATGTCATATTCTATTTATATCTCTTATTCTACCTCAGTATATTATGATGAGTACAGCTAGACTGATCTGTTTATTTTTTATTTTCTTATAAATAATAATCGGGTCAGACCAAGGTATTACAGGTGCTTCTATAAAACTTCTAGCAGGGACATTTTTGGCCTTTTGCTATCTACATTAGCGTTGTAGTTATTGATTATATGTATACTAGATTTTCAATTATACATATTCTTTTAGTTAGAACTTGTACATATTCTTTTGTTCTATAATGGATCAACTATGACCACTAACTTTGTATTTATACCTATGTGTTACATTCATATCTATTTCCTCCTTGGTGATGTGAATTTTGTGTCTGACTTTAATTTTATTGTTATGTATTTATATTGATTCTGAATTATATACATCCACTATGTTGTAGATTTGTACTTGAACTATATGTGTTGGATTTCCTTACGAAATTTAGAAAGTAAGGCCACATTATTCAGATATGCTTAACACTACTTCAATGCCAATATACATATGATCACTCCTCAACAGCCTTATTCTTCGGGTTTGTTGACATCATTGCTTGCAATGGCCTTGGCTAACTTGATTATGGAAGTGGGGCGTTATAGGTTTTTTATAAGGAGGGGGTCAGAACAAAAGTTCTAGTGAATGGACAAATTATACTTTCCATAAATAACACTACATATACCATTTTATCACTTGTTTAACTTTATTAAGTTATTTGTGTTTATAACACATTACACTTTCGGTTTCATGCGTAAATCGTATGCCTCTACTCCTAAGTAGACTAACCTAATAAATCATACATCGCCACACTAAACCTTCATTGCCAAGCTACTAAAGCATGCTAGACCATGGTACGAAGACATACTAAGTCTCCATCGCTATGTTATGAAAGCGTACTAGGCCATGCATTGAAAGCGTACTAAGCCTCTATCGCTATGCTACGGAAGCGGCCTAATCCTGAGTTCCCCTACAGAACTCAGTCGGAGGATTTCTATATCTGTAAAGGATAACTTCATTAGGCCTACAATTCAATATCCATAGATTGGTCAGTCTCTTTTCTCGGTGGTTATGGCCCTACTCAGCCACCCTAACTAATTGAAGACCATTCAAAGGTCCAAGTGACCATGCCCTTAACAAAAAATCTAAGCATCCAATTTGGCGTTGTCCTACATCCGATGTCCTGATAGTGAAAGTTCATTGGCATGTTGTTTTAGCTCCAGTCTTTCCCGTACTAGCTCTGAATGATGATGGCAGGTATCTGATAACTTACTATCCTTGTTGGGCCTTGACCATGAACCCTGCTCTCGGATTCGAGATAGCTGCCGAACCATCCTTAAAATCATCCCATTAGTCTTGTGGCTTCTCACAATTAAAATGCAACCAAGGCGTACTCTATGGATGGAACCGAACATACCTACCTTTGTGGGTATAGCTTCGTTAGGCCTACCACAGAGGGAATCTTAGAGTATCCTCACATCTCGTCGAAGTCTCGAACTTCCTTCCAGTCCCGTCGAATAGTAGTTTGACATGCTCCTACCATGTCTCCAGACACCTACGATGATTTCCCCCGTTGGGCTCTTCATCCCTCGAATTGGACCAAACGCGTATCGCTATTTATCATACCGTATATCTAATTTACATTATGTGTTTCACTTACTTTTCTTATCGTTGATTTACAATATTCTTTAATTAATCAGAATATTCATTATTTGTTAATAAACTTTATTAGTTACTATAGAATTTTAAGCTCGTAACTTGATACCTTTTAAGACAATATGTTCATTTTAAAGTGTAATGCCTAATCACAAGGTTATCATAGAACTTTAAGCTTGTAACTTAACACGATTTAAGTCAATATGTTCATATTTAGGCCTAACCGTCATTCCAACATTCCCCACCATATTCATATTTGCAAATAAACCATGTTTGTTTGTTATGATTTCTCAATTATCATATTTATGAAAATATTAATTATAATTCATTTTTCTGTCACAACTTGCACCACAGTCATAGAATTATGCTTATTAAAATTAATATACACTTTTAAGTTTATTTATAATAAGCCTTCATTTCACATTTAACTATAACCTTTATTTTTATAACCCAAACTGCATATTATGATTCATCTTTGTCTCCATACAATTATTATAATAGATTACATTCATTTCTAATTTATCAAGTATTTAACCTAATTTCTTACTTCTTTTCTTTACATAACATCTTTCAGTTATGTTACCCATTTTCTTTCTATCTTCATAATTTATTCTTTGGGAAGTTAGGCTTATTCTTAATTGATTGGTTACAAAAACTATATAAGAATTTATTTCCATAGTTTAGGTAATTACTGCAATATAAACCCATAATTGCAAGATATACTTTTTCATAAGTTTAGATTATTAAATTAGTGCGCAATACGGCTAAGTCCTTATTTCGCACTCGTCTCTATCTTTACTTTTTTTTCATGCTTGCAATTATGTTTCCTATTTTTCCCACTGACCGTCTATGCAAGTATATTCCTCTTTTCTTAATCAATCAATATATGTTATTCCTAACCTTTCATTTTATAGATATATGTAAATTCCTATTTTCCACCTTTTACTTTCAAACCATGTGCCCTTTTTGTTATCGTTTTGGTATACAAGTTCATTTAACCCCAGATTGTCATATCCTCTTTTATTCATAATTCTAATTGAATTATATTTTCCAATGCTTGCAAATAAAAATAGTATAATTAGCCACACAATTCGTTCTTGTACATATGCCAATCTGTGGAACTATACATATTTCTTGCATATCCAAAATTCAACATAAAACTGTGAATTCTGACACAGAAGGGGGGAAAAGAGGAAGGAGACAACGTATTATAAATTTTACAGGAATCAAATAATATCATATACTATTATAAAAATTATTTTAAATCCACTCACTTGCAATATGTTCTAAAATTTGAATTTGATTTGTTTATTTTATGTTTTCTTCTTCGGTTTTGTTTTACGAATCTATTTTGATAAGATATATGGGATTCTACACCTTGAATCTATTATCTACGCCTCTAATTCTTGAATCAGAAATCCTAAACCTAAAATATTTTATTTCTAAAGAGTTTGAAGTTGAAAGGAAAGGGATTCGACATCTTCCTAGAAAATACGAGTTTGACCTAGGTACTGTAGGTTTATTTATGGAAGTCTGGTCTAACCATTTTCCTCGGATTTAAAATAATTAAATCCAAACCGCCAAAGCAAGCCCAAGCCTGAATGCAGCCCAAAAAAAGTTACAAAATGTAACAACCAGGAATTTCTGAACCAATTTAAAATTTTTATTTTAGTTATTTTAATGAATTCTAAATATTTAAAATGATTTATTTTAAATAATAACAACTAAAAATTTATTTAAATCGAAGTTAGAATGTATAGATTTATTTTAATTATAAAACGAGCTGAAAATGGCATGGTAGTTTGAAAACTTGATTTTAAATTTCAAATGAATGTACAGAATTCAAAATAAATCGGATTTTAGTAAAACAAGAAACGTTGGAATCTATTTAACTATATCTTTTTGACAAATGTAAGAAATTGAGATTTCACTTTATAAATTGTAAGTTATGTCTAGCTTAAAATCTAAAATAGTCGCTATGGAATTTATATATATTTTAAATAGGGTGCTTTTTTTACAGGTCCCTGTTATAGTTTCAAAATAGAAAAAAAACCCGGCCATAAACTTATCGTAAATTAGGTCCCTATTTTCTGAAAATTCATCAAAAAAATATATAAAAAAACATGTAAATTCGTATTTAAATAAAACATGTAAACGCTAAAAAATCCAGAACAAAAAATCATCAAACAAGGCGTCAAAAATCAAAAAAACAGAAAAAAAAAACGAAATTTCCAGTTAAATGCATAATAGTATGCACATATATCATTTTCCTGCATACATCCGTGCTTATTTTTCACTACATTCATCTTCGTTGATTTTGCTTCATGCAAATAAGTGCATACATGTGTGCAAATATTTCAAATACTTGCACACATTTATGCAGGTTTATTTTCAGATTTTAATCCGAACACAGCTTACGGAAAAGTTGCATACATATATGCAATTATCAGTAATAATTGCATAAATGTATGCAGCTATTTTTTTTATTTCCGTACAATCCTGACATTATTTCCAGATTTTAGACTTTTTTTTATGAACGAAAGCACATTTTTTAAAAATAAAAATAAAAAAAGGCGGAAGTAATAAAATAGGGGGCGGGTTTAAAATTTTCAAAACTTTTTTTTTATAAATTAGGTCCCTACTTTTAGCCAGTGTGTTATCCTATAAAAATGTTGGACACATGTGTGCATGTTTTCTAAGAAATTTGCACATTTGGATGCAAATAAAAATGAACTGAAATATTAACTTAAATCTATGCGCTGGAAGAACTGCAATAATTGCATATATGCATGCAATAAAATCAAAAACGTGCATAATATTATGCATTGAACTGCAGTTTTTTCTATTTTTTTGTTGTTTTCTTCTTTCTGACATTATTTTTGTTGTTTTTCAACTGAATTTTTTGTATAATGCATAATATATTTTATTACTAATTTACGAATATTTTTATTTTTTTTAATTATTATTTTATAAGTTTTGAAAACAGGGACCTAATTTATATTAAGTTTATGACCGGATGTGAGCCTAATTAAGTTTCAAAATAGGGATGTGAGCCTAATATTCACTTTTAAATAATATAAGCCCTTAAAAATAGCCATTTTACAAATGACCTCCATTTTTTACGAAACCACTTTTGTTGGATCCAGAATGCCAAATTATAGCTAGATTCCAATTTTCGTAGTTTTTGGAATTAATATGTGAGCACAGTAAATTTAAACATGTTTTCAATTTCAGTTTAAATTAAATAGACCAGTTAAAAAGGCCATTTTTCAAATGGTCTCCAAATTCGATGAAATTAGTTTTGTTGAAATCGTATTTGAAAAACATAGCGAGAATTCCAAATTTCATAATTTTTGGAGCTAGTATGTAGCCGTACACAATAAATTGGGAATCGATCAGCCATTTAAGGAAGAAATAGGGCTTTTTAAGCAAACGGACTCGGAATTCGATGAAACTAGTTTTTTTGGGACCGTATCGTCAAGACAAAGCAGCATGTCAATTTTCATCACCAACAGAGTTCGTGTGTGACCGTGGTATCGATAAGTGTCGAATGGAGAGAGCGTGAACTAGAGAATTAACATAAAATTATAAACGCCTACTATATAATATCTTTTCCCTCCACAAACCCTTATTCTCTCTTTTTCCTTCAAAAGTCGCAGCAGTCTCTTCTTCCTCTAAAATTATTTTGCGAAAAAGCCCCGGAACATATAAGAAAACAATTTATATCTTCCAATCTATAAGCATTTAGCCAAAACCCATAAAGGCAATATTGTAGATCCCGATGACCTCTACCTACCCTAAGAATCCCAGGACCTATCGTCGCACGGATTCGCTGGAATCGATGGTCATCGGATGAAAAGCAATTTCAGATCTTGGTGAATTATGGTCAAACGAGGAAGAATTGGATAGGGGCACCAAAGAGAAAATTGTAGAGGAGAGGATTGAGGACAATTTTGTCTTTGGGTGCTCGGCCTAATATGGCCTGAGGTCGCTGAAAAATCAAGATGAATGGAGGTGTACTTTTTTCAAAAGCAGCGAACGGGTTTGGCCAAATTCCAGTGATTTGGTGGCGATTCAAGCGATGTTGTCTGAAGGGTGGCGAGGTGCGCCTATCCCCAGTGGTGCACGATGTCGAAGTTCATCGGAGGCAGAGAAATCGAGGTTGAACGTGATTTGGGGCTTTTTGGATTTTCAGAACGCCGGAGGCGATTGGGCGGCGACGGTCAGAGCTGGAGGCGCGCCTCACGTGGGGGAAGATGACGGTGGGGTCGGTCGGCCCTCCGGTGGCCTAAGGTCGTAGCGGCGAGCATCCAAGAAGGAGGAACGATGTTGAACAGTTAATGAAGGGTAATTTAATTAATTTAATTATTTAATTGTTTTTTAAACTTCATACCTTAATAACTTTTTGCTACGTGCATGAAACTGGATCTGCTGCGATCGTGGAGTCGAGAGCTTCGCAACAGCACTAACTAGGTCCAATTTGGAGCAAGTTAGAATTTAGGGAAAATTCAAACCCAAATGTTACGAAAATCACCAAATAAAGACTAACAGAGTGGAAACCGAGGTGAGAACTCCCTCACTCAAACTATTTTCATTATGTTATTATATCCTAGGTTGCACATGGGGCTTAGTAGCTCATAACACTACTTTTTGTACAAACCATGAATGATTGGTGTGATATGATTGTGTTGTGGAAAAATTGATTATATTGTGGAATTATTGGATTGATTGATTGTGGTGAATGGCGCGAGCCAATATCAGGAGAGGGATAATGCTAGACATTATTCCGGTTCTAATATCGCGCCTTTATAATGCCGAATTTTTTTGATACTAAAATATATAAATTATTTCTATAAAAGGTATATAAAATTTTCATAAAAAGAAATTGAAATAAATATTCATTTACAAGTCAGACAGCTTGTTTATGTACACTTATTTAACTGATATTGATTGGGACGATAAATTTTACACATCGCCCAACTTCACAAATAATAATCCGTATTTGTTGGTTGAAAACCCCACCCGAGTATTGGGATAATATTTGACATACACTAATCCAAATATTTAGTTATATGTCAATCGATGGGTTGACAGGCTGTGATGAGCGTTATTTATTTATTTTAATGCTTATACAGTTGTAGAATGCACCCTGAACGATGTTTGAATGTGTAATGACTATTTATCATTATTGTTGAATACATGCAATGTATGAAATCCATATAATTGAAACTATTTGGTAATTGATTGAGTCGCATTCCGATTCAGAAATAAAGAATATTTAAAAATAAAGAATATTTAAAAATAATATAATATTTAGAAAATAATCAAAATATGATTTTGATGTCCGATTTGGGATGGATACGAAAATATTGAAATATGGAAGCCGAGTTATGTAGTTAAACGCCATTTTTACCCAAACGGGTTTGTCGATCGACTTTATTCATTTTATAATAAATATTGAAAGGGAATTGATTTCAAAATATGATATTTTGAAAATAATATCATTTTAATATTATAATGATGTGGAATATTCAATTTTGATTTAAAATTGAAAAATGAAGTTGGAATCGTTTTAAAACGAATTTATAAATGATTTATAACATATGTTTTAAATAGAAATCGACGATATATATATTATATATATTTAATGGCCTGAATAAAACGCGTCGCGCATTGACCGTTCGCGAATTTCGACCATTAACTTCAAATGGACGTAACGGGAGATCCGACTGTCGGATCCTCTTAAAACCGGAACCGTTGGGTTCGTATCGAAAAGAGCTTTCTAATGATTGTAAAAGATTTGAAACCTAACAGTTGGATTTAGAATTATATCCAAATCAATTTCAGAATAGATCGCTACGAACGTATTTCGGTGGCCGTTATTGGAAGCCGACTGTAAGGGCCTTAATAAAATTATTAAAAATATGGAAAAATTGTGTAAAATCATAATAAATGAGTTGGAAAGAGTTTGGATGAATAATTACATATTTGAAAAGATAAAAGATATTTTTTATCGAAATGAACTAGTTATTAACTAGAATAAAATCCAACGTTTTCAAATAATAAATTGGATTGAGAAATGGTTTTAATAAAACTAGAATTTTCCAATGTATAAATTGCAATGGATTTGAATCGAAATTATCTTCGGAATATTTCGATATTGGATTCCGTGATTATACGGATATTGTGGAGGAATTTTGAAGATATATATATATATCGTTATTCCTGATACGATATTTGTTGGTTTCAGAATTTAATATTGAATATAAGCCGATATAATTTCTATTCAGAGCCCTGTATTTAATATTAAATTGGATTTTGGGTTTGTCATGAATGATGTCTTTATTAACACTGTTCTTATACCCAGTTGAGAAAAGAATAAATCTTTTAATTAAGATTTAGAGAATCTTACCCAATAATTAATACTTAATTGGAATTGAATTGAAATTGGATTTTTGGGTTTATCGTGAACGGTTTTTAAATAACACTTGTTCTTTAACCCGATTAACAGTGAAGAGATGATTTGGAATTTATAAATCTTTTTATTGGGATTTAATGGAAATTTTCCAAAGTAAAGTTTTCCAATTTAATATATTAAATTGAAATTGAATGGAACTTGATTGCGTAATAATCAAGATGAGCTTCTGTGAATAAAGACCGTTACTATATATGGAATTTAAAAGGCTTTGCCGCTATTCCATTTATATTGTTAGTCTAACATGGGAATTTATATCAATTATATACTGTTATGATTTCCGTGTAGATTCCATTTTGATAGAAGATGATTTTGGTTGTATCGTGAACGATGTTTTAAAGGACATTCGTTCTTTAACCCAGTTAAAGATGGGATTTATTTCCTAAATTTGAATAATCACTAGGTAATGATTTTTGAAGGTTAAAACTGAACTAGGGTTTTAATGAATCTTTAGTTAGATTGGAATGGGATTGAGATAATTAAATTTATTGAATTCATGAAATGATTGAGAATGAAGTACCACCAGTTTTACTCCAAGCGATATATACATCTTTAATTAGATTTGAACGTGAAATGGTAATTAAATTTACCGATAACACCGTGGGTGTTAGATATGGGGTACTACCAGTTTTTCTCCATGGGATGAATAGGTTGGGATTGGGATTAATAAATAAATGATTGCTTCGGTATGGCTCGATAATCCCGACTAGTTTTATAAACCTTAATTTGATTTAGAATTGTGGAAAGATAAAACATATTTTTTTGAAATTGATATCCAAAGGAAGATTAAAGAATAAATTTAAAAGAATTTATCTTTGATAAAATTAATGGGAACCTTTCCCTAAAGATGTGAATATTTGAATAAAATAATATTCTAAATTGGAAAGAAGCGTATGATGTGTTTTTACAGCGCTTGATTATAGCGCTTGATTACAAAATATGCGAGTTATTTGGAAAGACCGTTTTTTACCCATTCTGAATAACTAATATAGCGACTAAGTGTCGATGATATGAAGATGGTGGTTAAAGATCGAAGATATTCACATCGTTTGGATGATTATTGATGTCTTGATTGGGATGTACACCCAAGACAAGGTAATAAGTGGTGATCATCAAGACATACTTAGAGATCGACCGGATATGCGAGGGCCTCTCTCTTGTATTGGACATATGGGACGAGGAATAAGGTTCCTTTGGTTTCGTTTAAACCTAGAACGGACTTGCAAATGGATGGTATGTCTGACATTGTATTCCTTTTTACTGTATTCATTGATCACTGCTGAATATATATCTGTTTGATGGCGGAGAATTTATTCTCTTGCTTTACACCCTTCTCTTAGACGTACGAGCTTAGAGGTTATATGTTGGTGGAAACCAGTGGTACAATATGGATTGACCGTGTGGCACGCGGAGTTGCAAATGATCAAGGCTTTTGTTGAAAAACAGAGTCTTGTGGTTGATAATCAAAGCACAACTTTAAGTAGCACAGCTTTGTGTAGCGTTAATTCACAAGCTTCACTTTCTAGTATGAACCTTAAACGGGATTAGGACCTCAGGGAAATGGATATATGTTAGTTCTAGCTACGAGCAACATCATGGTGTGGAGCCCAAACTGTTTACTCATGTGGATCTTGGAAAACTTTACTGATGGAAAGCGAGGTACCTCGGGTATGATTTGAGTCCCTAGGGCTCTTGAGTGGCCGACATTACTGACCCATTTTGGTGGTTCGATAGGACCGGCGAACATATAGTTTATGGTATAATTTTTCATCGATGGATGACCGGCTCTGCCGTTCCCAGGGTTGCCCGTAGGTGTGATCTTGAGGTATTAGCTAGAATATCTCGAAATCGGTGAGGATGATCCCTTGCCTCCGTTCATAAATGGAAACCCAATTTCCAATACGTGATTTTACGGTTTTAGTTGTAAACCTACATGGCGACATAATATAATGGTGCCTGCACCACCACATTTATATTTGAAGTTCATTTCTTCACTTATAATAATAATAAAAGATGAAATTTCGTGTATCAAGCATATTTGGCTATTACAAGGGAAAACACTATCCTCGACTGCGTTCATTGTGTGATGGGACCTGAGTCTTATAATAGGTTCATTTTCTCTTTAGCATTTCGTTGTTATTTTTATGCACTGGTATTCATGGAAGTAAACCCGTTCCGTGTTATACGTCGCTGTCCCGTGATTTACCTAATTATAAAATAAAAGCTAATAACTGTTTTAGTTCTCACACCAGTCCCATGACTGACTTGGAGTTTATTGTTTCTACCTAAATTCTGGGTGCCCATATTTTCCACACGGGCAACTAGTAGTTTTGGTTTTCAAAGATACTTCTTTTCACCGGATCCTGGATTACACCTAGAGCTATATTCGAAAAGCTTTAATTCTGTATATCTCTTTCAGTTGTGCTAGTTGATGTATTTTTCCGCTATACATTATCTTCATGTATTTTATTTTCCGATGCTTTGTATTCTAAATTATGATATTATTTTTCCGCTATGTAATATTTATTTATACTCCAGTATATTCTTGTATTCTAATGTAAATTGTTGTAATAGCAATGAAATGTTCTATTGTTTGTGGTCTGATGCGTCATGTTCTCAAGGCAATCTGGGATTTCCCGTAAGGGGGATTTCGGGTTGTTTCACAAAACCACATACGACCCACTTTTTGGTTGGGTCGACGCAAGGGTCGACCCAACCCACACATAGTCGACCCACCCAAAGGAGGGGTTGACCTATACATGTTTTCAATGCATTTTAGATCCTGTGATCAATTCTTGCCTAATTTTATTGGTTTACGTACTTATTTCTGAACTGTTTTTGTTTGTTTCTATATTTTTATTAATTTCTTTTCCGATTTTGACATATATTCAAATTCAAACACTTAATTAATATGTGCATGTACTTTGAAATTTATTTACATGAGACTTCAAATGTTATGTTTATTTCTTGTTTTATTGCTTGCACATTAATATCCTCCGTTTACAATGCACGTTAAATTTTAATTTCAAACATGTACCATTTCTAGAATTAATACATGCATACTCATTTTAAATTAGAATGTTACTTAACATCATTAAACTCCCTAAAATTTAATTCTATTCGTGACACACGTTTATTTTCAAATTCAAAGAAGCGTCACCTCTAATAGTTATGCCTATATACACATATATTTAAATACATGTTCGTTCACATTTGTATCAACATTCTAGAATTAATTATCTACTTCCAATTTTTACATTATTTCTGTTTTAATGTCATTAATTACATGCATTGTCAATTTGAAGGAATGTTGCAATTTTATTGTTAATTATTTCCCTTTTCTTGATTCAATTCCTTTTAATCACACGCGTTTGTTTTTCTAATTTCAAACGTACATTACTCATGTAATTATTTTGATAGTTTTATTACTTAAAATATGGGGTGTTACATTCTCCCACTCTTTAGGAAATTTCGTCCCTGAAATTTAGTATGGGTAAAATTATATATATCCTCGCAAAATTTACAACCATCATGTGTGCATCCAATTTTGTATCCATCCGCACTTGTGCAAAATGTAAATTATCATAAAAGTTCATGAATGCAATGAATGCCAAAGTGGTACATTCTATATGAATACACTTTTCTTTTAAAAATCTTCTGAAAACATGATGCAAACAACCTAGATTTACTGAAAATTTCTACATGAAGCAATAATTTAAAAGTAAAATATCTTTTCATCCAATTCTCACACTCTTACAAAATAAGAGCGTAGTTCATCCAATTTTTCATCCGAACCCTACCAACCAACTTCAAATTTGTGAGTTTTGAAAAAACATAATTGTCCAAATTCAATTTCTTATTTTGGAAAAAGCTAGGAAGTGGGTAATTATCTATTTTCCACCTTACTAATTTTACGCATCTTTTTTCCCTGAACTTGGAACCTTTCATTACTATTCTATAAAATTTCCTACTCTCTTTTCCAAGCACAGTTTACATAAGAAAAAATTGTTTTTCAATTTCCTAAACTTATTTTGGAAGAATTTATTTTCCTTTTGCTATCCTCATTTATTACAGTTATTGCCTTTGTTGCTTCCTATAAATTTTCTTTTTTTCTTTTAGTTATTCATCATTCACTCTCATTGTCATTTTATATACAATATCCTATGTCTTTGTTCAATTCTAGTGATCATCACAAACACCTAAAAGAGAATACCAAGCTAAACTATTTTTTTTTTTGGCAAAATCTACCATTTTTAAAGCAACCGCAAACACTTATTATTATAAAAAATTAATTACAAATACTCCAGGAGATTAGCAGATTACCAATCTACTACATTCTGTTTTTTAGGTGGACTACCCACCACAATCGGAATTTAAAGTGGTTCTCTACTACTTCCTATCTAGGTTACAGTACAGGAGTTAAATACTATTTCTAGACTGCAAGTATCTCATAGCAAACCATGCAGGGAGTCAATCAATAATGTTTCATGTTAAAGATTACATAAGAATAGTTAATCTAAACTAGGAACAATAGTTACAAACACATAAAGCCACACAAAGAAAAAACAACATCTAGCCTAGAGACCACACATGTTGTCTTTCTTTGCACAGACGTTCCATCAGGGAATAACCAAGCCAATACCTCACATCAAGTCTCAAAAAATAGCAAAGCTCAACTAAGGGATGAACAAGTGAGGAAAAACCATAGCTACATAACATGTTACATGGAAAGTACTAATACAAGAACCAGCCAATGGGATGCAATACAAGATCAACAAAGCACAAATAGTCCTACCTCCCAGATCGCTGATAACACAAGAATTTCCTTTAGAGCCAACACCTGATGTCTCACAAATTTCCTTTTGCTCCATTAACTAAAGGCAGCTGCAATGGTAACAACCAGCTCAAAATACACCATTGCATCATATTATGACTATCTCCTAGCTGTAATGCTGCAACAAATTACAACATACAGTAGGAGCACCCATTTCGTAGAGGTATCCTATCACCGTAAAACATCAACATTCCATAGTGAGGAGCAGAGTTCGAAGATCTATAAGAAGGACTCTACCTTCCCCTCAACTCACCTCCACACTACCAACAAGTTTAGCTCTAACAAAGACACTACCGTATAAACACCCAAAATGGAAGTCGCAAGTCACAAGAGGAGTGAAACCATAGAGTATTCCTAGAACATCAAAAACATCCAAAACCAAACAAAACTCTACTTCGTCTGCTAAATAATCATTCGCGTACGAGGCAATAGGTCGCTTGACGGGTTATTAAATGAGATCAGAGAATTCGCGCAAGTTCAGACCCAAGAGATCCAACGGGGCCGTTTCGAGTGAGGAAACAAAAGTGCATTGTAGATTTGAAGAATGGAAAATAGGGAAAGTGTAGAGAAACTCGAGCATAAATAAAATTGGATCAGAAGAGGGATGAAGAGCGATGAAGTGGAAAAGAAGTGATTTTAGAAATGTAAGAGGCGGAATAGTGAGAGCCCAGTTGCCATTACCAACTTGCTCTAAAGTTACGCTAAACTATTATATTTATAATACTAAAATAGAACACTACATAGGATTGCAAATTTATACCAAAAGAAAATAGGGTCTACAACAATCACTACTAGGTAACGGTTAATTGTGGCTATCCACAAGGACTAGGTCTAGGACCACACCCTTCCGACATAAAAATGTCCTTATCACTGAATCTAGATAGCCATAGCGCTCCTCCTTTCCATATACCCCTCTCTACAAACTCATGCCTCACATCTCTAGTCTCATTCCATTATAGATTGAGTCAACATGTCCTACCTTCCTATTTCCTTTAGAAGTGCTGAATAAGGATTTCCATTAATTACAAGCCCTGTCATAAGTTCACTTATAAAAATCCCTAACTTTCTCTTTCCAATTCATCTCCTCTTTATCCTCTTCACTTAGACTATGCAAATTTTAAATTTACCTTTGACTTCTTTCTATTAAACATTAACCACCTGAAACATATTTAATTTAATAAAATTCTATATTCTCAAGACCTTTCTCGAAAGTTAAACTAGGAAAGATGGGACTATCCACTTTAACTTAGTTGGAGCTCTTATTTAATTTAATACACATTTCTTTTCCAAGAGGAATTAAGTAGATCAAGTTTCTATGAATCTTTTCTAGAGAGAACTTTTTGATCTATATAGAGTAACGAGGAGACTTCATTATTTTAATTTATTTATTTCTTTGTTGAAATAGGTAGCACAAATTTTTTGCCGTTTTGCTTATATTTTGTACACCTCTTTCGCATTATATTTCCTTGTCACTTTAACAAATCACGTTTACTTACAAACTTATAGAACTGTAAAAAACTTATCTTATATTTCTTCTTATTCCAATAATTTAAAGTGTGTCACATTCTTTTATTTATGAAAAACTTCTATATTTTCTTTCACTTAAGATCACTTATGCACCACATATGTCTAATTCGTTTATATTTAGGCTTTCTCTTAACCACTTATATCGCTTAACCCCATAACTTTATTACGTACTTTATTCGTTTGAAAACAAATTCACATAATTTTCTCAAACATATATTTTAATGCAACTCTTAATATTACAAACCAATAGATTTCTAAAATTTTAAGCTTTTAAACTTGAAAACTTTTCTATAAATCTTTTTCTATATTTTTTTCAACTTCGTTTAAAATTATAACCGTGGGGCTAAGTACAAATTGGTTTCTTAATTGCCATTCCTAAATCCTTTGCGCAAAATTATATTTCTTCGTCCAAAATTTCTCTTTTTCACTAATTCCTCCAAAACTATGTCTGAGCTGAGAAATGAGACTAACACTACTTTTACACTATATATATATAAATATTCCTAATACATTTTCCTCCTTATTCTTTCTTAATTTACAAGTGTAACGACCCGGAAAATCTGAACCAATTTAAAAATTTTAAATTGGCTAAAATAGTGGATTTTAAATATTTAAAATGAATATTTTAAATAATAGCAATGAAAAGTAAGTTTGAATCGACATTTGAAAACGAAAATAATTAATTTGAATTATAAACAAGGCCTGAAATGGCGCGGTAGTTTCAAATTTTGAATTCAAAATTTGACTGACTGTACCGGGTGCAAAACAAAACGAATTTGAGTGAAACCAAACATATATAAATCTGTTAGTGAATACCTTTCTAACGAATCTGAAAAATCGAAGTTTCATAGCAGGAAGCAAAAGTTATGGCCAAATGAATTTTCTAAAAGGTCGCTATGGAATTTATATAGCCCGTGGAAAATGGCCGTTTTGCAAACGACCTCGGAATTCGACAAAACCACTTTTGTTGGATCTGGGATGTGAAGTTATTACTAGGTTTCAAATTTCATAATTTTTGAAGCTAGTATGTGAGCGTGGCAAAGGAAAACGTGTTTTGGTCAATTATAGTTAAATTGGATCGACCAGAAATGGGCCATTTTTCAAACAGTCTCAGAATTCAACGAAACTACTTTTGTTGGGACCGTATCATCAAAACATAGCTAGATTTATTTTTCTGGAATTTTTCGAATCAGTTTGCGGCCCTGGCAAATTGAAATGTACGTTCAAATCGAATATTGAATGTTATATATTTTAAATTGAAGGAAAACTGTAACACCCCACACCCGCTATGGTCACTCGTTAAGGGAATGCCATAACATCGGTGGAGTATTTTTGTGAATATAGAACAGAAAAATTACAACAAGACAGATATAAGTAATACTTGAAAATTTTAAAACATCATTTCATTGCAGCGGAAAGTAAAACATGTTTGGTTACATCACAAAACCATAATAAGAGTCAAGTACAAAATATCCATCTTGATAAATAAAAGTACATAATCCCAATACATGAACTGATAGCCATAAAAGAAAGGGTAAGCTGAGCTCTACATCTATGGTCCAAGCTCCAAAAGAGAATAAAGCAGCCTGATCAAAGCCCACTCGTACTGGGCCCACTCTGATAACCTGAGGGTTGGGAAAAAAAGATAAAAACAACGGGGTCAGACATAAGTCTGAGTGAAACCTATAACCCTAACAATACAATCATTAAAGTAATTAGGGTATGATATAAACAAGGTACGGTACCTCTGGGGATAATGACTACACTAAGTAGCCAACTAAACACAGGATGTACTAAGATAACCGAAAAGACGCATTTATCCACCCAAGGATAATTACTGGATTACACCACCCCAGATCTACCCACCCAAGGGTAATTCCTACACTGCACCACACCAGTCATTCCTAACTTAAAGGTTGATCCCACCCATGGACTTATAAAATTAACTTAATAGTTCTCGCGTACCCCTAGGTGACTAAGTAGACGCCACGGGGCCCTACAATCCACTAGGTGTACACACTACTCCCCATTCGATCGGCTCCGTAACGTAGATACCCGTGCTGGCCCCACCGTGGGGTGTACCATTCCCCAACGTGGCAACCTGATAAAACTAACGGTGCACGGCTTATATCTACACGATGCAACAACGTCTTATTTACCAGCCCGGGTCCACACACGCATATGAAACCCGTTGGTCATGCGTTGCCACCGCTAACCCATTTTGGCCTCTTATAGTCAAGCCCAATATGCGTGTCCCGTCACTCGACTAGAGTCGAGCCCACTAAGATACGTTTGGGATATTGGTTGAAATGGGCCCCCACAAGCTACCACCTAAGCTTGTTATTTCTAGTGAATCCCGCTTAACCCTTTAACCATGTCCACTTACATGTTATAAATTTTGGTTAAGTCATTAATCATATTTTAATTGCCATTCAAGGCACCCACTAGATTTCCACATGCCACCCAAAGCACTGACTTAACCCTTTAACCATGTTTTAATTACATGTTCCACTTTTGTTAAGTATTCTAATCGTATTTTCTATTGCCACCCAAGGCAACCCACTAGATTCCTCATGCCACCCAAGGCACCCACTTAACCCCTCATGTCCCTCTACATGCTAATATGGTTAAGTGTTTCTTAATTAATTACTTAAGATCATGACCTCATAAAGACCTCTCACATTAGACCGTCTTTTATGACTGCTGGATATGCCGGTTGGGTCCGGGCAGCCTTACGTCATAAAAAGGGTCTAACCTCGTGTCTTTACTTTAATCACGTATTTAATTTGTGCCTAAGACCTCTCACATTGGGCTAACATTTGTAGCAACTGGTTAAGCCGGTTGGGTCCGGGCAGTTTTACGCTACAACTGAGTCCAACCTCGTGTCTTAGTCGATTAATTACACCTAATTAATCACCCTCATAATTTATATTAATTATCCCTAATTAATTAATCATGTTTTCCAGAATATGGGTAGACCTAACTCAATAGGTAAATTCCCAACTCCGTAGTATGGGTAGACCTAACTCAATAGGTAAATTCCCAACTCCATAATATGGGTAGACCTAACTCAATAGGTAAATTCCCAATTATGTCCATTTAATTTATGTTACTCTTAAGCATACCCATTCCACATCATTTTATTAACATGCATATTAACCCCATCGTTCCCCACGTAATTCGTTCTCGTAACGTGACATAATAAAAGGGAAGATTCATCACAAATGTCATGGGTTTAACCAACATAGCTTATAACTTTATCATGGGTTCAAAAGGTGTCAACTTGCATATATGAACATACATTAAACCCAACTAGTATTTAACCCAAACTTGCATTATGCATATCATAAAAGAGACAACTTGCATATGAACTTGCACATAAACTTGCATATGAACTTGCATCATAACTTGCATATGAACATGTATCATAACTTGCATATGAACTTGCATCATAACATGCATATGAACTTGCATCATAACTTGCATATGAACTTGCATCATAACTTGCATATGAACATGTATCATAACTTGCATATGAACTTGCATCATAACTTGCATATGAACATGTATCATAACTTGCATATGAACTTGCATCATAACTTGCATATGAACTTGCATCATAACTTGCATATGAACTTGCATCATAACTTGCATATGAACTTGCATCATAACTTGCATATGAACTTGCATCATAACTTGCATATGAACTTGCATCATAACTTTCATATGAACATGTATCATAACTTGCATAAAACCAAACACTTAGCATGCATAAAACCAAATACTTAGCATGCATAAAACCAAATACTTAGCATGCATAAAACCACATACATAGCATGCATAAAACCAAATACTTAGCATGCATAAAACCAAATACATAACTTGCATAACATGTTACATATAGACTTGCATATAATCTCCCATATAGCTTGCATAACATGTTACATATGAATCAATGTTCAACATAGTGTTTTGCATCATAAAACATAGCATTAAACTTGCATATAGCACACAACATACACTATACTAAACTTGCATAAACACATTGATTCCACAAACATAGCCATATCTTATCATATCCTATCATAATCAATTTAACAATTGATTGTTAAGTCTATAGAAACTCACCACTAAACTCCAATAAGCAAACCCTTGCCACAAATCACCCAAAAACTCTAGCCTTGAACATAAAGCTTGCAACTTGATGATGAATGCAAGCCAATGATCACTCATACAACTCAAAGATGCTTGTATGCACATGAAAGCCTTCATAGAAATAGTTTAGAAATAGGATGGAGGCTAGGGTTTTGAGTGGAGGCCGTGATCATAGAAAATTTTGGCATAGTTTAGTTAGGAGATAGGATTATGACCATTTAGGGCTAGCTTAGGGTCTTATTTATAGGATTAGGCAAGTGTTTTAGGCCATTAGATTAACCCTAAATTAGATTAGGACCCTTAAATTTCGGAACCTTCCAGAAACCAGCCCTAAGACCAAGCCCAAACCCCAAACTGGTGCACCCAACCACAGAACTCTCTAGAAACTGTGCAGGTTTCCTGTCCCGACATGGGCGCACTTCCCAAGTGCGCCAGTGTATTTTTGTACTGGCGCACTTCACAAGTGCGCCAGTGCATTTCTGGCCTGTTTCGGGTTTTTCTGCCTAACTTCGTTCGTCCATATCTCTCTCATACGGTACCCGTTTTACGCAAACTCGGACTCTATTTCGCATATTTTTCCGAGACGAACGCAATGACGCAGCCCGTTTCCCCTGATTCTCACATCTGAGATTAATTATACTTTAATTACTAACCATTAGTGTTAATTGAAATTCGGGGTGTTACATTCTCCCCTACTTAAAGGATTTCGTCCTCGAAATCTCTAAGTCAAGAAGAACGTATCCTACCAACCAAACAACCATCTACTAAACCATCAACCACAAGCAACCATTATCCTTAGAAACTTCTAATGATGTATGAACATATGCAGAAAGTGTGTGTATATGTCCGTATACTAATGCAAAATCAGGCGGTCTACTGATTCAGTCGACCTCCTTAATGCAAACCATGATAGTGCCATGCATCCAATATGTATGCGAAACCCTATTGACACATACAATTTCTATATGCGTGCACAACCATACACAAAAATGCATCATCCACATGATAACACAACCATGATACATCCATCAATCTAACTACCACATCCATTTATGCGATATGCAACATGAAGTGACTGAGCCGATCTAGTGCCTAATGTGTGTGTATATGCATCCACGAGCAACCACTAGCAAACAATTGCATCCACATGCATCCATCAACCATAACATGTTTCAAACACATGTTTCAACCATAGGTTTTACCTTATCTAAAGGTCATAGGTACTAGCGAGAGGATATACTAAAGATAAGATAAGTACTAGACAAGCGATAAAGGAGAAGTTAAAAGACATACTCTCAAAAAGAAATGGGTACAAAGAACGCATCTTCGCTTCCGTCTCCCAAGTAGCATTGCTTTCGTCATCTCCCCATTGCACTTTAACTAGCTGGACTTCTCTGTTCCTCAACTTCCTAGTTTCTGACCCAAGGATGCGAGTAGGAGCTCGTCGAATCGTCGCATCACGCTCTACCTCTACATCTTTAAGCAAGCTCGGCTCTACGACCTCTGCGGTCTCATGTAAGCACTTCCTCAAATGTGATACATGGAATACATCATGAACACCACTAAGTCTGTCGGGCAACTCCACCCTATATTCCATCCGTCCAATCCTTTCCTTAATAGGAAACGGCCCAACAAACCTCGGTGCTAACTTCCCAACGGACCCAAAGCGAACAACATTTCTCAACGGAGATACTTTGACAAAAACCATGTCCCCAACCTCAAACTCAAGATCCGTCCTTCTCCGATCCGCATAAGATTTCTGTCTATCTTGCGCTGCCTTCATCCTTCTTCGAATCAAATCAATCTTCTCTGAAGTCTCGCTAACCATATCTGGCCCAAGCAAGATCTTATCCGTAGATTCCCACCAACATGTAGGAGATCGACAAGGCCTTCCATAAAGAGCTTCGAAAGGTGCCATGCCAATACTAGACTGAAAGTTGTTATTGTATGCGAACTCCACCAAAGGAAGATGTTCTTCCCATGTACCTCCAAAATCCAAGATACAAAGCCTCAAGAGATCTTCTAAGATACGGTTCACCCTCTCGGTCTGACCGTCCGTCTGAGGATGATATGCGGTGCTCAAACACAACTGAGTCCCTACCGCCTCTTGCAAACTTCTCCAAAACTCACTAGTGAAGATAGGATCTCGATCACTCACAATGCTGGATGGTACGCCATGCAATCTAACAATCTCTCTAACATAGACTGAAGCAAGCCATGGAGCGGTCCTCTTACTCTTCACGGGTATAAAATGGGCACTCTTGGTAAGTCTGTCTACCACAACCCAAATTCCCGTATTGCCCTTCCTCGATCTCGGTAACCCATCGATGAAATCCATCAAGACACTATCCCACTTCCATTGCGGAACTTCCAATGGGTGTAGCAACCCACCGGGTTTCCTTTGCTCCGCTTTAACTTGTTGGCACACTAAGCATCTAGCCACATACTCGGCCACATCTTTCTTCATACCGGCCCAGAAGAAAACTCTCTTCATGTCTTGGTACATTTTGTCTCCACCGGGATGAATAGTCATTCTTGAACGATGTGCATCATCCAAAATAGCCTTCCTCAGCCCTCGTCTTGCGGTACACAAAGTCTACCGTCTCTACACAACCACCCATTTCCATCTAGGGTGTACCTACTCAAATGGCTGGACGACTCCCCCCTTATAAGCTTCTCTACCAACTCAACCAACTGTGGGTCGTCTCGCTGAACCTCGCCAATCCGCCCCAAAAGAGTAGGCCTAACCTCCAAGGAGGCTAGCAAACCGGGTACAAAGTCAACGGAAGGTCTAAAGTCAAACATAGAATTAAACTCCAAGCTTCGCCATTCCACGAACAATGGACTCAAAGACAGCCTTTTTCTGCTTAAGGCGGCTGCCACCACGTTACCCTTGCCAGGGGTATACGCTATCTCAAACTCATAGGATGCTAAGAATTCCATCCACCTTTGTTGTCTTAAGACAATGCGCTCAAACAGTCTCCAACACTTCCCTAAGATGTAGGGCATGCTTTTCTCCACTTCTAGAGAAAATCAGGATATTCTCCCATGCAAAATCGTCACAACTATCCATCTCTCACACAGACCACCCTAGTCGAACTCGACATCCCCCAAATGCAAGCCCCAAAGGCCTAAACCAATATCAGACAAACACCCAAGGGATACCTCCTTCGAATTCAGACGACCTACGTGAGATGATACTAGTAAAAACGGCTAAATAATTAAGCCCTTGTCCAACTCTGGATGTCCTTGCCAGTCTCGCTCCAAAACCACCGTTTATCCCATAACGGGCTTTGCTCAACCTATTGAGCACATACGAAAACTTATTTCGCTCCTAGAAAAGACCAAGATGTCATCCACCAAGATCATCACGAACTTATTTAGGTACTCCCTGAACACCCTTCTCATCAAATCAACAAAGTATGCGGAGGCGTTCGTCTAACCAAATGGCATCACCAGCCACTCATAAAACCATCCGGAGTCCTAAAGGCAATCTTCTCTATACTATCCTTAGCCACTCTCAACTGACGAAACCCCGTGGCTGAGTCCAACTTGCAAAAATACTGAGGCGCCAACCAACTGATCAAAGAGATCATCAATCCTCGGCAATGGGTGTCTATTCTTCTTTGTGAGTTTATTTAGTTCTCTTTAGCCTACACAAAGTCTGAGGGACCCATCCGCCTTCGTAGCAAAAACTACTGGAGCACCCCACTCCGATATACTTTGTCTTATGGACCCCTTCTCAAGCAACTCCCCTACTTGCTTATGGAGTTCCCTCCTCTCGCGAGGAGCCATGTGGCGCACTGGTAAAGATACAGGTTTAGCATTGTCTACCAGATATATTCGGAAGTCAATCTCCCGCTCTGGAGGTAAGCCCTTCACCTCCTCAAACACATCCGAGTATTCCCGGACCACTCTAACAGATCGCAAACTCTCGACCGATGTGTCAAGCGATTCTAGATAACTTAGCATAACAGATTCCATGGGATTACAAGAGATCTCGAGAGTGTTACCCAAGCGGGTCATAAGCCTAACAACTCTCCCTTCAAAATCAAGAACGGCACCCCTACTGGATAACCAGTCCATGCCCAAACTAACCCATAGCTCGTGAAGCCCAAAAAGCATCACATCTACTCTCAACGCTAAGTATAGCAACTTTCAAACCCAAACACTTCATGGAGCCCCAATTGGGTTTGAAACAACTAAGGGATCATCTACTAACTGGTGTCTAAGTGCAGTGACTCAACTAACAATGATGAGATAAACGAACTCGATGCGTCAGAATTAAATAAAGTTCGAATCGGATAATAAAGAAATCCAAATTCCAACCTAGACGGTCTATCCCCATTTGGTACCCTAGTCGTGAGGGAATACAACTACCCTCTAGGAGATTCCGTACCTTGCCCTTGCCTCTTTGGACAATCCTAATAAGGTGTCCTATTCCTCCCAAAAGGATAACTACTCGCCTTCTTCATCCCATTCTCCACTCGTAACCTCCCACCAATGAGGTTTCATCCTTCATTAACCAAACAACTATTTGAGCCTTCCTCCCTTCGTCTATCCAATAGATACCTACCAGTCCTCCTCCTTCTTGAACCAACTTCTAATCTGACTAACGTCTAAGTCCCTTGAAGTGGTTTTCCATTCTTATCTATCTTAGAAAGGTCATCTATACGCGGAGGGGAAACTCAAAACGAGAGAGGAAGAGATTCAAAACGGAGAATTCGAAAGATATAGATATGGCTATTGGGGATTATGCTTTTCTTTCAAAAACTTTTCTTTTGAAAGACATGTTTTTGAAAATACTCCTTTCAAAAATATTCTTAGAAAATAGTTTTTCTAAAAAAATTATCTGTTCTGGTAACCTTAAGCTCTGATACCACGTGTAACACCCCACACCCGCTATGGTCACTCGCTAAGGGAATGCCATAACATCGGTGGAGTATTTTTGTGAATATAGAACAGAAAAATTACAACAAGACAGATATAAGTAATACTTGAAAATTTTAAAACATCATTTCATTGCAGCGGAAAGTAAAACATGTTTGGTTACATCACAAAACCATAATAAGAGTCAAGTACAAAATATCCATCCTGATAAATAAAAGTACATAATCCCAATACATGAACTGATAGTCATAAAAGAAAGGGTAAGCTGAGCTCTACATCTATGGTCCAAGCTCCAAAAGAGAATAAAGCAGCCTGATCAAAGCCCACTCGTACTGGGCCCACTCTGATAACCTGAGGGTTGGGAAAAAAAGATAAAAACAACGGGGTCAGACATAAGTCTGAGTGAGTCCTATAACCCTAACAATACAATCATTAAAGTAATTAGGGTATGATATAAACAAGGTACGGTACCTCTGGGGATAATGACTAAACTAAGTAGCCAACTAAACACAGGATGTACTAAGATAACCGAAAAGACACATTTATCCACCCAAGGATAATTACTGGATTACACCACCCCAGATCTACCCACCCAAGGGTAATTCCTACACTGCACCACACCAGTCATTCCTAACTTAAAGGTTGATCCCACCCATGGACTTATAAAATTAACTTAATAGTTCTCGCGTACCCCTAGATGACTAAGTAGACGCCACGGGGCCCTACAATCCACTAGGTGTACACACTACTCCCCATTCGATCGGCTCCCTAACGTAGATACCCGTGCTGGCCCCACCCTGGGGTGTACCATTCCCCAACGTGGCAACCTGATAAAACTAACGGTGCACGGCTTATATCTACACGATGCAACAACGTCTTATTTACCAGCCCGGGTCCACACACGCATATGAAACCCGTTGGTCATGCGTTGCCACCGCTAACCCATTTTGGCCTCTTATAGTCAAGCCCAATATGCGTGTCCCGTCACTCGACTAGAGTCGAGCCCACTAAGATACGTTTGGGATATTGGTTGAAATGGGCCCCCACAAGCTACCACCTAAGCTTGTTATTTCTAGTGAATCCCGCTTAACCCTTTAACCATGTCCACTTACATGTTATAAATTTTGGTTAAGTCATTAATCATATTTTAATTGCCATTCAAGGCACCCACTAGATTTCCACATGCCACCCAAAGCACTGACTTAACCCTTAAACCATGTTTTAATTACATGTTCCACTTTGGTTAAGTATTCTAATCGTATTTTCTATTGCCACCCAAGGCAACCCACTAGATTCCTCATGCCACCCAAGGCACCCACTTAACCCCTCATGTCCCTCTACATGCTAATATGGTTAAGTGTTTCTTAATTAATTACTTAAGATCATGACCTCATAAAGACCTCTCACATTAGACCGTCTTTTATGACTGCTGGATATGCCGGTTGGGTCCGGGCAGCCTTACGTCATAAAAAGGGTCTAACCTCGTGTCTTTACTTTAATCACGTATTTAATTTGTTCCTAAGACCTCTCACATTGGGCTAACATTTGTAGCAACTGGTTAAGCCGGTTGGGTCCGGGCAGTTTTACGCTACAACTGAGTCCAACCTCGTGTCTTAGTCGATTAATTACACCTAATTAATCACCCTCATAATTTATATTAATTATCCCTAATTAATTAATCATGTTTTCCAGAATATGGGTAGACCTAACTCAATAGGTAAATTCCCAACTCCGTAGTATGGGTAGACCTAACTCAATAGGTAAATTCCCAACTCCATAATATGGGTAGACCTAACTCAATAGGTAAATTCCCAATTATGTCCATTTAATTTATGTTACTCTTAAGCATACCCATTCCACATCATTTTATTAACATGCATATTAACCCCATCGTTCCCCACGTAATTCGTTCTCGTAACGTGACATAATAAAAGGGAAGATTCATCACAAATGTCATGGGTTTAACCAACATAGCTTATAACTTTATCATGGGTTCAAAAGGTGTCAACTTGCATATATGAACATACATTAAACCCAACTAGTATTTAACCCAAACTTGCATTATGCATATCATAAAAGAGACAACTTGCATATGAACTTGCACATAAACTTGCATATGAACTTGCATCATAACTTGCATATGAACATGTATCATAACTTGCATATGAACTTGCATCATAACTTGCATATGAACTTGCATCATAACTTGCATATGAACTTGCATCATAACTTGCATATGAACATGTATCATAACTTGCATATGAACTTGCATCATAACTTGCATATGAACATGTATCATAACTTGCATATGAACTTGCATCATAACTTGCATATGAACTTGCATCATAACTTGCATATGAACTTGCATCATAACTTGCATATGAACTTGCATCATAACTTGCATATGAACTTGCATCATAACTTGCATATGAACTTGCATCATAACTTTCATATGAACATGTATCATAACTTGCATAAAACCAAACACTTAGCATGCATAAAACCAAATACTTAGCATGCATAAAACCAAATACTTAGCATGCATAAAACCACATACATAGCATGCATAAAACCAAATACTTAGCATGCATAAAACCAAATACATAACTTGCATAACATGTTACATATAGACTTGCATATAATCTCCCATATAGCTTGCATAACATGTTACATATGAATCAATGTTCAACATAGTGTTTTGCATCATAAAACATAGCATTAAACTTGCATATAGCACACAACATACACTATACTAAACTTGCATAAACACATTGATTCCACAAACATAGCCATATTTTATCATATCCTATCATAATCAATTTAACAATTGATTGTTAAGTCTATAGAAACTCACCACTAAACTCCAATAAGCAAACCCTTGCCACAAATCACCCAAAAACTCTAGCCTTGAACATAAAGCTTGCAACTTGATGATGAATGCAAGCCAATGATCACTCATACAACTCAAAGATGCTTGTATGCACATGAAAGCCTTCATAGAAATAGTTTAGAAATAGGATGGAGGTTAGGGTTTTGAGTGGAGGCCATGATCATAGAAAATTTTGGCATAGTTTAGTTAGGAGATAGGATTATGACCATTTAGGGCTAGCTTAGGGTCTTATTTATAGGATTAGGCAAGTGTTTTAGGCCATTAGATTAACCCTAAATTAGATTAGGACCCTTAGATTTCGGAACCTTCCAGAAACCAGCCCTAAGACCAAGCCCAAACCCCAAACTGGTGCACCCAACCACAGAACTCTCTAGAAACTGTGCAGGTTTCCTGTCCCGACATGGGCGCTGTAACAACCTGTATTTTTAATAACCTGTTAAGATATAAATCGAGGCATAAATTAATTCTAAAATCCGAATCAAGGGAAACGGGCTATGCCATTGCGTTCGTCTCGGAAAAATACGCGAAATAGAGTCCGAGTTTTCGAAAATCGCAGTCCGTATGACCCAGTTAAGGCCCATTGAAGTTTTCAGAAATTTCCATGTCAAAAACAGATTTGAATTTCAAGTTCAAAGTTGGAAATTAGGGCAAACTGGCGCAGGCGGGAAAACTCCCGCCAGGACCCCCATGTCGACAGGCATGTCGACAGGGTCCCCAGGGTGTCGACAGCCCTGTCGACAGCCCTGTCGACACAGGGTGGCCGGGCAGTTTTGCCTGGCGCACCATCTTGGGTCTTGGTCTGGTCTTGTGGCTTGGTTCTAGAGAATTCCGAAATCTGACGGACCTAAACTAACCTAGGGTTAATCCTAGGGCTAAAAACACTCTAATCTTCTATAAATAAGACCCTAATCCTACCCTAAAACCCCATTATTCATTCTAGCAACCAAACTATGCCAAATTGATTTCTCAAATGGCCTCCACTTAAAAACCCTAGCCTCTACCCTCTTCATAAATCATTCCTATGAAGATTATGATGTTCATACAAGCATTTCTAAGTTGTATGAATGATCATTAGCTTGCATACATCATCAAGTTGCAAGTTTTATTTGCTAAGCTAGAGTTTTTGGGATTTTTGTTAAGGGTGTTTCTTATTGGAGCTTTGTTTTGGGTTTTTATGCTTGCATAAAAGGGCTTCTCAATCTTTACTTGTAGATTTGTGTCTTCATAATATTAGTAAGCCCTCTTACCTTCATTTTAGAAACTCTAAAGTTAATATGTGATGAAAGTTGGGATTTATGCATGTTTAATAAGTTATGCATGCTTATGCGAGTTCACTATGCCATGTTACACATGTTTGATAAGTTATGCATGCTTATGCGAGTTCACTATGCCATGTTACACATGTTTGATAAGTTATGCATGCTTATGCGAGTTCACTATGCCATGATTTGCAAGTTTAACAAGTTATGCATGTTTATGCAAGTTCACTATGCCATGATTTGCAAGTTTAACAAGTTATGCATGTTTATGCAAGTTCACTATGCTAAGTTATGCAAGTCCAACATGTTATGCATGTTTATTATGATATGTAAGATTCATCATGTATGTTGTACCAAGTTCCCTCTTTCTATCTTTTATGCGTTATGACGAATATGTAAGCGATAGAATGACGTTGGGGGGTTTGGGTAAAACTTAAAATACATGAAAATATAAGATTGGGAATTTACCTATTAAGTTAGGTCTACCCCTTGGGAATTTACCTATTAAGTTAGGTCTACCCAAGTATTTGTTAAACTTGTAATTATGTTTTGAAATTAAAGTGGACATGACACTTAGAAAACATAAGTGTGGCCAACTCGAGGTTGGGTTGAGTTTGTAGCATAAACCTACCCGGAACCGACCGGCTTAACTAGTGGCTACAAGCAATAGGACCCAATGTGAGTAGTTGGTCATGTTGCACGTAAAACCCGAGGTTAGACTAAGTTGTGGTGTAAACCTACCCGGACCCGCCCGGCCTAACTAGTAACCACAACAAGGTCTAATGTGAGAGGTTGGGTGCATTAAATTAATTAATGCCTCATGATTAGGGTTAAGTCATGGCCCACTAATACTTAACCAATTTTGGGGATACGAGGGATTAAATGGGGTTAAGTGGTGAACTGTTGGTTACACTTAACTAATTTAATCCATTATTAGTAAGGGGTTAAACCACACTTAACCCTCTTAGAAAACCCTAGCAACGTGGTCTGTTCCAGCAGTAATCCCAGTTTGGTATCATTCACAACCCTAGAGGCTAGGCTAGGGCGGGGCACGATTACTGGACTGATGTAAGCGACCAAAGCGACGGCTGAGTGGTACATCGGTGCAGGTCCAGGCGGGCTACGGACGTGCACGTAGTCCGGTGTTGGACAAACTCGAGGCATGGGTACCAGTAGGTTTAGACTGTGCATTATTGCTTAGGTGTCTGGGGTTGACACCCGAGGGCTTGATACACCCGAAGGTGGACCCAGCACAGTCTGACTACAACCATATGTGGGCCGTATGGACACCAACACTTGACGTGTTAGGTTTATAGGGAGCCGATCGACTAGACCGTTGGGCTGGACCTTGTATTAAGGTCACCTCATGTTATTGGGCCAAAGTTTGGGCTGAGGGATCAATACCTGTTATGTTAGTTTGCTAGTACACTGTGGTGCAAAGCTTAATCTTCTTTATGTGATGACACCTTTATCTATTGCCAGTATGTTCATCTCAGTTTCCATCATGATGCTAACTTTATTAGTTTATAGACTGATCGTAGTAGGGCTTACCAGTCTTTTTGACTGACCTGTTTTCTTTCGCCTCTTTTCTTCCGTTTCCCCCCCCCCCCAGGTTCTCAGGGAGGGAATACAGGAGCTTAGCTTGGATCCTACCTGCTTTCTTGGATAGCTCATGTATGCTTTGGACTTGAGCTCGCTATGGTTTTTCTGCTTTGGGGATAGCTACTTATGTTTTTCTTTTCAGTTTTCAGATGATGTTGTTTATGTACTAGACTTATTTTATTTGGAAAATTGACGTGATGTTGTACTAAGACTTGATTTGAAATGGTTTGAAAATCTTCCGTTGTTTTATCTATGTTATTTACTCTGCTTTACATATATATTTATGTTCTTGTTCTGCCTTGATATATCATTATGCATGCTTACCCAGTTCTAACGCCCCCCAGAAGCTAGTGCCCCCGAAAGAGCGACCCTAGCGGAGGTGGGGTGTTACAAATTTGGTATCAGAGCATATGGTTTACAAGAAAGAACAAAAAGTTTTTAAAAGACTTTTGAAAAACTATTTTCAAAACAAGTATAAAGTATTTTCCAAAGAAAAGTCTAGTATTTTAAAAGGCTATTCCCCAAAAAGCCGTTAGCGTTATCCTTCGTTCCCTTGACCTGATCTTATCTTATCTTTCGTTTCAGTATGGCTGAGAATCTTGCCATCCCGGATGGAGTAAACGTACCACTCTGGTATAGGAGACTTCTTGAAGCTAGGGCGGCAGCTGGCCCCGCAAACCCTACTCCCACTCCTCCTCCTGTAGTTGAGAATCCTCCCCCTAATGTCCCTCCTCCAGTGGTTCCTGTTCCTCCTCCTCCAGTTGCTGAGGCTCCTCTTCCTCCTCCTCCCCCTCAGCATCCTCAGGTTGAGTTCACGAAGGTTTGTAAAGACTTCAAGGCAATGGGAGGCAAGAATTTCCTAGGCACGGAATCTTTTGTTGAAGCTAGGAACTGGCTGAAAGACACTGAGGATTTGTTTGCTATCTTTAGGATTGATGACGAGAGGAAGATCTTATTGACAGTGTGGCTTTTGAAGGACGAAGCAGCCTATTGGTGGGAGGTCACCAATGGGACGAGACCCGTCGAGACTTGGGCCGATTTGAGGGCTAGATTTGTGGCCAAGTTTCTATCTTCTGCTGAGGCGAATTTACAGATGGAGAAGTTCATTGCATTAAAGCAAGGTGATATGTCTGTCAAGGAGTATGTGAACAAGTTTAATCAGCTGGCCCGTTTTGGTTTGGATATGGTGAACACTCCTGAGAAGAAGGCTCTTCGATTTGCTAGAGGGTTGAATGAGCCGCTGCAGGGTTTGGCGATGTCACATATTCCGCATGGAGCTACTTTTGAGAGTTTGGTCGATATGGCTCTACTTCAGGGAGATGGAAAGAAAGAGGTCAAGTTGAGTGATACTCAAGCAAAGAAGACTGATTCTCAGGGTAAAGGCAATCAAGGTGGGCAAAGCAGTCAGGGGAATCAGAGCAAGAACAAGAAGGGGAACAACAACAAAGGCAAGGGAAAGTGCAATTACTGTGGTGCGCCTGGACACTTTGCTAAGGATTGTAGGAAGAAGAAAAGGAAGCTTAGTGGTGGATGTTTTTCCTGTGGTGAGACTAGACACTTCAGCAAGGAATGCCCGAAAAAGACTCAGCGTGCTGGACCTTCAGGAGGGCAAGTTCATGCTCTCAATACCGCTCCAGTTCCCGATCGAGGTAGTGTTTCTGTCGAGAACCTTGTTTATGTTTCTGATCTTCCAGTTCGTACCTTGTTTGATTCTGGTGCATCACATAGCTTTATTTCATCTGATCTTGTTGATAGTTTGCACCTTAGTACTAGCTTAGTGGATGATCCCGTTTGTGTTTCGAATCCCATTGGGGGTTCTTCTCATCTATCTATGATATGTGAGGATCTGAGGATCTCTATACTCAGTGTAGAGTTCTTGTGTAGTGCGTATGTTCTTGGTTTTAGGGGATACGGATTGATTTTGGGCATGGATTGGCTGTCTAGACATGGAGCCATTCTTGATTGTGAGCATAGGGTTGTGAGGCTTGTGACTCGCCTTGGCAACACCTTAGAGATTTCATGCAATCCGAAGGATCCCGTCATGTTGTGCTATCTTGAATCTCTCGACTCGTCAGAGGAAACCCTTCAGTCCGTAAGGGTGGTCCGAGATTATCTAGATGTTTTTGAAGAAGTTAAGGGGTTGCCCCCTAAACGAGAGATTGATTTTCGCATTTATCTGGTGGATAATGCTAAGCCTGTTTCTTTGCCCGTTCGACACATGGCTCCGCGTGAGAGACGGGAGCTCAGCAAGCAAGTAAAGGAGTTGCTTGAGAGGAACTTCATCAGACGAAGTATATCCGAATGGGGAGCGCCTGTGGTATTTGCTACCAAGGCGGATGGTTCTCTTCGACTTTGTGTGGACTATAGAGAGTTGAATAAGCTGACTAAGAAGAACAGACACCCATTACCGAGGATTGATGATCTTTTTGACCAGCTTGTTGGTGCTTCTGTTTTCTCTCAGCTTGATCTTGCTACTGGATTTCATCAGCTCAGAGTGGCTGAAGATAGTATAGACAAGACTGCATTCAGAACTCCAGATGGATTCTTTGAATGGCTTGTTATGCCGTTCGGTTTGACGAATGCACCCGCGTATTTCGTGGACTTGATGAGTAGGGTGTTTCGAGAGTTCTTGAACAAGTTTGTCGTGGTCTTTGTGGATGATATTCTGATCTTCTCTAAGGATGAAGAAGAGCACGCGAGGCATCTTGTAGAGGTAATGGATACGCTTAGAGCGCATCAGTTAAAGGCCAAGTTCTCCAAGTGTCACTTTTGGAGAAGGGAAGTTCGGTTCCTTGGGCATATAGTATCTAAGCAAGGCTTGGCGGTGGATCCCGCTAAAGTAGTTGCTGTGCAGGATTGGAAGACTCCAAGGAATGCAACCGAAGTGAGAAGTTTTCTAGGTCTTGCAGGGTTTTACCGGAAGTTCATCAAGGACTTCGCGAAGATATCCGCTCCTCTTACTAAGTTGACGAAGAAGAACTTAGTTTTTGCTTGGGATATGGACTGTGAGCTTGCTTTTCAGAGACTCAAGAGAGCCCTTACCTCAGCACCAGTTCTAGCTTTACCCGATGGTGGTAAGATGTTTACCGTGTACACTGATGCTTGTGGCACGGGATTGGGCGCCGTTCTGATGCAAGAAGGCAGAGTTATATGTTTTGGTGGTAGGCAACTTAAGGTGCATGAGAAGAATTATCCCACTCATGATCTAGAGCTGGCAGCGATAGTATATGCACTCAAGGCTTGGCGTCATTATCTTCTGGGAGAGAGATTTGAGCTGTATACTGATCATAAGTCTTTGAAGTATCTCTTTTCGCAGAAGGATCTGAACTTGAGGCAGCAAAGGTGGATGGAATTCTTGGCATCCTACGATTTTGATATAGCCTATACCCCTGACAAGGGGAATGTTGTAGCGGATGCGTTGAGTAGAAAAAGGTTGACACTAAGTCCTCTATTTGTTGAGATGAAGAATTTAGAGTTCTTGGCAACCTTTGATTTCTCTTTGGCGATGGAGTCGATGACCGGTTCTTTAGCATCCCTGGAACTCAGGCCTACCCTTCTTGATCAAGTTGGGGCTTCGCAGAAGGAAGACCCTCAGATAATTGAGATTATGGATAAGCTGATTCGAGGGGAGACATCTAGTCACCTTGCTCGATATTCTATAGATGATAAGGGTTGGCTGAGGAAAGACGGAAGGCTTTGTGTTCCGATGGTGGAAGACTTGGTGAGGAAAGTTCTTGAGGAAGCACATCGCTCCAAGTTGACTATACATCCGGGTGGAGATAAGATGTATAAGGATATGAAGCGCATTTTCTTCTGGCCTGGAATGAAGAAGGATGTGGCGGAGTTTGTCTCTAGATGTATCATTTGCCAGCAAGTTAAAGCTGAGTCAAAGAAGCCTGGTGGGCTATTGCATCCTCTAGACGTTCCACTTTGGAAGTGGGAGAGTATCTCCATGGACTTTATTGATGGGCTTCCAAGGTCAAGGAAAGGGAATACGAGCATTTGGGTTATTGTAGATAGACTTACGAAGAGTGCTCATTTCATTCCGGTGAAAAGCAAGAGGACCGCATCTTGGCTAGCATCCATATATCTTCGTGAGATTATGAGACTTCATGGAGTCCCTTCTAGTATTGTCAGTGACCGTGACCCAATCTTTACTAGTCAGTTTTGGAACAGTTTGCAGGAAGCTATGGGCACGAGGTTGAACCTGAGTACGGCTTATCACCCACAAACGGACGGTCAGACCGAGAGGGTGAATAGAGTACTCGAGGATCTATTGAGGATTTGTATTCTGGACTTTGGTGGTACTTGGGAAGACCATCTTCCTCTTGTGGAATTTGCTTATAATAACAGTTATCAGGCGAGCATTGGGATGGCACCATTTGAGGCTTTATATGGGAGACCGTGCAAGTCACCTACATGTTGGTGGGAGACTACAGATAAGCTTATACTTGGACCTGACATGATTAGAGATACATCCGAGAAGGTCGAGTTGATTAGAAGACGGATGAAGGCGGCCCAAGACAGACAGAAATCTTATGCTGATAGGCGAAGGACTGATTTGGAGTTTGATGTTGGGGATATGGTTTTCGTGAAGGTTTCTCCTTTGCGGAATGTGGTTCGGTTTGGAGCAGTAGGAAAGTTAGCACCAAGGTTTGTTGGACCGTTTCCAGTTGTAGAGAGGATCGGGCAGATGGCCTATAGAGTGGAATTACCCGAGAAGCTAGCTGGAGTGCATAATGTTTTTCATGTTTCGCATCTCCGGAAGTGTTTGCATAAGTCAGCAGAGGTGGTTGAGCCAAGTGTTCTAGAAGATGTGGAAGTAGAGAAAGAAGCTACCTTGAGGAGAGCTCCGATTCGTATCTTGGGGACAGAGATCAAGAGGCTAAGGAATCGTGAGGTCAAGTTGGTGAAGGTTCAATGGGGTGAAGCCGAGGAAGACGCAACTTGGGAAACTGAAGAGAAGATGCGTAGGCTTTATCCATTCCTTTTTGAGGGTACACTCTCAATCTCTTTATCTTTCCATGTCTATCTAGTTTATCTAGTTCATCATGTCTATCTTATCATGAGAACCTTAGGTAGAATCCTTTGGATGAAACATGTGTTTGAGACATGTTATGTTTGATGGTTGCAAGTGGTTGCAAGTGGTTACTCGTGGATGCATGATACACATTAGGCACTAGATCGGCTCACACACTCCTCATATTGCATGTGCATGAGTGTTTATGCTTATTCTTGGATGAAATTTGTATGCTATCACATGGATGTTGCATATGGATGTATGATTGAGCACGCATGTAAATATTATACATTATGTTAGGGATTTGCATACATATGGATACATTTCACTAACATATTTTGCATTGATCTTTGCATTAGATAAGTACATATACACACACTTTTGCATATGTTCATACAGCATTTAGAATCTTTTAAGGACAATGGTTGCTCGTGGATGGTGTTTTGAGTAGATGGATGTTGGATGGTAGGATATGTTCTTCCTAACTTGAAGATTTCGGGGACGAAATCCTTTAAGGAGGGGAGAATGTAACAACCTGTATTTTTAATAACATGTTAAGATATAAATCGAGGCATAAATTAATTCTAAAATCTGAATCAAGGGAAACGGGCTATGCCATTGCGTTCGTCTCGGAAAAATACGCGAAATAGAGTCCGAGTTTTCGAAAATCGGAGTCCGTATGACCTAGTTAAGGCCCATTGAAGTTTTCAGAAATTTCCATGTCAAAAACAGATTTGAATTTCAAGTTCAAAGTTGGAAATTAGGGCAAACTGGCGCAGGCGGGAAAACTCCCGCCAGGACCCCCATGTCGACAGGCATGTCGACAGGGTCCCCAGGGTGTCGACAGCCCTGTCGACAGCCCTGTCGACACAGGGTGGCCGGGCAGTTTTGCCTGGCGCACCATCTTGGGTCTTGGTCTGGTCTTGTGGCTTGGTTCTAGAGAATTCCGAAATCTGACGGACCTAAACTAACCTAGGGTTAATCCTAGGGCTAAAAACACTCTAATCTTCTATAAATAAGACCCTAATCCTACCCTAAAACCCCATTATTCATTCTAGCAACCAAACTATGCCAAATTGATTTCTCAAATGGCCTCCACTTAAAAACCCTAGCCTCTACCCTCTTCATAAATCATTCCTATGAAGATTATGATGTTCATACAAGCATTTCTAAGTTGTATGAATGATCATTAGCTTGCATACATCATCAAGTTGCAAGTTTTATTTGCTAAGCTAGAGTTTTTGGGATTTTTGTTAAGGGTGTTTCTTATTGGAGCTTTGTTTTGGGTTTTTATGCTTGCATAAAAGGGCTTCTCAATCTTTACTTGTAGATTTGTGTCTTCATAATATTAGTAAGCCCTCTTACCTTCATTTTAGAAACTCTAAAGTTAATATGTGATGAAAGTTGGGATTTATGCATGTTTAATAAGTTATGCATGCTTATGCGAGTTCACTATGCCATGTTACACATGTTTGATAAGTTATGCATGCTTATGCGAGTTCACTATGCCATGTTACACATGTTTGATAAGTTATGCATGCTTATGCGAGTTCACTATGCCATGATTTGCAAGTTTAACAAGTTATGCATGTTTATGCAAGTTCACTATGCCATGATTTGCAAGTTTAACAAGTTATGCATGTTTATGCAAGTTCACTATGCTAAGTTATGCAAGTCCAACATGTTATGCATGTTTATTATGATATGTAAGATTCATCATGTATGTTGTACCAAGTTCCCTCTTTCTATCTTTTATGCGTTATGACGAATATGTAAGCGATAGAATGACGTTGGGGGGTTTGGGTAAAACTTAAAATACATGAAAATATAAGATTGGGAATTTACCTATTAAGTTAGGTCTACCCCTTGGGAATTTACCTATTAAGTTAGGTCTACCCAAGTATTTGTTAAACTTGTAATTATGTTTTGAAATTAAAGTGGACATGACACTTAGAAAACATAAGCGTGGCCAACTCGAGGTTGGGTTGAGTTTGTAGCATAAACCTACCCGGAACCGACCGGCTTAACTAGTGGCTACAAGCAATAGGACCCAATGTGAGTAGTTGGTCATGTTGCACGTGAAACCCGAGGTTAGACTAAGTTGTGGTGTAAACCTACCCGGACCCGCCCGGCCTAACTAGTAACCACAACAAGGTCTAATGTGAGAGGTTGGGTGCATTAAATTAATTAATGCCTCATGATTAGGGTTAAGTCATGGCCCACTAATACTTAACCAATTTTGGGGATACGAGGGATTAAATGGGGTTAAGTGGTGAACTGTTGGTTACACTTAACTAATTTAATCCATTATTAGTAAGGGGTTAAACCACACTTAATCCTCTTAGAAAACCCTAGCAACGTGGTCTGTTCCAGCAGTAATCCCAGTTTGGTATCATTCACAACCCTAGAGGCTAGGCTAGGGCGGGGCACGATTACTGGACTGATGTAAGCGACCAAAGCGACGGCTGAGTGGTACAGCGGTGCGGGTCCAGGCGGGCTACGGACGTGCACGTAGTCCGGTGTTGGACAAACTCGAGGCATGGGTACCAGTAGGTTTAGACTGTGCATTATTGCTTAGGTGTCTGGGGTTGACACCCGAGGGCTTGATACACCTGAAGGTGGACCCAGCACAGTCTGACTACAACCATATGTGGGCCGTATGGACACCAACACTTGACGTGTTAGGTTTATAGGGAGCCGATCGACTAGACCGTTGGGCTGGACCTTGTATTAAGGTCACCTCATGTTATTGGGCCAAAGTTTGGGCTGAGGGATCAATACCTGTTATGTTAGTTTGCTAGTACACTATGGTGCAAAGCTTAATCTTCTTTATGTGATGACACCTTTATCTATTGCCAGTATGTTCATCTCAGTTTCCATCATGATGCTAACTTTATTAGTTTATAGACTGATCGTAGTAGGGCTTACCAGTCTTTTTGACTGACCTGTTTTCTTTCGCCTCTTTTCTTCCGTTCCCCCCCCCCCCAGGTTCTCAGGGAGGGAATACAGGAGCTTAGCTTGGATCCTACCTGCTTTCTTGGATAGCTCATGTATGCTTTGGACTTGAGCTCGCTATGGTTTTTCTGCTTTGGGGATAGCTACTTATGTTTTTCTTTTCAGTTTTCAGATGATGTTGTTTATGTACTAGACTTATTTTATTTGGAAAATTGACGTGATGTTGTACTAAGACTTGATTTGAAATGGTTTGAAAATCTTCCGCTGTTTTATCTATGTTATTTACTCTGCTTTACATATATATATTTATGTTCTTGTTCTGCCTTGATATATCATTATGCATGCTTACCCAGTTCTAACGCCCGCCAGAAGCTAGTGCCCCCGAAAGAGCGACCCTAGCGGAGGTGGGGTGTTACAGGCGCACTTCCCAAGTGCGCCAGTGTATTTTTGTACTGGCGCACTTCACAAGTGCGCCAGTGCATTTCTGGCCTGTTTCGGGTTTTTCTGCCTAACTTCGTTCGTCCATATCTCTCTCATACGGTACCCGTTTTACGCAAACTCGGACTCTATTTCGCATATTTTTCCGAGACGAACGCAATGACGCAGCCCGTTTCCCCTGATTCTCACATCTGAGATTAATTATACTTTAATTACTAACCATTAGTGTTAATTGAAATTCGGGGTGTTACAAAAACTGACTGAAATAGTCGAATGGGCCTACGAAACATATCCCATTGTGTTCGGAATGGGGGTAAAACGCTAGGGATGATAGTCGTTGGGTTCGGATTGGAGGTCGTGTTAGAAACCCCCCTTTTAAAAGCCCCGACCAATCAAATTATTCCTTTCATAATTTAAAAAAATAAAAAAATTGAAAACCCCTTTTTCTCCCTCCGATTAACGGCGGCTGCCGTTCAAACTTTCAAACCCAATTTCCGACCGCCTCCTCCACTTTCAGCCCCTCCGCCAGTTAGGGTTTTTGTCCATCTCTCCTTCCTCTTCAAATCCGACCAGGTCTCAGCCCCCATTGTGAGCGGTCGAGGAGATCGAGCCCCTTGAAGTCACGTCGCGTCGGCCTCGTTTTCTCTCTCTAGGGTGGTTCGAACCCAACGCCACCACCAGGCGTGGGTAGCCTACTCCTAGGCCTTCGACGTCGTATAACCTGATCTGAACCTCGATCTACAGATTTGAAGTTAAATGAAGACCTAGATTTGAACGATTTGGCAAGGTAACGGTAGTGAACAACTTGAATAGTTTATAACATTTAAAAGTGTTGCTATTTTAGATTATCGAATAAAAATCATATCTTTTTTCTTTGTTGTCGAAATTCAGTGAAACAAGGGACAGTGGACTCGTGTGGACGTCTTCTAAATTCTAGGAGAGACCGCATATCTTTCTGAGTCTTCTGCTATTTTTGGTGTAGTGGAACCCAATGTGAGATTTCTAAATTATAAACGATATGGAAAACGACGATGTATAAATTATATAGTCGATGTATGGGTTATATAAGCGTTGTGTAAGTTGTACGTTCGATGTATAAGTTATATATGCGTTGTAAAAATTATATATGTGTTGAATAGAAGTGAAGTGCTTTTATATATATATATATATATATATATATATATATATATATATATATATATATATATATATATACGCCCCTCGTCCACAAACCACGGACGATATTTATTGGTTGTGATTGGTGTGAGAATTGGTTGATTACGAATGGTTGATTAGAATTGTTTGTGGTTGAAATTGATTGATTGTGGTTGAAAAATACCCGTTTGTGGTTGAGAAATATTTGGTTGAAACCACATAGGATTAGTTTGTGGAAATGTAAAAAAATATACATGCCGCCTGCGTGCGAACTAGATGCATGATTCCCCATTGTCAAAAGCTGCGAGGCTTTAAGGTAGAGCGAGGAGCCATACTAGGGACGATCCCGGTTTTAACTACCCTGCCGTTATGCTGCCGAAATTTTGAATAATATTCATGTGTTAGAATTATTTTCCTGTGTCGAAACTATATTCGTCTGTTGAATAGAAAACCTTCATGTGTTGAATCGATATTCATTCGTTGAATTGAAATTCATGTGTTGAATGGTATTCGTGTTTTAAATAAATTGTTTTAACAATAAAGATCACATTTTACCCTATATATATAAACTATAGAAAACCTTCATGTGTTGAATCGATATTCAATCGTTGAATTGAAATTCATGTGTTGAATGGTATTCGTGTTTTAAATAAATTGTTTTAACAATAAACATCACATTTTACCCTATATATATAAACTATAGAAAACCTTCATGTGTTGAATCGATATTCATTCGTTGAATTGAAAATTCATGTGTTGAATGGTATTCGTATTTTAAATATAAAAATCACCTTTTTATCAATATATATATAAACTATAGAAAACCTTCATGTGTTGAATCGATATTCGTTCGTTGAATTTAAATTCATGTGTTGAATGGTATTCGTGTTTTAAATAAATTGTTTTAACAATAAAGATCACATTTTACCCTATATATATAAACTATAGAAAACCTTCATGTGTTGAATCGATATTCATTCGTTGAATTGAAATTCATGTGTTGAATGGTATTCATATTTTGAAAGAAATTATTTTATAATAAAAATCGTATTTTTATCATCAATATGAACTATATAAAATAATCTTGTTTTGAAATAAATTGTTTATAATAAAAATCCTATTTTTATCAGCTATATTAACTATATAAAATAGTCGAGTTTTGAAATAAATCGTTTTACAATGAAAATCACATTTTTACTATATACATGAATTGTTAAAAATAGTGAAGTGTTGAAATAGAAGACAGTTAGATAAAAATATCATTTTTATCAAATGTATGAAAAGAATATAGTTTTGAAATCGAAGAATCGATATATATATATATATAAATAGAATTGAAATATATCGAATAATGAAGCTGCAGTTCATATTTTGAAACCGTGATTTCAAACGATTAGTGCGGGAGATCCGACCATCGGATTTTCCCGGAACCGCAACCGTTGGGTTCGCTTTGGAAATATCTTTCCAACGACACCAACTTTGTAACAATCCAACGGTTGGATTGTCTGGAATGTTTAATTCAAATCTGAGGAAAAACAGTGCCAGAATCGATTATATATATATATATATATAAATATAATTATATTAAATCGAATAACGACGTTGCAGTTCGTATTTTGAAATCGAAACTTCAAACAATTGTACCGGGAGATCCGATCGTCGGATTTTCCCGAAACTGGAACCGTTGGATTCGTTTTGAAAAGATCTTTCTAATGATGTAAATTTTGTGAAGATACAACGGTTAGATTTTCGGATATATGTAAATCAAATCTGAAGAAAAACAGCGCCACGGCCGCGTTATGGCCCGAAGCGTCATTTGAATAAATTGGCTATTTTGAAATAAATAAAAATGGCGATAAATCGTTATAAAATATTATAAATGATATGGATGTGAAATTTAGAAACTAACTGAAGGTTGGCTAAGTCGAATGGTTTCCTGGGTGTTGATCTGATGTTGGTTTCGACCTTCAGGGTTAATATTTGGGAAATCGTTCTCTTACTGATTTACGGTTAGCGACTAATGAATTGAAATGATACGTATGTGTGTTTGTGTTGCACTTGTTTATGATATACGCGAGTTGCTCAGAAAGACCGGGTTTACCCCATTCTGAATAACTGAATCGACGATAAGAAATCGAAGATGAAGACGGTGGTTGAAGACCGGAAATCTTCACCTCGTTTGGATGGTAACTGATGTCCTGATTGGGAGGCATCCCGAAATATGGATAATGAGTGGTGATTGTCCAGACGTATGAGGAGATCGATGGGTTTGCGAGGTATATAGTGCCTCCGGTTTCGTTCAGACCCATAACAGACTTGTAAATGGATTGTGTGTCTGACATTGGAATTTGTTATGTGTGATTGATAGCCATCAGTTGCATGGTGTGAATTGCCTGTGTGACATGCTAGGATGCAGAGATCAGGGCTTCTGTTGAAAAGCAAAGTCTTGAGATTGATGATCAAAGCATCGCCTGTGTGGCGTAGCTTTGTGTATAACGTGAATTCGCAAACCTCACACCCCGGTATGAACCAGAAACGGGAGAAGGACCTCAGGGAGGGCATGCGTTTCTTTCTAGCTAGGAGTTGTGTCAGTATTTTTACACGGTCTGATATTTTACTTATGTGGATGATGGATAGCGAGACGCCTCGGATATATCGGTCGATCCAGGACCTATGGAGTCATTTGTTGGCTCATTGACGCCCCATAGGGCGGGGAAACGTAGTGTTCAGGCATAATAATCCACATCAGTGGACCGGGCCTGACGATCCAAGGGCCCACCTGAGTCTGGGTCCTGAGACACGGGCTAGAGCGTCTCAAATTCGGTAAGGACTATCTTTTGCCTTGGTTCATGACGGAAATCCAATTTCCAAATACGTGACTGTGCGGTTTTGATTGTATACCTATATTTGGCGAAATAGTGGCATGGGACGCTCATGTCGTCTATGATTGATAGTTATGATTTGAAATTGTTTTTGAAACATATAAACACTAGTAGTAATATCAAATGCTTTTGTTTTATTCGTATCAAACATATCTTGGCCATTATAAGGTAAAAACTCTATCCTCCTGTTTGCGTTGCATTGTGTGATGGGAACTGAGTCTTATAATGGCTTCATTTTTATAAAAAGCATTGTGATGTTTAAAAGAAAGATTTTTTTTTAAAGCACTGGCAATCCAATGGAGTAAACTCGTTCCACGAAAGTGACGTGGTCCTGTGATTGGCCATATTTTAAATGTGTTGAGTAGATTTCTCATACCAGTCCCATGACTGACTCGTAGTTTGTTTCACTTGCAAACTCGGGTGCCCCTCTTTCTACACGGGCAGCCTTGTATTCAGGTTTTAGCTGGCTCTTTCTGGATAACTGGAGCTGAAGATGGATTCTATTATTTATCTTTTTTATGCTGTTCAGCTCCTATTGTACATATTATATTTGTTTTCCGCTGTAGACATTTATGTATAGCTGAACTGTATTTGTACTAAGTATGATCCTGTATACTGTGTAACTCTGATGATTACGTTTATCCAGTGTATTATTTGTTCATTATCTGGTGTATTTATTTAATTCTGTTCTGCTATTATCTGTTTCTGTGTTATATTCCAAAGATTACCCTTGTCACCGTCAGTACGGGATTTGGGGTCGTCACACGTGGTATCAGAGCTTTGGTTAAGCTTAGTTCTGGAATATAACATATTAACGAACTCGTCAGAAATAGAACTAGTAGTGTTCTAGGACGAGTAGCTCATTACAGATAGGATCAGTAATATCCTAGTATGATTAGCAGAACGAAATAACACCTTAGTAGACACATTTACATTCAAGTATTTGTCTCTATATTTTGAAATATCTTTTCTGTTGACCTGACACTTTGTCTGCTAATTGCAGACGCTCTAGAAAATGAGTGCCAGAAACAGAAGAAGTAATACTGACCCGGATATAGAAGCTCTATTCATGAAATATAGAAATCTGGGTGGAAAACCCTTCTCAGGTGAAGAATCAATTATGAAAACACAAGCTTGGATTCGTTCGGCTGGGAAAATCTTTGAAGGATTAATGCTGAGGGATGACCAGAAAAGATTACTGGCATTTTGGGCACTCAAAGATGAAGCTTTGTTCTGGTGGGATTCGGTTATTGAGAATAATCCAGAAGGTGATATCACCTGGGATAGATTCAAAGTGATTTTCCTAGAAAGATTTACTCCTCCAGAAGCAATTGAGCGATTATGTGATGAATTCTCTTATCTGATACAAAGAGATATGACCATTCCAGAATATCATAAGAAATTCAATGAACTTTCTCACTTTGCTCCCCATCTAATTCAAAATACGAAGAGAAAGAATCTGATATTTATTAACGGGCTTCAAAGGAAATACCAGAATAAAGTGATGGGGCATGTGAAGCTTCCTTTTTCAGAAATGATTTATATGACTTATCAGTACGAAGATCTAGACAAGAAAGGTATGTTACGCTACGAAGAGGAGGTCAGTTTTAGTAATAAAGTTGAGTCTGAAACTGATCGTCCTGAGGCCAGTACGATGTCTAAGGTGAGCAAGAAGCCCAAGGACAATCAGAAAAGGGCCAGATCTGAGAAAGAACCAGTAACAACTGCCATATGCAATAACTGCCACAAGCAAGGGCATTTGCAAGGAAAATGCAAATCTTTAAAGAAGCAAAGAAAGGAAGGATCTTAATCTAATAAAAGGGTTCATGAGGTCAGAGGATGCCATAAGTGCCACCAGGCCGGTCATATTGCGAAAAATTGCTGGCTGTTAAAAAAGACCCAAGAGGCTCAGGTAAATGAACTAGCAGAAACTTCTGAGCCCTCAGCTAGTCAGGAAAGGCCGTATGTTTTAGAACGCACGCTAACTGTCAAAGATATTCCAGTTAAAGTACTGTTTGACACCGGCGCGTCGCGAAGCTTTGTTGCAAAGAATGCAGTTAAGAAGCTGGATTTGAATTTGAAGAAGCTCAAGGAACCAATGACTGTCCAAAATCCGGTCGGGGGTTCCATCGATCTCAGTTGGGATTGTGGAGTGCCGGTTTCCTTTTCTCGTTATTGGTTCCCTACAATCGCGGTCGTCATGAATTTTACAGAGTTTGATCTTATGTTGGAGTTAGACTGGTTGACCAAGTATGAAGCTGAGGTTAAATGCGCCGACAGAGTCGTTAAGGCAAAGATAAAATCAGGTGATTATATAACCATTCCCTGTGAAGGTCAGAATGCTAATAGAAAAGACTTCTGGGCAGCCTTGGATGTTTCTCCTGCTCAAATAGAAAATATCCCTGAAGTCACATAGAATATTCCCGACCTCGTAAAAGATATTCCTGTCGTCAAGAATTATGCGGATGTGTTTGAAGAAGTTGTTCGCTTACCTCCGCAGAGAGAAATAGATTTCAAGATCGCTTTGATTCTGAATGCAAGGCCGGTAGTTCACGCTATTCGAAGAATGTCCTTGAAAAAGAAAGAGGAATTAGACCATCAAACACGACAGCTCGTTTGGAAGGGTCTGATCAGGCCTATTTTCTCTGATTGGGGTACAGCAGTGGTGTTTGTCCCAAAATCTGATGGTACTCTACGGCTATGTGTGGATTATCGTGATTTGAACAAGCAGACAATAAAGAACAAATATCCATTGCCGCGAATCGATGATTTATTGCATCGTCTGAATGGAGCACAAGTATTCTCAAGGATGGACCTAGCTACAGGCTTCCATCAGCTTCGAATTGCCGAAGAGTGTGTTCCTATGACAGCATTCAGAGGTCCAGACTTATTCTATGAGTGGTTAGTAATGCCGTTTGGCTTATGTAACGCTCCAGCATACTTCGTCGATCTGATGAATAGAGTGTTCAGAGGGGTTTTGAATAAATTTGTTCTGGTTTTTATTGACGATATTCTAATCTTCTCTAAATCAAAGGCCGAACATGAAAAGCATTTGGAACAGGTTCTGGAGATCCTCAGAAGGAATGTATTAAAAGCCAAACTATCCAAATGTATATTCTGGCAAGATGAATTGAAATTTCTAGGCCATGTCGTATCGAAAGAAGGAATTGCTGTGGATCCAAGTAAAATCACGGCTATTCAAAACTGGAAACAGCCTAGTACTCCTACAGAAGTCCGTAGTTTTCTCGGATTGGCTAGTTATTACCGGAAGTTCGTTAAAAACTTTTTGAAGATATCTGGTCACGTAACGAAGCTTACAAAGAAGCACGCGAAATTCAAGTGGACTCCAGAATATGAGGAGGCTTTTGAAGAGCTAAAGTTAAGATTAACGACTTCTCCAGTGTTAACCATTATTGACGGCAATCAGGATTTAAAAGTCTGGACAGATGCTTCTAGAGAAGGCCTTGGCGCAGTGTTAATGCAAAGAGGTCAAGTGATTGCGTATGCTAGCCGTCAATTGAAGCCACACGAGTAAAACTACGTCACTCATGATCTTGAGTTGTTGGCTATAGTATTCTCTTTGAAAATCTGGAGGCACTATCTTCTGGGTGAGAAATTTGAACTGTATACAGATCATCTATCGCTAAAGTATCTGTTCACCCAGAAAGACTTGAATCTAAGGCAGCAACGTTGGCTAGAGTTCCTTGCAGCATATGATTTTGAAATTCTATACACTCCAGGGAAAGCCAATGTCGTGGCCGATGCGTTAAGTAGAAAGAATGTTATGATCGCCAGTTTTATCATTGCGACTTCTTTGATTGACAAGATATCGGCTCTCAAAAAAGACGACCAATTTATTGAAGGAATGAGTCAGCGAATTCGTGAAGGCAATGCTTCGGATTTCCAGCTCGATAGCGAAGGGATTCTGAGGTTACAAGGACGAATTTGTGTTCCAGAAATTCCTGAACTCAGAAGAGATGTGCTTGATGAATGCCACAAATCTAAGCTCAGTATCCATCCGGGTGTGAGTAAAATGTATAACGATATCAAACGAACATTCTGGTGGAAGTCGTTAAAAAGAGACGTCTCGATATATGTTAGTCGATGCCCTACTTGCCAACTGGTCAAGAGCGACCAACAGAAACTGGCTGGATTGTTACAACCGCTAGAAGTTCCAGGTTGGAAGTGGGAACATATTTCCATGGACTTCATAGATGGTTTGCCCAAAACCAGAAAAGGAAATGACAGTATTTGGGTGATCGTAGATCGCTTCACGAAGACCGCCCATTTCATACCTGTCAGATCAAACAGGACTGCACAGAGTTTGGCGCAGATATACTTCAAGGAAATTGTTAGACTACATGGAGTGCCGCTCAGTATAGTCAGTGATAGAGACCCAATATTTACTAGCAAATTCTGGGAGGCATTTCAAGTAGAACTGGGAACAAAGCTGAACTTGAGCACCGCCTATCATCCTCAGACAGATGGTTAAATGGAGAGGGTGAATCATATACTAGAAGATCTATTGCGGGCTTGTGTTCTAGATTTCGGTGGATCATGGGAAGACCATCTGCATTTGGCTGAATTCTCATATAACAACAGCTACCAAGCGAGCCTGACAATGTCGCCATTCGAAGCATTGTATGGTAGACCGTGCCGATCCCTTTCTTGTTGGGTCGAACCTGGTAACAGACTCGTGTTAGGGCCTGATATGATCCGAGAGGCTGCCGACAAAGTTGATTTCGTTAAGAAACGATAACTCGCCGCTCAAAGCCGACAAAAGAGCTATGCCGATAGGAGAAGAAGAGATATATCATTTGCTGTTGGCGACTATGTATATTTGAAAGTATCGCCGATAAGAGGAGTTATCCGGTTCGGTAAAACTGGGAAGTTGGTGCCCAAATTCATTGGTCTGTTTCCTATTCTTGAACGGATCGGAACGCTCACTTATAGGGTTAAATTGCCTGATTGGTTGCCTGAAGTGCATGATGTATTTCACATATCTCAACTTCGAAAGCACGTTCATGATCCAGACTTGATCGTGGAAGAAGCAGCTCAACAGGATATTGAAATTACTCCAGAATTAGCTGTGAGAAGAGAGCCGCTCAAGATTATCGGCAAAGAAACCAAAGAGCTGAGGAAAAAGAAGGTTCACTAAGTCAAAGTGCAATGGAGTGGAGATCCGCGAGATTGTACTTGGGAAACTGAGGAGAGCATTCAGAAAGCCTATCCTAAGTGTCGAGTAGATATCTCTGATTGACTCCGGTGCAAGGTACATTAGGCTATTTTGAAATTTCCAATTAGTCCTCTACTCTGTTGATATTTTCTTTCCATGGATGTGCACTTTTAATTCTATAGTCTGAATGATTTTAAAGAAATATAGATATTGATTAGCATATTGTTGAAAAGTTAAAAACAATTTGATTGTTGTTTGTGTTGTGTGATAGCAGATTTGATTAATTAAATTATTAAAAAGATAGTTAATTTAATCAGTAATAGAATGAATGGTAGAATTTATTCGATTAAATCACACATTGAACTGATTAGAAAATAGATAGAAATATATACTTGTGCATTATATATGTTTGAACAGGTAATTGGATAGCTGTTGAGTAAAGAATTTATTTGCATGCCCGACAAATAGGTAAACCGTAATGAGTAAGATGCGAAATATTATTATATCGACTCCTGTGAATGCCTTTGGATGCGGAGTGCCGGTTATTCTGTGTGTAATAATAAACGTCGCCATAGGATAGTAACAATTAATTTTGAACTACATTACATGGCATACTTCTGGATGATAGGCATACTTCATCATATACCACATAAGCATTTGGAGCTTGTGTGACGAGGTGGAAGATTTACCATACGAGCGAGAGGCTTGTATGGCAATGACTATATTTTACAGGTTGAACTGACGACTGATATGACCATATAAAATTGTAACGATAAATTGCCAGATTAATAAAAACCCCATACGGGTCTGGAGTTGACAATAATCACGTCTCTCTAGTCATTAAATACGGCACATGGATTATTTACTTCCCACACGGGACGAGGTGACGAGGATTTATCCTCTGGAGCAATTAAAATACACACTCCCTCAGGCTTTGACAGGGTAACGAGAATGTATTCTCTGGAGTTATAATCTATACACGCTCCCCTGTAAACACCAGAATATATCACTATAAATATGTGTATGCTTTATAGGATTTATTGGGTACCTAATACGGCCCAATAAATTTCCAAATCACTCCCCGTACAAAGGAGGTTATGGCGAAATTTTTCAAAAATTCCGGGTGTTAGCCAAATTTTTGAAGAATTTGAAAATTCTCAGAAACTGAAAAGTTGGAGAATGGAAGCCAGATTGAACGTAGAGTTGATTAATCAAACCACTTTCGACTTTGTTCCTTTTCGGGGACGAAAAGTTTTAAGTGGGGGAGATTGTAACGACCCGGAAAATCTGAACCAATTTAAAATTTTTAAATTGGCTAAAATAATGGATTTTAAATATTTAAAATGAATATTTTAAATAATACCAATGAAAAGTAAGTTTGAATTGACATTTGAAAACGAAAATAATTAATTTGAATTATAAACAAGGCCTGAAATGGCGCGGTAGTTTCAAAATTTGAATTCAAACTTTGACTGACTGTACCGGGTGCAAAACAAAACGGATTTCAGTGAAACCAAAAATATATAAATCTGTTAGTGAATACCTTTCTAACGAATCTGAAAAATCGAAGTTTCATAGCGGGAAGCAAAAGTTATGGCCAAATGAATTTTCTGAAAGATCGCTATGGAATTTATATAGCCCGTTGAAAATGGCTGTTTTGCAAACGACCTCGGAATTCGACGAAACCACTTTTGTTGGATCCGGGATGTGAAGATATTACTAGGTTTCAAATTTCATAAATTTTGAAGCTAGTATGTGAGCGTGGCAATGGAAAACGTGTTTTGGTCAATTACAGTTAAATTGGATCGACCAGAAATGGGCCATTTTTCAAACAGTCTCAGAATTCAACGAAACTAGTTTTGTTGGGACCGTATCGTCAAAACATAGCTAGATTTATTTTTCAGGAATTTTTCGAATCAGTTTGTGGCCCTGGCAAATTGAAATGTACGTTCAATTCGAATATTGAATGTTATATATTTTAAATTGAAGGAAAACTGACTGAAACAGTCGAATGGGCCTACGAAACATATCCCATTGTGTTCGGAATGGGGGTAAAACGCTAGGGATGACAGTCTTTGGGTTCAGATTGGAGGTCGTGTTAGAAAACCCACTTTTAAAAGCCCCGGCCTATCAAATTATTCCTTTCATAATTTTAAAAATATAAAAAAATCGAAAACCCCTTTTTCTCCCTCTAATTAATGGCGCCTGCCGTTCAAACTTTCAAACCCAATTTCCGACCGCCTCCTCCACTTTCAGCCCCTCCGCCATTTAGGGTTTTTGTCCAGCTCTCCTTCCTCTTCAGATCCGACCAGGTCTCAGCCACCATCGTCGAGCGGTCGAGGAGATCGAGCCCCTTGAAGTCACGTCGCGTCGGCCTCGTTTTCTCTCTCCAGGGTGGTTCGAACCCAATGCCACCACCAGGCATGGGTAGCCTGCTCCTAGGCCTTCGTCGTCGTATAACCTGATCTGAACCTCGATCTACGGATTTGAAGTTAAATGAAGACCTAGATTTGAACAATTTGGCAAGGTAACGGTAGTGAACAACTTGAATAGTTTATAACATTTAAAAGTGTTGCTATTTTAGATTATCGAATAAAAATCATATCTTTTTGCTATGTTGTCGAAATTCAGTGAAACAAGAGACACTGGTCCCGTGTGGACGTCTTCTAAATTCTAGGAGAGACCGCATATTTTTCTGAGCCTTCTGCTATTTTTGGTGGAGTGGAACACAATGTGAGATTTCTAAATTATAAACGATATGGAAAACGACGATGTATAAATTATATAGTCGATGTATGGGTTATATAAGCGTTGTACACCTCATGTATAAGCGTTGTACAAGTTGTACGTTCGATGTATAAGTTATATATGCGTTGTAAAAATTATATATGTGTTGAATAGAAGTGAAATGCTTATATATATATATATATATACACGCCCCTCGTCCACAAACCATGGACGATATTTATTGGTTGTGATTGGTGTGAGAATTGGTTGATTACGAATGGTTGATTAGAATTGTTTGTGGTTGAAATTGATTGATTGTGATTGAAAAATACCCGTTTGTGGTTGAGAAATATTTGGTGGAAACCACATAGGATTAGTTTATGGAAATGGAAAAAAATATACATGCCGCCTGCGTGCGAACTAGATGCATGATTCCCCATTGTCAAAAGCTGCGAGGCTTTAAGGTAGAGCGAGGAGTCGTACTAGGGACGGTCCCGGTTTTAACTACCCTGCCGTTATGCTGCCGAAATTTTGAATAATATTCATGTGTTAGAATTATTTTCCTGTGATGAAACTATATTCGTCTGTTGAATAGAAAACCTTCATGTGTTGAATCAATATTCATTCATTGAATTGAAATTCATGTGTTGAATGGTATTCGTGTTTTAAATAAATTGTTTTAACAATAAAGATCACATTTTACCTTATATATATAAACTATAGAAAACCTTCATGTGTTCAATCGATATTCATTCATTGAATTGAAATTCATGTGTTGAATGGTATTCGTGTTTTAAATAAATTGTTTTAACAATAAAGATCACATTTTATCCTATATATATAAACTATAGAAAACCTTCATGTGTTGAATCGATATTCATTCGTTGAATTGAAAATTCATGTGTTGAATGGTATTCGTGTTTTAAATATAAAAATCACCTTTTTATCAATATATATATAAACTATAGAAAACCTTCATGTGTTGAATCGATATTCATTCGTTGAATTGAAATTCATGTGCTGAATGGTATTCGTGTTTTAAATAAATTGTTTTAACAATAAAGATCACATTTTACCCTATATATATAAACTATAGAAAACCTTCATGTGTTGAATCGATATTCATTCGTTGAATTGAAATTCATGTGTTGAATGGTATTCATATTTTGAAAGAAATTGTTTTATAATAAAAATCCTATTTTTATCATCAATATGAACTATATAAAATAATCTTGTTTTGAAATAAATTGTTTATAATAAAAATCCTATTTTTATCACCTATATTAACTATATAAAATAGTCGGGTTTTGAAATAAATCGTTTTACAATAAAAATCACATTTTTACTATATACATGAATTGTTAAAAATAGTGAAGTGTTGAAATAGAAGACAGTTAGATAAAAATATCATTTTTATCAAATGTATGAAAAGAATATAGTTTTGAAATAGAAGAATCGATATATATATATATATATATATATATATAAATAGAATTGAAATATATCGAATAACGAAGCTGCGGTTCGTATTTTGAAACCGTGATTTCAAACGATTAGTGCGAGAGATCCGACCATCGGATTTTCCCGAAACTGCAACCGTTGGGTTCGCTTTGGAAATATCTTTCCAACGGCACCAACTTTGTAAAAATCCATCAGTTGCATGGTGTGAATTGCCTGTGTGACAGGCTAAGATGTAGAGATCAGGGCTTCTGTTGAAAAGCAAAGTCTTGTGATTGATGATCAAAGCACCGCCTGCATGCCGTAGCTTTGTGTATAACGTGAATTCGCAAACCTCACACCCCGGTATGAACCAGAAACGGGAGAAGGACCTCAGGGAGGGCTTGCGTTTCTTTCTAGCTAGGAGTTGTGTCAGTGTTTTTACACGGCCTGACATTTTACTTATGTGGATGATGGATAGCGAGGCGCCTCGGATATATCGGTCGATCCGGGACCGATGGAGTCATTCGTTGGCTCATTGACGCCCCATAGGGCGGGGAAACGTAGTGTTCAGGCATAATAATCCACATCGTTGGACCGGCCCTGACGATCCAAGGGCCCACCTGAGTCTGGGTCCTGAGACACGGGCTAGAGCGTCTCGAATTCGGTAAGGACTCTCTTTTGCCTTGGTTCATGACGGAAATCCAATTTCCAAATACGTGACTGTGCGGTTTTGATTGTATACCTATATTTGGCGACATAGTGGCATGGGACGCTCATGTCGTCTATGATTGATAGTTATGATTTGAAATTGTTTTTGAAACATATAAACACTAGTAGTAATATCAAATGCTTTTGTTTTATTCGTATCAAACATATCTTGGCCATTATAAGGTAAAAACTCTATCCTCCGGTTTGCGTTGCATTGTGTGATGGGAACTAAGTCTTATAATGGCTTCATTTTTATAAAAAGCATTGCGATGTTAAAAGAAAGATTTGTTTTTAAAGCACTGGCAATCCAATGGAGTAAACCCGTTCCACGAAAGTGGCGTGGTCCTGTGATTGGCCATATTTTAAATGTGTTGGGTAGATTTCTTATACTAGTCCCATGACTGACTCGTAGTTTGTTTCACTTGCAAACTCGGGTGCCCCTCTTTCTACACGGGCAGCCTTGTATTCAGGTTTTAGTTGGCTCTTTCTGGATAGCTAAGGCTGAAGATGGATTCTATTATTTATCTCTTTTTATGCTGTTCAGCTCCTATTGTACATATTATGTTTGTTTTCCGCTGTAGACATTTATCTATAGCTGAACTGTATTTGTACTAAGTATGATCCTGTATACTGTGTAACTCTGATGATTACGTTTATCCAGTGTATTATTTGTTCATTATCTGGTGTATTTATTTAATTTTATTCTGCTATTATCTGTTTCTGTGTTATATTCCAAAGATTACCCTTGTCACCGTCAGTACGGGATTTGGGGTCGTTACAACAAGGTCCTACTGCCTAACCCTTAATCTGAAATACCAAAATTTCGGATATTAACACATGGAATCTTTTTCTTTTTCAAAATATATTGTACACTTTTCACTCTGGTCACTCGTGGACCTATTGTTCTTAAATTTCCATAACCATTTCCTTAGTGTACAAAACTGATATCGTAACTTTCTCCATGTGTTTCTTTACTTTATTAGTGGGTTCCTCTATGGATCTAGGTATTATATATATAATATATTTATATTTTGAAAATACAAATACACTCACTCACTATCTATATAAGGATCCTAAACCTAAGCTCTAATACCAGATGTAACAACCTAAGTTACATCGGTCCTGAATTTTTTGCAAAATGCTAAAAATCTAAGTCCATTGAAACTAGAGTTGTTTTTTTTGGTATCCTGCAAAAAGGCAAATATAAAACATATCATATTTCACAATAATATATCTCACAACGGAACGAATAAAATATAATAGTAAGTAAATACTTACCATAATAATGACACTGTCTGAAAAGTGTCTCTAAGTTGTATAATCTCTGTCATATGTCTAACATGCGGGTTTGTCATGAGGAGGGGGTTAGAACAAAAGTTTTGGTGAATGGACAAATTATACTTTCTATAAATAACACTGCATATATTGTTCTATCACTGGTTTGCCTTTATTAAATTATTTGGCTTTACTACACATTACACTTCAGGTTTCATGCATAAACTTTACCCATCTACTTCCATGTAAATTAACCTAATAAATCATTTATATGTAGCTATATGCCCCTCATCTCATGGTACTCCCCGTATTACCCTTTTTGAGTGGTCTCCATCGCCGCACTGCAAATATGCACAAAACCTCCATCGCCATGATACGAAAACATATTAGACACATATTCTCTATTGCTATGCTATGAAAGCATACTAATCCTCTATTAATGCTCTACGAAAGCACCCTAATCCTAAGTTCCCCTACAGAACTTAGTCGAGGGATTTTTACATCTGTAAATGGCGGGTTCATTAGGCCTACAATGCAGATATCCATAGATTGGTCTGTCTCTTTTCTCGATGGCTATGGCCCCGCTCGCCCCCTCAACTAATGAAAGACCATTAAAAGAGTTAAGTGGTCATCACCCTAACAAACAATCTAAGCATCCAATTTGGCATTTTCCCTCATTTAATGTCCCGATAGTGAAAGATCAATGGCCAATTGGTTTAGCATCATGTTTTCTCTACTCGCTTTGATTGTAATGACAGGTATCTATTGTATCTAACAATTCTATGATTTTTGTTTGATGATAACAAACATATATTTAATATTATAAATGTGTTTACAATTGTACTATTCTACTATATCACGGACATAAGTAAATATTTATATTCAAATAAAATACTACTACACAAGAATTTAAATATTCAAATAGTATTTTATAAAAATATAATATTTTATTTCTACATTTGAATAGTACAGTTTTATAACTCCACTATTTGTATATTTCACTGAAATACAGTACATTCACATTCATTTTCATATACACAGTTCCTCACTATAGCACTTAGTCACTCAAGTTATATTTCATTTACAGACTCAGTTATACAAATACACACTAGTTCACTCACTCACTCATATACATTCTTTTTCACACTATTGTCTTCTTCTTGCTTTTTTGCCAGTCCAGTCTTCGGTTTACCTGTCACAGGAACACAAACGGCAAACTAGAACAAAAATATTTTAAATTCTAGTAGATACAATTTTATTTTAAAATTTATTTGCCTCGGAATTTTGGTGTTTTTCTCATCATTTTTCATGACTGATCTGATATATATTTATATCCATCTGTGTCTAGACTGCTTGTGATATTCACAGTGAATTCTCTGTAAATACGACATAGTAGACATCATCTGTAGTGCTCACATATATATATTCTACATGTGCACTATACACGTATATACACATATTTTCTATGTAGGGACAATATGGTCAAAACATCGTAAATGGACACGAACCAAGATTTTCAACACAAGTGACAATGCATATATGAAGTTACCCATATATAAAAACATATATATACACACACACACACACACATATGTGCATATATACATATTTGTATAAACATGGCAGCATGTATATACGCAACATGGGCCAAGATGACAAAGCAGCATAGTGCACACAAGGGACATACACAAGTATAGCCGAGCAAAACTGCAAGCCAACATGCACAACAATGGTACACACAGCATGGACCAAAGGTCACAAGAATGGTGCAAAATATGGTGCAACCCATGTACACATATGATTCGAGCAGAAATGAAGAATAAGCATAGCAGCATAGGATATCATGCTCAAATATAATTCAGGCTAGCCAAAAGTGCAAGTCTAAGTGAAACAACCAAGTTTTCATATGTACATGCCAAAGAAAAAGTTTCAAGTGCAAACTCAAATTTGGTATGGTACGGTGAAGCAATTCAGCAAGGTGCAAAATTCAAATATATCCCAATATGGCAGTCCATGTGACATGTATAATTGTATATGGTGTAGCATTTATTCATAATCAAGTGGAATATGCTCAACAACAAATGAACCAGCAAGGGATCATCAACATACTAGCAAAACTGAAATGAGCATGTCAAAGCTCAAGAGCAAGTAAAAGGAAACCAAGCAACAATGAGTCAACATAAGTCAAACAACTCATGCCAAATTCAGGTTATACAAGGTGATAAAGAAATGCAAATATGGAAACTCATCAAGTTCACGCACAAGAAAGCAAACAGCCGAAATAATTCAACAATGAGCTTTTTTTATGCTCAAGTATATTTCTAGAAATAAAAATGCATTCACATTGCAAGATGTCTTCCATAAATACTCAGGGTGAATGTGCTATCAAAGAAAATCAATTCGAGATGCAAACTTGTTTCTAGAAATTGAACAAGGATTATTCATGGTATGGAAACATTTTTTAGCGAACAAATATAGGACACAATGTTTTTGGCAAGTTTTCAATCAAGATTTTTTTTTAAGCAAGTGCAGAAATTGATTTCCAAAAAATTAACAAATAATTTTGTGCAAGTTATCAATTCAGTTGTTTTAGAAATCAATCATTTTTTCATGGCAATGTAATGGCCCGAAAATCCGCAATATCAGAGTTTACTATATATATATCATACGTCCAAACCTAATATCACGAAAATATGAATCATTTTTTTTAGAAGAATAAGATAGAAGAAGAACATAAATAACAACATAGAATCTCACATCGCAGCGGAACAAAATATAATATATCATATCTTTGAAATACAAAATCTTAACTGTATAACATACACTTATCATAGTACAACACTTACAACACAGCGGAAACAAACTCTATATAACTAACGCTGAAGCCTCCTGCTCCAAGCTCCTTTAGATAGATCTGTAAAATCCTGAACTACTTGACTGCCCATACAAATTTAGGCACCCAAGAGTTTAGGAAGAACAAAACAAAATAAACTCCAGGTCAGTCATGGGACTGGTATGAGTAAACAGTTTAAAACAGTTTCAGAAAACTAAATGATATCTCATAAGACCATGCCGTATAACACGGAACGGGTTATTCCCTTATGAGAATCCAAATACTTGATTTAACTTTCAAAATCCCTTTGAAAGGAACGATAATCTTTATATCAAAACTCTTTTGATATTATAATAATGTCTAAATCAAGTAAATAACAATCTAGTGGAACGTTTGCATCTCACATTCCACATATATAATATACAATCATAAACCGCGGGCTCTTATTGGATATTGGATTCCGACTATGACAAGGTATGGAACCACCTGCCGCTGGCATATCTCTAGAGGAGAATTCACCGAGTTCAACAATAACATCTTGCAACTCAGCCACACATGACCGACCACTCATTTCGCTTGAGTGTATCGAATGTATATCACCAACGGTTGGGATCAGCAACCGTTTCCCAAATGGGACAGCATCGAATAGAATAAGGAATTAAACGAATCTCTAGATAGGTGATGATACACCCTAATGGGAGCTACCCACATAGCCATGCTGCCTACCCGATTTTTGTCATTTCCCGGTTGTTGAGGCCAGAGGCTACGCTTTACTTCTCTCATTGATAACACAATTTCTTTGAATGCCACATTATCAGATCCGTTAATCATTAATTAGTTTACACAAATATTCTGGATGTTATGCTAAGGGAATAAATTCGTTGCAACTATATATATTTATACAGACCAACCCAATCGATCATTTGAAATATTTTGTCAGACATTCGTCCATATATGTTCGTTCTGGGACTGAACGAAACCGAAGGCACTATTCAGTACATCCATCCTAGGCAATCTCTACCTAGGACTTATACAACAGCCCTTGCACTCCACTCCATCTTCAATTATCTTTGAATAATCTGATTCGCAACGCTTATGCCAATACGGAGTGGTTCTCGGATAATAATCCAACCGGCCTCTCCATATTGACAACGATGGTCAAAAACTTCGATAGTCTGTGATTTAACTATCGAATAAAAACAAGTGTTTCGATAGTCGATGATTTAACTATCGAAGAAAACAAGTGTTCATCCAATTATCAAACAATCACTAGGCTTTTTAATTAATATTTCATTAATTAAATCTCTTCTCCATTTCTTTACCAATATTTGTTAACCAAATATTTTCAATGACCAAATTGGCCTTTTACGCAATTTGGAAAACATTTCCGAATATAGCCTTCCTTTATTTTCTAAACTTTAGAAAATATGTGCTATTCATAATTGGGAAATATTCCAATTACTTATCTCTTTTCCGATCCCGTTTATTTCTATACTTAGGAAATATTTATCATTCTATTTCCAAGCTTACATTTATTTGGGTTAAAGTGGATGTTGTGTAGAACATCGTTACGACAACCCAAATACTATATTCAACTAACTCTTATTCAACATTGATCTTCGAGCCTGAAATCTTACTATTTATTTGTTAATGTTGAAATCAATCAAGTTGGGGTATAACTACCTCTCAGACCTTGACTGAATAACATTTATAACGTCAAAACAGATAGGACTACTTACTCGAATAATCAATACCATACAACTAATTCTTCACCTTTAAACACATATAAACTTTCTCTTTCTATTCTTACTAGATTTTATTCTTATACTTCCTTTTTGATTATACTATTCTATTTCTAAGTTCGTTTACTTATCGACTTCTATATATATTGATATATAGATTTCTAGTTAACAAACTTCTTATAAATATTCTAACTCCTTAAATTCCCGGAAAATTTCCCCATAACCTCCTTTGTACCGGGAGCATCGATATATTTCAAATAGCCTCCCATGGCCCTCACCAATCCAAAAGAAATAGAAAAAGCCAAGCGGCTAGCCGATACGGCGCATAAAATCTCATATGGAAATTAAATGTGTACCTTTTGTCGGGCACACTATTTATATACCTTTATCAACCTTATCCCATACCTGTCTCCTGTATATCTATACCTGTCCAATTTATTTCAACTTCATACACTCGTTTTGACTCAACTCGTTAAATTAACTCTTTAACTAACTCTTTGCCTATTTCACTTGTATATTTGAATATAACATGTTTCAAATATATTTCAACTTACTCATAACTAGTTGAATTCCATTTTCCAACTCAGGTTTCATTTTCGATTCGAATATGAAGTCACAAGTTAAATTTACTTATTCAAAGTCAACTTGATTCATTCGTTTTAACTTAATTCACTAATCAGTTTTCTAATTAACTCTTTAGTCTATTTCACTTTTATATTTGAATATAACATGTTCAAATATATTTTAACTTGCTTATCAACTAATTGAATTCAAATTTCAATGTAAGTTCTATATTCGATTTCGAATATACATTTACAAATCCAATTCACCTTTCAAAGTTCGACTTCAATTCAAAACTCGATTAACTAATTTCTCTTTGACTTAGTTAATTCTATTTAATAATCAAAATATGATTATTGTTTCAAAAATCATTTTACTTACTACACTTGAGTACCCATTTATTTTATAACTCAAGTCTAGATATTTCTAATGGACACTCAGATTTTATTTCCTTAAAAATCCTTATATTTATTTAAACAACCCTTATGGCTTTTAAACAGTTTCGGCGATGCACTTCTAAAAATTTGATTTTGACATATCTCAAAATCTATTCGACGAAATCCATATTTTTCTCTTCTATTAGGAAACTATTATCTAAATGGTCCTGACGGTTCTTGTTTCAAAGAATTCTGACTTAATTTGACTTCTATATACTCAATTGAAGTTCGAATCGCCAATTTACGAACTGCAGCGCTGCGGCGAGTTCGTTTTAATTATAATTAATATATAAACGTTTAAACTTCGTTTATATATAAATTCAACTCCATTTTGATATATTTTTATATATATCAAATCTATTTTTCCAATTCAACATAATATTTCCGATCTTCTAAAATTGTCGATTTTCCCTAATTCGGAAATAAATTTATTTATACTTCGATCTTCTATATTCAAATTCCATTTCAATTCTATTTGAATTCAATATTCAAATTCCATTTCAATTCTATTTGAATTCTATATATTCAAATTCCGTTTCAATTCTATTTGAATTCTATATTCAAATCCCATTTGAATTTCTATATTCAAATTCTATATTTAAATCCCATTTGAATTTCTATATTCAAATTCTATATTTAAATCCCATTTGAATTTCTATATTCAAATTCTATATTTAAATCCCATTTGAATTCTATATTCAAGTTCTATATTTGAATTCCCTTTATTTAAATTCCATTTCACTTTCTATATTCAAATCTATTTTCAAACTCCATTTGAATTTCTATATTCAAATCTATTTTCAAACTCCATAGTTTAAATTCCATTTGAATTCTATATTCAAATTCTATTGTTTAAATTCCATTTGAATTCTATATTCAAATTCTATAGTTTAAATTCCATTTGAATTCTATATTCAAATTCTATAGTTTAAATTCCATTTGAATTCTATATTCAGATTATATAGTTTAAATTCCATTTGAATTCTATATTCAAATTCTATAGTTTAAATTCCATTTGAATTCTCTATATTCAAATTCTATAGTTTGAATTCCATTTGAATTCTATGTTCAAATTCTATAGTTTAAATTCCATTTGAATTCTCTATATTCAATTTCTATTTGAATTTTCTCTATTCATTCTTTAAACAAGTCTCGATTTCAATTCCTTTTGAAATTGATATTTCTACTTTTGGAATATAGATTTCCCTTCTCAATTTCACACTTGTATTTTTATTTTTGAATTATCCAATGATAATTCTTTTCACTTCATTTATAAACTTTGTTTATAAAAGAATTATTTATAAACTTTGTTTATAAAGGAACTACTTGTTTTATTTATTTTAAAACAAGTTAATATTTTTATTCTACTCAAATTTCAAATTCTATTTCAAAAATAGAATTTTCCTTTTATATCTCAAATATCCTTTTCAGGATATTTTTATAAATTAACACTTAGGCCCAGTGATATTTAAACACCAAACAACCAATTATTTATTTCATATTTTCTAACACATCATATATGACAGTATATATGCAAACAAATAAACAAACAGATAATATATTTTTGAGGAATCCAGTTGGATTCCTCCAACCTGTTTTCCTGCATCCACAGACGTTAGTCAACATAGTAATACCCATCCTGCTTCGAGGCAGGATATCGCGGTATGAAGATCATCCACTAATATATATTTGTGGGGCGCATAGGGAAATCATCCGCTATGAAACTGCGGGCATCCGCTAATGAGACTGCGGGAACAATCCAATCATCAACCCAATATATATAATAGTCAACCCTAAATAACTAGTATATTTAAATCAACCAGAAAAATCCAAACAAGTAACAACAATTATTTTTAACGACATAAAAATAATTCTAATTAAGGTGAGTGAGATTTATTCAACGAAAATTCCATTTCGTCGAATGTCCGGCTTAACATTCTATATCGTCTTGCCTTTTCATCTACTTAAATGAAATCTTTTCCCTTATTGTCTCCGAAAATCACTCGATTAATTGATGAAATCAACTCAGGTCTTTGATCCATTTCTACTGCAAAAGGCTTTAAACCCTTGCTCCATCCACTCCGACATTTTCATCGAACACCCCACCACCATTACCAAAACTGTTCACCACCCCAATCCGAACTCAGTCATCACTGCTACCCCCTCCAAGCTTCGACCTCATACTACTGCAGACACTGACCAAGTCAGTTCGACTTTAGAACCCCACTGTCCAGTCAAGCAGCCACCTCAACGCCTTTCTCCAGTCAAAACGTCGGATCCACCAGACCTGATTCAACAACTCTCAAGCCCAAAAACCACCATTTCCTTCTTTGATTTCATCGGAGCGTCAGCCTGGGACCTGCGGTGAACCGTACTCTGAAATCCTGCTCAGTCACCATCGTACTTCCAAAAACTCTGAACGCATCACGATCGAATCCTCTCCTCCCTTGCTTTACTCACGATTAATGCGTCGAGCTCAGGGAACTGGGGGTTTTGAATCGCGATCCCCATTTCAACTTGCGAGACTCCCTAACGTCGATGTCGAGCTTCCAAGATCCCAGAGTTTCAAACGTGATTCGATTTTTGATTCGAATCCCCTTTTTATCATTCACGGAATTTGGAATCAAAGCAAGCTATTTTTTTCTGATTTCGACTGTGAGTTGATTTGAGGAAATGAGGAGTATCAGTTTTCTTTAGAGAGCTTACGGTTTTCATTTGATTTTGAAGTGGAGATTCATTTGTTTTTGGCTTATGTTCGATTTCCACAGAGATTTAAAGGGGAATGTGTGGTTCTAAAGTGAACAGCTAGGCCTTTATTTTGTAGAGTCAAGAAGAACAAGTGTTTTTTAAGTTTGGCCATATATTTTTCCTCCTTGTTGTCTGGTTTATGTCCACAAAACAAAGAAATTTATTTTGTTTAATTATTTTAGATCTGGTGTCCTTTAAATAAGAATACACCGTGATTTCCAAACTCCTTTTTAAACACAGTTATTGGCATTTATAGGGTAACACCCCTATTTCGGACACATTGGGATAGGTTACGAAGTCCAATTCGATCATCTACAGAAGATATTAATTTAAATCGATATAAATTAAATTTCAAACCATTAAATTCTTCGATAAAAATTTAATATTATTATTCTAATTTAAACAGGAGTTTGTATTGATTATCTGAACTGATTTCAGTTTTAACTTCGAATTCAGTTATTTGCTGATTCCTTATTTGATAATTTAATATATACGATATTAAATCAAAATCGATATTTAAATCGATAACATAAATATAAAAATTCATTTATATTATCAACTAGATATTTAAATCCATATTAAATATTTTAAAATTAACTTGACAGAAATCTGGGTCATTACAATCTTCCCCTCTTAAAAGAATTTCGTCCCCGAAATTAGTAAGGTAGGAAAAGTGCTACAAACCCATTAACCTTTCAAAATTCACTTATGTTGAAACTCTACACATTATATTGCAACAATTTTAGTTTTACCAAAACTTTTGGTTTCAAATAATCCAAATGATTTACAATCAACTCATTTACTTCGATTTATTTAACTTCTTAAGTTAAATTTAAATTCAAGAATTCAAATACCCGGGTTTTCATTTCAAGCCCTTTTGAAATCCCATACATTTATTTTCAATTCAAAACATTTGAATTTTAAACAAACTTTTTTTCCTTAAAAACTTTTCTAAGGTAGCAACCCATCACTTAGAAACTCGAAAATGAACACTGATGATGTTGCAGTCATCATCAGAATTATTTTCCAGTCACTGAAGTGAGTTCAGTGCTTAATTACTTTCAAAATCCATCCAAAAATGGTTTTATTCACAAATCCTTTCAAAACAAAGCACTATTGCTTTAATATACTTTGGAAAATATTTTCCTAACTTCCCAGGATTTTAAATTCTGGTTGGAATTCAATTTCAGTTTATCACATTTGTATATTTAATTTCTATACAAATTCTACTTGGTTATATATAACCATTTTATAATCTTATTTGATTATAATACCAACAACAAACTCATCCATATATAATAATTTTATAAAATTATTCCTTTTCTATTAAAATAGAATTTTGAGTAAAATTATTTCGTTTACCCATTTAAAACAATATCGTGTTGAATTCTCTGTTCAAGTGTTTATAAACTCCTATCGACATCGTGGCGTCCCACGATTCGATCAGAATTCATAATTCACTCAACAAACTAGTCAACACAATATAAAATAGTTTTTATATCAAATAAAAAATACGCTCTCTCGTATATATATACACTCAACTCATCCTAGGGTATTGCTGACCCTATCTAAAATGAGCACATAACACACAAGCCTAGGTATTCGCACAACCTAAGCTCTGATACCAACTGTAATGGCCCGAAAATCCGCAATATATGAGTTAACTATATATATCATACGTCCAACCCAAATATCACGAAATTATGAATCATTTTTTTAGAAGAAAAAGATAGAAGAAGAACAGAAATAACAACACAGAATCTCACATCGCAGCGGAAAAAAATATAATATATCATATCTTTGAAATACAAAATCTTAACTGTATAACGTATACTTATCAGAGTACAACACTTACAACACAACTCTATATAACTAACGCTGAAGCCTCCTGCTCCATGCTCCTTTAGATAGATCTGTGAAATCCAGAACTACTTGACTGCTCGTACAAATTTAGGAACCCAAGAGTTTAGGTAGAACAAAACAAAATAAACTCCGGGTCAGTCATGGGACTGGTATGAGTAAACAGTTTAAAACAGTTTCAGAAAACTAAATGATATCTCATAAGACCACGCCATATAACACGAAATGGGTTTTTCCCTTATGAGAATCCAAACACTTGATATAACCTTCAAAATCCCTTTGAAAGGAACGATAATCTTTATATCAAAACTCTTTTGATATTATAATAATGTCTAAATCAAGTAAATAACAATCTAGTGGAACGTTTGCATCTCACGTTCCACATATATAATATACAATCATAAACCGCGGGCTCTTATTGGATATTGGATTCCGACTATGACAAGGTATGGAACCACCTGCCGCTGGTGTATCTCTAGAGGAGAATACACCAAGTTCATCAAGAACATCTTGCAACTCAGCCACACATGACCGACCACTCATTTCGCTTGAGTGTATCGAATGTATATCACCAACGGTTGGGATCAGCAACCGTTTCCCGAATGGGACATCATCGAATAGAATAGGGAATTAAATGAATCTCTAGATAGGTGATGATACACACTAATGGGAACTACCCACATAGCCATGTTGCCTGCCCGATTTTTGTCATTTCCCGGTTGTTGAGGCCAGAGGCTACGCTTTACTTCTCTCATTGATAACACAATTTCTTTGAATGCCACATTATCAGATCCATTAATCATTAATTGGTTTACACAAATATTCTGGATGTTATTCTAAGGGAATAAATCCGTTGCAACCATATATATTTATACAGGCCAACCCATTCGATCATTGGAAATATTTTGTCAGACATTCATCCATATATGTTCGTTCTGGGACTGAACGAAACCGAAGGCACTATTCAGTACATCCATCCTAGGCAATCTCTACCTAGGACTTATACAACAGCCCTTGCACTCCACTACGTCTTCAATTATCTTTGAATAATCTAATTCGCAATGCTTATGCCAATACGGAGTGGTTCTCGGATAATAATCCAACCGGTCTCTCCATATTGACAACGATGGTCAAAAACTTTGATAGTCTGTGATTTAACTATCAAATAAAAACAAGTGTTTCGATAGTCGATGATTTAACTATCGAAGAAAACAAGTGTTCATCCAATTATCAAACAATCACTAGGCTTTTTAATTAATATTTCATTAATTAAATCTCTTCTCCATTTCTTTACCAATATTTGTTAACCAAATATTTTCAATAACCATATTGGCCTTTTACGCTATTTGGAAAACATTTCCGAATATCGCCTTCCTTTATTTTCTAAACTTTAGAAAATATATGCTATTCATAATTGGGAAATATTCCAATTACTTATCTCTTTTCCGATCCCGTTTATTTCTATACTTAGGAAATATTTATCATTCTATTTCCAAGATTACATTTATTTGGGTTAAAATGGATGTTGTGTAAAACATCGTTACGACAACCCAAATACTATATTCAACTAACTCTTATTCAACATTGATCTTCGAGCCTGAAATCTTACTATTTATTTGTTAATGTTGAAGTCAATCAAGTTGGGGTATAACTACCTCTCAGACCTTGACTGAATAACATTTATAACGTCAAAACAGATAAGACTACTTACTCGAATAATCAGTACCATACAATTAATTCTTCACCTTTAAAAACATATACACTTTCTCTTTCTATTCTTACTAGATTTTATTCTTATACTTCCTTTTTGATTATACTATTCTATTTCTAAGTTCGTTTCCTTATCGACTTCTATATATATTGATATATATATTTCTAGTTATCAAACTTCTTAAAAATATTCTAACTCCTTAAATTCCCGGAAAATTTCGCCATAACCTCCTTTGTACCGGGAGCATCGGGATATTTCAAATAGCCTCCCATGGCCCTCACCAATCCAAAAGAAAAAGAAAAAGCCAAGCGGCTAGCCGATACAGTGCATAAAATCTCATATGGAAATTAAACGTGTACCTTTTGTCGGGCACACTATTTATATACCTTCATCAACCTTATCCCATACCTGTCTCCTATATATCTATACCTGTCCAATTTATTTCAACTTCATACACTCGTTTTGACTCAACTCGTTAAATTAACTCTTTAACTAACTCTTTGCCTATTTCACTTGTATATTTGAATATAACATGTTTCAAATATATTTCAACTTACTCATAACTAGTTGAATTCAATTTTCCAACTCAGGTTTCATATTCGATTCGAATATGAAGTCATAAGTTAAATTTACTTATTCAAAGTCAACTTGATTCAATCGTTTTAACTTAATTCACTAATCAGTTTGCTAATTAACTCTTTAGTCCATTTCACTTTTATATTTGAATATAACATGTTCAAATATATTTTAACTTGCTTATCAACTAATTGAATTCAAATTTCAATGTAAGTTATGTATTTGATTTCGAATATACATTTACAAATCCAATTCACCTTTCAAAGTTCGACTTCAATTCAAAACTCGATTAACTAATTTCTCTTTGACTTAGTTAGTTCTATTCAATAATCAAAACATGATTATTGTTTCAAAAATCATTTTACTTACTACACTTGAGTTCCCATATATTTTATAACTCAAGTCTAGATTTTTCTAATGGACACTCAGATTTTATTTCCTTAAAAATCCTTATATTTATTTAAACAACCCTTATGGCTTTTAAACAATTTCAACGTTGCACTTCTAGAAATTTGATTTTGACATATCTCAAAATCTATTCGACGAAATCCAGATTTTTCTCTTCTATTAGAAAACTATTGTCTAACTGGTCCTGGCGGTTCTTGTTTCAAAGAATTCCGACTTAATTTGACTTCTATATACTCAATTGTAGTTCGAATCGCCAATTGACGAACTGCAGCGCTGCGTCGAGTTCGTTTTAATTATAAATATTATATAAACGTTTAAACTTCGTTTATATTTAAACTCAACTCCATTCTGATATATTTTTAGTATATATCAAATCTATTTTTCCAATTCAACATAATATTTCCAATCTTCTAAAATTGTCGATTTTCCCTAACTCGGAAATAAATTTATTTATACTTCGATCTTCTATATTCAAATTCCATTTCAATTCTATTAGAATTCAATATTCATATTCCATTTCAATTCCATTTCAATTCTATTTGAATTCTGTATACTCAAATTCCATTTCAATTCTATTTAAATTCTATATTTTTTGAATTTCTATATTCAAATTCTATATTTAAATCCCATTTAAATTTCTATATTCAAATTCTATATTTAAATCCCATTTGAATTTCTATATTCAAATTCTATATTTGAATTCCCTTTATTTAAATTCCATTTCACTTTCTATATTCAAATCTATTTTCAAACTCCATTTGAATTTCTATATTCAAATCTATTTTCAAACTCCATAGTTTAAATTCCATTTGAATTCTATATTCAAATTCTATTGTTTAAATTCCATTTGAATTCTATACTCAAATTCTATAGTTTAAATTCCATTTGAATTCTATATTCAAATTCTATAGTTTAAATTCCATCTGAATTCTATAGTTTAAATTCCATTTGAATTTTATATTCAAATTCTATAGTTTAAATTCCATTTGAATTCTCTATATTCAAATTCTATAGTTTAAATTCCATTTGAATTCTATATTCAAATTCTATAGTTTAAATTCCATTTGAATTCTCTATATTCAATTTCTATTTGAATTTTCTTTATTCATTCTTTAAACAAGTCTCGATTTCAATTCCTTTTGAAATCAATATTTCTACTTTTGGAAAATAGATTTCCCTTTTCAATTTCACACTTGTATTTTTATTTCTGAATTATCCAATGATAATTCTTTTCACTTCATTTTTAACCTTTGTTTATAAAAGAACTATTTATAAACTTTGTTTATAAAGGAACTACTTGTTTTATTTATTTTAAAACAAGTTAATATTTTTATTCTACTCAAATTTCAAATTCTATTTTAAAAATAGAATTTTCCTTTTAAATCTCAAATATCCTTTTCAGGATATTTTTATAAATTAACACTTAGGCCCAGTGATATTTAAACACCAAACAACCAATTATTCATTTCAGATTTTCTAACACATCATATATGACAGTATATATGCAAACAAATAAACAAACAGATAATATATTTTTGAGGAATCCAGTTGGATTCCTCCAACCTATTTTCCTGCATCCACAGACGTTAGTCAACATAGTAATACCCATCCTGCTTCGAGGCAGGATATCGCGGTATGAAGGTCATCCACTAATATATATTTGTGGGGCGCATAGGGAAATCATCCGCTATGAAACTGCGGACATCCGCTAATGAGACTGCGGAAACAATCCAATCATCAACCCAATATATATAATAGTCAACCCTAAATAACTAGTACATTTAAATCAACCAGAAAAATCCAAACAAGCGACAACAATTATTTTTAACGACATAAAAATAATTCTAATTAAGGTGAGTGAGATTTACTCACCGGAAATTCCATTTCGTCGAATATCCGGCATAACATTCTCTATCGTCTTGCCTTTTCATCTACTTGAATGAAATCTTTTCCCTTATTGTCTCCGAAAACCACTCGATTAATCGATGAAATCAACTCAGGTCTTTGATCCATTTCTACTGCAAAAAGCTTTAAACCCTTGCACTATCCACTTCGACATTTTCATCGAACACCCCACTACCATTACCAAAACTGTTCACCACCCCAATCCGAACTCAGTCATCACTGCTACCCCCTCCAAGCTTCGACCTCATACTACTGCAGACACTGACCAAGTCAGTTCGACCTCTAGAACCCCGCTATCTAGTCAAGCAGCCACCTCAACGCCTTTCTCCAGTCAAAACGTCGGATCCACCAGACCTGATTCAGCAACTCGCAAGCGCAAAAACCACCATTGCCTGCTTCGATTTCATCTGAGCGTCAACCTGGGACCTGCGGTGAACTGCACTCTGAAATCCTTCTCAGTCACCATCGTACTCCCAAAAACTCTGAATGCGTCACGATCGAGTCCTCTCCCCCCTTGCTTCACTCACGAGTGCTGCATCGAGCTTAGGGGACCGAGGGTTTTGAATCGCGATCCCCATTTCAACTCGCGAGACTCCCCAACGTCGATGTCGAGCTTCCAAGATCCCAGAGTTTCAAACGCGATTCGATTTTTGATTTGAATCCCCTTTGTATCATTCACGGAATTTGGAATCAAAGCACGTTGTTTTTTTCTGATTATGACTGTGAGTTGATTTAAAGGGGAAGGTGTGGTTCTAAAGTGAACAGCTAGGCCTTTATTTTGTGGAGTTGTGAAAACCCGTAACTTCCCCGTAAAGGAAAGAGCGGATAGTTCGAGAACAAACCACAACAGAACGCAGACGGAAGAACATTTCATTGTATAGTACAACAATACATCAGATTACAAGAATATACAGAGTATAAATGGATATTACATTCGATAAATATCAGAGATTTAAATTACATTTAAATACATCGCAGCGGAAAATAATACAATACACAACCGAAGGAGATATACGGATACAAAGCTTTCCGGATATCGTTCCAGCTGTAAACCAGGATCCTGTGAATATAAATCTGCAAAACCAAAACTACTAGCTGCCCGTGTCAAAATAAGGGCACCCAGAGTTTAGGTTAAAACAATAAACTCCAGGTCAGTCATGTGACTGGTGTGAGAACTAAAACAGTTATTAATTTTTATTTTTAATGTTAGGTAAATCAAGGGACCACGCCGTATAACACGGAACGGGTTTCCTCCCAAGATTACCAGTGCATAAAACAAACAGCGCAATGCTAAATAAGGAAAAATGAAGCTGTTATAAGACCCAGGTCCTATCACACAATGCAACGCAAGCCGGGGGATAGGGTTTTCCCTTATAACAGCCAAAGAATGCTTGATACGTTTAAAACAAATCATTTGATACTATTATAAGTGCATAGTGTATAAAACAACTTCAAATCATAAGTATCAATCATAGGCGGCATGGGTACCATATATCATGTCGCCATACTAGTTCTACAATTAAAACCGCAAAATCACGTATTGGGAAATTGGATTTCCATCTATGAACCGAGGCAAAAGATAGTCCTCAACCGATTCGAGACTCTCTAGCCCGAGCTTCAGGTCAGAGCTCGAGTGACCTTGGAGCGACAGGGCCGGTCCATCGATGTGGATTAAACTTAAATCCTGAACACTGCATTTCCTCGCCCTTTGGGGCGTAAGTCTGGTCCGTCTGCCGACCAGAATGCATCGGCCGAAACCGATATAACCGAGGCGCCTTGCAACAGCAACAACCACACAGGTGAAAAGTATATAAATGTCAGGGCTGGTAGGTCACTGACACCACCCTAGCTAGAAAGAAACGCATGCCCTCCCTGAGGTCCGTCTCCCGTTTTTGGTTCACAACCGGGGTGTGAGGCTCGCGAATTCACGTTACACAAAGTTGTGCCACATAGGCTGTGCTTTGATCATCACCACAAGACTTTGCTTTTCAACAGAAGCCTCGATCAATTGCCACTTAGGCATGCCACACAGGCAATTCACTCCATGCGTTTGATATCCATCAATATATAACCTCTGAGCTCGTACGTCTCAGAGAAGGGCGTTAAGCAAGGGAATAAATTCTCCACCGCCAAACAGATATATATTTAATAGAGATCAATCACACGGACTAAAATCCAATGTCAGACACACAGTCCATTTACAAGTTCATTCTGGGTCTGAACGAAACCGGAGGCACCTAGTACCCCGCATATCCATCGATCTCCAAGCACGTCTGGACGATCACCAACTGTTTCCATCTTCTTGGGTGTACAGCCCAATCAAGATCATCAGTAATCACCCAAACGACGTGAAGACCTCCGGTCTTCGACCATCGTCTTCATCTTCGACTTATCGTCGTATGGGTTATTCAGAATGGGATAAACCCGGTCTTTCCAAATAACTCGCGTATATTTTAAATAAGTGTTACACAAACACAACATACGCCTCATTCCAGTTCATCAGTCACTAACCGTAAATTAATCAAGAGAATAATTCCCCAAATATTAACCCCGAAGGCCGAAACCAACATCAGATCAATATCCAGAAAACCATTCTGCTTGGCTAACCGACAGTTAGTTTCTAAATTTCACATTCATAGGGAAAGGTTCCCATTAATTTTATCCAAGATAAATTCCTTGAATTTATTCTTTAATCATCTTTTGAATTTCGATTCAACTAGTCGGGGTTAACGAACCTTATCGAAGTAATCATTTGTTTTAATTTCCCAATCCCAACCTATTCATCCCATGAAGTAAAACTGGTTATATTTCATATCTAACACCACGGTGTTATCGGTAAATTCAATTACCCTTTCACGTACAAATCTAATTAAAGATTTAACTAACGCCTGGAGCAAAACTGGTGATACTCCATTTCGATTATTCCAATCTAATTAAAGATTCATTAAAACTCCACTTAGTTTTAATCTTTGACTGGGTTAAAGAATCAGTGTCATTTAAAACACAGTTCACGGTAAACCCAAAATCACCTTCCATTAATTATCGGGTTAAAGAACAAGTGTTATTTAAAACACTTTTCACGATAAACCCAAAAATCAATACTAATTCGATTCCAATTAAATATCATTTAATTGGTACACTTCATTAAATCTAAATAAAAAGATTTAATCTTTTCTCAACTGGGTTCAAGAACAGTGTTAGTGAAGACACCATTCACGACAAACCCAAATCACATTTGATATTAAACACAAGGCTCTGAATAGAAAATATACCGGCTTATATTCAATATCAAATTCTACGACTAACAAATATCGTATTGGAAATAACGATATATATATATATCTTTCAAATTCCCATAACAATATATGTATCGTCACGAAATCCAGCATCGAAATAATCCAAAGACAATTTTGATTCAAATCCATTCCAATATAATTATTGGAAATTCTGGTTATTTTCAAAACCATTTCTAATCCAGTTTATTTATTTTAAAAATAAATAGATTACTATTCTAGTTCAAAACTAGTTCATTTCGATAAAAATCTATTTTTATCTTTTCAAATATGGAGTTTTTCATCCCAAATCTTCACAAATCATTTCTTATGATTTCACACAAATTATTACTATTTTTAATGATTTTATCAAGGCCCGTACAGTCGATTTCCATCAACGGCCATCGAACTGCACTTACAACGACCTTTTTCAAATTTGATTTGGACATAATTCCAAATCCAACCGTTAGATTTCTAATTTCTAATATTCGTTAGAAAGCTCTTTTCGATACGAACCCAACGGCTCCGGTTTTAGGAGAATCCGACGGTCGGATCTCCCGCAATATCCGTTCGAAGTCAATGGTCGAAATTCGCGAACTGCCGCGGCACGGCGCGTTCTATTCAGGCCATTATATTATATATATAATATATATAATATATACTTTGTCGATTTCAATTCAAAACGTGCTTTATAAATCGTTTTAAATTCATTTTCAAAACGGTTTCAACTTCATATTCAATTTCAAATCAAAATTGAATATTCCAATATAAATTCGTTTTAAATTCATTTCAAATCGATTTCAATTCAAATTGATTTCTAATTCAATTTCAGTTCGTTTTCAATTCAATGTCAATTCGAATTCATTTCTATTCAATTTCAATTCGAATTCATTTCTATTCAAATTCATTTCAAAACGATTTCAATTCTATTTCAATTCTATTCGAATTTCGAACCATTTCAGTTTATTTCGAATTTCAAATCAATTCAATTAGATTCGAATTTCAATTCACTTTAATATTCACTTCAATTTGAATAAAATCGATATAAATATCGTTCACGTTAAAATGGCGTCAATCTATCAACGCGGCTTCATATATTTCGATTTTCAAATATTCTATTTCGAATATTTCTATTTCAAATATTTCTATTCAAATATTTCTTTTTCAAATATTTCTTTTTCAAATATTTCTTTTTTTCAAATATTTCTTTTTCAAATATTTCTATTTCGAAACTGGAATGAGGCCCAAAAAATTACCATATAATGTTAATTATATGGATTTTCTACAACACATGTATATATCAACAACGATGAATAATCAACCATCATCCAAAGTGCATTCTACACTGTATAAGCATCAAATATAAATATCCGACGCTTATAACAGCCTGTCAATCAATCGATTGACATACAACTAAACAATCGGGATTAGTGTACGTCAAATATCATCCCAATACTCGTGTGGGGTTTCAAGCAATCCAACACAGATTTTTTTATTTGTGCAGTTGGGCGATGTGTAAAATTTATCGTCCCAATCAATGTCCTTCAAATAGGTGTACATAAACAAACCGTCCGATTTGTAAATGAATATTTATTTATTCACATTCACGTTAAAAATTATATTTTTAACGATCAAACTATTTTATTCAACCTATGAATATTCTATTCGGTTCATTTATTAAATAAAATGTTATATTTATTTTTCTAACTTATTTTTAGAAAATTTCGGCGGCATAACGGCACGATACTAGAAACGGGACAAGGCCTAGCCTTATCCCCGGTCTAGTGAAGGCCCACGCCATTCACACATCAATCAAATCAATTTCATTTCACCAAACAATTCAATTCCAAACCAAATAATCTAACCAACTACACAACCAAACAATTAAACAAACAAGTCATCCATGGTCTGTGGATGACGGGTGTCGGGTGCTACTAAGCACCGTCTGCATCCTTGTATATATATAACTAGAAAAGAAATTGAAGAGTGAGAAATTCTCACCAAAGCTAATCCAAACGCCTCGACTCTTCTTATGTAGGAAATCTTCATCGTGTTCGCTCTTTGTCACTTTCGTCGCCCGTATTCTCTACATATATAAAAATCATATTTTTAATCTCTACATATATTAAAAATCATATTTTTAATCTCTCTATAATATAAAAATCATATTTTTATTCTCACCTCATATATAAAAATTTGATTTTTATTCTTCTTTCTTATATATAAAAATTCGATTTTTATACTGTTAGAAATTCGATCTTTCCACTGTTAAAAATTCGATCTTTCCACTATTAAAAATTCGTTCTTTCCACTATTAAAAATTCGTTCTTTCTTATATAAAAAAAATCAGTTTTTAAAGTTAACTAAATTCGGTTTTTAAACTTAACTAAATTCAGTTTTTAAACTTAACTACATTCAGTTTTTAAACTTAACAAAATCAACTTTCAAACTAAATTAAAAGTAAAAAAAAACTTACTGTCTCTTTCAGGGGGAGCGGATTCGCTGTTGTCGACAGAAGGGGGGAGGAAGCTGCTCGCGGGCGTCGCGGGCGAGGGGAAAGGTGGCGTGTCGGAGCTCTGGCGAAGTCGAAGGGGGGTGTGCAGTGAGGCTGGCGTCGGGGTTTGGGAGTGGGGCCAGTCGCGGCTTTTGAGATGAAGGAGGGGAGAGGGAAGATCGGAGCGAAGGGGGAGGATGTGGGGGGGGGGGGGTCGGCGGTGGCTCCGCCTGAAGCGGCGGTGAGGTAGTGCGATGGCTTCGTCGCCATCGATTTTGGGGATCGCAATTTTTAAGAGGGGGGTTGACTTCTGAGGTGGGAAAAGTAACGGGAAGGGGGGGTGTTGGTTATTTATATTCTATTTTAATTATTTATTAATTGATCCTCCAATTGTTTGCTTATTGATCCAAATTCAAAATCAAATCCAACGACTGTCGTCCCTAGCGTAATACCCCCATTCCGAACTCAATGGGATATGTATCGTGATCCCGTTTGGCTGTTTCGATCAGTTTTGATTTAAATTAAAATATAATCCTTTATATATCCAATTTAAACGCACATTTCAAATTACCGGGGCCACACACTAACTCGAAAAATTATAGAAAAATTATTTCTAGCTTCGTATTGTCGATACAGTCCTAACAATACTAGTTTCGTCAAATTCTGAGACCGTTTGAAAAATGGCCATTTTCCAGTCGATTAAAATCAACTGAAACTGGTCAAACGCGTTTTCCTTTGCCACGCTCACATATTGATTCGAAAAATTATGAAATTTGGAATCTAGCAATAATTTGACATCACGGATCCAACAAAATTGGTTTCGTCGAAATCCGAGGTCATTTGCAAAATTTCCACTTTTAAGGGCCAGAATTCTATAGCGACTATTCAGAATTTTCAACTGGACATATCTTTTGATTCCCGCTATGAAATCTTGATTTGTCGGATTCGTTGGAAAGATATTCACAATTAGATTCAAATATTTTTGGTTTAACTAAAATCCAGATTGTTTTGCACCCGGTACATTCAATTGAAGTTTGAAATCGAATTATCGAACTACCGCGCCATTTTCAATTCCTTTTATAATTATAAATAAATATTTATATTCTATCGTCGATTCGAATAAATATATACGTTCGAATTCTATTCATAATAAATTTATCGTCGATTTTATTTAAGATATTCATTTTAAACAATCAAAACTCGCTAAAATTGCCAAAATAAAAATTTTAAACTGGCCCAGATTTTCGGGTTGTTACAATCTACCCCACTTAAAACTTTTCGTCCCCGAAAAGGAACAAAGTCGAAAGTGGTTTGATTAATCAACTCTACGTTCGATCTGGCTTTCATTCTCCAAATTTTCAGTTTTTGAGAATTTTCAAAAATTTTAAAAATTTGGCTAACACCCTAAATTTTTGAAAAATTTCGCCATAACCTCCCCTGCACCGGGAGCCACGGGAAAATCCCGAAATTGCCATATAGGCCTTCTGATCTCAAAAAGAAAAAGAAAAAGCCAAGCGGCTAGCATTTAGGCTCATAAAATCATCATCACCCAAACAAAACAGTAAATTATATAGTAAACATGTACCTATTTGTCGGGCAAACAAATTTTATTCTCTGCTCTAGCCTCCTTGCTATGACCTGTTCAATGTAAGTACATGTATATGCAAGAAAATGCGACAAATTTTCAATACAATTCAATATTTGATACAATTAGGCGTAATGGTTCAAAATTATCAAACAAATAAACAAACAACACAAACATCAATCCATTAGTTGATTAGCTTTTGAAATTCATAACTTTGATACATAGTCAAAAATCAGATTTTTGATGCCAAATCACAACAATAGGCCCTATCTAATTTTGGTTCTCACACCAGTCAATAGGAGATATATAAATATCACACCTTCAACACTCGAACACTAATTCTGATGATGTAGCTACAATCATCAGAATCATCTTGGGTGACTAGAGTGTGAATCTATATCTATCCAGTATATTAAAATTTCGAATATACGTTTGCAAGGCGCATATGCAAAATCTTTATATACTGGACTGTCCAAATCAATATAAAATAAATAATCAAATACGAATAATTGATTTTAAATTTTCAAAACAAAATTGGTTTTCATTTTTATTTTAAAAATTTACTCTTCACACTCGTTCTAGGATACTACTGATCCCATCTCTAACGAGTCATCCTCGTTGGATATTACTAATCCAATTCTGATGAATTCTTTCGTATGGTTCTAATGTGTCTTGTTCTCTGAGCTTTGTAAACCAAAGCTCTGATACCAACTGTGAAAACCCGTAACTTCCCCGTAAAGGAAAGAGCGGATATTTCGAGAACAAACCACAACAGAACGCAGACGGAAGAACATTTCATTGTATAGTACAACAATACATCAGATTACAAGAATATACAGAGTATAAATGGATATTACATTCAATAAATATCAGAGATTTAAATTACATCTAAATACATCGCAGCGGAAAATAATACAATACACAACTGAAGGAGATATACGGATACAAAGCTTTCCGGATATCGTTCCAGCTGTAAACCAGGATCCTGTGAATATAAATCTGCAAAACCAAAACTACTAGCTGCCCGTGTCAAAATAAGGGCACCCAGAGTTTAGGTTAAAACAATAAACTCCAGGTCAGTTATGTGACTGGTGTGAGAACTAAAACAGTTATTAATTTTTATTTTTAAAGTTAGGTAAATCAAGGGACCACGCCGTTTAACACGGAACGGGTTTCCTCCCAAGAATACCAGTGCATAAAACAAACAGCGCAATGCTTAATAAGGAAAAATGAAGCTGTTATAAGACCTAGGTCCTATCACACAATGCAACGCAAGCCGGGGGATAGGGTTTTCCCTTATAACAGCCAAAGAATGCTTGATACGTTTAAAACAAATCATTTGATACTATTATAAGTGCATAGTGTATAAAACAACTTCAAATCATAAGTATCAATCATAGGCGGCATGGGTACCATATATCATGTCGCCATACTAGTTCTACAATTAAAACCGCAAAATCACGTATTGGGAAATTGGATTTCCATCTATGAACCGAGGCAAAAGATAGTCCTCAACCGATTCGATACTCTCTAGCCCGAGCCTCAGGTCAGACCTCGAGTGACCTTGGAGCGACAGGGCCGGTCCACCGATGTGGATTAAACTTAAATCCTGAACACTGCGTTTCCCCGCCCTTTGGGGCGTAAGTCTGGTCCGTCTGCCGACCAGAATGCATCGGCCGAAACCGATATAACCGAGGCGCCTCGCAACAGAAACAACCACACAGTTGAAAAGTATATAAATGTCAGGGCTGGTAGGTCACTGACACCACCCTAGCTAGAAAGAAATGCATGCCCTCCCTGAGGTCCGTCTCCCGTTTTTGGTTCACAACCGGGGTGTGAGGCTCGCGAATTCACGTTACACAAAGCTGTGCCACATAGGCTGTGCTTTGATCATCACCACAAGACTTTGCTTTTCAACAGAAGCCTCGATCAATTGCCACTTAGGCATGCCACACAAGCAATTCACTCCATGCGTTTGATATCCATCAATATATAATCTCTGAGCTCGTACGTCTCAGAGAAGGGCGTTAAGCAAGAGAATAAATTCTCCGCTGCCAAACAGATATATATTTAATAGAGATAAATCACACGGACTAAAATCCAATGTCAGACACACAGTCCATTTACAAGTTCGTTCTGGGTCTGAACGAAACCGGAGGCACCTAGTACCCCGCATATCCATCGATCTCCAAGAACGTCTGACGATCACCAACTGTTTCCATCTTCTTGGGTGTACAGACCAATCAAGATCATCAGTAATCACCCAAACGACGTGAAGACCTCCGGTCTTCGACCATCGTCTTCATCTTCGACTTATCGTCGTATCGGTTATTCAGAATGGGATAAACCCGGTCTTTCCAAATAACTCGCGTATATTTTAAATAAGTGTTACACAAACACAACATACGCCTCATTCCAGTTCATCAGTCACTAACCGTAAATTAATCAAGAGAATAATTCCCCAAATATTAACCCCGAAGGCCGAAACCAACATCAGATCAATATCCAGAAAACCATTCTGCTTGGCTAACTGACAGTTAGTTTCTAAATTTCACATTCATAGGGAAAGGTTCCCATTAATTTTATCCAAGATAAATTCCTTGAATTTATTCATTAATCATCTTTTGAATTTCGATTCAACTAGTCGGGGTTAACGAACCTTACCGAAGTAATCATTTGTTTTAATTTCCCAATCCCAACCTATTCATCCCATGAAGTAAAACTGGTTATATTTCATATCTAACACCACGGTGTTATCGGTAAATTCAATTACCCTTTCACGTTCAAATCTAATTAAAGATTTAACTAACACCTGGAGCAAAATTGGTGATACTCCATTTCGATTATTCCAATCTAATTAAAGATTCATTAAAACTCCACTTAGTTTTAATCTTTGACTGGGTTAAAGAATCAGTGTCATTTAAAACACGGTTCACGGTAAACCCAAAATCACCTTCCATTAATTATCGGGTTAAAGAACAAGTGTTATTTAAAACACTGTTCACGATAAACCCAAAAATCAATACTAATTCGATTCCAATTAAATATCATTTAATTGGTACACTTCATTAAATCTAAATAAAAAGATTTAATCTTTTCTCAACTGGGTTCAAGAACAGTGTTAGTGAAGACACCATTCACGACAAACCCAAATCACATTTGATATTAAACACAAGGCTCTGAATAGAAAATATACCGGCTTATATTCAATATCAAATTCTACGACTAACAAATATCGTATTGGAAATAACGATATATATATATATATATATATATATATATATATATATATATATATTTCAAATTCCCATAACAATATCTGTATCGTCACGAAATCCAACATCGAAATAATCCAAAGACAATTTCGATTCAAATCCATTCCAATATAATTATTGGAAATTCTGGTTATTTTTAAAACCATTTCTAATCCAGTTTATTTATTTTAAAAATAAATAGATTACTATTCTAGTTCAAAACTAGTTCATTTCGATAAAAATCTATTTTTATCTTTTCAAATATGGAGTTTTTCATCCCAAATCTTCACAAATCATTTCTTATGATTTCACACAAATTATTACTATTTTTAATGATTTTATCAAGGCCCGTACAGTCGATTTCCATCAACGACCATCGAACTGCACTTACAGCGACCTTTTTCAAATTTGATTTGGACATAATTCCAAATCCAACCATTAGATTTCTAATTTCTAATATTCGATAGAAAGCTCTTTTCGATACGAACCCAACGGCTCTGGTTTTAGGAGAATCCGACGGTCGGATCTCTCGCAATATCCGTTCGAAGTCAATGGTCGAAATTCGCGAACTACCGCGGCGCGGCGCGTTCTATTCAGGCCATTATATTATATATATAATATATATAATATATACTTCGTCGATTTCAATTCAAAACGTGCTTTATAAATCGTTTTAAATTCATTTTCAAAACGGTTTCAACTTCATATTCAATTTCAAATCAAAATTGAATATTTCAATATAAATTCGTTTTAAATTCATTTCAAATCGATTTCAATTCAAATTGATTTCTAATTCAATTTCAGTTCGTTTTCAATTCAATGTCAATTCGAATTCATTTCTATTCAATTTCAATTCGAATTCATTTCTATTCAAATTCATTTCAAAACGATTTCAATTCTATTTCAATTCTATTCGAATTTCGAACCATTTCAGTTTATTTCGAATTTCAAATCAATTTAATTAGATTCGAATTTCAATTCACTTTAATATTCACTTCAATTTGAATAAAATCGATATAAATATTGTTCACGTTAAAATGGCGTCAATCTATCAACGCGGCTTCATATATTTCGATTTTCAAATATTCTATTTCGAATATTTCTATTTCAAATATTTCTATTCAAATATTTCTTTTTCAAATATTTCTTTTTCAAATATTTCTTTTTTTCAAATATTTCTTTTTCAAATATTTCTATTTCGAAACTGGAATGAGGCCCAATCAATTACCATATAATGTTAATTATATGGATTTTCTACAACACATGTATATATCAACAACGATGAATAATCAACCATCATCCAAAGTGCATTCTACACTGTATAAGCATCAAATATAAATATCCAACGCTTATAACAGCCTGTCAATCAATGGATCGACATACAACTAAACAATCGGGATTAGTGTACGTCAAATATCATCTCAATACCCGTGTGGGGTTTCAAGCAATCCAACACAGATTTTTTTATTTGTCCAATTGGGCGATGTGTAAAATTTATCGTCCCAATCAATGTCCTTCAAATAGGTGTACATAAACAAACCGTCCGGTTTGTAAATGAATATTTATTTATTCACATTCACGTTAAAAATTATATTTTTAACGATCAAACTATTTTATTCAACCTATGAATATTCTATTCGGTTCATTTATTAAATAAAATGTTATCTTTATTTTTCTAACTTATTTTTAGAAAATTTCGGCGGCATAACGGCACGATACTAGAAACGGGACAAGGCCTAGCCTTATCCCCGGTCTAGTGAAGGCCCACGCCATTCACACATCAATCAAATCAATTTCATTTCACCAAACAATTCAATTCCAAACCAAATAATCTAACCAACTACACAACCAAACAATTAAACAAACAAGTCATCCATGGTCTGTGGATGACGGGTGTCGGGTGCTACTAAGCACCGTCTGCATCCTAGTATATATATATAACTAGAAAAGAAATTGAAGAGTGAGAAATTCTCACCAAAGCTAATCCAAACGCCTCGACTCTTCTTATGTAGGAAATCTTCATCGTGTTCGCTCTTTGTCACTTTCGTCGCCCGTATTCTCTACATATATAAAAATCATATTTTTAATCTCTACATATATTAAAAATCATATTTTTAATCTCTCTATAATATAAAAATCATATTTTTATTCTCACCTCATATATAAAAATTTGATTTTTATTCTTCTTTCTTATATATAAAAATTCGATTTTTATACTGTTAGAAATTCGATCTTTCCACTGTTAAAAATTCGATCTTTCCACTATTAAAAATTCGTTCTTTCCACTATTAAAAATTCGTTCTTTCTTATATAAAAAAAATCAGTTTTTAAAGTTAACTAAATTCGGTTTTTAAACTTAACTAAATTCAGTTTTTAAACTTAACTACATTCAGTTTTTAAACTTAACAAAATCAACTTTCAAACTAAATTAAAAGTAAAAAAAAACTTACTGTCTCTTTCAGGGGGAGCGGATTCACTGTTGTCGACTGAAGGGGGGAGGAAGCTGCTCGCTGGCGTCGCAGGCGAGGGGAAAGGTGGCGCGTCGGAGCTCTGGCGAAGTCGAAAGGGGGTGTGCGGTGAGGCTGGCGTCGGGGTTTGGGAGTGGGGCCAGTCGCGGCTTTTGAGATGAAGGAGGGGAGAGGGAAGATCGGAGCGAAGGGGGAGGATGTGGGGGGGAGGGGGTCGGCGGTGGCTCCGCCTGAAGCGGCGGTGAGGTAGTGCGATGGCTTCGTCGCAATCGATTTTGGGGATCGCAATTTTTAAGAGGGGGGTTGACTTCTGAGGTGGGAAAAGTAACGGGAAGGGGGGGTGTTGGTTATTTATATTTTATTTTAATTATTTATTAATTGATCCTCCAATTGTTTGCTTATTGATCCGAATTCAAAATCTAATCCAACGACCGTCGTCCCTAGCGTAATACCCCCATTCCGAACTCAATGGGATATGTATCGTGATCCCGTTTGGCTGTTTCGATCAGTTTTGATTTAAATTAAAATATAATCCTTTATATATCCAATTTAAACGCACATTTCAAATTACCGGGGCCACACACTAACTCGAAAAATTATAGAAAAATTATTTCTAGCTTCGTATTGTCGATACAGTCCTAACAATACTAGTTTCGTTAAATTCTGAGACCGTTTGAAAAATGGCCATTTTCCAGTCGATTAAAATCAACTGAAACTGGTCAAATGCGTTTTCCTTTGCCACGCTCACATATTGATTCGAAAAATTATGAAATTTGGAATCTAGCAATAATTTGACATCACGGATCCAACAAAAGTGGTTTCGTCGAAATCCGAGGTCATTTGAAAATTTTCCATTTTTAAGGGCCAGAATTCCATAGCGACTATTCAGAATTTTCAACTGGACATATCTTTTGATTCCCGCTATGAAATCTTGATTTGTCGGATTCGTTGGAAAGATATTCACAATTAGATTCAAATATTTTTGGTTTCACTAAAATCCAGATTGTTTTGCACCTGATACATTCAATTGAAGTTTGAAATCGAATTATCGAACTACCGCGCCATTTTCAATTCCTTTTATAATTATAAATAAATATTTATATTCTATCGTCGATTCGAATAAATATATACGTTCGAATTCTATTCAAAATAAATTTATCGTCGATTTTATTTAAAATATTCATTTTAAATAATCAAAACTCGCTAAAATTGCCAAAATAAAAATTTTAAACTGGCCCAGATTTTCGGGTTGTTACAGGAGTCAAGAAGAACAAGTGTTTTTTAAGTTTGGCCATATATTTTTCCTCCTTGTTGTCTGGTTTATGTCCACAAAACAAAGAAATTTATTTTGTTTAATTATTTTAGATCCAGTGTCCTTTAAATAAGAATACACCGTGATTTCCGAACTCCTATTTAAACACAATAACTGGCATTTCTAGGGTAATACCCCTATTTCGGACACACTGGGATAGGTTACGAAGTCCAATTCGATCATTTGTAGAAGATATTAATTTAAATCGATATAAATTAAATTTCAAACCATTAAATTCTTCAATAAAAATTTAATATTATTATTCTAATTTGAACAGGAGTTTGTATTGATTAACCGAACTGATTTCAGTTTTAACTTCGAATTCAGTTATTCGCTGATTCCTTATTTGATAATGTAATATATACGATATTAAATCGAAATCGATATTTGAATCGATAACAAAAATATAAAAATTCATTTATATTATCAACTAAATATTTAAATCCATATTAAATATTTTAAAATTAACTTGACAAAAATCTGGATTATTACAGGCAAGGAAATAATCCTACAAGAGCAAAATTGGCAAGTGTTTAATTCATATATGCAAATCATTTCCGGAATGTGTCACAACAAGGTAGAACTTTTGGATAAAAATTTCTAAATAAAATCTTTTCAAGAAATTCAAGTGTTCGAATATTCTCCGGTAAATTTAGTTGCTAAGAAAGTCATTTTATTTAATTCCTGAAATACACAATCAATTTTTAGTCAAGGAAATTCATTTATTTATTTCCTAAAATCATGTTCTAACTCACGTGTTCAAACAATATATTTTCAGATATCACAAAACTAATTTTGGAAAGAATTCAATTTGGAAATCAATCCATTCATTCCAGTATCATTCAAGGAATCATGCAAGTCATTCAGGCCATGGAACCAAGGGGGAAGCATCAAGCAAATATCATTTCCAATTCATGGCAAAAAATCGAAATTCACACAACAAACTCAAGCATAATCAAACGAGTCAAATAAATGAAATCAGAGTTATTTTAGGATTTAATTATCCTATATATTAACATTGTATTTGTCGCAGGTGGATTGGAGCTAACCAAGCAACAACAATCGAAAAAATTCAAGCAAAAAATCAGAGAAACAAGTCTCAGAGAACTCACAATTTTTAGAGATTTTTGATCGCAACCTCAAGCCGAGTCGTCGACAAGAACAACGTCACTTAAAGAAAATCTTAGAATCATTTTCTTCCAGCAATCATGATCGAGTTTTGGGATTTAAAAAAAAACCCTAATTTGGTTTTTAGTCGGCCGACATTTCTTTTTGGACAAAGCTTTGCAAATAAAAATGGGGTTGGCTATAGTTTTGTAAAGGGGTGTCTTTATATTTTTTTATTGTATTGTTTTGTTTTTACATTTGTCACCATCTCAACGGATTTCTAGTTTGTCTGTAAAACTAGGGTTTTCTACATTGTCTGTAAAACTAGGGGTTTACTATTTTGTTTGTAAAACTTGGGTTTACTAGGTATAGGTTCTATAGTTAGGGTTTATGGATTACGGATTTGTAATTCAGGGAAAATATGATCTTGGGTATTAAGACCAATCTAGGGTTTTAAGCGTAGGATTAGAACAGGAGCAGGGTTTGCAAGTTTCCAGTTTTTGTAAGCGGGGTTTGTTTCAATACCTAGTAAAAATCTTGGGAATGTAGCAATAGGCATGATTTGCTGAAGCTTGGTAAAATCTGTGTTATTTATTTCCTGCATTTATTTTCTCTACTGAATTCTGTGTTGTTATAATTTTAAATATCTCGTGAAACTCCAATGGTCCCTATTCCTCCCTCTAGGGTTAATCTAGATCCAACAAGTGGTATTAGAGCTTGGTATTTTCATTAACTCTAGATTAATGGCATTCCCTAGTTGTCAGTACAGCGAGAGTCAGTCCAGTGATATTCCTATTATTTTCAATGATACAGATTTTTTAATTTGGAAAGCGAAAATTGAATTCTATTTAAAATATGTTAATTTAGAATATTGGAATATTATTGAAAATATGGGAGAGATGCTAGATAAGAGGAATAAGGTTTTCAATGCTCATGCTATGCATATTATTTATCCTATCTTAGTGATGAACAATTAAAATTTATCTCTTATTGTTTAGCTGCGCAGGATATATGGAAAACTCTCGACGCATTGTATGGAAAAGACAGCAACAGTCAAAACCTCAGAAGGTCAAGTTAGATTAGATTTATGCTTGATAGGTCGTACAGATAAAATTTCAGTTGGATCAGACGATACAGACTCAACAGACGATGAGATATAAAATTTCTCTTATAAAGATTTAGTTTATATGTGTGCCGAATTAACTAAATTTGTTGATAAACTCCAATGGAAAAAAAAACTTCTAAAGTCTGAAAATCATGAATTGATTCACAAAAGTAATATGTTGGAATTAAAACATGAAAATTCCGATTGCAAGAATTGTTTCATTTTAAAAATTGATTTAGCTCATCTCAATAAAAATCTTCAGAAACTTGAAAAAGAAATTATGGTTTAAAAACGAAACAAGGATGAGCTAATTTTATAAAAATGATGCTTTGCAAAAGGAGTTGGATAATCTTAATTCCAAACATAAAATTTTTGAAAATCAAAATTTGTAGAAATCTGAATCAATCTTGACTGAACTTGAAAGAGAAATTGAAATTTTTAAGGAACTTGAAAAACATCAATTTGAAAAACAAACTCAATTTGTAACACCGCACCTCCGCTAGGGTCACTCACAAAGGGAATGCACTAGTTTTGGTGGAGTATTATCTAGGTAAACATACACAAAGATATCACAAGGCAGAATATAAATAAAGCAGCGGTAGAAATTAAAAACCAAATTTCATTACTTTCAAGAAAAGAGTCAAAACCTTATATATATAAGGTACAAATTATTCCATTACATCAAGTTCTAAATAAAGAAGCATAAAATTGAAATAGCAAAAGTAATTTATTCCCCAAAGAAAGCAGAAAAGCAGCCATAGCATAGCTCAGGTCCAAACCGTACATGAGCTGAACAGAAAGTAAGAGATATCCAACCTAAGTGCTAGAGTTTTCTCTCTGAGAACCTGAGGGGGGGGAACGAAAGAAAAAGAGGCGAAAGAAAACATGTCAGTCATAAAGACTGGTAAGTCCTAGTGACTTTCGGTATAAAAACTAGTAAAGGTAACAAGACATGTATAAACTGAAAATAAACATAAGGATGATGATAAGACTGGCATGATAAACTAAGATAACGAGATAACTCAAGTATAGCATCGCATGTTCAAGGTTCGCTGCACCAAACGTACAAGTATTCTACCCATGTCAAGTATTAACCATGAAATGATCCCTTGGCCCAATATCATGAAATGACCCATTACGGGGTCCTACAATACGGTCTCCTAATCGATCGACTCCCTACAAGTTCTAGCTCATCATGTGTCTGTGTCATACGGCCCTTTCATGAATGTAGTCACCTGTGCTAGGTCCACCATAGGGTGTATCAAGTCCTAGGGTGCCAACCACTGACACGAATCAAGCACGCACAGTGTAAACCTACTGGTGCCCAATGCCTGCTTTTTCAACTCTGGACTACGTGCACGACCATAGTCCGCCTGAACCTACAATGGCGCACATACTCAGCCGTCGTTCTGGTCTCTTATAATCAGCCCAGTAATCGTGCCCCACCCTGCCTAGTCCCAGGGTATCGTGATACATCAAAGTGGGTTACTGCTGAAAAGGACCGCGTAACTAGGGTTTCTAATGGGTTAAGTGTTGTCATTCAAATTCGTGACTTAACCCTATCCAAATCATGTATCAAGTTGGTTAAGTGTGTTCAAGCAGTTCATGACTTAACCCTATCAAATCATCGTGTCAAATTGGTTAAGTATATTCAAGTGGTTCATGACTTAACCCTATCATGTGGCATTAATTCATTAATGCACCCCAACCTCCACATTAGACTAATTGTTGTGGTCACTGGAATCGCTGGGCGGTTCCGGGAAGATTTACACCACAACATAGTCTAACCTCGGGTTTTACGTGCGATATGACCAACTACCCACATTGGATCCTATTGTTTCTAGTAACTGGATTCGCTGGGCGGTTTCGGGAAGATTTACACTGCAAACTCAACCCAACCTCGAGTTGGCCATTTTCAAGTTTATCTAAGTGTCATGTCCATGTTCAAGTTTTCATGTCAAAATTCATGTCGAGTTTCATGTCAAGTTTCCTGTAAATTTCATGTCAAGTTCTTGTCCATATACATGTTCAAGTTATAATAATGTTCATGTTCAAGTTCAAAGCCAATTCATGTTTTACCTAATCTACCCAAATCGTGTTCCCATCGCACGTAAACTCGAATCGATACAAATAAATCTAATTAGGGAATAACATAAAAAGGGACGGGTATAAGGTGGCAAAAGTGATTACTAGCATGGCATGGTATAACTTGAGATAAATGATTACAACATTACTGGCATATGGAATATCGGCCTCAAACATTAAGATTCCAAATCTAGCAAAATAAGGTACTAGTCAAGATAATAGTTGACATAAGGTGATAGTCATGGTAACGATTGACATAAGGTGATAGTCATAAACTTGTGACTAATAGCAGATTCAACATTGCAGGCATGATAATATGAGGGGTTTTTCTTTTTGATTTACAACATGAATAGGCCCCAAATCAATGTCATAGTAATATACCCAAAAGTCAAGATCCAAGATGAACAAGAATGGATGTAAAACAGTCATCATACACAGGTCCAATTTCAATTTACAACATATTCATATTACGTTTATAGTTTAAATCTAAAAGTAACTGGGGCTTACAGATCGTGGTTCGAGAATTAGAAAAAGAAAGTCGATGTTGAATCTTTATATGCTTAGTCGAGTCCTAACAGAAATTCCCAAATCAGCAATTCTCTTAACGTAGTTTCGACGTAGAAGAAGTAGTCCCTTTCTCTAACTTTTCAACCAGAATTAGAGCAGCATAAGGTCAGAGAGAATTTTGTGTAGAGAGACTAGTGTTAGGGGCTGTTTATATAGGGTCAGGCCAACGAATGTAGACAAAATTGAGGCTAGAAACATCAAAACGAACTCAGACTCAAAAATGGGTTCTGTCACCAGGTCAACCCCCAGGTCGACTCTATGGTCGACCTGGTCCTGGGAAGGTCGACTACATGGTTGACTCCCAAGTCGACCTGGTCCTGGGCGGGAAATTTCCCGCCCAGTCCATTCTGGGGTTTGAATTCGAATTCTGAGCTGTTTTGAACTTGAAAATTTCTGAAAACTTCGAAGGGTCAAAACTTGGTCATACGGACTTCGATTTTCGAAAACTTGGACTCGTTTCCAAGCAAAATTTCAAGACAAACGCAAGGCGTAACCCGTTACCCTTGATTCTTATTTTAAAAATTAATTCTGTCCTGATTTATGGTTATTACACGTTATTAAAATACGGGTTGTTACATTCTCCCCTCCTTAAAGGATTTCGTCCCCGAAATCTCTAAGTTAGGGGGGATGTGTCCCACCATCCAATCATCCATCTACTCAAAGCATCATCCACATGAAACCATTGTCCTTAAAAGATTTCTATGCTGTATGAACATATGCAGAAAGTGTGTGTATATGTACTTATCTAATGCAAAAGATCAGGCGGTTACTGATTCAGTAAACCTCCTTAATGCAAAATATGTTAGTGTAATTAGTCCAACATGTATGCAAATTCCTAACATAATTTATAATCTCTACATGAGTGCACAAACATTCATTCATATGCAACATCCAAGTGATAGCATAGCAAGTTCCATCCATGTACAAGTATAAGCACTCATGCATATGCAACATGAAAATGTGACTGAGCCGATCTAGTGCCTAATGTGTGTCATGCATCCACTAGCAATCACTTGCAAACACTTGCAACCATTTGCAAACATGTTTCAATCACATGTTTACATCCATATGGTTCTACCTAAGGTTCTCAAGATAAGATCGAGAAGATAACAAGACAAATGTAGGTAGTAAAAGCATGATACGAAAAGGTTTTCAAGTTTATAGGAAAAAGAGATCGAGAATGTACCCTCAAAAAGAAATGGGTAAAGCGCGCGTATCTTCTCTTCGATTTCCCAAGTTGCGTCTTCTTGGGCTTCACTCCACTGGACTTTAACTAGCTTGACTTCTCGATTCCTTAGCTTCTTGATCTCCGTTCCTAAGATGCGAATCGGAACTCGCCTCAAAGTTGCTTCTTTTTCCACTTCTACGCCTTCAAGGATGCTTGGCTCAACCACTTCGGCTGATTCATGTAAGCACTTTCGGAGATGCGAGACATGAAAGACATTGTGTACTCCGGCCAGCCTTTCGGGTAATTCTACCTTATAGGCCATCCGCCCAACCCTCTCAGTGATAGGGAACGGTCCTACGAACCTTGGTGCTAGCTTTCCAACCGCTCCAAAACGAACTACATTGCGTAAAGGAGAAACTTTTATAAAGACCATGTCTCCGACTTCGAACTCTAGGTCTGTCCTTCTCTTGTCCGCATAAGATTTCTATCTATCTTGGGCCGTTTTCATCCGTCTTCGTATCAACTCAACCTTCTCAGAAGTGTCCCTTATCATGTCGGGCCCAAGTATAAGCATGTCTGTCGTCTCCCACCAACAAGTTGGCGACCTGCACGGTCTTCCATACAGGGCTTCGAACGGTGCCATCCCGATGCTAGCTTGGTAACTATTATTATATGCAAACTCCACGAGAGTAAGATGGTCTTCCCAAGTACCACCAAAGTCAAGAATGCATAGTCTCAAAAGATCCTCTGGTACCCTATTTACCCTTTCGGTTTGTCCATCCGTCTACGGTGATAGGCCGTGCTTAAGCTCAGTCGTGTACCCATTCTTCTTGTAGACTATTCCAAAACTGGCTAGTGAAAATCAGATCATGATCACTAACTATACTAGAAGGAACCCCATGCAACCGTAACACCTCTCGAAGGTAAATAGATGCTAGCCATAATGCGGTCCTCTTGCTTTTCACCGGAATGAAGTGAGCACTTTTCGTGAGTCTATCAACTACGACCCATATGCTAGTATTTCCCTTCCTTGACCTATGCAGTCCATCCACGAAATCCATCGAGATACTCTCCCATTTCCATTGCGGAACCTCCAAAGGATGTAATAGCCCACCGGGCTTCTTCGACTCGGCCTTTACTTGTTGGCACACCATGCACTTTGAAACGAACTCTGCCACGTCCATTTTCATTCCAGCCCAAAAGAATATGCGTTTCATATCCCTGTACATCTTATCCCCTCCGGGATGTATGGTCATCTTCGAGTGGTGTGCCTCTTAGAGAACTTTCCTTACTAAGTCTCCCACTTGTGGGACACATAGCCTTCCATCACGCCTTAGCCATCCCTTGTCATCTATGGCATACCTACCGAGGTGACTTGACGTCTCACCACTAATCAACTTGTCCATGATTTCGACTATCTGTGGGTCTTCCTTCTGTGAAGTCCCTACTTGATCTAGAAGTGTAGGTCTTAACTCAAGAGATGCTAACGTAACAGTTAATGACTCAACAGCAGGTGTAAAATCAAAGGTTGCTATAAACTCTAGACTTTTCCTTTCAACAAACAAGGGGCTCAAAGTCAATCTTTTCCTACTTAGCGCATCCGCCACCACGTTACCCTTGCCTGGGGTATAAGCTATATCGAAGTCATATGATGCCAAGAATTCCATCCACCGCTGTTGTCTTGGATTCAAATCTTTCTATGAGAAGAGGTACTTAAGCGATTTGTGGTCGGTATACAGCTCGAACCTCTCCCCTAGAAGATAATGGCGCCAAGATTTAAGTTCAAAAACGATCGCCGCCTACTCCAAGTCGTGTGTGGGGCAGTTCTTCTCATGAACTTTAAGTTGTCTACCCCCATAGCATATTACTTTCCCTTCTTGCATTAGGAATGCACCTAATCCCGTGCCACATGCATTTGTGTACACCGTAAATATCTTACCTCCATCGGGTAATTCCAAAACTGGAGTTGTGGTGAGGGCTCTCTTAAGTCTATGAAAAGCAATCTCACATTCTATGTCCCATGCAAACGCTAGGTTTTTCTTCGTTAACCTAGTAAGAGGGGCTGAAATCTTAGAGAAGTCCTTAATGAACTTCCTATAGTAGCCTGCCAAACTGAGAAAGCTTCTCACTTCAGTCGCGTTCTTAGGAACTTTCCATTCTTGCACCGCAACCACCTTTGCGGGGTCCACGGCTATGCCTTGCCTAGAAACTACATGTCCAAGAAACCGAACTTCCTTCCTCCAAAAATGGCATTTGGAGAACTTAGCCTTTAACTGGTGTGCTCTAAGCGTATCCATGACTTCCTTGAGATGTCTATCATGCTCTTCTTCATCCTTTGAGAAGATCAGAATATCGTCTACGAAAACCACTACAAACTTGTTAAGGAACTCCCGAAACACCCTACTCATCAAATCTACAAAATACGCGGGTGCATTCGTTAACCCAGACGGCATGACGAGCCATTCGAAGAACCCATCTGGAGTCCTAAACGCAGTTTTGTCAATGCTATCCTCAGCCACTCTAAGCTGATGGAATCCTGTGGCTAGATCGAGTTGAGAGAAAACAGATGCTCCCACAAGTTGGTCAAACAAATCGTCGATTCTTGGTAGTGGGTGTCTATTTTTCTTAGTTAGCTTGTTTAACTCACGATAATCTATGCATAGACGAAGCGAACCATCCGCCTTAGTAGCGAATACCACCGGAGCACCCCATTCAGAAATGCTTCGCCTTATGAAATTTTTCTCAAGCAACTCCTTAACTTGTTTACTGAGCTCTCTTCTTTCTGTAACAACCCGAAAATCTGGGCCAGTTTAAAATTTTTATTTTGGCAATTTTAGCGAATTTTGATTATTTAAAATAGATTATTTTAAATAATATCGACGAGAAATTTATTTTGAATATATTTAGAACGTATATATTATATACGTCGTCGTTAGAATATAAATATTTATATATAATTATAAATAGAATTGAAAATGGCGCGGTAGTTTGATAATTCGATTTCAAACTTCAATTGAACGTACAGGGTGCAAAACAATCCGGATTTTAGTGAAACCAAAAACATTAAGAACTAATTGGTAATACCTTTCCAACGAATCCGAAAAATCAAGATTTCATAGCGGGAATCAAAAGATATGTCCAGTTGAAGATTCTGAATAGTCGCTATGGAATTCAGGCCCTTAAAAATGGACACTTTGCAAACGACCTCGGATTTCGACGAAACCACTTTTGTTGGATCCGCAGTGTCAAGTTATTGCTAGATTTCAAATTTCATAATTTTTCGAATCAATATGTGAGCGTGGCAAAGGAAAACGCGTTTGACCAATTTCAGTTGATTTTAAATCGACTGGAAAATGGCCATTTTTCTAACGGTCTCAGAATTCAACGAAACTAGTTTTGTTAGGACAGTATCGTCAATATGAAGCTAGAAAATATTTTTCTGGAATTTTTAGAGTTAGTATGTGACCCCGGTAATTTGAAATGTACGTTTAAAATTCAATATAGTGATTTAAATGTAAATTTAACGGAAACTGATTGTAACGATCAAATCAGCTTGCGATACATATCCCATTGTGTTCGGAATAGGGGTAGTTAGCTATGGACGACGGGCGGTGGGCTTCGTTTCGAGGTCGATAGAAAAAGTTACTTTATGTGAATAAAATATTGAAATTAAATAATAAAAAAATATAAAAGAAAAGGTCAACCCTTCTCCTCCTTAAATCACTCTGGCCCCCCCTCTTTTCTTTCAGAATCGAAAACAGAAAACAGAAAAAAAAAAACGAATCGAGATTCAGAGGGGGGAAAGCCCCGTCGATGTCACTCCTCCACCTCGCGCACGCCGCCGGAGGCAACCTCCTCCTCCCCCCGACAGGCGCACCTCTCCCCCTTGGCTCACGCCTCCTTCTTCGTTCCTCCCCCCTACCCAAACCGCTCCATTCCCCTTCTCTTCTCCCAATTCGAACCCAACCCCAAATCAGATCCGAACCCGCGAGACCCATTCCCTCCCCTCCTTCCAATCAGCGACGCAAGTGCCAGAGATACTCCTCCCTCCATCTCGTGGCCGACGGAAGAGCCACCGCCCCTCAGCCACCGCGACCACCCAGTGACGCCCATCCCCTCCCCTCGCCGCGCCGCTGTAAGTTTAATTATTTATTTTAATTTTATTTTAAAAGTCGGTCTTTGTTTTAAATATTTAACGTAGAAAAAGTTAGTTTTGTTTAAATATATACATCGAGATTTTTAAATTGAAAAAGGCGAGATTTTTAAATTGAAAAAGGCGAGATTTTTAAATTGAAAAAGGCGAGATTTTTAAATTGAAAAAGACGATATTTTTAAATATGAAAAGACGATATTTTTAAATATGAAAAGACGATATTTTTAGATATGAAAAGACGATATTTTGAGATGAGTAGTGAAGTAAAAATATGATTTTTACTTCGGGAAAAATATAATTTTTATATTATAGAAAGGCAAACCTTTATTTGAAAAGACGAGATTTTTATAAATGAAAAGATTAGATTTTTAAATTGAAAAGGCGAAATCTTTAAATTAAAAAGGCGAAATCTTTATTTTTATAAAGGCGGAATCTATATTCTTGAAATAGAATTTTTATCTATATAGTAGCGAAGTAAAAATTCGATTTTTTTACATATGTAGTGGCTACAGCAACGAAGATGACAAAGATACGATAAAGATGAAGATTTCTATAAAAAAGAAGTGTCGTGAAGTTGGATAGCTATCGGTGAGAATTTCTCACTCTTCAATTTCTTTTCTAGCTATATATATATATATATAATAGGATGCAGACGGTGCTTAGTAGCACCCGACACAACCGTCCACATACCATGGACTTGTTTGTTTGGTTGCATAGATTAGTTAGATGATTTGATTTGAAATTGAATTGTTTGGTGAAATAAATTGATTTGATTGATGTGTGAATGGCGTGGGCCTTCACTAGACCGGGGATAAGGCTAGGCCTCGTCCCGTTTCTAGTATCGTGCCGTTATGCCGCCGAAATTTTCTAAAATCAACTAGAAAAATAAAAATATCATTTTATTTAAAGAATGAACTGAATAGAAATTCATAAGTTAAAATAAAATGTTTTGTCGTAAAAAATATAATTTTTAACGTGAAGTGAATAAAATAAAATATTCATTTACAAACCGGACGGTTTGTTTATGTACACCTATTTGAAGGACATTGATTGGGGCGATAAATTTTACACATCGCCCAACTGCACAAATAAAAATAAATGTTTGTTGATTTGAAACCCCACACGGGTGTTGGGATGAAATTTGAAGTTCACTCATCCTGATTGATTAAATATGTCAATCGATTGATTGACAGGCTGTTATAAGCCTTAGATATCTATATTTGATGCTTATACAGTGTAGTGCACTTTGGTTGATGGTTGATTATTTTTCAATGCTATTATACATGTGTTGTATGAAAATCCATATAATTAACTTTATATGGTAATTGATTGGGCCTCATTCCAATTTGAAAAATAAAGAATATTATAGAATAAAGGTTCATGTGTTGACTGTACTCATCCGTTGAGATTAGTCATGTGTTGAACGAAATATTTTAAGAATAAAATTTACATTTTTATCAATCTAAAATAAAGGTTCATGTGTTGACTGTACTCATCCGTTGAGATTAGTCATGTGTTGAACGAAATAATTTAACAAAAATAGTCACACGTGGACAATACTCATTCGTTGAGATTAGTCGTGTGTTGACAAAAATAAATATTCATTTGTTGAATAGAATATTTGAAAATAGAAATATATGAAGCCGTGTTGGTTAGATTGACGCCATTTTGACGTGAATGATATCTATATCGATTTTATTCATTTAAAAATGAATATTGAAAAGTGATTTCGAAAACGCATATTTTGAAATGAATTGAATTGAAAACGATTTCGAAATGAATTGAATTGAAAACGATTTCGAAATGAATTGAATTGAAAACGATTTCGAAATGAATAGAATTGAAAACGATTTCGAAATGAATTGAATTGAAAACGATTTTGAAATGAATTGAATTTAAAACGATTTCGAAATGAATTGAATTGAAAACGATTCTGAAATGAATTGAATTGAAAACGATTTTGAAATGAATTGAATATATAATGAATTCAAATTGAATTGAAATTTGAATTGAATAGAAATGAATTTTAAAACGAATTTATAAAGAAGAATATTCAATTTTGATTTGAAATTGAATATGAAGTTGAAACCGTTTTGAAAACGAATTTAAAACGAATTATAAAATTCATTTCGAAAGGAAATCGACGAAGTATATATTATATATATTATATATATAATATAATGGCCTGAATAGAGCGCGCCGCGCCGCTGCAGTTCGCGAATTTCGACCATTGACTTCGAACGGATGTTGCGGGAGATCCGACCGTCGGATTCTCCTAAAACCGGAACCGTTGGGTTCGTATCGAAAAGAGCTTTCTAACGAATATTAGAAATTTGAAATCTAACGGTTGGATTTGGAGTTATGTCCAAATCAAATTTGAAAAAGGTCGCTGCAAGTGCAGTTCGATGACCGTTGGTGGAAATCGACTGTACGGGCCTTGATAAAATTATTAAAAATAGTAATAATTTGTGTAAAATCATAAGAAATGATTTGTGAAGAATTGGGATGAAAAACTCCATATTTGAAAGGATAAAATTAGTTTTTATCGAAATGAACTAGTTTTGAACTAGAATTATAATTCTATTTATTTTTAAATAAATAAATTGAATTTGAAAAGGGTTTTAAAAATAACCAGAATTTCCAATGATTGCATTGGAATGGATTTGAATCGAAATTGTCTTCGGAATATTTCGATGTTGGATTTCGTGATTATACAGATGTTGTTATGGAAATTTGAAAGATATATATATATATATATATATATATATATATATCGTTATTTCCAATACGATATCTGTTTGTCGTAGAATTTGATATTGAATATAAGCCGATATATTTTCTATTCAGAGCCTTGTATTTAATATCAAATGTGATTTGGGTTTGTCGTGAATGGTATCTTCATTAACACTGTTCTTGAACCTAGTTGAGAAAAGATTAAGTCTTTTTAGTTAGATTTAATGAAGTGTACCAATTAAATGATATTTAATTGGAATTGAATTGGTATTGATTTTTGGGTTTATCGTGAGCAGTGTTTTAAATAACACTCGTTCTTTTACCCGATAATTAATGAATGTGATTTTGGGTTTATCGTGAACCGTGTTTTAAATGACACTGATTCTTTAACCCAGTTAGCGATTAAAACTAAGTGGAGTTTTAATGAATCTTTAATTAGATTGAAATGATCGAGAATGGAGTATCACCAGTTTTGCTCCAGGCGATAGTTAAATCTTTAATTAGATTTGAACGTGAAATGGTAATTGAATTTACCGATAACACCGTGGTGTTAGATATGAAGTATTACCAGTTTTACTTCATGGGATGAATAGGTTGGGATTGGGGAATTAAAACAAATGATTACTTCGGTAAGTTTCGTTAATCCCGACTAGTTGAATCGAAATTCAAAAGATGATAAAAGAATAAATTCAGGAAATTTATCTTGGATAAAATTAATGGGAACCTTTCCCTATGAATGTGAAAACTAGAAACTAACTGTCGGTTAGCTAAGCAGAATGGTTTTCTGGATATTGATCTGATGTTGGTTTCGGCCTTCGGGGTTAATATTTGGGAAATTATTCTCTTGATTAATTTACGGTTAGTGATTGATGAATTGGAATGAGGCGTATGTTGTGTTTGTGTAACACTTATTTAAAATATACGCGAGTTATTCAGAAAGACCGGGTTTATCCCATTCTGAATAACTGATACGACGATAAGTCGAAGATGAAGACGATGGTCGAAGACCGGAAGTCTTCACGTCGTTTGGGTGATTACTGATGATCTTGATTGGGCTGTACACCCAAGAAGATGGAAACAGTTGGTGATCGTCCAGACGTACTTAGAGATCGATGGATGTGCGGGGTACTAGGTGCCTACGGTTTCGTTCAGACCCAGAACGGACTTGTAAATGGACTGTGTGTCTGACATTGGATTTTAGTCTGTGTGATTGATCTCCATTAAATATATATCTGTTTGGCGACGGAGAATTTATTCTCTTGCTTAACGCCCTTCTCTGAGACGTATGAGCTCAGGGGTTATATACTGATGGATATCAAACTCATTGAGTGAATTGCCTGTGTGGCATGCCTAAGTGGCAATTGATCAAGGCTTCTGTTGAAAAGCAAAGTCTTGTGGTTGATGATCGAAGCACGGCCTTCGTGGCATAGCTTTGCGTAACGTTTACTTCGCGAGTTTCACACCCGGTATGAACCAAAAACGGGAGAGGACGTCAGGGAGGGCATGCGTTTCTTTCTAGCTAGAAGTGGCGTCAGTGGTTTTACACGCCCTGACGAGTTTGACTTATGTGGTTGTTGCTGTTGTGAGGCGCCTCGGTTATATCGGTTTCGGCCGATGCATTCTGGTCGGCAGACGGACCAGACTTACACCCCATAGGGTGGGGAGACATAGTGTTCAGGTATAATAATCCCCATCGGTGGACCGGCCCTGAGGATCCAGGGGGCAGTTGCGGCTGTTCCTGAGACACGGGCTAGAGCGTCTCGAATCGGTAGAGGACGATCCCTGGCCTCGGTTCATAGATGGAAATCCAACTTCCAAATACGTGACATTTGCGGTTTTAATTGTAGAACTAGTATGGCGACATGATATATGGTACCCATGCCGCCTATGATTGATACTTATGATTTGAAGTTGTTTTATACACTATGCACTTATAATAGTATCAAATAATCTGTTTTAAACGTATCAAGCATTCTTTGGCTGTTATAAGGGAAAACCCTATCCCCCGGCTTGCGTTGCATTGTGTGATAGGACCTGGGTCTTACAACAGCTTCATTTTTCTTTATTTAGCATTGCGCTGTTTGTTTTATGCACTGGTATTCTTGGGAGGAAACCCGTTCCGTGTTATACGGCGTGGTCCCTTGATTTATCAAACTTTAAAAATAAAGATTAATAACTGTTTTAGTTCTCACACCAGTCCCATGACTGACCTCGAGTTTATTGTTTTAACCTAAACTCTGGGTGCCCTTATTTTGACACGGGCAGCTAGTAGTTTTGGTTTTGCAGAATTATATTCACAGGATCCTGGTTTACAGCTGGAACGATATCCGGAAAGCTTTGTATCCGTATATCTCCTTCTAGTTGTGTATTGTATTATTTTCCGCTGCTATGTATTTAAATGTAATTTAAATCTCTGATATTTCTGTGTAATGTGTATTCATTTATACTCTGTATATTCTTGTATTCTGATGCATTGTTGTAATATACAATGAAATGTTCTTCCGTATGCGTTTTGATTTGTTGTGTTCTCAAACGATAGGGCGTTTCGAGCGGTCTGGGTCGGTTTAGCGACAGGTTCGGACCGAGCGAAATTCCTTCTCGTCACAGTTTCTCACGGGGCCATGTGCCTAACGGGCAATGAAACTGGCTTGGCATTATCAACAAGATAAATTCGGAAGTCTATCTCACGTTTAGGAGGTAATCCCCTCACCTCATCAAAGACATCTGGATATTCTCGGACCACTCTTACAGATGGCAAATTGTCAATGGACGAGTCAAGAGATTCAAGATAACACAACATGACCGGACCCTTAGGGTTACAAGAAATTTCAAGGGTATTACCAAGGCGAGTCATGAGCCTCACTACCCTTCGTTTACAATCAAGAATGACTCCATGATTGGACAGCCAATCCATGCCTAGAATCAATCCGTATCCTATAAATCCGAGAACATAAGCATTACACGTGAATTGTATGCTTAAGATAGAAATTCTCAAATCCACACAAATCATAGATAAATGAGTGGAGCCCCCAATTGGATTTGAAACTATAACGGGATCCTCAACTAGACTAGTACTTAGGTGCAGATTTTCAACAACATCAGATGAAATAAAAGTATGCGATGCGCCAGAGTCAAACAAGGTTCGAACGGGAAATTCAGAAATGTAAACAAGGCTTTCTACGGAAATATTACTACCTTGTTCAAGTGCTGGAGTGGTGTTGAGAGCATGCAACTGCCCTCCAGAAGGTCCTGCTCGCTGGGTCTGCCCTTGCCCCTGTCCTTGCTTCTTAGGGCAATCCTTGCTGATGTGTCTAGTGTCTCCACAATGAAAGCATTCACCCAACTTTCTCTTCTTCTTTCTACAGTCTTTAGCTTGATGTCCCATAATACCACAAAAGTTACACTTCTTTGTCTCACGTGCCTTGTTATTATTGTTGTTGTTGCCCTTGTTATTCTTGTTATTCTTGTTGCCTCCCTTCTTGAAGTCAGCTTTCTAATTCTGAGTCTCATTAGGCTTAACCTCCTTTTTGCTATTCTTGTCTTCCTCATGAAGTAGAGCCATATCCACCAAGCTTTCAAAGGTCGCCCCCATGGGTATATGAGTTATGGCCAAACTGTGTAGTGGCTCGTTCAATCCTTGAGCAAAGAGTACAGCCTTCTTCTGAGCTGTGTTAACCAAGTCCAATCCGAACCTAGCAAGCTGATTAAACTTATTCACGTACTCCCTAACAGACATGTCCCCTTTCTTGAGTGCTAGGAACCTCTCCATCTAAAGGTTCTCTTCTGCTGACGATAAGAATTTAAGCCCAAACCTCTCTCTAAAGTCTGCCCAAGTCTCAATTGGCCTGGTAGCGTTGGTGACATCCCACCAAAATGCAGCTTCCTCTTTCAACAAACATGCTGCCAACTGAACTTTCCTGTGGTCCTCCACATCAAAGATAATAAACAAGTCTTCAGTCTCCTTTAGCCAGTTTCGTGCCTCAACAAAGGTTTCAGTTCCAACGAAGTTCTTGCCGCCCATTGCTTTAAAGTCTTTGCATATTTTGGCAAAGGCGGTACCAGGAGGAGGAGGAACCACAACCACTGGGGGAGGAGGAGGAGGGATGTCTGCCGGGCCCGCGCCGTTGGCCCTAGCTTCCAAGTACCTTCGGAACCATCCAGGTACGGGTACTCCCTCAGGAAGGTTAAGATCAGACATGCTGAAAAATGAAAAGAAAAAGATTCAAATGAGGAAACAAAGGAAAGTGCTAATGGCTTTTGGGGAATAGCCTGTTTAAACATAAAACTTTCATTGAAAAATGCTTCTTTATATACGGTTTTGGAAAATAGTTTTAGAAGGTTTTTAAAACTTTTGTCCCATCTGGTAACCTTCTGCTCTAATACCAAATGTAACACCCCACCTCCGCTAGGGTCACTCACAAAGGGAATGCACTAGTTTTGGTGGAGTATTATCTAGGTAAACATACACAGAGATATCACAAGGCAGAACATAAATAAAGCAACGGTAGAAATTAAAAACCAAATTTCATTACTTTCAAGAAAAGAGTCAAAACCTCATATATCCAAGGTACAAATTATTCCATTACATCAAGTTCTAAATAAAGAAGCATAAACTTGAAATAGAAAAAGTAATTTATTACCCAAAGAAAGCAGAAAAGCAGCCATAGCATAGCTCAGGTCCAAACTGTACATGAGCTGAACAGAAAGCAAGAGATATCCAAGCTAATGTTAGAGTTTCCTCCCTGAGAACTGGGGGGTGAACGAAAGAAAAAGAGGCAAAAGAAAACAGGTCAGTCATAAAGACTGGTAAGTCCTAGTGACTTTCGGTATAAAGACTACTAAAGGTAATAAGACAGGTATAAACTGAAAATAAACATAAGGATGATGATAAGACTGGCATGACAAACTAAGATAACGAGATAACTCAAGTATAGCATCGCATGTTCAAGGTTCACTGCACCAAACGTACTAGTATTCTACCCATGTCAAGTATTAACCATGAAATGATCCCTTGGCCCAAATCATGAAATGACCCATTACGGGGTCCTATAATACGGTCTCCTAATTGATCGGCTCCCTACAAGTTCTACTCTTCACGTGTCTGTGTCATACGGCCCTATCATGAATGTAGTCACCTGTGCTAGGTCCACCATAGGGTGTATCAAGTCCTAGGTTGCCAACCACCGGCACGAATCAAGCACGCACAGTGTAAACCTACTTGTGCCCAATGCCTGCTTTTTCAACTCCGGACTACGTGCACGACCATAGTCCGCCTGAACCTACAATGGCGCACCTACTCAGCCGTCGTTCTGGTCGCTTACAATCAGCTCAATAATCGTGCCCCACCCTGCCTAGTCCCAGGGTATCGTGATACATCTAAATGGGTTACTGCTGAAAAGGACCGCGTAACTAGGGTTTCTAATGGGTTAAGTGTTGTTATTCAAATTCGTGACTTAACCCTATCCAAATCATGTATCAAGTTGGTTAAGTGTGTTCAAGCGGTTCATGACTTAACCCTATCAAATCATCGTGTCAAATTGGTTAAGTATATTCAAGTGGTTCATGACTTAACCCTATCACGTGGCATTAATTCATTAATGCACCCCAACTTCTCACATTAGACTAATTGTTATGGTCACTGGAATTGTCGGGCGGTTCCTGGCACATTTACACCACAACATAGTCTAACCTCGAGTTTTACGTGCGATATGACCAACTACCCACATTGGATCCTTTTGTTTGCAGTAACTGGATTCGCCGGGCGGTTCCGGGCATATTTACACTGCAAACTCAACCCAACCTCGAGTTGGTCATTTTCAAGTTTATCTAAGTGTCATGTCCATGTTCTAGTTTTCATGTCAAAATTCATGTCGAGTTTCATGTCAGGTTTCCTGTAAATTTCATGTCAAGTTCTTGTCCATATACAGGTTCAAGTTATAATAACGTTCATGTTCAAGTTCAAAGCCAATTCATGTTTTACCTAATCTACCCAAATCGTGTTCCCATCGCACGTAAACTCGAATCGATACAAATAAATCTAATTAGGGAATAACATAAAAAGGGAAGGGTATAAGGTGGCAAAAGTGATTACTAGCATAGCATGGTATAACTTGAGATAAATGATTACAACATTACTGGCATATAGAATATCGGCCTCAAACATTAAGATTCCAAATCTAGCAAAATAAGGTACTAGTCAAGATAATAGTTGACATAAGGTGGTAGTCATGGTAACGGTTGACATAAGGTGATAGTCATAAACTTGTGACTAATAGAAGATTCAACATTGCAGGCATGATAATATGAGGGGTTTTTCTTTTTGATTTACAACATGAATAGGCCCCAAATCAATGTCATAGTAATATACCCAAAAGTCAAGATCCAAGATGAACAAGAATGGATGTAAAACAGTTATCATACATAGGTCCAATTTCAATTTACAACATATTCATATTACGTTTATAGTTTAAATCTAAAAGTAACTGGGGCTTACAGATCGTGGTTCGATAATTAGAAAAAGAAAGTCGATGTTGAATCTTTATATGCTTAGTCGAGTCCTAACAGAAATCCCCAAATCAGTAATTCTCTTAACGTAGTTTCGACGTAGAAGAAGTAGTCCCTTTCTCTAACTTTTCAACCAGAATTAGAGCAGCATAAGGTCAGAGAGAATTTTGTGTAGAGAGACTAGAGTTAGGGGCTGTTTATATAGGGTCAGGCCAAAGAATGTAGACATAATTGAGGCCAGAAACATCAAAACGAACTCAGACTCAAAAATGGGTTCTGTCACCAGGTCGACCCCCAGGTCGACTCTATGGTCGACCTGGTCCTGGGAAGGTCAACTACATGGTCGACCCCCAGGTCGACCTGGTCCTGGGCGGGAAATTTCCTGCCCAGTCCATTCTGGGGTTTGAATTCTAAATTTGAATTCGAATTATGAGCTGTTTTGAACTTGAAAATTTCTGAAAACTTCGAAGGGTCATAGATTGGTCATACGGACTCCGATTTTCGAAAACTCGGACTTGTTTCCAAGTAGAATTTCGAGACGAACGCAATGGCGTAACCCGTTACCCTTGATTCTTATTTTAAAAATTAATTCTGACCTGATTTATGGTTATTACACGTTATTAAAATACGGGTTGTTACACAATTTGAATCTGAGATCTTTGAGTCCAAGACCAAAATCAAATTTCTTGAAAACAAAAATTTGCTTTTGAAACAAAATGATGCTGAAAGGAGAAAATCAACATTAATCGTTGTTCAAACCCGATGAAAGAAAATTCTAATCCTAAATCTAAAATTCAACGAATTTAATCAACTTTGAATAAATTTTCTAATGGAGAAAATTCTTTGAATATGTTGTTGAAAAATCAATTTTCTTTAGCAAATAAAAATGGTCTTGGTTTTGGAAAACTCGATGACTTTGAAAAACTGGATCCAAATGGTTTTAAAATCCTTCAAATTGTTTTGAAAATTTAAACACTTGCAATTTCAATTGATTTTTGAATTATGAACTAAATGAGAATTTGTTTGGTAATAAGTCAGTTAAACAATCTTGGATCTCAAATGGAAATAAAACGATCTTGACTGAATTCAAACAGATTTGGGTTCCTAAGGGCACAAAGGTAAATTCCAATGGATTGTTATACAAACAGGTTTGGGTACCAAAAGACGTAATCAAAGTTAGGAGTGGTTTTACAAATTTTGTTAGACCACTCGATCATATAAACTGTTAGATACCGGAGGAGACTGAGGAACAGCTTTGCAAAAGAGAATTGAATTCAAGATGTTCCATATTTCTATATCAGTCAGAGTTCCAAAGCCAAAATTGTTGAGTTGGAGATCCGCAACATTTACGGTAAATCTGTTATGATATTTAAACTCATCTGTGTTAATATTCTGTGTTTTTATTCTTCTTTGTCTATTCCTCCTTCTACCTCTTCTATTTATTTTCTTTTGATTATTCTGACTTGATTTGACACTGCCATATATATATATATATATTCTTTCTTAAATTCAAATTGCAGAAATCATGATTCCTTGGAAATTTGCTTCATTTGTATAAAACTCTCATGTTTTAATGATTTCCAGACCTTGAATTCAAAATTGTTAATTTCTGCAATTATTTTGAAGTTTATTTTTGTTTACTGATTTCTAAATTCCTAATAGTGCTGAAGCATTCTTATCATATCTTGAACACTTTTAATTTGAATTCTAATTTTTTTGAAGATTTGAAAAAATATTAAAATTTCACACACCTTTGCTGTTTTTGAGTTTCTTCTAATTCATTTTGGAAAGACTTGAAAATTATACTTATTACAGCACACTTCTATTTTTTAGTTGTGATAATTTCATTGGTTTTTGGATTGGCTTGATTATTTCTGAATTGAAAAACATTTGGCTTAAATCATTGTCTTGCATCTTGAAATTCGTTATTATTCATATTCATCTGAATTAGATATTTGATTGTTGAAATTGTTTGAAATTTTTGATATTTTGATCTCACACACTTCTTAGATTTGGAATTAATAATCTTGTGCGATTGATTCGTTGTATCTCAAAATTTACATCTGTTCAAGTGATTTCAAATAATTTTTTTTGGATCATGAATATCTCTCAAGCTTGATGTAAATATTCTAAAAATTTCTCTTATTCTAAAAATCTAGTCTTGAAACTCATTATTATTTCATGATCATTTGGCTTAAATATTTGATAGTTTGAAATCATTTGACTCGATTGATTTCTTGAATCTCACACACATCTTGGATTTGAAATTTACAATCTGGTATGATCGATTTATTGAATCTTGAGGTAGTCATATTCCTTTAAAGTATTTCAAATAAACTGTATCTTGGATCATGAATCATCTTTTGTGACTATCAGAAATATTTGTGAAAAAAATCACTTGATAAGTCTGCTTTCAAAATGATTGTTGTGTTGCTCTAATTAAAGGAATTGTTTTGTAAAAAAATTTATGATTGCCTGATTTGGTATCAAATGTGTCTTGGTGCTCTTTTAAAAGTAACTAGATTGTTATATAGACTGCTAGAGCTTGGTGATTGGATATTGTTGTCTGAGGTACCTTTGTTAGCCACTAGTGTCGTATTAAAATCCTCATTAATGGAGATAGCAAGTCGTATCAGTCTTTGGTGTATTATATTTTTCTCAATCATCTATTTTGAATTTTTTTCTTCTGATCTTCATCTTGTATAGATTATTCAATTCGCTCTTGTGATTCATTTTCAATCTTAAAATCATTTATTGATTATTTATTCAGAAATTGAGATCAATAACCAAATTGAATTGTATTTAGAATTCATCAAATTTATTATCAGAAATTTTTAAATTGTGATGAGTTGTGACTATAGAACATTTCACAGCAAGAAAATATTTTATTTAAATTTTCATGATAATCGAATGGTTTTTATAATATCTTTGAATTGGCTTTAATTTCACGAACATCTTCTTAGTCTATCATATTCTACCACCCATCATGATTTTATATTAATCTGGAGAGTTTAATATTTTTAAAAATCATCTTATGAATATACAGCTTCAAATTTGTGATTGAAATGTACTGTATTATTTTTCAGAAATAGAGATAATTGAAAATTTTCAAGAATTCCTGTACAGTTGATCATATTTTGTAATGTGATTAATTTAGAAATTTTTTTCACAGCTATTTCTGTATCTACCATATTTCTACCATCCATATTGGTTTTATATACTAAGGAGTTTTTTTGTTTTAAAAAGAAAACAATAAAAATATAATATACATAAGTATTTCTCTAACCTCATTTAAAAATCCAAGCTCTGGTCATGCATGGTTAAGAGATTACATATAATTTAAGCTGCAACTGACCTCATTTGAAAATCCAAGATCTGGTTATGCGTGGTCAGTGTGCTGTTAAATAAAATGAAAAGAAAATTATTTGAATAAATTAAAATTTATATGAAATTCTCCTTAGTGTGTAGAAATCAACCTATCAATCCATTTTCCTAGTCTGTGAAATGTGTTAATATTTTACGATGTATTATGATTTGTTGATTGATAACTATTGGGATTTGAGATTGTTTGATTGCATCACTTAAATTGAATTTATTATTGTAGTCCAAATTCATCACTATTTTTTGTGCTTATTTTTAGAAATTTTATTTAAAAATAATTGGAAATCATTGGTTTTAAAACCCTCTCCATTTTTATAAATTTCATCGTAAATCCATCATTCTACAATGTGAAATTTTCCACTAGTTCTTAAAATATTATGGTTTTTGTTTGATTGCTGTGCTGTTAAAGTGCTTAGCGGATCTATAGCGGCGGAGGTGCAAAAAGGTGTAGCGGGGATAAAGCGCGGAAATAGCGGGGATATAACGGAGATGCAAAAAGGTTCATTAGATGTAAAATCGACTATTTAAAAATTAATTAGTCATCTTTCTTACATTATATGTGTACAAGAAACTATTATTAATTAATCTTATACAACAAAATCGTATAATATCATAGTTATGCATGCTAAATTTGATGAGTGTAATTGATTATTAGAATATATTAGGCATATAGGCCTTAAATTTAGCCCTTTACGCTAGCTTTACCGAATTTTTTAAAAAGAGAACTGGTCAAATCTAGCTTTATATATTAATATTGCTAAAGCGAATGCTAAAAAGTCTTGATTTAGCGAATGCAGTGGAAAATAGTGGGGTTAAAAGCGGATCTATTGTTCATCGGTGTTAAATTGAAATAGAGTAGCGGCTGAAGAATGCTATGGGCAATAGTGGGATATAACAGGGCTTTTGCAGGGCTTTAACTGTATAGTTTGATTGATTGAGATTTACGATGATAATTCTCTCTCTTAAGCTGATTATATATTAGTAGTCTATATTTCATCACTATTTTAATTTATGTACCCTTTTGATGATAACCAAAAGGGGAGAATGGGTTAAAATTTTGATTTATGAATGAATATATATATTTTATAAATATTTTAATAATGAAATTTAATTCATTTATTCTTTTCACTCATGCACATATTCAGGGGAAGTTTTATTGTAGGGGGATCATACATATAAGAGGAGTTCAAACATTCAATGATAATCACATTTATTATATTCAAAATCTTATCATATGTTTGTCATCATCAAAAGGGGGAGATTGTTGTATCTAATAATTCTAGATTTCTGTTTGATGATAACAAACATAAATTTATTATTATAAATGTGTTTACAATTGTACCCTTCTATTACATCACAGAAAGAATTAAATATTTTCATTCAAATAGAATACTACTGCACCAGAATTTAAATATTTAAACAGTATTTTATTAAAATATAATATTTTATTTCTACATTTGAATAGTACTGTTTTATAACTCCATTATTTGTATATTTCACTAAAATATAGTACATTCACATTTAATTTCATATACACAGTTCCTCACTACAAAACTCAGCCACACAAGTTACATTTCATGTACAAACTCAGTTATACAAATACACATTGGTTCACTCAATCATACACATTCCTTTTGACACAATTCTCTTCTGTCTGCTTTTCTATCAGTCCAGTCATCTGCTTACCTGTCACATGAAGACACACAGTATACTGGAACAAAAATATTTTAAATTCTATCAGATACAATTTTATTTTAAAATTTATTTTCCTCAAAATTTTGGTGTGTTTCTCATCATTTTTCATGTCTTGATCTGATATGTATTTTATCAATCTGTGTCTAGACTGCTTCTGATTTTCCCAGTGATTCAATGTAAATACCATAAGGTAGACATTGTCTGTAGTGCTCATATATATTATGCACTTGCACTATGCATGTATACACATACATGTGTATGTATATACACATATTTTCCATGCAGGGACAATATATTCAAAACATCACAAATGGACATAAACCAAGATTTTCAATACAAGTGACAATGCACATATGGAGTTACCCGTATATACAAACATATATATATATATATATATATATATATATGTATGTATGTATGTATGTATGTATACACACACATATGTGTATATATACATGTATGTATATACATGGCAACATGTATATACGCAACATGGGTCAAGATGACAAAGCAGCATGGTGAACACATGGGACATACACAAGCATGTCCAAGCAAAACTACAAGCCAACACGCACAACAATGATACACACAGCATGGACCAAAGGTCACAAGAACGGTGCAAAACATGGTGCAACCCATATACACATATTAATCGAGCAGAAATGAAGAATGAGCATAGCAGCATAGGATATCATGCTCAAATATAAGTTAGGCCAGCCAAAAGTGCAAGTCTAAGTGAAACAACCAAGTTTTCATATGTACAAGCCAAAGAAAAAGTTTCAAGTTTAAAATCACGTTTGGTATGGTGCAGTGAAGCATTTCAGCAAGGTGCAAAGTTTAAATATATCCCAATACGGTAATGCATGTGACATGTATAGTTGTATATGGTGTAGCATTTTTTCATAATCAAGTGGAACAGGCTCAACAACAAATGAACCAACAAGGGATCATCAACATACCATCAAAACTGAAATGAGCATGTCAAAGCTCAAGAGCAAGTAAAAGTGAAACAAAGCAACAATGAGTCAACACAAGTCAAACAACTCATGTCAGATTCAGGTTATACAAGGTGATAAAGAATTACAAATATGGCAACTCATCAAGCTCAGGCATATGAAAGCAAACAACCCAAATAAGTCAACAACGAGATTTTTTTATGCTCAAATATATTTCTAGAAATAGACATGCATCACATGGCAAGATTTCTTCCATAAATACTCAGGGGGAATGTGCTATCAAAGAAAATCAATTCAAGATGCAAACTTGTTTTCATAAATTCAGTAAGGATTATTTAAGGCATGGAAACATTTTTTAGTGAACAAATATAGGACATAATGTTTTTGGCAAGTTTTCAATCAAGAATTTTTTAGAGCAAGTGCATGAAATTGATTTTTAGAAATTAACAAATATTTTTGTTCAAGTTATCAATTCAACAATTTCAGAAATCAATCATTTTTCCATGGCAAGGAAATGATCATCCAGGAGCAAAATTGGTAAGAGTTTAATTCACATATGCAAATTATTTCCAGAATGAGTCGCAGCAACGCAGAACTTTTGGATAGAAATTTCTAAATCAAATATTTCCAAGAAATTCAAGTGTTCAAATCTTCTCCAGTAAATTTAGTTGCCAAGAAAACCATTTGATTTTATTCTTGAAATAAACAATCAGTTTTTGGTCAAGGAAATTCATTTATTTGTTTCCTGAAATCACGTTCTAGCTCACATGTTCAATCAATTTATTTTCAGATATCAAAAAACTGTTTTTGGCAAGAAATCAATTTGGAAATCAATCCATTCATTCCAGTATCAATCAAGGAGTCACGCAAGTCATTCAGGCCGTGGAACCAAGGGGGAAGCATCAAGAAAATATCATTTTCAATTCAAGGCAACAAATCGAAATTCGCGCAACAAACTCAAGCACAATCAGATCGAATCAAATAAATGAAATCAGAGTTGTTTTAGGATTTAATTATCCTATATATTGACACCATATTCTTCACAGGCAGATTGGAGAAAACCAAGCATCAACAATCAAAAAAATTCAAGCTGAAATCAAAGAAACAAATCTCAGAGAACTCACAATTTTTAGAGATTTTCGATCGCAACCTCAAGCTGAATCATCGACAATAACAATGCCACTTAATGATAAACTGAGAATCATTTTCTTCTAGCAATCGCGATCGAGTTTTGGGATTTCATAAAAACCCTAATTTGGTTTTTAGTCGGCCGACATTTCTTTTTGGACAAAGCTTTGCAAATAAAAAGGGGTCGGCTATAGTTTTGTAAATGGGAGTCTTTACTTTATCTTATTTTGCATTGTTTTGTTTTTCATTTGTAACCATCTCAACGGTTTTCTAGTTTGTATATAAAACTAGGGTTTTCTAATTTGTCTGTAAAACTAGGGGTTTACTAGTTTGTCTATAAAACTAGGGTTTACTAGCTATAGGTTTTATAGTTACGGTTTATGGATTACGGGGTTGTAATTCAGGGAAAATCCGATCTTGGGGATAAAGATCAGTCTAATGTTTTGAGTGTAGGATTATAACAAGAGCAGGATTTATGAGTTTACAGGACTTTGTAAGCGGGATCTTTTTTAATACCTAGTAAAATCTTAGGAATGCAGCAGTAGGCAGGGTTTATTAAAGCCGAGTAAAATCCGTGTTATTAATTTCTTGCATTTATTTTCTTTGTTGAATTTTGTGTTGTGATAATTAATAATATCTCATAAAACTTCAATAAACCCTATTCATCCCCCTCTAGGGTTAATCTAGATCCAACAGTATCTGATGACTAACTATTCTTGTTGGGTCCTGACAACGAAGCCTGCTCTCAGAGCCAAGTCAGTGGCCAAATAATCCTAAAAATCATTCCATCAGTCTTTTGGCTGCCCTCAACTAAAATGTAGCCAAGGCATACTCTATGGATGAAACCGTATAGACCTGCCTCTACGGATACAGCTTCGTTAGGCCTACCACAAAGGGCCATTTCAAAGTATCCTCATGCCCTTTCGAAGTCTCGAACTTCCTTCCAGTCCCATCGAATAATAGTTAGACGTGCTCCCACCGTGTATGTGGACACCTATCATGATTTTCCCCATTGGTCCCTTCATCCCCTCAGACTGGACCAAACATATATCAGTATTTCATTAGACCCTATGTTAATTTACCATAATGCGCTTCACTTAGTTTTCTTATCATTGGTTTACAATATTCTTTATTAAATCTGAATATTCATTCTTTGTTTATCAACTATATTAGTTACCATAGAATTTTAAGCTCGTAACTTAATACATTTTAAGTCAATATGTTCATGTTAAAGCCTAACGCCTAATCATAACGTTGTCATAGAACTTTAGGCTTGTAACATAATTCATTTTAAGAAAATATGTTCATATTAAAGCCTAATAGTATTTTCATCATTCCTTGTCATATTCATATTTGCAAATAAACGATGTTTGTTTATTATGATTTCTTAATTATCGTATTAATGCAAATATAAAATATAATTCACTTTTCTATCACATCTTGCATCATAGTCATAGAATATGCTTATTAAACTGAATCTACTCTTTAAAGTTTATTTATAATAAGGCTTCATTCACCGTTTTTTGGCCGAGCTGATCAATTTTCAAAGTGACCGCAAACACTTATTATTATAAAAAATTACATAAAAAACTGGAGATTGACCGGTTGTCAACCTACAACAAATACAATTTTTAAGGTGGTCCGTCCACCATCATCCTATCAAGGTTACAGCACCAGAGCTAGACACTTCTTCTAGATTACAAGTACCTACTCCACACACGGAGATTATTGCATACACTGTCAGATAAATTAGAAACAAAAGGTGAGACTAAACTAAAGATATAAGGGCAAGTATTCCATGATACAAATGCAACAACATGAGAAGTACATGACGTCTTCCAATTGAAAGGACCACACCACACCAAAGGTACACCAACATATAAAGGTACACTAGCATTCTGTGATACCAAGGCCTGAGTCTTTTACTTGAGCACCACACAGATGACGTGACCACTCCATTCCATTACACTACGGCAAGGACATGAGGTCCTAACCACTTAACTTTCGAAAGTTTGACAATAGTTTGGAGTAGTAGCCAGGGCAAAACCTAGGTTATCACTAGATGGTGCTTTCATATGGGAAGAGTAAGGAAGCAGAGATCCATCCAACAACTTTTTCAAAGTTGAGAGCTATGCTTCACCATGATTGCCAAAAAAATAAGGGGACGAAGATGCAATTGACTGACACAAACTCGAACCACCGTAAACAAGCCCATCGACATTACCCAAAACATATGACCAGTTAACACTCATTCAATAAGCCTCCAGACACCCAAAGTAAGAATCTTAAAGCTCACATGACAAAAAATCAACAACCCAAATTCGCTACACTACTATCCAAATGAAATCGATAAGGCGACGACCATGGTTACATTGAATATCAAACACCTCAAGTGGGCCTATCACAACCAAAACCGACAAGCCTTCATTTCACATTTAACTATAACCTTCATTTTTGTAACCCAATAAGCCTATTATTAGTCATCTTTGTCTCCATGCAATTATTATAATAAATTACATTCATTTCTAATTTATCAAGCGTTTAACCTAATTTCTAACTTCTTTTCTTTACATAACATCTTTTAGTTATGTTATCCTTTTTCGTTCTATCTTCATACTTTATTCTTTACGAAGTTTGGCTTATTCCTAATTGATTAGTTACCAAAACTATATAAGAAATGATTTCCATAGTTTAGGTAATCACTATAATCAAAACCTACAATTGCAATATATTCCTTTTCATACATTTTAGGTTATTGAATTTGTGCGAAATACTGCTAAACCCGAATTTCGCGCTAATCCCTGTCTTTACTTTTTTTTTCATGCTTGTAATTATGTTTCTTATTTTTCCCACTGACCATTTGTGCGAATATATTCCTCTTTGTTTAACGAATCAATATAGGCTATTCCTAACCTTTCATTTCATAGATATCTGTGAATTCCTATTTCCTCTCTTTTATTTTCAACCCATGTCTTATTTTTTATTGTTTTCGTATACAAGTTCATTTAACCTCAAATTATCAAAATCTCTTTTATTCATAATTCCAGTTGAATTATATTTTCCAATGTGTGAAAACAAAAGAGATTATAGCCAGTGGCACAAAATTAGGCGCACAATTCAGTCTTATACATATGCCAATATAGTGGATATATACATATTTTGTGCATAACAAAAATTCAACATAAAACTATAAATTACGACGTAGAAAGAGGAAAAAGAGGAAGTAGAGAACATATTATAAATTTTACAGGTTCCAAACGATATTATATACTATTATAAAAAAATATAATTTAAACCATTCACCTACAACACATTCTAAAACCCGAATCTGATTTGTTTGTTTTCTTCTTCAGTTTGGTTATATGAGTCTATTTGGAAAGGAAATCTGGGCATCTACACCTTTAATTTACTATCGTCACCTCCAATTCTTAATAAGAAATTCTAAAACGATGAGTTTGGAGGAGAAAGGAGACGACAGGGCTTCGGCGTCCTCTTAGAAAATATGAGTTTGACCTAGGCCATGTAGGTTTATTAATAAATGTCCAGTCTAATCACGTCCCTCAGATTTAAAATAGTTAAATACAAACTGTCAAAGCAACCTGAGTACGAACGCAACCCTAAAAGGAACATCTCAAAACCACATGGATCGACCTACTCTTTGGTTGGGTCGACTCATGGGTCGACACATGAGTCGACCCACCTTAAGGAGGGGTCGACCCATACATGTTATGGGTCTTATGATTAATTCTTGCTCATGTTTGCTACTTTATGTACTTATTTATAAATCGTTTTTTATTTCTATATTTTTAATATTTTCTTTTTTGGTTTTAACATATGTTCAAATTCAAATACACAAGTAATATGCATGTATACTTTGGGATTTATTTACACAAGATTTCAAACATTATTTTAGTGTTATATTTATTTCATGTTTTATTACTTACGTATTAATTTCCCTATATTTTCGATATGCATTAAATTTTGGTTTCAAACGCGCACCATTTCTAGAATTAATATGTGCATACTCATTTTCAATTAAAATGTTACTTAACGTCTTTAAATTCCTCAAATTTAACTCTGTTTGTTACGCACGTTTATTTTCAAATTCAAATGCGCGTTGCCTATGATATTTATGCGTCTGCATACATATATTTATATACATATGTGCTTACGTGCATGTCAACATTCCAGAATTAATTATCCTCTTCCGATTTTTATGTTACTTCCGTTATTCCTCTTTTAATGTCATTAATGACATGTGTTGTCAATTTAAAGGAATGTTGCAATTTTAATGTTAATTACTTTCCCTTTTCTTGTTGGCTCAATTACTTTTAGTAACACATCTTCTTTTCAAATTTCAAACGTACATTACTCATGTAATTATTTTGATGATTTTATTATTTAAAATACAAGGTGTTACACACGATAGATGCACTCCCCCAATGTTACTCCTTTTCTGTGCTTTCCCTAAGAATTGCTTTGCTAGTCAATAGAGCCAAAATCTCATTCTAATGTTAGTTCCCTTCTTTTGCTTCATAGTATCTTATCCATAAACATGGAACCAACATTCTCTTCAGCCCCCTTATTGCTTCGTGGAGTCCCTCCTTACTAACACGAAACCGTAGGCTCATTCCTAAATCCTCCGTACTTCACGAAGCATCGAGTCTAGATAACATTATTTATATTTTTGCTGGTGAGTGTCGATTCCTACCCCCGGGACCCTCCTGTTTTTCTGTAGTGACCCGCAAATCCATACTATCTGAGCTGACTAATACAACACATGTCCAACTCAAATAGTATAGAAATACGAGTCATTAGGGTTAAAGAAAATAGAAAAGATAGATGAAAAACAGAAATAAAAATACAGAATCTCACAGCGGATCAAATAAACTATATTATATAACATAAGCTTTGAAATACAAAATTTTGTATCATACATACATACCATCATCAGAGCACAATAAAATATTTGATACAGCGGAAATAACTCTAAAATAACAAGTGGTGAAGCCTCCTGCTTCCAACTCCTCCAAGTGTATCTGTAAAAGCCTGAAACACTTGACTGCCCATACAAATTTGGGCATCCAAGAGTTTAGGAAAAACAAAACAAAATAAACTATGGGTCAGTCATGGAACTGGTGTGAGTAAACTCCAACCATATGGTTTAACTTCAAAAATCTTTTGAAAGAAAAGGATGATAGTAAGACCAGTCCATACATAAACACGGACGGTTTTTACCTTACTATAACCCAAACTATTTTTGATATCAAAATCCAGTGATATTATACTAATGTCTAATCAAATAAATAACAAAATAGTAGAATGCTTGCATCTCATGTTCTACATATATAGTATAAAATCAAAAACTGCAGGGCGCTTATTGGAGATTGGATTCCAACTATGACAAGGTATGGGACCACCTTCCGATGATGTATCTCTAGAGGCGAATACACCTGGGTTCAACAAGAATGTCTTGCAACCCGGCCCACACAAGACCGACCACTCATTTTGCTTGAGTGTATCGAATGTATATCACCAACGGTTGGGCTCAAACCACCTTTCCCGAAAAGGGACAACATCGAAATAGATTATAGAAGTAAAAGGAATTTCTCTAGATAGGTGATTATACACCCTAATGGGAGCGACCCACATAGCCATGTTGCCTGCCCGATTTTTGTCATTTCCCGGTTGTGAAGCTTGAGGCTACGTCTAACTTTTAGAACATCTGGCCACCATACACTTCGAATTCCATATCGTCAAACCCGTCAAATCACTAGTTTATCTTCCCAAAAATATTGCGGGTATAAAAGCTAAGAGAAACGAATTTCTCCGTCACCAGACGTAATACCTTGAAAAGATCGTCTTATGTGACAATTAGGAATACTCTCTCAGATATTCGTCCATACAAATTTGTCCTAGTACTGGACAAACATAACAGCTCTTGAATTTCACTCCATCTTCAATTATTTTCAGCATAATCTAATTCGCAACGCCTATGCCTATACGGAGTGGTTTTCGGATATTAAACCCAATCGGTCTCTCCATATCGACAACGATGGTAAAAATATTTGATAGCCGGTGTTTTAACTATTAAAGGAAAAATAAACATCCATCAAACAATTTCACAATCACTGGCCCTTTCTAATATTTTATATTAAATTCATTTCCTTAGCGAATTCTATATATATCGTTATATCGATTTCTATTATCAAAACTTCTTAAAAATATTCTAACTCCTTAAATTTCCGGAAAAATTCGCCATAACCTCCTTTGTACCGGCAAATAGTTCAAACCTCAACTCGCCTCTCTAGGCCCTTTCCATTCAAAAAGAAAATCGAAAAGCCAAGCGGCTTGCCGATTCGGCGCATAAAACCTCATATGGAAATTTAAACATGTACCTTTTTGTCGGGCACTTAATATATAATCTTCATACTCTCATCGTAATCTTCATCCCATACCTGCCTTACAATTTGCTCAACCATTCACAATTTATAATCAATTCAACGCTTTAATATTTTAATCGCATTCTCTTTAATGCTTTATTTCCAGTTTACCCCTTTTTACTTGATCCACATTCAGTTTGAACCCCTCCCGTTTAAATATACTTTCATTCGCTTATATATATATATATGAGTTGAATTCCATCCCAAAGTCAAATTTCCAAAATTTATTCAAGTTTCATATTCAGATTTCCCAATTCAAATAACAAATTTAAATCACTTCAATAAAGTTAAATTCGGCCGAAACTATAGTAACTAATTTCAAAGAAATTAGTTAATTTCATTCAATACTTAAAAATCTAATCTTTTATCCCAAAAATCACTTCGTCTACTCCACTGGAGTTTATATTTAATTTATGACTCAAATCTGGATTCTTACTATTGGAAATTCGGATTTTTATTCACTCAACATCCATTTATTTTATTTAATAAACCATTATGGTTTAAAACGATTATGGCGCTGTTTTTATGAAAATTTGATTTTGACATAACTCAAAATCTATACGACGAAATCAAGATTTTTCTTTTCCATTAGAAAACTATTCTTTAATAGGTCCGGGCGTTTCTTGTTTTATCAAATTCCGACTTATAATGAGTTCGGTATACTCAATTGAAGTTCGAAATGCCAAATTGCGAACTACCGCGCCACGACGAGTTCGTTTTAATTAAATAAAATATAACTTTTAAACTTCGTTTTTTACTAAATTTCAACACCATTTCAATATTTTAAAATAAACAAGTTATCCGAATCGATTTCTCCAAACTCATCGATTCCTTTATGCCACATTCATAACTTAGTTATGAATTGATTCAAAACTAAATTTTATATTCAATTCAAATTTCCTCGGATATAAATTATTTTATAAAAATTCGATATAATCGAATTTCAATTATAAATTTCCTTTATGGGGAAAATCAATTTATTCATCACCTTCACCATTACAAACTGATATCGTCCCTTGATAATAGTAAAGTCGTTCAAGTTGGGGTATTTTATTTACCTCTCAGACCTTGATCGACAACGTTCTTATCTAGAGACAGATAAAAGTTTGTGATACAACACTCAGTTTACCCCTCACCTTTTATTCCATTCCTTACATTTGGAATCTATTTTCCAAATTACTCGATGAAAATTATTTCATCACATATATAAACCTTGTTTATAAATTCACTTCTTTATTAGATTCAACTTCCATCTAAATAATCTATTGAAACTCGATTTCTATTTTGGAATATTTGATTTCTCTTTTGAGTCTCAAGTTTATTTGAAAATATTTAATTTCCATAACTTATATCTATAAAATCTATATTCATATTAAAACTTAAATTTACCTTTAATTCCAATATCTTCTGAAATATATTTCTATAAATTCGACATAGTCGAGTTAAAATCATAAATCCTTGTGGATTTATTTAAATTCAGTTTACATTCCGAATAACAGAATGAATTTCATCTTTCCTTTTGAAACGACTTCAAGTTATAAATCTCCTTTTAAATTCAAATTTGAATTTAAATGCTCAAATCATCTCATGATAATTATCCCCTTCTCTTTATAAAACATCGTTTATAAGTTTTACTTCTTGTTTTAAATGTTTTAAACAAGCTAATATTTCATATTCCATTTGAAATCAAATTTCCACTTCGAAAGATAAATTTCCTTCTTTAAATCCCTTACTTGAAATTAAAGTTTAATATTATCAAATGATAATATTCCTTTCTTTTTATAAATAGCGTTTATAATTTCAGTAACTTGTTTTTATTTTAAAAAAACAAGTTAATATTTCTCAATTTATTCGAAATACCATTTCTATTTCGAAAAGTAAAGTTTCCCCTTTCTTTTCCATTTAAAAAATCCGTTTTAAGTTCATTCCTGGATTTAAATGAATTATCCAATAAAAATTCCCTTCTTTTATTTATAAAAATTATTTATAAATAACGCTTTTTGTTTTCAATATATAAAACAAATTTTCTATTTAAAGTTCATTTAAATTCCAATTTCTATCTTTGGAGAATAAATTCTCCTTTTCAAAATCATTTTTTTGAATTTAAATTAGAATTTATTCACTGGAAATTTCCCATCTTTTTTTTATAAGCATCTTTTATAAATTCCACTTGTGGTTTTAAATATTGAAACCAGTTTCCATTTCAAATTCCATTTTTAAAATCCAATTACCACTTGGGAAAACTTTAAATTCATACTTGAAATTTAAAAATTAATATTATCTAATGATAATATTTTTTCCTATTTATAAACATCGTTTATAAATTTCACTTCTTGTTTTCAGAAACAATATTATTTGAAATTCTATTTGAAATTCAATTTCAGCTTTCACGCCTGCATTTACGTTTCAAAATTTATCAAATGATAATTTCCTTTTTCATTTATAAACATTGTTTATAAATTCAATTACTTGTTTTTATTTTTAAAACAAGTTATTATTTCTTAGCTTATTCGAAATTCAAATTTTATTTCAATAAAAAGAAAATTTCCATTTTGAATCTAAAATCACTTTTATGATATTTTTAAATAGAATATCTAGGGCCAGTGACATTCTAATATCTAACATGCAAATCATCCATTCAATTCACGCATCACATACATATATAAATAAGTAAACAACAATAAATAAATTTGAGGAATCCAGTTGGATCCCTCCAACCTATTTCCCTGCATCCACAGATGTTATTCACATAAATAATACCAATCCTGCTTCAAGGCAGGATATCGCGGTATAAAATATATACGTGGGCGTAGGGTCATCCGCTAATGATACTGCGGGCATTCGCTAATAATACTGCGGGAAATATCCAATAACCATAATCACCAAGCCCAAATAACTAATATATATGACCACAGTAAGTCAATAATTCATGCAAGAATCCAAGCAACCAAGAATTTATTTTTAATGAGTAAAAATAAAACTTTGAGTGAGATGTACTCACCTGATTTCATTTGCCGAATATCCTGTTAATTTCCATAATGTTTCGAATTCGAATGTACCCGAATGAATTTATCTTCCCCCTATGATTTTATAATTTTATTAATCGACTATGTTATCATTAATTTAAATTAATCTAACAAGTTAATTAATTAATTGTCCTAAGTATTTAAAATAAAAACATATACCTTATTCATATCCAAATCCCGCCCAATCGAGGCAACAACTTGTCAATTAGCTCCAATCTAGTTTGTATGCTTAAATATTGTTGATACGACTCTAATGCACTTCGTTTCACTTGGATCTGGGATCGTATGATAGTGTTGTTATTTTTACAAGTTGTATACAACATATACAAATATATGTATATAAATAAAATTAAACCATTTTTTTAATTTAATTAAGTAAATTTTACCTTAATCCATTTATAATCTTCTTGCTGCTAATACACTATACCCAACTGTGCACTGCTTCGATTATAGTCGCCACTACTACATCATCGAATACTTGAATTCTTCTCTGCCCTTGACCAAATCTACTGCTACACCAGACAATCCCACTCCAGATTCATACAGTCCAAACTTCACTCCAGTTTCACATACCCTACCTTTACGTTGGTTCCGACATTGCCCCAAAAACAAACCTGTAGCATACTGGCACTGCCCCCATCGTATGCCACAACCAAGGTCGATCAAATCCTCTATCCTTACAATACAGATCGCACACCCCCACCTTACCTCATCATCAACAGTAAATTCAAGAGCCGGACTTTCCACCATCGATCGATCATCCCAAAACCATTTAGAACTCGAGAACCCTAGCTTCTTATATACTGCATTGCGACCGCATCTAGTCGTCGAGCGTCAGGAGGGTCCAGGGATGTATCACGATTTGAGTTCGCGATTTCTTATTTGGTTTTACTCTTTTTTTCGGTGGATTCGATTTCTAGGAGATAGAACGAAAGAGGGAAAAAGGATTGAACCTGTATATTGAGAAGAATACGAAATCGATAGGCTAATATATAGAAGCGAAAACAGACAGAATGTCTGCGGCATTTAATTTGGCCATTAATTTGCTGTTTTGTTGATATTGAAGATTGGAGGCAGAAGATTGAGCTCGAGGAAAACATGTCTGTACGATTGTCTTCACTAGGTCTGCGTATCACATAAAGAGGTCGGCTAATGGCCGTTAATTAATTTTGATTTTATGTTTTTTTAGTTATATATAATATTTTCAAATATATCATGTCCTTAACTCGAAAACCCCAAACCGCAATTTAACCGTAATGACTGACGTTTCCAACCTTATACGATATTGTGGACTCAACGGTACAAATTCTGATATTTAAATTTGACTATACAAAAGAATTAACAATTTAAATTAATAATATAAATTGAATTCAATATAAAATATGAATCAATTTCAAACAATTAATTTATCGATAACAAATTATTAATATCGCTCTAATTCAAAATAGAATTTATACTAATCGATTGTATTGTTTTGATTCAATTTCAACTCTGAATTCAATTGTTACTGTTTCATATTACGATAATTAAATATATTCGATATTAAAACATATACAAATTATTAAATTGATAAAATCAATAAAAATCCATTTATAATTCTAATTCAATATTTAAAATAAATTTAAATATTCAATATTGAATGGCAAAAATTCCAGGACGTTACATTTTCCCCATGCAAATGTAATGTCCAAAAAATGGCAACTATTAAACAAATAACATTTGAAGGGATTTTAGGCAAATTTCAACATTAGCTACATTGGATACGACACCTGTGTCGTTTCCAATTTACTTCGACTCCCACAATGGTATCAAGGCTATATTCAAGCTATCCTGAAAGGGAAGGCCATCCAACATCATAGCAAACAATGCTTGTTGTCCTGTAATGACCGCAAGCACTAGAGACGGAGCCTTTTGCTCCTTAATCTTGAAAACATTTAGACAAAAGTTCCCTTATCATAATCGCCAATGCCGATAGCCATATAGGCGGAGCCTCAAAACATTTGGTTTAGGAAAAGTTCCTTAACGGACCCTTCAGTGCCTAAGAAAGTTTTTCATGGCAAGGCTGACTGATTTTTATAGTGATCCGTAACACTATTTTATTTGAAAGAAATAAAAGGTACATCATTACCTGAGATATGAAACACCTATCAGCTGATAAGAGAGTGCTATGACGTAGGGGATACCAAGTTAAATAAACAACACTTAACTTGGTCAAACAATGTTGTATAGTAACTCGTTACACAACCTAAGGAAAGGCCTTAGAGGTTACATTATGCAACACACGTGCACATCAAGCCGCACAAGGCGCTAGCCTTTCTCATACTGAGCTCGCATCATTTCTCGCTTGCTGCTATGAGTAATAGGGGTTTTAACTATTTCTGCATTAGATATAGAAGAAACTTGAGGCGAAGTATCACCCAACAACACCGGGGGTACCCTGTAAGCCGGAGGGGGGATAAGATGAGCATTAGGGTTGCTCTTGATCACTGTGGCGCTATCACTTTTAGGGAATTGGGCATTCAAGAAACCAGGTTAAAATGGGATTGGAGAATTCTTCTTACCATTATTCAGAGATGAAACAGGGTTCGAAACTCTTTTTTCCTTTTCACATTCGCATATGCATTCATGATAGTTTGGTTGGGAATAGACTTTTAAGGAGAGTCTTTAAGGTTTCACTTTTATCAACATAGACGCAATAGTTACTAGACTAGATGCTAGCTCTGATCTCAGTCGATCAATTGTTTTTTGGATAGTTCCATCAAACACTATATTTGGCCTTTCCTTAACTTGATTAATTTGAACAACGTCCAAGTTTTCCTAAAGGAAGTTGTCAAGTTGAAGCTATGCAGTTTGATAAGCTCTGTCATTCACTAATTTAGAAACAACACTTTCCATAGCAATTTGTTTTGACATATTATCTTCAATATGCATAGTGACTTCCTCGACTACTTCGGGGTTCTTACTGCCTGCATTCAATTTAGAGTTGCTTGCTATCATATCTGCATCCTTCAGCAGTATAATATAGGCATTATATGCCTTATTACTATCATGATTAATCACTTCATTCATCAGCTCTTGCATAGGATTCAATTTTTCTTGTGTATCACCTCCCATTTTTACATTAATAGTAGCATCACTAACAACTCTACCCATGTTCACTTTTTCTGATGTATCACATTCAACATTGCCCTGTATGCTATCTCCCTCAGCCAATAAATCGCACTCTTCATCACTATGTTTAGTGTTATACACACCCTGCTTGTTCCTCAACTTCTCATACAAGTTGTCAAGCACCCCAAACATGTTAGAGTATTCTAAGTTGTTATCACTTACCTTTCTTTTGCCTGCAACTTGTTCCCTAGCAGCCTTATCAACTAAAGAGGGATCGACAAGAGATGCTTTAAAGTTGTTTGTCCTATTAATCTGAATCCAAGCCATCTTCGAGTTTTTATCCATGTTCCCAAAACCTCTGCTTGGACCAGAATGCTTCTAGGGTAATACACTGTTTTGGTCCTTACTATGTTTATCTTTCCCACTAGACTCCACCGTGTTTGCAGCAGATTTATCACTGTTGATTTGGCATTTCGAAAGATTGTGACCAAATACCTTACGCAGCGAACAAGCCTCTGGTTTCCAAATGTATTCAATCTTTATAGTGTGTTCAATACTGTCAGGGAGAAGCACAAGAAAATCAATAGGCATTTCACTATCACGTGTAATTTCAATCATACATTTTGCGTATTCTAATCATTTGAGTTTCTCAGTGGAGTTATCCAGACACAAACACTTTCCAACTCTCGACGCTAGCCCACAAATACTCGATAACGACCAATCGAGGAGAGGAACTTCAGTGATTTTGATCCAAACTAGGACTTTGCGAATGCAATTGCCTATTAAGTTAAACATAGCACTACATGGTTTTATAATAAAAAGCTTGCTACATATTATCAATGGGTCTGCCTTGACAATCCTCTTTCTATCTTCAAGGTCAGACATAATAAAGAAAAAACCTTATCATTTGATTTGATCTTAATAGAGCCTTTCGGTCTCTAGATTTTTAGAAGGTAGTTTATTACGATGGTGAAGCAAAGAGGCTTATTTAAGAAGAAGCTAACTGATAATCATTCCATACTTATTCTCTAATAGCGACGAACGTACCAGCATTCCTAAGTTTGGCGGCGAAGCGGTTGGACCATTTGATCGGTGGTGGGATCGGAGCAGCAACTTGAGAGGATGGAGGGAGTACGGGAAAGGGTGGATTTGGAATTAGAGGAGGGAAAGGGGAAGAAAATGCATCGTGAAAGAACTTCGCTTGAGGTGGGTTTGTTGAGGAGCTAGGGTTAGATGAGGTGGTCACTGGAGGTGGATTTGATGGTGAAGGAGAAGGTGGTGGAAGATTGATCTAAGGCGGAGGAGCTAGGTGGGTGTTAAACAGCGAGGGGGGAAGCGGGAAGTGAGGTTTAGGCAGTTAGAGAATACAGGAGGAAATGTGGCCACCATTTTTGGAAGGGCCGTGTTGTTAAAGGAAGTGGTTTAAGATAACGGTTTTACGAAGGCACGTCTGCGTAAGCAATGACTTCAAGGATTTCCATAGTTTCGAAGCATTTGTGGGAATCCCCTTTCGGTTACAACGAAATACCCAAAGGCATATAATATTTGTTCCTTTCGAAGTTTCTATCTTAAATTCTTTGTTTTATAAAAATAGTTCTTTATAGAAAATAACCCTTTCAGCAAAGCCGAAAGGGTTATGGTAGAAACCTTATACGAAGCATCCATCTTTTAAAACCAAAATGATTATAAGTGTCATGACCAGTTCCCGAAACAGAAAGGTAAGAGGCGGAGGCCCTGAATGCTTCATATACCATACATGTGATATTCCAAGCATTCAGCGCCACCAAAGGTGGTTCCGAACATTGCCGGAGATGCTTATGAGTTTGTAAATGGCACAGATAGTAATAGTAGGCGAAATAGTTTTATTACATTATAAAGGATATCTTTTTACCAACTCCACATCATTTGTTAAAACTCTATTGGATTACAAAAAGTATTTAGAATAAAGTATACAATTTTTTTTCAGTTCTTTGTACTATAAAAAATATAGGAACATATCATCTCATATGCTAATACTGGAATAAACATATGTTTTTCTTTAAAGCATGCTCCCTTAGGAAATTCGTACAATCATAACAATTCATAAAATCTAAAGTTCGTCTCCATAATCATTCAACACTCATCATACAAAGTTTTTATATTATTTGGAGATCTCTATCTAGGTGTTTCCTCCTACACTAATTCATTTTTCATATATAACAATAACAAACAAAATCAGCAATTATCATAAGCTAAACACGGGTAATTCCTAAATAACATGTAACATCAAGAACAAATGAAATCAACCATAAATTATCAATACACTTTCAGATTATACTAAGATAATCGAAACCATAAGGGTAAATATATTATTCACCTTGGTTGGGTAGAGATGATGATAGTTGTTAATGTATTATTCTAAGCCCTAAATTTTCCTAGCTTTATCTACTTCTCCTAAACCTAGCTTGTAATTGTCGACCTTTCTCTAGTTCCCTTTAGTTCTAATTTATGTTTTAAAATGAGGAGTGTGAATGAAATGACATGATACATATATACATGGGTCGAAAGTTCCAAATTTTCCCTCCCGATGTTTTCCTTCCTTATGCATGTTTTATTTAGATTACTTGGTTATAAAGGCCAACCTTTTAATTAATTTATTAACCATAAATCTCTTGCCTCATCCATCAAATTATTCCAATTTAATTACAAAATTAAATTATTGAATAATGCCTTACTAAAATATGGGATGTTACATCAATCCTGCCCAATGCTCAACTCCAAAGACAAAGTAATTAATTGTATGTCTCATTGTTTAGATCATCTCAGATAAGTGGTTAGGATGATCATCGCTAATAGATAAAACTATTCCAATGGAACTCGTGTGCAAAATAGCTTGTTCTATACAAAGACCAATATATAGTTTAAAAACCCAAAATATATAAAAATACATACTCTCTCATATATATTAACTCTCGATTTCAATAATGCATAGGTTAAAGAGCACAACCTAAGCTCGGATAAGAAATGGGGAAACCTCCATATGCCATCGATGCCCATATAATCTAATAGTGCATCGTATAAACACCTGATTAATGCAAGATGATTATTAAGGGAAAGAAATGGAAAGAACGAAGTGAAATTTGAAAGGAAGATAAAGGAATAGAAGAAAAGAGGAAGAAAGGAACATAAGACATAAACACAGGGCCTATTGTATATCTCATGGCGCATCTGATAAAATATAATACAAATTATATATATATATATATATATATATATATATATATATATATATATATAACTGACGAGACATATAAATAATATGATCATAGTATACTGGATCATATAGTATCATAAATAGAGAATACACAAGGGATATATAAACTCACTAATAATCGTATCTAATAAATAGTCAACACTGTCACAACTCTATTGTATCACACATCAGAATAAACAATATTACAAATATAAATATAAGAAGACATCATCTCTAGGTAATACACTTGCGCGGATCTTAATAATATTCACACATGTCACTTAGCCCACTCATCAATATGATTGACGAGTAGCCAATGTAATATGAGTGAACATAAAACCTTAAGTAAAACAACAGTGGGTGAGCGTTAAACCAATCTCAAAATACTGTTTAAAAAAGGTAATAATATAAGGCAAAAATTGTATACAGAATCATACCTGACATGTCTGTGCATCCTTAGAGTTGGCACCTTTAAAAATATACTGCTCTATGATAATCTTCAATTGTGTATCATACAAAAAACTGAAATGGTTTCCAGATAACTGAATCAGCGATATCCATATCGTGTGACACCCATATGGTGATAAATGGTTAAGCAAACATAGCATCCATCATTTACTCTCATATTCACTCACTCGGTGCATAAAGTATGTGGTGTTCATTTCTTTGGTCGCCCAATCCATCAATGCACCAACAGGTTGAAATGTCGACAAACTCTATAGGCTATCACTACTTCATATAATCATTGGCTGTGAATGATAACACTACCCAGGTTAAAATGTCGACAAACTCTATAGACTATCACTACTTCATTGCGTCGTTGGCTATGAATGATAACACTACCCTGGTCAAAACATCAATAAACTTTGAGGTCTGGGCGGGTTAAGACAAAACTTTGTTTAACTCTAATCTGTAATTGTGTTCCTTTATTAAGGGCATACCAAAGTTCTGAACATCAACAACTCCTTTGCACACGTTAACGTAGAAGAATCCATCTTAAGACAGTCTACAAGACTCCCATTTGAAGTCACGCCCTGAGTTGTTCAAGTCATTAGTAGGTTAAATGTTGACAGACTCTGTTAAACTATCACAATGTCATAACGTCACTAATTGTAAATGATAACTCATCTTTCTCTGACATTCACCATAATATAACCAAATGTATTCTTCTCTGCATCTCAGAGAAAAACCATCCATCGATGCATCTCGTATCACATTACGGAATAAATATCGTCGAATGATGAATCATTGTGTAAAAGCACCACATCCTTATCTCATATCAAAACCATCGGGTCGAAGAGCTAGCATGCCGTAACCATTGTCGAAAGGACCGTCATATCCTGCTCCTCGAAACCGCACCATCATCCGTCTAATTGGCAATATGGATATTATTAGTAGTATCGATATCGATCGCTCCATGGTGGTCAATATCAACCATTTGATCGTTTAATAAACCAAAATTGGCTAAATATACATCAGGTGAAAACATCCTACATATCGTGAAATCCATACTCATCACTGAGTCCATACTTCATCTTCAGACCCATCTCTAGACTCCAGCTGTGACAACTGCTCCATACCACTTGCATGTAAACAAGAAAAATAACACGTTGAATTATTCCAAGCTAGTGAGTAACGACATAAGAGAAAAACATCATAATCATTAATGTATCACAGAGTTATGTACATAAAATCCAAATATCTAAATATATGGCATCTTCTCTATAATCCCAAGAATACTCTCACAACAGTGGAACATAAATATATATAAATATAGTATATGGTATAGTTCCACCAAGCTCGTCTTCGCTCCAACATCCTTGTATAACCTGACCTGCTATCTAATCTACTCAATGAATGTCAACTAATCAATAACAATGTCGAAAAGCACCCAAGATAACAAAAGGAGACATAAAACCTTGAGTCAGACAATAGTGTGGTGTGAGCGATAAGATCTATTAAAAGCTGTATTATATAAGTTGTGAAATAAACAAGTTAAGTCTCATACCCTTATCTGACCCTATTCCCCATCTTCTTCTCTAAACCCTATAAATGATAGTCTGCCCAAGAAGTGAAGGTGTAGACAAACAAAGCAAACATAGGAACCATCATTCAAATCCTAACTATCACCTTATAAAACCGTGAATACACTGATAATCCGTATGAAAATCCTCACTTAGCGAGAGATTAATGGAATCTCGCTTCTAGTCAAACTCTGTGTTTCTCCATCACGTTCTCTTTTGATCAATGTTACCCACCCATGGTGCATGATCCCTCTAATCCTAATGGACATCTCTATGATACCCTTGCTTTGAGTTGGCTATAACTCTCTATGCTACCAACAATTCCTTAGAAATCCACTATTGGAGTTACTCCATTCTGTTCAAATACTTGAGTCCTCTCTCAATCATTCCATTATTACGCAGCGTCAATCCCCATGAACCGCTTCCAACCTTATTGCGGCATTCGCCATTAGCTGTGTCCATATTCTTGTTTCTCTCTTTTGAATACTCTCATCCGAGTTTATAATCAAAGAGTTGTAACTTGATCATGCTACAACTTTCAATACATAGAAGCAATTGACAAAGTGCCGACCTCCCACGTGACCACCAAACCCCAGGATCCTTCCACCACTGATCTCATGTCCCTGCACTCGCATATGATAAACCTCTAGGTAGTCCATCTCCTGTGGACCGTATACAGTCCATATACTTTGCAAATTCTGGCTAAATTTCTTCATGTCTCAGTTTACCATTCCCAATCATGCCTTCGTGTCAAGTTTCATGCTTCTAGTCTACTTATTATCATCCAAAGCCACTCCATCAAGTTGCAAGTACTCTACTTATCCTAACCCAACCAAACTTGCAGCATGATCTCCCTAGAATGCCAGCATGCTCCAAGCCAAAATTTCGTCACCATACGAACAATGGCATGGACCGTATACGATCCATACCCTATGGACCTCCAGGAGGTCCATCCACAATGGAACGTATATAGTCCATAGACTATGGTTATTTTTGGCTCAGACTTTTATGCTTCATCTCCATCTCCTCCAAGGCCTGAAACAACCCAGATTTTTGATAATAAACAGTTATTTATTTAGAAGCTCCAAAATAGGAATTTCTGCAAATGATGGAATTTGACCACGAAACTTTAACTGTTGCATTCATCTCGGTATTCTAGTCAACATTCATGTTTGGAGTTTCGCGAACGGAGCCCGTATGAAAAAGTTATGGATGAAATACAAAAACAAACGGAAAATAAATCAAACAAAATAATATATATATATATATATATATATGGAATTTTGTAATTCCCTAAGCCACCTCACTACCAGGTCAACCATGCGGTCGACCGAGAACCGCTTGTTGCGACCACTTGGTCGAGCCAGGCAGCGGCGGCTAGGGTTAAGGGATATGGTTTTATAAAATATTATAAAACAAATGGACATATATAACTTAAAACTGATCTGACGTCCCAAGGCCATTTCCACGCCTATAAATAAAGGGGTGAGCCTCATTATTTTCCATTCAAACCTATGGAGGCAACAGAGCTATGCCATTTTTCTTCCTTTTCTAACCTAATTTCTAAATAAAATATAATATACCAAATCAAATCAAATTCATGTGGAATTGGGAAGATTATTATATTCAATGGAAGAGAATGCAATTTGACGCTCAATGATAGATTCTTCACTCGCTTCCCTTTTTCTTATATTTCTACAGATGTAGAATTTTCCCCTTTCTAGATAAATTGTTGATTTATAAGAATTTGGGGAATTTAAGCCTAAAAAGGTTCAAAACTCAGATATTGAAACCTATATGGTGAGTAGAAAATTTACTAATATAATTATAATGACTTATCTATTTCGTTTGAATCCAATCTATGTTTTATGCCAATCAGATCTGCTTATTTACATAATCATAAATTATGGTAACCATCAGATTTGATTAAGAATATGTTTATAAAATGGCAAATGATAAGTTGTGGTTATGTATACATGAATTGCAGGATTCTTAAATATGTTTTCCACATATTCCTACAGTTGTGTCAAGAAATATGTTGTACAAGTTACATAGCATTGTGGATCTGGAAATTAGTCCCATTAAACATAAATTTGTTGTAGTTATCTTCAAGATCTTTAGTACAGTGCTGAAATATGTAAATTTGGGTAAAAAGATGAATTTGTGCATTATGTGATTGTAAGAAAAAAAATATTCCTGTTATATTCAATATTGTTGGGTTTTGGCTTAAACATTGTAAAATATGCCTTTTTCCTCCTTAAAAATATAAAGAGGCATCATTTTAGACTCACAAGAAGTATGACAAAAAGGATTAAAAAGGGAAAATTGGATCAAAGGTACATATAAATGCATGTATTTGTATGTAATTTGCATCGACTATTCCAATATATACATATTACATATATTTCTTGTGATTTGGAAATATGTCAAATTCCATAAAATAGGCATTTTTACAGTGATTACAACTAACGGTCCTTGTGAGACTTGAAACCCTTCTAGCAAGACTGAATATAAAAGGGAATGTTTGGTAAATTGATTAGACCACATAATTAATTTAAAAATAAGTATTATAAAAAAAATATTAATAACTATGTTGTCCGCACGAAAATATAAAAATAAAAATATGTAAACATATTATCCATCCAAATTAGCGTAAAACGGTAAAATATAAATTGTATGGAAAGTTTGAATTTTTGGATAAGGTTCAATTATGGAATTATGTGTAAATATAAACCATTTTGAATTAATATATTTATGGTGACCATTTGTAGCAATCAATGTAATTAAATACTATAAATGAGACCGCAAATAAAGAAATAACCATTGTAACCCATATTGATTTGGGGAAAATAAATTTGATGCGAAATGGTTACAATTCCTAAAATCAATTAGGATAATTATTATGGACCCCAATTAGGAAATTCAAATTATAACCGCATTTAGACATGATGTTAAACTCAACTTGTGGTGAACCTGTGGTGTAAGCCTGCCCGGAGCCAACCGGCAAATCCAACAACCATAGGTAGTCAGTTTAATGTGAAGGATCTAATGCATAAATATAATCATACTAAGGCATGAAGTTAAGTTCACTTGTGGTAGAAGTCTGCTCGGAACCGACCTGCATATCCAGTATCCACAAGTAGTCAACTTAATGTGAGAGGCTTGGTACGTGTGTGTGTATATATATAACAGCCAACCAATAAATAAATAAATAAAAATTAGAAATGTCTATTGGGGTACCATAATTAAATATATTCGAGACTGATAAAAAAAGGATATTCCATTTTAATTAATGTCTTAGGAAAATTATGAACGTTAGGCTCATAAATTACATTAATTTTAATCAATGGAAATTAAAGATAAATGGTTGCCTTAGGAAAATATGACTGTTATGGTCATAAAGGGGAATAAAAAAAGGAATGGAAAGTAAATGGGTGTCAAAAAGGGAATTAATGAATATTGATTGCCGTTTAAATACTAAGTCCAAATTAGGGAAGAAGTCAAATAAATATCCTAGGGAAAAAGGAATATAACCTTCCTTATTAATAGTAATGTAAATAAAAAATGTAGTTGGACTTAGTAGGTTAATAATATAAGATATTATTAACCATATAAACCCGTGACGCAAATAAATGGTGTAGGCATAGTATTTCTGTATAAAGAAACTATACGGGAATGGCATAATAACGTACCTACTTTAACCCAAAAGGGAAATGTGTAAAATGAAAATGGGGTACAAGTTAATAACTTTCGTGTATAGTCCGCTTCCTGGGTCCTAAAAGGCTAAGTGACTAGGGTTAAAGAGTCCACCTGGTAATAGGTTTCAGTATATGAGTCTTAAACGTTAGGTGCATGTGGGCCTACCCAACCCTGGAAATTAAAATGGTCGCATATGGCCATCTATCCTGCGGGAAGTAATAAGCAACTAAGGAGGTTATCTAATAAGGTTAGCCAGAAGGTATAACGCACGATAAAATACCTTCTCTCACCTTATGCGAGGAAAGGGTATATACGTGAATGACAGAAGCCTTAACTAGTAGGGCCCGTAGCTAGCTCCCTCTAGTTTACGTTAACATTGAATATATTATCAAGGGTTAATAAGTGAACAATTGGTCCGCCTAGGGTCTTAAGTGATCAAGGAGAATCCACCCTATCTATCGTTGATAGTGAGGTGTTAAATAATAAAGAATAAGTAAATAAGGGTATCTAGATAGAAACTCCGAAATTAGGGGCCCACTCTCGATTTAATAACTAGTTATGTTATCGTATAAAGGTTTCACAAAAATGTATGTAAATGTCCTATCTCGGTAATATAATTGGGAATACTAGTAGAGTCATGCGTAACATTTAACATTTAACAAGATTGGGTCAGAATCACTAACCTTGTTAGGCATATGACTTGGGTTGAACCAAACAGAATATATCTGTGTTATAGTCTGTGTTGTTAATTTCTTAGTCACAGAACTTGTTGTTCTGACGCCCTCCTCATTACAACCTCCCAGTTTTCATAGAGAAGGTCAGGTTTTCACAAATGATTAAGTTTGGCTTTCGGTTCTCGTTCTCTCTCATGCTCGGAATTAGCAAAGTGACTTACTTTAAAAAAGGTAGTCACTTGAGTTAATACTTGTTATCCTATTTTGTTTCCGCTGTGAGTTTTCTATCATCGTACTCTTACTATGCTCATGCTCATTTATTGCAGGTACCAGATATACGCTCCATGCTTTGATGTGTTCAAGTTTTGATTTTTGTCAAAATTTGGTTGTAGAAAAGTGTGGTGTGTTACATTTGGTATCAGAGCTTAGGTTAAACGATCATAGGAATTAGTTAAATTAGGAATCATGAGAGAACGTAATTCAATTTTCTTTTCTGTTTTTCTTTGCCTTTCTTACTCGACTTTAATTATCTCGACGATGATATTAGTCGTGGGCCTATTAGTTTAAAATGGGCTTTAAGCAACTAAGGGTTGAAATATGCTGAGATTGAGTTTCTAGCCAATTATTTCTTACCCCACATTACGTTGGCGATTTTGCCTTGAAGAGCATTAGGACGAAATATAGTGGAAACCGCTGATTCAAGTTTGGAGAGGACATAAATCTAGCTACAACCGAGATAGTCGCGGTTTCTAGGTTTTGGTTTTGTTGGTAGCTCCAGTTAAGACCGTTACTCGACCCTAAACGAGGAAAAAACCCCATTAATATGTCGTATCCATTTCGGAAATATAATTACAAGTTATATCCATTTGCTACTTCATTAAAATTTCGAATCTACCTTAGTTGAAACATTCAATTGAGTTGATAGCCTTGTATTCGAGGAAAATTTTAATTTTAAAACTATATTGGAATGTATGAAAATGAGTTTTGAATTACGGTTTTGAGAAAAAGGTTTTATAAAGGCCGAGTTTTTTAAAGACATGGTTTTTAAACTCTTAATCTATTTGTGTTTCAAAATTATAGGGTTGTTGTGTAATTTTAATATATATAGTCTGATTGGTAGGAAAGATGGAATTGGAAATAACAAGGAATATGCCACTAAACATGAAAATGATAAATATCTACTCCTTGTAATTTTTTGTGTCCCTTTTCCTATATATATTGGATAATTTGTTGGAATTATCACAATTAATCTTTAATATTTTAAAGCTCTAATATTTTGAGCACGAAATGTTTTCTAGTGTGAAATATAAACTGTAATATAAATAATGATAATAAAAAGGCATTTATATACATGAAACCATTAGTTTACAAATAAATTCCATTTTTGGAAAAAGTTTTAAATTTTTCTTCGGAAAGGCTAAGGAAAATCCTTTGTCCGTATTTTTGGTATTTGATTTTTGTCAATCACCTATTTATTATCAGCTAGGTAAGGGGAAAATCCGTTTTAATTTATATTATGGATTTCTAGCTGAATTATTTTTGAAATTCGCTTGTTCATTGTGTAGTCTAAGCATCATTGTTGAGATTATAAATCCTTGGAGTTAGTTCGGAGTTTAACTACAGTCTTTAAATACTGCGGTGATGAAATCTTAAAAGATGACGCAGGATGATTAATATTTTAATCTGGCCTAATAAGGTCAAGGTCCAACCTCTGCCCAAAACCTAATTGGTAGTTGACCATTTAGTGCTACACTAGGATGGTCAATTAGTTGATAAGTTTGGTACAACTTGGACCAAGGACTCAACCGTAAAAGTTAGGTCCAAATTACACCTTAACTTCCTTCTTTCGTCCTTTCTTCCTCATCTAGCCGAACCATGTCTCTTTCCTTCTTCTTTTTCTTTGTTGTTGCATCATCTCCTATTTTTCGCGCTTGTTTGTGAATTAGATCTTGCCTCACTAATACTCCAAGATCTAATTTCTTCACTCCGAACGTTTCTTGGCCTATAACTCCTAGTTGCACTATTCGATATTACTCGCACTAAAGTCTCATCCTTGGGTAGAGATCATTTGGTTGGATCAGAATGAGCAAAAAGTTCTTAGCACTTTAGGGCTTAGAAAATTTGGTAAGATAGTTGGATTTGCACCGGTCCATTGTTTAAGATCTTAGAATAGGGTTGTTGTTTGTGCTGCATCCGCCTTTGCTATACCTTGTTTGAATAGATTCTTTTGAAGGCAATTTTCGTTTCAGGGATGAAGATTTAAGCTATCGTTCGATGGTTTTTCTGAGGAGAATCTATATGAATTTTTAGAGGAATCCGTGTTGAACGCGGACGTGAATGATCTCTTGTTTGACCAACTATATCAACCCTGATTTTTGGAACCAATTAAAATTTTTATTTTAATTGATTTTAAGAATTTAAAATGATTTATTTTGAGAATTAACGATTTAAAATTAATTTAAATCGAAGTTGGAAGGTATAAATTTAAAATTTAATTAAAACGAACTCAAAATGGCACAGTAGTTTGAAAATTCGATTTTTAATTTCAAACGAATGTACATAATTCAATATAAATCGAATTTCATTAAAACAAGAAACGTTGGAGTATTTTGAAATGTAATTTCTAATGAATGTAAAACCGAGATTTCACTTTATAAATTGTAAGTTATGTCCAGTTTAAAATTCAAAATAGTCGCTATAGAATTTATTTATATTTTAATAACATATAGTCCTTAAAAATAGCCATTTTGCAAATGACCTCTGTTTTCAACAAAACCACTTTTGTTGGATCCAGAATGTCAAATTATTGTTAGGTTTAAAATTTCTTAATTTTTGGAATTAATATGTGAGCGTGGTAAATTTAAACACGTTTTCAATTTCAGTTTGAATTTAATAAGCTAATAAAAAGGCCATTTTTCAAATAGTCTCCAAATTCGACGAGACTAATTTTGTTAGGTTTGTATCGTCAAAACATTGCTAGATTTCAGCTTTCATAATTTTTGGAGTCTGTATGTGGCCCCGGTAAATTAAAATGTACGTTGGAATTCAATATTGACCGTTATATTAATTTAAATTTAAATTTTGACGAAAACTGATCAAAACAGTCGAATTGGCTTACGAAACATATCCCTTGGTGTCTGGAATGAGGGAACTTAGTTAAGAACGACAATCGTTGGGTTTGGTTTGGAGTTTGAATGCAAAATCTAACTTTTAGGAATAAAATAATATTAATTAAATAGTATATATACCCATTCATTGGAACCCTAACCCCCACAATCTCAGACCCGCCGTCACTTACAATTCGAAAGTTAGGATGCTCCGAAATTCAAGCCCAAATCATTCTCAATCCACACAATAATTTCCCGAACTCATAACTGGTAAACTGTAGAACTAGGTGAGGCTTTCAATTTATGGGTAGATGATCAATCTTCATTGAGAAATTCATTCGAATTTAGGGCAAGAAGGTGGCATGTTCGGGGCGGATTTCCGGGCCAAGGGGAGGCGCGAGTGGGCCATTGTGGCGGCGGAGGGTGGAGCATGCGACGGAGGTTCAAGTGGCAGCGACGGATCGATGGTCAAGGGTACGTTAGTAGTGCGGTTTTCATCCCTAGGTGGCGACAAATAGGTTCGAAGGTTGCCTGGAAGTAAACGACTATGGAGAAAGAAAGTAATTAGCAAATGATTTGATTAATTATAAAATTAATTAATTAAAATATGTAATCAATGTTCATAATATCATATCTTTTTCATACTAGATCGAAATCCGACGATTTCAGTTGTGTTGCGATCGTGAGATGAAGCTCTACAACATGGAACTAACCAGAATGGAAATGGAAGCTGTTGCAGCTTTCGATAAAAGTAAACACTCGTTTAATTTTATTAAAGCAATCCTCAAATAAAGACTGACGGAGTGGAAACCAAAAGTGGGAACTCTTTCACTGAATTTATTTGTACATTTATTTATTTTTATAACTGCATATATATTGTTTGCCTGTGACTGCAATGTCTATTTGGTGGTTGATGATTGTTTACAGTTTAGTGTTGTTATTATTAAACTATGATTATAAATATTTCTAAATAAATTCACATGGATTGTGATGTAAACCCCACACGGGTATTGGGACGATAATTTTACACATCGCCCAATTATTTGTTGATAATTGAAAACCCCACATGGGTCTGGGGATGATAATTAATTCACATCTCCCTTGGATTTAATTGTATGTCAACCAATAGATTGAGAAACTGTTATTAGCGTTATTTAATGCTTATATAGTTGTAAATTACACTCTAGATGTGAATTGATGTTTAATAGTTGTTTATCACTATTTTTGAATACATGCGATGTATGGAATCCATATAAATAAAATTATATGGTAATTGATTGAGTCTGATTCCAATTCAGAAATAACGAATATTTTAAAATAATATCCAGTGAAGAATCAAAATATGATTTTGATGTCTGATTCTGGATCGACATGAAAATATTGAAATATACGAAGCCGAGTTAAGTAGATATGCGCCATTTTAACTCAAACAAGAATTTCTGTCGATTTTATTTATTTTATAATGAATATCGAGAAGAATTGATTCCAAATATGATATTTTGAAAATATTATCATTTTAATATTATGATGATATAGAATATTCAATTTTGATTTAAAATTGAAATGGTAGTTGGAATCGTATTTGAAATGTATTTATAAACAATTTATATAACATATTTTAATGAGGAAATCGATGAAATATATTATATATATTTGAAGGTTTAAATAGAACTTATCACGCAGCGACCATTCACAAATTTCGACCAATGACTTCAAATTTATGTAACGGGAGATCCGACCGTCGGATTCTCCTAAAACCAATACCATTGGGATATTATCGAAAACATCTTTAAAATGAATATATGAGATTTAAATTTGAACATTTAGATTTTAAAATATGTCTAAATAAATTTTGGGAAAAGGTCGCTATGAATGAAGTGCGGCGGCCGATATCGGAAACCGACTGTAAGGGCCTTAAAAAAATTATTTAAAAGATGAATAAATTATATAAAATCATAATAAATGGTTAGAAATTATTTTTGATGAAATATTCCACGTTTGTAAAGATAAAAGATATTTTATCTGAATAAGTTGTTTATCAACTTAGTAAAGAACTGAAAGAAATTATATGGTTTAATATAACCAGAATTTTCCAACGAATGAATTGGAAATGATTTGAATGGAAACAATCTTTGGAATATTTCGATATTGGATTCCATGATTATATGGATATAGTTATGGGAATTTGGAAGGTATCAACATCGTTATTCCCAATACGATATTTGTTGGTTTCAGAATTTGATATTGAATATAAGCCAATATTATTTCTATTCAGAGCCTTGTATTTAATATCAAATTGGATTTTGGGTTTGTCATGAATGATGTCTTCAATAACACTATTCTTAAACCCTGTTGAGAAAAGAATAAATCTTTTAATTAAGATAAATGAAGTTTTCCAATTTATAATTATAAATTAGTATTAAATGGAAGATGATTTTGGGTTCATTGTGAACGATGTTTTAAATAACATTTATTCGTAAAACCCAATTAATAGTGAAGATATGTTTTGGAATATATAAATTTTTCTATTAAGATTTAATGGAAATTTACCAAAGAGAAATTTTCCAATTTAATAAGAAATCGGAATTGAATGGGATTCGATTTAGTGATAATCAAGATGAGATTCTGTGAAGGAAGACCATTACTATTAATGGAATTTAAAAGGCCTTTCCGTTATTCCATTTATAGTATTAGTACGATACGGAAATTTATATCGATTATATACTGGTATGATTTCCGTGAAGGTTCCATTTGAATGTAAGATGATTTTTGGGTTTATCGAAAACTATGTTTTAATTAACATTGGTTCCTTGACCCAGTAAAAGACAAGATTAATTTCTTAAAGTGGAATAATCATTAAGCAATGATATTTGAGAGTAAAACCGAGTTAGAGTTTTTAATAAATCTTTAATTAGATTGGAATGTGAATGAGGTAATTAAATCTACTGAATTCAAGAAATGTTCGAGAAAGGAGTATCGCCAGTTTTACACCATGCGATAGTTATATATTTAATTAGATTTAAAAAGAGAAATGGTAATTAATTATACCAACAAACCAATGGGTGTTAGATATGGAGCACTACCAGTTTTGCTCCATGGGATGAATAGGTTTGGATTGGGTTAATAAAATAAATGGTTACTTCGGTAAGGCTCGATAATCCCGACTAGTTAATAAACCTTAATTGGGTTTAAATTGCGGAAAGATAAAATAAAATCTTTTGAAATTGATATCCAAAGGAAGATAAAAGATTAAGTTTAAAAGAATCTATCTTTGATAAAATTAACGGGAACCTTTACCTAAAGAAGTGAATATTTGAACAAAAGAACATTCTGAATTGGAGTGAGGCGTATGATGTGTTTTTATAACACTTAATTATTGATTATAAAATATGTGAGTTATTCGGAAAGACCGAGTTTATCCCATTCTGAATAATTGATACGGCGACTAAAAGTCGACGATGAAGACGGTGGTTGAAGACCGGAGATCTTCACATCGTTTGGATGATTACTGATGTCTTGATTGGGCTGTACACCCAAGACAAGGTAATAAGTAGTGATTGTCCTGACGTACTTGGTGATCAACCGGATATGCGAGGGCCTCTCTCCTATATTGGACATATGGGACGAGGAATAAGGTGCCTTCGGTTTCGTTCAGATCCGGAATGGACTTGCAAATGGATGGTATGTTTGACATTGTATCCCTATATACTATATTCGTTGATCTCTGCTAAATATATATCTTTTTGGTGGTAGAGAATTTATTCTCTTGCTTAACGCCCTTCTCTGAGACGTACGAGCTTAGAGGTTATATATTGGTAGAAATCAGTGGTATGGTATGATTGACAATGTGGCATGCTAAGATGCAGATGATCAAGGCTTATTGTTGAAAAGCAGAATCTTGTGGATGATGATCGAAGTACGACTTTAATTAGCATAGTTTTATGTAGCGTTAATTCGTGAGCTTCACTCCCCGGTATAAACCTAAACGGGATTAGGCACAACAGGGAAATGTAAATATGTTAGTTTCTAGCTGCGAGTAATGTCACGGTATGGAGCCTAGACATTTTACTTATGTGGATGTTGGAAATTTTATTGATGGAAAGCGAGGTACCTTGAATTTGATTTGAGTCCTTATTAGCTCTTGATTGGTCGAAGATACTGACCAATTTTGGAGATTTGATAGAATCGGCTAACATATAGTTTATGTATAACTAATCATCAACGGATGACCGGCTCTGCAAGATCCAAGGGTTGCCCAAAGGCATGATCCTGAGGCATTGCTAGTGTGTCTCGAAATTAGATGAATATCCTTTGCCTTAATTCATAGATGGAAACCCAATTTCCAATACGCGATTTTACGGTTTTAGTTGCAAACCTATATGGCAACGTAATACAATGGTACGTACTCCGCTTATGATTAATAAATTTATATTTGAAGTTGATTTCTTCACTTATAGTAATAATAAAAGATGAATTTCACCTATCAAGCATATTTGGCTATTATATGGTAAAACTCTATCCTCTGGTTAGTGTTGCATTGTGTGACGGGACCTGTCTTATAATAGCTTCATTTTCTGTTTAGCATTGAGCTATTTGTTTTATGCACTGGTATTCTCAGGGGTAAACCCGTTCCGTGTTATATGGCATGGTCCCTTGATTTACTTAAATTTAAAATCAAGTTTATAATTATTTTAGTTCTCACACCAGTCCCACGACTGACTCAGAGTTTATTATTTCTACCTAAACTCTGGGTGCCCATATTTTCCATATGGGCAGCTAGTAGTTTGGTTTGCAGATATTTCTTTTCACAGGATCCTGGATTACAGCTGGAGCTGTAACAACCCGTATTTTTATAACATGTTAAAACAAGAAATCAAGGCAGAATTAAATTTTAAAGTCAGAATCAGAGGAAATGGGTTACGCTATTGCGTTCGTCTCGAAATTTTACATGAAATAGAGTCCGAGGTTTCGAAAATCGGAGTCCGGATGAAGAAGTTATGGCCTGTACAAGTTTCAGCAGTTTTCAGGCAGCACTGGACCAGGGGGTCGACCATAGGGTCAACCTACCCCCCCCCCCCAGGTCAACCATAGGGTCGACCTACCCCCCAGGTCGACCATAGTATCGACCTCCACCCCTTACAGGTCGACCTGGTCGGCCTGTTTTGACCCAGAACTCATTTTTGAAGCCTAAGACATGTTTTGATGGTCCGGATTGATTCTAGGTCTAATCTAAGGGCCTAAACAAGTTGCTACACCTATAAAAACACCCTTAGACTTAACCTAATTCATAAAAAATCATTCTTACACCTAAATTCTTCTGGAATCCCTCTTGATCATTGCCGCTGCCTCTAATAAATTTCCTAAGCTTACATACACAATCCAATTCGAAGATTAAGGCTTCTACAATGATTCAAGACAATAAATCAACAACGTCACTGCAACATTCTACAACAAATTCAGTTCTAAATTCATTAGCCATGCTCTGTAAGTGCTAGTTACTTTTAGATTTAAATATTTAATTATAATATGGCCATGAAATAAAGTGGAATTGGATCTAAGTATGCTTATCGATTCAGATCTATTTATGTTGAATCTTGAGTTTTGAGACTTGTCTATCTTTATTCTCATGCCAAGTTTATGATCCATTCAGCAGTTTTCTTTATTCATAATAATGTTATCATCAAGTTGTAATCTTTATGCCTATCATGATGATTTATGCTGTTTTCTTTCTGATCTTGTTCTTATTGCAACTTCTACCTCCCCCTATTTATTTTCTTTTGATGAACCTTGGTCAATTTCGGACCTAGGCCTAAACCGCAATTTGCGTACGATGGAATATGGGGGAATATTGGGATAATACCTATTTGGATATATGTGTTTGGTGAAATTGATGGCATAACATAAAAAATTGGATATTTGGGTATTACTACCATTGACATGAAATTGAATATTTGGGTATTGTCATTATGATAGTAATTGCAAGAATGGGGATTGGCATATATAATTTGACATGGATCTTGATATATGAAATATGACATGGATCTTGATATATGTAATTTGGCTAGAACTCGTTATGGGTAAATTGGTGTAAACATGTTATACATGTAATTTTGGATATAAAAACTGGATCTATGTAAATTGAGCATATGTAACAACCCGTAAAATGCGAGCCAGTTTGAAATTTTTATTTTGGCAATTTTAGCGAATTTTGATTATTTAAAATGAATTATTTTAAATAATATCGACGAGAAATTTATTTTGAATATAATTCGAACGTATATATTTATACGCGTCGTCGTTAGAATATAAATAATTATATATAATTATAAATAGAATTGAAAATGGCGCGGTAGTTCGATAATTCGATTTCAAACTTCAATTGAATGTACCGGGTGCAAAACAATCCGGATTTTAGTGAAACCAAAAAATATGGAATCTAATTGTGAATATCTTTCCAACGAATCCGAAAGATCAAAATTTCGTAGCGAGAATCAAAAGATATGTCCAGTTGAAAATTCTGAATAGTCGCTATGGAATTCAGGCCCTTAAAAATGGACATTTAGCAAATGACCTCGGATTTCGACGAAACCAGTTTTGTTGGGTCCGTGATGTTAAGTTATTGCTAGGTTTCAAATTTCATAATTTTTCGAATCAATATGTGAGCGTGGCAAAGGAAAACGCGTTTGACCAGTTTCAGTTGATTTTAATCGACTGGAAAAGGGCCATTTTTCCAACGGTCTCAGAATTTGACGAAACTAGTTTTGATAGGACCGTATCGTCAATACGAAGCTAGAAAATATTTTTCTGGAATTTTTCGTGTTCGTATGTGACCCCGGTAATTGGAAATGTACGTTTAAAATTCAATATAGTGATTTAAATGTAAATTTAACGGAAACTGATCGAAACAGCCGAATCAGCTTACGATACATATCCCATTGTGCTCGGAATGGGGGTTAAACGCTATGGACGACAGGCGGTGGGCCTCGTTTTGATGACGTATGTAAAAGTCAACTTTTAAAAATAATAAAATAATAAATAATAAAAAAAAAAAACCCCCCCTTCTTCCCTTAAAACCTTCTGGCCCCCCCATTCATTTTCCAAACGAAAAAAAAAAAAAAAGGAAGAACGGAGCCTCGATCCCTCCCCGATTCCCAGACCCACCGCCGCCCTCTCCTTTCAGCGCCGTCGATCCCCCTCCGACCTTCCCCCTCGCTCGCGCCGTCTCCGCCAACGCCCCCCATTCAAGCCATCGCCGACGCGACCCAAACCCCCCCCCTTCGCCTGCTCCGCCGCCACCCTGCAACCACTGCCGACCACCAGTAGCCTCCCTTCGGCTCCGCTGCAGCAGAAGCCCCCCCCCCCTTTGCTGTAAGTTCTAGTTTTTTTATTTTTTTTAGTTAATTTAGTTTAGTGTAATTTTGAGATCTAGTATGGTTAAATTCGAAAACTGAAATTTTGTTTTAATTCGAAAACTGAAATTTTGTTTATATTCGAAAACTGAAATTTTGTTTATATTCGAAAACTAAAATTTTGTTTATATTCGAAAACTGAAATTTTGTTTATATTCGAAAACTGAAATTTTGTTTTAATACGAAAACTGAAATTTTGTTTTAATTTGAAAACTGAAATTTTGTTTATATTCGAAAACTAAAATTTTGTTTATATTCGAAAACTGAAATTTTGTTTATATTCGAAAACTGAAATTTTGTTTTAATACGAAAACTGAAATTTTGTTTTAATTTGAAAACTGAAATTTTGTTTATATTCGAAAACTGAAATTTTGTTTATATTCGAAAACTAAAATTTTGTTTATATTCGAAAACTGAAATTTTGTTTATATTCGAAAACTGAAATTTTGTTTTAATACGAAAACTGAAATTTTGTTTTAATTTGAAAACTGAAATTTTGTTTATATTCGAAAACTGAAATTTTGTTTATATTCGAAAACTGGAATTTTGTTTATATTCGAAAACTGGAATTTTGTTTATATTCGAAAACTGGAATTTTGTTTATATTCGAAAACTGAAATTTTGTTTAAATTTGAAAACTGAATTTTATAATATTTGAAAACTGAATTTTATTATATTTGAAAACTGAATTTTTAAGAGGTATAAAAACTGAAAAAAAAAAGAAAAAAAAAAGTTAAAACTGTTTTTAAAGAAAGGTTAAAACTGATTTTTAGAAAAAAATGTGATTTTTATATATTGAACTTCGAGTTAAAAATGTGATTTTTATATATTGAATGGCGAAGTAAAAATTCGATTTTTATATATATAGTGGCCTTGGGCAACGAAGGTGGCAAAAAGGCGAAGCGACGAAGACTTCTGCAAATGAAGTGCCGTGGAGCTAGGATAGCTATAAGTGAGAATTTCTCACCTTTCAATTTCTTTTCTAATTATATATATATACTAGGATGCAGACGGTGCTTAGTAGCACCCGACACAATCGTCCACAGACCATGGACTTGTTTGTTTGGTTGCATAGATTAATTAGATTATTTGATTGAAATTGAATTGTTTGGTGAGATGAATGGTTTTGATTGATGTGTGAATGGCGTGGGCCTTCACTAGACCGGGGATTAGGCTAGGCCTTGTCCCGTTTCTAGTATCGTGCCGTTATGCCGCCGAAATTTTCTAAAATATGTTAGAAAAATAAAAATATCATTTTATTGTGTAAATGAATAATAGAAATTCATATGTTGGAATAAAATGTTTTATCGTTAAAAATATAATTTTTAACGTGAAAGTGAATAAATAAATATTTATAAACAAATCGGCCGATTTGTTTATATACACTGATTTGACTGATATTGATTGGGACGATATATTTTACACATCGCCCAACTGCACGATTAAAATATTTGTTTGATTGTTTGAAACCCCACACGGGTGTTGGGATGAAACTCGAAGTTCACTCATCCTGATTGATTAAATATGTCGATCGATTGATTGACAAGCTGCTATAAGCGTTAAATGTCTATATTTGATGCTTATACAGTGTAGTGCACTTTGGTTGATGGTTGATTATTCATCGTTGTTGATATATACATGTGTTGTAGAAAATCCGTATAATTAACATTATATGGTAATTGATTGGGCCTCATTCCAGTTTCGAAAAAAAAAAATATTTGAAATAGAAATATTTGAAATAGAAATATTTGAAATAGAATATTTGAATATTGAAATATGTGAAGCCGTGAGGATTAGATTGACGCCATTTTGACGTGAACGATATTTATATCGATTTTATTCATTTTAAAATGAATATTGAAAAGCAATTTCGAAATCGAATATTTTGAAATGAAATGAATTGAAAACGATTTCGAAATGAATTGAATTGAAAACGATTTCGAAATGAATTGAATTGAAAACGATTTCGAAATGAATTGAATTGAAAACGATTTCGAAACGAATTGAATTGAAAACGAATTCAAATTGAATTGAAAGCGAATTGAAATGAATTCAAATTGAATTGAAATTTGAATTGAATAGAAATGAATTTTGAAACGAATTTATAAAGAAGAATTCAATTTTGCTTTGAATTGAAATGGAAGTTGAAATAGGTTTTGAAACGATTTTAAAACTATTTATATAATTCGTTTTGAATAGAAATCGACGAAATATATATTATATATATTATATATATAATATAATGGCCTGAATAGAACGCGCCGCGCCGCGGCAGTTCGCGAATTTCGACCATTGATTTCAAACGGACATTGCGGGAGATCCGACCGTCGGATTCTCCTAAAACCGGAACCGTTGGGTTCGTATCGAAAAGAGCTTTCTAATGAATGTTAGAAATTTGAAATCTAACGGTTGGATTTGGAGATACGTCCAAATCAAATTCGAAAAAGGTCGCTATAAGTGCAGTTCGATGGCCGTTAATGGAAATCGACTGTACGGGCCTTGATAAAATTATTAAAAATAGTAATAATTTGTGTAAAATCATAAGAAATGATTTGTGAGGATTTGGGATGAAAAACTCCATATTTGAAAAGATAAAAATAGATTTTTATCGAAATGAACTAGTTTGAACTAGAATTATAATTCTATTTATTTTTAAATAAATAAATTGAATTTGAAATGGTTTTGAAAATAACCAAAATTTCCAATGATTGCATTGGAGTGGATTTGAATCGAAATTGTCTTCGGAATATTTCGATGTTGGAATTCGTAATATTACAGGTGTTGTTATGGAAATTTGAAAGATATATATTTGTATCGTTATTTCCAATACGACATTTGTTAGTCGTAGAATTCGATATTGAATATAAGCCGATATATTTTCTATTCAGAGCCTTGTATTGAATATCGAATGTGATTTGGGTTTGTCGTGAATGGTGTCTTCACTAACACTGTTCTTGAACCCAGTTGAGAAAAGATTAAATCTTTTGATTTAGATTTAATGAAGTGTACCAATTAAATGATATTTAATTGGAATTGAATGGATATTGATTTTTGGGTTTATCGTGAACAGTGTTTTAAATAACACTTGTTCTTTAACCCGATAATTAATGGGATGTGACTTTGGGTTTATCGTGAACCGTGTTTTAAATGACACTGATTCTTTAACCCAGTCACAGATTAAAACTAAGTGGAGTTTTAATGAATCTTTAATTAGATTGAAAAGATCGAGAATGGAGTATCACCAGTTTTGCTCCAGGCGATAGTTAAATCTTTAATTAGATTTGAATGTGAAATTTAGAAACTAACTGGCGGTTAGCCAAGCAGAATGGTTTTATGGATATTGATCTGATGTTGGTTTCGGCCTTCGGGGTTAATATTTGGGGAATTATTCTCTTGATTAATTTACGGTTAGTGACTAATGAATTGGAATGAGGCGTATGTTGTGTTTGTGTAACACTTATTTAAAATATACGCGAGTTATTCGGAAAGACCGGGTTTATCCCATTCTGAATAACTGATGCGACGATAAGTCGAAGATGAAGACGATGGTCGAAGACCGGAGGTCTTCACGTCGTTTGGGTGATAACTGATGATCTTGATTGGGCTGTACACCCAAGAAGATGGAAACAGTTAGTGATCGTCCAGACGTACTTGGAGATCGATGGATATGCGGGGTACTAGGTGCCTCCGGTTTCGTTCAGACCCAGAACGGACTTGTAAATGGACTGTGTGTCTGACATCGGATTTCATTCTGTGTGACTGATATCGGTTGCATAGGATGGTTTGCCTGTGTGGCATGCTAAGATGCAAATGATCAAGGCTTCTGTTGAAAAGCAAAGTCTTGTGGTGATGATCAAAGCACGGCCTTTGTGGCGTAGCTTTGTGTAACGTTTACCTCGCGTGTTTCACACCCGGTATGAACCAAAAACGGGAGGGACATCAGGGAGGACTTGCGTTTCTTTCTAGCTAGAAGTGGCGTCAGTGGTTTTACACGCCCTGACGAGTTTGACTTATGTGGTTGTTGCGGTTGCGAGGCGCCTCGGTTATATCGGTTTCGGCCGAATGCATTCTGGTCGGCTGACGGACCAGACTTACACCCCATAGGGTGGGGGGACGTATTGTTCAGGCATAATAATCCACTCCGTGTGGACCGGCCCTGACGATCTAAAGGCTTGCCTGCGCGCTTGCCTGTGGCTCGGGCTAGAGAGTCACGAATCGGTTGAGGACTATCTTTTGCCTCGGTTCATAGATGGAAATCCAATTTCCAAATACGTGACATTTGCGGTTTTATTTGTAAACCTATATATGGCGACATGATATATGGTACCCATGCCGCCTATGATTGATACTTATGATTTGAAGTTGTTTTATACACTACGCACTTATAATAGTATCAAATGATTTGTTTTAAGACGTATCAAGCATTCTTTGGCTGTTATAAGGGAAAACCCTATCCCCCGGCTTGCGTTGCATTGTGTGATAGGACCTGGGTCTTATAACAGCTTCATTTTTCTTTATTTAGCATTGCGATGTTTGTTTTATGCACTGGTATTCTTGGGAGGAAACCCGTTCCGTGTTATACGGCGTGGTCCCTTGAATTACCCAACTTTGAAATAAAGATTAATAACTGTTTTAGTTCTCACACCAGTCACATGACTGACCTGGAGTTTATTGTTTTAACCTAAACTCTGGGTGCCCTTATTTTGACACGGGCAGCTAGTAGTTTTGGTTTTTGCAGATTTATATTCACAGGATCCTGGTTTACAGCTGGAATGATATCCGGAAAGCTTTGTATCCGTATATCTCTTCTAGTTGTGTATTGTATTATTTTCCGCTGCTATGTATTTAAATGTAATTTAAATCTCTGATATTTCTGTGTAATATTCTTTTATACTCTGTATATTCTTGTAATCTGATGCATTGTTGTAATATACAATGAAATGTTCTTCTGTATGCGTTCTGTTGTGGCTTGTTCTCGAACTATCCGACGCTTTCCTTTACAGGGAAGTTGCGGGTCTTCACAGTTGGTATCAGAGCTTTGGTTTACAAAGCAGAGAACAAGGCACATTAGAAACATACGAAAGAATTCATCAGATATTGGATTGGTAATATCCAATTAGAATGACTCGTTAGAGATGGGATCAGTAGTATCCTAGAACGAGTGTGAAGAGTATATTTTTAAAATGAAAACAAATTTTGTTTTGCAAATTTAAATCAATAATTCGTATTTGGTTATTTATTTATATTGATGTGGACAATCCAGTATATATAGATTTTGCGTATACGTCTGATCCGCGTGTATTCGAAATTTTAATATACTGGATAGATATGGAATTACGCTCTAGTCGCCCGGGAGTGATTCTGATGATTGATATATCATCATCAGAATTTATATTCGAGTGACGAACGTGTAATATCTATATATTTCCTATTGACTGGTGTGAGAACCAAAATTAGATAGGGCCTATTGTTGTGATTTGGCATCAAGAACATGATTTTTGTATATGTATCAAAATTATCAATTTGAAATTCTAATTCACTAATTGATTGATGTTTGTGTTGCTTGTTTAATTGTTTGCTAATTTTGAACCATTATGCCTAATTTAATCGAATATTGAATTGTATTGAAAATTGGTTGCATTTGCTTGCATATACATATACTTATATTGAACAGGTCATAGCAAGGAGGCTAGAGCAGAGAATAAAATTTGTTTGCCCGACAAATAGGTACATGTTTACTACATAATTTCCTGTTTTGTTTGGGTGATGATGATTTTGTGAGCCTATTGGCTAGCCGCTTGGCTTTTTCTTTTTCTTTTTGAGATCTGAAGGACCGGGGAAGCTATTTGAAATTCCCCGATGCTCCCGGTGCAGGGGAGGTTATGGCGAAATTTTTCAAAAATTTAGGGTGTTAGCCAAATTTTTGAAATTTTGAAAATTCTCAGAAACTAAAGAGTTGGAGAATGGAAGCCAGATCGAGCGTAGAGTTGAATAATCAAACCACTTTCGACTTTGTTCCTTTTCGGGGACGAAAAGTTTTAAGTGGGGGAGATTGTAACAACCCGTAAAATGCGAGCCAGTTTGAAATTTTTATTTTGGCAATTTTAGCGAATTTTGATTATTTAAAATGAATTATTTTAAATAATATCGACGAGAAATTTATTTTGAATATAATTCGAACGTATATATTTATACGCGTCGTCGTTAGAATATAAATAATTATATATAATTATAAATAGAATTGAAAATGGCGCGGTAGTTCGATAATTCGATTTCAAACTTCAATTGAATGTACCGGGTGCAAAACAATCCGGATTTTAGTGAAACCAAAAAATATGGAATCTAATTGTGAATATCTTTCCAACGAATCCGAAAGATCAAAATTTCGTAGCGAGAATCAAAAGATATGTCCAGTTGAAAATTCTGAATAGTCGCTATGGAATTCAGGCCCTTAAAAATGGACATTTAGCAAATGACCTCGGATTTCGACGAAACCAGTTTTGTTGGGTCCGTGATGTTAAGTTATTGCTAGGTTTCAAATTTCATAATTTTTCGAATCAATATGTGAGCGTGGCAAAGGAAAACGCGTTTGACCAGTTTCAGTTGATTTTAATCGACTGGAAAAGGGCCATTTTTCCAACGGTCTCAGAATTTGACGAAACTAGTTTTGATAGGACCGTATCGTCAATACGAAGCTAGAAAATATTTTTCTGGAATTTTTCGTGTTCGTATGTGACCCCGGTAATTGGAAATGTACGTTTAAAATTCAATATAGTGATTTAAATGTAAATTTAACGGAAACTGATCGAAACAGCCGAATCAGCTTACGATACATATCCCATTGTGCTCGGAATGGGGGTTAAACGCTATGGACGACAGGCGGTGGGCCTCGTTTTGATGACGTATGTAAAAGTCAACTTTTAAAAATAATAAAATAATAAATAATAAAAAAAAAAAAACCCCCCCTTCTTCCCTTAAAACCTTCTGGCCCCCCCATTCATTTTCCAAACGAAAAAAAAAAAAAAGGAAGAACGGAGCCTCGATCCCTCCCCGATTCCCAGACCCACCGCCGCCCTCTCCTTTCAGCGCCGTCGATCCCCCTCCGACCTTCCCCCTCGCTCGCGCCGTCTCCGCCAACGCCCCCCATTCAAGCCATCGCCGACGCGACCCAAACCCCCCCCCCCTTCGCCTGCTCCGCCGCCACCCTGCAACCACTGCCGACCACCAGTAGCCTCCCTTCGGCTCCGCTGCAGCAGAAGCCCCCCCCCCTTTGCTGTAAGTTCTAGTTTTTTTATTTTTTTTAGTTAATTTAGTTTAGTGTAATTTTGAGATCTAGTATGGTTAAATTCGAAAACTGAAATTTTGTTTTAATTCGAAAACTGAAATTTTGTTTATATTCGAAAACTGAAATTTTGTTTATATTCGAAAACTAAAATTTTGTTTATATTCGAAAACTGAAATTTTGTTTATATTCGAAAACTGAAATTTTGTTTTAATACGAAAACTGAAATTTTGTTTTAATTTGAAAACTGAAATTTTGTTTATATTCGAAAACTAAAATTTTGTTTATATTCGAAAACTGAAATTTTGTTTATATTCGAAAACTGAAATTTTGTTTTAATACGAAAACTGAAATTTTGTTTTAATTTGAAAACTGAAATTTTGTTTATATTCGAAAACTGAAATTTTGTTTATATTCGAAAACTAAAATTTTGTTTATATTCGAAAACTGAAATTTTGTTTATATTCGAAAACTGAAATTTTGTTTTAATACGAAAACTGAAATTTTGTTTTAATTTGAAAACTGAAATTTTGTTTATATTCGAAAACTGAAATTTTGTTTATATTCGAAAACTGGAATTTTGTTTATATTCGAAAACTGGAATTTTGTTTATATTCGAAAACTGGAATTTTGTTTATATTCGAAAACTGAAATTTTGTTTAAATTTGAAAACTGAATTTTATAATATTTGAAAACTGAATTTTATTATATTTGAAAACTGAATTTTTAAGAGGTATAAAAACTGAAAAAAAAAAGAAAAAAAAAAGTTAAAACTGTTTTAAAAGAAAGGTTAAAACTGATTTTTAGAAAAAAATGTGATTTTTATATATTGAACTTCGAGTTAAAAATGTGATTTTTATATATTGAATGGCGAAGTAAAAATTCGATTTTTATATATATAGTGGCCTTGGGCAACGAAGGTGGCAAAAAGGCGAAGCGATGAAGACTTCTGCAAATGAAGTGCCGTGGAGCTAGGATAGCTATAAGTGAGAATTTCTCACCTTTCAATTTCTTTTCTAATTATATATATATACTAGGATGCAGACGGTGCTTAGTAGCACCCGACACAATCGTCCACAGACCATGGACTTGTTTGTTTGGTTGCATAGATTAATTAGATTATTTGATTGAAATTGAATTGTTTGGTGAGATGAATGGTTTTGATTGATGTGTGAATGGCGTGGGCCTTCACTAGACCGGGGATTAGGCTAGGCCTTGTCCCGTTTCTAGTATCGTGCCGTTATGCCGCCGAAATTTTCTAAAATATGTTAGAAAAATAAAAATATCATTTTATTGTGTAAATGAATAATAGAAATTCATATGTTGGAATAAAATGTTTTATCGTTAAAAATATAATTTTTAACGTGAAAGTGAATAAATAAATATTTATAAACAAATCGGCCGATTTGTTTATATACACTGATTTGACTGATATTGATTGGGACGATATATTTTACACATCGCCCAACTGCACGATTAAAATATTTGTTTGATTGTTTGAAACCCCACACGGGTGTTGGGATGAAACTCGAAGTTCACTCATCCTGATTGATTAAATATGTCGATCGATTGATTGACAAGCTGCTATAAGCGTTAAATGTCTATATTTGATGCTTATACAGTGTAGTGCACTTTGGTTGATGGTTGATTATTCATCGTTGTTGATATATACATGTGTTGTAGAAAATCCGTATAATTAACATTATATGGTAATTGATTGGGCCTCATTCCAGTTTCGAAAAAAAAAAATATTTGAAATAGAAATATTTGAAATAGAAATATTTGAAATAGAATATTTGAATATTGAAATATGTGAAGCCGTGAGGATTAGATTGACGCCATTTTGACGTGAACGATATTTATATCGATTTTATTCATTTTAAAATGAATATTGAAAAGCAATTTCGAAATCGAATATTTTGAAATGAAATGAATTGAAAACGATTTCGAAATGAATTGAATTGAAAACGATTTCGAAATGAATTGAATTGAAAACGATTTCGAAATGAATTGAATTGAAAACGATTTCGAAACGAATTGAATTGAAAACGAATTCAAATTGAATTGAAAGCGAATTGAAATGAATTCAAATTGAATTGAAATTTGAATTGAATAGAAATGAATTTTGAAACGAATTTATAAAGAAGAATTCAATTTTGCTTTGAATTGAAATGGAAGTTGAAATAGGTTTTGAAACGATTTTAAAACTATTTATATAATTCGTTTTGAATAGAAATCGACGAAATATATATTATATATATTATATATATAATATAATGGCCTGAATAGAACGCGCCGCGCCGCGGCAGTTCGCGAATTTCGACCATTGATTTCAAACGGACATTGCGGGAGATCCGACCGTCGGATTCTCCTAAAACCGGAACCGTTGGGTTCGTATCGAAAAGAGCTTTCTAATGAATGTTAGAAATTTGAAATCTAACGGTTGGATTTGGAGATACGTCCAAATCAAATTCGAAAAAGGTCGCTATAAGTGCAGTTCGATGGCCGTTAATGGAAATCGACTGTACGGGCCTTGATAAAATTATTAAAAATAGTAATAATTTGTGTAAAATCATAAGAAATGATTTGTGAGGATTTGGGATGAAAAACTCCATATTTGAAAAGATAAAAATAGATTTTTATCGAAATGAACTAGTTTGAACTAGAATTATAATTCTATTTATTTTTAAATAAATAAATTGAATTTGAAATGGTTTTGAAAATAACCAAAATTTCCAATGATTGCATTGGAGTGGATTTGAATCGAAATTGTCTTCGGAATATTTCGATGTTGGAATTCGTAATATTACAGGTGTTGTTATGGAAATTTGAAAGATATATATTTGTATCGTTATTTCCAATACGACATTTGTTAGTCGTAGAATTCGATATTGAATATAAGCCGATATATTTTCTATTCAGAGCCTTGTATTGAATATCGAATGTGATTTGGGTTTGTCGTGAATGGTGTCTTCACTAACACTGTTCTTGAACCCAGTTGAGAAAAGATTAAATCTTTTGATTTAGATTTAATGAAGTGTACCAATTAAATGATATTTAATTGGAATTGAATGGATATTGATTTTTGGGTTTATCGTGAACAGTGTTTTAAATAACACTTGTTCTTTAACCCGATAATTAATGGGATGTGACTTTGGGTTTATCGTGAACCGTGTTTTAAATGACACTGATTCTTTAACCCAGTCACAGATTAAAACTAAGTGGAGTTTTAATGAATCTTTAATTAGATTGAAAAGATCGAGAATGGAGTATCACCAGTTTTGCTCCAGGCGATAGTTAAATCTTTAATTAGATTTGAATGTGAAATTTAGAAACTAACTGGCGGTTAGCCAAGCAGAATGGTTTTATGGATATTGATCTGATGTTGGTTTCGGCCTTCGGGGTTAATATTTGGGGAATTATTCTCTTGATTAATTTACGGTTAGTGACTAATGAATTGGAATGAGGCGTATGTTGTGTTTGTGTAACACTTATTTAAAATATACGCGAGTTATTCGGAAAGACCGGGTTTATCCCATTCTGAATAACTGATGCGACGATAAGTCGAAGATGAAGACGATGGTCGAAGACCGGAGGTCTTCACGTCGTTTGGGTGATAACTGATGATCTTGATTGGGCTGTACACCCAAGAAGATGGAAACAGTTAGTGATCGTCCAGACGTACTTGGAGATCGATGGATATGCGGGGTACTAGGTGCCTCCGGTTTCGTTCAGACCCAGAACGGACTTGTAAATGGACTGTGTGTCTGACATCGGATTTCATTCTGTGTGACTGATATCGGTTGCATAGGATGGTTTGCCTGTGTGGCATGCTAAGATGCAAATGATCAAGGCTTCTGTTGAAAAGCAAAGTCTTGTGGTGATGATCAAAGCACGGCCTTTGTGGCGTAGCTTTGTGTAACGTTTACCTCGCGTGTTTCACACCCGGTATGAACCAAAAACGGGAGGGACATCAGGGAGGACTTGCGTTTCTTTCTAGCTAGAAGTGGCGTCAGTGGTTTTACACGCCCTGACGAGTTTGACTTATGTGGTTGTTGCGGTTGCGAGGCGCCTCGGTTATATCGGTTTCGGCCGAATGCATTCTGGTCGGCTGACGGACCAGACTTACACCCCATAGGGTGGGGGGACGTATTGTTCAGGCATAATAATCCACTCCGTGTGGACCGGCCCTGACGATCTAAAGGCTTGCCTGCGCGCTTGCCTGTGGCTCGGGCTAGAGAGTCACGAATCGGTTGAGGACTATCTTTTGCCTCGGTTCATAGATGGAAATCCAATTTCCAAATACGTGACATTTGCGGTTTTATTTGTAAACCTATATATGGCGACATGATATATGGTACCCATGCCGCCTATGATTGATACTTATGATTTGAAGTTGTTTTATACACTACGCACTTATAATAGTATCAAATGATTTGTTTTAAGACGTATCAAGCATTCTTTGGCTGTTATAAGGGAAAACCCTATCCCCCGGCTTGCGTTGCATTGTGTGATAGGACCTGGGTCTTATAACAGCTTCATTTTTCTTTATTTAGCATTGCGATGTTTGTTTTATGCACTGGTATTCTTGGGAGGAAACCCGTTCCGTGTTATACGGCGTGGTCCCTTGAATTACCCAACTTTGAAATAAAGATTAATAACTGTTTTAGTTCTCACACCAGTCACATGACTGACCTGGAGTTTATTGTTTTAACCTAAACTCTGGGTGCCCTTATTTTGACACGGGCAGCTAGTAGTTTTGGTTTTTGCAGATTTATATTCACAGGATCCTGGTTTACAGCTGGAATGATATCCGGAAAGCTTTGTATCCGTATATCTCTTCTAGTTGTGTATTGTATTATTTTCCGCTGCTATGTATTTAAATGTAATTTAAATCTCTGATATTTCTGTGTAATATTCTTTTATACTCTGTATATTCTTGTAATCTGATGCATTGTTGTAATATACAATGAAATGTTCTTCTGTATGCGTTCTGTTGTGGCTTGTTCTCGAACTATCCGACGCTTTCCTTTACAGGGAAGTTGCGGGTCTTCACAGCATAGCCTTGTAAACATGTAAATCATGAATCTTGACATATGTAAAACGGCATGAAACTTGGTATATGTGTAAATTGGCATACATGTAAAACGACATGAATTGAACATATGTAAATTTGGTATGAATTGGGCATATGTAAAACTGACATGTAACCTAGAACTTGGGCATATGTTAATTATGTAAAATTTGGAGTAGAAACATATATGATAATTTATGACTTGGAGAAAGTTTAATATGAACGCGCCTAAGTTGGGTTTTGGGTAGTAGGTATGTATTGGAAATAGGAGGCTATAACTTGGCATAACTTTATAGTGAATTATGATAATAATTTGGGAATATGTTTTGAGCCAAAAACGTGAATTATGATAATAATTTGGGAATATGTTTTGAGCCAAAAACGTGAATTATGAACTTGATAATTGATATATAACTGGAAATATGAACGTGGTTGGAACATGAACATTTCTATATGTTAAACACATGAACTAATATTGTGGTTTTGGGTGGAATACAACCATTAATGAACCTTTGACACGAGGTTAGACTCAGTTTGTGGTGTAAATCTGCCCGGAACCGCCCGACAAATCCAGTAGCCACAAAGTGTCAGTCTAATGTGAGAGGTTGAAGGCCAAATTGTAGGCGTAACGGTTTGTGACACGAGGTTAGATCCAGTTTGTAGTGTAAATCTGCCCGGAACCGCCTGGCAAATCCAGTGGCCACAAAATGTACGGTATAATGTGAGAGGTCATGATTCGTTCGTCATAATGAATGAATTAAGGAATACTAACCATAATAAGACATGGGTATGGTTAGAGGGTTAGGTGGGATGACATGGAAATTTGACATGTAAATATGGACCTAACCGGTATGAGTTAAGAACATGTAAAACCTATAAATGTAGGCTCAACCAATATGTTATGAATGGGTGGGTTAAGTAATGTGGCTAGGCTAATGACACTTAACCGTTATAAAATGACTAGCGGATGGGTTGGGCTAACTTGAATAGGTTGATAACACCCAACCGATATAACCTGACGCGTGGTAAGGTTAAGTAACAAGAGAGGGTAACACTTAACCGTCACAACATGGTAAGTAGGTGGGCTAAGTCAATGTATACTTAACCAATTGGACACGATGATTTGATGGGGTTAAGTCATGAACCGCTTGAATATACTTAACCAATTGGACACAATGATTTGATAGGGTTAAGTCATGAACCGCTTGAATATACTTAACCAATTGGACACGATGATTTGATAGGGTTAAGTCATGAACCGCTTGAATATACTTAACCAATTGGACACGATGATTTTATAGGGTTAAGTCATGAACCACTTGAATATACTTAACCAATTTAACACGATGATTTGATAGGGTTAAGTCATGAACCGCTTGAATATACTTAACCAACTTGACAGATGATTCGTAGGGCTAAGTCATGAACTTGAACGACAACACTTAGCTAATTTGACATGACACGTACGCGGGTTAAGTCACGAACTTGAATGACAACACTTAACCAACTTGACATGCTAGACTGTTGGGGTTAAGTCTCGAATTTAAATGACAACACTTAACCTACTGAACGGAAACCCTAGTTGTGCGGTCCTTTTCAGCAGTAACCCACTAGATGTATCACGGACCTTAGAACTAGGCAGGGTGGGGCACGATTACTGGGCTGATTGTAAGCGACCAGAACGACGGCTGAGTTGGTGCGCCATTGTAGGTTCTGGCGGACTATGGTCGTGTAGGTAGTCCGAAGTTGAAAAAGCAGGCATTGGGCACCGGTAGGTTTACACTATGCGTGCTTGATTCGTGTCGGTGGTTGGCATCCTAGGGCTTGATACACCCTATGGTGGACCTAGCACAGGTAACTACATTCGTGATAGGGCCGTATGACACAGACACATGAACGAGCTAGGACTTGTAGGGAGCCGATCGATTAATAGATCGTTTCGTGGGACCAAGTAATGGGTCATTTCATGACATTGGGCAAGGGATCATTTTATAGTCAACACATCACACGGGTTGGGATCACCTTATTATATAACACGGGCCACTAGTTGGGACACTAGTAGGGGGTAAGGATCCTTGTTACACAGGACACTAGTTGGAACACTAGTAGGAATACGAAATATTCCATGTAAGACACTTGTGAGATGCTAGTACGGGTGGTGCAGAGCAAATGGATATCATAGAAATATTTTAACGGTGAAGCAGAGAAATCTTGTGATCTTGCAAAATTATACTTAGTTCATCTTGAATGGGAACCTCGCAATGTTATGCATAACAAAAGTCATATGATGTTATTCGTAGTTATCGGGCCTGTAGCTTATCTTGTCATCATGCTTATGTTTATTTTCAGTTTATTCATGCCATGTTATTTTTACCTATTTTTATGCTGAAAGTCACTAGGACTTACTCAGTCTTTATGACTGACCCGTTTCGTTTCGCCTCTTTTTCTTCTGTTTCCCCCCCAGGTTCATAGGGTGGGAATACATCTTAGTTCGGATCTTACCAAGCTCTAGGGCTCTTTCATGAACGGCTTGGATTTCTCTTGGCTATGGCTTGCTTTGCTTTATTGGGGAATACTACAGTTTATTTTTATGCTTCTTTGTTTTAGAGCAAGACAGATATTTTAGCTATGTAATTGGGTATTGGAATTTGATGGGCTTTTATTGTAAACAATTATATTTAATAAGATTTGAAGTACTTCTACTTTGCTTTCCGTTGTTTTTATATATGTCTGTCTTGTAATATTTCTGTTCCAGTACCCATAATGCTCCATTGAAGTTAAGGCATTCCCTTTGTGAGTGACCTTAACGGATGTGGGGTGTTACAGGAGCTATATTTGGAAAGCTTTGTATCCGTATATTTCTTTCAGTTGTTGTGGTTGATGTTTTCCACTACACATTATATTCATGTGTTATATTTCCGCTGTTTTGTAATTTAAATCTCTGATATTATTTTCCAATGTATATTATTTATTTATACTCTGATATCTTGTACTCAGATGTATATTGTTGTAATAGCAATGAAATGTTCCATTGTTTGTGTTCTGATGTGTCGTGTTCTCAATACGATATGCATTTTCCCGTCTCTTCGGAGGCTGGGCGAATTCGGGTCGTAACACTAGCCTTGGAGATTTTTACAGCAAATCTCTTTTTCTTGATGTCGGGAATCTATGTTTGAACTGCCCATGTAGACATGTGACCCGTTTAACACATCGTTCCATAAAAGGGAAGTTATGACTGGATTTGTCTCATGATGCGGAAATCAATCTTTTTTCTTGATCAGTGGCGTAACCATCATTTAGTGCCACATCATATCTAGTTCAATTTGTTATGCTTGTGTGTTGCCTCATCGATTTACTCAACTATCCACTTTGTCTTTAGACAATATTAGGTGAGTTTCCATGAGAAGCAGTTTTGTGGTAGGTTCCTTTTATCATCATAAATTCTCTCTAAGAAGAGATGGTGATGTGGAAACCTCCAACAACACCAACAGTGTTTGTAACACGAGATTGAGCATTTTTTCTCCCATGGCATGTTAATCAAAGATCATAAAAAATAGTTTGAGCTCAGCGGAGCAAGGCATCTCGTTGTTTATAGCCATTATTTTAGGAGTTTTCTTATTGTTTTTTTGTTATCCCTTTCCAGTTTCAGGTTCTTAGTTGTGGTGACTCATGCATGTAACTGTTAGTTTTGTTTAAATCGCATGACCTAGGTTAATGAGATTTCTAAGTTTGGAAATGTTTATGTCATTCACGCGTGCCTGCTTGAATGAAATCTCATTTTTCTTATCTAAACTAACAGTTGTCCTAGGGCTCGGAAGAATACAATTCTGTGTTAGATAAATTTTAGCAAAGGACCGGTTTTGCGTTGTTTTCATCATAGGCGTATACATAAATAAATTGCTGTTCCTTCTTAAAGCTAAAATTTATTTTGATCTTTTTGTGAGTGATTTCAGTTTTCGTATTTTTGGCATGACTGACTACCTTTTTCGCCAACATGTGACTTGAATCGTTTAAATTTCCGCAAAATACATTTTTGAAGTTTTTGGAAAATGTTGCACGAATATAAATATATGTATCATTTTCTTATTTTATAGGAAAGTGAAAAGGTTTTGGAAAGAAATTTTCAAAATAAAAACAACAAGTTTTCAAGCGAAAAATTATTTTTATGAAAATTTTTGATTCTTAGTTGCATGAATAGCATAAGGAAGATGCTTTGTGTGCGCGTTTTACTGGTGCAATAGACTGACGATACAATAAAAACATTAACGACAACAAGGAAAAGGCTGTTTTAGCCTTGAAAACGTTGTTTTCATACCTTGTCAACGATGTGCATGAGCTATTAACTAACTCATTTTACGTTTTAGAGCTTGTTTTAGGCCTCCTTTATAGTCTACAGATGGAAATTTTTGGAGTATTTTCGGTAACTAAGGTGAAAATTCTATTATAGGGCGAGAAATGGAATAATTATAAGCGGAGGAAATGTTAAAATTCTTCGCTTTAATTTCTTTTTTTCGGTTTAGGAGAAATTGATAGGAAATGATTAGATTGTGTGGCATTTTCGATGGTAGGGTTTGGGTGCAAAATTGGTTGCTTCACACTTTTATTCGAAATTGTATGAAGGTTATGGATGAAAAAGAATTTCAAATTTTGCATTCATATAGAACTGCCAGTATATTTAGGATGTTTTGCATCATATTTTTGAAAGTGTTTTAAAAATCTCAATGCATACATATAGTGGGCCTGATTTAGAATCATCTTGCATGCATATTTTATGGTTGAAATGAATTATGTACACCTTGCACACATGCACATGGTTGCAAACTGGATATACACAAATTGGTTGTGCAGAGTAGGATAACTAGGTGTTAGAATTTTCTAACGAAATTCTTTTTAAGGGGGGAAGAATGTAACAACCCGGACTTTTTGACAATGAATATTTATTAATTAGAAGCTCAAAAATAGGGATTTTGCAAACGATGGAATTTGACCATAAAACCTTAACCGTTGCGTTCGTCTCAGAATTCTGGTCAACTTTAATGCTTGTAGTTTCACGAAATGAGCTCGTATGAAAAAGTTACGAATGAAATACGAAAACAGACAGATAATAAATTAAACTGAATAATCTCTGTATGGAAAATAATAATTCCCCCAGCTACCTCACTTCCAGGTCGACCAACCGGTTGACCGAGGCGGTCGACCGCTGGTTGTGACCGCTTGGTCGAGCCAGGCAGCGGCGACTAGGGTTAAGGGCGATGGTTTTATAAAATATTATAAAACAAATGGAAAAATATAATTTAAAACTGATCTGACGGCCCAAGGCCATTTCCACCCATATAAATAAATGGGTAGTGCCTCATTCTTTTCCGTTCAAATCTATGGAGACAGCGGAGCTTTGCCGTTTTTCTTCCTCTTCTAAACTAATTTCTAAAGAAAATATATTTATATATATACCAAATCAAATTCATAAGGAATTGGGAAGATTATTATATTCAATGGAAGAGGATGCAATTTGACGCTCAACGCTAGATTCTTCGCTCTCTTCCCTTCTTCTTACATTTTACAAATCTAGAATTTTCCCCTTTCTAGATAAATTGTAGATTTATAAGAATTTGGAGATTGTAAGCTTCAAAAGGTTCAAAACTCTGAAATTGGAAGCTATAAGGCAAGTGGGAAATTTACTTATACAATTATAATGACTTATCTATTTAGTTTGAATCCAATCTATGTTTTATGCCTATTAGATCTACTTATTTAAATAATTGTAAATTGTGGTAACCATCAGATCTGATCATAAATATGTTTAAAAATTGGAAAATGAAAAGTTGTGGTTATGTATAACGTGAATTGCAGGATTCTTAAATATTTTCCCCACATATTCCTACAGTTATGTCATGAAATATGTTGTACATGTTACATAGCACTGTGGATATGGAAATCAGTCCATTAAACATAAATTTGTTATAGTTATATTCCAGATCTTTAGCACAGTGCTGAAATATGAACTATGTAAATTTGGGTAAAAAGATGAATTTGTGTATTATGTGATTTTAAGAAAAAAAATTCCTATTATATTCAATATTGTTGGGTTTTGGCTTAAGCATTGTAAAATATGCCTTTCTCCTCCTTAAAAATATAAAGAGGCATTATTTTAGAATCACAAGAAGTATGACAAAAAGGATTAAAAGGGGTAAGTGGTGCAAAGGTACATATAAATATAAATACATATATTTGTATGTAATTTTCATAGACTATTCCAATATATACATATTACATATATTTCTTGTGATTTGGAAATATGTCAAATTGCACAAAAAGGCATTTTTACAATGATTACAACTAACGGTCCTTGTGAGACTTGAAACCCTTTTGGAAAGATTGAATATAAAAAGGGAATGTTCGGTTAATTGATTAGACCAAATCATTAATTTAAAAATAAGTATTATAAAAAAATATTAATAGCTACGTTGACCGCACAAAAATATAAAAATAAAAAATGTAAACATATTATCTGTCCAAATCAGTGTAAAACAGAGAAATATAAATTGCATGGAATGTGTGAATGTTTGTATAAAGTTCAATTACGGAATTATGTGTAAATATAAACCATTTTGAACTAATATATTTGTGGTGACCATTTATAGATATCAATGTAATTAATTGCTATAAATGAGATCGCAAATAAAGAAATAACCAATGTAACCAATATTGATTTGGGGAAAATAAATGTGATGGGAAAATGGTTACAATTGCTAAAAGGGTGCGTTTTTTACAGGTCCCTATTTACTTTTAAAATGTAAAAAAAACCCGGCCGTAAAAAGAATATGAATTACATCCCTGTTTTTGAACATCATCTAATAAAATTCCGATATTAACCTTTTAGACCCTAAAATCTGTCGTTCCAGGCTTTATCATCTCAATTATTGCGGCACACGAATAGGGTAGATGATCTAAGAAGAAAAATAAAATTTTCCAGCCGATTTTCATGTTTTGTATCTCGATCGAGTGTAACAGCATAAAATCGTTGCCGATTTGATCAGAAATGTAATAACCCGGAAATCTGAGCCAATATAAAATTTTTATTTTGGCAATTTTAGTGAATTTTGAATATTTAAAATGATTTATTTTAAATAATAACGACGATAAATGTATTTTGAATAGAATTAGAACTTATATATTTATATAGATCGTCGTTAAAATATAAATATTTTATTTTAATTATAAAAGGAATTGAAAATGGCGCGGTAGTTTGAAAATTAGATTTCAAATTTCAAATGAGTGTACAGGATTCAAAATAAACCGGATTTTAGCGAAACCAAAAATATTAGAATCTATTTGAAAATATCTTTGCAACGAATCCGAAAAATTGAAATTTCATAGCAGGAATAAAAAGTTACGTCCAGTTGAAAATTCAGAATAGTCGCTATGGAATTCTGGCCCTTAAAAATGGAAATTTTGCAAACGGCCTCGGTTTTCGATGAAACCACTTTTGTTGGATCCGTGATGTCAAGTTATTGCTAGGTTTCAAAATTCATAATTTTTCGAATCAATATGTGAGCATGGCAAAGGAAAACGTGTTTTGACAGTTTCAGTCAATTTTGATCGACCAGAAAATGGCCATTTTTCAAACGGTCTTCAAATTTGACAAAATTAGTTTTGTTAGGACCGTATCGTTGATATGAAGCTAGAAATAAATTTTCTAGAATTTTTAGAGTCAGTATGTTGCCCCGGTAAATTAAAATGTACGTTTAAATTGAATATACAAGGATATATATTTTAATTTAAATGGAAACTGATCGTAACAGTCGAATTTGCTTACGGGACATATCCCATTTTGTTCGGAATGGGGGTATTACGCTAGGGATGACAGTCGGTGGGCTCAATTTTGAGTTTGAATTTTTAAAGTAACCTTTTAGAGAATAAAATAAAATAAATAAAATAATATACATTTTCATTTAACTGCCCCCCACCCCGTTACTTTTCCTCGCTTCTGAAGTCAACCCTCCTTCGAAAAATCCTGATCCCTAAATCGATAATGGCGACGCCGTCGCCCTACCTCACCGCTGCGTCAGGCGGAGCCACCGCCGGACCCTCCATTCTCCCCTTTCACCTCGATCCCCTCTTCCACTCGAGAACCCCACGCCCAGTTCGAGAATTGCCCCCTCCCATCCACGCGCTGCCACCACGAATCGATCGCTGCTGCTCCGGCCTACCCCACCGCCGTGACGCCACCATTAGGCCCCCGCGCCTCAGACCTTTTTCCCTTTCTTCGCTGGAAAGACAATATGTTTTATTTATTTTAATTTAGTTTATCTACTTATTTTCTACAGGGTTAGCTTTAAAAATAAAAAGGAAAATCAGTTTATAACATTGCAAAGATTTGATTTCTTAAACTAGAAAAAGAAATGATTTTTGTAAGTAGAAAGAATATAATTTTAATGTATGAAAGGTTAGATTGTTTATATGTAGAAAGATTGGATTTTTTCATGAAGAAAGTGATTTAAATATATAATTTTTATAATGGAATAGCGTATAGAAAGATTGGATTTTTATTTATTTATAAACCATGTAAAGATTTGATTTTTAATGAAGATAAAGATTCAATTTTTACAATGTTTTCATTTAGATAAAATTTCAATTTTTATATAAGTAGCGGATTGAAAATAGAATTTTATATAATAGAGAATATAAAAATATAATTTTTATTTATGTAGCAAAATAAAAATCCGATTTTTGTTATATATAGTGAAATAAAAAGGTGATTTTTATAGCGTTAAAATAAAAATGTGATTTTTTAATATTTGAACAGCGTAGAGAAGTCTGCGCTGGAAGTGCAGGCAAATCCATACGGCTCAGAAATTTAGAATAGAATGGAGGAGTAGAACCCCAAGGTGAGAACTTCTCACTTTTAATTTTTTTTCTAGTTAAAATATATACTAGGATGCAGATGGTGCTTAGCAGCACCCGACACCCGTTGTCCACAGACCATGGACGACTTGTTTGTTTGTTGTTTGTGGTGTGAATATTGATTGTGTGATGTGGAATGGAATAAAATATTTTATAGTTAAAAATATAATTTTTAACGTGTATATAAAATAAATATTCATTTACAAATCGAACGATTGTTTATGTACACCCATTTGACTGATATTGATTGGGACGATAAATTTTACACATCGTCCAACTGCACAAATAAAAATCTGTTTTTGTTGATTTGAAACCCCACACGGGTGTTGGGATGATATTTGGCGTACACTAATCCCAAATAATTATCTGTATGTCGATCGATTGATTGATAGGCTGTTATAAGCGTTAAATATTTATATTTGATGCTTATGTAGTTTAGAATGCACTATGGATGATTGTTGATTATTTATCGTTGCTATTATATACATGTGTTGTAGGGAATCCATATAATTAACATTATATATAATTGACTAGGCCTCATTCCAAGTTGGAAGAATAAAAGAAAATTCATGTGTTCAATAGAATAACGAAGTTATTGAAATATACATAGCCGTGTTGATTAGATTGACGTCATTTTGAAGTTAACGATATCTATATCGATATTATTCATTTTTAAAATGAATATCGAAAAGGAATTGATTTCAAAATATAATATTTTGAAAATACTATCATTTATATATCGATGATATGGAATATTCAATTTTGATTTGAAATTGAATATGAAGTTGAAATCATTTTGAAAACGAATTTAAAACGGTTTATAAATTACATTTTAAAAGGAAATCAACGAAAATATATAATATATATAATATATATATATATATATATATATAATGGCCTGAATAGAACGCGCTGCGCTGCGGTAGTTCGCGAATTACGACCATTGACTTCGAATGGACATTACGGGAGATCCGACCGTTAGATTCTCCTAAAACTGGAACCATTGGGTTCGTATCGAAAAGAGCTTTCTAACGAATATTAGAGATTTGAAATCTAACGGTTGGATTTGAAATTATGTCCAAATCAAAATTGGAAAAGGTCGATGTAAGTGCAGTTCGATGGCCGTTTATGGAAATCGACTGTACGGGCCTTGATAAAATTATTAAAAATAGTAATAATTTGTGTAAAATCATAAGAAATGATTTGGAAGGAATTGGGATGAAAAACTCCATATTTGAAAAGATAAAAATAGATTTTTATCGAAATGAACTTGTTTTGAACTAGAATTATAATCCATTTATTTTTGAAATAAATAAATTGGATTTAAAAGGGTTTTAAAAGTAACCAGAATTTCCAATAATTGAATTGGAATGGATTTGAATCGAAATTGACTTTGGAATATTTCGATGTTGGATTTCGTGATTATACAGATATTGTTATGGAAATTCGAAAGATATATTTATATCGTCATTTCCAATACGATATTTGTTGGCCATAGAATTTGATATTGAATATTAGCCAGTATATTTTCTATTCAGAGCCTAGTATTTAGTATCAAATGGGATTTGGATTAGTCGTGAATGGTGTCTTCATTAACACTGTTCTAAAACCCAGTTCAGAAAAAGATTAAATCTTTTTATTTAGATTTAATGAAATGTGCCAATTAAATGGTATTTAATTGGAATTGAATTTGAATTGGTTTTTGGGTTTATCGTGAACGGTGTTTTAAATAACACTTGTTCTTTAACCCGATAATTAATGGAATGTGGATTGGGTTTATCGTGGACTATGTTTTAACGACATTCATTCTTTAACCCGATTTACAGTGAAATGTGATTTGGAATTTATAAATCTTTTGCTAAGATTTAAAGGAGATTTTCCAAAGTAAAGTTTTCCAATTTAATAAAATAAATTGGAATGGAACGGAATTCGATTTGGTAGTAATCGAAGTGAATTTCTATGGAGGAAGACAACTAATATATCTGGAATTTAAAAGGCTTTGTTGTTGTTCCATTTATATTATTAGTCGGATATGGAAGTTTATATCGATTATATATATCGATTTGTTTACCATGAAGATTCCATTGTAAATAGAATGTGATTTTGGGTTTATCGTGAATCTTGTTTTAAATGACATTGGTTTTTTTAACCCAATTAAAGAAGGGATATGATTTCCCAAGTTAAATAATCATTGATAGTGATTATTGGGGAGATTAAAACCAAGTGGAGTTCTAATGAATCTTTAATAAGAATGAAATGATCGAGGATGGAGTATCACCAAATTTGCTCTAGGCGATAGTTAAATCTTTAATTAGATTTGAACGTGAAATGGTAATTGAATTTACCGATAACACCGTGGTGTTAGATATGAAGTATGACCAGTTTTACTTCATGGGATGAATAGGTTGGAGTTGGGAAATTAAACAAGTGATTACTTCGATAAGGTTCGTTAATCCCGACTAGTTTTGATAAACCATACTTTGGTTTGAATTGATATTAAAAAGAATATTAAAGAATAAATTTAAAAGAATTTATCTTTGATAAAATTAATGGGAACCTTTCCCAAAGTATATGAATATTTGAATAAAAGGATATTCTGAATTGTAATGAGGCGTATGTTGTGTTTGTGTAACACTTGTTTATCATATACGCAAGTTATTCAGAAAGACCGGGTTTATCCCATTCGAATAATTAATTTGACGAGGTGTCGAGGATGAAGACGGTGGTCGAAGACCGGAGGTCTTCACATCATTTGGATAATTATTGATGATCTTGATTGGGTTGTACACCCAAGAGGAGGGAATCAGTTGGTGATCGTCCATACGTACTTGGAGATCGATGGATATGCGAGGTACAAGGTGCCTCCGGATTCGTTCAGACCCGGAACGGACTTGTAAATGGACTGTGTGTCTGACATTGGATATCATTCTGTGTGATTGATGGATATCGGTTGCATGGAGTGGTTTGCCTGTGTGGCATGCTAAGATGCAAATGGTCAAGACTTTTGTTGAAAAGAAAAGTCTTGTGGTTGATGATCAAAGCATCGCCTGTGTGGCGTAGCTTTGTGTAGCGTTAATTCGCGAGCCTCACACCCCGGTTGTGAACCAGAAACGGGGGAGGACCTCACGGTGGACATGCATTTCCTTCTAGCTAGGGTGGTGTCAGTGACCTACCAGCCTTGACATTTATATTATTTTCACCTATATGGTTGTTGGATTGCGAGGCGCCTCAGATATATCGGTGACTATGTGGAGCCGATGGAGTCATTTGGCTCATTTAAGCCCCAAAGGGCGGGGAAACACAGTGTTCAGGCACTATAATCCACATCGGTGGACCGGCCCTGATGATCCATGAGGCAGTTGCGGCTGTTCCTGAGATATGGGCTAGATTGTCTCGAATTCGGTAAGGACGATCCCTTGCCTTGGTTCACAGATGGAAATCCAACTTCCAAATACGTGACTTTGCGGTTTTGAGTGTAGAACCTAGTATTGGCGACATGATATATGGTACCCATGCAATCTAGGATTGATACATTTATATTTGAAGTTGTTTTATACACTATGCACTTATAATAGTATCAAATGATTTGTTTTTAACGTACCAAGCATGTTTGGCTATTATAAGGGAAAACCCTATCCTCCGGCTTGTGTTGCATTATGTGATGGGACCTAGGTCTTATAATATCTTCATTTTTTCAAAAAGCATTGCGTTGTTTTGTTATATGCACTGGTATTATTGGGAGGAAACCCGTTCCGTGTTATACGGCGTGGTCCCTTGATATATCTGATTTAAAGTAAAGTTTTAAATAACTGTCTTAGTTCTCACACTAGTCACATGACTGACCTTGAGTTTATTGTTTTAACCTAAACTCTGGGTGCCCCTATTTACCGCATGGGCAGCTAGTAGTTTTGGTTTTGCAGATTTATATTCACGGGATCCTGGTTTACAGCTGGAATGATATTCGGAAAGCCTTGTATCCGTATATTCCTTTCAGGTGTGTTTCGTATTATTTTCCACTGCTATGTAATGAATTGTAATCTCTGATATTTTTCTGATGTATAATATTTATTCATACTCTGTATATTTATTCATACTCTATATATTCTTGTATTCTGATGGAATTGTTGTAATAAACAATGAAATGTTCTTCTGTTTGCGTTCCTTTGTGTGTTGTTCTCAAAGCAATCCGCTCTTTCCTTCGCGGGGATGTTACGGGTTCTTATATCGTGGTATCAGAGCTCTGGTTTACAGAGCTCGAGAACAAGACACGTTAGAACCGAACGAAAGAATTCATCAGAGATTGGATTAGTAATATCCAATGGGAATGACTCGTTAGAGATGGGATCGGTAGTATCATAGAACGAGTGAGAAGAGTATATTTTTAAAATGAAACAATTTTTGTTTTGAAAATTTAAATCAATTATTCGTATTTGAATATTTATTTTAAATTGATTTGGACAATCAAGTATATAAAGATTTTACGTATATGTCTGATCCGTGCGTATTCGAAGTTTTAATATACTGGATAGATATAGAATCACACTCTAGTCACCCGGGGATAATCCTGATGATGGTGCATCATCATCAGCATTTATATTCGAGTGTCGAAAGTGGGATATCTATATATTTCCAATTGACTGGTGTGAGAGCCAAAACTAGATAGGATATATTGTTGTGATTTGGCATCAAAAATGTGATTTTGACTACATATCAAAATTATGAATTTGAAACGTTAATCAACTAATTGATTGTTGATTGTGTTGTTTGATTATTGGTTGATTAATTAAAATTTGGACCATTTAGCCAAATTGATCAAATATTGAACTGTATTGAAAATTATTTGGAAATGCATGCAAGTACATATATATGTGTGAACAGGTCATTGCAAAGAGGCTAGAGCAGAGGAATAAAATTGTTTGCCCGACAAATAGGTACATGTTTATTGTATTTCTTGGGTTTTGGATGATTTTATGAGCCGATTGGCTAGACGCTTGGCCTTTTCTTTTTCTTTTGGATCGGTGAGCGCCATGGGAGGCTATTTGAAATATCCCGAAGCTCCCGGTGTAGGGAAGGTTATGGAGAAATTTTTCAAAAATTTAGGGTGTTAGCCAAATTTTTGAAAAGTTTTTAGAAACTAAAAAGTTGAAGAACTTAAGCCATAATGAAAATAGTGAAAGTTGAGTTGATTAGTTAAACAACTTTCAGCTTCGTTCCTTTTCGGGAACGAAAAGTTTTAAGTGGGGGAGATGTTAATAACCCGGAAATCTGAGCCAAATTAAAATTTTTATTTTGGCAATTTTAGTGAATTTTTAATATTTAAAATGATTTATTTTAAATAATAACGATGAGAAATTTATTTTGAATAGAATAAGAATGTATATATTTATATAGATCATCGTTAGAATATAAATATTTTATTTTAATTATAAAAGGAATTGAATATGGCGCGGTAGTTTGAAAATTCGATTTCAAATTTCAAATGAATGTACATGATTCAAAATAAACCGGATTTTAGCGAAAACAAAAATATTAGAATCTATTTGAAAATATCTTTCCAACGAATCCGAAAAATTGAAATTTCATAGCAGTAACAAAAAGTTAAGTCCAGTTAAAAATTCAGAATAGTCGCTATGGAATTCTGGCCCTTGAAAATGGAAATTTTGCAAACGGCCTCGGTTTTCGATGAAACCACTTTTGTTGGATCCGTGATGTCAAGTTATTGCTAGATTTCAAAATTCGTAATTTTTTGAATCAATATATGAGTGTGGCAAAGGAAAACGTGTTTTGACAGTTTAAGTTAATTTTGATCGACCAGAAAATGGCCATTTTTCAAATGGTCTTCAAATTTGATGAAATTAGTTTTGTTAGGACCGTATCGTCGATACGAAGCTAGAAATAATTTTTCTAGAATTTTAGTGTCAGTATGTGGCCCCGGTAAATTAAAATGTACGTTTAAGTTGAATATACAAGGATATATATTTTAATTTAAATGGAAACTGATCGTAACAGTTGAATTGTCTTACGGGACATATCCCATTGTGTTCAGAATGGGGGTATTACGCAAGGGACGACTGTCGGTGGGCTCAATTTCGAGTTCGAATTTCTAAAGTAACCTTTTAGAGAATAAAATAAAATAAATAAAATAATATACATTTTCATTTAACTACCCCCCACCCCGTTATGTTTGCTCTCTTCAGAAGTCAACCCTCCTTCGAAAAATCTTGATCCCTAAATCGATGGTGGCGACGCCGTCGCCCTACCTCACCGCCGCGTCAGGCGGAGCTACCACCGCCCCCCCCATTCTCCCCCTTCACCTCGATCCCCTCTTCCACTGGAGAACCCCACGCCCAGTTCGAGAATCGCCCCCTCCCATCCACGCGCTGCCACCACGACTCGACCACCGCTGCTCCAGCCTACCCCACCGCCGTGACGCCACCGTCAGGCCCCCACGCCTCAGACCCTTTTCCCCCTTCTTCGCTGGAAAGACAGTATGTTTTATTTATTTTAATTTAGTTTATCTGCTTATTTTCACAGGGTTAGCTTTAAAAATAAAAAGGAAAATCAGTTTATAACATTGCAAAGATTTGATTTCTTAAATTAGAAAAAGAAATGATTTTTGTAAGTAGAAAGAATATATTTCTATAAGTAGAAAGAATACAATTTTAATGTATTAAAGGTTAGATTGTTTATATATAGAAAGATTGGATTTTTGTCATGAAGAAAGTGATTTAAAAATATAATTTTTATAATGGAATAGTGTATAGAAAGATTGGATTTTTATTTATATATAAACCATGTAAAGATTTGATTTTTAATGAAGATAAAGATTCGATATTTATGATGTTTTCATTTAGATAAAAATTCGATTTTTATATGAGTAGCGGATTGAAAATAGAATTTTTATATAATAGAGAATATAAAAATATAATTTTTATTTATGTAGCGAAATAAAAGTCTGATTTTTTATATATATATATAGTGAAATAAAAAGGTGATTTTTATAGCGTTGAAATAAAAATGTGATTTTTTAATATATGAACAACATAGAGAAGTCTGCGTTGGAAGTGCAAGCAAATCCAAACGGCTCAGAAATTCAGAATAGAATGGAGGAGTGGAACCCCAAGATGAGAAGTTCTCACTTTTAATTTGTTTTCTAGTTGAAATATATACCAGGATGCAGAAGGTGCTTAGCAGCACCCGACACCCGTTGTCCACAGACTATGGACGACTTGTTTGTTTGTTATTTGTGGTGTGAATATTGAGTGTGTGATGTGGAATGGAATAAAATATTTTATAGTTAAAAATATAATTTTTAACGTGTATATAAAATAAATATTCATTTACAAATCGAACGATTTGTTTATGTACACCCATTTGACTGATATTGATTAAGATTATAAATTTTACACATCGCCCAGCTGCACAAATAAAAATATGTTTTTGTTGATTTGAAACCCCACATGGGTGTGGGGATGATATTTGGCGTACACTAATCCCAAATAATTAGCTGTATGTCGATCAATTGATTGACAGACTGTTATAAGCGTTAAATATTTATATTTGATGCTTATGCAGTGTAGAATGCACTTTGGATGATGGTTGATTATTTATCGTTGCTATTATATACATGTGTTGTAGGGAATCCATATAATCAACATTATATGGTAATTGATTGGGCCTCATTCCAGGTTGGATGAATAAAAGAAAATTCATGTGTTGAATAGAATAACGAAGTTATTGAAATATACATAGCCGTGTTGATTAGATTGACGCCATTTTGAAGTGAACGATATCTATATTGATTTTATTCATGTTTATAATGAATATCGAAAGGAATTGATTTCAAAATATAATATTTTGAAAATACTATCATTTATATATCGATGATATGGAATATTCAATTTTGATTTGAAATTGAATATGAAGTTGAAATCGTTTTGAAAGAGAATTTAAAACGATTTATAAAATATGTTTTAAAAGGAAATCGGCGAAATATATATAATATATTATATTATATATATAATGGCCTGAATAGAACGCGCCGCGCTGCGGTAGTTCACGAATTTCGACCATTGACTTCGAATGGACATTAAGGGAGATCCGACCATCAGATTCTCCTAAAACCAGAACCTTGGGTTCGTATCGAAAAGAGCTTTCTAACGAATATTAGAGATTTGAAATCTAATGGTTGGATTTGGAATTATGTCCAAATCAAATTTGGAAAAGGTCGTTGTAAGTGCAGTTCGATGGCCGTTTATGGAAATTGACTGTACGGGCCTTGATAAAATTATTAAAATAGTAATAATTTGTGTAAAATCTTAAGAAATGATTTGGAAAGAATTGGGATGAAAAACTCCCTATTTGAAAAGATAAAAATAGATTTTTATCGAAATGAACTAGTTTTGAACTAGAATTATAATCCATTTATTTTTGAAATAAATAAATTGGATTTAAAAGGGTTTTAAAAGTAACTAGAATTTCCAATAATTGAATTGGAATGGATTTGAATCGAAATTGTCTTTGGAATATTTCGATGTTGGATTTCGTGATTATACAGATATTGTTATGGAAATTTGAAAGATATATTTATGTCGTTATTTCCAATAAGATATTTGTTGGTCGTAGAATTTGATATTGAATATAAGCCGATAAATTTTCTATTCAGAGCCTTGTATTTAATATCAAATGGGATTTGGGTTTGTCGTGAATGGTGTCTTCATTAACACTGTTCTTAAACCCAGTTGAGAAAAAGATTAAATCTTTATATTTAGATTTAATGAAATGTGCCAATTAAATGGTATTTAATTGGAATTGAATTTGAATTGGTTTTTGGGTTTATCGTGAACGGTGTTTTAAATAACACTTGTTCTTTAAACCGATAATTAATGGAATGTGGAATGGGTTTATCGTGGACTGTGTTTTAACGACATTCGTTCTTTAACCCGATTTACAGTGAAATGTGATTTGGAATTTATAAATCTTTTGCTAAGATTTAAAGGAGATTTTCCAAAGTAAAGTTTTCCAATTTAATAAAATAAATTGGAATGGAATGGAATTCGATTTGGTAGTAATCGAAGTGAATTTCTATGGAGGAAGACAACTAGTATATCTGGAATTTAAAAGGCTTTGCCGTTGTTCCATTTATATTATTAGTCAGATATGGAAGTTTATATCGATTATATATATCGATTTGTTTACTATGAAGATTCCATTGTAAATAGAATGTGATTTTGGGTTTATCATGAATCTTGTTTTAAATGACATTGGTTTTTTTAACCCAATTAAAGAAGGGATATGATTTCCCAAGTTAAATAATCATTGATAGTGATTATTGGGGAGATTAAAACCAAGTGGAGTTTTAATGAATCTTTAATAAGAATGAAATGATCGAGGATGGAGTATCACTAGTTTTTCTCCAGGCGATAGTTAAATCTTTAATTAGATTTGAAAGTGAAATGGCAATTGAATTTACCGATAACACTGTGGTGTTAGATATGAAGTATGACCAGTTTTACTTCATGGGATGAATAGGTTGGTGTTGGTAAATTTAACAAGTGATTACTTCGGTAAGGTTCGTTTTACCCGACTAGTTTTGATAAACCATAATTTGGTTTGAATTGATATTAAAAAGAAGATTAAAGAATAAATTTAAAAGAATTTATCTTTGATAAAATTAATGGGAACCTTTCTCAAAGTATATGAATATTTGAATAAAAGGATATTCTGAATTGGAATGAGGCGTGTGTTGTGTTTATGTAACACTTGTTTATTATATACGCGAGTTATTCAGAAAGACTGGGTTTATCCCATTTTGAATAACTGATTTGACGAGGTGTCGAGGATGAAGACGGTGGTCGAAGACCGGAGGTCTTCACATCGTTTGGATAATAACTGATGATCTTGATTGGGCTGTACACCCAAGAGGAGGGAATCCGCAGGTAATCGTCTAGACGTACTTGGAATAAATTTGAAAGAATTTATCTTTGATAAAATTAATGGGAACCTTTCCCAAAGTATATGAATATTTGAATAAAAGGATATTCTGAATTGGAATGAGGCATATGTTGTGCTTATGTAACACTTGTTTATTATATACGCGAGTTATTCAGAATGACCGGGTTTATCCCATTCTGAATAACTGATTCGATGAGGTGTCGAGGATGAAGACGGTGGTCGAAGACCGGAGGTCTTCACATCGTTTGGATAATAACTGATGATCTTGATTGGGCTGTACACCCAAAAGGAGGGAATCAGTTGGTAATCGTCTAGACATTCCCAAAGTATATGAATATTTGAATAAAAGGATATTCTGAATTGGAATGAGGCGTATGTTGTGTTTATGTAACACTTGTTTATTATATACGCGAGTTATTCAGAAAGACCGGGTTTATCCTATTCCGAATAACTGATTCGACGAGGTGTCGAGGATGAAGATGGTGGTCGAAGACCGGAGGTCTTCACATCGTTTGGATAATAACTGATGATCTTGATTGGGCTGTACACCCAAGAGGAGGGAATAAGTTGGTAATCGTCTAGACGTACTTGGAATAAATTTAAAAGAATTAATCTTTGATAAAATTAATGGGAACCTTTCCCAAAGTATATGAATATTTGAATAAAAGGATATTCTGAATTGGAATGAGGCGTATGTTGTGTTTATGTAACACTTGTTTATTATATACGCGAGTTATTCAGAAAGACCGGGTTTATCCCATTCCGAATAACAGATTCGACGAGGTATCGAGGATGAAGACGGTGGTCGAAGATCGGAGGTCTTCACATCGTTTGGATAATAACTGATGATCTTGATTGGGCTGTACACCCAAGAGGAGGGAATCAGTTGGAAATCGTCCAGACGTACTTGGAGATCGATGGATATGCGAGGTACAAGGTGCCTCTGGTTTCGTTCAGACCTAGAACGGACTTGTAAATGGATTATGTGTCTGAGATTGGATATTATTCTGTGTGATTGATGGATATCGGTTGCACGGAGTGGTTTGCCTGTGTGGCATGCTAAGATGCAAATGATCAAGGCTTTTGTTGAAAAGCAAAGTCTTGTGGTTGATGATCAAAGCACCACCTGTGTGGCATGGCTTTGTGTAGCGTTAAATCGCGAGCCTCACACCCCGGTTGTGAACCAGAAATGGGGGAGGACCTCAGGGAGGACATGCGTTTCCTTCTAGCTAGGGTGGTGTCAGTGACCTACCAGCCCTGACATTTATATTATTTTCACCTGTGTGGTTGTTGGATTGCGAGGCGCCTCGGATATATCGGTGACTATGTGGAGCCGATGGAGTCATTTGGCTCATTTACGCCCCAAAGGGTGGGGAAACATAGTGTTCATGCACTATAATCCACATCGGTGGACCGACCCTGACGATCCATGGGGAAATTGCGGTTGTTCCTGAGACATGGGCTAGATTGTCTCGAATTCGGTAAGGACGATACCTTGCCTTGGTTCACAAATGGAAATCCAACTTCCAAATACGTGACTTTGCGGTTTTGAGTGTAGAACCTATTATTAGCAACATGATATATGGTACCCATGCCGTCTAGGATTGATACATGTATATTTGAAGTTGTTTTATACACTATGCACTTATAATAGTATCAAATGATTTGTTTTTAACGTACCAAGCATGTTTGGCTATTATAAGGGAAAACCCTATCCTCCGGCTTGTATTGCATTGTGTGATGGGACCTGGGTCTTATAATAGCTTCATTTTTCAAAAAAGCGTTGCGCTGTTTTTTATATGCACTGGTTTTCTTAGGAGGAAACCCGTTCTTTGTTATACGGCGTGGTCCCTTGATATATTTGATTTAAAGTAAAGTTTTAAATAACCGTCTTAGTTCTCACACTAGTCGCATGACTGACCTCGAGTTTATTGTTTTAACCTAAACTCTGGGTGCCCCTATTTTCCCCACGGGCAGCTAGTATTTTTGGTTTTGCAGATTTATATTCACAGGATCCTGGTTTACAGCTGGAATGATATTCGGAAAGCTCTGTATTCGTATATTCCTTTCAGTTGTGTTTTGTATTATTTTCCGCTGCTATTTAATGAATTGTAATCTATGATATTTTTCTGATGTATAATATTTATTTATACTATGTATATTCTTGTATTCAGATGGAATTGTTGTAATAAACAATGAAATGTTCTTCTTTTGCGCTCCTTTGTGTGTTGTTCTCGAAGCAATCCGCTCTTTCCTTCACGGGGAAGTTACGGGTTCTTATAAGAAACTTTCATCGATATGGCGAGAACGAAGGTAAAAATTTGATTTAGTTATTTTTCTGTAAAACAACAGATAATCTTGTCTTATATTATATGAAATATGGATTAACGTCGAATTGTTGCATGATTATACGATTAAATACAAATATTCATGCAAATTGGGTTGAAAAAATGTTTTCGATTGTAAAAAAAATCAGTACAATCTCCTTTTTCAAATTTGAAACTATCAGCAGACTCGTGCAACTATCAGCAGATTCATGCATAAATGTATGCATTTAATCAAAACTGTTGCATGTAATTGTGCAACTATTATCTGATTGAATAATTATATGCATTTATCAAAAACCGTGGAATGCAATTGTGATTTTATTACATAATTGTTGCATAATTCTATGCATGTAATTAGAAATGTTGCATGCAATTCTGGAACTATCAACACATTTGTAACACCCCGCCTCCGCTAGGGTCACTCGCAAAGGAATGCACTAGCTTTAGAGGGGCATTATTGGTAAACATGCACAGAAATATCACAAGACAGAACATATATAAATAGCGGAAGTAAAATCAAACTTTCATAACATGAATAAATAAGGTCTAAAGCCTTTTACATCAGAGTACATCAAAACCTGTCTTGCAATAGTAAAGAAGCATAAAGACTTTTTAATAAATTATTCCCCAAGTAAAACAGTAAAGTAGCCATAGCCAGGAGAAGTCCAAGCCATCCATGACGACCTTCAAGCAGAAGAAGTCCGAACAAAACAACATTGTTTCCTCCCTGAAACCTGGGGGGGGGGAACGGAAGAAAAGAGGCGAAACAAAACGGGTCAGTCAAAAAGACTGAGTAAGTCCTTATCTACTTCCAGTATAAAAACAGGTAAAGGTAACATGACATGCATAAACTGAAAGTAAACATAAGGATAACTACAAGATAGATAAACTAGGGTAGCCGGTTGAACTACTGCGGCAAGGTAAACTAAGGTATCATGATAAACTATGGTGTTATGATAAGTCAAGGTATCACATCGTCAGATTTCTATTGAGTACATCATCCCAAGGTATCTACCCCGTCTAACATCCCACGGTATCTATTATGTATATTCTTCCTAGTTCTAACATGTATATTTGCTCTGCACCTCTCGTACTAGTATCCCTACCCGCGTCATGTGTTAACCATGAATGTCCCTTGCTCAAAGTCGTGTAATGGTCCATGTCAACCTAATATATCGCATATATAGGTCACTCAAATCATATGTTTCTTTTCATGTATATAAGTTCAGTCCTTTGCCGTACCTCGTACGGGCTTCCTCATGTCGTATTATCCTTGAAATCGTTTGGACTGTCACCCTTGTTCTAGCTAGGCTCTTCCATATGAATCATCGTTTGAACTACTAGGACTTACGCCACCTAGCACCACTAGGGATTACGCTCACCTATTGCACGCTTTCGTATTTCGGTTTGGGTTAAACCACCTAGGCCACTAGGGATTACGCTAACCCTCAACCGCGCCCCTTTTTCCCTTGCATTCATCGTGAATCGTTTTTCTATGACTGTATGCACATGTATCACATCGTGCCATCCGAGTCCTGTCACAGGGCAAAACAAGAAATACAGGACTCGGTCGGGAGCTTTAGATTTATCTGCCGATGCAGATACTAAGGTCTGCTTTTCTACACGTGGCTATGGTCCCACGAGACCCCTCCCTCAACTAATGAAAGGCAACACAAGAGAAAATCTTGCATGAGAACTACACTCCGGCCAGCCCACATCCTACGGCCTACCTCACCCATAATTAGATAGCAAATCATGGTCTGTTGGGTGTTCCCTGCCTTTCCGTACGTACACGCTTGACTCAAGATGGTAGATGATCGACGAACTTGCTATCTCGGGCACCTTATGTATTCGCCGACTCACTGCTATCCACCCCAGTCTTTAGGTCGCTCGCATAGCAACCAAGGCATATTCTTGGTTCTTCTACCGCAGACCTCAACCTCTCGTGAGCCTAGTATAATGACCTGGCAGCTCACAGAGGGATCCCAAGAATATCCTCACGTTCCCCGAAGCCGCTGCTTCGTTACCCAGTTCGTTGGAGCCTTTATCTAAATCAGATAGCCTGCTCCTACACGCATAATTAAACGTATCGGGTTACTAATCTATCTAAGAAATGGTCCAAATTTCCTTGACTAAGAATTATTACTTAGTTTCCCTTAACTAAGGTTTACCACTTAGCCTTATTTCCATAATCCTTGTTAACTATGGTTATTTACCTAATCCTCCGAATTAGGGTTTATCTAATGGGTTAAGTGTCACTTAAGTTCATAACTTAGCCCGTCTACAACCCATGTCAAAATTGGCTAAGTATCCAAGTCAAAGACTTAACCCTACAAACCATGTGTTAAGTTGGCTAAGTATATCAAGCAATCCATGACTTAACCTCGTCTAATTATCATTTTAGATTGGTTAAGTATATGTTAATTTGACCTCATCAAATTACCGAGTCAAATCGGTCAAGCGTATTCGAAACGATTCGTGACTTAGCCTTATCATGTTTTCACGTTAGATTGGTTAAGTATAGGTTAACTTAACCTCATCAAATTAACGAGTTAGATTGGTTAAGTATAGGTCACTTAACCTCATCCAATCCCCGTGTTAAATCAGTTAAGTGTTTAACTTAACCCCATCGAATTACCGTGTTTAGATTAGTTAAGTGTGGATTACTTAACCCCATCTAATTACCGTGTTTAGATTAGTTAAGTGTGGATTACTTAACCCCATCTAATTACTGTGGTTAGGTTAGTTAAGTCTTAATTACTTAACCCCATCTAATTACCCAGTCGGATTAGTTAAGTGTAAATTACTTAACCCCATCTCCTAATCATCTTGCATGGTTAAGTGTTATTAAGGAATCAAGTCCGGTCCCACTTAACCTACCCATTCGTGTCATATCGGTTAAGTGTCATTAGTCAAATTTACTTAACCTTATCATGTGGCATTAATTTAATTAATGCACTCTTAACCTCTCACATTAGACCTTGTTGTGGTTACTAGTTAAGCCGGGCGGGTCCGGGTAGATTTACACCACAACTTAGTCTAACCTCGGGTCTTAAGCGCGACATGACCAACTTCTCACATTGGATCCTATTGTTTGTAGCTACTAGTTAAGCCGGGCGGGTCCGGGTAGATTTATGCTACAAACTCAACCCAACCTCGAGTTGGCCACGCTTATATTATCTAAGTTCATCATGTTTCCAAAACACGTTACAAGTTTTCAAGCATTTGGGTAGACCTAACTTAATAGGTAAATTCCCAAAGGGTAGACCTAACTTAATAGGTAAATTCCCAAGCTCATGTTTTTATGCATACTTACATGCCAACTTCCATGTTATCTTTCAAGTCATAATTTCAAGTATAAACACATGTCATATTCAAGTTAAGATTTTGCGACATGTTCATGTTTATCTAACTACCCAAAATCGTGTTTTCCCAACGCAAGCAAAGCGAGTCAACATAGTAAGGATACTATGTCACATATTGGTCTCAAAACATGCATGATGCCAAAAGGGCTTGGCTTCCATATGCATAACATCATAAAGAGATTGGCCATAAACATGCATAGTGTCATAAGGTAATTTGGCCACAAACATGCATATTATCAAAAAGGGTTTAGCCATAAACATGCACAACTTAAAAGAGGGGATTGGCCATGAGCATGCATAATCTCATAAAGGATTTGGCCACAAACTTGCATGTTACCCTAAGGGGTTTGGGTTCATAAACATGCATAAGCCCCAAAATCTTGTCTTAGCCAATGTTTCACACATAAAGTGGTTCCTAAAGGTTCATGCTAGCATTTCATGCATAAAGATCCAAACTTGCAAGTTAAACTAGGTTATGCATAGCATGAGAGGCATGATTAAGTCACTCACATGGCCTAAGATCATAAATATGAACACAAGAGGCATGGTAAGGTTCATATAGGTTCGCATAATCATGTTTAGCCTCATTTTATCCCATGTCATTGTCAAAACTACCGTTTCCATCTAAAAATAGCTAGAACTTACATAGTTAGGCCTAGGGAAAGAAGCATGAATCATCTTCGCTAAGAAAGGTGCCTCCTTTGTAGAAGAATCGTCATGGAACTCGCATAGCAATGTTGATTTGGCCTTGATTTGGTGTAGCAAGCTTGCACCTTTTGATTTGAACTTGATTTGGATGCATAGGCTCTAGGGATTTGAGATGGAGGCCATGAGAGTAGAAATTTGGCCATAGTTTAGTTACATGAGAGAATAATGAGGGATTAGGGGGGTTTAGGGGCTTATTTATAGATTAGGCAAGTGTTTTAGGCCATAGGATTAAACCTAGATTCAATCCAAGCCATCAAAGCATGTCTTGGGGAAGAAGTCAAGTGTAGGAACCATCTAGGGCCTTTAGATTAAAGATGAACCATGAGAACCATCCAAATGCAAAATCTGCATTTGAGCGAATCGGCCCACGGGTTGACAGCCAAACACCCTGGATTAACCCCTAGTCGACCCAGCGGGCTCGGGTCGACCTCAAAAATCGGCCGGTTCGGTTATTTCCCTCTCCTAATTCGCTGTTTTGAACATTTTTGCATATTTATTTATTTAATCTTCAATTACATATATATATATATATCAATATATATATTTCTCTGCGCAACCCATTTCACTTAATTAAGTATACTTTAATTTGGGAATTTTTCGTGAAACTTCGCGAGGCCATATCTTGGTCATACGGACTCCGATTTCCGAAAACTCGGACTCTATTTCGCGTATTTTTCCGAGACGAACGCAATGGCATAGCCCGTTTCACTTGATTCAGAATCTAAAATTAAATTCTGCCTTGATTCTCGTCTTAATCATGTTATCGAAATACGGGTTGTTACATTCTCCCCATCTTTTAGGATTTCGTCCCCGAAATCTCCAAGTTAGGAAGAACATATCCTACCATCCATCATCCATCTACTCAAAACATCATCCACAAGCAAACATTGTCCTTAGATGATTTCTAATGCTGTATGAATATATGCAAAACGTGTGTGTACATGTTCCTTAGCTAATGCTAATGATCAGGCCTGAATAATCTTTCTAATGCAAAAATATGTATAGTGCCATGAATCCAACATGTATGCAAATAGTCCTAGTCATATAGATACTATATGCGTGCACAATCATTCATCCATATGCCACAACCGCATGATAATACATTCGATTTCATCCATAAACAAGTATAAATACTCGTGCATATGCAATATGAAGTGCGACCGAGTCGAGCTAGTATCTAATGTGTATTCGCGCATCCACGAGCAACCACTTGCAACCACTTGCAACCATATCAATCATAACATGTTTCAAATACATGTTTACATCCATAGGGTTCTACCTAGGATTCCCTGAAACAGGGTCGAGAAGATAAACAAGACAAACTCCTTACGGGGTTTGTAACAGAAAATAGGACCGAGGAGATGTCCACAAAAGATAGCCTACAACCAAGCTCTACAGGAAAACAGGGATCAAGGATATACTCCCAAAAAGAGATATCATGCGCGTATTTAGTCTTCAGTCTCCTGGGTCGCATTACCTTGAGCTTAGTTCCATCGTGCCTTGACCGCCCCTTTTACTTCACGATTTCGCAGCTTCTTATTTCCTGTTTCCATAACATGAGTTGGAACTCATTTCCTCGTTGCCTCTCGTTCCTCTTGCACTTATCCTTTTCCTAGAATACTTGACGCAAACATGACTGCGTACCCATGATCTCATGCAAGCTTTCCAAAATTCACTAGTGAATCTCGGACCTCGTACCATAAGGTATTCCACATAGAAGAACTTTCTCTTGAAAGTAAACAGATGCCAACCAAGTTAAGCGCACTTACTAGGGTGATTTCTATAACCCATGCGTAAGTGAAATAAACCATCCGTCTTATCGGCGAACACCACTCGATCGGGCTTCAAATTTCCAATAGAGGTATCAAGGGATTCTAGGTAACTAATCATGACCAAACCCAAAAAGGTTCCACGAGACTTCGAGGGTATTACCAAGTCTAGTCAAGAGTCTAACTACCCTCCTATCAAAACCGAGAGTGGCACCCCTTACTGGATAACCACTTCATCCCTAGAATCCATCCATAACCGAGGCATGTCATTCTCAAATCCAAAACAAGTCATGAATAAATGGACCGATTCTCCATAGGACTTGAGACAAAAATGGGATTCTCTAATATGCTAGTACTTAAGGTGTAGAGACTCAACTATCGAAGCAGACTTAAATGATACGATGATCAAACCAAAGTCCTAACGGGATGATAGAGAAGAAAAGCTAAACCTTTAACAAGATCGTTACCCTCCTTCCGAGGTACCCTAGAAATGAGAGCATACTACTGCCCTCCGAATGATCTTGTCCCTGTTCCATGATACTTAACTATCCATCCCGTTTCACCATGCCAAAGGTACTCTCTCGTCATGGGTTTCATTGTTCATCTTTCTCCCTCCTTTTAGGACTCAGCCATACCTACATGTTGCTTATCCCTGAGCTCGTATCCTTTATCCTTGTTCTTACTATCCTTTCATGCATAACTCTGCAACGGTCTCTCGAGAACCACCTCCATCGTACGGGAAACACTTACGCAGCTAGAGAGACTAGTCGCAGTCAAAACCACTGTGACTAGATGGAGGAAAGAAAGGAAAAGAGATTCGATCAAGGAAACAAGGATAATGCTAATGGCCTTTGGGGAATAGCCTTTTTCTTTTCAAAATAAAATTTTCTTGAAAAATGCTTCTTTGTAAACGGTTTTACAAATAATTTTCAGAAGGTCTTTAAAAACTTTTGCCCAGTCTAGTAACCTTCTGCTCTGATACCAAATGTAACACCCCGCCTCCGCTAGGGTCACTCGCAAAGGAATGCACTAGCTTTAGAGGGGCATTATTGGTAAACATGCACAGAAATATCACAAGACAGAACATATATAAATAGCGGAAGTAAAATCAAACTTTCATAACATGAATAAATAAGGTCTAAAGCCTTTTACATCAGAGTACATCAAAACCTGTCTTGCAATAGTAAAGAAGCATAAAGACTTTTTAATAAATTATTCCCCAAGTAAAACAGTAAAGTAGCCATAGCCAGGAGAAGTCCAAGCCATCCATGACGACCTTCAAGCAGAAGAAGTCCGAACAAAACAACATTGTTTCCTCCCTGAAACCTGGGGGGGGGAACGGAAGAAAAGAGGCGAAACAAAACGGGTCAGTCAAAAAGACTGAGTAAGTCCTATCTACTTCCAGTATAAAAACAGGTAAAGGTAACATGACATGCATAAACTGAAAGTAAACATAAGGATAACTACAAGATAGATAAACTAGGGTAGCCGGTTGAACTACTGCGGCAAGGTAAACTAAGGTATCATGATAAACTATGGTGTTATGATAAGTCAAGGTATCACATCGTCAGATTTCTATTGAGTACATCATCCCAAGGTATCTACCCCGTCTAACATCCCACGGTATCTATTATGTATATTCTTCCTAGTTCTAACATGTATATTTGCTCTGCACCTCTCGTACTAGTATCCCTACCCGCGTCATGTGTTAACCATGAATGTCCCTTGCTCAAAGTCGTGTAATGGTCCATGTCAACCTAATATATCGCATATATAGGTCACTCAAATCATATGTTTCTTTTCATGTATATAAGTTCAGTCCTTTGCCGTACCTCGTACGGGCTTCCTCATGTCGTATTATCCTTGAAATCGTTTGGACTGTCACCCTTGTTCTAGCTAGGCTCTTCCATATGAATCATCGTTTGAACTACTAGGACTTACGCCACCTAGCACCACTAGGGATTACGCTCACCTATTGCACGCTTTCGTATTTCGGTTTGGGTTAAACCACCTAGGCCACTAGGGATTACGCTAACCCTCAACCGCGCCCCTTTTTCCCTCGCATTCATCGTGAATCGTTTTTCTATGACTGTATGCACATGTATCACATCGTGCCATCCGAGTCCTGTCACAGGGCAAAACAAGAAATACAGGACTCGGTCGGGAGCTTTAGATTTATCTGCCGATGCAGATACTAAGGTCTGCTTTTCTACACGTGGCTATGGTCCCACGAGACCCCTCCCTCAACTAATGAAAGGCAACACAAGAGAAAATCTTGCATGAGAACTACACTCCGGCCAGCCCACATCCTACGGCCTACCTCACCCATAATTAGATAGCAAATCATGGTCTGTTGGGTGTTCCCTGCCTTTCCGTACGTACACGCTTGACTCAAGATGGTAGATGATCGACGAACTTGCTATCTCGGGCACCTTATGTATTCGCCGACTCACTGCTATCCACCCCAGTCTTTAGGTCGCTCGCATAGCAACCAAGGCATATTCTTGGTTCTTCTACCGCAGACCTCAACCTCTCGTGAGCCTAGTATAATGACCTGGCAGCTCACAGAGGGATCCCAAGAATATCCTCACGTTCCCCGAAGCCGCTGCTTCGTTACCCAGTTCGTTGGAGCCTTTATCTAAATCAGATAGCCTGCTCCTACACGCATAATTAAACGTATCGGGTTACTAATCTATCTAAGAAATGGTCCAAATTTCCTTGACTAAGAATTATTACTTAGTTTCCCTTAACTAAGGTTTACCACTTAGCCTTATTTCCATAATCCTTGTTAACTATGGTTATTTACCTAATCCTCCGAATTAGGGTTTATCTAATGGGTTAAGTGTCACTTAAGTTCATAACTTAGCCCGTCTACAACCCATGTCAAAATTGGCTAAGTATCCAAGTCAAAGACTTAACCCTACAAACCATGTGTTAAGTTGGCTAAGTATATCAAGCAATCCATGACTTAACCTCGTCTAATTATCATTTTAGATTGGTTAAGTATATGTTAATTTGACCTCATCAAATTACCGAGTCAAATCGGTCAAGCGTATTCGAAACGATTCGTGACTTAGCCTTATCATGTTTTCACGTTAGATTGGTTAAGTATAGGTTAACTTAACCTCATCAAATTAACGAGTTAGATTGGTTAAGTATAGGTCACTTAACCTCATCCAATCCCCGTGTTAAATCAGTTAAGTGTTTAACTTAACCCCATCGAATTACCGTGTTTAGATTAGTTAAGTGTGGATTACTTAACCCCATCTAATTACCGTGTTTAGATTAGTTAAGTGTGGATTACTTAACCCCATCTAATTACTGTGGTTAGGTTAGTTAAGTCTTAATTACTTAACCCCATCTAATTACCCAGTCGGATTAGTTAAGTGTAAATTACTTAACCCCATCTCCTAATCATCTTGCATGGTTAAGTGTTATTAAGGAATCAAGTCCGGTCCCACTTAACCTACCCATTCGTGTCATATCGGTTAAGTGTCATTAGTCAAATTTACTTAACCTTATCATGTGGCATTAATTTAATTAATGCACTCTTAACCTCTCACATTAGACCTTGTTGTGGTTACTAGTTAAGCCGGGCGGGTCCGGGTAGATTTACACCACAACTTAGTCTAACCTCGGGTCTTAAGCGCGACATGACCAACTTCTCACATTGGATCCTATTGTTTGTAGCTACTAGTTAAGCCGGGCGGGTCCGGGTAGATTTATGCTACAAACTCAACCCAACCTCGAGTTGGCCACGCTTATATTATCTAAGTTCATCATGTTTCCAAAACACGTTACAAGTTTTCAAGCATTTGGGTAGACCTAACTTAATAGGTAAATTCCCAAAGGGTAGACCTAACTTAATAGGTAAATTCCCAAGCTCATGTTTTTATGCATACTTACATGCCAACTTCCATGTTATCTTTCAAGTCATAATTTCAAGTATAAACACATGTCATATTCAAGTTAAGATTTTGCGACATGTTCATGTTTATCTAACTACCCAAAATCGTGTTTTCCCAACGCAAGCAAAGCGAGTCAACATAGTAAGGATACTATGTCACATATTGGTCTCAAAACATGCATGATGCCAAAAGGGCTTGGCTTCCATATGCATAACATCATAAAGAGATTGGCCATAAACATGCATAGTGTCATAAGGTAATTTGGCCACAAACATGCATATTATCAAAAAGGGTTTAGCCATAAACATGCACAACTTAAAAGAGGGGATTGGCCATGAGCATGCATAATCTCATAAAGGATTTGGCCACAAACTTGCATGTTACCCTAAGGGGTTTGGGTTCATAAACATGCATAAGCCCCAAAATCTTGTCTTAGCCAATGTTTCACACATAAAGTGGTTCCTAAAGGTTCATGCTAGCATTTCATGCATAAAGATCCAAACTTGCAAGTTAAACTAGGTTATGCATAGCATGAGAGGCATGATTAAGTCACTCACATGGCCTAAGATCATAAATATGAACACAAGAGGCATGGTAAGGTTCATATAGGTTCGCATAATCATGTTTAGCCTCATTTTATCCCATGTCATTGTCAAAACTACCGTTTCCATCTAAAAATAGCTAGAACTTACATAGTTAGGCCTAGGGAAAGAAGCATGAATCATCTTCGCTAAGAAAGGTGCCTCCTTTGTAGAAGAATCGTCATGGAACTCGCATAGCAATGTTGATTTGGCCTTGATTTGGTGTAGCAAGCTTGCACCTTTTGATTTGAACTTGATTTGGATGCATAGGCTCTAGGGATTTGAGATGGAGGCCATGAGAGTAGAAATTTGGCCATAGTTTAGTTACATGAGAGAATAATGAGGGATTAGGGGGGTTTAGGGGCTTATTTATAGATTAGGCAAGTGTTTTAGGCCATAGGATTAAACCTAGATTCAATCCAAGCCATCAAAGCATGTCTTGGGGAAGAAGTCAAGTGTAGGAACCATCTAGGGCCTTTAGATTAAAGATGAACCATGAGAACCATCCAAATGCAAAATCTGCATTTGAGCGAATCGGCCCACGGGTTGACAGCCAAACACCCTGGATTAACCCCTAGTCGACCCAGCGGGCTCGGGTCGACCTCAAAAATCGGCCGGTTCGGTTATTTCCCTCTCCTAATTCGCTGTTTTGAACATTTTTGCATATTTATTTATTTAATCTTCAATTACATATATATATATATATCAATATATATATTTCTCTGCGCAACCCATTTCACTTAATTAAGTATACTTTAATTTGGGAATTTTTCGTGAAACTTCGCGAGGCCATATCTTGGTCATACGGACTCCGATTTCCGAAAACTCGGACTCTATTTCGCGTATTTTTCCGAGACGAACGCAATGGCATAGCCCGTTTCACTTGATTCAGAATCTAAAATTAAATTCTGCCTTGATTCTCGTCTTAATCATGTTATCGAAATACGGGTTGTTACAACATTATATTCAATTCTAATAATATTTGCATGTTTAGATGCAGATAGTAAAAAAAATGCGTACTTTTATGCACATATGTTGAATACTTGAATATGCATTTACACACATAATAAGTGCATACTTGTACGCATGAATTCATAATATTTGCAAACTTGTATGCATAAAATATAATGACTTGCATACTTTTTGCTGATTTCGTAAATGTTATGAAATTAATGCAGATATTGAGAATGTTTGCATATTTCTATGCATGTTTTCATAGTAAATAGAGTAATTCTAACAAATTGATATTTTTTTATAATTTCTGCAGCGACAATTGTGAAATGTTTGTAGTAAATATTTGAATAATTTAATTTAGATTTCTTGAAGAAATGTATATAATTATCTTCTGTATTTGCTTGCTGATTTCCAAATATTAACAAAATTATTGTAAGAGTTCATGAATGATTATAACATATTGTTAAGAATATTTGAAAACATGTTTGAATGTGGTCAGAAGCTCAAACACTTGTCGATAACAATTCATAATAGATGAGCACTAGTGTTCATTTATTCCAAATACCTGCGCTCTAGTGTGCATTTTTTTATGTTTTTTGGCACAATTCTGTGATGTTATTACAAATTTTTGTACGGTTCTAAGCTTATGTCCGTAATATTTGCATATTTGTGTAAATCAATTCTATTTAGTAGCACACCTGTGTGCTATTATTAAAAATACATGCTTTGTTGGCTATTATTAGTAAAAGTTGCACACTTGTATTTAGTACAGTTTGAAACCTTTTGTTAATAACTTTCTAATCCTTTTTACAGGTACCTATGGTGGAAGATGATCCTATATGAGATGTTAAAAAAGAGAGAGCGTTAGTAATTACTGAACATCCATCTAAATCTCAACAATTGGTAAAAGAAGGATAAATCAAAGAAGTACGGAAGAATCCCAAAAAGGATAGTGTGTATAGGAATAGTCTTAAGGCTTTCATCGAACTGATAGAGAAATTAAAGAAAGATGATCGTTATACGTATAAGCATTCTGTATTTCTTGAATGTATAATGTTGTGAACATTTACGTGTTGTTGAAAATTTAGTTCAATTTTCCAATGTTAATTCTGCATTTTTACAGTTAGTTTTTTTTAGAAATACTTTGTATGCAATCATTCTATATAGTTGGATGGAAGTATGCAAATATTATGTATAGTTGCATAGATGTATGCAATTAAATTGAATATATGTATCAACTTTACTAGTATATTGCATAGATGAATAAATGTAAGAAAAAAAATTCATAGAAGCTACATATAGGTAGGAAATTATTCTTGTAAATGGATAATGTACACAAGTATTATTCATTGTTGCATAGAAGTATGCAACTATTCTTTTTATTTGCATGCAAGTATTCAAAATTTATCATTTTTTCTTACTCTGTTTTAACTTTGTCTACTTTTTTCCCCTTTTAATCCTGATTTTTTTAATTTAATCAGCTGATTCTACAGTTTTAATTTCGTTATTTATTCCTATAATTTATGAAGTTTAGTTCTTACATGTCAGTATTTAATAAAAAATAAAACATCTTCTGGGGTAATGTTGCAAATACATGTAGTTACATCAGGAATTGTATTGAAAACATGCATATAAGTATACAAAATATTACGAATAACTGTACACACAACAACATCAAATCTTAATTTCATGTAAAATTAGAAGAACTTAATTCAGTTCACAAAATAAAAAGGTAATTCAGTTTACACACTACATAATCATGCACACGTATTTCAAAAAACAAAATAGCAGTCAACATTTTCTAACAAATACAAACACCCCTTTCTTCCATTTTAATTTCTTCGTCTCTAAAGATTTCTTTGTCCTCACTTCCATGCTTCATTGTGTTAATAACAAACATGCACCAATATTTGCAGGACCACTGTTTAAAAAAAACATTAATCAGCCTTATCTGCATGTATTCAAACAAAATTACAAAAACAAAGACATATAATTATAAGTAAATGCATACATACTCGTAAATAACAGTAATTTCTGCATATTTATATGAAATTTTTCAGGATATTTCCACATATTTTATTAAAAAATATATCTAGAACACTTGTAATATGCATATATTAAGAATATATTCATATATGTATGCAACTAATCATCAGGCACGCAAACAAGCAGAAAATCAAATGAGTTGAATATTTGTATGCATATATACAGAAAATATGCATACTTCTACGCAACTTTTCTGAATACATCCAAACACACATTATACCAATAGTTGCATTTTTATATGCTCATATCCACAATCTATGCATATTTTTATACATATATGCAGAATAGATAAAAAATATGTTGACAAATTAAATTGCACAACTGAACAGTCAGCGACAAAAATAAAACTTTATAAAATAATTAAAATATCCATCAATAAAACAGGCCAATTAAACTAATACATAATAATGAATCAGCTGTAAAATCAACAATAAAAAATATCCATTGATAAAACAAGACATTTAAAATAATTCAGAATAATGAATCAACAATAAACGATTGCAAAATGAAATCCTCATACCAAAAACAATATTAGAACAATTTGCCGATCACCTGCAAGAAGAAAAAAATTAGAACGATTTCAAATTGAAATCCGCATACCATAAAATGATTTCAAAATGAAATAATGCAAAAAGTATAAATCATTTGGAAGAAGAAACATCCATTTTTTAAATGAAGGATCGATCAAATTAATTCTCTGAAGAAATCAGAGACAAACCCTAATTTTAATCGCTGAAAAAATGACGGCGCAACCATTAACAAAGAATTGCATGACGATGAAAAAACAGATCGCTGGAATGTATAATAGGTCACGTCAATTACACCGTAATTTGTGTAAATTGGCAATTGAGGAAAAGAAAATGCGGATATTTAAAAATAGGGATGAAATTTACATGTAATTAAAGGGGAGGATGTGAGCCTAATTAAGTTTACTTTTAAGGATATGAGCCTAATTTTCACTTGCTAAAATTATATAGGATAATTATTGTGAACCCCAGTTAGGAAATTCACATTATAACCGCATTTAGACACGAGGTTAAACTCAACTTATGGTGTAAGCCTGCCCGGAACCGACCGACAAATCCAGCAACCACAGGTAGTCAGTTTAATGTGAGGGATCTAATGCATAAATATAATCGTACTAAGAAACCAGGTTAAGTTCACTTGAGGTAGAAGTCTGACCGGAACCGACCGGCATATCCAACATCCACAGGTAGTCAACTTAATGTGAGAGGCCTGGTATGTAAATATATATATATATATATATATATATATATATATATATATATATAACAGTCAACCAATGAATAAATAAAAATTAGAAATGTCTGTTGGGGTACCACAATTAAATATATTCGGTACTGGAAAAATAAGGATATTCCATTGTAAATAATGTCTTAGAAAAATTATGGTCGTTTGGCTCATGAATGACATTAATTGTAATCAATGGAAATTAAAGATAAATGGTTGCCTTAGGAAAATATGACTGTTATGGTCATAAAGGGCAGTAAAAAAAGGAATGAAAAGTAAATGGGTGACAAAAAGGGGGTTAATGGATATTGATTATCGTTTAAATACTAAGTCCAAATTAGGGAATAAGACAAATAAATATCCTAGGGAAAAAAGAATATAACCTTCCTTATTAATAATAATGAAAATAGAAAATATAGTTGGACTTAGTAGGTTAATAATGCAAGATATTATTAACTATATAAACCCGTGACGCAAATAAATGGTGTACGCATAGTATTTCAGTATAAAGAAAATAAATGGGAATGACTTCTATTAAGTTGCCTACTTTAACCCAAAAAGGGAAAGGTGTAAAAAGGCAAATGGGGTACGAGCTAGTAACCTTCGTGTATAGTCCGCTTCCTTGGTCCTATAAGGCTAAGTGACTAGGGTTAAACAGTCCACCTGGGAATAGGTTTTTCAGTATAAAGGTCTTAAATGGAAGGTGTGTGTGGGCCTAACCAAACCTGGAAATTAAAAGGGTCAGTATGTCCATCTATCCTATGGGAAGTAGTAAGCGACTAAGGAGGTTATCTAATAAGGTCAGCTAGATTGTATAACACATGATAAAATACCCTCTCTCACCTTATGCAGGGCAAGGGTATATGCGTGAATGACGGAAGCCTCAACTAGTAGGTCCCGTAGCTAGTGCCCTCTCGTTTATGTTAACATTGAATATATTATCGAGGGTTAATAAGTGACCAATTGGTCTGCCTAGGGTCTTAAGTGATCAGGGAGAATCCACATTATCTATCGTTGATAGTGAGGCATTAAATAATAAAGAATAAGTAAATGAGGGTATATAGATAGAAACCCCGAAATTAGGGGCCCACTCTCGATTAAATAACCAGTTATGTTCTGGTTTAAAGGCTTCACAAAAATGTATGTAAATGTCCTATCTCAGTAATATAATTGGGAATGCTAGTAGAGTCATGCGTAACACTTAACATTTAACAAGGTTGGGTTGGAATAACTAACCTGGTTAGATATACAACTTGGGTTGAACCAAATGGAATATATATGTGTGTTATAGTTTGTGTTATAAATTTCTTAGTCACCAGAACTTGTTGTTCTGATTCCCTCCTCATTACAACCTCCCAGGTTTCATAGAGAAGGTCGAGTTCTCACAGATGATTAAGTTTGGCTTTCGGTTCTCGTTCTCTCTCATGCTCGGTATCGGCAAAGTGACTTACTTTGTAAAAGGTAGTTATGTAACAACCGAGTTTCAATAGAATGATTTTTTTTCAAAATTCTAATCTGTCGAAACCTGTGTTGGTTTTTTTGGTGTCCTGCAGAAAAGACAGAGATAATAAACATATCAAGGCTTAGAAAACATCTCACAACGGAATGGAATAAAATATAATATAATCAAATATAGCCTTCCCTAGATAATAATACTGCCAAACCAGTATACAAAGCTATTATGTCTCTGCCACAAATCTAAGCTACGAGTAGTTTATGAGGAGGGGGTCAGAACACAAGTTCTAGTGAGTGGATTTAAACTACAAATTTTAGGTAACTCTGTATATACCGTTCAGTTACATTTTCATATTTATCAGGTTACTTGGGTTAACAGCACTCAAGGCTTACACACACGTTCAACTCCCTGGTAGATTAACCTAATACAATATCTGTAGCTACCCCCAATATCTAGGTACACCCATGGTACCCTATTCGCACAGTCTCGACCGTCACGCCACAGAAATATGCGTAGTCCCTCATCCTTCGCTAGAGCGATGTACGGATCTCTATATAACAACGCTACAATCCACATAGAACCGCCATCGCCATGCTACGTAAGTGTATGAACTGCCACCTTCGAACCATTCGATCGAATCAGATTCCATCACAGAGTAATGCCTTAGAGTCTACGGTACACCACCCGAAGCAGACATGAATGTATCTAGACTTTATCATGTACGTATCGTTAATCGTACTCGATGCCTCAACCTCTATGATACACCATCCAAAAACAGTATGCATGTATCTGCATGTATTATCTACCATGCACTGAGTTCCGCAACATGGCTATATCAGACACACGGAACCCGGTCGAGAGCCTTTTCAGATATCTGTATGCACAGATGTTATGGTCTACATTTTCATAGTGGTTATGGTCCCACCTGACACCTCCCTCAACTAGTGATAGACAAACAGAACTGAGAGCTAGTGACATGGCCCAAAAAAAACAATAATCCTAATTGGCTTGTCCCACACCCAAAGCCTTGGTAGTAATAGGTCGATGGTCTATTTTTTTAGCTCTCCGTCTTTTGGCATAATGCATCACACTGACTGTCAATGACCGATACCCACGATTACTATCAATCAGATGGTTAGACCCGCCTAGTCACAAGGCACGAGATTAGTTGAATTACCTATACCACCCTATCAACCTTTTGACTGCCCACTATCATGGCAATCAAGGTATACTCATCGGGTAGTAACGTGCAGACCCAACCTCTGCTAGCATAGCCTAAATGCTGCCACCTTATAGAGGACTACCAGGAGTACCCTTCATGTCCCAGAAAGCCACGTGCATCCCCTTCCAATCCTTCAGAGCCAGTAGAATATCAGCTGAACAATAGAAAAAGTAGGCAGAATAATCAGATGGACGTGAGCTACCCTCGTGTGTCATGACACTATGATGATCTACCCCGTTGGGTTCTTCACTTTCAGACGCACGGACTGGTCCAAGCGCCTCAGGTTAACGTGTTATTAGGCCCTATATCCAAACGTTTAATTATGCGCTTTCTCTACCTCATTAGACTTCTAGTTAACTTGGTTATTTCAGCTCGTATTAGCTTCTTATTCAGATTACCAAGTTCTTCTTACTTATTAATTTCAGTTATATGACTTACCCCATTTAAGTTCATTAATATGCCTTTAATATGTTATTCTTATTAGTAGATTTTAGATCCATAGATTTTCAGATAACATGTTCTTCTTATCAATGGGATTCAGATTCTCAGGTTTACAGATTACTAAATTTATAATTAAGTACAACTTATTGCATTTCATAAGTTTTCCCTTCTTTTCTCTACTTATTACAAACAGCAGGTTCCAGTTTCCAGATTTTCAGATTACTTAATTTATAATTAAGTACAACTTATCGCATTACACAAGTTATCTCATTTTCTCTATCGTTTATTATAACCTAAGTTATAATTTCCACTTGTCCCAACGACAAGCCTATCTATTATCTTTCCATTTCCCTTTCAGGTTTCATAATAGGTTGTTATCATTCCCCGTTCATTCCAATTCTTTTACTGTTGTAACATCCATTCAATTTATTCCCTTCATTTATTATCCCTTTTTATATACATATATTTGTATATATGTTTATGCACTAGACCTCTCACATTAAGTCGACAACTTGTGGATGCTGGTTTGCAGGGCGGTTCCGGGCATGCTTCTACCACAAGTTGGACTTAACCTCGTGTTTTAGCACCATTATATGTATGTTTATGTACCATACCCCTCACATTATATTAACCACTTGTGGATGCTAGATTTATCGGGCGGTTCCAAGCGGGCTTCTACCATAAGTTGAGTTGAACCGCGTGTCTGTGTGCGGTTACAATTTTATAATTACTGTAAATTTTCCATACAATTTAGGCATATTCATTCTTCCTGTTTTTACTGTAATTCTATTTTGGCATAATATTCTTAAACAAATATTCATGTTCATTGTAAATTCCGAAATTATAGTAGATTCCAATTCACACAGATGATTAATGGAAACAGGTCTTATACAATAGAAATGTTCTCAGCAGATTTAATTTCAATTACCAAAATTATTCCCAATTAACAGGTTATTAGAAAAGATCTATATACAATAGTAATCCTTTTCACTTATTCTAACAGGTTTATACATTTCAGTAGATTTACATTTCAGCAAATTCATATATTCCAACAGGTTTATATTTCAGCAGATTTATACATTTCAGCAAGTTTATATTTTAGTAGATTTATACATTTTAACTGGGAATGCCAAACGATGGATATACCATTATCAAAAAGTATAACTTAAATCCACTTACCTAATAGCTTTCCAATTCATGAATCTGGTCTAGACCTAGCATTCTTTGGCTCCTCTAACAGATTCTAGAATCTAAATAACCATGGATTCACAATTCTCAAACTAAAAGAAAAGGGAAGAAAGAAGAGAAATCTAATTTAACCAGATCCAAGATTTTACCTCACTTCGATCAGAATTCTGAACATCCATTTACAAATATACATTCTTTTCCTCCAAATCTTGAATCTGAATTTACTTAGACTAATTATCCTATTTTTTGAAGAGATTTAAGGAGGAAGGAGAATGGCAGAGCTTTGACAACCTCTGAAAAAATATGAGATTTAAGCTAGGCTCTGCTAGCCTATATATAGGTGTTCAAGAAAGTGGATATGGTCTTGTACACGCAGCATTGAGTTAGCAACGGATGTGGTTTCAAAAACAGTCCAGATTCACCAAATGAACCTGCCCGGATCAGGGGTGCGTCGACCCAGTTCCCCTTGGGTCGACCCATAGATCGACCCAGGCAGGTCTGGGTCGACCCATTTAGGTCCAACGAGTTGTTTTGGGCGCAGTTAACGTTTTTAATTTTAAATACATTCTTTGATTTATTTACATATAAACTCCTTATATGTATACAAAACTTCTAATGCCCATTTTACATGTATATATATACACACAACTTTTATTTCATTTTCAAAATTCAAACGGTGCTTATGTCGTCATTAAATTCATACAATTTTCTTTGATTGCAGGCTTATTTTGAACTTCTCTCTTGTGTGTGTGTATATATATATATTTGCATATATATATATATATATACATATACTTTCTTATGCATGTATATATATATATATTTTGTTCTTCATTATATATATAATTTTCCTTATATGTGCATATATACCTATTTTCTTCTTAGAACGCGTATTATTTTAGCTGTTCCTCTAAAATAAAAATATGGCGCCGCCGGGAATCGAACTTGCGCCACTCTCTTGGAAGTCACATGCTCTTCCCAACTGGACTACATAGGCTTTTGTTAACCAGAATAAAAAGAATGGTTGTAATTGTTCTTTTCTCATACATTGTTTTCCTATTTATTTTAATATTTCATTTAAAGGTATCTCTTTCATCTTAAATCCGTTTTATGCAATCCATAGGTCTAAATTAACCAGAAAATCGCCATGGATGTACTGATGCTAATCCCATGACCAAATTTTGGACGCTCTTAAAATTTGTCTTATTATTTAATTAAAAATGCAGGGTGTTACAAGTTACTTGAGTTAACACTTGTTATCCTATTTTGTTTCCGCCGTGAGTTTCCTTTTATCGTACTCTGAATATGCTTATGCTCATTTATTGCAGGTATCAGAAATACGTTCCATGCTTGGATGTGTTCAAGTTTTTATTTTTTTAAAAATTTGGTTGTAGAAAAGTGTGGGGTATTACAAAACCTCTCCTCCAAGTTTCACCTAAATTTGATGAATTTCGATCAATGTACAGGTCCAAAACCTATGGACCTCCAGGAGATTCGTCTCCCATGGATCGTATATGGTCCATGGACTTTGAATCAATTTTTTTGGGCCCCCTTCTAATGTCTTCTGAAACCTATCCTATAAGATTCATTTGATTTTGACTATTGTACTCACGATATGCTATAATCTTCATTCTAGCTTTTAATTTCATTAGTTTTAATACACAAAATCAAATATATCATCTAAACAATGATTTCAACAATTCAAACAGTAAGAATATGAATTAAAAATCATATACAAACAACCAAATGCATAGAAAACATGTTCCAATCATATATGTATATAGATCTAACATGAACCTATATAGAATTCAATCTAAGCTTATCATTTTTGTCATTTATGTGTCTAGTTATATTATTCTTTGGTTCCTAGTCTATAAACTAACATGATCGTATTTTAGGTAATTAAACATGTGTAAGTTATATAAATGCCTAATCTAAACATATAATGTAATATAGTTTAGTGAGAGATCCAAATCACTCACCAAAACCTGAAGAAAATAGATGTCACCTGATTTGGACAGTTAAGAACATGCACAACCTGAAGCAGAAGATGAGATCTAGTTGCCTTAAATGTAGATCTGGTCTCTAGATGCAATTTAGAATTAATTTGATGAAGAAAGTATACGGGTTAGGGTTTAGAAGATTAGGTTAAACCAGAGATTCTCAAGCACCCAACCTAATGTGAGAATGAGAGAGAAAACTCAAAATCTCTCCCCCACAACACTAAATTAATACAGTTGGTCCTAAGTCTAGAGGACTAATCTAATTTTAGCCCATTAGTTGTTCAGAAATCCATTCAGCATAAGTGTAATCTTAAAACAACAATTTCTCAAACCAATTACCCGTTTTCTTAATGTGACATCTAAGGAATGGATAACCATTATCCTGGTGTAATGAGAACAACTAGAGCATCTATTTGATCCCAATATAAAGTTAGGGCTAAAATAGTAAATCATTAGAGAAAAATGGTCACAAAAAGACTCCGCAAAAATCATGGACATGCATCACATCCCCATGAACCATATATTAAAATATTAGCATGATACTGTAACAACCCGGAAAATCTGAGCCAATTTACAAATTTTTAATTTGGCAATTTTAGTGAATTTTAAATATTTAAAATAAATATTTTAAATAATAACGATGAAAAGTGTGTTTGAATTGATGTTTGAAAATGAATATAATTATTTTTAATTATAAACAAGGCCTGAAATGGCGCAGTAGTTTCAAAATTCCAATTCAAACTTTGACTGACTGTACCAGGTGCAAAACAAAAGGGATTTTAGTGAAACCAAAAATATTTAAATCTGTTAGTGAATATTTTTCTAATGAATCTGAAAAATCAAAGTTTCATAGCGGGAATCAAAAGTTATGGCCAAACGAATTTTCAGAAGGTCGCTATAGAGTTTATATAGCCCGTGAAAATAGCCATTTTGCAAACGACCTCAGAATTCAATGAAACCACTTTTGTTGGATCTGGGACGTCAAATTATTGCTAGGTTTCAAATTTCATAATTTTTGAAGTTAGTATGTGAGTGTGGCGAAGGAAAATGTGTTTGGTCGATTTTTGTTAAATTGGATCGACCAGAAAAGGGCCATTTTTCAAACGGTCTCAGAATTTAACGAAACTAGTTTTGTTGGGACCATATCATCAAAATATAGCTAGATTTAATTTTCGGGAATTTTTAGAATCAGTATGTGGCCCCGGCAAATTGAAATGTACGTTCAAATTAAATATTGAATGTTATATTTTAATTTGAAGAAAAACTAAATTAAACAGTCGAATGGGCCTTCCAAACATATCCCATTGTGTTCGAATTGGGGGTAATTAGCTAGGGACAATAGTCGTTGGGTTTGAATTGGAGTTTGTAATAGAAAACTCTATTTTAAAATTAAATAAATACGTGGGCCAATCATATTTTTCCATCATTAATTAAATTATATAAAAAAAAACCAAAAACCCTCGTTATCTCCCTCGATCGACGACGGAAGCGTGCTCCGCTCTTCCAGGCCTGATTCCGGCGAAACCCTTCACCTTTACACCTCGCCCCTGTTGAACTTTCTGTAGTACTCCCTCCCCTCTTCAAATCAAGACCGGTGGCATCCCCTATTGTTGCGCCGTCGACGAGATATCCTCCTCCGAAGTTCGAGACTTCGCAGCGATGCCGCGCCTCTGATCCACCACCGAAGTGGGCCCACCAGGCGTCGTTCTGAGCGGATTTCCACGCCCTACCACGCAGCGCCACCTGATCTCGACAACGTGCTTCGGTTTGATTTCAAATCGAAGACCTAGGTTCGAACAATTTTAGAAGGTAACGGCCGTTTAATTTCTGAACTGTTTATAACACTTTCAAGTGCTACAAAATACGATCAACTTATAAAAATCATATCTTTTTCGTTTGTGGCCGAAATTCAGGGAAACAAGAGACAGTGGACTCGTGTGGACGTCTTCTACATTCTAGAAGAGATTGGATATTTTTCTGAGCCTTCTACAATTTTTGGTGGAGTGGAACCCAATGTGAGATTTCTAAATTATAAACGTTATGGAAAACAACGATGTATAAATTATATAGTCGAAGTATGAGTTACATAAGCGTTGTACACCACATGTATAGGAGTTGTTTAAGTTGTATGTTCGATGTATAAGTTATATATGCGTTGTAAAAATGATATATGCGTTGAAATAAATTGAAATGATATTGAAATGAAATCGAAATATAGTTATATACATACATACATACATACATATATATATATATACACACTCCCCTTGTCCACAGACCATGGACGATATATATTGGTTGTGATATTGTTTGGATTATTGGTTGATGTGAAATTTGGTGAATATCATGAATGGTTGATTTGAAATGATTGATTGTGGTTGAAATCCCAATAGAATTAGTATATAGGAAAATTCGTCTGCGTACGAACTAGATATTGAAAATCCTCATTGTCAAAAGCTGGGAGGCTTTAAGGTAGAGCGAGGAGTCGTACTAGGGACGGTCCCGGTTTTAACTACCTTGCCGTTATGCTGCCGAAATTTTCTGAAATATTTCTGTGTTTGATTTAAATTCATGTGTTGAATGTTGAAATAAAATTCATGTGTTGAATGTTGAAATTAAATTCATGTGTTGAAGTAATATTCATGTGTTGAATAGAGTTCGTGTATTGAATAAATTCTTTGGAAAATAAAAATCACATTCTCATTATATATAAACTATGTAAAATAATCGTGTTTTGGAATAAATTGTTTTGCAATAAAAATCACATTTTTATTATATATATATAAACTATATAAAGTAATCGTGTTTTGAAATAAATTGTTTTGCAATAAAAATCACATTTTTATTATATATATAAACTATATAAAGTAATCGTGTTTGAAATAAATTGTTTTGCAATAAAAGTCACAATTTTGTTATATATAAACTATATAAAGTAATCGTGTTTTGAAATAAATTGTTTTGCAATAAAAATCACATTTTTATTATATATATAAACTATATAAAGTAATCGTGTTTTGAAATAAATTGTTTTGCAATAAAAATCACATTTTTATTATATATAAACTATATAAAGTAATCGTGTTTTGAAATAAATTGTTTCGCAATAAAAATCACATTATTATTATATATATAAACTATATAAAATATTCATGTGTTGAATAAAGGACTAGAACGATAAAAATCATATTTTTATCGTAGGTGTGAATTCGAGAACATTCATGTGTTGAATATATATATATATATTGAACAATAAGATCTACATTTTTATTGGGAATATGAAGTGCTAAATATATTCATGTGTTGAACAAATATTTTTGATGATAAAAACATCATTTTTATCAAATATATGAAATGAATATAGTTTTGAAATCGAAGAATGAATTATATTTATATAAATATAATTAAAATAAATCGATTATGAAGCTGCAGTTCGTGTTTTGAAACCATGATTTCAAACGATTAGTGCGGGAGATCCGACCATCGGATTTTCCCAAAACGAAAACCGTTGGGTTCGCTTTGGAAATATCTTTCCTACGACACCCACTTTGTGAAGATCCAACGGTTGGATTGTCTGGAATGTTTAATTCAAATCTAAAGAAAAACAGTGCCAGAATCGATTATATATATATATATAAATGATTAAATTAAATCGAATAACAACGCTGTAGTTCGTATTTTGAAATCGTAACTTCAAACGATTGTACCGGGAGATCCGACCGTCGGATTTTCCCAAAAATGAACCTGTTGGATTCGTTTTGAAAAGTCTTCCTAATGATATAAAATTTGTGAAGATCCAACGGTTATATTTTCAGATATGTGTAAATCAAATCTGAAGAAAAACACCGCCACGGCCGCGTTATGGCCTGAAGCGTCGTTCGAATGAAATGGCTATTTTTAAATAAATAAAAATAGCGATAAATCGTTATAAAATATTATAAACGATATGGAATGGAAATAATCTGAATTAACCCGGTTTAGTGGATATTTGATGGTTGAATGTGTTTGCCGTGAATTGTTGTCGAATAATTTAACAATTGAAATGAATTGATTTAAATTCTAAATATACGTGAATTATTTGAAAAGGCCGAGTTAAATCTCATTTCAAATAATTGATCAGTGATAATAAGTCGATGATGAAGACGGTGGTTGAAGACCGGAGATCTTCACCTCGGTTGGATGATAACTGATGTCTTGATTGGAGGCATCCCGAAATATAGATAATAAGTGGTGATCATCCAGACGTACGTGGAGATCGATGGATATGCGAGGTATATAGCGCCCCCGGTTTCGTTCAGACCCAGAATGAACTAGTAAATGGACTGTGTGTCTGGCATTGGATTTTGTTCTGTGCTGATTGATCTCTATTAGATATATATCTGTTTGGCGACGGAGAATTTATTCTCTTGCTTAACGCTCTTCTCTGAGACGTACGAGCTCAGAGGTTATATATCGATAGAAATCAGTCGCATAGAGTGAATTGCCGGTGTGGCATGCCTAAGTGGCAGATGATCAAGGCTTCTATTGAAAAGCAAAGTCTTGTGGTTGATGATCAAAGCACGGCCTGTGTGGCATAACTTTGTGTATAACGTGAATTCGCGAGCCTCACACCCCGGATGAACCAGAAACGGGAGAGGACCTCAGGGAGGGCATGCGTTTCCTTCTAGCTAGGGTGGTGTCAGTGACCTTCCAGCCGTGACATTTATATTATTTTCACCTGTGTGGTTGTTTCTGTTGCGAGGCGCCTCGGATATATCGGTGACTATGTGGAGCCGATGGAGTCATAGGACTCATTTACGCCCCAAAGGGCGGGGAAACGTAGTGTTCAGGCATTTTAATCCACATCGGTGGACCGGCCCTGTCGCTCCAAGGGTCGCTCAAGCTCTAATCCTGAGACTCGGGCTAGACAGTCTCGAATTCGGTAAGGATTATCTTTTGCCTTGGTTCATGATGGAAATCCAATTTCCAAATACGACACCGTGCGGTTTTGATTGTATACTTATATATGGCGACATAGTGGTATGGGGCATTAATGCCGTCTACAATTGATACTTATGATTTGAAATTGTTTTTGAAACATATAAACACTAGCAATAATATCAAATGCTTTTGTTTTATTCGTATCAAGCATATTTTGGCCATAATAAGGTAAAAACTCTATCCTCCGGTTTGCGTTGCATTGTGTGATGGGAACTGAGTCTTATAATGGCTTCATTTTTATAAAAAGCATTGCGTTGTTTAAAAGATTTACTTGTTTTTGAAGCACTGGCAGTCCAATGGAGTAAACCCATTCCGCAAAAGTGGCGTGGTCCTGTGATTGGCCATATATTAAAGTAGGTTAAGTAGATTTCTCATACCAGTCCCATGACTGACTCATAGTGTAACAACCCGCAAATTCTGAACCAATTTAAAATTTTTATTTTAGAAAATTTTAATGAATTTTAAGAATATAAAATAATTTATTTAAAGAATAATGGGTAAAATTTATTTTAATTGAAGTTAAAACGAGTAAATTTAATTTAATTATAAAACGAGCCTGAAATGGCGCGGTAGTTTGAAAATTTAATTTTAAACTTTGACTGAATGTACAGGATTCAAAATAAGTCAGAATTGAGTGAAACAAGAAATATTTGAATCTGTTTAATCATATCTTTCTAACGAATCTGAAAAATTGAAATTTCATTTTAAAAATCAAAAGTTATGGCCAATTCAATTTTTAGAAAAGTCGCTGTAGAATTTAATTATATATAATATATATGGCCCAAAAGGCTACTTTTCACATACGAAGGAATTTGGACTCGAGACCAAATTCCATTGAGTCCGGAATGATGTTTCTACATTTAAAAAGTATAAGCACTTATATATTTCAAGTTTCGGAAATTATTTGTTTAAAAATGTATTTTTAATATTTAAATATATAGCCCTTGAAAATAGTCAATTTTCAAACGACCTCCGTTTTCGACGAAACCACTTTTGTTGGATCCGGAATGTCAAAATATTGTTAAGTTTAATCATTCATAATTTTTGGAATTATTTTGTGGCCGTGGTAAAAAGATTTCAGTTTTGTCAATTTTAGTGAATTTTAAACGACTTAAAAAGAGCCATTTTTCAAAAAGTCTCAGAATTTGACGAAATAAATTTTGTTAGGACTGTATTGTCATAAGAAAGCAAAAAATATTTTTTCTGGATTTTTCTGAGTTAATTTGTAGTCCCGGTAAAATTATTTGTACGGAAAAATTAAAAATAAAGGACTTAAATTTTAAAACTGAAAAACGGAGGCCAAGATGACAGTTTGGGCTAACGGGACAGGTCCAGATGAGTCCGGAATGGGGGCTAAATGGTAAGAATGACAGTCGTTGGGTCTAAATCGGAGTTCGGACCAAAACGGGCTTTAACGGGCTAATTAAATAATAGTTAGATTAACCTAATTAAATAATATAAAATCCATCGGGGTCTTCTTCCTCTCCCGTCGTTTTCCTCCAGCCGCAAGAACCCATCATGGCCGAAATTTGATTCCCCAAATCCTCCCAATCCACTAAGAATTAGATCATGCCGTAGTTCAACTTTTTGAAGCTCTTTTCTTCCTCTTCCTTCTCCGACATGTCTCACATCAAACCGCGCCCCGAATCTCCGCCACCACCTCCCCAAACCCGCGCTGGTCGGACCCCCGCCACCCCCACCACGTTGAGCTGCACCTTACCCTCTTCTCGGTGAAGATAGCCCTCTCGTAGCTCTCCAATCTCCCGCAAACCGTTCGTAAAACCGTCGACTACAGCTCCCGAAATCCGCATTTGAAGATTTGAACGTTTTCTGAAAATAAAGGTAAATTCATTTCAGATTTTGTCACGCTTTGTAGCGTCGCTGTGTCAGTTGTTAAAGGGCTGAATATTGATTTTTCATATGAATTTGAATTTGAATCATTTTAGATCCGAAATCGTTTTGAATTCAAACACAAGATCTGATCAAAGTTGATAATTCATTTCAGATCCGGCCTAGGTGAGAATTTATTTTTAATTTAATATTAATTAATTTAATTATTATTCTTTTGTTGTTTAACGTTGAATGGTGAAAATGAATCGTTATGCGATGGATGTTATTCTATGTTGTGAATTCGATTTGTATTTAGATGATGTGATATTAGATCTGAGTTTGAAGCATTAGATTTGAATTGATGATGTGATATTTTATCGTTTGTGGTGGAATTGGATATGAAAATGTTGGATAAAGAAAAAAAAAGACAATCTTTTTATGTTGAAGATTTTTTTTTTTAAAAAAAAGACAATATTTTTATATTTAAAATAGAAAATGTCATATTTTTACATTGTAAAATAGAAAAGTTAATATCTTTACATTGTAAAATAGAAAAGTTAATATTTTACATTGTAAAATAGAAAGGTTAATATTTTTACATTGTAAAGTAGAGAAGTTGATATTTTTACATTGTAAAATATAAAAATTGATATTTTTTTACATTATAAAAAGAAAAAGTTGACATCTTTACATTGTAAACATAAAAGTGAATATTTTTATATTGTAAGTAAAAGAATGAAATTTTATGATGTAAAATAAGTTACACTTTTTATTATGTAATTTATGAATGAATTTACACCGTATGAAATAAATTACTTTTTATTATGTAATTTATGAATGAATTTACTCCGCATGAATGAAATTTCATTTTATTTTGTAATGTATATGAAATGAATGTATGAACTTGCATTGTAAATTAAAAATTACATTTTTATAGGTAATTAAAATGTAATTTACACTGTATGATAAAAATTACATTTTTAGATGTAATTTAGATATGAATTTATGTCGTATGTTAGAAATTACATTTTTCTATGTAATTAAAATATGAATTTCCATCGCATGATGAAAATTACATATTTCTATGTAATTTAAAATTGAATTTGTACCGCATGATAAAAATTACATTTTTATATGTAATTTAGATGTAAATTAGAACGGTAAAATAAAAATGACATTTTTCTATGTAATTTATATATGAGTTATATTGGTATGATAAAAATTACATTTTTCAATGTAATTAGAATATGAATTTGTATTGCGTTATAACAATTACATCTCTTTATGTAATTGAGACATGAATTTACAATGCAAAATAAAAATTACATTTTTATATGTAATTAGAAAAGGGATTTGCAAATAAAATTAAAACTTACATTTTTATATGTAATTTAGGATGAGATATACAATTGTAAGATAAAATTTACATTTTTATATGTAGTAAGAAATTGAGAATTCACATTGATATTAATATAACACTTTTGTTAAAGATATTGCATTAGAATAAAAAGATAATTTTTGTCGCTTTTTCTTTTTAGAATTAAAAAGCATATTTTGTCACCTTTTCTTTTTAACATGAAAAGGGTCATTTTTGTTGCTTCTTCTTTTTAACATTTAAAGAACATTTTTATGTCATGTTTCTTTTTAGCATTAAAAGAAGCATTTTTGTCGTTTTTCTTTTTAGAAATAAAAAGAACATTTTGCTTTCATTTCTTTATGTTGAATATTTTATCGTTATTTTGAATGCTGTAAAAATAGAATTGTTAATGTTGAATATTTTATCATCATTTTGAATGCAGTAAAAATAGAATTGTTAATGTTGAATATTTTATCGTCATTTTGAATGCGGTGAAAATAGAAGGGTTGATGTTATTTTTATCGACATTTTTTTTGATGCGATAAAAATAGACAATGTTAGTGATTCATTTTTATCGACATTTTTGGTGCGATAAAAATAGAAAATGTTAGTGATTCATTTTTATCGACATTTTTTATGCGATAAAAATAGCGATGTTAGTGTTATATTTTTATCGTCATTTTAGATGCGATAAAAAGAATATATTTTTGTGTTACATTTTATTGTCTTTCTAGAGACAATAAAAAAGAGTAAAAATTAAAGAATTACATTTTTATGTAAAATTGCTTTCATTGAAAAGAATAAAGATAGAAAATGAGATTTTTATTGTTAATAATAAACAATGAAAAAGGGAACATTTACATTTTGATGTAAATAAACAATAAAAAGGAAAATTACATTCAAAATGTAAGTTAAAATAAAAAGGACATTTTGTTAGAAAAAGGTAAATTTAAAAATTACATTTTATATGTAATTAAGAATGAGATTTGCCTTGTAAATAAAAAAAAATTACAATTTTGTATATAATTAAGAATGAGATTTGCATTGTAAATCAAAAATTACAATTTTGTATGTAACTTAGGAATGGGATCTACCATGTGAATTAAAATTACGTTTTAATAATGTAATAAAGAAGTAGGATTCACAATAGAATAAAATTACATTATTTTATTATGTGATTTAAAGATAGATTTGTATAGAAATAAAGGTTTCATTTTTATTGACCTTTTTATATGCAATAAAAGGAATAGGTATAAAGGTGACATTTTTGTCGTCATGTTATATATTGTGTATTACACTGCCATAGGCAAGTTACCTGACTTGTTTATGTGATTGGGTCGATTATTTTTACACATCGCCCAAGTGCACAAATAATTTATTATTTGTTTGCTGGTTGAAACCCCACACGGGTGTTGGGATGAAAATTAACATACACTAATCCCAATATTTAGTTGTATGTTGATCGTTAGATCGACAGGCTGCGATGAGCGTTATTATTTAATTTTAACGCTTACGTAGTGGAATTTACACTTTGGATGAAATGGATGATTTTACTGTTATTGTTATATATGATATGTGTGAAATCCATATAATCCAAAATTATATGGTAAATGTTTGAGTCGCATTTTGATTCAGGTGTTCTTTTAAATAAGAATATTCTTACATTAGAAATTCTTTTTATATAAAGAATATATTTTAATATAAAAATATATTTTTAATCAAGTATATGTTAAAACAAAGAATATTTGTAAAAGATAAAAATCTTTTATGTAAAGAATATTTTTAATGATTATTTCTAAAATATGTTTTCTTATAATAATGAATTAATATTTAAAGGGAAATCCTTTAATTAAGATTATTAGAATTTGCAATTATATTTCATGATATGAGATACATTGAGATGTGAAGTGGATTTATCGTGGACGGTGTTTTTAAATGACATTTGTCCTTTAATCCAATTTACATCGAAATTATTATTTGGAATTTATAAATCTATTTTATAGATTTAAAAAGGCATTTTCTAAAAATCTAGTTTTCCAATTTAATAAAATAAATTGGAATTAAGTGGAAATTCGATTGGTAATAATCGAGATGGGCTTCTGTAATAGAAGGCCGATATTATATATGGAATTTAAGAGGCTTTGTCGTTATTCCATGTATATTGTTAGTCCGATACAGAAATTCACATCGATTATGTATTGATTGATTTCTATGGAATTCCATATTTTGGAAATTGATTTGTGGGTTTATCGTGAACTGTGTTTTAAATGACACGAGTTCTTTAACCCGTTTAAAAGAAGATTTATTCTTTAAAATAAATGATCTGTGAAAATGATTTTTGATATTAAATCAAATTTAGAATTTTTAATAAATCTTTTAAGGAAGATTTATGATTTAATTTATTAATTTATCTTTGATAAAATTTATGAAAATCTTTTAATATGAATATCTTATTAAAAGAATATTCGGGGTCGGAATGTGACATAATGTGTGATTTTCCAATATTTGACTTTTAATCACAAAATACGCGAGTTATTCAGAAAGACCGGGTTTAACCCATTCTGAATAATCATCACGACGATCAAGAGTCGAAGAAGAAGATGGTGGTTGAAGACCGAAGGTTTTCACATCGTTGGGATGATGATGACTGGTATCTTGAATTGGGACAGTACATTCCAAGGCAAGATATTTGGTAATGATTGTCCAAACGTATTTGGAGATCGCGGACACGTTGTTTCGCTCAGACCCAGAGCGGACTTGTAAATGGATTGTGTGTCTGACATTGTATTCTTTTCTACTGTATTTATTTTGAACGCTACCGATTACATATTTCTGTTTGGTGGTGGAGAATTTATTCTTTACTTAACACCCTTCTCTAAGACGTATGAGCTTAGAGGTTATATATATATTGGTAGATGACCAACGATACGGTAGAGTCTGACAATGTGGCATTGCTAAGATGCAATTGATCAAGGCTTTGTTGAAAAGCAGGCCTTGTGGTTGATGATCAAAGCACAGTCTATTTAGGCATAGCTTTGTGTATATCGTGACTTCGCGAGCCTCACAGCCCGGTAGAGTCTTAAACGGGAGAAGGGAACGCAGGGAGTGCACACGTTTCTTTCTAGCTAGAAGTGGTGTCATGGTATGGAGCCCAGACATTTACTTATGTGGTTGTTGGATTTTTAGAGGCCTCGGATTTATGCGGTCGCCCTCGGCCGTATTATAGGTTCAATAGGACCGAGGAGCGTGTGTTAAGGAATAACTAATCCACTAAAGCAGTTGTGGACCGGCCCTGCAGGATCCAAGGGTTCGCCAGCGTCCGAATCCTGGGACATTGCTAGAGTGTCTCGAATCGGTAAGGACTTCCTCCCTAGCCTTGACTCATGATGGAAACCCAATTTCCAATACGCCCCTTTACGGTTTTGATTGTATTACTAGTACGGCGACATAGTAGATGGTAGCTATGTCGTCTAGGATTGATATTATGATTGAAATGTTTTAATTAAAATATATACACACTAATAATAATATCGTATTTTGCGTATTTATCATTTCTTGACCATTATAAGGTAAAACCCTATCCTCTGGTGTGCGTTGCATTGTGTGATGGGACCTGGGTCTTATAATGGTTTCATTTTTCTAAAAAGCATTGCGTTATTTGACGATTTACTTTAGTTATGCACTGGCAATCCAATGGAGTAAACCCGTTCCGCGTTAGCGGCGTGGTCCTGGGATTATCCTTCTATTTAGATAATTTAGGTTAAGAATTCTCACACCAGTCCCACGACTGACCTGTAGTTTGTTTCACTTTGCAAACTCGGGTGCCCTCTTTCCACACGGGCAGTCGAGTAGCTCATTTGGTAGATATATTAAGCAAAGATCCTAGATTGAAGACTGAAGCTGTGGCCAGAATGTTGATAGCCTTCCACTGAGATTAGTTCCGCTGAAATGTATTAATTTTTGTAATTTATCTTCCGCTATAATATTATCCAATGTACTCTGATATATATTCTGTACTCTGATGTAACATTTATTATGATGCTATAAAAGTATTCTGTATTTGTTCTGATGTGTTGTATGCCCAAAGTTGATGTATCCGCAGATTTCCATTCTTTGGTTCAGACCTGTGTGGTTTATGGTCGATCCAGAGGGTGGGAATTTCCGGGTTATCACACATAGTTTGTTTCACTTGCAAACTCGAGTGTCCCTTTTTCTACATAGGCAGCCTTGTATTCAGGTTTTAGCAGGCTCTTTCTGGATAGCTGGAGCTGAAGATGGATTCTATCATTCATCTCTTTTTATGATATTCAGCTCCTATTGTACATATTATGTTTCATTTTTCCGCTGTAGACATTTATGTATAGCTGAACTGTATTTTGTACTGAGTATGATCCTGTATACTGTGTTACTCTGATGATTATGTTTATCCAGTGTATTATTTGTACATTATCTGGTGTATTTATTTATTTCTGTTCTGTTATTATCTGTTTATGTGTTATATTCCAAAGATTACCCTTAACACCGTCGTACGGGGTTTTGGGGTCGTCACAGATATGGCCACCTATGGATTAAATAAAATTATTTTATAATCCTCCAATACATAAAATATGGATCGTTACGTTCTCTCCCCTCTTTAGTAATTTCACCCTTGAAATTCCGAAATTAAACACAAACAAGCATTGCCTCTCGCCTGCCTACAATTCATAAGCAACCAACCTAACATGCAATCTGTCATCCCACAATCCGCGAAAATAATGTCCTAACCTAGCTTGAGAAATTCTAAATAGTATAGGATACAATGATGAAGGTAGACATGAAAATGGGTCATACCATCTGAAGGGTACTGGATATGTCTCCTTTATACTCCTTCATTTTCCATATACAATCACCATCATCCTCACCCAGTTGTACCTTAACTAGCCCAGCCACCTTCCTCTTAATCTTTTTTGTATTGTTCTCAATGATATGTAGCGGCTTACGAGGTCTTAAAACTTATTGCTTAACGTCTAAGTCTTCAAGATGATCCGGAGCCACAATAATGCTCGAGTCATGCACATGCTTTTATAGATAAGAAACATGAAAAACGTTCTGCACAACCTCCATCTTCAAAGGTAGATATATATTATAAGCCAAATTTCATATTCCTGTTGGTGATCAGAAATGTTCCAACAAACCTTTAGGCCTTCTTACCTTTCTTTCAGAACCAGACTGCTTTCCTAAGAAGAGAAACCTTAAGAATATCATATCTCTGATAAAGAATTCCAAATCTCTCCTTCTCTTATCCGTATAGCTCTTCTGATGAACTTGGGTTGCATTCATTTGTTGGTGAATGATCTCAGTCTTATCTGAAGTCTCTCTAATCATATTTTTCCCATGTATCGCTTTCTCTCCTTCCTCTCAACAATATGAAGGTGCTTACACAGGGTCTTTCATACAATGCTTCGTAAGGTCCCATGTCGATACTCACATGATAACTTTCATTATAAGCGAACTCTAGTAAATGGAGGTGATCATACCAGGATCCTCCAAAATATAAGATACATGCCTTAAGTAGATCTAATAAAACTTATTTCATCTATAAGTCTATCCATCGGTTGAAGGATGATAAATCGTACTCAAATATAGCTCGGTTCATAGTATCCCTTGCAAACTTTTCCAAAATCCTTGGTAAATAATGGATCTCTACACTTCCTTTTGTCACACCATGGAACATAACAATCCATTTCACATATGATTCGGCTAACTTCAACGTCATCCTAATATACTTGACAAATATGAATCTGGGGTTTTTGGTCAAGCGTTAAACAACGGCCCAGACGTTATCATACCATGTCCTAGTCCATGGTAATCCATCAACGTAATCCATTGATATGTGTTCCCATTTCCATTCTAGGATCTTTAATGGTTGAAGTAATCTACTTGGCTTCTTCAAATCAGCTTCACTAACTAGTACTTCACAAACATCGAGATAAACTTACCCATATAACTCTTCACTCCTTCCCAACATTAATTCCTTTTCATGTCCAAATACATCGTATTACCACCAGGACGGATAGTCAGTTTAGAATGATGAAATTCCATTAAAACTTCTTCTCGAAGACCTAAATATCTGGAATATACAATCTTCCATCATTGTGAAGCCAACCATCGCAATCAATCTCGTACTACTTTTAATCCTCTGAATCGACTTTCATCTCATTCTTACTCAAAATCTCGAATAGTCTACCATCCTACTTCTTGGTAGTTTCAATCCTTTCAATAGGTATAATGGATGAACTTGCTAACATTTCACGCTTTAATTCACAACGTAGATTGAAGTCAAATCCAATCAAATACTTTAGCTACATCCACTCTAGAAATATAGCTCTAAGTCCAGCATGAATCCTACTGAACGCGTCCGCTACCGCATTACCCTTCCCTTAGTTATATGAAATACTAAAAACATATGAGGCCAAAAAATCTAACCACCTCTATTGTCAAAGGTTCATATCCTTTTGAGAGAAGAGGCACTTCAAAGACTTATGGTATATAAGTAGCTCGAACATTTATCCTAACAAATAATGCCCTCATATCTTCAAAGCAAAGGCAATCACTGCTAACTCCATATCATGAGTATGATAATTGCTTTCGTGCGGCTTTAATTCTCAATAAGCATAAGCGATAAATCTCCCCTTCTGCATTAATATTATACTAAGAACTGCACCACAAGCATCCATGTATATAGTCATCTCTTCGTTCCCACTTGGAATAACCAATACCGATGCACTCGTCAATCTCTCTTTCGGAACCATAAAAGCATGCTTGCATCATGCATCCCAATCAAAAGCTTGATTGTTCTTGGTCAAGTTAGTCAATGGTGCAACTATCTAGGAGAAATCCTTGATAAATCATCTATAATATCCAATTAGATGAAGGAAACTACGGATACCAATAGCATTCTTAGGTTGTTCCAATTTTAGGTTGTTGCTATCTTTGTAGGATCTAAGTTGTCCCCTTTCCGGATACTACATGACCTAAGAACCTCACTTCTTTCTTTCAAAAGTGACACTTTGAAAATTTGGCATTTAGCTTATGACGTCTTAACACATCAAGCATGATCCTCAATTGTGTCTAGTGTTCCTATTTTGTCCTAGAGTAGATAAGAATATCATCCACGAATACAAGTATGAACTTATTCAATTGGTCTATAAATATCAAATTTTTAAGATCCACAAAATATTTTGGTGCATTAGTTAATCCAAATGGTATCATTAATAACTCAAAGAAACCCAATGGTGTTTTAAAAGCAGTTTTGGGCACACTATCACTTGCGACCCTCAATTGGTGAAATCTTGTTGCTAAATCCATTTAGTAAAGAACCTTCGTCTCCTGTTGCTAATAAAATAAGTCATCAATCTTTGGTAATGGATACTTTCTCTCCTTAGTCACTTTATTCAACCCATAGTAATCTACATATAGTCTCAGTAAGCCACTAACCTTCGTCGCGAAATCAACAGGCTTCTTCCATTCAGTTATGCTCCACCAAATTAATCCTTTTCTCAATAGGTCATTAACTTGTACCACTTGCTCCCTAGGCACCATCTTCCTCAAAGGCATAACAATGGGTCAAGCTCCGTCAGCCAACTCGATCTCTCGATGCAATGACAACCCAGCAACTTCCTCGAAGACGTTTGGATACTCCCAAACAATAGGCGCAAATAACAACCCTTTCTATGGAGTCTTAAGCAAATACAAATAACTGATGTGATGGCCCGCCCTTCACCAACCGACATTTACTCCAAAAGTGCGCTGTGCACATGTCCAGTTAGTACGAAACGGGTCGCCAGAAGGAAAAAGGAAGAAGGAAATGAACATATGAGAACCTGTAGAATGTCTCACAGCGCATAGAATAAAATATAATAACAACATACTTGACATAAAACAGGTGAGACAGTGCATAAGCCGACAATCAGAACTAAACATCATAGCAGCGGAAATCCAAAATACAGCTTATGACAACTTTCAAACTGTCTCAAAGCAAAAGAAAGCTAAAGTAGAAGATGCACCACTAATGCCCAAGCAGTGATCTTCAACAACATAGGGAGAATACTATATATATATATATATTACGTGGAAGCCTCCTGCTCGTCTCCGGATCATTAACCCGTGCACCTCCAGCTAACCTGTCTCTAGTCTGCTCGTGTGAGCACCCAGAGTAATAAGAGGAGACATAAAACTCTGGGTCATATATAAAGCCTGGTATGAGCGATAAGCATCTAAACGGAACAATAACGGGTATACTAAACCATACCTGAACCTGGACCTGCAACCAAAGAGTTAGTACCACATACCGTACAATACTCTAAGGTGCCATAATAAATAGTGTAAAGAATACGGGGGTGGGGTGTACATGTCATAATGATAACAAACGAATCAACCATATCAACCATCCTCACATCCCTCACTCAGTGCGTAAAGCATACGATGTCCACCACTGTCAATCGCTAGACCCATTGAAGTAGTGACGGAGTTCGACTTGCACAACTACTGCTACTACCAAGCTTACCACGTGGAGTCATGACCAAATCTTTACAAATGACCCCACTTCATTGGTTTATAGCCCTTTAGTTGTACCTAGGCCATTTCAGCCCTGAATCCGTTCACATACTTCCCATGCATAGTGATCCAAAGTCATAGACATCGATAGCCCCTTGGCACACGTCCCGCAGCAAAGCCCAACTCATGAAGTGAACTCATCGGTTCCCAACTGGATCCTGAGCTCTAACTTCCATTTGGACTACCTTTGCATCCCGGGTTTCTGTCATCACCGGATCGGTTCGGATCCCCTCTTAGCCATCGGTTCGGTTCGGCCTTTAGCTCCCCATCATCAACGCGGTGCGATTCGTGGCGTCCATCTGGTAGTAGTTCAGATCGGCCTCCTCCAAGCACACCGGTTCGGGTCACACTTCCTGCTCACGAGTGGTTCGGATCGTGGTCACCTCACTGGGTCGGTTCGGGGTCACCTCTTCGTGAAGCAACACGGGTCGTCTCGCGAAGTCTTGATCGGATCGGATCGGCACCATCGGATCGGAGTCTCCCACAAAAGCAGGTCAGATCGGTCGCTATCATCGGATCGTGGTCTTCAAGCATCGACGGATCGGGTCGCGCCATCGGTTCGGATCGCCCTTACTTCCACCGATCCGGTCCGGTTCGGGCTGACTTCCTGCAGATCTTCCAGCAAGCAGTTTACGCCATTCGACGGCATTTTTGACAAATCTAACACTTCTAATCAATCATAAAATACACCATAGAGTCATAGCAACATGTAATAGCAACCACAAACAGCAAAACAACAATCCAAATGAATCAAAATGGATCAAAAGTGGCTAAAACCTCACATTTACCTATAATCCCTCTTAATCATGTTTAAGCACATACTTAGCAAAACTTAATCAAATCGTCCAAATTTTCTAACAGGGGCATAAAACATTATTTAAGAATTTCTAAACATTTTTCCAGATTTTATTAGTGTATCAATTCGCAAATCTTCACTAATCACCCTTAATTAACTGTAATTAGTGTCAACATGATGCTATCACTCACCTTTGCCACAAAATAAGACACCAAATCTGAAATACTCTCTGTTTGAGTCGAATCCCTATGTATAGCAGCAGCTCCAACCTTGCCCTGATGCTATTTGGCCTTGTTTTGATGTAGTTTAGGCTTAATCTTCACTAAAAATGTGTTTTGGAGTGGTTTTAGAGGATGGAAGCCATTACTAAGGTCTCAAGAAGGTTTGTGGTGGCTCAAAACTGAAATGAAAGTGATTTCCTAACCCTAATCAGCCCTCCTATGCCTCTAAACCCGAAATTCCCCTCTGGGCCTAGCTGCTAATCACCCGGTTAAGCCCAATTAAGCTGTTTTTCGCCATCTGAAACTTGAGCCATATCTCCCAAACGGTGAGTCCGTTTGGCTATTATGACCACTCTACGGAAAGAGAAACCATCATCCGGAGCCAATGGAAGTGGTTTCAGGTCAAAATTCCTTTCCAGTCAAAAGTTATGGCCAAAATAGTACCAACTAGGGGTAAAATGGTCATTTAAAAATTGGGAAAAATCATGGGCATGGGAAATGACCCTAATAGTCGTCTCCCAAAGTTACATGACTATACGACTTCTTATGTGACAAAAATAAATATTCTACGATCCTATGATGCGTAGAATGCGGGTCGTTACACTCTCCCCCCTTAAGAAATTTCGCCCCCGAAATTCCCTAATCAGAACATACACAAAGGTCCCGCATGCCTACCAATCATAAAACAACAATCAAACATGCAAACAAGCAAAACAAGTCTACCCTAGCATGCAGAAAACTAAATTACAAAGTAAATCTTACCAGGCAAAGAGTTCTGGATATGCCTTCCTAATGCTCTCCTCTGTCTCCCAAGTACAATCACTCTCTTTCTCGCCCCACTGGACCTTGACTAGCCTCACCGCCTTCCTTCGAAGTTGTTTCGTATTGTGCCCCACAATACGAATCGGCTTGCGGTTCCCAACCGCCTCGGGTTCTACTTCGAAGTCCTCTAATTGATCAGGTGAAATAGTCATATCTGAGTCGTGAACGAACATCCTTAGTTGGGAAACATGAAATACATTGTGTACTCCCGCCATCTTCTTTGGTAAGTCAATTCTGTATGCCAAATTCCCGAGTAGTTCAAGAACAGGGAATGGGCCAACAAATCTTGGTGCTAATTTGCCCCTCCTGCCAAATCGTATCACGCTCTTCAACGGAGAGATCTTGACAAACACCAAGTCACCAACGGAGAATTTCAAGTCTCTTCTCCTCTTATCGGCATAACTCTTCTGCCTATCTTGAGCAGCTTTCATTCGTTGTTGAATGACCTTAATCTTATCTGAAGTTTCCTTCACCACATCTGGTCCAAGCACAAACTTCTCGCCAGTCTCTATCCAACATGATGGTGAGTTGCACGGTCTTCCGTACAAAGCTTCATATGGAGCCATACCGATACTGGATTGGTAGCCATTATTATATGCAAACTCTACTAGATGCAAATGGTCATCCCACGATCCACCAAAATCCAATGTACAAGCTCTCAAGAGATCTTCCAATATACGATTCACCCTCTCCGTCTGACCGTCGGTCTGAGGATGATATGCGGTACTGAGATGTAATCTTGACCCTAGAGCCTCTTGTAAGCTCTTCCAAAACCCACTAGTGAATAACGGGTCTCGGTCACTCACAATGCTTTTGGGTACTCCATGAAATCTCACTACCCACTTCATATACAATTCTGCCAACTTGGTTGCCGTTCTGGTCGATTTGACTGGTATAAATCTTGCACTCTTAGTCAATCGGTCTACAATCACCCAAATGCTATCATGTCCCGATCTAGTCCTTGGCAAACCATCGATGAAATCCATCAAGATTTGCTCCCATTTCCATTCGGGAATTTCTAATGGCTGTAACAACCCACTAGGCTTCTTTTGCTCGGCTTTAACTAGCTGGTAATTCATGCACTTGGATATAAACTTCCCAATGTCTCTTTTCATCCCTTCCCAGTAGTAGGTCTGCTTCATGTCTCGATACATCTTATTACCACCGGGGTGTATAGTCAGTTTTGAGTGATGACACCCTCTAAGCACTTCATCCCTCAATCCATTGACATTGGGTACGACTAGTCTTCCATCCTTTCTAAGCCAACCATCTCGATCAAGCCCATACTTGTTCATCTCCTCATCGATACCCATCTCTAACTTGGAGATGATTTCTAATAGGTTAGGATCGTCCCTCTGACTAGAGCCGATCTGCTCAATCAAAGTGGGTCTGATCGTCAAACTTGCTAACATTTCTGGATTCAATTCGCACTTGGGTCTGAAATCAAACCCCGCGATATACTCCAGTTGCTTCCATTCTAGAAACATGGCCCCTAAACTGGCATGTCTCCTACTCAATGCATCTGCCACCGCATTGCCCTTTCCCGGTGTATATGCGATGTCAAAATCATAGGAAGCTAAGAACTCTAACCATCTCTGCTGATGGAGATTCAGATCTTTCTGAGAGAAGAGATACTTTAACGACTTATGATCTGTAAACAGCTCAAATCTTTCTCCCAAGAGGTAGTGTCTCCACATCTTTAATGCAAACACGATCGCTTCCAATTCTAAATCATGGGTAAGGTATCTTCTCTCGTGCGGTTTCAATTGTCGACTTGCATAAGCTACAACCCTACCGCCTTGCATCAATACAGCACCCAGTCCGGTACCACAGGCATCCGTGTATACCGTCATCTCTTCATTCCCCTTAGGAATGACTAACACTGGTGCGCTTGTCAACTTGTCCTTTAGACTCTTGAACGCATTCTCACACCTTTCATCCCAGACAAAAGCTTGATTCTTCTTGGTCAACTGGGTCAATGGTGCTTCTATCTTGGAGAAACCTTGGATAAACTTACGATAATATCCCGCTAACCCCAAGAAACTTCTTACATCTGTTGCATTCTTGGGCGTAGGCCAATCCTGTACCGTAGCCACCTTTGCCGGGTCCACCGCAATACCATTATCTGATACAACATGGCCCAAGAACCTCACTTCCCTCTTCCAGAAGTGACACTTAGAAAACTTTGCTTTCAATTGGTGTTTTCTCAACACCTCCATCACTATCCTTAAATGTTCCTTGTGTTCTTACTCTGTCCTCGAATAGACCAAAATATCATCAACGAACACAAGGACAAACTTATTCAACTGATCCCTGAATACCCTATTCATAAGATCCACAAAATATGCTGGGGCATTGGTCAGCCCGAATGGCATGACCAACCACTCATAAAATCCAGACGGCGTCCGAAATGCCGTTTTAGCTATACTCTCAGCTTCTACTCTAAGCTGATGAAAACCTGTCGCGAGATCCAACTGAGAAAATATTCTCGCGCCACTCAACTGATCGAACAAATCATCTATCCGCGGTAGAGGATACTTATTCTTCCTCGTCACTTTATTCAACTCGCGGTAGTCTACACACAAACGAAGGGAACCATCCGCCTTGGTAGCAAACACAATTGGTGCTCCCCATTCAGAAACACTCCTTCTGATAAATTCCTTCTTCAAAAGATCGCTGACTTGCACCTCGAGCTCTCGCTGCTCCCTTGGTGCCATACGACGAAGTGGCATCACTATAGGCCTGGCATCTTTTACCAAATCAATACGGAACTCAATCTCTCGGTGTGGTGGAAGCCCGGTCACTTCCTCGAAAACATCCGGATACTGGCCAACCATGGGCAAACCTGACAACTCACTATGCGGAATATCGAGGGAGTTTAGAAAACTAGCCAATACCCCCTTGTTGGGTAGACCACCAAACACTATCCTCCGTCCATCATCCGCTCTAGCTGTCACCAAAAAGCCCTCACAGTCTACTACCACCCTGTATCTTTGGAGCCAATCTACTCCCAAAATAATGCCAAACCCAGTAAAGCCCAAAACAAAGCAATCACAAACAAACATGCATCCATGACTCGATAAGACCACATTACGACAAATCATGCTAAGGCTAGTCGAACCACCAATCGGGTTCGTCACTACTAAAGGTCTATCGACAATCTCGGGCTCCAATCCCAACCTATCTACCAGGTCACTAGATATGAAAGAACTGGAAGCTCCGGTATCAAACAAAACTCTAACAGGAACATCGTAAACAGAAAGCATACCTTGGATGACGACATTCTTTCCTTTCTCCGCCGCAATTGGGGCATTCGACGAAGAAGGAATAGCATTAAGGGCGTAGGCTTTCACCATTTGCTTTTCTTTAGGGGGTTGCGGACACTTGTCCTTGTGATGTCCCATTTGGCCACAATTGAAGCACTTCCTATCCGCTGGCTTGGCCCGACAATTACTAGCATAATGGCCCTTCTTACCACAGCTGAAGCACTCAACATCTTGCTTATTCTTTTTCTTCTGGCCATCCTTAGTCTGATTCTGCTTTCTCTTATTCTGGGAACCACCTTTGCCTCCACCACTTGCTTGTGGTTTTGGCTCTTCTGCAGATGCAACCTCAGTCTTCGGCTTAGGGTAGAGACTCTCCGACCTCAATGCTTTTCCCACAATCGACTCGAACGTCTCATCAATGTGGTTAATAAGCCTTTCCCCCAAGTACTGATCCAAACCAGTTATGAATTTCTCATTCTTCTTCTCGGTAGTATCAATAAGAGATAACCCATACTTCGACAAAGTGTCGAATTCAGCAATATACTCCGAGACAGCTCTGCCATTCTGCTTGAGCTCCAAGAATTTCTTAAACAGCGCTGACTTCTGAGCAGCTGGAATGAACTTCTCGCTAAAGCGAGCTTTAAACTGCTCCCAAGTAATCTGATCTTCGGGAGTAGCTGCTTTTATAGCATTCCACCAATTCATTGCCCGCCCTTGCAGCTGACGGGACGCTAGCCTTCTCTTCATTGCATCCTCGATACCCAAATTCTCGAAGATACGTTCGCAACTATCCAACCAATCCTGAACATCCGTGGCCGACTCCGTTCCGTGGAATGGCTTCCCACCAAGGCTAGTATAATCCTTATTCAGCTTGGCGAAGTCGACTCTTGGCGCCTACACTATTGGACCACCATCATTTCCACCATTGGGAGCTGCCCTCCGTACATCTCTAAGCATCTCTCTCATGAGGTCTGTAAACATCGTCCTCATGTCAGCAGCATTCCCATTATTGGCTCCCCTACCAGCACTTCTAGTATATCGGCTCATCGTCAATCTGAAAAAGGAAACGATTAACGACCCCATAGTGGTGCTAGTGCAGTACGACTTCATTCTTATACTACTAATAGTATATATATAAAGCTTTTAAAAACCAAAGTAATCACAAATACGCTCTCTCGTATACGTATATTATCTCTCCCTGATAACTTCCCTAGGTTAACTACGCAACCTAGAGCTCTGATACCAAGTGTGACGGCCCGCCCTTCACCAACCGACATTTACTCCAAAAGTGCGTTGTGCACATGTCCAGTTAGTACGAAACGGGTCGCCAGAAGGAAAAAGGAAGAAGGAAATGAACATACGAGAACCTGTAGAATGTCTCACAGCGCATAGAATAAAATATAATAATAACATACTTGACATAAAACAGGTGAGACAGTGCATAAGCCGACAATCAGAACTAAACATCATAGCAGCGGAAATCCAAAATACAGCTTATTACAACTTTCAAACTGTCTCAAAGCAAAAGAAAGCTAAAGTAGAAGATGCACCACTAATGCCCAAGCAGTGATCTTCAACAACACAGGGAGAATACTATACATATATATATATATTACGTGGAAGCCTCCTGCTCGTCTCCGGATCATTAACCCGTGCACCTCCAACTAACCTGTCTCTAGTCTGCTCGTGTGAGCACCCAGAGTAATAAGAGGAGACATAAAACTCTGGGTCAGACATAAAGCCTGGTATGAGCGATAAGCATCTAAACGGAACAATAACGGGTATACTAAACCATACCTGAACTTGGACCTGCAACCAAAGAGTTAGTACCACATACCGTACAATACTCTAAGGTGCCATAATAAATAGTGTAAAGAATACGGGGGTGGGGTGTACATGTCATAATGATAACAAACGAATCAACCATAGCAACCATCCTCACATCCCTCACTCAGTGCGTAAAGCATACGATGTCCACCACTGTCAATCGCTAGACCCATTGAAGTAGTGACGGAGTTCGACTTGCACAACTACTGCTACTACCAAGCTTACCACGTGGAGTCATGACCAAATCTTTACAAATGACCCCACTTCATTGGTTTATAGCCCTTTAGTTGTACCTAGGCCATTTCAGCCCTGAATCCGTTCACATACTTCCCATGCATAGTGATCCAAAGTCATAGACATCGATAGCCCCTTGGCACACGTCCCGCAGCAAAGCCCAACTCATGAAGTGAACTCGTCGGTTCCCAACTAGATCCTGAGCTCTAACTTCCATTTGGACTACCTTTGCATCCCGGGTTTCTGTCATCACCGGATCGGTTCGGATCCCCTCTTAGCCATCGGTTCGGTTCGGCCTTTAGCTCCCCATCATCAACGCGGTGCGATTCGTGGTGTCCATCTGGTAGCAGTTCAGACCGGCCTCCTCCAAGCACACCGGTTCGGGTCACACTTCCTGCTCACGAGTGGTTCGGATCGTGGTCACCTCACTGGGTCGGTTCGGGGTCACCTCTTCGTGAAGCAACACGGGTCGTCTCGCGAAGTCTTGATCGGATCGGATCGGCACCATCGGATCGGAGTCTCCCACAAAAGCAGGTCAGATCGGTCGCTATCATCGGATCGTGGTCTTCAAGCATCGACGGATCTGGTCGCGCCATCGGTTCGGATCACCCTTACTTCCACCGATCCGGTCCGGTTCGGGCTGACTTCCTGCAGATCTTCCAGCAAGCAGTTTACGCCATTCGACGGCGTTTTTGACAAATCTAACACTTCTAATCAATCATAAAACACACCATAGAGTCATAGCAACATGTAATAGCAACCACAAACAGCAAAACAACAATCCAAATGAATCAAAATGGATCAAAAGTGGCTAAAACCTCACATTTACCTATAATCCCTCTTAATCATGTTTAAGCACATACTTAGCAAAACTTAATCAAATCGTTCAAATTTTCTAACAAAGGCATAAAACATTATTTAAGAATTTCTAAACATTTTTCCAGATTTTATTAGTGTATCAATTCGCAAATCTTCACTAATCATCCTTAATTAACTGTAATTAGTGTCAACACGATGCTATCACTCACCTTTGCCACAAAATAAGACACCAAATCTGAAATACTCTCTGTTTGAGTCGAATCCCTATGTATAGCAGCAGCTCCAACCTTGCCTTGATGCTATTTGGCCTTGTTTTGATGTAGTTTAGGCTTAATCTTCACAAAAAATGTGTTTTGGAGTGGTTTTAGAGGATGGAAGCCATTACAAAGGTCTCAAGAAGGTTTGTGGCGGCTCAAAACTGAAATGAAAGTGATTTCCTAACCCTAATCAGCCCTCCTATGCCTCTAAACCCGAAATTCCCCTCTGGGCCTAGCTGCTAATCACCCGGTTAAGCCCAATTAAGCTGTTTTTCGCCATCTGAAACTTGTTTCAGTCATATCTCCCAAACGGTGAGTCCGTTTGGCTATTATGACCACTCTACGGAAAGAGAAACCATCATCTGGAGCCAATGGAAGTGGTTTCAGGTCAAAATTCCTTTCCAGTCAAAAGTTATGGCCAAAACAGTACCAACTAGGGGTAAAATGGTCATTTAAAAATTGGGAAAAATCATGGGCATGGGAAATGACCCTAATAGTCGTCTCCCAAAGTTACATGACTATACGACTTCGTATGTGATAGAAATAAATATTCTATGATCCTATGATGCGTAGAATGCGGGTCGTTACAACTGACCATTACACAATCCAATAATAAACATTCAATCACAACCCCTTACCCTTTCACGTTCCCGATTATCACCTTGTGTCCCTCACAATACATAACAACCACATACTACCTAAACTAGTCTATACCCAAGATAATCCTGGACCATACAAAGTTAGAAAACAAACAATTATAAATAAAAGAGCATCCATGACTCGATAAAACAAGGACATGACAAATCACACAACGATGAGATGTCACTACTACTGAGTTAGTCATAATAATAGACTTATCCACAATCTCAGGGTAAAAATCCAATCCGCACGCTAAATTACTACTGATGAAAGAAAATGTAACTCCAGTATTAAATAGAACTCTAATATAAACATCTGTGATAGGAAGCATACCTTGCACCACAATGTCCTTCCCTTTTTCCTTAGTAGTCAGTGCATGAGAAGAAGTAATAATTGCATCCAAAGAATAAGCTCTCTCCACATATCTATTCCTCACAGGTTCTATACAATCCTTCTTTAGATGTCCTACATTGTCATAGTTATAGCACTTCTTCCCACCCTTATTAGCCTTGTGCTTGTTAGAATAGTGCCCTTTCTGGTTACAGCTAAAGCAAATAACTTCACTCAAGTCCTTCCTATTATTAGGCCCACTCTTTTCCTACTGCTTCCTTTTCCTATTAGATTTCTTCTTATTACCTCCATTGCTCTGCTGCGGCTTTGCTCCCTCAGTAATCTCAACAATAACCTTCCTCGGGAACATGCTCTCATGCCTAAGAACTTACTCAATCAATTTCTCAAAGAGATCCTTAATATAAACCATAAGATTCTCCCTTAAATACTCGTCCAATCCAATAATGAATTTTCGTTCTTTCCAAATAGAGCATCTTCACAAGCAGGCCCATATTTAGAGAGAGTCTCAAAATCCATAATATATTCCGGGACTGTCTTATCTTTCTGTTTGAGCTTGGAAAATCTCTTGGATAAGATAGACTTCAGGACTGTATGAATAAACTTGTCTTTGAATCTAGTCTTAAATTCATTCCAGGTAATCTAATCCGCTGGAGTAGTAAGAACATAGAGCTCCACCCGCTTGTTGCTCTGCTTTAAAGCTATCGAGATTAAAACTTCCTCTTAGTAGCATCATCAATTCCTAAGTCTATGAAGATACGTGCACAAGTGTCCAACCACTCCTAGACCTCGATAGCCGACTTAGACCCATTGAATGGTTTGCCTCACGGAGTAGAATAATCCTTGCATACCTTGGAATGGTCCATTCTTGGTATGGGCACAGGAACACCATCATTACCTAAAGTTGCACCCAGAGTGGTACAGGCTCGTCTTACAACCGAATCCATCATAGCAACAAACATAGCTTAGTAATCGAGGTTGCCACGCCTGATCCACTTCTCCTTCCGCTCCTAAGTTAGCATTGTTCCTAGATGTGTTTCTAGTTATTCAACTCATTCTTATTTTGTAACAAGAAAAGTCAGTCCTGACTCGAGAAAAGAAGAAATGTTGTTTAGGTGTTAACTACTATATATAGTATAAATTCAACAATCTAAAAATAGATCTCCCTCATGCCTATATATTCTAAATCTTTGGTTAAATTGTATATCCAAAAATTTAAAACCAAATTTGATGATCACCCTATTCTACTTGCATGTAAACATGAAAAATAGTGCGTTGAAGCGGGACAAGCTAGTATGTGCAGATCATCAAGTGTGATAATTAAAACTAGGCTTATCGTATATCTCACCGCGAATGGATAAAATAAAAATAAGAAATACAGATAGTAATGCAGTGACTAATGAATAAGAGAAAAATAATAGAATCATTGTCATATCCCAATGTTATGTACATGGAACTAAATATCTGAATATATGCCATCCTCACTGCATTTCTTAGAGGATGCTCATAATAGTGGAAAGAAAATATATGTATATATAGTTTACGCCATATATCCTCTAAGCTTATCTCCGCTATAGCATCCTCATATAACCTGACTTGCAATCTAGTCTCCTCACCGACAATACCAACCACTCAATGAAAATTTTGAAAAGAACCCAAGATAATAAGAAGAGACATAAAATCTTAGGTTAGACAATAGTCTGGTGTCAGTGATAAAATCCATAAAAAACTATATTACATAACATGGAAATAGATAATTTAAGTCTCATACATGACCTGTCTATGAAACTTAAGAGTTAGCATATAATAAAAAGTGGAAATTTGCGTCAAGGGCTTACTCGTCCGGTACAATTTGTTTTAAGGACACAGCTTCATCGGAATTAGTTTTAAGGACAAAAATTTATACGCTGCTTATTTCACAAATCCGTTTGCCCCTTTCTCAAATTGAAAAATCAATCTTCATCAAATTTCTTTACTTCGATCTGCCGCTTCTTCGAATTTCGATTTAATATATGCAGATGGATTTGTATTAGCTTCAACTAATCAACACAAAGCAAGATAAATCAGTACAAACCACAGGTAATCAACACAAATCACCACAAATCACAGATAATAGCATGTATTTATCTTCTTCAAACTCCATCTATAGAAAATCAGCACAAATCGTCGGTAAAAATCTTATTCGAACCTTTTTTACCATATTAAGTCCCAAATCACTTGAAAATTAAATTCGGATTTGCTCCTGATCTGCCAAATTTCTGTTATCTGAGTTTTGTTTAATTTAATACAGTTAATTTGGCACTTTATCTTTTTAGTTCCGTGTAGTAGGGTGGAACTCACTAAACTCATTGGACTCAGTGGACTCATTAATGCCCGATTTTCAATTCAAAATATTGGTGTTGGTAGGTGAAATGTTTATTTAAATAACATAACAGATGTTATAGGAATAAAAAGATAATTTCTTTTATCCTTTTTAAACTGTAATAAAACATTGATCCAATATTATATAGTAGTGCTTCAAATATAGTGCAATTGGTTCAAATATAGTGCACTCATATTTTCAACAAAAGGTAAATGTTGTTTATGTTACCTTTAACATATTTTTTAACCAATTATTCAAAAATGATAAATCCATTTATCTTTTGCACAGTTTCAAATGATACTAGCAATATTACTAGTTCTATTCATTTATGAAATAAATATGTACGAGAATCTTGTTTTACCTGATGATTATATACGAAACATTTTAAAAAAAATTCTAGAAGGAAAACAATTATTAAATGTTTAGTACAATATCTTATTTTATTTTAGATTTAAAAAGATAGCTGCATCTATCTTTTCAAAACTGAACTTCAGATTTAAAAAAGATAGTTGAATATATATGTTAATTGTTAATTGCAAATATTCAATATTAAAGATAAAAGACCGATATATTTATCTTTTAAATAGTTTATGTAATAAAGTAGACAAAAGATAGATATATCTTTTTGTAATGAATTGTATATCTTTTTGTATGAATTAATACTCTTAAAACATAATACGAAATAAAAATTAACCTAGATAACCATATAGAAGAAAATTTAATTATTTAAAAAGATTAATATATTTATCTTTTTGTTTATTTATTTCCTAATACAAAAATTAATACTATTAAAACATAAGTTAATTTATCTTTTCAGTTAAAATGCTAATTTGTATATCTTTTTGTATGTTAAAACATAAGTTATGAAAAAAGCTAAAAGTATTTATCTTTTCAGCCTCTGTAATGATTGATAGTTATGAATATATATCTTTTTGCATGATCAAATATTGACAGTTATGAATTGTGTATCTTTTTGTATATCATGTTGTATATGTATTTTTGTATATGCAATACGGTTTTTGATAGTTTTTGATTTTATATCTTTTTGATTTGTATATCTCAACCTCCGTAATCATTGACAGTTTTTTATTTTATATCTTTATGTATATCTTTTCATATATCTTTTTTTATATCTTTATGTATATCTTTTTGTATATATCCTTTTGTATATGAATTTTGTATATTTTTTTATATAACTTTTTGTAATGATGATTTGCATGCTAAATGGTTATGCTGTGAGAGTTACAAGATGCAATTAGTTCTTCTAAATCTCATTCTTTGATGCAATCGGATGCAATCTGCTATACATTGTGTATCTTTTTGTATATCAAGTATTGTCAGTTATTAAAAAGCTAAAAGTATTTATCTTTTTGTATATGTAATACGGTTTTTGACAGTTTTTGTGTTGTACGGATAAATCAAAAAATAGAAATCGATTACCAAAATTAACAATTCAAAAAGATATAAAATCAAAAAGATAAATTAACTTATGTTTATACAACACATGTACTATGAAAGTTTATACAAAAAGATACACACCAAAGATTTAAAAAAATATACAAAAAGATATATAAAAAGGTATACAAAAAGATATTATGTAATTCTCAGAAAGATATATACAAAAAAGATATAAAAATGAGATGCTATTTTAGATCAGAGTTTATTATAAAAAAGGCAAAAAAGATATGCAAGTGGTGATTCACAATACCAGTGTTTAAAAAATAAATATACAAAAAGATACAAAGCGACAAATATTGCATATACAAAAAGTAGTCAAAACCCGTATTTTTTAACTTCAGGTACGGTGTTTTTAATGTATATATCGTTTTTAACAGTATTTTATGTAATAAAATAGACAAAAGATATATATATTTATCTTTTTAAACAGTTTATGTTTTTGTTGTACGATTTATACATATTACTATTTTTAATAAGATTGTAAATCTATTATACCGTTGAAAAAGATAAAACCATTTAGCTTTACCTGCATACAATTAATTAGCAGTATTTAACTGCATTGGATATGTAATAACCCGAAAATCCGAGCCAATTTAAATTTTTTATTTTAGCAAATTTTGAATATTTAAAATGAATTATTTTAAATAATAACGACGAAAAATTTATTTTGAATAGAATTTGAATGTATATATTTATATAGATCGTCGTTAGATTATAATTATTTGTTTTTAAATTAAAAAAGGAATTGAAAATGGTGCGGTAGTTCGAAAATTCGATTTCAAATTTCAAATGAATGTACAGGATTCAAAATAAACCGGATTTTAGTGAAGCCAAAAATATTTAAATCTGTTTATGAATATCTTTCTAACGAATCTGAAAAATCGAAGTTTCATAGCGGAAATCAAAAGTAATGGCCAAATGAATTTTCAGAAAGGTCGCTGTAGAGAATATATAGCCCTTGAAAATAGCCATTTTGCAAACGACCTCTGTTTTCGATGAAACCACTTTTGTTGGATCCGGGATGTCAAATTATTGCTGGGTTTCAAATTCCATAATTTTTGAAGTTAATATGTGAGTGTGGCGAAGGAAAATGTGTTTGGTTGATTTTAGTTAAATTGGATCAACCAGAAAATGGCCATTTTTCAAACGGTCTCAGAATTCGATGAAATTAGTTTTGTTAGGACCGTATTGTCAATACGAAGCTAGAAATAATCTTTTGGAATTTTCAGAGTCAGTATGTGGCCCCGGTAAATTAAAATGTACTTTTGAATTAAATATATATAGATTTATATTTTAATTTAAACGAAAACTAATCAAAACGTTAGAATTGGGTTACGAAAAATATCTCATTGTGTTCAGAATGGGGGTATTTAGCTAGGGGCGACAGTCGTTGGAGTTCGATTGGAGTTCAGATGTGAAACGAGTTAATTAGTTAATTAAACGAATTAAATAATAAATAAAATAATGGTATAAAGGCCTTAAAAACCCTAACTCCCTCTTTCCTTTAACAGCCGCCACGCTCCTTATTGAAAGGCCGAAATCTCATGATAATCCTCCCTCTCAATCTTTCAATTCACGCAACAAAATGATAAATTTCCAATGCCAATCTCTTCGCCTACGTGAGTTCATTAAACTGAACGGTAGTGACGAAGTTTAGTGATGGAAATTGCTCGAAATTCAAGCTCAATATCAATGCGTCCGCCTGCGTTTTGGGGGAGGTGGTACTTCGAACTAGCTAGGGGGAGTGCGATGGAAGAGGGGGGTCGGGCGCATCAGCCGCTGGTGGTGGATCGAGGTACGATGCCTCGAGGTGTGTGCGGTGATGGTTTTTTATTGCGAGCTGATGGGTTTCGAAACCCTGAAGGCATCTGGAAGAAGGGTTACAGCTAATGCGGGGTTAAGTTAATGTAATGACCTAATTAAGTTTATTAATTATATTATTTAATTTGTTTAATGTAATTAACATTTAAATGGTCGTATCCTTTTATCTGCTAATCAGATTTCAGCAAAAGAAAGTTCGTTGGAACCGTGAAGTCGAGATCTACATTTCAGAACTGACCGGGACGAATTCTGAAGTAACTGGAAATTTTTATTAAATTAAACGCCTTCGTTTAATTAAAATCATCGTATTCAACAATCAGAAACCAATTAATGTGAGAATTCTCTCACTTAAGATTTTTTGTACAGTTATTTATTTTGTAACTACATATATGAACTGCTCCCCGTCGTCCACAAACCATGGACGACTTGGTTGATTGTACTATGTTGTGAAATGAAAGTATTTATGAGTTGAAATATATATATTTGAAATGAAAATGAATATATATAAAATGGAAATAATATATTTTTGAAATAAATTCTTTGAACGATAAAAATAACATATTTATCATGTATGTGAACTGTTAAAATATTCATATGTTGAATAAATTGTTTGAACGATAAAATTCACATTTTATCGTATATATGAAGTAAGTGAAACATTCATATGTTGAATAAATTGTTTGAACAATAAAAATAACATTTTTATTGTATGTATGAAGTGTTAAAAATATTCATGTATTGAATAAATTCTTTGAACGATAAAAATAACATATTTATCATGTTTGTGAAGTGTTAAAAACGTTCATATGTTGAATAAATTGTTTGAACGATAAAATTAACATTTTATCGTATATATGAAGTAAGTGAAACAATCATATGTTGAATAAATTGTTTGAACAATAAAAATAACATTTTTATTGTATGTATAGGAAGTGTTAAAAATAGTTATGAGTGGAAATATATTTTTGTTCGTCAAAAATATATCATTTTTATCACGTATATGAAGTAATAAAAATAGTCATACCTTGAATTTAATACTAGTTCGCTAAAATTATCATTTTTAGCGGGTGTATGGTATATATAAAATTGTCATACGATGGAAATATTATTAGTTCGCTAATAATACTATTTTTGGCTTATATATGGGTTGTGTGAAATTATATATGCGTTGAATGAATATATAAAGTGTCATATGAAAATGTATATATGGGTGTTGTATGAAAATATACATATACGATATATTGAACAGGTCATAGCAAGGAGGCTAAAGCAGAGGAATAAAATTGTATGCCCGACAAATAGGTACATATTTACTGTTTTGTTTGGGTATGATGATTTTATGAGCCGATTGGCTTTTTCTTTTTCTTTTGGATTGATGAGGGCCATGGGAGGCTATTTGAAATATCCCCAAGCTCCCGGTGCAGGGGAGGTTATGGCGAAATTTTTCGAAAATTTAGGGTGTTAGCCAAATTTTTGAAAAATTTGAAAAGTTCTTAGAAACTGAAAAGTTGAAGAACTTATGCCAGAGTAGAAATTGAAATGAATTTAAAACGATTTATAAAATACGTTTTAAAAGGAAATCGATGAAATATATATTATATATATTAAATGGCTTGAATAGAACGCGCCGCGCCGCGGTAGTTCGCGAATTTCGAACATTGACTTCGAATGGATATTACGGGAGATCCGACCGTCAGATTCTCCTAAAACCGGAACCGTTGGGTTCGTATCGAAAAAAGCTTTCTAACGAATATTAGAGATTTGAAATCTAACGGTTGGATTTGGAATTATGTCCAAATCAAATTTGGAAAAGGTCGCTTTAAGTGCAGTTCGGTGGCCGTTATTGGAAACCGACTATACGGGCCTTGATAAAATTATTAAAAATATTAGTAATTTGTGTAAAATCAAAAGAAATGATTTGAAAAGAATTGGGATGAAAAATTCCATATTTGAAAAGGTGAAAATATATTTTATCGAAATGAACTAGTTTTGAACTAGAATAATAATTTATTTATTTTTAAATAAATAAATTGGATTTGAAATGGTTTTAAAAATAACCAGAATTTCCAATATATGAATTGGAATGGATTTGAATCGAAATTATCTTTGGAATATTTTGATATTGGATTCCATGATTATACGGATATTGTGATGGGAATTTGGAAGATATCGATATCTTTATTCCCGATATGATATCTGTTGGTTTCAGGATTTGATGTTGAACATAAGTCGATACTATCTCTATTCAAAACCTATTATTTAATGTCAATTTGGACTGATTGATTGTTTGGATTGTGCTCGACCAGTTTATGAGCAAAATATGCTTTTACAGTTAGCATTGGGTTGGGTAAGAATATGTGTGCTTACACCTTGTGAAACACTTCACGATTTGACGATAAGTGTTTAGCGATGTGTTCATTTCAAATTTAATGAATGATTGTGAAATGATATTTTTCTTAAGTGAAAAGAATGTATTCCCAATTTTGGACAGGGAGTGTTTTTATAAAAATATTTTATAAAACAGAAAGGATTTTGAGGTCTAAAACCCGATGTTTTAGAAATGATTTGGAATTGTATTATGGTTTTACATTGTAGTTCATCACATATTCGATTAGTTGTTATTAATGATGTATCTGTTTGGTGGTGGAGAATTTATTCTCTTGCTTAACACCCTTCTTTGAGACGTACGAGCTCAAAGGTTATGTGATTAATAGTGACTAATCATATGTGTGAATTGTTGATGTGAAGTACTATATTTTGAAAGTACTTGTGATTATTATGTTGTGAAATGATTTTCCCTACTTCGGGATATGAAATGATTTGGTATGTGGCTAGAGATTCAGGTAACCCGGATGACTAAAAGTATGGTTGAGATGGGCGGTGTATGCTTCCATGTGTGGGAGGTGCATCGTCGGTGTAGCCTGCTCCTATGTGGGGTAGGTGAACATTTATATATCGAGTTGCTATGTGCGTACCCTTTGCCTTGTCTAGGGGGAGCCCGATATTTGGTTGCATACTTGTTTGTATGCATTGTTATGTTTTGGAATTCACATTTCCAAACGATTTGATTTGAGATCCCCAAGTGAAATCTACTTTGATATAGAAAGTTAGATATGTATTTCAAATGATTTGAAATAGAAATCAGAAATAAAGTCCAAAGGAATAATTTCTGTAAATTGAATTGGATTTGAAAAATCTAAGTGTGGTGATTAATCTAAACGGGTAGATTGGGATATTGCATGTTGATTGATGCATAGTAGATCCATATATCTATATTGATTGTTGTTTATACACTGGCATTCATGGAGGTAAACCCGTTCCGCATTAGCGGCGTGGTCCTATGATCTGCCTTATCATAAGTTAATTATAACTGTTTAGAGTTTCTCACACCAGTCCCATGACTGACCTGTAGTTTGCTTTTCCCTTACAAACTCGGGTGCCCCTATTTTCCATATGGGCAGTCGAGTAGTTTTATTTTGCAGATATATTGAGCAGGATTCTGGATTGAAGCTTTAAGCTGTGTCCAGCACATTTATCGTCTTCCGCTGTGTTACTTTATTTATTTTCCGCTGTATTGTATTACATTTATTGTAACTAAATCTTCCGCTGTACTATATTTCGATATACTCTGATATATTCTGTACACTGATGTAACATTATTATGATGTTTATAAAAGTCTTCTGTTATTTGTTCTGATGTGTTGTATGCCCAGAGTTAGCATATGCGGGAATCGAACGGTCTTGGTCGATTTAGCGATAATTGGGTCTGGGCGAAATCCGTGTCGTTACAGGATAAAACCAGCAGAAAACCTACTAAAGGTCATTAATGTACAGATCAGTCACTGTTTAACTGCTGAAAAGTATAAAACCATTTAGCTTTACCTGCAAAGGATTAATTAGTTGTTTAGACAAAATCGTATCAGCTTCTTAACATAAACTAGAGTGTACCGCAACTTGAATAAAAGGATAAAACAAATCAAAACATTAGTTAACTTAAGACTGTATAATTGAGACGACCCGAACTTCCCCGTGAAGGAAAGCACAGATAGAATTGAGGACAAGACAAAATAGAACGCAGACGGAAGAACATTTCATTGCTATTACAACAATTCCATCAGATACAAGAATATACAGAGTATAAATGAATAAATTACATTGGATAAATATCAGAGATTACAATAAATTACATAGCAGCGGAAAATAATACAAAATACAACTGAAAGTGATACACGGATACAGAGCTTTCCGAGCATCGTTCCAGCTGTTAATCAGGACCTTGTGAATATAAATCTGCAAAACCAAAACTACTAGCTGCCCGTGTGGAAAATAGGGGCACCCAGAGTTTAGGTTAAAACAATAAACTCCAGGTCAGTCATGTGACTGGTGTGAGAACTAAAACAGTTATTAATATTGGTTTTAAAGTTAGGTAGAACAAGGGACCACGCCGTATAACACGGAACGGGTTTCCTCCCAAGAATACCAGTGCATAAAACAACAGCGCAATGCTAAATAAAGGAAAATGAAGCTGTTATAAGACCCAGGTCCCATCACACAATGCAACGCAAGCCGGAGGATAGGGTTTTTACCTTATAACAGCCAAAGCATGCTTGATACGTTTAAAACACATTATTTGATACTATAATAAGTGTATAGTGCCAAAACAATTTCAATCATAAGTATCAATCATAGGCGGCATGGGTACCATCTATCATGTCGCCATACTAGTTCTACAATTAAAACCGCAATACACGTATTGGAAATTGGATTCCATCATGAGTCGAGGCAAGGGGCAAGCTCCTCTCCGCGTTCGAGACACTCTAGCAAATGCCTCGGGACCGCACACAGCAATCCCCTGGATCCTCCAAGGCCGGTCCTCTCTTACTTTTGAGGATTGGCAATTCCTGAACACACGTTTCCCGGTCCTTACAGACCTATATCCGAGGCGCCTCATATCCAACAACCACACAGGTGAAAAGTATATAAATGTCAGGGCTGGTAGGTCACTGACACCACCCTAGCTAGAAAGAAACGTCGTGCACTCCTTGGGTCCGTATCCCGTTTTTGACTCATACCGAGGTGTGAGGCTCGCGAATTCACGTTATACACAAAGCTATGCCACACAGGCCGTGCTTTGATCATCAACCACAAGACTTTGCTTTTCAACAGAAGCCTTGATCATTTGCCACTTACGCGTGCCACACAGGCAATTCACTCCATGCGACTGATGTCAATTGATATACAACCTCTGAGCTCGTATGTCTCAGAGAAGGGCGTTAAGCAAGAGAATAAATTCTCCGTCGCCAAACAGATGTATATTTAATAGAGATCAATCAACACAGAATAAAATCCAATGTCAGACACACAATCCATTTACAAGTTCGTTCTGGGTCTGAACGAAACCGGAGGCACTTTCCTCGCATATCCATCGATCTCCAAGTACGTCTGGACGATCACCGACTGTTTCCCTCATCCTAGGTGTACAACCCAATCAAGATCATCAGTAATCACCCAAACGATGTGAAGACTTCCGGTCTTCTACCACCGTCTTCATCTTCGACATCTCGTCGAATCGGTTATTCAGAATGGGTATAAACCCGGCCTTTCTGAATAACCCACGTATATAATAAACGAATGTTACACAAACACAACAAACGCCCCATTCCAATTCAGAATATTCTTTTATTCACAAAATCACATTCTTAGGGAAAGGTTCCCATTAATTTTATCAAAGATAAATTCTTCTAAATTTATTCTTTAATCTTCCTTTGGATATCATTCCAAACTAGTCGGGATTAGCGAACCACACCGAAGTAATTATTTGTTTTATTTCCCAATCCCAACCTATATATCCCATGGAGCAAAACTGGTGATACTCCATATCTAACACCACGGTGTTATCGGTAAAATTAATTACCATTTCACGTTCAAATCTAATTAAAGATTTAACTATCGCTTTGGAGCAAAACTGGTGGTACTCCACTCTCGATCACTTTTCAGATTTGATAATTTAAATTATCAATTCACTTTTCAATCTAATTAAAGATTCATTAAAACTCCACTTAGTTTTAATCTTTTCAAAAATCAATATCCTGCCTTTAACTGGGTTAAAGAACCAATGTCATCAAAAACACGATTCACGACAAACCAAATCACATTTGATATTAAATACAAGGCTCTGAATAGAAAATATATCGGCTTATATTCAATATCAAATTCTGAAACCAACAAATATCGTATTGGAAATAACGATATAAAATATCTTTCATATCCCCATAACAATATTTGTATAGTCACGAAATCCAACATCGAAATATCCCGAAGATAATTTCGATTCAACTCCAGTCCAATCCACGTATTGGAAATTATCGATTATTTTCAAAATCACTTTCAAATTCAATTTATTTATTTTAAAAATAAATTGATTTCAATTCTAGTTCAAAACTAGTTCATTTCGATAGAAATCTATTTTTATCTTTTCATATGTGGAATTTTCCAGCCCAAATCTTTCCAATTCACATATTATAATTTTACACAAATTATAGATATTTTTAATAATTTTATCAAGGCCCGTACAGTCGATTTCCAACAACGGCCATCGAACTGCACTTACAACGACCTTTTTCGAATTTGATTTGGACATAATTCCAAATCCAACTGTTAGATTTCAAATTTCTAATATACATTGGAAAGCTCTTTTCGATACGAACCCAACGGTTCCGGTTTTAGGAGAATCCGTCGGTCGGATCTCCCGCAATGTCCGTTTGAAATAAATGGTCGAAATTCACAAACTACCGCGGCGCGGCGCGTTCTATTCAGGCCATTATATATATATAATATATATATATTATATATATTTCGTCGATTTCCTTTTAAAACGAATTTTATAAATCGTTTTAAATTCGTTTCAAAACCATTTCAACACTATTTCCATTCAAAGCCAAAATTGAATTCTTCTTTATAAATTCGTTTTAAAATTCATTTCTATTCAATTCAAATTTTAATTCAATTTGAATTCATTTCAATTCACTTTCAATTCAATTTGAATTCGTTTTCAATTCATTTCGAAATCGTTTTCAATTCAATTCATTTCGAAATCGTTTTCAATTCAATTCATTTCGAAATCGTTTTCAATTCAATTCATTTCGAAATCGTTTTCAATTCAATTCATTTCGAAATCGTTTTCAAATCGATATAAATATCGTTCACGTCGAAATAACGCATCTCTAATCAACACGGCTTTATATTTTTCAAAACTCCTTTATTCTATCCAACAAATGAATATTTATCCCATTCAACACATGAATCTATATTTCTTTCCACACGACTAATCTCAACACATGAGTACTGTCAACACATCACTATTTTTGTTATGTAAAATATTTTATAAAACTTAGGTATCTATCGTTTGATTTTCAATTAGATTTCTACTGGGAAGTAGTTCTAATTTTAAATATGATAAAGATGTAAATTTCATTGTATAAAATATTTCACTCAACACATGAACATCGTCAACACATGACTATTTTTATATTCAACACATGAATTTCCTTTTATAATATTCCTTATTTTCCCGATTGGAATGAGGCCCAATCAATCACCATATAATGTTAATTATATGGATTTTCAGACATCACACGTATATAATAGCATTGGAAAAAAAATCAACCATCAACCAAAGTGCACTACACTGTACAAGCATCAGATATAGATATCTAACGCTTATAACAGCCTGTCAATCGATCGATCGACATATTTAATCAATCAGGATGAGTGAACTTCAAATTTCATCCCAACACCCGTGTGGGGTTTCAAACAATCAAACACAGATTTTATTTGTGCAGTTGGGCGACGTGTAAAATTTATCGTCCCAATCAATGTCCTTCAAATAGGTGTACATAAACAAACCGTCCGGTTTGTAAATGAATATTTTATTTTATTCACTTCCACGTTAAAAATTATATTTTTAACGATAAAATATTCTATTTCAACACATGAATTTCTATTCATTTCATTTACACAATAAAAATGATATTTTTATTTTCCTAACATATTTTAGAAAATTTCGGCGGCATAACGGCACGATACTAGAAACGGGACAAGGCCTAGCCTTATCCCCGGTCTAGTGAAGGCCCACGCCATTCACACATCAATCAAATCCATTTCAATTCACCAAACAATTCAATTCAGCCCAAATCATCTAACTAATTTATGCAACCAAACAAACAAGTCCATGGTTTGTGGACGATTGTGTCGGGTGCTACTAAGCACCGTCTGCATCCTAGTATATATATATAACTGGAAAAAGAGAATTTGAGTGAGAAGTTCTCACCGAAAGCTATCCAACTACACGACACTTCTTTTGTAGAAAATCTTCGTCGTTATCCTATCTTCGCCATCTTCGTTGCCCGTAGTCACTATATATATAAAAATCACACATTTTTATATTTTGATGTTTTTAAAATAAAAATCACATTTTTATTCCTTTCAATTTAAAAGTCATATTTTTATAATCACTTCATATATTTAAAAATCGAATTTTCACTTCGTTATTCAATATATAAAAATAAGCATATTTTCACAGCGCTACTATATAGATAAAAATTATATTTTTATCCCCTTATTCTTCATATAAAAATTTCACCCTTTCAAAAATAAAGTTTTCGCCTTTATAAAAATAAAGATTTCGCCTTTATAAAAATAAAGATTTCGCCTTTATAAAAATAAAGATTTCATCATTATAAAAATCATCACTTTACTTCAACGTATATAAAATAAAAATCAGATTTTTATTTCGCTACATATACAAAGATGATATTTTTATATTCTCTATCCTATAAAGATTATATTTTTAATACTTTAAAAATATAAAAATCATATTTTTAATATTTCTATATAGTAAAGATTATATTTTTAATACTTTAAAAATATAAAAATCATGTCTTACTCCTTCTACCAAATAAAAATTCCGTCTTTTTCTCTTTTTAAAAATATGATCTTTATTTCTTTTTGTTGCAAGTTCAAATCTTTTTCTTTTAAAAGATTAAACCTTTTCTATTTCAAAGTTTAAACCCCTTTTTTTCTTTTTAAACCTTAAAATAAAATCAGTTTTTATATTCTTTAAAAATCAGTTTTAAATTCTTTTTCAAATCAGTTTTAAATTCTCTTTCAAATCAGTTTTAAATTCTCTTTCAAATCAGTTTTAAATTCTTTTATTTATATAAAATAAAAATAAAATAAATAAAAAAAACTTACAGAAGGGGGCGCGGTGGCTCAGGGAGGTGCGGCAGTGGTCCAGGCGGCGGAAGGGGAGGGCTGGAGCGTCGGATGTGGGTCAGGGGCAGTGGCGGTGGTCGGGGGTCCAGGGGATGGCGGCTAGGGCTTCCGGCGATGGGGGTTTGGGCGCTCGCGTTCTTCGATGCAGGGGGGGGGTCTGCGTCGCATCGAGGTGACGGAGGAGGAGCAGAAGGGGAGGGTGGAGAGGAAACAGCGGCGGTGGCGGCGCCAGCCTCTGGCGGCGGTCGAGGCAACGGGGGGGGGGGGGGATCGCGATTTTTTATTTTTTATTTTTTTATTTTTGATTTCTGATTTTAATTCGGGAGGGGGGGCAGAGTTAAAAAGGGGGAGAAGGATTTTATTTTTTTTATTTTTTTTATTATTTTATTATTTATTATTTTTAAAAGTTGGCTTTTACATACGTCATCAAAACGAGGCCCACCACCTGTCGTCCATAGCGTTTAACCCCCATTCCGAACACAATGGGATATGTATCGTCAGCTGATTCGGCTGTTACAATCAGTTTCCGTTAAATTTACATTTAAATCACTATATTGAATTTTAAACGTACATTTCAAATTACCGGGGTCACATACTAACTAGAAAAATTCCAGAAAAATATTTTCTAGCTTCGTATTGACGATACGGTCCTAACAAAACTAGTTTCGTCGAATTCTGAGACCGTTGGAAAAATGGCCAATTTCCAGTCGATTAAAATCAACTGAAATGGTCAAAACACGTTTTCCTTTGCCACGCTCACATATTGATCCGAAAAATTATGAAATTTGAAACCTAGCAATAACTTGACATCACGGACCCAACAAAACTGGTTTCGTCGAAATCCGAGGTCATTTGCAAAATGTCCATTTTTAAGGGCCTGAATTCCATAGCGACTATTCAGAATTTTCAACTGGACATATCTTATCATTTATAAAGTGAAATCTCAGTTTGTTAACTTCGTTGGAAAGATATCGTCAATTAGATCCTAATGTTTTTGGTTTCACTAAAATCCGGATTGTTTTGCTCCCGGTATATTCAATTGAAGTTTGAAATCGAATTATCGAACTACCGCGCCATTTTCAATTCTATTTATAATTATATATAAATATTTATATTCTAACGACGGCGTATATAATATATACGTCGAATTATATTCAAAATAAATTTTCTCGTCGATTTTATTTAAAATAATCTATTTTAAATATTCAAAATTCGCTAAAATCGCCAAAATAAAAATTTTAAACTGGCCCAGATTTTGCGGGTTATTACAATCTCCCCCACTTAAAACTTTTCGTCCCCGAAAAGGAACAAAGTCGAAAGTGGTTTGATTAATAAGCTCTACATTCGATCTGGCTTCTATTCTCCAACTTTTCAGTTTCTGAGAATTTTCAAAATTTCAAAAATTTGGCTAACACCCTAAATTTTTGAAAAATTTCGCCATAACCTCCCCTGCACCGGGAGCATCGGGGAATTTCAAATAGCTTCCCCGGTCCTTCAGATCTCAAAAAGAAAAAGAAAAAGCCAAGCGGCTAGCCAATAGGCTCACAAAATCATCATCACCCAAACAAAACAGGAAATTATGTAGTAAACATGTACCTATTTGTTGGGCAAACAAATTTTATTCTTCGGCTCTAGCCTCCTTGCTATGACCTGTTCAATGTAAGTATATGTATATGCAAGCAAATGCAACCGATTTTCAATATAATTCAATATTCAATTCAATTAGGCTAAATGGTTAAAATTAGCAAACAAACAAACAAACAGCTCAAACATCAATCAATTAGTAGATTAGAGTTTTCAAATTCATAATTTTGATATATATACAAAATCATGTTTTGATGCCAATTCACAACAATGTATTCTAACTATACAAGTTTTGGTTCTCACACCAGTCTAATGGAAATATATAGAAATCACACCTTCGTTACTCGAACATGAATACTAATGATGACTAGTCAATCATCAGAATCATCTTCGGGCCACTAGAGTATGATTCTATATCTATCCAGTATATTAAAACTTCGAATATACGTTCATGACGCGCATACGCGAAATCTATATATACTCGATTGTCCATATTCAAAATAAATAAATATTCAAATACGTGTAAGACGATTTAAATTTCAAAACAAAATTGTTTTCATTTGAAAAATATACTCTTCACACTCGTTCTAGGACACTACTGATCCTATCTCTAACGAGTCATTCTAATTGGATATTACTAATCCAATATCTGATGAATTCTTTCGTATGGTTCTAATGTGCCTTGTTCTCGAGCTCTGTAAACCAAAGCTCTGATACCAAACTGAGACGACCCGAACTTCCCCGTGAAGGAAAGCACGGATAGAATTGAGGACAAGACAAAATAGAACGCAGACGGAAGAACATTTCATTGCTATTACAACAATTCCATCAGATACAAGAATATACAGAGTATAAATGAATAAATTACATTGGATAAATATCAGAGATTACAATAAATTACATAGCAGCGGAAAATAATACAAAATACAACTGAAAGTGATACACGGATACAGAGCTTTCCGAGCATCGTTCCAGCTGTTAATCAGGACCCTGTGAATATAAATCTGCAAAACCAAAACTACTAGCTGCACGTGTGGAAAATAGGGGCACCCAGAGTTTAGGTTAAAACAATAAACTCCAGGTCAGTCATGTGACTGGTGTGAGAACTAAAACAGTTATTAATATTGGTTTTAAAGTTAGGTAGAACAAGGGACCACGCCGTATAATGCGGAACGGGTTTCCTCCCAAGAATACCAGTGCATAAAACAACAGCGCAATGCTAAATAAAGGAAAATGAAGCTGTTATAAGACCCAGGTCCCATCACACAATGCAGCGCAAGCCGGAGGATAGGATTTTTACCTTATAACAGCCAAAGCATGCTTGATACGTTTAAAACACATTATTTGATACTATAATAAGTGTATAGTGCCAAAACAATTTCAATCATAAGTATCAATCATAGGCGGCATGGGTACCATCTATCATGTCGCCATACTAGTTCTACAATTAAAACCGCAATACACGTATTGGAAATTGGATTCCATCATGAGTCGAGGCAAGGGGCAAGCTCCTCTCCGCGTTCGAGACACTCTAGCAAATGCCTCGGGACCGCACACAGCAATCCCCTGGATCCTCCAAGGCTGGTCCTCTCTTACTTTTGAGGATTGGCAATTCCTGAACACACGTTTCCCGGTCCTTACAGACCTATATCCGAGGCGCCTCATATCCAACAACCACACAGGTGAAAAGTATATAAATGTCAGGGCTGGTAGGTCACTGACACCACCCTAGCTAGAAAGAAACGTCGTGCACTCCTTGGGTCCGTATCCCGTTTTTGACTCATACCGAGGTGTGAGGCTCGCGAATTCACGTTATACACAAAGCTATGCCACACAGGCCGTGCTTTGATCATCAACCACAAGACTTTGCTTTTCAACAGAAGCCTTGATCATTTGCCACTTACGCGTGCCACACAGGCAATTCACTCCATGCGACTGATGTCAATCGATATACAACCTCTGAGCTCGTATGTCTCAGAGAAGGGCGTTAAGCAAGAGAATAAATTCTCCGCCGCCAAACAGATGTATATTTAATAGAGATCAATCAACACAGAATAAAATCCAATGTCAGACACACAATCCATTTACAAGTTCGTTCTAGGTCTGAACGAAACCGGAGGCACTTTCCTCGCATATCCATCGATCTCCAAGTACGTCTGGACGATCACCGACTGTTTCCCTCATCCTGGGTGTACAGCCCAATCAAGATCATCAGTAATCACCCAAACGATGTGAAGACTTCCGGTCTTCTACCACCGTCTTCATCTTCGACATCTCGTCGAATCGGTTATTCAGAATGGGTATAAACCCGGCCTTTCTGAATAACCCACGTATATAATAAACGAATGTTACACAAACACAACAAACGCCCCATTCCAATTCAGAATATTCTTTTATTCACAAAATCACATTCTTAGGGAAAGGTTCCCATTAATTTTATCAAAGATAAATTCTTCTAAATTTATTCTTTAATCTTCCTTTGGATATCATTCCAAACTAGTCGGGATTAGCGAACCACACCGAAGTAATTATTTGTTTTATTTCCCAATCCCAACCTATATATCCCATGGAGCAAAACTGGTGATACTCCATATCTAACACCACGGTGTTATCGGTAAAATTAATTACCATTTCACGTTCAAATCTAATTAAAGATTTAACTATCGCTTTGGAGCAAAACTGGTGGTACTCCACTCTCGATCACTTTTCAGATTTGATAATTTAAATTATCAATTCACTTTTCAATCTAATTAAAGATTCATTAAAACTCCACTTAGTTTTAATCTTTTCAAAAATCAATATCCTGCCTTTAACTGGGTTAAAGAACCAATGTCATCAAAAACACGATTCACGACAAACCAAATCACATTTGATATTAAATACAAGGCTCTGAATAGAAAATATATCGGCTTATATTCAATATCAAATTCTGAAACCAACAAATATCGTATTGGAAATAACGATATAAAATATCTTTCAAATCCCCATAACAATATTTGTATAGTCACGAAATCCAACATCGAAATATCCCGAAGATAATTTCGATTCAACTCCAGTCCAATCCACGTATTGGAAATTATCGATTATTTTCAAAATCACTTTCAAATTCAATTTATTTATTTTAAAAATAAATTGATTTCAATTCTAGTTCAAAACTAGTTCTTTTCGATAAAAATCTATTTTTATCTTTTCAAATGTGGAATTTTCCAGCCCAAATCTTTCCAATTCACATATTATAATTTTACACAAATTATAGATATTTTTAATAATTTTATCAAGGCCCGTACAGTCGATTTCCAACAACGGCCATCGAACTGCACTTACAGCGACCTTTTTCGAATTTGATTTGGACATAATTCCAAATCCAGCCGTTAGATTTCAAATTTCTAATATTCATTGGAAAGCTCTTTTCGATACAAACCCAACGGTTCCGGTTTTAGGAGAATCCGTCGGTCGGATCTCCCGCAATGTCCGTTTGAAATAAATGGTCGAAATTCACGAACTACCGCGGCGCGGCGCGTTCTATTCAGGCCATTATATATATAATATATATATATATATTATATATTTCGTCGATTTCCTTTTAAAACGAATTTTATAAATCGTTTTAAATTCGTTTCAAAACCATTTCAACACTATTTCCATTCAAAGCCAAAATTGAATTCTTCTTTATAAATTCGTTTTAAAATTCATTTCTATTCAATTCAAATTTTAATTCAATTTGAATTCATTTCAATTCACTTTCAATTCAATTTGAATTCGTTTTCAATTCATTTCGAAATCGTTTTCAATTCAATTCATTTCGAAATCGTTTTCAATTCAATTCATTTCGAAATCGTTTTCAATTCAATTCATTTCGAAATCGTTTTCAATTCAATTCATTTCGAAATCGTTTTCAAATCGATATAAATATCGTTCACGTCGAAATAACGCATCTCTAATCAACACGGCTTTATATTTTTCAAAACTCCTTTATTCTATCCAACAAATGAATATTTATCCCATTCAACACATGAATCTATATTTCTTTCCACACGACTAATCTCAACACATGAGTACTGTCAACACATCACTATTTTTGTTATGTAAAATATTTTATAAAACTTAGGTATCTATCGTTTGATTTTCAATTAGATTTCTACTGGGAAGTAGTTCTAATTTTAAATATGATAAAGATGTAAATTTCATTGTATAAAATATTTCACTCAACACATGAACATCGTCAACACATGACTATTTTTATATTCAACACATGAATTTCCTTTTATAATATTCCTTATTTTCCCGATTGGAATGAGGCCCAATCAATCACCATATAATGTTAATTATATGGATTTTCAGACATCACACGTATATAATAGCATTGGAAAAAAAATCAACCATCAACCAAAGTGCACTACACTGTACAAGCATCAGATATAGATATCTAACGCTTATAACAGCCTGTCAATCGATCGATCGACATATTTAATCAATCAGGATGAGTGAACTTCAAATTTCATCCCAACACCCGTGTGGGGTTTCAAACAATCAAACACAGATTTTATTTGTGCAGTTGGGCGACGTGTAAAATTTATCGTCCCAATCAATGTCCTTCAAATAGGTGTACATAAACAAACCGTCCGGTTTGTAAATGAATATTTTATTTTATTCACTTCCACGTTAAAAATTATATTTTTAACGATAAAATATTCTATTTCAACACATGAATTTCTATTCATTTCATTTACACAATAAAAATGATATTTTTATTTTCCTAACATATTTTAGAAAATTTCGGCGGCATAACGGCACGATACTAGAAACGGGACAAGGCCTAGCCTTATCCCCGGTCTAGTGAAGGCGCACGCCATTCACACATCAATCAAATCCATTTCAATTCACCAAACAATTCAATTCAGCCCAAATCATCTAACTAATTTATGCAACCAAACAAACAAGTCCATGGTTTGTGGACGATTGTGTCGGGTGCTACTAAGCACCGTCTGCATCCTAGTATATATATAACTGGAAAAAGAGAATTTGAGTGAGAAGTTCTCACCGAAAGCTATCCAACTACACGACACTTCTTTTGTAGAAAATCTTCATCGTTATCCTATCTTCGCCATCTTCGTTGCCCGTAGTCACTATATATATAAAAATCACACATTTTTATATTTCGATGTTTTTAAAATAAAAATCACATTTTTATTCCTTTCAATTTAAAAGTCATATTTTTATAATCACTTCATATATTTAAAAATCGAATTTTCACTTCGCTATTCAATATATAAAAATAAGCATATTTTCACAGCGCTACTATATAGATAAAAATTATATTTTTATCCCCTTATTCTTCATATAAAAATTTCACCCTTTCAAAAATAAAGTTTTCGCCTTTATTAAAATAAAGATTTCGCCTTTATAAAAATAAAGATTTCGCCTTTATAAAAATAAAGATTTCATCATTATAAAAATCATCACTTTACTTCAACGTATATAAAATAAAAATCAGATTTTTATTTCGCTACATATACAAAGATGATATTTTTATATTCTCTATCCTATAAAGATTATAATTTTAATACTTTAAAAATATAAAAATCATATTTTTAATATTTCTATATAGTAAAGATTATATTTTTAATACTTTAAAAATATAAAAATCATGTCTTACTCCTTCTACCAAATAAAAATTCCGTCTTTTTCTCTTTTTAAAAATATGATCTTTATTTCTTTTTGTTGCAAGTTCAAATCTTTTTCTTTTAAAAGATTAAACCTTTTCTATTTCAAAGTTTAAACCCCTTTTTTTCTTTTTAAACCTTAAAATAAAATCAGTTTTTATATTCTTTAAAAATCAGTTTTAAATTCTTTTTCAAATCAGTTTTAAATTCTCTTTCAAATCAGTTTTAAATTCTCTTTCAAATCAGTTTTAAATTCTTTTATTTATATAAAATAAAAATAAAATAAATAAATAAATAAAAACTTACAAAAGGGGGCGCGGTGACTCAGGGAGGTGCGGCAGTGGTCCAGGCGGCGGAAGGGGAGGGCTGGAGCGTCGGATGTGGGTCAGGGGCAGTGGCGGTGGTCGGGGGTCCAGGGGATGGCGGCTAGGGCTTCCGGCGATGGGGGTTTGGGCGCTCGCGTTCTTCGATGCAGGGGGGGTCTGCGTCGCATCGAGGTGACGGAGGAGGAGCAGAAGGGGAGGGTGGAGAGGAAACAGCGGCGGTGGCGGCGCCAGCCTCTGGCGGCGGTAGAGGCAACGGGGGGGGGGGGGGGGGCGATCGCGATTTTTTTTTATTTTTTTATTTTTGATTTCTGATTTTAATTCGGGGGGGGGCCAGAGTTAAAAAGGGGGAGAAGGATTTTTTTATTATTATTATTATTTTATTATTTATTATTTTTAAAAGTTGACTTTTACATACGTCATCAAAACGAGGCCCACCACCTGTCGTCCATAGCGTTTAACCCCCATTCCGAACACAATGGGATATGTATCGTCAGCTGAGATTCGGCTGTTACAATCAGTTTCCGTTAAATTTACATTTAAATCACTATATTGAATTTTAAACGTACATTTCAAATTACCGGGGTCACATACTAACTAGAAAAATTCCAGAAAAATATTTTCTAGCTTCGTATTGACGATACGGTCCTAACAAAACTAGTTTCGTCGAATTCTGAGACCGTTGGAAAAATGGCCAATTTCCAGTCGATTAAAATCAACTAAAATGGTCAAAACACGTTTTCCTTTGCCACGCTCACATATTGATCCGAAAAATTATGAAATTTGAAACCTAGCAATAACTTGACATCACAGACCCAACAAAACTGGTTTCGTCGAAATCCGAGGTCATTTGCAAAATGTCCATTTTTAAGGGCCTGAATTCCATAGCGACTATTCAGAATTTTCAACTGGACATATCTTATCATTTATAAAGTGAAATCTCAGTTTGTTAACTTCGTTGGAAAGATATCGTCAATTAGATCCTAATGTTTTTGGTTTCACTAAAATCCGGATTGTTTTGCTCCCGGTATATTCAATTGAAGTTTGAAATCGAATTATCGAACTACCGCGCCATTTTCAATTCTATTTGTAATTATATATAAATATTTATATTCTAACGACGGCGTATATAATATATACGTCGAATTATATTCAAAATAAATTTTCTCGTCGATTTTATTTAAAATAATCTATTTTAAATATTCAAAATTCGCTAAAATCGCCAAAATAAAAATTTTAAACTGGCCCAGATTTTGCGGGTTATTACAATAATGTATCTTAAGACTAGTTGTTGGTTTTTATGGTTAAATTTACTAGCTTATTTTAATGTAAATTTAGCATAGGAGTTGTTAATTTACTTTCCAATTCATATAAAAGAAATCTGTCTACGATCTTATAAATAAAAAGCTAAATGATTTTATCTTTTGTTTGAAAAGTTAATTGCTTTTTTTTGTTGGTTAATGAATCAAAATGATAAGTTTTTATGTATGTATTTAGATTTATATTTGTTATTTATGTTAATTCTAATATACAATCTTATGCAATTTGCAAAAATTATGTTGAGATAACAAGTGTCCTTTTACAAAAAGAGAAATGCATCTGTCTTTATCTGAAAAAGATAAAAATACTTACATGTTCAGTCATTTTAGAGTCAGTCCCTCTATCCGTAAGACGTTTTCTGCTACGGCTTCTGCAATGATCCCAAATTTTACTTGTATCATAGTGCACAGTATACAAAAAAGGTTCAAGTATGTCTGTATGATTTAGATCATTATTGCAAGTTGTTCTTCATTTTCTAAAAAAGGTTAAAGTACTTATTTTTATCTGAAAAACATAAAAAAAATACATGACAGACACTTAAAGCTAGTACTCCATAGGCTCTTACTCCTGATTCACATACACTTCAACATATTGCGCATGATCCTAATTCTATGTCTACTTCTCTTGCATTTTAGTCCACTGAATAAGCTAATGTGGTTTCTTCTCATGCATTTCAGCTTGTTGTACTCAAGCTCCAGCTTCAGACTTTACCCTCTCCGTTTCTTTTCAGTGGCAACCTTGTGATGTTGCTTTCACATAAGCTGAACAGTAGATTCTCAATTCACAACCAGAATTAAAAGAATCAAGCTCGCAAATGCATGGAAAGTGTCATGCTAGGAAATGCATTGGCTTGATGTATTGCGAAGGCACTGTGCTACAAAGGATAGATGACATGAAAATATGTTACTACTGCATATTATCTACAACAGATACAAAGCGATATGTTCGATTAGTTTGATAATAAAGTAGTATTATATATCAAACTATACTTAATGATCAAGTAATTGCATAAAAATATTGTTTATTAATTTATTTTGTGATGTAGTGCAAAAATGATAAAATCGTTTATCTTTTACTTAATCATTTATGTAACCAGCCCCTTCAATGTATATTTGAAGTAAATTCTCTGTTGTGTTGTATTTACTTATCATTTTTATCTATGTTGATTTTATGCCTTTAGGTACATCTTTCTCTATTTTCATTTTTATTATTTAAAACATTTCAACAAAACAAGTTTATAATATTGTACATAATTTACGTAGCAAAACCAACAGCAAAATTAGAACAAAATTAACTAATGAATCAGAAACAACAACATAATCAAAACACATAAAAAGACAACATAAGAATAAAAAAGATAAATCAATTTATCTCTTTAAATAAAACTAACAACATCGTATTCAAAATAACAGTTAAACACAAACAATTGCATGAAACAAATGCATTATCTATACTATGCCATACTGAATAAAGTGCCAATATAAAAAAAACAGAATTAACCCATATACATAGGACTTGAATCAACCCATATATATAAAACTGAAAATGCAGCAAAATACACTATAAAAGTGTCTATATATACAGATTAGTATGAGTCTACACTTACAGTTAAAAGATACAATTTGTGATGACAGCTTCTGGTGCTATTTTGTATAAAAGATAAGTTCTTTTATCTATTCATATAGAATGAAAATGCATATGAATTTATCAAATGTTGGAGAAGATTGCCAAATCAATCGTTCAAAGAATGCCAACAATAATATTGCCATTTTTTCACATGTGAATCACCAACACACCAGTAAATAATGTTAGTGATGATCATCCACTAACACTAGATGCAAAAGCCAAAGCAGTAGCCTGAGCCCAAATCTTCAGACATGCTTTTACTTCTCTTGGATGACTTCCTGTGTGCACAAATAAAAAACTGCTAATAGATGCACAACCTCAAATCAAGCATCATGCTACACACTGAGTGCATAAGCAAAAATCAAAGGAATATCATCTTGAAAAAAATTAATACAAAAGAGGATAAAAATGCTCCATTCTAAATTTAAAGGCCAGGCTTCACTTGAAGAAACAAGGAGACTTCTAACCTATTTTGAGACAGACAATAGATATTTAATTAATCATGTTATAGTGCCAATATCGAAACTAATTCATTACTAACATTGCAATGAAATAATGGCTAATTAATCCAATGTAGGTAAAGCTAAATGGTTTTATCTTTTTCAGTAGTTAAACACAGTGACTAATCTGTACATTACTGACGTTTAGTAGGTTTTCTACTGGTTTCATCCTATGTAGTTAAATACAGCTATTTAGTCCTATGTAGGTAAAGCTAAATGGTTTTATCTTTTTCAACAATATAATAGATTTATAATCTTATTGAAAATAATAATATGTATAAATCGTATGAGAAAAACATAAACTGTTTAAAAAGATAAATATATTTATCCTTTTCTACTTTATTACATAAAATAATATTGAAAATGATAAGATAAATATATTTATCTTTTTCTACTTTATTACATAAAATAATGTTGAAAATGATGTACACATTAAAAAATAAATATAAATATTTTTAAAAAAAACTTGTAAGTATATACAAAATATAATTTCATAATTTTCATTAAAAAATTATCTTTTTTAAATTTGAAGTTCAGTTTTGAAAAGATAGATACAACTATCTTTTCTAAATCTGAAATAAAATAAAATAAAACAAGCTTTGACTAAATTTAGGTACATAATTTAACAAATAGTAACATAAAACACAGACAATATGATTAACTTGTGAAATTCAGTAGATATATCAAACATAAAACAGTGTTTTTTTTATTGAAAAGATAGATGAAATTATCTTTTTTTAATCTAAAATAAAATCAGATATTTTACTAAACATTTAAAAATCATTAAATATGAAATTCAGTTTTGAAAAGATATATGTTAAATCAAAGGATAAAAACCTTTATCTTTTTAAGTTGTCAAACAAATTAACATGTACCACTGAATATATACATATGAACAATTTCATCATCACTATAAATTGATTCATATTACGTGTTATTAACCCACTATATATATATATATGTACGTATGTGTATATATATATATGATTAACAAAACAATAAATATGTTTACATGTATCAGTAATTTTCAAATATTGCTAAATTTCAATACGTAATTAAATGATTCAAATCAAAAGATAAACACCTTTATCTTTTTAAGTTGTCAAACAAAATAAATTCTACCACTGAATATATACATATGAACAATTTTATATAGCAAATAAAATCAACCAGTTAATGACTACTTACTTCAGTTAACAAAAACAATCGATATACAGAAAACAAAAAAATCGAGGAACAACAAACAACAAAGATAAACAAGTACTTACTTGTTCCACAAGTACTGAACAGAGATCACATCTTTTAAATAGTAAATAGAAATTACGTATTATTTTATTCAGCTAGATAAAGGTGAGGCGGTTAACATCAGCAATCAACATATAAAAAATAGTGAAAATAAACAATTACTTACTTGTTCAGCCGAGAAAAGTGATGCGTTTTGATTTCTTCAACAAATCAGCTGAGTTGATTTTGTTTCGAAAGTAGATTAGCAGCAGATTTGATTTCGAAAGTATAAAGATGAAGAAGTAAGTGGATTTGAAATCGATTTGGGTTTTTTTTAAGCTTCGATAATGCTTACGGAAATGAAGAATAGAAGGAACAAATAACCGAATTAATTATTGTGCTGGAAAATAATTAGTGTAACAGCGTGTCCTAGAAACTAATTAGTGGATGAAAGGAGGCCCTTATGGTAAAATGCCCCTAATAAAAATGTAATATGATTCTCAAATAATAAATAGAAATGGTCATAGTCACAAAATATAAGAATCTATGTAGCCCTATCTAGTTGCATTCCCTATCTCCTTCTATAGATCCTATAGGTTATAGTCTGCATAAGAATTGAAGGTAGGAACAAACTAAAGCAAACATAGAAACCATTATCCATATCCTAACTATCACATTCTAAAGTTTTAAATACATTGATACATGTACGACATTCTTCACTTAGCTAGGGATTAATGGAAGTCATGTTCCTACTAGACGTCCCCTACCCCTGGTTTGAATTGGCTAGAACTCTTCGAGCTATCAATAGTTCCTTGACAATATACTCTCAGGATTACTCCACTCTGTTCTAATGCTTGACTCCGCCTCGGTGGATCCATTATCACACAAATTCATTCCCCACGAACTACTTCCATCCTTACAGCATTTCTCTCAGTGACCTGTGTTCATATTCTCATAACTCTCCTTCGAATACTCCTGTCTGAGTTCCCAATTGAAGAGATACAACTTCATGTTGATACAACTCCACTCTATGGAAGCAATTGATAGACCATGACCTCTAACATGATCAAGAAGCCCCTGCTCCTTCCACCGTGGACTTCATGTCCCTGCACTCACATATGATGGACTTCAGGAGGTCCATCCCTTATGGACTATATATGGTCCATACACTTCGCCAAATATTGGCGAAGTGTCTACATGCCTCAATTCATCATGCCCAATTAAGATTCTGTGTCAGGTTTCATGCTTCCAAGCCTACATCAGGTTATCCGTTTAGCCCATAGCCACTTTATCAAGTTGTAGGCACTCTTCCTATCCAAACTCAATCAAACTTGCACCGTAGTTTGCCTAGGACCCTACCATGCTCCAACCAAACTTTCATCATCATACATGTTATTGGAACAAAACATATATGGTTAATCTTTATGGACCTCCAAAAGGTCCATCCCCTATGGGCTGTACATAGTCCACATACTTAGGATACTTTTAGCTCAAACCTTTTTTGCTTCATCTCCATCACCTCTTGGGCCTTTCCTTTAAGTTTCACCTGAATCTGATGAATTTTGATCAATATAAAAGTTCATGCCCTATGGACCTCTGGGAGGTCCATTCCCCATGGATTGTATAAAGCTCATGGACTTTGGTTCAAAAAACTTGAAATTCCTCCTGTTGTCTTTTGAATCCTACCCACTATGTTTCATTTGATTTTGGCAATATGAACTCCCAATATACCTCAATCTTCATTTTAAGTTCTAATTTTAACAATTTTAACATAAAAAATCAAGCATAACATCCACACAACGATTTCAAATATTTAAACAGTAAGCATATGAATTAACAATCATATACAAACTTCAAAATGCATGGAAAATAGGTTTTAGTCATATATTTACATAGATATAATAAGAATCTATATAAAAATCGGTCTAAACTTATTCTTATTTTCATTTATGTGTTTAATTAGTTCATTCTTAGGGTTTTAAATCTGAAGAAAAGTTAAATATTCATATTTTAGGTGATTAAACATGTGTATATGATAAAATAGCCTAATCTAAACTTATAATATAATATAATCTAGTGAGAGATCCAGTTCACTCATTGTAACCTGAAATCAAATGAAAATAGATGTAGATATGATCCAAACAACGAAGAGAATGCATGGTCTGGAGTAGGAAGGATGAGATCTAGTCTCTTTGGATGTAGATCTGGTCTCTAGATGCAATTTAGAATTGATTCGATAAAGAAAGTGTACAGATCTAGGGTTTAGAAGAATAGGTTAAACAGAAGAATAAAAAACATGCCCAACCTAATGTAAGAATGATAAAGAAAACTCTAAGTCTCTCTTCCACAAAATCTATTTATAACTATTGGTCCTATGTTTAATGAGCTAATCTAATTTCCGCCCATTAGTTGTTCTAAAACTTTCAGAAGTGAAATCTTAAAACAAAAATTTATCTAAAACTTCTTACCTATTTTATCACTGTGACCTTTCTATGGAATGGTTAACCACCATCCCAACACAGTAGGACCAACTAGAGAACAAGTTCAGCCCCAATCAAAAGTTAAGGATAAAACAGTAAAAATCAAAAGGGAAAATGGACACATAAATACTTGGTAAAAATCATTGACATGCATCATAGATCCACGAACAACATGTTAAAACATTAGAATGATACGACCGCTTACAAATTAAATATAATTATTTTATGATTCTTTGATACGTAAATTACGAGTCGTTACACCAATGTTACTATTGATACATTTTGTGGTCAAAACTGTCACACATGAAAACTTTGGTTAGCAACTCACTCAAGCGTTGAGAACATCGTCAGCAATCACAAAGCGATTTGGTTGAAGTCGCATCACAAACATAAAATAGCCTAGAACTTCTTTCAAATGACCTCTATTGGGTCTGAAAACATCAATAACGGTGATTTGCACTGTAACTCTTGTAGTCCTCTGAATTAGCTTTAAGTAGAGCTTTCGTTTGTTCAAAACGGGCTTACGGTTTGGAAGTTACGCCTGTTTCCGTGAACAGGCGCAGAACTGGAATAACTTAGAAACAAGGAATTTAGCACTAGCAAAACCCTGGATCGGATCGGATTGATACTTTGGTTCGGGTCAATGAAGAAGATCCAACTTGATGGCATGGTATTGACACACCACCACTTAGCTTTGGCATGTAACCCTTGGTTCGGTTCAGAAAGGGAGATCCGACCCGACCCTGCTTCACACTCAATTGCTTCGACAAGCTTGCACCGTACCAGTTCGGATTGGCACCTAACCGAACCGTCTCGACCTGCTACTACACCACTACCGATTCTTCATGAATAACCACCTCCTATTTTGCATGGATCGAGCACCACGTGGCACAACACGATTTTGAGGTCATGTTCCACTACTTTCCGAGATCCCCTCTGCTTGTGACACGTGGCATCCGTCCCGAAGCATCTCCACAGCTATAAATACACCATTTAAAGGATTTTCAAGGGACTTTTGGTTGGAACTTCTCTCCTACATCTCTATGATTTCTTCCATTACTGAGTGCAACGACTTTGCACCTTCTCACACCTAAATTCTTCTCCTTTCTACATAATTAACATGTGGATTGCATGTATAAACTCTTGTAATTTCATTGAACACACGGATTGTGTGTCTACATGTAACTGATTCTCGTAATCTGTCAGTATAACAATAAGATTATAAAGTGGACGTATGATACATCTACAGCCGAACCACTATAAAAACCTCGTGTGTTCCCTCTAATTTTATTATTCTCTGCATTCTGTGATCCATATTGGGTGTTAGTGCCAAATTTTGGTCAAACATTTTGGCGCACCAGGAAGGGGGCACACGACACTACTTCAATTTCTAGCTTGAAAGAAATTGGATTGCTTGGCTATTGGGTCATTGGCCAAAAAAAAAAAAAAAAAAGAAGGAACCTTCTCTTGCGCCAAGCAAGGTGGCACTGAAGACGCAAGGAACGAGGCAAGCCAAGAGGCTTCTTCTCATGGAAATCCATCAGCTTACTTGACAAGAGAAGAGACGGATGGAGTTCTAGCTGAATTGAGAACCGAGATGGCAAGGCAAGATGATCTCCTCATGAAAAAATAGGAGATGATGGACGAGTCTCTGCTCGGATGAACAGAAGGTAGAGCAATGGCGTACAACTTGCTGGAAATTGCACAAACATAGCCCGAGCTTCTGAGGTCAACCGAATCAGATCGGTCCCCATCCGACCCATGCACGTCTCAACTAGCCCAAACCCGAGCTCAACTTTGGCTGGCGCACCTAACCGGGTTGGGTCGAACCCAATCCGAACATCGGGCACATATATAACAGGGGGCAACTGCCTCCCTTCTGGGAATGCACTACTCACAACTCAGGCTGTTTTGGATGAAAACATTGACATTACTGGAAATCAAGTCATAGGTCAAACACGACCAACATCAGCTCCGGTTTACATGGACTCTCGAGCATGAGAACACGCACAATATCAGCATGAAGCTCCTCGATTCAGAGCAGGAGAACCGGGTCGGTTCGGCACCTACGACCAACGATCCGGGGGCATCTTCAACCCATATCATGCAACTCACCATGAACCCTCTCATTCTCTCGCATTCAACGCTGGGGGAACTAGCTCTAATCTTAGTAGCTTGCAACATCTCTTCAAAGGCGACCGACTCACCAATCTCATTGAACGCCTCTCGAGTGGCCACACTTATCAAAATTACGTGGATGACGTCAGTTACAATCCAATCACACAAGAAATCAGGAATTCTCGCAATCCCCTGAATTTCAAACTTTCAGTTATGGAGCCTTACAACGGCAGGACAGATCTTACCATGCATCTGATGCGCTACTAACGGCATATAGAAGTTCAATTGGCATCGGAAAACATCATAGCTAAATGCTTCCCTCTCTTTCTGACCGATATAGCTGCTATGTGGATTCGGCGGTTGGAGTCTAAATCGATCAGCAGCTAGAACATGTTGGTCGCCCGCTTCATCGAACAATTTTAGGTCCACATCGCTCGACCCAAGAACGCAGTGTCGCTTACTACAATCAAGCAGAGATTTAGAGAAACTCTGCGCTCATTTCTGAAAAGATTCAACGATGCAACAACATCAGTTGATCGACCTAAACCATCGATGGTACTGATGGCAGAAGTATCCGGCATTCTGGATAACTAATAGTTCAAGAAATCTTTGCATCGAGATCCACCATGAAGCCTCAAAAAATTCTACCTTAAAGCAGACAGATTTCTACGGGAAGAGGATGTGACTTCCGAGAAGAGTGTTCGCGAAATCAACATGCTTAAAGATGGAGGACTGTCTGATTCTGAAAAAGGCAAGGGAAAAGCCGATGTCAAGAATGATCGCAACACTCAACCCCGGAGAGGGCCCAGATATGAAAAGTACACTGAACTCAATTCAGCCCTGACTGACATCTACATGGACATGGGGGGGAGTGAGATCTTCTATCCAAGGCCTCCGAAGAGGGAGCTAACGCTAGCACATCGTAACTCAGGAAGACATAACATGTTTCATGATATAGATGGTCATAACACTAATGATTGCAGGCATTCACGAGATTTGATTGAAGATCGGGTCAAACGAGGAGAGCTGCCCGAGTATGTCACACAACCAACAGTGCCTGCATCTGCCCCGGTGCTGCCACCACTAATTCCCCAGAGAGGGAACAATCATGGATCGAGCAATCGCGGGATTATTATTAACTGATCCCACTCAGCGGTTCTCTTCAGTTTGCCGGACTCCGGTCCATAGTTCGTGTTTTTGGGCTTTTAAGCGACTTCTCGCCCCTCTTTGTTTACTTTGCATGTAATAAAAGCGGCCACATCGGCCTACACGCATGGAACCAGATCATGGTCTCAAGTTGTGTCCGGCTAACGACCGTTGCACTTTCATGAGTTAGTATTAAGCATTGAGCTCTGGCTCCCAACTGGATCCATCCAGTATAATCAGACATAAGCTCTGGCTCCAAACTGGACCCGTTCAGTATAAACAAGTCTTCATTGCTTTTCCTCGGTCATCTTACTCCAGTAAGGACGTCTTGGAACCATCATTGGTTTTCCATGGTCGTCTTACTCCGGTAAGGCCGTCTTGGAGCCTTATTAGCTCTTCCTTTGTCGTCTTACTCCAGTAAGGTCGTCTTGGAACCCCTCTAACACCTCCTCGGACGGTTTACTCGGGTATGTCATCTAGTAATTATTCTAGCGTGGTATATCTTTTCTTATTACAGGTATGGATTTTTGATTTCCTTGGTTTTCTGGCCTTAATACGATCCTGCGCGATCGTTGGTTTTCAAGCCTTAATACGACCCGACATGATCGTCGCATTATGGATTTCTATGGATTAAGAATTTCTCGTATTATCCAGAACACTTCTTCCTTCTGCCAGTAAGATATGTTCTAGGGGGAAAACATTGTTGACACATTTTGTGATCAAAACTATCACACATGAAATCTCTGGTCAGCAATTCACTCAAGTTTTGAGAGCATCATCAGCAATCACAAAGCGATTTGGTTGAAGCCACATCACAAACATAAAATGGCCTAGAACTCCTTCGAAATGACCTATTTTGGGCCCGAAAACATCAATTATGGTGCTTTGCACTATACCTCTTATAGCCCTCTGAATTAGTTTCAATTAGAGCTTTCGTTTGGTCAAAACGGACTTATGGTTTGGATGTTACGCCCGTTTCCGTGAATGCACGTAGAATTGAATAACATAGAAACAAGGAATTTAGCACTGGCAAAACCCTGGATTGGATCGGATTGACACTTTGGTTCGGGTCGATGAAGAAGATCCAACTCGATGGCATGGTATTGCAACACTACCACTTGGCTTCGGCATGCAACCTCGGGTTCGGTTCGGTTCGGTTTGGAAAGGGAGATCTGTCCCTACCCTACTTCACACTCAATTGCTTCGACAAGCTCGCACCGTACCGATCCGGATCGGCACTGAACCGTCTCGACCTACTACGACACCACTGCTTTGACCGATTCTTCATGAATAACCACCTCCTATTTGCACGGATCGAGCACCACATGGCATGACACGATTTTGAGTTCATGTTCCACTACTTTCCGTGATCCCCTTTGCTCGTGACATGTGGAATCCGACCCAAAGCATCTCCACAACTACAAATACACCGTTTGAAGGGTTTTGAAGGGACTTTTGGCTGGAACATCTCTCCTACATCTCTACGTTTTCTGCCATTACCGAGTGCAAGGACTTTGCACCTTCTCACACTTAAATTGTTCTCTTTTCTACATAATTAACTCATGGATTGCATGTATAAACTCTTATAATTTCATCAAAAAACACGGATTGTGTGTCTACATGTAACCGATTCTCGTAATCTGTTAGTATAACAATAAAATTATAAAGTGGAAGTAGGCTACATCTACAACCGAACCACTATAAAAACCTCGTGCGTTCCCTCTGATTTTATTATTCTCTGCATTCTGTGATCTGTGATCTGTATTGGGTGTTAGTGCCAAATTTTGGTCTAACATTTTTGGTGCACCAACAAGAGGGCACACAATACTACTTCAATTTCTAGCTTGAAAGGAATCAGATTGCTTGGCTATTAAGTTAATGGCCAAATAAAAGAAAGATGGTACCTTCTCTAGTGCCGAGGAAGGTGGCATTAAAGGCGCAAGGAACGAGGCAAGCCAAGAGGCTTCCTCTCATGGAAATCCATCATCATACTTGATAAGAGAAGAGATGGATGGATTCCTCGCTGAATTGAGAACCTAGATGGCAAGGCAAGATGATCTCCTTAGTAAACAATAGGAGATGACGAATGAGTTCTTCGCTCGGATGAACGGAAGGTCGAACAATGACGTACAACTCACTGGAAATGACACAGGACTAGCCCGAGCTGCTGAGGTCAACCGGATTAGATCGGTCCCCATTCGACCCATGCACATCGTAACAAACCCAAACCCGAGCTCAACTTTAGCAGGCGCACCTAAACGGGTCAGGTCGGACCCGATCCGAACTGCGGGCACGGATGTAACAAGGGGCAACCGCCTCCCTTTTGGAAATGCGCTACTCGCAACTTAGACTATTTTGGACGAAAACATTGACATTACTAGAAATTAAGGCATAGGTCGAACATGACCAATATCAGCTCTGGTTCACATGGACTCTCAAGCACAAGAACACACACAACATCAACATGAAGCTCCCCGGTTCGGAGCAGGAGAACCGGGTCGGTTTGGCACCTATGACCATCGACCTGAGGGCATCTCCAACCCGTACCATGCAACTCGCCATGAACCCTCTCATTCTCTCGCATTCAATGCTGGGGGCACCAACTTTGATCTTAGTAGCTTGCAATAGCTCTTCGAAAGCAATCGACTCACCAATCTCATTGAACGCCTCTCGAGAGGCCGCATTTATCAGAATGACGTGGATGACGTCAATCACAATCCATTCACACAAGAAATCAGGAATTCTCGCAATCCCCCGTATTTCAAACTTCCAGTTCTGGAGCCTTACAACGGCAGGACAGATCCTACCATGCATCTGATGCGCTACGAACGACGTATGGAAGTTCAGTCGGCATCAGAAAATGTCATGGCTAAATGCTTCCCTCTCTTTCTGACCATTATACCTGCTATGTGGATTCGGAAGTTGGAGTCTGAATTGATCAGCAACTGGAACATGTTGGTCTCCTGTTTCATCGAACAATTCGGGTTCACATCACTAGACCCAAGAACGTAATGTCGATCACTACAATCAAGCAGAGACCTAGAGAAACTCTGCGCTCATTTCTGGAAAGATTCAACGTTGCAGCAGCATCGGTTGATTGACCTGAACCACCGATGGTACTGATGGCAGAAGTATTCAACATCCTGGATAACTCAGAGTTCAAGAAATCTTTGCACCAAGATCCACCACGAAACCTCAACGAATTCTACCTTGAAGCAAACAAATTTCTATGTGAAGAGGATGCGACTTCTGAGAAGGGCGGTCTCGAAATCAACATGCTTAAAGGCGGAGGACCGTATGATTCTGAAAAAGGCAAGGGAAAAGCCGCTTCCAAGAATGACCGCAACACTTAACCTCAGAGGAGGTCAATATATGAAAAGTGCATTGAACTCAATTTAACCCTAACTGACATCTACATGGATACAGGGGGTGAGATCTCCTATCCATGGCCTCCCAAGAGGGAGCCAATGATAGCACAACGTAACTCTGGATGACATTGCATATTTCATGATATAGACAACCATAACACTAATTACTATAGGCATTTACGAGATTTAATTGAAGATAGGGTCAGACGAGGAGATCTGCCCGAGTATGTCACACAACCAACAGTGCCTGCATCTTCCCCGGCGCTGCCACCAATAATTCCCCAGGTAGGGAACAATCCTAGATTGAGAAATCGCGGGATTATCATTAACTGATCCCACTCGGCGATTTTCTTCAGTTTGCCAAACTCCGGTCCATAGTTCATGTTTTTAGGTCTTTAAGCGACTTGTCGCCCCTTTTTGTTTTCTTTGCATGTAATAAAAGTGGTCACATCGGCCCCCACACATGGAACCGGCTTATGGTCCCCAGTCATATCTGGCTAAAGACCGTTGCATTTTCATGAATTAGTAATAAGCATTAAGTTCCGGCTCCCAACTGGATCCATCCAGTAAAAATAGACATGAGCTCTGGCTCCGAACTGGAGCCGTCTAATATAAATAAATCTTCATTTCTTTTCCTCGGTCGTCTTACTCCGGTAAGGCCATCTTAGAACCTTCATTGGTTTTCCATGGTCGTCTTACTCTGGTAAGGCCGTCTTGGAGCCTCATTACCTCTTCCTTAGTCGTCTTACTCCAGTAAGCCATCTTGGAACCCCTTTAACACCTCCTCAGACGATTTACATCGATAAGGCCATTTAGGAATTATTCTAGCATCGTATATCTTTTCTTCTTGCATGTATGGATTTCTGATTTCCTCGGTTTTCTGGCCTTAATACGATCCTGGGCGATCGTCGGTTTTCCGTCCTTAATACGATCCGGCGTGATCGTCACATTCTGGATTTCTATGGATTAAGAATTTGTCGTATTATCCAGAACTCATCTTCCTACTTCCAGTAAGATATGTTCTGGGAGGGAAAACAATATTGAAACATTTTATGGTCAAAACTGTCACACATGAAATCTCTGGTTAGCAACTCACTCAAGCATTGAGAACATCATCAGTAATCACAAAGCGATTTGGTTGAAGTCACATCACAAACATAAAATGGTCCGTAAATCCTTTCAAATGACCTCTTTTGGTCCCTAAAACATCAATTAAGGTGCTTTGCACCGTAACTCTTGTAGCCCTTTAAATTAGCTTCAAGTAGAGCTTTCGTTTGGTCAAAACGGACATAGGATTTGGAAGTTACGCCCGTTTCCGTGAACGTACACAGAACTAGAATAATACAGAAACAAGGAATTTAGCACTGGCAAAACCCTGGATCAGATCAGATTGATACTTCGGTTTGGATTAATGAAGAAGACACAACTCAATGGCATGGTGTTGCAACACCACCAATTGGCTTTGACATGCAACCTCCGGTTCGGTTCGGAAAGGGAGATCCGACCCCACCCTACTTCACACTCAATTGCTTCTACAAGCTCACGCCGTACCGGTTCGGATCTACAATGAACAGAAACGTCTCACCTTCTCCTGCACAGCTGCTTTGACCGATTCTACATGAATAACCACCTTTTATTTGCACTGTAACGACCGAGATTATTAATCATTTAATTTTGAATATTTAATTTATTTTAAATATTAAATTTGAAATATAAATTGATTTTTATAAGGAATTATTTATTAAAAAACAAAGCTGAACGTATATTTTATAATATAATTTAATATTGGTTTCGATTTTGGACAAGATTTTTGAGATGTAGTTATAATTTAATTTATAGAATTTTTCTAAAATTTTTATTTTGAAAATATAGCAACTTTTTATTTGAAGTATATTACACCATATATCAGTGTTTTTGGAACTTCACAAAATGAGTTAACTAGTCCATTTTATTATATTTCTGGAATCATGGCGCATTGCTTGTCACGATTATACTTTAATCTTTGTCCGTAGAGACTCAGAACAAACGAAGTTTTATGCAATGGTGTACCATTAAACTTTATTTTATAAGAATTTAAATGAACTATATTTAGAAGGGCACAGCAGACAAATTATTTAATCATTAGGAATTCACATTTTAAATGGAAAAAAACCATTGCATGTATTTTAAATTTAACTGTAGTGATTAATGGACGTTACCATGGCCCAAATCTGGTCAAACATTCTATGACCATATGAATAATAAACTATTACAAGTACCATTAGCTCTGATGATCGGTCATACATATAATCTATGGGTCCTATACCTTGTTTTAATTATCAACCATAGATTATACCATTAGTTTCTTATTTTTTTTCTTTAATATCGCTTGATACTCCAAATTCCAATTATTAATTTAGGTTTGATCCTATTCAAACCAAGCTTCAAGTGGTCGATAGATATAACAAAATTGATAATCGGTGCTCTGATACTTGGAGAGCACGGTTTTGAGCAAAATGTACTCGTACCAGTAGTGAAGAAAAAATTTGGCTGAATTTTTAATGTGTTACTACCTTACCCATCAGAACAACATGACTGCCAAGATCTTTTTTTTTTCCAACCCGTGTCTCTAAGTCTTGAATCCATGGTTACCAAGCCATCTGAAACCGTGCTTAGCAAGCTGTTCAAAACCTGCTGGCCAAGCTGTCTACTATTATAAATAAAAGAAACCATCCCCACTTCGTTCTTTTTATTTCCCAATAAACCAAAGCCAACTTCTGAAATAATAACTTAAAAAAACCGTGATCTCTCGAAAATGAAAAAAAAATCAAAACTCAATGATAAATTCCATAATCGGATTTATTGAAACCATTGGAACGAGAGCTCCCTCCCCATGTAAATTTCACAAAGCTCGATCACTCTCCCTGACATTTAAAAACTGAATAGATGAGCCAGCCTTGCTTCGGTCGGACAAAGAGGAGAGGTGGCAGTTTTAGGAATTTGTAGGGTTTTCAGATTGGTTGAGATTCTTGCCAGATGGTTGGTTTTGGGGGTTGGGACGGTTGGTGATGTGGTGACTCGCGGAGGAGGCTCTGGTGGAGAATTCGATCGGAGGTCCGGCAGTCTGTAGGCTAAGCGGCGGTGGATTTATGAAAGGGGAAAGGCGTTGTATTCATTTTCTGGAAGAATGCATCGGTAAAAGGGAGATACGGTATGAGTTTAGAAAAGAGGGTGGAGTTGAAGTCCATATCTTTGCCTGTATGTGGTGTTTAATTGATGAATCGAAGCTTGTAATGGAATTCATGGTGAAGTTTGGTTTGATCTGTCGATATTTGGTGAGATTTCGTGATAACAGGGTTCAGATGTGTTAATGGAAAAGTAGAAGTTGCGTTGGTGGAGGGTGTATTGACAGCGGGTTCAATGACGCCTGGAACAAGAGAAGGGTGAGTAACTGGAATAAGAAAGGACGACATGATGAAAACGCACTGTGTAAAGAGGAGGTGATGTAGATGTTCGTAATGAGGAGGAAGCGTGTTTATTTTTTTAAAGCGTTTAGAGATTGTGCCTGGGAATAATAATTCACGTGAAAAGCTTATGAATGGTCGCGACGAAGTTGACCTGGACTGATAAATGGGTTGTTCGCATGTTACAGGGATGATAGGAGGAGAAGATGCGTTCAATGTGTATCACAGGGTGGTTTTGATTCTAAAAGTAGTGAAGGATTTAAAGATTGAATATTGTTTTCTCAGAATGGAAATCAATGGTGGGGAGGGAAGCTATATTTATGGAAAACATGATGATGTGAGTGCATGCCAAATCGAGATTTATGGGGTAATAAAGCATCATTAAAGTTAATTAATAATTTATTTAGGCGATTTATTAATTTAATTAAATCATCTAACATATATTGTTTTTAATCTGTACATACTTTATTAGAATCGAACCTGAACGGATCCGTTGGAATCGTAACAACACAATCTACGTTGTGGAACTGACGTGGTGGAGAACTGAGCAACTGAAATTTCATAGGAAAAATCAAATTCTTGATTGATTTTAAAACTGACAAAAGCAGTATCTTCAACTGCAGAACAAGGTGAGTAAATTCACTAACTCTAGCTTGTTTATATTTTCATATAAACGAGTTTTAAATTTATTTATATAATTTTATACTATGTGATGGTTGTTTGGATGAATAATTGAAAAATTGGTCGAAATGGTTGATATAGTCATATCTGTAACGACCCGAAAAATCCGAACTAATTTAAAATTTTTATTTTAAATTATTTGGTGGAAAAATGTGGCAGAAATAAAAAAATTCCATTTTTAAATAATATTAAAGCCAGTGAAAATAGTCAATTTTCAAACGATCTCTGTTTTCGACGAAACCACTTTCATCGGAACCGGAATGTCATATTATTGCTAGGTTTCAATTTTTAGAATTTTTCGATTTAATATGTGAGCGTGGCGAAGGAAAATGTGTTTGGTCGATTATAGTCAAATTTAATCGACTGAAAAATAGCCATTTTTCAAACAGTGTCAGAATTCGACGAAATTAATTTTGTTAGGACCGTATCGTCATAACATAGACAAATATATTTTTTCTGGATTTTTCTGAGTCCGTTTGTGGCCTCGATGAATTTATTTGTGCGACAGAATTAATTTAATAAAGAAATTAAATATTAAAATAAATAATACAGGCCACAGACAGCCGTTTGGGCTGACGGGACTTGTCCCATTGGGTCCGGAATATAGGCTATTGGTTAGGGTCACTTTCTGCTGGACTGAATTTGAACCGGTTTGGAAGATATGGGTTTTTTGTAAAAATACATTTTAATATTATAAAAATAGGAGATTAAAACCCTAAAATCAATACACTATTCATCCTCTTCGTGTAGCCGCCGCCCCCTCAAACCAATGGCCGAAATTGCTTCCCCTTCCTCCATCAATTTCTTCTTCATCCCTTCGAATTAAAATCCCTCACACATACCAAATCAAAGCCCCTTCCGTCCTCTACAATTCCATACCACCTGATCGTCTCCTAGTGCCGCAACCACCAAGCACCGACGACCCAAACCTGCGCCGTTCGTCCGCCGTGGGCCTCCCTAGCCGCCGCCGAGTTCGGCCAAACCACCCCCCTCGTGTGCCACCTATAGCCCGTCGAAGTCCCGCCGTCCGATCTGTCTCTAGTGCATCCATCCGCGAGCAAATCGGAACCCTAGGATTTGAGGAATAGGGAAAAGTGCGGCCTGTAGTGTCTGAGAGGAAGAAAGGTTTATTTCTCTAATTAATTTATTATTTAATTAATTTAAATTATTTTAAACTTCGATTAGTCATATCTAACTCGTTTCAATTCGAAATTCAATGATTTCAGCGACGTTGTAATCGTGTGACTGAGATCTACGCATCTAAACTGACGGAAGTTGATTCTGAACAGTTCGAATTTTGGCCAAAAATCGTCAACGACTGTTAGATTCTGAATTTAAATAATTAAATAATTTATTTTAAATTCTATTCGATCAGTTGAATCATTGTATATTATTCTGATCTGTTATGTGGTGATTGTTGTATTGTTGAATCTTATTCGTTGTGATGTCATGTTATAATTTGACTGTTTGGACCTGTAAAATTCTGAAGTAATCATAATAAAGTTCTCGCCTTTGTTTTTGTTTTTGTTTTTATTCCTTTCTCTTGAAAATGATCTTTTGATTTGAAAATAAAATTTAATAAAGTTGGGATCTTAGTGTAAAGGTTTGATCTTTTGATTTGAAATAAAATATAATCAAGTTTTAATCCTTTGTTTTGAAAACAAAATTATGTTTTAATCTTTTGTTTTGAAAACAAAATAAAGTTATAATCTTTTTTTTTTGAAAACAAATTAAAGTTGAATCTTTTTTTTTTGATTTACGAATAAAACAAAGTTTTAGTCTTTTGTTTTTGATTAACAGAATTTGGTTTTTCAAAAAACAAATATAAAGGAAAGTTTGATCTTTTGTTTTTTGAAAACAAAATAAAATAAAGTTAAATCTTTTATTTTCATTTTGTTTTAAATAATAAATAAAGATTTGATCTTTTATTTTGACATATAAAATAAAAGAAGTTGAATTTATACAATGAATAAGGATTTGATCTTTATCCTATAAAATGAATAAAGTTCATATATTTTGTTTTATTTCACAAAATAAAGGTGAGGTCTATTATTTTTGATTCATAGAAATTTTACAACCAATCATATGTTACCATTGTAGTAATGCACAAAATTCATCGTATGTTAAATTAGTTGAAATGACACCAAAATTGCATTGTCATGTTTATAGAGTTGAAATGACACCAAAATTTCATCGTCATGTCTATATGGTTGAAATGAACAAAATTTCATCGTTATGTTAATGTAGTTGAAATGAATCAAATCTTGACATTAGATATTATATTTATTTTAGGAATATTGACGCTAGAAAAGACATTTGCATTGGAAATAAAGTCCACCTTTTAAATTGCATTTTACAATGCAAATATTACATAGAAAGATGAATTTACTTTTTAATTGAGTTCTCTTGGTAAGAGAAGAATAAAAAGACATTTTTATTTTCAAGGTTATAGAAAAGAATAAAAAGGACATTTTCATTTTCAATGTAATTGGAAAGAATAAAAAGAGATTTACATTTTATTTGTAAATAAAAGAATAAGGGACTTTTACCTTTTTATTTGTTATACATCGTTAAAATATCATTTTTGGTCGCATTAGAATTGGCGAACAAAAATGTAAATTTTTTTTTGAACATTGAATTATACATTTTAAAATATCATTTTTGGTCGCATTAGAATTGGCGAACAAAAATGTCATTTTGTTGAACATTGAAATATACATCGTTAAAATATCATTTTTGGTCGCATTAGAATTGGCGAAAAAAAATGTCATTTTTTTTTAACATTAAATTATACATCGCTAAAATATCATTTTTGGTCGCATTGGAATTGGCGAACAAAAATATCATATTTTTTTAACATTCATTTTAAAATATCGTTTTTGGTCGCATTAGAATTGGCGAACAAAAATGTCATTTTGTTGAACATTAAATTATACATTTTAAAATATCATTTTTGGTCGCATTAGAATTGGCGAACAAAAATATCATTTTTTTTAACATTAAATTATACATTTTAAAATATCATTTTTGGTCGCATTAGAATTGGCGAACAAAAATGTCATTTTGTTGAACATTGAAATATACATCGTTAAAATATCATTTTTGGTCGCATTAGAATTGGCGAACAAAAATGTCATTTTGTTGAACATTAAATTATACATTTTAAAATATCATTTTTGGTCGCATTAGAATTGGCGAACAAAAATGTCATTTTTTTTTTGAACATTGAAATATACATCGTTAAAATATCATTTTTGGTCGCATTAGAATTGGCGAACAAAAATGTCATTTGGTTGAACATTGAAATATACATCGTTAAAATATCATTTTTGGTCGCATTAGAATTGACGAACAAAAATGTCATTTTGTTGAACATTGAAATTATACATTTTAAAATATCATTTTTGATCGCATTAGAGTTGGCGAACAAAAATGTCATGTCTATTTGATATAATATGATACATTGTTGAAACCACCATTTTTGTCGCACTAGGATTGGCGTACGAAAATATTTCTTTCATTGAATAATAGAAATGGATTTAATAAAGGAAATCGCTCAAATGGTTTATATATATTATATAAATATAAAATATAAAAATAAACGAAACGAGCACGGCAGTTTGCGTATCGACAATCATAACTTCAAACGAATATATAGAAAGATCCGACCGTTGGATTTTCCCAAAACTGGAACCGTTAGGACCGCTTTGGGAAGAGCTTTCCAACGATATAAATTTCATCAAAATCCGACGGTTAGATTTTAAGATGTGTGTAAATCAAATTTTGGAAAAAGCAGCGCCAGCGCCACCCATTGACCCGAAACGTCGTTTATATATTTCGAGCTATTTTTAATAAATAAAAATAGCGATAAATAGTTATAAATATATGTGAAATGTTTTAAACTATAATTATGCGACAATTATTTGAAAAGGCCGAGTTTAACTCATTTCAAATAATTGAACGGCGATTAAATCAAAGATGTAACAAGACGGTGTAGAAGACCGACGATCTTCACATCGAATAGGCGATGACTTCTGATACCTTGGACTGACTTGCTCCCAGGACTGGGTTGAAGCAGTAATTGTCCGGACGTGTGTGTTGATCGTGCGGATTAGCGAGAACCTCTTTGGTGTCTCCGGTTTCGTTCAGACGCAGAACGGACTTGTAAATGGATGCGTGTCTGACGTTGGAATTCGCTACATGTAATTAAATCGATTTCTATTAATATATGTCTGTTTTGTGGTGGAGAATTCATTCTCTACTTAACACCCGGATATGTAGTAGTAGTTATCGATAGCATGGCGTTGAATTGTCAATGTGGCACGCCAAGATGCAATGATCAAGGCTTTGTTGAAAAGCAGGCCTTGTGGCTGATGATCAAAGCATAGCCTGTTTGGACATAGCTTTGTGTATAACGTAACTTCGCGAGCCTCACACCCCGGTATGAGTCATAAACGGGATATGGACCGTAGGGAGTGCATACGTTTCTTTCTAGCTAGAGTGGTGTTTGGGCTTTAACACGGCCTGACATTTTACTATGTGGATTTGGATTGAGGTACCTCGTTTTTTTTATAGGCCGGAAGTGGTCACATCATAGGTCCAAAGGGGCCGGAAAACGTATGTTCAGGAATTGCCAATCCACTACTGTTAGGTGGGGACCGGCCCTACCGTTCCAAGGGTTCACTGCGGGGGATCCTGAGGCATTTGCTAGAGTGCCTCGAATCGGAAGAGGATGATTCCTAGCCTCGATTTCATGACAGAAAACCAATTCCCAATACGACGACATTTCGGTTTTGATTGTAAACTTATATACGGCGACATAATATATGGTACCTATGCCGTCTAGGATTGATATATTTATATTGAAGTATTTTAATACTGCCTAGACACTAATGATAATATTAAAATATTACTTTTCACGTATTGAGCATGTTTGATCATCATAAGGGAAAACTCTATCCTCCTGTGTGCGTTGCATTGTGTGATAGGACTTGAGTCTTATGATGGTTTCATTTTTCAAAAGTCATTTCGCTATTTTATATAAACTTTATAAAATATTGCACTGGCAATCCAATGGAGTAAACCCGTTCCGCGTTAGCGGCGTGGTCCTGAGATTCGCCATCTTGATAGTTAATTTAGTTAAGAATTCTCACACCAGTCCCATGATTGACTCGTAGTTTGTTTCACTTTTGCAAACTCGGGTGCCCTCTTTCCACACGGGCAGCCAATTGACAGGTTTTCTAGGTGATACTTTTTGGTGGGAGCTAGCTTTGGGAGAAAGAAGAAGAAGACCTTTTCTCCATATTTTATTTAGCTTTTGAGACATTTTTCTATTTCTTGCTTTTGATGTATGTAATGGTATTTGAAACTCATTTCTTTTCATTTGAGACTTGTTTCTTTTTTGTTAAGACTTCTATTATGCTAAGTGGATCCTGTAAAACTGCATACTCTGATGTTTTGCTGTGATGCTGATGACATTCTATTTTCCGCTGCAATGGTTTATGTGTTATGATAATTATCTGAGATCTGTTTTTGTTGTAAATATGTTGTATTCCAAAAATGATTATCCTTACTTTCGGTCTACGGAAGTTTGGGGCCATCATAGTTGGTATCAGAGCCAGGTTAACCTTAGCTACGGAATATAACATATTTAGAACAATTCGTCTAGATAGAATCCACATTATTCTAAGACGAGTAGCTCATTAGAGAAAGGAATAGTAATGTCCTAGAGTGAGCACAACAGAATAGCACATATTTACCAGTCATTACATCATCATCTTTTCATCTCGTCCTTATCTTATCTTTTCTTGAAAATTCTCATTTTTGTTGGTCTGACTCTTTCCTTGATGGTACAGACTGATTTGAATGGATACTAGATCCAGAACAGCCCGAGGCGGAGCCCGTGGTGGAGCTCGAGGCGGGGCTAGAGGAGGAGCCCGAGTAGGAGCTGGAGGGCAACCTAGAGACGAGACACCCATCACTCAAGACCAGCATAATTCAGAGGTCGTAGTTGAACCACCTCCACCTCCGCAGCCTTTTGATTTGGAGAGAATGTCAAATAAATTCAAGAACCTTGGAGGTGTACCTTTTACAGGGCGGGAGTCTGCGATTCAAGCAGAGGCATGACTTAAAGATTGCGAAAAGATCCTAGAAGGCTTGGAACTGGAAGATCAGCGAAAGAGTTACTTGGCAGTTTGGCAACTAAAGGAGGAAGCAGGGCATTGGTGGGATACAATTAAAATCTGCAATGACATGGCCAATATGTCCTGGGCCAGATTCAATGAGAAGTATATACCCCCACAAGCTAGAGAGCGTCTGCATGAGCAGTTTGTCAACCTACAGCAAGGGAATATGACCGTTTCTGAGTATGTGAGGAAGTTTGATGAGCTTTCACGATATGCCCCTAGTTTGATTCAAGATCCAGTAGAGAAGAATAAGAAATTTATCAAGGGGCTGTCCAAGAAATATTTGAATCGAGTCACTGCCCCTATTAAGCTTCCTTTCAATGAAGTAGTGGAAATGGCATGCCGCTATGAGGAGAATGATGAGTCTGGACCGTAGGATAGGGGGAAAGGTCAAAGCAACAACCAGAAGGAACAGGCTAACAAGAAACAGGAGGCGAGCAATTCTTCTACAGCTAAGCCCCAAGGGAAGAAGAGGGATAGGAGCAAGGTGACCTACTATATCTGCGGCAAGATTTGGCATTTCGATTACGAGTGTAGAGCACCAAAAAGGGTCAAGAGAGAGGATTCAGGCCCTAGTCAGAACCGTGGTCAGAGCTCCCAAAACCGTGGTCAAAATCCTCAGAATCGTGGCTAGAGTTCGCAGGACAAAAGGGAATGCTACAATTGCCATCAAAAGGGGCACATCAAGGCGCATTGTCCACTGCTAAGGAATGCTCATGTGGCACATGTTTATGAGGGAGCAGTTGCACCAGCTTCGACTGAGGGGCCTAATAAACCCGATGTCTTAGGAGGTACGCTTAATATTAAGAATATCCCTATTACTGTCATATTTGATACTGGTGCTACACGAAGCTTTATTTCTAATGATGCGATTAAAAAGTTGAAACTGAAACCAAGGAAACTCAAAAATTTGATTAGAGCTAATAGTCCGATAGGAGGTTCTCTTATTCTTGATCAGTATTGTCGAGTACCTATTTCTTATTGTCGTTGCAAATTTCCCTTTGACTTGATCGTTATGAGTTTCTCCGGCTATGATGTCATTCTTGGGATAGATTGGCTGACAAAATATGAGGCCGAAGTCAATTGTGCTAAAAGAATTGTCAAAGTTAAAACTAATCTCGGTAATGTATGTATCCCCTGCCATGGCTCAGCCACCGACAGGAAAACTTTCTGGTCTTCCCTAGAAGTTACCCCTACTTCTATTGAGGATATCCCTATTGTCCAAGATTATGCTGATGTTTTCAAAGAAGTCGAGGGCCTACCTCCACATAGAGAAATCAGCTTCCGTATTGATTTAGCTCCGAATGCAAGGCCTGTTGTACATCCCATTCGGAGAATGTCGCCAAAAGAAAGAGAGGAGCTGAAAAATCAAACCAAGCAGCTTTTGTGGAAGGGTATGATCAGGCCCAGCTTCTCAGAATGGGGAGCAGCAGTGGTGTTCGTCCCAAAATCAGATGGTACTCTCGGGCTATGTGTAGACTACCGTGATCTCAACAAGCAAACTCTTAAGAAAAAATATCCACTGCCTCGTATTGATGACTTGCTTGACCGATTGCATGGGGCACGAGTATTCTCTAGGATGGACCTAGCTACAGGCTTCCATCAACTTCGCATTGCAGAGGAGTGTGTGCCTTTAATTTCTTTCAGAGGCCCTGACATCTTTTATGAATGGCTAGTAATGCCTTTCGGTTTATGTAATGCTCCAACATATTTTTTTGATTTGATGAATAGAGTATTCAGAGATGTTTTAAATAAATTTGTACTCGTGTTCATCGATGACATCCTCATCTTTTCTAAATCCGCTGCTGAGCACGAACAACATCTGAGAGAAGTCTTAGAGATTTTGCGAAGAAATGTGCTGAAAGCAAAATTTTCTAAATGCATATTCTGGCAAGAAGAGGTGAAATTCCTCGGCCATGTTGTATCAAAGGAAGGCATCTCAGTAGATCCATGAAAGATCTCAGCTATCCAAGAATGGAAGCAGCCTAGAACTCCCACGGAGGTCAGAAGTTTCTTGGGACTGGCCGGCTATTATCGGAAATTTGTTAAAGATTTTTTGAAAGTAGCTTGTCCATTGACAAACCTGACCAAGAAGCATACGAAATTCAAGTGGACACCGGAATGCGAGGCAGCTTTCCAAGAGCTAAAGAAGAGGTTGACCAATGCTCCTGTGTTGACCATCATAGATGGCAATCAGGATTTGAAGGTCTGGACCGATGCCTCTAAGCAAGGTGGTCTTTTTATAAATTTACGTGTCTGAGATAACATTTTTCCTTTAAATGACAAATCTCATTTTTACATGTTATCCCTTATTTATTTAAGGTATTGGTGCGGTGCTGATGCAAAGAGGCAGGGTGGTCGCATATGCTAGCCGCCAACTGAAACCGCATGAGAAGAATTATGTCATGCATGACCTTGAACTAATGGCCATTGTGTTTGCTCTTAAAATATGGAGACATTATCTTTTGGGTGAAAAGTTTGAAATTTACACTGATCACAAATCCCTGAAGCACCTTTTTACCCAAAAAGATTTGAATATGAGGCAGCAGCGCTGGGTCGAATTTCTTGCATCATATGACCTGGATATCCTATATACTTCGGGAAAAGCAAACGTTGTAGCCGATGCACTCAGTAGAAAGAATGCAGAATGCAACAATCTCATTATTGTCAGTCTCATTATCACTCCTTCTTTGATTGATAAAGTCTCTGCTCTTCAGAAGGATGATAAATTTATTTAGAGGATTATTAAAAGAATTCAGGATGGCGAAACAACAAGTTTCCAGATTGATGACAAAGGGGTTCTGAGGTTATTGGGCCGAATCTGTGTCCCATACGACTCTAAGCTCAGAAGGGAGGTTATAGATGAATGTCATAAATCTAAGCTTAGTGTTCACCCTGGAGTGAGCAAGATGTATCACGACCTCAAGCGCACATTTTGGTGGAGGTCGATGAAGAGAGACATTTCCATTTATGTTGCTAGATGTCCCACTTGTCAACAAGTTAAAAGTGATCAGCAGAAACTGGCAGGTTTGTTGCAACCGCTAGGAGTTCCTGGTTGGAAGTGGGAGGAAATTTCTATGGACTTCATAGATGCCTTGCCTCGAAGCCGAAAGGGCAACGATAGCATTTGGGTGATTGTCGACCGCTTAACAAAATCTGCCCATTTCATTCCTGTTCGGTCCAATAGAACAGCTCGAAGTTTAGCACAGCTCTATCTTAAAGAGATAGTCAGACTGCATGGGGTTCCCAAAAGCATTGTCAGTGATCGGGATCCATTGTTTACCAGTAAATTCTGGGAAGCTTTTCAAGAGGAACTTGGGACCAAGTTAAATCTGAGCTCTACCTATCACCCTCAGACAGATGGCCAGACTGAGAGGGTGAATCGTGTTTTGGAAGACTTATTGCGTGCTTGCATTCTCGACTATGGCGGTTCATGGGAGGACCACTTGCACTTGGTGGAATTCTCCTATAATAATAGCTACCAAGCAAGCTTGGGGATGTCACCATTTGAATTACTTTATGGTACGCCATGCAGATCTCCAACATGTTAGGTGGAGTCAGGCAATCGACTAGTCTTGGGCCTCGACATGGTTCGAGAAGCATCGGATAAGGTTGACTTAATTAAGAAGCGCTTGTTGACTGCTCAGAGCCGACAAAAGAGCTATGCAGACCAGCGAAGAAGGAATCTTGAATTCTTTGTGGGTGATCGAGTATACTTGAAGGTTTCTCCTTTGAGAGGCGTGATTCGTTTTGGGAAGACGGGAAAGTTGGCACCGAGATTCATTGGTCCATTCCCTATTCTCGAAAGGATTGGTACTCTCGCTTATAGAGTGCAGCTGCCCGACTGGTTGCCAGGGGTGCATGATGTATTTCATGTGTCTCAACTCCGCAAGCATGTGCACGATCCAGATCTGATTGAGGATGAATTAAACCAACAGGTCCTAGATATTGCTCCAAATCTGACAGTGAGAAAGGACCCGATTAAGATCATTGGCAAAGAAACCAAAATCTTAAGAAACAAGAAGATTAACCTAGTCAATGTTCAATGGAGTGGGGATCCTAGAGAATGTACTTGGGAGACAGAGGACAACTGTAACAACCCGTATTTCGATAACACGTTAAAACAAGAAATCAAGGCAGAATTTAATTATAAAACCTGAATCAGGATAAACGGGTTGCGCCATTGCGTTCGTCTCGGAAAAATACGCGAAATAGAGTCCGAAATTTCGTAAATCGGAGTTCGTATGACTGAGATATGGCCTCGCAAAGTTTCACGAAAATTCAAATCCGAAAACAGATTTGAAATTCAGCCCAATTAAGACACCACTCCATTTTTAGGCCTGGTTAAGACACCACTCCATTTTTTAGACTTGACTTCTTCCCCAAGACATGCTTTGATGGCTTGGATTGAATCTAGGTTTAATCCTATGGCCTAAAACACTTGCCTAATCTATAAATAAGACCCTAACCTATCCTAAATCCTCATTATTCATTCATGCAACTAAACTATGGCAAAATTTTACCTCTCATGGCCTCCACTCTCTTCATAAAATTTCTAAATGGTTTCTATGAGAGATTTTCCATGCATACAAGTGTTTTCAAGCTTGTATGAGTGTCATTAGCTTGCATTCAAGTCAAGTTTCTATCTTTGCATCATAAAGCAAGGGTTTTGATCATTTTGGCTCAAGGGTTTTTATGTTAGAGCTTGCATTTTGGGTCTATTTGATTGCATAAGGGCTTTGTCATATCTTTTGTGCCTTCATAGCAATGTAAGCCCTTTCCCTACTCTTAGATATTAACTATGAAGTTAAATGTTCATCTTGCAAGTTTGGGTTTGATCATTGAGTATGATACATGCTATCATGTCATGCAAGTTTACGAAGTCATTATCTTGATCTTGTGAGCTAAAAGCTACAATCTTTATGTTGAAATGTTGCATTAGGCAACATGAGAACCCTCATAACCTTTATGTCAACTTGCATATGAAGTCATAACCCTTATATGATGATATATGCGAGTTACTAGTTATCATTCCATATCTTTTGTCACCATGATTCGCTTATGTGCCAAGTTTGGGTTTATGCATGTTTTGAGGCTTAAGAATGTAACATGCAAGTTAATGAACACATTTGTGCCTCATTTGCCACCATGATTAACTTGTGGCTTAATATCCATTTTTGTCATGCCTTTGCCAAGTCTCTTCTTTTAATCCATTACGTTGTCGCGAACGTATATGCGAGTTTAAAAGCGTTGGGTTATGTTATGGGTAATTTCTAATGACATGAAAATACAACTTGAAAACATGACTTGAAATATAACATGGAAGTTGACATGTAAGTATGCATAAAAACATAAGCTTGGGAATTTACCTATTAAGTCAGGTCTACCCTTTGGGAATTTACCTATTAAGTTAGGTCTACCCAAATGCTTGAAAACTTGTAACATGTTTTGGGAAACATGATGGACATGACACTTAGATAATATAAGTGTGGCCAACTCGAGGTTGGGTTGAGTTTGCAACGTAAAACTACCCGGAACCGACCGGCCTAACTAGTAGTTGCAAACAATAGGACCCAATGTGAGAAGTTGGTCATGTTGTGCTTGAACCCGAGGTTAGACCAAGTTGTGGTGTAAAGCTACCCGGAACCGACCGGCTTAACTAGTAACCACAACAAAGTCTAATGTGAGAGGTGAAGGTGCATTAAGTAATTAATGCCACATGATAGGGTTAAGTTAATTTGATTAATGACTCTTAACCAAATATGACATGGAAAAATGGGTTAAGTAATTTGATTAGGCTAATGATACTTAACAAAACATGACAAGGTTGGGTAGGTTAAGTAACTTGATTTGCCTAATGACACTTAACCATTTTTATATGACTAGTGGATGGGGTTAAGTTAACCAACACTTAATCAATCCAACGCGATAACTTGGTAAGGTTAAGTAAGTTTTCTTAATGACGCTTAACCGAAAAATACGGTTAACGAATGGGGTTAAGATTAGACTCAACTAGTCTAAACATGGAAATCGGATGGGGTTAAGTTAGCCTAGACTTAATTAATCCCACTTGGTAGTTTAATGGGGTTAAGTTAAACACTTAACTAATCTAAACGTGTTGAATTGATGTGGTTAAGTTACCTATACTTATCCAATCTAACTCGTTAATTTATTGTGGTTAAGTTAACCAATACTTAACCAATATAACGTGAAAACATGATAAGGCTAAGTCACGAATCGCTTGAATACACTTGACCGATTTGACTAAGTAAATTGATAGGGTCAAGTTAATATATACTTAACCAATCTAGAATGATAATTGGACGAGGTTAAGTCGTGAATTGCTTAATATACTTAACCAACTTGAGCATGGTTTGTAGGGTTAAGCCTTGAACTTGGATACTTAGCCAATTTTGACAGGATTTGTAGACGGGTTAAGTCATGAACTTAAGTGACACTCAATCCATTATGTAAACCCTAGTTCTGAGGATTAGGTGGATAACCGTAGTTAACAAGGATAACGGGAACAATGCTAAGGGGTAAACCTTAGTTGAAGAATAACTAAGTAATGATTCTTAGTCAAGGAAGTTTAGACCAGTTCATAGATAGATGAGTAACCTAATACGGTAGGTCATCGTTTAAGTATACGAGTAGGAGCAAGTATCTGATTTGGATAAAGGCTCCAGCGAACTGGGTAACGAAGCAGCGGCTTCGGGGAACGTGAGGGTATTCTTGGTATCCCTCTATGAGCTGCCAGGTGATTATACTAGGCTCATGAGAGGTTAAGGTCTGCGTTAGAAGAACCAAGAGTATGCCTTGGTTGCTATACGAGCGACCTAAAGACGGGGATGGATAGGGGATAGTCGACGATACACGGTCGTACCCTAGATAGCATTTCGTCAGGCTACCTACCATCTTTGGTCAAGCGTGTACGTACGGAAAGGCAGAGAACACCCAATAGACCATAATTGGTATCTAATTATGGTTGCGGTAAGGCTTGGATGTGGGTTGGCCAGTGTTGTGTTCTCATACAGGATTTATCCTGTCTTGTCTTTCACTAGTTGAGGGAGTGGTCTCGTGGGACCATAGCCACGTATAGGAAAAAACAGACCTTAGCATATGCATCAGCAGATAAATTGAAAGCTCCCGACCGAGTCCTGTATTTCCTGGTCTGCCCTGTGACAGGACTCGGATGGCACGATGTGATACATGTGCATACAGTCATGGAAAAACGATTCACGATATATGCGTGGGAAAAAGGGTGCGGTTGGCGGTTAGCGTAATCCCTAGTGGCCCTAGGTGGTTGAACCCAAACCGAGATACGAAAACGTGCAATAGGTAAGCATAATCCCTAGTAGCCCTAGGTAGCATAAGTCCTAGTTGTACAAACGATAATTCATGTTGGAAGACCCTGGCTAGGTTTAGGGTAACAGTCCAAACCGATCTTAAGGATCATGGAACTATGTTAAAGTAATATAGAATCTCATGGGAAAGCCCGTATGGTCTACGGCAAGGGACTGAACATTTACATGGAATAAAACATACAAGTTGAGTAACCTATATATGCGATATATTAGGTTGACATGGACCATTACACGACTTTTGAGTGAGGGTCATTCTTAGTTAACACATGACACGGTGGGGATACTAGTACGGTAGGTGCAGAGCTAAAATACAGGATAGATATCACGGGGCGTTATACGTGACAGATATCTTGGGGATATTATACTTGATAGAAACCTGACGATGTGATACCTTGTTTTATCTTGACATCGTAATTTACCATGACACCTTAGTTTATCTGAGTTCAGTAGTTCATCCTGTTATTTTGATTTAGCTTATCTATCTTGTTATCATGCTTATGTTCATCTCAGTTTCTCATGTCAGTTAACTTTACTAGTTTTTATGCTAATAGTAGATAGGGCTTACTCAGTCTTTTTGACTGACCCGTTTTGTTTCGCCTCTTTTCTTCTGTTTCCCCCCCAGGTTACAGGGAGGAAATACTGTTGTTTAGTTCGGACTTCTTCTGCTTGAAGGTCATCATGGATGGCTTGGACTTTTCTTGGCTAATGGCTACTTTACTGTTTTTACTTGGGGAATAATTTATGAAAATGTCTTTATGCTTCTTTACTATTACAAGACAGGTTTTGATGTACTCTGATGTAAAAGGCTTTAGACCTTATTTATTCATGTTATGAAAGTTTGATTTTACTTCCGCTATTTTATATGTTCTGTCTTGTGATATTTCTGTGCATGTTTACCAATAATGCCCCTCTAAAGCTAGTGCATTCCTTTTGCGAGTGACCCTAGCGGAGGCGGGGTGTTACAACAACATAAAAAAGGCTTACCCCAAGTGCAGAGTGGATATCTCCGAATAACTCTTGTGTTAAGGTACATTTTCCTCAATTTACATTTTCCATCTTGGTTCCTACTTTACTTTGTTTCTTTTTCGAGGACGAAAATTCTTAAGTGGGGGAGATTGTAATGACCCGGAAAATCCGAACCAATTTAAAAATTTTATTTTAAATTATTTGGTGGAAAATGTGGCAGAAATAAAAAAATTCCATTTTTAAATAATATTAAAGCCAGTGAAAATAGTCAATTTTCAAACGATCTCTGTTTTCGACGAAACCACTTTCATCAGAACCTTAATGTCATATTATTGCTAGGTTTCAATTTTTAGAATTTTTCGATTTAATATGTGAGCATGGCGAAGGAAAATGTGTTTGGTCGATTATAGTCAAATTTAATCGACTGAAAAATAGCCATTTTTCAAACAGTGTCAGAATTCGACGAAATTAATTTTGTTAGGACTGTATCGTCATAACATAGACAAATATATTTTTTCTGGATTTTTCTGAGTCCGTTTGTGGCCTCGGTGAATTTATTTGTGCGATAGAATTAATTTAATAAAGAAATTAAATATTAAAATAAATAATACAGGCCACAGACAGCCGTTTGGGCTGATGGGACCTATCCCATTGGGTCCGGAATATGGGCTATTGGCTAGGGTCACTTTCTGCTGGACTGAATTTGAACCGGTTTGGAAGATATGGTTTTTTTGCAAAAATACATTTTAATATTATAAAAATAGGAGATTAAAACCCTAAAATCAATACACTATTCATCCTCTTCGTGTAGCCGCCGCCCCCTCAAACCAATGGCCGAAATTTCTTCCCCTTCCTCCATCAATTTCTCCTTCATCCCTTCGAATTAAAATCCCTCACACATACCAAATCAAAGCCCCTTCCGTCCTCTACAATTCCATACCACCTGATCGTCTCCTAGTGCCGCAACCACCAAGCACCGACGACCCAAACTCGCGTCGTTCGTTCGCCGTAGGGCCCCTTGCCACCACCGGGTTCGGCCAAACCACCCCCCCTCCCGACGTGCGCCACCCGTAGCCCGTCGAAGTCCCGCCGTCCGATCAGTCTCTAGTGCATCCATCCGCGAGCAAATCGGAACCCTAGGATTTAAGGAATAGGGAAAAGTGCGGCTTGTAGTGTTTGAGAGGAAGAAAGGTTTATTTCTCTAAATAATTTATTATTTAATTAATTTAAATTATTTTAAACTTCGATCAGTCATATCTAACTCGTTTCAATTCGAAATTCAATGATTTCAGCGACGTTGTAATCGTGTGACTGAGATCTACGCATCTAAACTGACGGGAGTTGATTTTGAACAGTTCGAATTTTGGCCAAAAATCGTCAACGACTGTGAGATTCTGAATTTAAATAATTAAATAATTTATTTTAAGTTCTATTCGATCAGTTGAATCATTGTATATTATTCTAATCTGTTATGTGGTTATTGTTGTATTGTTGAATCTTATTCGTTGTGATGTCATGTTATAATTTGCTGTTTGGACCTGTAAAATTCTGAAGTAATCATAATAAAGTTCTCGCCTTTGTTTTTGTTTTTATTTTTATTCCTTTCTCTTGAAACTGATCTTTTGATTTGAAAATAAAATGTAATAAAGTTGGGATCGTAGTGTAAAGGTTTGATCTTTTGATTTGAAATAAAATATAATCAAGTTTTAATCCTTTGTTTTGAAAACAAAATTAAGTTTTAGTCTTTTGTTTTGAAAACAAAATAAAGTTATAATCTTTTGTTTTTGAAAACAAATTAAAGTTGAATCTTTTGTTTTTGATTTACGAATAAAACAAAGTTTTAGACTTTTGTTTTTGATTAACAGAATTTTGTTTTTCAAAAAACAAATATAAAGGAAAGTTTGATCTTTTGTTTTTTGAAAACAAAATAAAATAAAGTTAAATCTTTTATTTTCCTTTCATTTTGTTTTAAATAATAAATAAAGATTTGATCTTTTATTTTGACATATAAAATAAAAGAAGTTGAATTTATACAATGAATAAGGATTTGATCTTTATCCTGTAAAATGAATAAAGTTCATATATTTTGTTTTATTTCACAAAATAAAGGTGGGGTCTATTATTTTTGATTCATAGAAATTTTACAACCAATCATATGTTGCCATTGTTGTAATGCACAAAATTCATCGTATGTTAAATTAGTTGAAATGACACCAGAATTGCATCGTCATGTTTATAGAGTTGAAATGACACCAAAATTTCATCGTCATGTCTATATGGTTGAAATGAACAAAATTTCATCGTTATGTTAATGTAGTTGAAATGAATCAAATCTTGACATTATATATTATATTTATTTTAGGAATATTGACGCTAGAAAAGAGATTTACATTGGAAATAAAGTCCACCTTTTAAATTGCATTTTACAATGCCAATATTACATAGAAAGATGAATTTACTTTTTAATTGAGTTCTCTTAGTAAGAAAGAATAAAAAGACATTTTTATTTTCAATGTTATAGAAAAGAATAAAAAAGACATTTTCATTTTCAATGTAATTGGAAAGAATAAAAAGAGATTTACATTTTATTTGTAAATAAAAGAATAAGGGACTTTTACCTTTTTATTTGTTATACATCGTTAAAATATCATTTGTGGTCGCATTAGAATTGGCGAACAAAAATGTCATTTTTTTTTAACATTGAATTATACATTTTAAAATATCATTTTTGGTCGCATTAGAATTGACGAACAAAAATGTCATTTTGTTGAACATTGAAATATACATCGTTAAAATATCATTTTTGGTCGCATTAGAATTGGCGAACAAAAATGTCATTTTTTTTTAAACATTAAATTATACATCGTTAAAATATCATTTTTGGTCGCATTAGAATTGGCGAACAAAAATGTCTTTTTTTTTAACATTAAATTATACATTTTAAAATATCATTTTTGGTCGCATTAGAATTGGAGAACAAAAATGTCATTTTGTTGAACATTAAATTATACATTTTAAAATATCATTTTTGTTCGCATTAGAATTGGCGAACAAAAATGTTATTTTTTTGAACATTAAATTATACATTTTATAATATCATTTTTGGTCGCATTAGAATTGGCGAACAAAAATGTCATTTTGTTGAACATTGAAATATACATCGTTAAAATATCATTTTTGGTCGCATTAGAATTGGCGAACAAAAATGTCATTTTGTTGAACATTGAAATATACATCGTTAAAATATCATTTTTGGTCGCATTAGAATTGGCGAACAAAAATGTCATTTTGTTGAACATTAAATTATACATTTTAAAATATCATTTTTGGTCGCATTAGAATTGGCGAACAAAAATGTCATTTTTTTTAACATTGTAATATACATCGTTAAAATATCATTTTTGGTCGCATTAGAATTAGCGAACAAAAATGTCATTTTGTTGAACATTGAAATATACATCATTAAAATATCATTTTTGGTCGCATTAGAATTGGCGAACAAAAATGTCATTTTGTTGAACATTGAAATTATACATTTTAAAATATCATTTTTGATCGCATTAGAGTTGGCGAACAAAAATGTCATGTCTATTTGATATAAAATGATACATTGTTGAAACCACCATTTTTGTCAAACTAGGATTGGCGGACGAAAATATTTCTTTCATAGAATAATAGAAATGGATTTAATAAAGGAAATCGCTCAAATGGTTTATATATATTATATAAATATAAAATATAAAAATAAACGAAACGAGCACGGCAGTTCGCGTATCGACAATCGTAACTTCAAACGAATATATAGAAAGATCCGACCGTTGGATTTTCCCAAAAATGGAACCGTTAGGACCGCTTTGGGAAGAGCTTTCCAACGATATAAATTTCATCAAAATCCGACGGTTAGATTTTAAGATGTATGTAAATCAAATTTTGGAAAAAGCAGTGCCAGCGCCACCCATTGACCCGAAACGTCGTTTATATATTTCGAGCTATTTTTAATAAATAAAAATAGCGATAAATAGTTATAAATATATATGAAATGTTTTAAACTATAATTATGCGACAATTATTTGAAAAGGCCGAGTTTAACTCATTTCAAATAATTGAACGGCGATTAAATCAAAGATGTAACATGACGGTGTAGAAGACCGGCGATCTTCACATCGAATGGGCGATGACTTCTGATACCTTGGACTGACTTGCTCCCAGGACTGGGTTGAAGCAGTAATTGTCCGGACGTGTGTGTTGATCGTGCGGATTAGCGAGAACCTCTTTGGTGTCTCCGGTTTCGTTCAGACCCAGAACGGACTTGTAAATGGATGCGTGTCTGACGTTGGAATTCGATACATGTAATTAAATCGATTTCTATTAATATATGTCTGTTTGGTGGTGGAGAATTCATTCTCTACTTAACACCTGGATACGTAGTAGTAGTTATCGATAGCATGGCGTTGAATTGTCAATGTGGCACGCCAAGATGCAATGATCAAGGCTTTGTTGAAAAGCAGGCCTTGTGGCTGATGATCAAAGCATAGCCTGTTTGGGCATAGCTTTGTGTATAACGTAACTTCGCGAGCCTCACACCCCGGTATGAGTCAAAAACGGGATATGGACCGTAGGAAGTGCATACGTTTCTTTCTAGCTAGAGTGGTGTTTGCGCTTTAACACTACCCGGCATTTTACTATGTGGATTTGGATTGAGGTACCTCGTTTTTTTATAGGCCGGAAGTGGTCACATTATAGGTCCAAAGGGGCCGGGAAACGTATATTAAGGAATTGCCAATCCACTACCGTTAGGTGGGGACCGGCCCTACCGTTCTAAGGGTTCACTACGGGGGATCCTGAGGCATTTGCTAGAGTGTCTCGAATCGGAAGAGGATCCCTAGCCTCGATTTCATGACAGAAAACCTATTCCCAATACGACGACATTTCGGTTTTGATTGTAAACTTATATACGGCGACATAGTATATGGTACCTATGCCGTCTAGGATTGATATATTTATATTGAAGTATTTTAATACTGCCTAGACACTAATGATAATATTAAAATATTACTTTTCACATATTGAGCATGTTTGATCATCATAAGGGAAAACTCTATCCTCCTGTGTGCGTTGCATTGTGTGATAGGACTTGAGTCTTATGATGGTTTCATTTTTCAAAAGTCATTTCGCTATTTTATATAAACTTTATAAAATATTGCACTGGCAATCCAATGGAGTAAACCCATTCTGCGTTAGCGGCGTGGTCCTGAGATTCGCCATCTTGATAGTTAATTTAGTTAAGAATTCTCACACCAGTCCCATGACTGACTCGTAGTTTGTTTCACTTTTGCAAACTCGGGTGCCCTCTTTCCACACGGGCAGCCAATTGACAGGTTTTCTAGGTGATACTTTTTGGTGGGAGCTAGCTTTGGGAGAAAGAAGAAGAAGACCTTTTCTCCATATTTTATTTAGCTTTTGAGATATTTTTCTATCTCTTGCTTTTGATGTATGTAATGGGATTTGAAACTCATTTCTTTTCATTTGAGACTTGTTTCTTTTTTGTTAAGACTTCTATTATGCTAAGTGGATCCTGTAAAACTGCATATTCTGATGTTTTGCTGTGATGCTGATGACATTCTATTTTCCGCTGCAATGGTTTATGTGTTATGATAATTATCTGAGATCTGTTTTTGTTGTAAATATGTTGTATTCCAAAAATGATTATCCTTACTTTCGGTCTATGGAAGTTTGGGGCCATCACAATATCGCTGATCGATTATTAGTTCTGTTTACTATAATATTTCATATTTATGTGAAATAAATGTTGATTAACATCTGTGGATGCAGGGAAACAGGTTAGAGGAATCCAACTGGATTCCTCAACATTTATATTACTGTTTTTATTTGATTGTGATATATAATCCATAATTGGATATGTTGTGTTTGATTTACCTTGGCCCTAGGAACTTGATATTTTAGATACCGTAAAATATTTTAGAATGTGGAAAAGGAAACTGGGATTTAAAAATGGAGTTTATTTCCAAAATAGAAATAAAATTTCGAATAGAGTTGAAAATAGAAATTGGTCCAAGTGGATATATCAAGAAGTTGTTATAAATATAAATATAAATTAAGTGGATTATAAATCATTGGATAAATTGAAATATAAGTTTAAATTTGAATTTACATGGGAAAGTGAAATCGGTTTTGAAACCAATATTTGAAAATAGATTAGAACTTAGCAAATTTTAAAGGAAATGATAAAAGAGGTTTTAAATGATTGGAATAAAAATGAGATTTGTATGTAAAATTCTAAATAGAAGTTATTAGTAGAATTTGGGTTTAAGGTATTATTTATAAGTACGAAATCAAACTAATTTAATTATATATAAAAGAAATATATTCACGATTAAAGTGAATAACAGTTTAAAGGAAATATTTTGTAAATGAACTATCTCTAAAGGAATTTAGTTTTGAAATATGAATCCATATTGGAATTAAATGAAAAGGGAAATGGTTAATTGTTTTAGTTCAAAATTCGGAATGTAAAATAAAGTGTGATAACGTTTTGTAAACTATAATGGTTATAAAGAAATTTGGTAATGATCTGGAAAGGATAAGTTCAAAAGTGAAATTAGGAATTTGAATTAACCTGAAATGGTAGATAAATTCCAAAGTTCGGAATATAATCGAATATAGATTGTTCGAGAGAGAATTAGTTATTGGAATTCGATCATTTCGAATTTAGGAAAGTAGGTATTATTACTTTCCGTTTGAATCAAATTTAATTGTTTATTTACTTATTAATTTATTTATTAAGTACAAGTTATATTTTTATAAACCAAATATTTGGAAACAACGATTTTAATGTTGTCGTTATAATAAATGTTTTCATAAATATAAACAGCGATTATAATGCTACCGTTATAGTAAATGTTTGTAAATTTAAATAGCGATTATAAATTTATTGTTATAATAAATGTTTTATAAATCTTAATAGAGACTATAACGATGCCATTATAATAAATGTTTTATAAATTTTAATAGCGATTTTAACGCTACCATTATAATTAATGTTGTATAAATCAAATATTTGGAAAATAACGATTATAACGCTATGTTTATAATCAATGTTTTTTGTAAAAGAAGTGGATTCTTAGATTGAATCTGAGAATGTGTAAGTAATGTTTGTTGGAGTTTGAAGTTGTGATCTTTGACTATTTCAAAATTGAGAATGTTGTTCAATTAAGGTCTAAGAGGTAATTATGCCCCAACTTGATTGACTTCAAGATTGATGGAGGAATGGTTAAGGTTCGATAGTGAAGATTGGTTAGTAATATGGTTAGTTGATAAATGATTAATGGTTTGAGTTATAATAACGATGTTTTATAACATCGCATTAATTTAAAGGATTTTGAAATGTTCCCCAAACAAAATGAGAGGTATTTTCTATGCGTGGAAATTGAAATGAATTGGTCAACGAGGAATTAACAAATGGAATATGGAAATATTTTCCGATATTAATAAGGTATATTTTATGAATATAGAAAATAAGGATTTGTGAATATATAGAAATGTTTTAACCAGAATAAGAGATATTTTCTCGAATAAAGGAATTACAACATTGGAAAAGGACTTTTCCAAGAATCGAGAGAGAAAATCGAGCTTTGAAAGGATATGAAAGGTGGGAAATGAGAAGTGGAAATGATAATATAATAAGAATGGATTTAAAAGGGGCTAATATTGTTTGATTGTTGATCGGTAGAAATTCCATTTGGAAAATAGGATCGTTGATTGAATGGATGTTCCTTTGATTGTTAAATCACCGGCTATCAAAGTTTTTGTTTATTTTATACCTCAGTTGTCGATACGGAGAGATCGGGATCAGATTAAGTATCTGAAAACCACTGCGTATTGGCATAAGCGTTACGAATCAAATTATGCTGAAGATAATTGAAGACGGAGTAAAGTGTAAGGGTTGTTCTGTTAACCCTAAGTAGAAATTACCCAAGATGGATTAATAAAATAGTGCCTTCGGTTTGTCCAGTTCCAGGACAACGTATATGGACGAATGTTTGGCGATGTGACATTCGAAGTAAATGATGGCAAGATGTTCTTAAAGGATAAACATGACCTCAAGGCTCATCACCTCGGAAATGACAGAAATCGGGCAGGCAGCATGGCCATGTGGGTCATTCCCATTAGGGGTATTATCACCTGATCTAGAGAAATTTCATTTGCTTCTTATTCCATTCGCTGGTGTATGCTTTCGGTGACGATTGCTGATCACGACCGTTGGTGATAATATGATCGATACACTCAAGTTAAATGAGTGGTCACCCATGTATGGACCGGGTTGCAAGACGTTCTTGTTGAACCCAGTGAATTCCCCTCTAGAGATACACTATCGGAAGGTGGTTCCATACCTTGTCATGTTGGAAATCCAATGTCCAATAAGCACCATGAGGTTTTTAATTTTATATTATATATGGAGCGTGAGATGCAAGCATTCCACTAGATTCTATTTATTTGATGTAGACATTATTATAATATCACTAGATTTGATATCAAAAATATTTTTGGTTATCGTAAGATAAAAACCATTCGTGTTTATATATGGATCGGTCTTACGATTATCATTTCTTTTGAAAGGATTTTAAAAGTTTAACCAATGGTTGGAGTTTACTCACACTAGTCCCATGACTGACCTAGAGTTTGTTTTATTTGTTTTCCATAAACTCTTGGGTGCCCAAATTTATACAGGCAGTCAAGTAGTCGGGATTTTACAGATTCACTTGGAGGTGTTTGAAGCAGAAGGCTTCACCTGTTAGCTATAGACTATCATATTTTCCGCTGTGTACTATGTTGTATCTAGAAACAGATATTTATAACTGTTCCAGGAATAACTATTGTGCTCTGAGATTTGTGTTTCAAATTTATATTATTAATATATTTTATTCATTCCGCTGTGAGATTTGTGTTCTTCATTTTTCTTCTATTCTAACTTTTCTTTCTTTCTATTTCTCATCCTCTAACTTCTTTCTATTAATGATTCGTATTTCTATGCAATTTGGGCTGGACGTGTGGTGTGATTAGTCAACTCAAAGGGTATGGAAATTTGGGCCATTACATTTGGTATCAGAGCTGAAGGTTGAGTAGTAACTTTGGCTCTGTGGTGTAACTCAATAGAGGTGGGGTTAGTAATACCTTAGATTGAGTTTGAGTGTGTATATATGAGCGCGTTTTTGTAGATTGTATAAAAAGTGTTTTATATTGTGTTGACTGGTTTGTTGAGTGGTTTATGAATTCTGGTCGATACAAAATGTACAACAATATCGATAGGTGTTACTAAACTCTCGAACAAAGCAATTCGATACAGTATTATTTTAAAATGAGTAGATGAAATAATTATGCCCAAAAACTATTTTTGATATAAAAGGAATATTTTTCTAGAACTACTAATTTGGTTAGTTGTTATTATAATCAAATGAGATTATAATATCAAAATGGTTATATGAAACCAAGTAGAATTTGTATGAGAATGGAATATACAAATAAGCTAAATAAGAATTTCATTCAGATCAGAATTGTGGATTTAAATCCCGGATATTTAATATATATTTTATGAAGTATTTTAAAGGTAATATATCATTACTTTGAAGGATTTTTGAATAAAAATTGGGTTTAAATGGATTTTGAAAGTGATTAAGCACCAAAATCACTTCAGTGGCGAGAAAATAATTCTGATAATGGATCGCGACATTATCGGTATTCATTTTCAAGTTTCTGAGTGACGGATTGCTACTATAATAATTTGTAAATGAAAAGTTTGGTTGAGAAAAACAAATTGGTTTAAAAAAAAATCAAATGTTTTGAATTGAGTTGATTATAAATATGCGTATAAATATATATGATTTGAAATAGAACCCGGGAATTTGAATTCTGAAATTAAAATTTAACTTATATAAGTTGAATAGATCAAAATGGTTAAAATGTATTAAATGAATTGAAATGGCATAAGTAAATCGAATGTAATAAAGATTTAATTTAAGTTCAGTAAACCATAATTGGATTGAATTAGAAATAATTCCGAATGAAATTAAATAAAGAGAAATGTTGAGTTTCGAATTATTAATATGATTTCGGCTTATGAATAAGCAAGTTGAATATATATATTGAATGTTGTTAATCGAAATTGAATTATGATTAATTTGGACTCAAGTATAGTAAGTGGATTAACTTATATAAAAATCAGAATTGAACTGATAAAATGGAAACTGGATTGATTTGAAACCAGCTGGAAATGGATATATGTATACTAAGCAGATATTAAATGGAAGAAAACGCAGGAGATAGAATTTAAGCCTAACAAAAAGGTACATGTTTACAATATTACTTAGGTTTGATGGTTTTATGAGCTTATGGGGCAAGTTGCTTGGCTTTTTGATTTTATTCTGGATTGGAGAAGGCCTAGAAAGGCGAGTTGTGGTTGTATCGATTGAGCCGTCCAAAGGATATGCTGGCAAAAAATCTCAAAATTTTAAAGAGTTAGAAAAATTTCAAGAAAATTTTGATTATTTAAAATCGAGTTGTTAATTGTAATTTAAATAAGAAAACCATAATTGGTTAATTAAATTTCAAATGGAATAATGAAATTGACATATGGATTTAAAATTAATTGGAATGGGTGTGGATATGCAGAAGAGCATATGGATTGAAGACAAGAAAGTGATGATGGATTATCAAAAAAAAATGGTGGACAGCTCATTTGGAAAGAAATATGAATGGTCGAGTATTGGTATAAGAATTCGAAGGTTGGGTAAGAACTGGGTTATGAAGATATGGAATATATGATTTCTACTAAGTAGGTTATGAGAAGTTAGAGTTATAGCATTTTTATTGCTTAGCAATTTCGAGGATGAAATTATTTTAAGGGGAGAGGAATGCAACGACCCCGATTTTTAGTCGTTTAATTTTGAATATTTAATTTGTTTTAAATATTAAATTTGAAATATAAATTGCTTTTTATGAGGAATTATTTATTAAAAACGAAGCTGAACGTATGATCTAATATTGGTTTCGATTTTGGATAAGATTTTTGAGATGTAGTTATAATTTAATTTATAGAATTTTTCTAAATTGTTTTTAAGAAAATATAGCAACTTTTTATTTGAAGTATATTACACCATATATCAGTGTTTTTGGAACTTCACAAAATGAGTAACTAGTCCATTTTATTATATTTCTTGAATCATGGCGCATTGCTTGTCATGGTTATACTTTAATCTTTGTACATAGCGACTCAGAACGAACGAAGTTTTACTAATGGTGTACCGTTAAACTTTATTTTATAAGAATTTAAATGAACTGTCATTTAGAAAGGCACAACAGATATTTTATTTAATCGTTAGGAATTCACATTTTAAATGGCACAAAACCTTTGGAAGAATTTTAAATTTAACTATAGTGATTAATGGACGTTACCATGGCCCAAATCTGGTCAAAAATTCTATGATCATATGAATAAGAAACTATTACAAGTACCATTAGCTCTGATAATAATTCATACATATAATCTATGGGTCCCATACCTTGTTTTAAATATCAACCATAGATTATACCATTAGTCTCTTATTTTTTTCTTTAATATCGCTTGATACTCCAAATTCCAATTCTTAAGTTGGGTTTGATCCTATTCAAAACAAGATTCAAGTGCTCAATAGATATACCAAAATTGATAATCGGTGCTCTAATACTTGGAGAGCACGATTTTGAGCAAAATGTACTCGTACCGGTAGTAAAGAAAAATTTGGCTAAATTTTTAATGCGTTACTACCATACCCTTTAGAACAACATGACTGCCAAGATCTTTTTTCCAACCCGTGCTCTCCAAGTCTCGAATCCGTAGTTACCAAGCCATCTGAAACAGTGCTTAGAAAGCTGTTCAAACCGTGTTGGCCAAGCTGTCTACAATTATAAATAAAAGGAACCATCCCCACTTCGTTCTTTTTATTTCCCAATAAACCAAATCAAACTTCTAAAACAATAACTTAAAAAAACATGATCTCTCAAAAATGAAAAAAAAAATTCAAAACTCAATGATAAATTCCATAATAGGATTTATTGAAACCATTGGAACGAGAGCTCCCTCCCCATGTAAATTTCACAAAGCTCGATCACTCTCCCTGACATTAGAAAACTGAATAGATGAGCATGCCTTGCTTCGGTCGGACACGGAGGAGAGGTGGCGGTTACAGGAACTTGTAGGGTTTTCGGATTGGTTGAGATTCTTGCCAGATGGTTGGTTTTGGGGGTTGGGACAGTTGGTGATGTGGCGACTCGCGAAGGAGGTTCTGGTGGAGAGTTCGATCGGAGGTCCGGCGGTCTGTATGCTAGGCCGCGGTGTATTTATGAAGGGGAAAGGCGTTGTATTCATTTTCTGGAAGAAGGCATTGGTGAAAGGGAGATACGGTATGAGTTTTGAAAAGAGGGTGGAGTTGAAGTCCGTATCTTTGCCTGTATGAGGTGTTTAATTGATGAATCAAAGCTTGTAATGGAATTCATGGTGAAGTTTGGCTTGAGCTATGGTTATTTGGTGAGATTTCATGATAACAGGGTTCGGATGTGTTAATGGAAAAGTAGAAGTTGCACTGGTGGAGGGTGTATTGACAGCAGTTTCAATGACGCTTGGAACAAGAGAAGAGTGAGTAACTGGAATAAGAAAGGATGGCGTGATGAAAACATTGTGTGTAACGAGGTGGTGATGTTGATATTCGTGATGAGGAGGAAGCGTGTTTATTTTTTTAAAGCGTTTAGAGACTGTTGCCTGGGAATAATAATTCACGTGAAAGGCTTATGAATGGTCGCGACGAAGTTGACCTGGACTGATAAATGGGTTGTTCGCATGTTACAGGGATGAAAGGAGGAGAAGATGCGTTCAACATGTATCACAGGGTGGTTTTGATTCTAAAAGTAGTGAGGGATTTAAAGATTGAATGTCGTTTTCTCAAAATGGGAATTAACGGTGGAGAGGGAAGCTATATATATGGAAAACATGATGATGTGAGTGCATGCCAAATCAAGATTTATAGGGTAATTAAGCATTATTAAAGTTAATTAATAATTTATTTAGGTGGTTTATTAATTTAATTAATCATCTAACCTATATTGTTTATAATCTATACATACGTCATCAGAATCGAACTGTAACGATCCGGATTTTCGAACAGTTTATTTTAAATATTTAATATCGTTTAAATATTGAGATGATAATATAAATGAATTTTTATATTCAGTTATCGATTAAATAATCGAAATACGATTTATTTCGAATATAAATGATTATCGTAATACGAAAAATAATTCAATTCGAGATTTAAACTGAGTCAAAACAATTCAGATAGTAAATATAAATTCTATGTGAATATAATCGATAATAATATTAATTTATTATCAAGGAATATATTTGTTTCGCATTTAATTTATATCAATTTAATTTCATATCTTCCCAATACGATCAAATTAGACTTCAGAGATTATTCCATTGTGTCCAGAATAGTGGTTAAACCTTAGAAACGTCCGTTGTTGTGTTTCGATTGGAGTTCATGGTGGGGTACGAATATTGCGCGTTCAATGGTATATAACGGTAGCTGAAATAAAATTGAATAAACACCATACCTACTAAGACCTACCTCAGGTAAATCCTACCTGGTAAAACACCTACATTAAATTCCTTAAGCACTAAGTTTCATCATCTATAAAACGCGATATCATTCTGTAATTCCTTTGATTCCTTTCTTCTAAGTCAACTAGTTCTGGCAAAATGAAAATGGCTGCACTCATTTTGAATACCAATCAAATTGAAAACTACAGAGAATAACGGCCTCCTCGAACTGAAATATAAATTGTGTTTCAATTTCCCTTTTCTACTTTAATCCTCTTCAATTCAAAATCGCAAATATCCTTTCCTCAGACGATAAATTCGAACCTCTTCTAAACAAAACAAAAAAATCGAAACCGAGTTCGATTTCGAATCCAATTCTGAAGTAATGGTTCGCAAGCGACTACGTCAGTGCAACTAGGGTTGTGATTGGAAGGCTCTATTTCGATTCTCCGAGACTCATTGTAAGATGCAAAGTGGGATTGACCTTCGATTTCAATAGAAGTGAAGTTGGGCCCTTTCAATGGCTTCGCGATGTCTAGTGGGGGTACGCGAGTTCAGTATGGTGGTTTTGGAGTTGTTGTTTATGGTGATGGGTGTGGAGAGATTTCAAAGGTGAAACCGTTGGTGGTACTGGTTTCAGTTTTCATTAATTGGAGTGGATAAGGGGATTAACACTTGCGTAAGCTTTTGGGTTGATGAGCAGATATAGCAAAAACTTAGGGCATCGATATTCGTTTTGATAAGAGAGTGTGAGATCGATGGTGATGGGTTCCGAGTGAAGCTGGAATGGAAGGGAGTTCGTCAGAACTAGAAGACAACATATGCTAGGTGTGGAGTCTTCGTAGTAGCAGGTTACTATGTTCAGTTTGGGAAAAAGGGTAAAACATGGAGTTTAACTAATTAATCTAGTTTAGTTAATTACGTTTAAAATTGTATGTATATTGTACAAGCTTGTAAAAATCCTATTTTTTTCATACGAGAACGGAGTTAAACAAAACGAAGTCCGTTGGGAACATGTTAGAGAATACTTCGCAATGGAATTGGAATGAACTGGACTGGAGCCATTTGGTATTTTTGTTTAAATTACACACTTGTTTAATTTGATCAAAAGCCGACCTTATTTCGAGAAAAATTAAATCACGGTGAGTAATTCTCATTCGAAAATTTATTTAAAATTATTTTTATCATTAAAAATAATTGTTGGTTGTTTGGTTGCATAAAAATATTACTGTGGCTATTATCTATAAATATATTAGTTATATAGGATTGGTGTTTGTGGTTATTATATATATATATATATATATATATTGGTGGTTGGATTCCCGCAGTATCATTAGCGAATGCCCGCAGTATCATTATCGGATGACCCTATACTCCCCACGTTATGATAGTGGATGACCTTCTATACTGCGATATCCTTCCTCAAAGCAGGATGGGTATTATTTATGTGACTAACGTCTATGGATGTAGGAAAATAGGTTGGAGGGATCCAACTGGATTCCTCAAAAATATTATTATTATTTGTTTGTTCTCATATATATATTGTCATATATGATGTGTTAGAAAATTCGTGGTTGATAATTGGTATTTTTGAAATTTAAAGGGAAATTCTATTTATCTAAAATAGAATTTGAATTTAAATTGGACTATAAATATATTAACTTGTTTGAATACATAAAACAAGTAGTGAATTTATAAACATTGTTTATAAATTAATAATATGAGATTTGAAGTGAAATTATAAACAGTGTTTATAAATAAAGTGGAAAAATTATCATTGGATAATTTGAATATTTAAATTCAAATGTGAATTTAAAAATTGAAATGGGGAAATCGTTTTAAAGAAATAAACGATGGAGTTCATGCTGATGTTCAGAACATAAATTGAACTAAAATAAATCCGTAAGGATTTATGATTTGAATTCGATTAATTTGAATTTATTTAAATAGAAGTTAAATTGAATATGAAAGTAAATTGGGTGTTATATATATATAAGTTATTATAAATAGAAATATTCCAAAATAAGATTTTGGTTTTAAAAATATTTTGAAATAGACTTGTTTGAATGTAAAACAAGGAAATTTATAAAATGGTGTTTAAAAATATAATGAATTAATTATCAAGAGATAATTTGAATATTCAAATTCAAATATGAATTTAAAAATAGAATTTGAAATCATTCGAACGGGAACAACAATTTTTATTCCGCAATTCGGATTATCAAAGGGATGGAGTTTCAAATAGAAATTGGAAAAGGGGACTTTTTTAAATATATGAAACAAGGAAGTTGAATTTATAAATAGTGTTATAAATTTATTAAAATAAATTATCATTTGGATAATTTGAACCATTTAAATTCAAATACGAATTTAAAAGTAAGTTGGGAAGTGTTTTGAAACAAAATGATTGATTATATTTCGAAATTCGGAATATAAGCTGAATTGAGAAGAATTCAATGGGTTTATAATTGAAATTCGATTATATCGAATTTTATAAATAATTTATTTATAAAGGGAATTGGAATTAAATATAGAAGATTGAAGGATAAATAAATTTATTACCGATTAAGGGAAAATCGACAATTATAGATAATTGGAAATATTAAGTTGAATTTGGAAAATTGGTTTAAAATATATTAAAGTATATTAGAATGGAGTTGGAATGTATATATAAACGAAGTTTAAAACGTTTATATATTAAATATAATTAAAACGAGCTCGTCGTCGCGCGGTAGTTCGTAAATTGGCATTTCGAACTTCAATTGAGTATATAGAACTCAATTTAAGTCGGAATTCTTTGAAACAAGAACCATCAGGACCGATTGAATAATAGTTTTCTAATGGAAGAGAAAAATCTGGATTTCGTCTTATAGATTTTGTGTTATGTCAAAAATCAAATTTTCAGAAAAACAGTGCCAGAACCATTATAAAACCATAATGGTTTATTTAAATAAATAAAAGGATTTTAAAGAAATAAAATCCGAATTGCCATTAGAAAAATCCAGACTGTAGATGTAAAATAAATATGAACTCCAGTGAAGTAAGTGAAATGATTTTTGAGACAAAAATCAGATTTTTTGTTATTAAATAAAACTAACTAATTTGAATAATAATTAGTTAATCGAAATTCGGTATGAAAATGGACTTTGAATAAGTAAAGGAGATTTGAGAATTTTTATTCGAAATCGAATATGGAACTGGAGTCGAAATGGAATTAAATTAATTCATAAGCAAGATAAAATGATAATTGAACAAGATATGTTCAAATATAAAGTGGAATGGGCAAAAGAGCTAATAATAAGATTAATGAGCGAGTTGAGTTAGAAATGACTAGATTGAATTGAAATAAATTAGAAATGGACACATATGTGTTAGACAAGTATGCAATGAAGTATATGAAGTTTATAGATTTAGTGCCCGACAAAAAGGTACATATTAAAATTCCATATGAGGTTTTATGCGCCGAATCCGCAACCCACTTGGCTTTTTGATTTTCTTTTTGAATGGAAAGGGCCTAAAGAGGCGAGTTGAGGTTTTGAACTGTCGACCCGTACAAAGGAGGTTATGGCGAAGTTTTCCGGGAATTTAAGGAGTTAGAATATTTTTAAGAAATTTTGATAGTTAGAAATCAATGAATCGATATATATAGAATTCAATAAGGCAACGAACTTGAAAATAGAATACTATAAACAAAAGGAAAATCTATAATTAAATCTAGTAAAATTAGGAAGCAAAAAGTATACAGGTTTAAAAATGAATAATTGGTTTGTATGATGTTGATTATTCGAGGTAAGTGGTCTTGTTCGTTTGAAGCTAAGGATGTTTTCAATCAAGGTCTGAGAGGTAGTTATACCCCAACTTGATTGATTTCATTTTTAACCGATAAATAGCAAGATCCAGTCTCGAAGAGAAATGTTTGAATAAGAGTTAGTGGAATGCAGTATTTTGGGTTGTTTGTAATGATGTTTTACACAATAGTCGTTTTAACCCAAGTAAGTGGAAATTTGGAAATATAATAATAAATATTTCCTGAGTATAGAAATGAATGAATGGTCGTGAAAGAGATAAGTAATTGGAATGTTTTCCAATTATAAATAGAATATATTTTCTAAGTATAGAAAATAAAAGAAGACGATATATGGAAATGTTTTTCCAAATAGCGTAAGAGGCCAAGATGATTATTGAAAATATTTGGTTAACAAATATTAATAAAGAAATGGAGAATTGATTTAATTAATGAAATATTAATTAAAGGGCCCAGTGATTGTGTGATGCTATGAATAGATGTTTGTTTTTCTTTGATAGTTAAATAACCGACTATCGAAGTGTTTGTCAATATCGTTCTCAATATGGAAAGGCCGGTTGGATTATTATCCGAGAACCACTCCATATTGGTAGTAGCGTTGTGAATCAGATTATATGAAGATAATAAAAAATGGAGTAAAGTGCAAGGACTTTTTCTATTAATAGAAATTGTGCCTTCGGTTTCATTCAATCCCAGAATGAACGTATATGGACGAGTGTCTGACAGAGTATTTCCAATGATCGAATATGTTGGTCTGTATAGATATATATGGTGGCGGAGAATTTATTCTCTTAGCATAATATCCAGAATATATTTGTGCAAATTAATTAATGATTTACGGATCTGACAATGTGGCATTCAAAGTGATTGTGCTATCAATGAATGATAAGAAATCGTAGCCTCAGGCCTCAACAACTGGGAAATCACAAAAATCGGATAGGCAGCATGGCTATGTGGGTCGCTCCCATTAGGGTGTATTATCACCTGTCTAGAGAAATTCATTTAATTCCTTATTCTATTCGATGCTGTCCCATTCGGGAAACGGTTGCTGATCCCAACCGTTGGTGATATACATTCGATACACTCATGCAAAATGAGTGGTCGGTCATGTGTAGGCCGGGTTGCAAGATGTTCTTTTTGAACCCAGTGTATTCCCCTCTAGAGATACACTATCGGAAGGTGATTCCATACCTTGCCATGTTGGAAATCCAATCTCCAATATGCGCCCTGCGGTTTTTGGTTTTATATTATATATGGAGCGTGAGATGCAAGCATTCCGCTAGATTCTATTTATTTGATGTAGACATTATTATAATATCACTGGATTTGATATCAAAAATATTTTGGGTTATCGTAAGGTAAAAACCATCCGTGTTTATGTGTGGATCGGTCTTACGGTTATCATTTCTTTCGAAAGGATTTTTAAAGTTAAACAAATGATTGGAGCTTACTCACACCAATCCCATGACTGACCCGGAGTTTATTTTGTTTTTGTTTTCCCTAAACTCTTGGGTGCCCAAATTTGTATGGGCAATAAAGTAGTCAGGATTTTTCAGATTCACTTGGAAGAGCTGGAAGCAGGAGGCTTTACCAATTAGCTATAGACTATCATATTTCCACTGTGTACTATGTTGTATCTAGAAACAGGTGTTTATAACTATTCCAGAAATAGCTGTTGTGCTTTGATAATGGTATGTATATACAGTTACTGATTCGTATTTCAAAAGTTATGTTATTTAATATATTTTATTCGTTCCGCTGTGAGATTTGTGTTCTTCGTTTTTCTTCTATTTTAACTTTTCTTCCTTTCTATTCCTCATCCTCCAACTTCTTTCTACTAATGATTCGTATTTCTGTGGCATTTTGGTTGGATGTGTGGTGTTATTAGTCAACTCAAAAGGTATGGAAATTCGGGCCATTATAGTTGGTATCAGACTTAGTTTGAGCGAATACCTAGTCTTGTGTGGCATGTGCTCATTAGAGATAGGGTCAGTAGTACCCTAGAATGAGTTGAGTGTATATATACGAGAGCGCGTATTTGTTAATTGACATAAAAGTTGTTTTATATAGTGTTGGCTAGTCTGTTGAGTGGTTTATAAATTCTGATCGAATTGTGGGACGCCACGAAGTCGATAGGAATTTCTAAACACTTGAATAGAGAAGTTCAACGTAATAATGTTTTAAAGTGGGTAAATGAAATAATTTTACTCAAAATTCTATTTTGATGTATAAAGAATAATTTTCTGAAATTATTGTAATACATGGATGTGTTGGTTGTTATTATAATCAGATGGGATTATAAAAATTGAAATAGTTATATATAACCAAATAGAATCTGTATATAAATGAAATGTACAAATGTGATGAACTGAAATTGGAATCAGGATCAAAAATAAGAATTTAAAATCCTGGGTGTTTGGAAAAATATTTTTGAAGTATATTAAAATAATATAGCTTTGTTTTGGAAGGATTTTTGGAATGAAAATCATTTTTGATGGATTTTGAAAAGTAATAAAGCACTGAACTCACTTCAGTCATTGGAAAATAATTCTAATGAATACTGCAGCATCATCAGTGTTCGTTTTCGAGTTTCTAAGTGATGGATTGCTACCTTAGAAAAGATTTGATGGAAATTTGTTTGAAAGAAAACAAGTTGGTTTGAAAAATTCAAATATTTTTGAATTTGAGATGATTATAAGTATTTGTATATATTTATGTGATTTCAAAAGGATTTTAAATAAAAACCCATGGATTTGAATTCTGGAATTTAAATTTAACTAAAGCAAGTTAAATAGATCGAAGTGAATAAATTGATCAAAATCAATTTGAATAAATTTAAATACTTACGAATGGATTATGAATTGGATATGAATGTATTGATTGTAAACCATTCAGATTAAATGAATGTGAGCGTATAAGATGTGCGATGTAAAAGGAAACCAAAAATTTGGTAGAACTAAAATTGCAGAAGTATAAAGTGTTGAGCTTCAATATAAGTGAGTTTGAAAATAAATGGATTTAAGGCATTTTTCCAACCTTAGTAATTTCGGGGATGAAATTCTTTTAAGGGGGGAAGAATGTAACGACCCGTATTTTCGAACAGTTTATTTTAAATATTTAATATCGTTTAATTATTGAGATGATAATATAAATGAATTTTTATATTCAGTTATCGATTAAATAATCAAAATACGATTTATTTCGAATATAAATGATTATCGTAATATGAAAAATAATTCAATTCGAGATTTAAACTGAGTCAAAACAATTCAGATAATAAATATAAATCCTATGTGAATATAATCGATAATAATATTAATTTATTATCAAGGAATTTATTTTTTTTGCATTTAATTTATATCAATATAATTTCATATCTTCCTTATACGATCAAATTAGACTTCAGAGATTATTCCAATGTGTCCAGAATAGTGGTTAAACCCAAGAAACGTCTGTTGTTGTGTTTCGATTAGAGTTCATGGTAGGGTACGAATACTGTGCGTTCAGTGGTATATAACGGTAGCTAAAATAAAATTGAATAAACACCATACCTACTAAGACCTACCTCAGGTAAATCCTACCTGGCAAAACACCAACATTAAATTCCTTAAGCACTAAGTTTCATCATCTATAAAACGTGATATCCTTTTGTAATTCCTTTGATTCCTTTCTTCTAAGTCAATTCGTTCTGGTAAAATGAAAATGGCCGAACTCATTTTGAATACCAATCAAATTGAAAACTACAGAGAATAATGGCCTCCTCGAACTGAAATATAAATCGTGTTTCTATTTCCCTTTTCTACTTTAATCCTCTTCAATTCAAAATCGCAAATACCCTTTCCTCAGACGATAAATTCGAACTTCTTCTAAACAAAAACAAAAAAAAATCGAAACCGAGTTCGATTTTGAATCCAATTCTGAAGTAAGGGTTCGCGAGCGACTACGTTAGTTGTAACAACCCAAAAATTCTGAGCCAATTTAAAAAATTTATTTCAGTAATTTTAATGAATTTTGAATATTTAAAATGGTTTATTTTAAATAATAGCGACGAGAAATTTATTTTGAATAGAATTAGAAGTATATATTTATGTAGATCGTCGTTAGAATATAAATATTTTATTTTTAATTATAAAAGGAATTGAAAATGGCGCGGTAGTTTGAAATTCCGATTTCGAATTTCAAATGAATATACAGGATTCAAAATAAACCAGATTTTAGCAAAACCAAAAATATTAGAATCTATTTGAAAATATCTTTCCAACGAATCCGAAAAATTGAAATTTCATAGCGGGAAAAAAAAGTTATGCTCAGTTGAAAATTCAGAATAGTCGCTATGGAATTCTGGACCTTAAAGATGGAAATTTTGCAAACGACATCGATTTTCGACGAAACCACTTTTGTTGGATCTGGGATGTAGAATTATTGCTAGATTCCAAAATTCATAATTTTCTGAATCAATATGTGAGCGTGGCAAAGTAAAACGTGTTTTGTCAGTTTAACTCAATTTCAAACGACTGGAAAATGGCCACTTTGCAAACAGTCTCAGAATTTGACGAAATTAGTTATGTTAGGACTATATCGTAAATACGAAGCTAGAAATATTTTTCGGGAATTTTTAGAGTCCGTATGTGTCCCCGGTAAATTGAAATGTGCGTTCAAATTCAATATATAGATTTATATTTTGATTTTGACGAAAACTGATGAAAACTTTAGAATTGGCTAACCGAAGATATCCCATTGTGGGTAATTAGCTAGGGGCGGCGGTCGTTGGGTCTCAACTGGGGTTCGGTAGAAAAGTCAACTTTTTGAATTTAAAATTGAAATTAAATTAAAAATATATATTCACTCCTTAAACTCCCTCTCTCCTCACATCCTCTCAGCTGTTTATTTGAATAAATAGAAAAAACCCTAGAACGACGACCGCTACCCACATCGCCCTCCTCCCTGGCCGCACCACCGGCTGCCGCGCCGCCCTATCGGCCCCCAACCTTCTCAGGCCATCGCGCCACACCCCCCCTCTCTCCATTGTTTCCCTAAAGCCCAACTCGAACGGAAGGAGCCAGAAGACCGCCGCACCACCAGTCAGAGGCCCGCCACCGCCTCCAGCGCCTTGCGTCGCGTCTCCCCGCCACCAGACATCCTCTCTCTCCTCTCTTCCCCTTCCAATCCGCACTCCCTACCTCCAAGTCGCCAAACAGCAACCCCTCAGCCCAAGTGGACTGCCGCCTTCCCCCATTGCCCCCTCCGGCCATTAGTCAACTATAAAGGTAATTTTAATTTATTTATTTATATAAAGTTATTTAAAAATCAGTTTTTTTTAGCGATGATTGAGAAAAATCTGATTTTTATATAGAGAACTAAGTTATAAAGATAGGATTTTTAAAACATAAAGGTGTAATTTTTGCAATGAAGGAGAATTTATAAAAATACGATTTTTTTTATATGCATGACATAAGGATAAATATTTGATTTTTATAATGAAGAAAGCGTTTTAAAGGTATAATTTTTATGTAAATAGCATATAAAGATCAGATTTTTCTTTAGGTGAATGTAGTATAAAAAATGGATTTTTAATTATTTGAATGACTTATAAAAATAAGATTTTTATTAGAGATAAAAAATCGATTTTTATAAATATGAAGTGAAGATAAAAATTCGATTTTTATAAAAATGAAGTGAAGATAAAAAACCGATCTTTATATAAGAAGTAGAGATATAAAAATATAATTTTTATATAGAAGGAAGCGTTATAAAAATATATGAAGTAAATAAAAATATGATTTTTATTTGTTGGGGTAAAGTGATAAAAATATGACTTTTATTTTTTGGGGTAAAGTGATAAAAATGATTTTTATTTGTTGGGGTAAGGTGATAAAAATATGATTTTTACTATGAACAGCATGAAAAGAATTGCGATGGAACTGGTGGAAAACGAAGTCCGAACCGTTCAGAAATGAAGAATGGCGGAGTGGAACCCTCTGTGAGAACTCCTCAATTTATTTCTTGTTTTCTAGATAAAATTATATACTAGGATGCAGACGGTGCTTAGCAACACCCGACACCCGTCGTCCACAGACCATGGACGACTTGTTTGTTTTTGTTGTGTTGTGAAAATTGATTGTGATGTGGAATGAATAAAAATAAATATTCATGTGTTGAAATAAATTATTTATCGTTAAAAATATAAATTTAACGTGAAGGTGAATAAATAATTATTCATTTACAAATCGAACGATTTGTTTATGTACCCCTATTTGAAGGATATTGATTGGGTCGATAAATTTTACATGTCGCCCAACTGCACAAATAATATTCAGTGTTTGTGGATTGAAACCCCACACGGGTGTTGGGATGATATTTAACGTACACTAATCCCAATTGTTTAGTGGTATGTCGATCATTTGATCGACAAACTGCGTAAGCATTAATTAGTTATATTTAATTCTTATGCAGTTGTGTGGTGCACTCTGGATGATGGTTGATTATTTATCGTTGCTATTATATACATGTGTTGTATGGAATCCATATAATTAACATTATATGGTCATTGAGTGGGTCTCATTCCAATTTAGAAAATAAATTATATTCATGTGTTGAATAAACAAAATAGTCGTGTGCTGACAATACTCATGTGTTGAGAAAATTCATGTGTTGAAAATATTCATGTGTTGAATAAAATATTTATACAATAAAATTCACATTTTTATTGTAAGTAAGAATTAATAAATATTCATGTGTTGAATAAAATATATATTCATGTGTTGAAGAAAATATTCATTTGTTGAATAGAATAATGAAGTTATTGAAATATATAAAGTTGTATTGATTAGATATGCGCCATTTCGACGCGAAAAATATTTATAGCAATTATTTTCGTTTTTGTAATGCATATAGAAAAGGAAGTGATTTCAACATATAACGTTTTGAAAATATTATCATTTATATATTAATGATATGGAATATTCAATTTTGATTTAAAATTGAATATGAAGTTAAAATCGTTTTTAAAACGAATTTAAACAATATATAAAATATGTTTAGAATTGAAATCGACGAAATATATATAATATATATTAAATGGCCTGAATAAAACGCGCCGCGCCGCGACAGTTCGCGAATTTCGACCATTGACTTCGAGTTGACGTTACAGGAGATCCGACCGTCGGATTCTCCTGAAACTGGAACCGTTGGGTTCGTATCGAAATGAGCTTTCCAATGAATATTAGAAATTTGAAATCTAATAGTTGGATTTGGAATTATGTCCAAATCAAATTTGGAAAAGGTCGCTGTAAGTGCAGTTCGACGACCGTTATTGGAAATTAACTGAACGGGCCTTGATAAAATTATTAAAAATATCAATAATTTGTGTAAAATCATAATAAATGATTTAGAAAGTACTGGGATGAAAAATCTCATATTTTAAAAGGATAAAATATATTTTTATCGAAATGAACTAGAATTGTAATCCAATGTTTTTGAATAAATAAATTGGATTTGAAGTGGTTTTAAAAATAATCAGAATTTCCAATTTACGAATAGGAATGGATATGAATCGAAATTATCTTTGGAATATTTAGATGTTGTATTTCGTGATTATACATATATGGTTGTGGAAATTTGAAAGATATATTTATATCGTTATTTCCAATACGATATTTGTTTGTTTCAGAATTTGATATTGAATATAAGCCGATATATTTTCTATTCAGAGCCTTGTATTAAATATCAAATGGGATTTTGGGTTCATCGTGAATGGTGTCTTAAATAACACTGTTCTTGGACCCAGTTTAGTAAAGAATAGATCTTTTAATTAAGATTTAGTGAAATTGTCCAGTTTATTGGTATTTAATTGAAATTGAATTTAAACTGGGTTTTGGTTTTTTTGTGAGCGGTTTTGAATAACCCCTGTTCTTTAACCCGATTAACAATGGGATGGAATTTTGGGTTTATCGTAAATCGTGTTTTTAAATGACATTGGTTCTTTAACCCAGTTAAGATAAGGTTAACTTCTTAGCATTGTATAACCATTAATATTGATTTGTAGGAAGATTAAAACTAAGTGGAGTTTTAATGAATCTTTAATTAGATTGAAGTGATCGGCAATGGAGTATCACCAGTTTTGCTCCAAGCGATAGTTAAATTTTTAATTAGATTTGAACGTGAAATGGTAATTAATATTTAACAACAACACCGTGGTGTTAGATATGGAGTATTACTAGTTTTGCTCTGTGGGATGAATAGGTTGGGATTGGGAAATAAAATAAATGATTACTTCGGTGTGGTTCGCTAATCCCGACTAGTTTGGAAAACCTTAACATGGTTTGAAATGATATCCAACGGAAAATTAAAGAATAAATTTAGAAGAATTTATCTTTGATAAAATTAATGGGAACCTTTCCCTAAGAATGCAAATATTTGAATAAAATAATATTTTGAATTGGAATGAGGCGTATGTTGTGTTTGTGTAAAACTTGTTTATTATATACGCGAGTTATCCGGAACGGCCAGGTTTATACCCATTCTGAATAACCGATTCGACGATAAGTCGAAGATGAAGACGGTGGTTGAAGACCAGAGGTCTTCACATCGTTTGGATGATTATTGATGATCTTGATTGGGCTGTACACCCAAGAGGAGGGAATCAGTTGGTGATCGTCCAGACGTACTTGGAGATCGATGGATATGCGAGGAATAAGGTTCCTCCGGTTTCGTTCAGACCCAGAACGAACTTGTAAATGGACTATGTGTCTGACACCGGATTTTATTCTGTGTTATTGATTTCTATTAAATATAGATCTGTTTAGCGGCGGAGAATTTATTCTCTTGCTTAACGCCCTTCTCTGAGACGTACGAGCTTAGAGGTTATATGTAACGACCCAGAATTTTGGGGCCAATTTAAAATTTTTATTTTAGAAATTTTAGGGGAATTTTAATATTTAAAATAATTTAATTTAAATAATAACGACTAAAAATTTATTTTAAAATGAATAAATTTAATTTAATTATAAAAGGAGTTTAAAACAGCGCTGCAGTTTGAAAATTTGAATTTGAATTTTGACTGAATATACAGGATTCATTTTAAATCAGAACTGAGTGAAACCAGAAATATTTAAATCTGTTTAATCATATCTTTCTAACGAATCTGAAAAACTGAAATTTCGTTTTAAAAATCAAAAGTTATGTCCAGTTTAAAAGTTAGAAAAGTCGCTGTAGAATTTATATATATTTTAATTAAATATATTGGCCTTGAAAATAGCCATTTTTCAAACGACCTCGGTTTTCAACGAAACCACTTTTGTTGGAACCGGAATGTCAATTTATTGCTAAGTTTCAATTTTCATAATTTTTTGAATTAATATGTAAGCGTGGTAAAGAAAAACGTGTTTTGTCAGTTTCAGTCAAATTTAATCGACTCGAAAATGGCCATTTTTCAAACAGTCTCAGAATTCGACGAAATTAGTCTTGTTAGGACCGTATCGTCAAAACATAACTAGAAATAATTTTTCTGTAATTTTTATAGTTAGTATGTGGCCCCGGTAATTTAAATTGTACGTTTGAATTTAATAATTAAATGATTTATAATTAAATATTAAGAAAAAAACATGTCGTAACAGCCGAATTGAATTATGGAACATACTCCAGTGTGTCTGGGATGGGGGTTATTAGCTAGGGACGACACTTGTTGGGTTTGATTTAGAGTTTGGTACGATATAGAATTTATATTGTATTTAAATGAATTTAAAATACGCTAGGAATACGCGTATAAATACGCCCTAAATACCCAAACCCTAATCTATTTTAACGCAGCCGCCAATGGCCTAAATCAATGGCCACAACACTTCCAATTTCAACCTCAATTCCTCACCATCCGCTCAATGAAATTTGAAGCTCCTAAGTGGAAATCGAAGAGCTCGAAGAGGGCTTTAACATGTACGACCATGATCGGTTTTAAATGAGCAGGGCACCGGGATTTCTGGTGCAAAGACGCGTCGGTTGGAGGGCTTTTTGCAGAGGAGGGGCCCACCGAGCTGCACAGTGCTCGAGGCGTGGAGGGACGACGGAGTGGCGCTCCTGGTGGTGGCTTCGGATCGGTGATGGGTGGTCGGATGGTGGCGCGAGGTGAACCCCTGGGTTACGATGCAAATGGGTTTACTTCGGCTGAACAGACGAGGAAGAAGAAGGGGTTATCACCTTAAACTCATGTAATTAAAACAATTATTATTTTTTATTTAAATTATTAAAATGGTTAAATAGCAATATCTTACTCAATATTTATCAGAAACCGACGAAATGAATTGTGTTGCGATCGTAATGAAGAATACTACAACATGGAACTGACTAGGACCATAACTGAGCATATCAAATTTTGGTCAAATTCTAGTTCTGAACTGATCAGAATTTAAATTATCGGTGAGATTTCTATTTTTAAATTAAATTTAATAATTTATCTTATTGTGAAATTTTATATAAAATTCATGTGGTGTTATGTGTATAATTATTGAAATACTGATTGTGTTGTATTGCGCTGAATCAGTGAATGGTATTGTGGGAATCATGTTTGTTGCAAAATCGTAATGTTATTTTTGGTTGAATCAGAACAAAAAATAGAACATCATGTTTGTTATATTAGGATTGTCCAAAATAAGACTATCATTTTCATTTTATTTGAATTGACAAAATAAAATGGTCAATTTTTGTTTAAAAATAGAATAACAATAAAATATTCATTTTATTATTTTCATTAAAACATGGTTTTTGTCAAAGTTGTTTGTTATTGAAATAAAAGATTACAATTTGGTTAAAAACATAGGAATTGAAATAAAAATCACATTTTTGTCAAAAACATGTTATTAAAACCAATCGAACATTTGTGTTAGAATATTCAGAATATAAAAAGATTATAAATAAAAGGTTTTAATAAAAAGATTTCCTTTTTATTTTCACTTAAAGGATTATAATATCACTTTGATATGAAATGTCGCAGAGAACTATAATATCATTTTAGTTATAAAATGTTAATAGGATTAAAATAGCATTTTGTTTATAAAATGTTGAATAGGATTAAAATAACCTTTTGTTTATAAAATGTTGGATAGGATTAAAAAGGACATTTTTGTGTAGAAATGTTAAATATGATAAAAAGAACAATTTTTGGTCAAAAGAAATATTAGTGAAGAAATTAACATTTTTGGTCAAAAGAAAGATTATATTGAACAAAAATTAACACTTTTGTTAATTAGATTAAGTTAGACAAATTTGACATTTTTGTTAATTAGATTCTGTTAGACAAAAGTAACATTTTGGGTAATTAGAACATGTTGGTGGAAAGAATAACATTTAAAATTAAAAGAAGAAATCTTCATTTGGAAAGATGTTAACATATAATTTATATTTTTAATGATAATTATAATTCATTAAAAAGAATGAATCTTTGTTTGGAAACTTGTGAATATGTAATTTACATTTTTATGAAAATGAATTATTAAAAGAATAAAACCTTGATTAGAATGTGTTAACATGTAAGATTACATTTCTATGTAGTTAGTATTCGTCAATAAGAATTAAACAAAAATGTACATTTTATTCATTTACAAAGGATGTAATAAGAATATACATTTTTGTGTTAAAATATGTTAGTGAAGAAAAATTACATTTTTGGTGTAAATCATGTTATTTAAGTTAAGATATACATTTTGTTAATATTAAAAGGATTATAACAAAATTCACATTTTGGTAACATTAATGTAAAGAAAATTTAAAAGGCTTTGCCGTTATTTCATTTATATTATTGGTCGGATACATAAATTTATAACCATTATATATTGATTTGATTTCTGTGAAGTTTCCATATTTTATGGAAGATGATTTTGGGTTTATTGTGAACAATGTTTTTAAGTGACATGTGTTCTTTAGCCCGACTAACGGTGAAAATATGATTTGGAATTTATAAATCTTTTATTAAGATTTAAATGGGAATTTTCCCAAAAGTAAAGTTTTCCAATTTAATATATTAAATTGGAGTTGAATGGAATTTGAATTAATAATAACCGAGATAAGCTTCTGTAAAAGAAGATCGATACTACATATGGAATTTAAAAGGCTTTGCCATTATTCCATTTATATTATTGGTAGGATACAGAAATTTATAACGATTATATATTGATTTGATTTCTATGAAGATTCCATATTTTATGGAAGATGATTTTGGTTTTATTGTGAACCATGCTTTTAAGTGACATGTGTTCTTTAACCCGACTGACGGTGAAAATATGATTTGGAATTTATAAATCTTTTATTAAGATTTAAATGGGAATTTTCCCAAAAGTAAAGTTTTCCAATTTAATATATTAAATTGGAGTTGAATGGAATTTGAATTAATAATAACCGAGATAAGCTTCTGTAAAAGAAGATCGATACTACATATGGAATTTAAAAGGCTTTGCCGTTATTCCATTTATATTATTGGTCGGATACAGAAATTTATAACGATTATATATTGATTTGATTTCTGTGAAGATTCCATTTTTATGGAAGATGATTTTGGGTTTATTGTGAACCATGTTTTTAAGTGACATGTGTTCTTTAACCCGACTGACGGTGAAAATATGATTTGGAATTTATAAATCTTTTATTAAGATTTAAATGGGAATTTTCCCAAAAGTAAAGTTTTCCAATTTAATATATTAAATTGGAGTTGAATGGAATTTGAATTAATAATAACCGAGATAAGCTTCTGTAAAAGAAGATCGATACTACATATGGAATTTAAAAGGCTTTGCCGTTATTCCATTTATATTATTGGTCGGATACAGAAATTTATAACGATTATATATTGATTTGATTTTTGTGAAGATTCCATATTTTATGGAAGATGATTTTGGGTTTATCGTGAACGGTGTTTTAAAATGACATTAGTTCTTCAACCCAGTTAAAGGTAAGATTAATTTCTTAAATTTAATTAACCATTGAATAATGATTTGTGGTATTTAAAACCAAATTGGTTTCTTAGTAAATCTTTAAAAGTAAGATTTAAGAATAATTTAAAGAGTTTATCTTTGATAAAATAATGCAAATATTTTATTACAAGAATATTCTGAATTGGAATGAGGCGTTGGATGTGTTTTTATAGTACTTGATTTTTAATTATAAAATACGTGAGTTATTCAGGAAGGCCGGGTTTAACCCATTCCAAATAATTACTACGACGATGAAGAGTCGAAGATGAAGACGGTGGTTGAAGACCGACGATCTTCACATCGGATGGATGTGTTGCTACAGAGGCCCTTGATGGGAGTAGCTACCTTGAAGGGGCTTCAGTGGTGGCTGTCTGGACTATTGTTGATTGTTCAGGTTTGGTTTTCGCTCAGGCCCAGAGCATAAGCTAGTAAATGGATGCGTGTCTGACATTGGATTTCGTTCCATGTGAATCAAATCGATTTCTGTTAATGTATGTCTGTTTGGTGGTGGAGGATTTATTCTCTACTTAACACCCGGGTTTATGTTAATAGTGATTGATCGCATGGCGTGAATTGTCAATGTGGCACGCCAAGATGCAAATGATCAAGGCTTTTGTTGAAAAGTAGGGCCTTGTGGGATGATCAAAGTATAGCCTATTACGGCATAGCTTTGTGTATATCGTGACTTTGCGAGCCTCACACCCCTGTATGAGTCAAAAAAGGGATATGGACTGCAGGGAGTGCTCACGTTTCTTTCTAGCTAGGAGTGGTGTCGGTGTTTAAACTGGCTGACATTTTACTTATGTGGATGATTGATTTTGAGGTGCCTCGGATTTTTATAGGCCGTTAGTGGTCATACTATAGGTTCAAAGGAACCGGGAAACGTGTGTTCAGGCATAACCAATCCACTGCCGATAGGCAGGGACCGGCCCTGAAGATCCAAGGGTTCACTGCGGGGGATCCTGAGGCATTTGCTAGAGTGTCTCGAATCGGAGAAGAGCTTGCCCCTAGCATCGACTCATGATGGAAATCCAATTTCCAATACGACCTTGCGGTTTTGATTGTAGAACTAGTATGGCGACATAGTAGGATTGGGTACTATGTCGTCTATGATTGATACATTATGATTGAAATGTTTTTATTAAAACATATACACACTAATACAAAATCCGTTTTATCGTATCAAGCATCTTTTGACCATTATAAGGTAAAACCCTATCCTCCGGTTTGCGTTGCATTGTGTGATGGGATTTGGGTCTTATAATGGTTTCATTTTTCTAAAAAGCATTGCGTTGTTTAACGTTTTACTTTATTTTAGGCACTGGCAATCCAATGGAGTAAACCCGTTCCGCGTTAGCGGCGTGGTCCTGTGATTAGCCTTATTATTAGATTGTTAAGTTAAGATTTCTCATACCAGTCCCATGACTGACCTGTAGTTTGTTTCACTGGCAAACTCGGGTGCCCTTATTTTCCACATGGGCAGTCGAGTAGTTTTTTCAGATATATTTATAGGATCCTGGTTTACAGCTGAAGCGGTATTCAGAAATCCCTGTATCCTTATATTCCTTCCAGTTGTATATTTTTAATATTTTTCCGCTGCTATCTAAATGTAATTTAAAACTCTGATATTATTGTATTTCTATTGTGTAATAAATATTCATACTCTATTATATCTTGTACTCTGATGTAATTGTTGTAATCAGCAATAAAATGTTCTTCAGTTTGTTCTCTAATGTGTATTGTTCTCAAAGCAATCCAGTCTTTCCTTTATGGGGAAGTTTGGGTCGTCACATGTGGTATCAGAGCTTTGGTTTAGAGAGCTTGAGAACAAGACACATTAGAACCGAACGAAAGAATTCATCAGAGATTGGATTAGTAATATCCAATGAGAATAACCCGTTAGAGATGGGATCAGTAGTATCCTAGAACGAGCGTGAAGAGTATTATTTTCTTTAAAATAAAAATGAAAACAAATTTAGTTTTGAAAATTTTATATTAATATACGTATTTGAGTATATTATATTTTAATGTGGTCAATCGAGTATATAAGGATTTTGAATATACGAGTAATTAACGGATATTCGAAGTTTTAATATACTGGATAGATATAGAATCACACTCTAGTCGCCCAGAGGTAATTCTGGTGATAGGTCAACCATCACCAGTATTTATGTTCAAGTCTCGAAGGTGGGATTTCTATATATTTCCATTGACTGGTATGAGAACCAAAACTTAGTTTGTACACATTGCTGTGATTTACACTAAAAATATGATTTTTGATTATATATAAAAGTTATATATATTTGAAAAGTTAATCACCTAATGGATTGCTGGTTGTGATGTTTGATTATTAGTTTAACAAATAAAGTATAGAAATGATAATTAATTTAACTAACAAAATTATGAAAACCAATAAAGTTGAGTTGGTTAAATTAAACAACTTTTAGCTTCGTTCCTTTTCGAGGACGAAAAGATTTTAAGTGGGGGTGATTGTAACGACCCGGAATTTTGGGGCCAATTTAAAATTTTTATTTTAGAAATTTTAAGGGAATTTTAATATTTAAAATAATTTACTTTAAATAATAACTGATACGACCCGAACTTCCCCGTGAAGGAAAGCACGGATAGAATTGAGGACAAGACAAAATAGAACGCAAACGGAAGAACATTTCATTGTTACTACAACAATTCCATCAGATACAAGAATATACAGAGTATAAATGAATAAATTACATTCAACAAATATCAGATATTTAAATTACATTTAAATACATCGCAGCGGAAAATAATACAAAAGCACAACTAGAAGTAATGCACGGATACAGAGCTTTCCGAGCATCGTTCCAGCTGTAAATCAGGACCCTGTGAATATAAATCTGCAAAACCAAAACTACTAGCTGCCCGTGTGGAAAATAGGGGCACCCAGAGTTTAGGTTAAAACAATAAACTCCAGGTCAGTCATGTGACTGGTGTGAGAACTAAAACAGTTATTTAAAACTTTACTTTAAAGATAGTAATTCAAGGGACCACGCCGTATAACACGGAACGGGTTTCCTCCCAAGAATACCAGTGCATAGAATAAACAACGCAATGTTTTTTTCAAAAAATGAAGCTATTATAAGACCCAGGTTCCATCACACAATGCAACGCAAGCCGGAGGATATGGTTTTCCCTTATAATAGCCAAACATGCTTGGTACGTTTAATAACAAATCATTTGATACTATAATAAGTGTATAGTGTCAAAACAATTTCAATCATAAATATCAATCATAGACGGCATGGGTACCATATATCATGTCGCCATACTAGTTCTACAATTAAAACCGCAATACACGTATTGGAAATTGGATTTACGTCATGAGTCGAGGCAAGGGGCAAGCTCCTCTCCGCGTTCGAGACACTCTAGCAAATGTCCCAGGACCCCACTATGATCCTTGGAATTGGCTGGGCCGGTCCTCTCTTACTTTTGAGGATTAGTTATTCCTGAACACATGTTTCCCGGTCCTTACAGACCTATATCCGAGGAGCCTCGCATTCCAACAACCACACAGGTGAAAATTATATAAATGTCAGGGCTGGTAGGTCACTGACACCACCCTAGCTAGAAAGAAACGTCGTGCTCTCCCAGCGGTCCGTCTCCCGTTTTTGACTCATACCGAGGTGTGAGGCTCGCGAATTCACGTTATACACAAAGCTACGCCACACAGGCCGTGCTTTGATCATTAACCACAAGACTTTGCTTTTCAACAGAAGCCTTGATCAATTGCCACTTACGCGTGCCACACTGGCAATTCACTCCATGCGACTGATGTCCATCGATATACAACCTCTGAGCTCGTGCGTCTCAGAGAAGGGCGTTAAGCAAGAGAATAAATTCTCCGCCGCCAAACAGATGTATATTTAATAGAGATCAATCAACACAGAATAAAATCCAATGTCAGACACACAATCCATTTACAAGTTCGTTCTGGGTCTGAACGAAACCGGAGGCACTTTCCTCGCATATCCATCCATCTCCAAGTACGTCTGGACGATCACCAACTGATTCCCTCATCTCGGGTGTACAACCCAATCAAGATCATCAGTAATCACCCAAACGATGTGAAGGCTTCCGGTCTTCGACCACCGTCTTCATCTTCGACATCTCGTCGAATCGGTTATTCAGAATGGGTATAACCCGGCCTTTCTGAATAACCCACGTATATAATAAACAAATGTTACACAAACACAATAGACGCCTCATTCCAATTCAGAATATTCTTTTATTCACAAAATCACGTTCTTAGGGAAAGGTTCCCATTAATTTTATCTAAGATAAATTTTTCTAAATTTATTCTTTAATCTTCCTTTGGATATCATTTCAAACTAGCCGGGATTAACGAACCACACCAAAGTAATTATTTATTTTATTTCCCAATCCCAACCTATTCATCCCATGGAGCAAAACTGGTAATACTCCATATCTAACACCACGGTGTTATCGGTAAAATTAATTACCATTTCACGTTCAAATCTAATTACAGATTTAACTACCGCTTTGGAGCAAAACTGGTGATACTCCATTCTCAATCACCTTTCAAATTTGATAATTTAAATTATCAATTCACATTTTGATCTAATTAAAGATTCATTAAAACTCCACTTAGTTTTAATCTTTTCAAAAATCGATATCTTGCCTTTAACTGGGTTAAAGAACCAAGGTCATCTAAAACACTATTCACGATAAACCCAAATCACATTTGATATTAAATACAAGGCTCTGAATAGAAAATATATCGGTTTATATTCAATATCAAATTCTGAAACCAACATATATCGTATTGGAAATAACGATATAAAATATATCTTTCAAATTCCCATAACAATATCTGTGTAGTCACGAAATCCAACATCGAAATATTCCGAAGATAATCTCGATTCAACTCCAGTCCAATTCACGTATTGGGAATATTGATTATTTTTAAAATCACTTTCAAATTTAAATTATTCATTTCAAAAATAAATTGATTTTAATTCTAGTTCGAAACTATTTCATTTCGATAAAAATCTATTTTTATCTTTTCAAATATGAAATTTTTTAGCCCAATTTTCCCAAATCATTTCTTATGATTTTACACAAATTATTGATATTTTTAATAATTTTATCAAGGCCCGTACAGTCGATTTCCATCAACGGCCATCGAACTGCACTTACAGCGACCTTTTCCAAATTTTATTTGGACATAATTCCAAATCCAACCGTTAAATTTCAAATTTATAATATTCGTTGGAAAGCTCTTTTCGATACGAACCCAACGGTTCTGGTTTTAGGAGAATCCGACGGTCGGATCTCCCGCAACGTCAATTCGAAGTTAATGGTCGAAATTCACGAACTGCCGCAGCGCGGCGCGTTCTATTCAGGCCATTATATATATAATATATATTATATATATATTTCATCGATTTCCTTTTTAAAACGTATTTTATAAATCGTTTTAAATTCGTTTTCAAAACCATTTCAACGCTACCTTCAATTTCAAATCAATTTGATTTCAATTCGAATTCATTTCAATATAATTTAATTCGAATTCAAATTCGTTTCAATTCAATTTGAATTTACCTTCTATTTAATTCAATTCGAATTCATTTCAAATTGATTTCAATTCAAATTCATTTCGTTTTAAATTTCATTCAAAACGATTTCAATTCGTTTTTAATTCAATTTCAATTTAATTCAATTTGAATTCATTTCTAATTGATTTGAATTCGAATTCACTTTCTATTCAATTCGAATCGAATTCACTTTCTATTCGATTCGAATTCATTTCAAATTGATTCAATAAAATTTCAATTTGAATTTTAATCTAATTTAATTTGAATTTCATTTCAAAATATTAAATTTTGAAATCACTTTTCAATATTCATTATAAAATGAATAAAATCGATATAAATATCGTTCGCGTCAAAATAACGCATCTCTAATCAACACGGCTTTATATTTTTCAAAAACTTCTTTATTCTATTCAACAAATGAATATTTATTCTATTCAACACATGAATCTATATTTCTTTCAACACACGACTAATCTCAACCCATGAGTACTGTCAACACATCACTATTTTTGTTATGTAAAATATTTTATAAAACTATGGTATCTATCGTTTGATTTTTAATTAGATCCCACCGTGAAGTAGTTCTAATTTTAAATATGATAAAGATGTAAATTTTATTGTATAAAATATTTCACTCAACACATGAACATCGTCAACACATGACTGTTTTTATATTCAACACATGAATTTTCTTTTATACTATTCATTATTTTCCCGATTGGAATGAGGCCCAATCAATTACCATATAACGTTAATTATATGGATTCCATACAACACATGTATATAATAGCAACGATAAACAATCAACCATCATCCAAAGTGCACCACACAACTGCACAAGCATCAAATATAAATAATTAACGCTTACACAGTCTGTCGACCAATCGATCGACATACAATTAAATAATTGGGATTAGTGTACCCAAATATCATCCCAACACCCGTGTGGGGTTTCAAATCAACAAACACAGATTTTCATTTGTGCAGCTGGGCGATGTGTAAAATTTATCGACCCAATCAATATCAGTCAAATCAGTGTATATAAACAAATCGGTCGATTTGTTTATAAATATTTATTTATTTACATTCACGTTAAATTTTATATTTTTAACAATAAAATATTTTTAACTATATAAATATTTTATTTCCTTTCAACACATTAATTTATATTCTCGATTTCACATCAACAACACAAACAAATTTCACAACACATCAATTAAACAAACAAGCCATCCATGGTCAGTGGATGACGGGTGTCGGGTGCTACTAAGCACCGTCTGCATCCTAGTATATATATATAACTAGAAAAAGAAATTTAGAGTGAGAAGTTCTCACCGATAGTTATCCCAACTTCACGACACTTCTTAAGTAGAAATCTTCGTCGTTCTCGTCTCTTATCACTTTCGTCGCCCGTAGACACTACATATGTAAAAATCGAATTTTTACTTTGCTATTCAATATATAAAAATCGAATTTTTACTTTGCTATTCAATATATAAAAATCGAATTTTTACTTCGCTATTCAATATATAAAAATCATATTTTTACTTTGCTACTATATAGATAAAAATTCTATTTTTTCAAATATAAAGATTATATTCTCTATTATATAAAAGATTATATTTTTATATTCTCTATAATATAAAGATTATATTTTTATAACTCTACAATATAAAAGATTATATTTTTATAACTCTACAATATAAAAGATTATATTTTTATAACTCTACAATATAAAAGATTATATTTTTATAACTCTACAATATAAAAGATTATATTTTTATCACTCTACAATTATTTATACAACGAAAAATCCTATCTTTACATGGATAAAAATCATGACTTCCTACGAATAAAAATTCAATCTTTATCCCTACATGTATTTTATAAATATAATATTTATTCATCATTAGTAAATAAAAATCTATTACCTAATAAATAAATAAAACAAATAAAAATAAAACAAAAAAACTTACAGGTGGTTTAACGAGGGGAGGGGGGTCCACAGCTAGCGGTGGCGGTCGGAGAAGGGCTCAGGGGGGTGCGGCTATGGGTGGTGGCGGCATCGTCGGCGGCTGAGGGGAGAGGGCACGGTGGAGCGATGGGCGTCGGGGGATGGTTTGGGGCCCGGTTTCACAGTCGAGGAGGAGGTGAGGCAGAAGGGGATGGCGGCGGAGGATGGGCGGGAAGAGGGGGAGGGCGCGAGGTCTGGGCGTGGGGCTAGGGGAGCGGATCCTTGTTCGAAGAAGGGGAGAGAGGAAGAAAGAGGGGGCGAGCTGCTGGTGGAGGCGGCGACCTTGGCAGGCGGAGGCATCGGTGGACGGAGCGGCGGGAGAGGCGTCGATCGCCATCGCGATTTGAGGGATTTTTTTCTTTAAAACTGAATCGGGAAGAAGAAGTGAGGGGGGGCTTTTATAAAATTTATATTATTTAATTTATTATTTAATTCTTTTTTCTTCTATGAAAAGTAGGGTTTTCATTCGAACTCGAAATCGAGTCTGCCGACTGTCGTCCCTAGCGTATTACCCCCATACCGAACACAATGGGATATGTTTCGTAGGCCAATTCGATCGTTACGATCAGTTTCCGTTGAATTTAAAGTATAATTCTTTATATATTCAATTTAAATGCACATTTCAATTTACCGGGGTCACATACGGACTTTAAAAATTCCAGAAAAATATTTTCTAGCTTCGTATCGACGATACGGTCCTAATAAAACTAGTTTCGTCGAATTCTGAGACTGTTGAAAAAATGTCCATTTTCCAGTCGATTAAAATCAACTGAAACTGGTCAAATGCGTTTTCCTTTGCCACGCTCACATATTGATTCGAAAAATTATGAAATTTGGAATCTAGCAATAATTTGACATCACGGATCCAACAAAAGTTGTTTCGTCGAAATCCGAGGTCGTTTGCAAAATGTCTATTTTTAAGGGCCTGAATTCCATAGCGACTATTCAGAATTTTCAACTGGACATATCTTTTGATTCCCGCTATGAAATTTTGATTTATCGGATTCGTTGGAAAGATATTCTCTATTAGATCCTATTATTTTTGGTTTCACTAAAATCCGGATTGTTTTGCACCCAGTACATTCAATTGAAGTTTGAAATCGAATTATCGAACTACCGCGCCATTTTCAATTCTATTTATAATTATATATAATTATTTATATTCTAACGACGACATATATAATATATACATTCGAATTCTATTCAAAATAAATTTCTCGTCGATATTATTTAAAATAATTCATTTTAAATGTTCAAAATTCACTAAAATTGCCAAAATAAAAAAAATTAAACTGGCCCAGATTTTCTGGTTATTACAATCTCCCCCACTTAAAACTTTTCGTCCCCGAAAAGGAACAAAGTCGAAAGTGGTTTGATCAATCAACTCTACGTTCGATCTGGCTTCCATTCTCCAACTTTTCAGTTTCTGAGAATTTTCAAATTCTTCAAAAATTTGGCTAACACCCTAAATTTTCGAAAAATTTCGCCATAACCTCCTTTGCACCGGGAGCCACGGGAAAATCCCGAAATTGCTATATAGGCCCTCTGATCTCAAAAAGAAAAAGAAAAAGCCAAGCGGCTAGCCAATCGGCTCATAAAATCATCATCACCCAAACAAAACAGTAAATTATAGTAAACATGTACCTATTTGTCAGGCAAACAAATTTTATTCTTCGGCTCTAGCCTCCTTGCTATGACCTGTTCAATGTAAGTACATGTATATGCAAGCAAATGCGACCAATTTTCAATACAATTCAATATTTGATTCAATTAGGAAAAATGGTTCACAATTATCAAACAAATAAACAAACAACACAAACATCAATCAATTAGTGGATTATAGTTTCAAATCCATAATTTGATATATAGTCGAAAATCATGTTTTTGATGCCAAATCACAACAATGTATTCTAGCTATATTAGTTTTGGTTCTCACACCAGTCTAAATGGAAATATATAGATATCACACCTTCGAAACACGAACATAAATATTGACGATGCCATAGTCATTATCAACATCATCTCCGGGCGACTAGAATGTGATTCTATATCCATCCAGTATATTAAAACTTCGAATATACGTTCATGACGCGTATATGCAAAATCTTTATATACCCAATTGTCCATATTCAACACAAATAAATATCAAATACGTATAAAATGGTCTAAATTTTCAAAACAAAATTGTTTTCATTTGAAAAATATACTCTTCACACTCGTTCTAGGATACTACTGATCCTATCTCTAACGAGTCATTCTAATTGGATATTACTAATCCAATATCTGATGAATTCTTTCGAATGGTTCTAATGTGTCTTGTTCTCGAGCTCTGTAAACCAAAAATCTGGTACCAAACTGATACGACCCGAACTTCCCCGTGAAGGAAAGCACGAATAGAATTGAGGACAAGACAAAATAGAACGCAAACAGAAGAACATTTCATTGTTATTACAACAATTCCATCAGATACAAGAATATACAGAGTATAAATGAATAAATTACATTCAACAAATATCAGAGATTTAAATTACATTTAAATACATCGCAGCGGAAAATAATACAAAAGCACAACTAGAAGTAATGCACGGATACAGAGCTTTCCGAGCAACGTTCCAACTGTAAATCAGGACCCTGTGAATATAAATCTGCAAAACCAAAACTACTAGCTGCCCGTGTGGAAAATAGGGGCACCCAGAGTTTAGGTTAAAACAATAAACTCCAGGTCAGTCATGTGACTGGTGTGAGAACAAAAACAGTTATTTAAAACTTTACTTTAAAGATAGTAATTCAAGGGACCACGCCGTATAACACGGAACGGGTTTCCTCCCAAGAATACCAGTGCATAGAATAAACAACGCAATGCTTTTTCGAAAAATGAAGCTATTATAAGACCCAGGTCCCATCACACAATGCAACGCAAGCCGGAGGATAGGGTTTTCCCTTATAATAGCCAAACATGCTTGGTACGTTTAAAAACAAATCATTTGATACTATAATAAGTGTATAGTGTCAAAACAATTTCAATCATAAATATCAATCATAGACGGCATGGGTACCATATATCATGTCACCATACTAGTTCTACAATTAAAACCGCAATACACGTATTGGAAATTGGATTTCCGTCATGAGTCTAGGCAAGGGGCAAGCTCCTCTCCGCGTTCGAGACACTCTAGCAAATGTCCCAGGACCCCACTATGATCCTTGGAATCGGCTGGTCCGGTCCTCTCTTACTTTTGAGGATTAGTTATTCCTGAACACACGTTTCCCGATCCTTACAAACCTATATCCGAGGCGCCTCGCATTCCAACAACCACACAGGTGAAAAGTATATAAATTTCAGGGCTGGTAGGTCACTGACACCACCCTAGCTAGAAAGAAACGTCGTGCTCTCCCAATGGTCCGTCTCCCGTTTTTGACTCATACCGAGGTGTGAGGCTCGCGAATTCACATTATACACAAAGCTACGCCACACAGGCCGTGCTTTGATCATCAACCACAAGACTTTGCTTTTCAACAGAAGCCTTGATCAATTGCCACTTACGCGTGCCACACTGGCAATTCACTCCATGCGACTGATGTCCATCGATATACAACCTCTGAGCTCGTGCGTCTCAGAGAAGGGCGTTAAGCAAGAGAATAAATTCTCCGCCGCCAAACAGATGTATATTTAATAGAGATCAATCAACACAGAATAAAATCCAATGTCAGACAAACAATCCATTTACAAGTTCGTTCTGGGTCTGAACGAAACCGGAGGCACTTTCCTCGCATATCCATCCATCTCCAAGTACGTCTGGACGATCACCAACTGATTCCCTCATCTCGGGTGTACAGCCCAATCAAGATCATCAGTAATCACCCAAACGATGTGAAGACTTCCGGTCTTCGACCACCGTCTTCATCTTCGACATCTCGTCGAATCGGTTATTCAGAATGGGTATAACTCGGCCTTTCTGAATAACCCACGTATATAATAAACAAATGTTACACAAACACAACAGACGCCTCATTCCAATTCAGAATATTCTTTTATTCACAAAATCACATTCTTAGGGAAAGGTTCCCATTAAATTTATCTAAGATAAATTTTTCTAAATTTATTCTTTAATCTTCCTTTGGATATCATTTCAAACTAGCCGGGATTAACGAACCACACCAAAGTAATTATTTATTTTATTTCCCAATCCCAACCTATTCATCCCATGGAGCAAAACTGGTAATACTCCATATCTAACACCACGGTGTTATCGGTAAAATTAATTACCATTTCACGTTCAAATCTAATTAAAGATTTAACTACCGCTTTGGAGCAAAACTGGTGATACTCCATTCTCGATCACCTTTCAAATTTGATAATTTAAATTATCAATTCACATTTTGATCTAATTAAAGATTCATTAAAACTCCACTTAGTTTTAATCTTTTCAAAAATCTATATCTTGCCTTTAACTGGGTTAAAGAACCAAGGTCATCTAAAACACGATTCACGATAAACCCAAATCACATTTGATATTAAATACAAGGCTCTGAATAGAAATATATCGGTTTATATTCAATATCAAATTCTGAAACCAACATATATCGTATTGGAAATAACGATATAAAATATATCTTTCAAATTCCCATAACAATATCTGTGTAGTCACGAAATCCAACATCGAAATATTCCGAAGATAATCTCGATTCAACTCTAGTCCAATTCACGTAATGGGAATATTGATTATTTTTAAAATCACTTTCAAATTTAATTTATTCATTTCAAAAATAAATTGATTTTAATTCTAGTTCGAAACTATTTCATTTCGATAAAAATCTATTTTTATCTTTTCAAATATGGAATTTTTCAGCCCAATTTTTCCCAAATCATTTCTTATGATTTTACACAAATTATTGATATTTTAAATAATTTTATCAAGGCCCGTACTGTCGATTTCCATCAACGGCCATCGAACTGCACTTACAGCGACCTTTTCCAAATTTGATTTGGACATAATTCCAAATCCAACCGTTAGATTTCAAATTTCTAATATTTGTTGGAAAGCTCTTTTCGATACGAACCCAACGGTTCTGGTTTTAGGAGAATCCGACGGTCGGATCTCCCGCAACGTCAATTCGAAGTTAATGGTCGAAATTCACGAACTGCCGCGGCGCGGCGCGTTCTATTCAAGCCATTATATATATAATATATATATTATATATATATATTTCGTCGATTTCCTTTTTAAAACGTATTTTATAAATCGTTTTAAATTCTTTTTCAAAACCATTTCAACGCTACCTTCAATTTCAAATCAATTTGATTTCAATTCAATTCGAGTTCATTTCAATTTTATTTAATTCGAATTCAAATTCGTTTCAATTCAATTCAATTTGAATTTACCTTCTATTTAATTCAATTCGAATTCATTTCAAATTGATTTCAATTCAAATTCATTTCGTTTTAAATTTCATTCAAAACGATTTCAATTCGTTTTTAATTCAATTTCAATTTAATTCAATTTGAATTCATTTCTAATTGATTTGAATTCGAATTCACTTTCTATTCAATTCGAATCGAATTCACTTTCTATTCGATTCGAATTCATTTCAAATTGATTCAATAAAATTTCAATTTGAATTTTAATCTAATTTAATTTGAATTTCATTTCAAAATATTAAATTTTGAAATCACTTTTCAATATTCATTATAAAACGAATAAAATCGATATAAATATCGTTCACGTCAAAATAACGCATCTCTAATCAACACGGCTTTATATTTTTCAAAAACTTCTTTATTCTATTCAACAAATGAATATTTATTCTATTCAACACATGAATCTATATTTCTTTCAACACACGACTGATCTCAACCCATGAGTACTGTCAACACATCACTATTTTTGTTATGTAAAATATTTTATAAAACTAAGGTATCTATCGTTTGATTTTTAATTAGACCCCACCGTGAAGTAGTTCTAATTTTAAATATGATAAAGATGTAAATTTTATTGTATAAAATATTTCACTCAACACATGAACATCGTCAACACATGACTGTTTTTATATTCAACACATGAATTTTCTTTTATACTATTCATTATTTTCCCGATTGGAATGAGGCCCAATCAATTACCATATAACGTTAATTATATGGATTCCATACAACACATGTATATAATAGCAACGATAAACAATCAACCATCATCCAAAGTGCACCACACAACTGCACAAGCATCAAATATAAATAATTAACGCTTACACAGTCTGTCGACCAATCGATCGACATACAATTAAATAATTGGGATTAGTGTACCCAAATATCATCCCAACACCCGTATGGGGTTTCAAATCAACAAACACAGATTTTCATTTGTGCAGCTGGGCGATGTGTAAAATTTATCGACCCAATCAATATCAGTCAAATCAGTGTATATAAACAAATCGGTCGATTTGTTTATAAATATTTATTTATTCACATTCACGTTAAAAATTATATTTCTAACGATAAAATATTTTTAACTATATAAATATTTTATTTCCTTTCAACACATTAATTTATATTCTCGATTTCACATCAACAACACAAACAAATTTCACAACACATCAATTAAACAAACAAGCCATCCATGGTCTGTGGATGACGGGTGTCGGGTGCTACTAAGCACCGTCTGCATCCTAGTATATATATATAACTAGAAAAAGAAATTTAGAGTGAGAAGTTCTCACCGATAGCTATCCCAACTTCATGACACTTCTTAAGTAGAAATCTTCGTCGTTCTCGTCTCTTATCACTTTTGTCGCCCGTAGCCACTACATATGTAGAAATCGAATTTTTACTTTGCTATTCAATATATAAAAATCGAATTTTTACTTTGCTATTCAATATATAAAAATCGAATTTTTACTTCGCTATTCAATATATAAAAATCATATTTTTACTTTGCTACTATATAGATAAAAATTCTATTTTTTCAAATATAAAGATTATATTCTCTATTATATAAAAGATTATATTTTTATATTTTCTATAATATAAAGATCATATTTTTATAACTCTACAATATAAAAGATTATATTTTTATAACTCTACAATATAAATGATTATATTTTTATAACTCTACAATATAAAAGATTATATTTTTATAACTCTACAATATAAAAGATTATATTTTTATAACTCTACAATATAAAAGATTATATTTTTATCACTCTACAATTATTTATACAACGAAAAATCCTATCTTTACATGGATAAAAATCATGACTTCCTACGAATAAAAATTCAATCTTTATCCCTACATGTATTTTATAAATATAATATTTATTCATCATTAGTAAATAAAAATCTATTACCTAATAAATAAATAAAACAAATAAAAATAAAACAAAAAAACTTACAGGGGGTTTAACGAGGGGAGGGGGGTCCACAGCTAGCGGTGGCGGTCGGAGAAGGGCTCAGGGGGGTGCAGCTATGGGTGGTGGCGGCATCGGCGGCGGCTGAGGGGAGAGGGCACGGTGGAGCGATGGGCGTCGGGGGATGGTTTGGGGCCCGGTTTCGCAGTCGAGGAGGAGGTGAGGCAGAAGGGGATGGCGGCGGAGGATGGGCGGGAAGAGGGGGAGGGCGCGAGGTCTGGGCGTGGGGCTAGGGGAGCGGATCCTTGTTCGAAGAAGAGGAGAGAGGAAGAAAGGGGGGGCGAGCTGCTGGTGGAGGCGGCGGCCTTGGCAGGCGGAGGCATCGGTGGACGGAGCGGCGGGAGAGGCGTCGATCGCCATCGCGATTTGAGGGATTTATTCTTTAAAACTGAATCGGGAAGAAGAAGTGAGGGGGGGGGCTTTTATAAAATTTATATTATTTAATTTATTATTTAATTCTTTTTTCTTCTATGAAAAGTAGGGTTTTCATTCGAACTCGAAATCGAGTATGCCGACTGTCGTCCCTAGCGTATTACCCCCATACCGAACACAATGGGATATGTTTCGTAGGCCAATTCGATCGTTACAATCAGTTTCCGTTGAATTTAAAGTATAATTCTTTATATATTCAATTTAAATGCACATTTCAATTTACCTGGGTCACATACGAACTTTAAAAATTCCAGAAAAATATTTTCTAGCTTCGTATCGACGATACAGTCCTAATAAAACTAGTTTCGTCGAATTCTGAAACCGTTGGAAAAATGGCCATTTTCCAGTCGATTAAAATCAACTGAAACTGGTCAAATGCGTTTTCCTTTTCCACGCTCACATATTGGTTCGAAAAATTATGAAATTTGGAATCTAGCAATAATTTGACATCACGGATCCAACAAAAGTGGTTTCGTCGAAATCCGAGGTCGTTTGCAAAATGTCTATTTTTAAGGGCCTGAATTCCATAGCGACTATTCAGAATTTTCAACTGGACATATCTTTTGATTCCCGCTATGAAATTTTGATTTATCGGATTCGTTGGAAAGATATTCTCTATTAGATCCTATTATTTTTTGTTTCACTAAAATCCGGATTGTTTTGCACCCGGTACATTCAATTGAAGTTTGAAATCGAATTATCGAACTACCGCGCCATTTTCAATTCTATTTATAATTATATATAATTATTTATATTCTAACGACGACGTATATAATATATACGTTCGAATTCTATTCAAAATAAATTTCTCGTTGATATTATTTAAAATAATTCATTTTAAATGTTCAAAATTCACTAAAATTGCCAAAATAAAATTTTTTAAACTGGCCCAGATTTTCGGGTTATTACAATAACGACTAAAAATTTATTTTAAAATGAATAAATTTAATTTAATTATAAAAGGAGTTTAAAACAGCGCTGCAGTTTGAAAATTTGAATTTGAACTTTGACTGAATATACAGGATTCATTTTAAATCAGAACTGAGCGAAACCAGAAATATTTAAATCTATTTAATCATATCTTTCTAACGAATCTGAAAAACTGAAATTTCGTTTTAAAAATCAAAAGTTATGTCCAGTTTAAAAGTTAGAAAAGTCGCTGTAGAATTTATATATTTTTTAATTAAATATATTGGCCTTGAAAATAGCCATTTTTCAAACGACCTCGGTTTTCAACGAAACCACTTTTGTTGGAACCGGAATGTCAATTTATTGCTAAGTTTAAATTTTCATAATTTTTCGAATTAATATGTGAGCGTGGTAAAGAAAAACGTGTTTTGTCAGTTTCAGTCAAATTTAATCGACTCGAAAATGGCCATTTTTGAAACAGTCTCAGAATTCGACGATATTAGTCTCGTTAGGACCGTATCGTCAAAACATAACTAGAAATAATTTTTCTGTAATTTTTAGAGTTAGTATGTGGCCCCGGTAATTTAAAATGTACGTTTGAATTTAATAATTAAATGATTTATAATTAAATATTAAGAAAAAAACATGTCGTAACAGCCGAATTGGATTACGGAACATACTCCAGTGTGTCCGGGATGGGGGTTATTAGCTAGGGACGACACTTGTTGGGTTTGATTTAGAGTTCGATACGATATAGAAGTTATATTGTATTTAAATGAATTTAAAATACGCTAGGAATACGCGTATAAATACGCCCTAAATACCCAAACCCTAATCTATTTTAACGCAGCCGCCAATGGCCCAAATCAATGGCCACAACACTTCCAATTTCAATCCTCAATTCCTCACCATCCGCTCAATGAAATTTGAAGCTCCTAAGTGGAAATCGAAGAGCTCGAAAAGGCCTTTAATCTGTACGGCCATGATCGGTTTTAAATGAGCAGGGCGCCGGGATTTCTGGTGCAAAGATGCATCAGTTTGAGGGCTTTTTGCGGAGGAGGGGCCCACCGAGCTGCACAGTGCTCGAGGCGTGGAGGGACGACGGAGCGGCGCTCCTGGTGGTGGCTTCGGATCGGTGACGGGTGGTCGGACGGTGGCGCGAGGTGAAGCCCTGGGTTACGATGCAAATGGGTTTACTTCGGCTGAACAGACGAGGAAGAAGAAGGGGTTATCACCCTTAACTCATGTAATTAAAACAATTATTATTTTTATTTAAATTATTCAAATGGTTAAATAGCAATATCTTACTCAATATTTATCAGAAACTGACGAAACGAATTGCGTTGCGATCGTAATGAAGAATACTACAACATGGAACTGACTAGGACCATAACTGAGCATATCAAATTTTGGTCAAATTGTAGTTCTGAACTGATCAGAATTTAAATTATCGGTGAGATTTCTATTTTTAAATCAAATTTAATAATTTATCTTATTGTGAAATTTTATATAAAATTCATGTGGTGTTATGTGTATAATTATTGAAATACTGATTGTGTTGTATTGCGCTGAATCAGTGAATGGTATTGTGGGAATCATGTTTGTTGCAAAATCGTAATGTTTTTTTTGGTTGAATCAAAACAAAAAAATAGAACGTCATGTTTGTTATATTAGGATTGTCCAAAATAAGACTATCATTTTCATTTTATTTGAATTGACAAAATAAAATGGTCAATTTTTGTTTAAAAATAGAATAACAATAAAATATTCATTTTATTATTTTCATTAAAACATGGTTTTTGTCAAAGTTGTTTGTTATTGAAATAAAAGATTACAATTTGGTTAAAAACATAGGAATTGAAATAAAAATCACATTTTTGTCAAAAACATGTTATTAAAACCAATCGAACATTTGTGTTAGAATATTCAGAATATAAAAAGATTATAAATAAAAGGTTTTAATAAAAAGATTTCCTTTTTATTTTCAATTAAAGGATTATAATATCACTTTGATATGAAATGTCGCAGAGAACTATAATATCATTTTAGTTATAAAATGTTAATAGGATTAAAATAGCATTTTGTTTATAAAATGTTGAATAGGATTAAAATAACCTTTTGTTTATAAAATGTTGGATAGGATTAAAAAGGACATTTTTGTGTATAAATGTTAAATATGATAAAAAGAACAATTTTTGGTCAAAAGAAATATTAGTGAAGAAATTAACATTTTTGGTCAAAAGAAAGATTATATTGAACAAAAATTAACACTTTTGTTAATTAGATTAAGTTAGACAAATTTGACATTTTTGTTAATTAGATTCTGTTAGACAAAAGTAACATTTTGGGTAATTAGAACATGTTGGTAGAAAGAATAACATTTAAAATTAAAAGAAGAAATCTTCATTTGGAAAGATGTTAACATATAATTTATATTTTTAATGATAATTATAATTCATTAAAAAGAATGAATCTTTGTTTGGAAACTTGTGAATATGTAATTTACATTTTTATGAAAATGAATCATTAAAAGAATAAAACCTTGGTTAGAATGTGTTAACATGTAAGATTACATTTCTATGTAGTTAGTATTCGTCAATAAGAATTAAACAAAAATGTACATTTTATTCATTTACAAAGGATGTAATAAGAATATACATTTTTGTGTTAAAATATGTTAGTGAAGAAAAATTACATTTTTGGTGTAAAACATGTTATGTAAGTTAAGATATACATTTTGTTAATATTAAAAGGATTATAACAAAATTCACATTTTGTTAACATTTAATGTAAAGGAAATTTAAAAGGCTTTGCCGTTATTCCATTTATATTATTGGTCGGATACAGAAATTTTAACGATTATATATTAATTTGATTTCTGTGAAGATTCCATATTTTATGGAAGATGATTTTGGGTTTATTGTGAACCATGTTTTTAAGTGACATGTGTTCTTTAACCCGACTGACGGTGAAAATATGATTTGGTATTTATAAATCTTTTATTAAGATTTAAATGGGAATTTTCCCAAAAGTAAAGTTTTCCAATTTAATATATTAAATTGGAGTTAAATGGAATTTGAATTAATAATAACCGAGATAAGCTTCTGTAAAAGAAGATCGATACTAAATATGGAATTTAAAAGGCTTTGCCGTTATTCCATTTATATTATTGGTCGGATACAGAAATTTATAACGATTATATATTGATTTGATTTGTGTGAAGATTCCATATTTTATGGAAGATGATTTTGGGTTTATTGTGAACCATGTTTTTAAGTGACATGTGTTCTTTAACCCGACTGACGGTGAAAATATGATTTGGAATTTATAAATCTTTTATTAAAATTTAAATGGGAATTTTCCCAAAAGTAAATTTTTCCAATTTAATATATTAAATTGGAGTTGAATGGAATTTGAATTAATAATAACCGAGATAAGCTTCTGTAAAAGAAGATCGATACTACATATGGAATTTAAAAGGCTTTGCCGTTATTCCATTTATATTATTGGTCGGATACAGAAATTTATAACCATTACATATTGATTTGATTTCTGTGAAGATTCCATATTTTATGGAAGATGATTTTGAGTTTATTGTGAACCATGTTTTTAAGTGACATGTGTTCTTTAACCCGACTGACGGTGAAAATATGATTTGGAATTTATAAATCTTTTATTAAGATTTAAATGGGAATTTTCCCAAAAGTAAAGTTTTCCAATTTAATATATTAAATTGGAGTTGAATGGAATTTGAATTAATAATAACCGAGATAAGCTTCTGTAAAAGAAGATCGATACTACATATGGAATTTAAAAGGCTTTGCCATTATTCCATTTATATTATTGGTTGGATATAGATATTTATAACGATTATATATTGATTCGATTTCTGTGAAGATTCCATATTTTATGGAAGATGATTTTGGGTTTATCGTGAACGGTCTTTTAAAATGACATTAGTTCTTCAACCCAGTTAAAGATAAGATTAATTTCTTAAATTTAATTAATCATTGAATAATGATTTGTGCAATTTAAAAACCAAATTGGTTTCTTAATAAATCTTTAAAAGTAAGATTTAAGAATAATTTAAAGAGTTTATCTTTGATAAAATAATGCAAATATTTTATTAGAAGAATATTCTAAATTGGAATGAGGCGTTGGATGTGGTTTTATAGTACTTGATTTTTAATTATAAAATACGTGAGTTATTTGGGAAGACCGGGTTTAACCCATTCCGAATAATTACTACGACGATGAAGAGTCGAAGATGAAGACGGTGGTTGAAGACCGACGATCTTCACATCGGATGGATGTGTTGCTACAGAGGCCCTTGATGGGAGTAGCTACCTTGAAGGGGCTTCAGTGGTGGCCGTCTGGACTATTGTTGATTGTTCGGGTTTGGTTTTCGCTCAGGCCCAGAGCATAAGCTAGTAAATGGATGCATGTCTGACATTGGATTTCGTTCCATGTGAATTAAATCCAATTTCCAATACGACCTTGCGGTTTTGATTGTAGAACTAGTATGGCGACATAGTAGGATGGGGTACTATGCCGTCTATGATTGATACATTATGATTGAAATGTTTTTATTAAAACATATACACACTAATACTAAATCCGTTTTATCGTATCAAGCATCTTTTGACCATTATAAGGTAAAACCCTATCCTCCGGTTTGCGTTGCATTGTGTGATGGGACTTGGGTCTTATAATGGTTTCATTTTTCTAAAAAGCATTGCGTTGTTTAACGTTTTACTTTATTTTAGGCACTGGCAATCCAATGGAGTAAACCTGTTCCGCGTTAGTGGCGTGGTCCTGTGATTAGCCTTATTATTAGATAGTTAAGTTAAGATTTATCATACCAGTCCCATGACTGACCTGTAGTTTGTTTCACTAGCAAACTCGGGTGCCCTTATTTCCCACACGGGCAGTCGAGTAGCTTTTTGCAGATATATTTACAGGATCCTGGTTTACAGCTGAAGCGGTATTCAGAAAGCCCTGCATCCGTGTATTCCTTCCAGTTGTATATTTGTAATATTTTTCCGCGGCTATCTAAATGTAATTTAAAACTCTGATATTATTGTATTTCTATTGTGTAATAAATATTCATACTCTATTATATCTTGTATTCTGATGTAATTGTTGTAATCAGCAATAAAATGTTCTTCAGTTTGTTCTCTAATGTGTATTGTTCTCAAAGCAACCAGTCTTTCCTTTACGGGGAAGTTTAGGTCGTCACATTATATATCGATAGACATCAGTCGCATGGCATGAATTGCCTGTGTGGCATGCTTAAGTGGCAAATGATCAAGGCTTTTGTTGAAAAGCAAAGTCTTGTGGTTGATGATCAAAGCACGGCCTATGTGGCATAGCTTTGTGTATAGCGTTAATTCGCGATATGAGTCAAAAACGGGATAGTGACTGCAGGGAGAGCACGACGTCTCTTTCTAGCTATGGGTGATGTCAATGACCTACCATCCCTGACATTTATATACTTTTTACCTGTGTGGTTGTTGGATGTGAGGCGCCTCAGATATAGGTCTGATAGGACCAAGAAACGTGTGTTCAGGAATAACTAATCCTCAAAAGTAAGAGAGGACCGGCCCTGAAGATCCAGGATCGCTGTGTGTGGTCCTGAGACATTTGCTAGAGTGTCTCGAACGGAGAGGAGCTTGCCCCTTGCCTCGACTCATGACGGAAATCCAATTTCCAATATGTGACATTTGGTTTTATTTGTAGAGCCTAGTATGACGACATAGTAGCATGGGATACTATGCCGTCTATGATTGATACATTTATATTCGAAGATGTTTTTGACACTAAACACTTATAATAGTATCAATGATTTGTTTTAAACGTATCAAGCATTCTTTGGCTATTATAAGGTAAAACCCTATCCTCCGGCTTGCGTTGCATTGTGTGATGGGACCTGGGTCTTATAATAGCTTCGGCTTTCTTTATTTAGCATTGCGTTGTTGTTTTATGTACTGGTGTTCTTGGGAGGAAACCCATTCCGTGTTATACGGCTCGGTCCCTTGATTTACCTAACTTTAAAATAAATATTAATAACTGTTTTAGTTCTCACACCAGTCACATGACTGGCCTGGAGTTTATTGTTTTAACCTAAACTCTGAGTGTCCTTATTTTCGACCCGGGCAGCTAGTAGTTTTGGTTTTGTAGATTTATATTCACAGGATCCTGGTTTACAGCTGTAATGATATTCGGAAAGCTCTGTATCCGTATATCTCCTTTCAGATTGTGTGTTGTATTATTTTTCCGCTGCTATGTATTTAAATGTAATTTATATCTCTGATATTTGTCAAATGCATAATATTTATTCATACTCTGTATATTCTTGTATTCTGATGGAATTGTTGTAATAAACAATGAAATGTTCTTCTGTTTGCGTTCTGATTCGTCGTGTTCTCATCTCAATTTGGGATTTCCTTTACGGGGAAGTTCGGGTCGTTATATTAGTACAACTAGCGATGCAATTAGAAGGCGCTATTTCGATTCTTCGGGACTCGTTGTAAGCTGCGAAGTGGGATCGATAGAAGGGATGTTGGGCCCTTTCAATGGCTTCGCGATGTCTAGTGGGGGTACGTGAGTTCAATATGGTGGTTTTGGAGTTGTTTATGGTAATGGGTGTGGAGAGATTTCGAAGGTGAAACTGTTGGTGATACTGGTTTCAGTTTTCATTAATTGGAGTGGATAAGGGGATTAACACTTGCGTAAGCTTTTGGGATGATTAGCAGCTATAGAAAAAACTTAGGGCAGCGATATTTGTTTTGATAAGAGATTGTGAGATCGATGGTGATGGGTTTCAAGTGAAGCTGGAATGGAAGGGAGTTCGTCAGAACTAGAAGACAACATTTGCGAGGTGTGGAGTCTTCGCAGTAGCAGGTTACTATGTTCAATGTGGGAAAAAGGGTAAAACTTGGAGTTAAGATAATTTTAACTAATTAATCTAGTTTAGTTAATTACGTTTAAAATTGTATGTATATTGTACAAGCTTGTAAAAATCCTATTTTTTTCATACAAGAACGGAATTAAACAAAATGAAGTTCGTTGGGATCATGTTAGAGAATATTTCGCAATGGAATTGGATTGAACCGGACTAGAGCCATTTGGTATTTTTGTTTAAATTAAACACTTGTTTAATTTAATCAAAAGCCGACCTTATTTCGAGAAAAAATAAATCACGGTGAGTAATTTTCATTCAGAAATTTATTTAAAATTATTTTTATCATTAAAAATAATTGTTGGTTGCATAAAAATATTACTGTGGCTATTATTTATAAATATATTAGTTATATAGGGTTGGTGTTTGTGGTTATTATATATATATATATTTTGGTGGTTGGACATTTTCAAAAAAAAAAATATTCGTGGTTGGATTCCCGCAGTATCATTAGCTGATGCCCGTAGTATCATTAGCGGATGACCCTATACGCCCCACGTTATGATAGTGGATGACCTTCTATACCGCGATATCCTGCCTCGAAGCAGGATGAGTATTATTTATGTGACTAACATCTATGGATGCAGGAAAACGGGCTGGAGGGATACAACTGGATTCCTCAAAAATATTATTATTATTTGTTCGTTCTCATATATATTGTCATATATGATGTGTTAGAAAATCTGTGGTTGATAATTGGTATTTTTGAAATTTAAAGGGGAAATTCTATTTATCTAAAATAGAATTTGAATTTAAATTGGACTATAAATATATTAACTTGTTTGAATACATAAAACAAGTAGTGAATTTATGAACGTTGTTTATAAATTAATAATACGAGATTTGAAGTGAAATTATAAACAGTGTTTATAAATAAAGTGGAAAAATTATCATTGGATAATTTGAATATTTAAATTCAAATGTGAATTTAAAAATAGAAATCGGGAAATCGTTTTAAAGAAATAAACGATGGAGTTTATTCTGATGTTCAGAATATAAATTAAACTAAAATAAATCCGTAAGGATTTATGGTTTGAATTCGATTAATTCGAATTTATTTAAATAGAAGTTAAATTGAATATGAAAATAAATTGGGTGTTATATATATAAGTTATTATAAATAGAAATATTCTAAAATAAGAGTTTAGTTTTAAATAGATTTCGAAATAGACTTGTCTGAATATAAAGCAAGGAAATTTATGAAATGGTATTTATAAATATAATGAATTAATTATCAAGAGATAATTTGAATATTTAAATTCAAATATGAATTTAAAAATAGAATTTGTGTAATAACCCGGAAATCCAAACCAATTTAATATTTTTATTTGGGCAATTTTGATGAATTTTGAATATTTAAAATGAATTATTTTAAATAATAATGATGAGAAAAATATTTTGAATAGAATTAGAACGTATATATTAATATAAATCATCGTTAGAATATAAATATTTATTTTTAATTATAAAAGGAATTGAAAATGCCGCGGTAGTTTGAAAATTCGATTTCAAATTTCAAATGAATGTATAGGATTCAAAATAAACCGGATTTTAGCGAAACCAAAAATATTAGAATCTATTTGAGAATATCTTTCCAACGAATCCAAAAAATTGAAATTTCATTGCGGGGATAAAAAGTTATGCCCAGATGAAAATTCAGAATAGTCGCTATGGAAAATATAGCCCTTAAAAATGGAAATTTTGCAAACGATCTCTGTTTTCGACGAAACCACTTTTGTTGGATCCGGGATGTCGAATTATTGCTAGATTCCAAAATTCATGATTTTTTGAATCAATATATGAGCGTGGTGAAGTAAAATGTGTTTTAACAGTTTCAGTCAATTTGGATCGACCAGAAAATGGCCATTTTTCAAACGGTCTTCAAATTTGACGAAATTAGTTTTTTTAGAACAGTATCGTCAATACGAAGCTAGAAAATATTTTTCGGGAATTTTTAGAGTCCGTATGTGGCCCTGGTAAATTGAAATGTGCGTTCAAATTCAATATATAGATTTATATTTTGATTTTGACAAAAATTGATCGAAACAGTCGAATCAGCGTGCAGGACATATCCCATTGTGTTCGGAATAGGGGTAATTAGCTAGGGACGACAATCGTTGGGTTTCGTTTGGAGGTTGAATGGAAAGTCAACTTTAAAGGAGAGATAAATTAAATTAAATAAATTAAGTTATATATTAATAGCCCCCACTTTCCTTCTTCTCCCTCCTCTTCCTTCAGAAATTGATTTTAGAAAAAAGAAAAAGAAAAACGCGCTATCGTTCATCGCCCCCTAGATCCACCGCGCCGCCGGAGGGCCCACCCCCGGCCACCGTCAGTCCGCCACCCCCTTCCTCTCTCCCCTCTGCCTCTTCTTCTTCGCGAATCCCCGAACCAAACCAGCCCAAAATCCGGTGCCCTAGCCCCAATCCTCCACAATGGGACCTGCTGCCACCCCAGAACCATCTGACCGCCTTCCCCAACCGTTGGCTGTCCACGGCGCCGACCCCTAACAACATACCCGACTACCACGCCCCTCCTCCTTATAAAAATCTGATTTTTATCATCTTTGGTGTTTACATTTCAGTCCCCGTCCTGTTTTAGCCCTTCTCCGAGCCTCCTCCGCCACTCGACAACGCCGGTGAGCTTTTATTTCAATTTTATTCATGTATACGATTAAAAAAACATGATTTTTACCTACGGTTTTAATATAAAAATGTGATCTTTTTTATACATGAAATGATTATATGCAAGGGCGATTTTTATATACATGAAAGGTATGATTTTTGTATACATGAAGATGTGGTTTTCGTATGAACGATATTGATTTAAAAATATGTTTTTTTATATGAATAGAATAATAAAAATATAATTTTTATTATATGTAGAGAATAAAAATATAATTTTTATTATATGTGGAGAATAAAAATATGATTCTTATTATGCGCGAAGAATAAAATTATGATTTTCACATATGGAAAAGCGATATGAAAATATAAATTTTATTTGAATAGCAAGATAAAAATTCGATTTTTATATATAAAGTGGCGAAGTAAAAAAGAAATGATTTTTATCGCCATAAAGAAATGATTTTTATCGCCATAAGGAAATGATTTTTATCGCCATAAAGAAATGATTTTTATCACTATGAAGGTATGATTTTTATCGCATAAAGAAAATAGTATTGGCAAGTTAGAAATATGGTTTTTAACTAGTGTATGGCATAGAAATATTCTTAGAAAGATCAAAGTACGATTTTTATATATGTAGCGATATAAAAATATAATTTTTATATAGAAAGTAGCGTTATAAAAATATAATTTTTATAACGAAGTAACGATGTAAAAATATGATTTCTATATATAAAACTAAATAATTAAAATGCGATTTTTACTATGAACAACGGGAAAAAGAGTGCGATGGAACTGATTGAAAGCAAAATGGAATCCAGACCATTCAGAAATAGAGAATGGAGGAGTGGATCCCAAATGTGAGAACTTCTCACTTTAATTTTCTTTATACAGTTATTTATTATGTAACTGCATATATGAACTGTTCCCCGTCGTCCATAGACCATGGACGACTTGTTTGGTTGTTTGTGTTGATTGATGTGTTTAGTTGAATATTGGTTTGTGGTGTGAATGTGAAATTGATTTGATTGGTATGTGTATGGCGCAAGCCATTATTAGACTGGGGAAAAGGCTAGGCCTTATCCTGTTTTTAGTATCGTGCCGTTATGCCGTCGAAATTTTCTAAAATATAGTAGAACAATAAAAATATTACTTTTATTGTGTAAATGAACCGAATGAATGTTTTATCGTTAAAAATATAATTTTTAACGTGTATACGAATAAAATAAATATTCATTTACAAATCAGATGATTTGTTTATGTACACTGATTGGACTGATATTGATTGGAAAGATAAATTTTACACATCGCCCAACTGCACAAATAAAACCTGTATTTGATTGTTTGAAACCCCACACGGGTGTTGGGATGAAATTGGACATACACTAATCCTAAAAATTAGCTGTATGTCGATCGATTGATTGACAGGCTGTTATTAGTGTTAAATATTTATATTTGATGCTTATGCAGTTTAGATTGCACTCTAGATGATGGATTGTTGTTTTCATTGTTGTTATACACTTTTGTTGTGTGAAATCCATATAATCACATTATTTGGTAATTGACTGTGTCTGATTCCAGTTCAGAAAGAACGAATATTTTAAAATAACGATTATTTTAAAATAGAGAATATTTTCAAATAATATTCAGAAAAGAATCAAAATATGATTTTGATGTTCGATTTGGGATGGACACGAATATATTTAAATATATATAGCCGTATTGATTAGATTGACGCCATTTTGACGTGAACGATATTATATCGATTTTATTCATTTTTATAATGAATATCGAAAAGGAATTGATATCAAAATATAATGTTTTGAAAATATTGTCATTTATATATCGATGATATGGAATATTCAATTTTGATTTGAAATTGAATATGAAGTTGAAATCATTTTGTAAACGAATTTAAAACGATTGATAAAATACATTTGAAAAGGAAATCGACGAAGTATATATTATATATATTATATATGTAATATAATGGCCTGAATAGAACTCGCCGCCCTGCGGCAGTTCTCGAATTTTGACCATTGACTTCGAACAGATATTACGAGAGATCCGACCGTCAGATTCTGCTAAAGCCGGAACCGTTGGGTTCGTATCGGAAAGAACTTTCTAACAAATATTAGAAATCTAACAGTTGGATTTGGAATTATGTCGAAATCAAATTTGGTAAAGGTCGTTGAAAGTGCAGTTCGATGGTCTTTTATGGAAATCGACTGTACGGGCCTTGATAAAATTATTAAAAATATCAATAATTAGTGTAAAATCATAAGAAATGGTTTGGAATGAATTGGGATGAAAAATCCCATATTTGAAAAGATAAAAATAGATTTTTATCAAAATGAACTAGTTTTGAACTAGAATTATAATCCATTTATTTTTAAAATAAATAAATTGGATTTGAAATGGTTTTAAAAATAACCAGAATTTCCAATATATAAATTGGAAATAGATTTGAATCGAAATTGTCTTTGGAATATTTCAATGTTGGATTTCGTGATTACACAGATATTGTTATGGAAATTTGAAAGATATATTTATATCATTATTTCCAATACGATATTTGTTGGTTGTAGTATTTGATATTGAATATATGCCGATATATTTTCTATTCAGAGCCTTGTATTTAATATCAAATGGGATTTGGGTTTGTCGTGAATGGTGTCTTCATTAACACTGTTCTTAAACCCAATTGAGAAAAAGATTAAATCTTTTTATTTAGATTTAATGAAGTATACCAATTAAATGATATTTAATCGGAATTGAATTGGAATTGATTTTTGGGTTTATCGTAAACGGTGTTTTAAATAACACTTTTTCTTTAACCCGATAATTAATGGAATGTGAATTGGGTTTATCGTGAACTGTGTTTTAACGACATTCACTCTTTGACCCGATTTACAGTGAAATGAGATTTGGAATTTATAAATCTTTTTGATAAGATTTAAAGGAGATTTTCCAAAGTAAAGTTTTCCAATTTAATAAAATAAATTGGAATGGAATGGAATTCGATTTGGTAATAATCGAAGTGAACTTCTGTGGAGGAAGACTGCTAATATATATATATATGGAATTTAAAAGGCTTTGCCATTATTCCATTTATATTACTAGTTGGATATGGAAGTTCATATCGATTATATATATTGATCTGTTTTCCGTGAAGATTCCATTGTAAATGGAATGAGATTTTGGGTTTATCGTGAACTGTGTTTTAAATGACATTAGTTCTTTAACCCCGTTGAAGATAAGATTTATTTCTTAACTTTGAATAATCATTAAGTAATGATTTTTGGAAATAAAACTGAATTAGAGTTTTAATGAATGTTTAAATAGATTGAAAGGTGAATTTGATAACTAAAATTATCAAATTCAGAAAATGATCGAGAAAGGAGTATCACCAATTTTGCTCCAAGCGATAGTTAAATCTTTAATTAGATTTGAACGTGAAATGGTAATTGAAATTACCGATAACACCGTGGTGTTAGATATGAAGCATTACCTGTTTTACATCATGGGATGAATAGGTTGGGGTTGGGAAATTTAACAAATGATTATTTCGGTAAGGTTCGCTAATCCCGACTAGTTTGGATAAACCATAATTTGTTTTGAATTGATATTCAAAGGAATATTAAAGAATAAATTTAAAGAATTTATCTTTGATAAAATTAATGGGAACCTTTCCCAAATTATAAGAATATTTGAATAAAGAAATATTCTGGATTGGAATGAGGCGTATGTTGTGTTTTTATAGCACTTGTTTATTATATACGCGGGTTATTCAGAAAGACCGGATTTATCCCATTCTAAATAACTGATTCGACGATGTGTCGACGATGAAGACGGTGGTTGAAGACCGGAGGTCTTCACATCGTTTGGATAATCACTGATGATCTTGATTGGGCTGTACACCCAAGAGGAGGAAATCAGTTGGTGATCGTCCAGACGTTCTTGGAGATCGATGGATATGCGAGGAATAAGGTTCCTCCGGTTTCGTTCAGACCCAGAACGGACTTGTAAATGGATATGTGTCTGACATCGGATTTCATTCTGTGTGATTGATATGCATTGGTTGCATAGCGTGAATTTCTTGTGTGGAATGCTGAGATGCAAATGATCTAGGCTTCTGTTGAAAAGTAGGGTCTTGTGGTTGATGATCAAAGCACGGCCTTTGTGGCATAGCTTTGTGTAGCATTAATTCGCGAGCCTCACACCCCGGTGTGAACCAGAAACGGGAGAAGGACCTCAGGGAGGGCATGCGTTTCCTTCTAGCTAGGAGTGGTGTCAGTGTTTTTACACGGCCTGATATTTTACTTATGTGGATGATGGATTTCGAGGCACCTCGGTTATGTCAGTCGATCCGCGACCGATGGAGTCATTTGGCTCATGTACGCCCCATAGGGCGGGAAAACGCAGTGTTCAGGAATTATAATCCACATAAGAGTGGACCACCCCTGACGATCCAAGGCTTGCTATAACAACCCGGAAATGCGAGCCGGTTTAAAAATTTTATTTTGGCAATTTTAGCGAATTTTGAATATTTATAATGAATTATTTTAAATAATATCAACGAGAAATTTATTTTGAATTGAATTCGAACGTATATATTATATAGATCGTCGTTAGAATATAAATAACTATGTATATAATTATAAAAAGGAATTGAAAATGGCGCGGTAGTTCGATAATTCGATTTCAAAGTTCAAATGAATGTACCGGGTGCAAAATAAACCGGATTTTAGCGAAACCAAAAATAGTAGAATCTATCTGAGAATATCTTTCCAACGAATCCGAAAAATTGAAATTTCATAGCGGTGATAAAAAGATATGTCCAGTTGAAATTTGAGAATAGTCGCTATGGAATTTCGGCCCTTAAAAATAGCAATTTTGCAAACGTCCTCAGATTTCGACGAAACCACTTTTGTTGGATCCGTGATGTCAAATTATTGTTAGATTTCAATTTTCATAATTTTTCGAATCGATATGTGAGCGTGGCAAAGGAAAATGCGTTTGACCAGTTTTAGTTGAATTTAATCGACTGGGAAATGGCCATTTTTCCAATGGCCTCAGAATTCGACGAAATTAATTTTGTTAGGACCGTATCATCAATACGAAGTTAGAAAATATTTTTTGGGAATTTTTCTAATTAGTATGTGGCCCCGGTAAATTGAAATGTGCGTTCAAATTCAATATATAGAGTTATATTTTGAATTTGACGGAAATTGATCGAATCAGCTTGCGATACATATCCCATTGTGTTCAGAATGAGGGTAATTAGCTATGGACGACAGTCGGTGGGTCTCGTTTTGAGGTCGAAACAAAAAGTCAACTTTATGGAAATTAAATAAAATAAATATTATATAAAACCCTTTCTTTTCACTTAAGACCCCCCCTCTTCGTTATTCAGAATGAGGAAAGAAAAAAAATGAAAACCCGACATCGAAGGCGACGGGGCCTCTCCCCCCCCCCCCCCCCCCCCCCCGCGATCCGACGCGCCGCCCTCCTCCCTACATCCGCCTGAGATGGCTACAACCCTCCCCCTCCTCTCGATTCTCGTCTCCCCTTCCGTCGTTCAACCCCCAAACGCCCCCCACGTGAACCCCAATCCGATCCCCCTGCCGACTCCCCCTCCGATCATCTCCTTCCCCTCCGCCTTCTCCCTCTCTCTTCCCTCCTTCCACTGAAAACAGGCCGCCTCCGACCACACCTCCCATCCCCAGCGCCGAAGTAAACTCCCCCCCCCCCCCTCTTCTGATTTTCAACATGGCTACGGGCAACGAAAGTGACAAAGGACGAAAAGGTGAAGATTTCTACATAAGAAGAGTCATGGCGTTGGTTTAGCTAGTCGGTGAGAACTTCTCACTTTAAATTTCTTTTTCTAGTTATATATATATACTAGGATGCAGACGGTGCTTAGTAGCACCCGACACCCGTCGTCCACAGACCATGGACGGCTTGTACGTTTGTTTGATGTACTGTGAAATTTGTTTGTGATGTTGATGTGAAATCGATAATAAATTGTAGATGGTTGAAATAAATTAATTATCGTTAAAAATATAATTTTTAACGTGAATGTGAATAAACAAATATTTAAAAACAAATCGGCTGATTTGTTTATATACACTGATTTGACTGATATTGATTGGGTCGATAAATTTTACACATCGCCCAACTGCACCAATAAAAATCTATGTTTGTTGATTTGAAACCCCATACGGGTGTTGGGATGATATTTGACGTACACTAATCCCAATTATTTAATTGTGTGTCGATCGATTGGTCGACAGGCTGTGTAAGCATTAATTATTTATATTTGATGCTTATGCAGTTGTGTGATGCACTTTGGATGATGGTTGATTGTTTATCGTTGCTATTATATACATGTGTTGTATGGAATCCATATAATTAACGTTATATGGTAATTGATTGGGCCTCATTCCAATTGGGAAAATAATGAATATAATAGAATATATTCATGTGTTGAATAGAATAAATGCTCATGTGTTGAGAATATTTATGTGTTGAAACTATTCATGTGTTGAGTAAAATATTTTAACAATAAAATTTACATCTTTATCATATTTAAGATTAGATTCTACTTTACGGTTGGAGTCTGATTAAAAATCAAACGATAGATACCATAATTTTATAAAATATATTACATAACAAAAATATTCGTGTGTTGACAGTACTCATGTGTTGAGATCAGTCGTGTGTTGAAAGAAATATAGATTCATGTGTTGAATAGAATATATTGAATAGAAAAATGAATTTATTGAAATATATAAAGTCGTGTTGATTAGAGTTGCGCTATTTTGACGTGAACGATATTTATATCGATTATATTCGTTTTTATAATGAATATAGAAAAGAAAGTAATTTTAAAATATAACGTTTTGAAAATATTATCATTTATACAGTAATGATATGAAATATTCAATTTTGATTTGAAATTGAATATAGAGTTGAAATGGTTTTGAAAACGAATTTAAAACGATTTATAAAATATGTTTTAAAAAGGAAATCGACAAAATATATATAATGTATATATATTATATATATAATGGCCTGAATAGAACGCGCCGCGCCGCGGCAGTTTGTGAATTTCGACCATTGACTTCGAACGGACATTACGGGAGATCCGACCGTCGGATTCTCCTAAAACCGGAACCGTTGGGTTCGTATCGAAAAGAGCTTTCCAATGAATATTAGAAATTTGAAATCTAACTTTTGGATTCGGAATTATGTCCAAATCAAATTTGGTAAAGGTCGCTGTAAGTGCAGTTCGATGGCCATTGATGGAAATCGACTGTACGGGCCTTGATAAAATTATTAAAAATATCAATAATTAGGGTAAAATCATAAGAAATGGTTTGAAAAAAACAGGGATGAAAAACTCCATATTTGAAAAGATAAAAATAGATTTTTATCGAGATAAACTAGTTTTGAACTAGATTTAAAACCAATTTATTTTCGAAATAAATAAATTGAATTTGAATTGGTTTTGAAAATAACCAGAATTTCCAATACGTGAATTGGAATGGATTTGAATCGAAATTATCTTTGGAATATTTCAATGTTGGATTCCGTGATTTTACAGATATTGTTATGGGAATTTGAAAGATATATTTATATCGTTATTTCCAATACGATATTTGTTGGTTTCAGAATTTGATATTGAATATATGCCGGTATATTTTCTATTCAGAGCCTTGTATTTAATATCAAATGTGATTTGGGTTTATCGTGAATCGTGTTTTAGGTGACATTGGTTCTTTAACCCAGTTAAAGACATGATATTGATTTTTGAGAAGATTAAAACTGAGTGGAGTTTTTATGAATCTTTAAATAGATTGAAAGTGAATTGATAATTTAAACTATCAAATCTGAAAAGTGATCGAGAATGGAGTATCCCCAGTTTTGCTCCAAAGCGATAGTTAAATCCTTAATTAGATTTGAACGTGAAATCGTAATTAACTTTACCGATAACACCGTGGTGTTAGATATCGAGTATTACCAGTTTTGCTCCATGGGATGAATAGGTTGGGATTGGGAAATAAAATAAATAATTACTTCGGTGTGGTTCGCTAATCCCGACTAGTTTGGAAAACCATAATATGGTTTGAAATGATATCCAAAGGAGGATTAAAGAATAAATTTAGAAGAATTTATCTTTGATAAAATTAATGTGAACCTATTCCCTAAGAATGTGATTTTGTGAATAAAAGAATATTCTGAATTGGAATGAGGCGTGTGTTCTGTTTGTGTAACACGTGTTTATTATATACACGGGTTATTCAGAAAGACCGGGTTTATCCCATTCTGAATAACTGATTCGACGTTGAGTCGAAGATGAAGACGGTGGTTGAAGACCGGAAGTCTTCACATCGTTTGGGTGATTGCTGATGATCTCGATTGGGCTGTACACCCAAGAAGAGAGAAACAGTTGGTGATCGTCCAGACGTACTTGGAGATCGATGGATATGCGAGGAAAGTGCCTCCGGTTTCGTTCAGACCCAGAACGAACTTGTAAATGGATTGTGTGTCTGACATTGGATTTTATTGTGTTGATTGATCTCTATTAAATATACATCTGTTTGGCGGCGGATAATTTATTCTCTTGTTTAACGCCCTTCTCTGAGACGTACGAGCTTAGAGGTTGTATATCGATGGACATCAGTTGCATGGAGTGAATTGCCTGTGTGGCACGCCTAAGTGGTAGATGATCAAGGCTTCTGTTGAAAAGCAAAGTCTTGTGGTTGTTGATCAAAGCACGGCCTGTGTGGCGCAGCTTTGTGTATAACGTGAATTTGTGAGCCTCACACCTCGTTATGAGTCAAAAACGGGATACGAACCGTTGGGAGAACACGACGTTTCTTTCTAGCTAAGGGTGATGTCAGTGACCTACCAGCCCTGACATTTATATATACTTTTCACCTGTGTGGTTGTTGGAATGCGAGGCGCCTCGGATATAGGTCTGTTAGGACCGGTAAATGTGTGTTCAAGAATAACTAATCCTCCAAAGTTAGGTGAGGATCGGCCCAACCGATTCCAAGGATCAAAGTGGGGTCCTGAGACATTTGCTAGAGTGTCTCGAACGGAGAGGAGCTTGCCCCTTGCCTCGACTCATGACGGAAATCCAATTTCCAATACGTGATATTGCGGTTTTAATTGTAGAACTAGTATGGCAACATGATATATGGTACTCATGCCGCCTATGATTGATATTTATGATTGAAATTGTTTTGACACTATACACTTATAGTAATATCAAAATAATGTGTTTTAAACGTATCAAACATGCTTTGGCTATTATAAGGTAAAAACCCTATCCTCCGGCTTGCGTTGCATTGTGTGATGGGACATGGGTCTTATAATAGCTTCATTTTTCTTTATTTAGCATTGCGATGTTTGTTTTATGCACTGGTATTCTTGGGAGGAAACCCGTTCCGTGTTATATGGCGTGGTCCCTTGATTTACCGAACTTTAAAATAAAGATTAATAACTGTTTTAGTTCTCACACCAGTCACATGACTGACCTGGAGTTTATTGTTTAACCTAAACTCTAGGTGCCCCTATTTTCCACACGGGCAGCTTGTAATTTTGGTTTTGCAGATTCATATTCACATGATCCTGGTTTACAGTTGAAATGATATCCGGAAAGCTCTGTATTCGTATATCACCTTCAGTTGTGCTTTGTATTATTTTCCGCTGCTATGTAATTTATTGTAATCTCTGATATTTATCGAATGTAATTTATTCATTTATACTCTGTATATTCTTGTATCTGATGGAATTGTTGTAATAACAATGAAATGTTCTTCTGTCTGCGTTCCGATGTGTGTTGTTCTCAAGGCAATCCGGGCTTTCCTTACCGGGGAAGTTCGGGACGCTACAGAGTGGTATCGGAGCTTTGGTTTACAGAGCTCGAGAACAAGACACATTAGAACCGAACGAAAGAATTCATCAGATATTGGATTAGTAATATCCAATTAGAATGACTCATTAGAGATGGGATCAGTAGTATCCTAGAACGAGTATGAAGAGTGTATTTTTCAAATGAAAACAATTTTGTTTTGAAAATTTAAACCATTTTATGCGTATTTAAATATTTATTTATTTTGAATTTGGACAATCGAGTATATAAAGATTTTGCATATACGCGTCATGAATGTATATTCGAAGTTTTAATATACTAGATAGATATAGAATCATACTCTAGTGGCCCGAAGATGATTCTGATGGTTGAGTACTCGTCGTCAGAATTTATATTCGAGTGACGAAGGTGTGATTTCTATATATTTCCATTAGACTGGTGTGAGAACCAAAATTAGATAGGATTATTTGTTGTGATTTGGCATCAAAACATGATTTTCTTTATATGTATCAAGATTATGAATTTGAAACGTTAATCCACTAATTGATTAATGTTTGTATTGTTTGTTTATTTGTGTGATAATTTTGAACCATTATGCCTAATTGCATCAAATGTTGAATTGTATCGAAAATTATTTGCAATTGCATGCATGTACATATATATGTGTGAACAGGTCATAGCAAGGAGGCTAGAGCAGAGAAATAAAATTGTTTGCCCGACAAATAGGTACATGTTTACCATAATTTACTGTTTTGTTTGGGTGATGATGATTTTATGAGCCGATTGGCTAGCTGCTTGGCTTTTTCTTTTTCTTTTTGAGATCAGAGGGCCTGTATGGCAATTTCGGGATTTTCCCGGTGCTCCCGGTGCAGGGGAGGTTATGGTGAAATTTTTCGAAAATTTAGGGTGTTAGCCAAATTTTTGAAAAATTTGAAAAGTTCTTAGAAACTGAAAATTTGAAGAACTTAAGCCATAATCAAACTAAAGGAAGTTGAGTTGATTAGTTAAACAACTTTCGGCTTCGTTCCTTTTCGGGGACGAAAAGTTTTAAGTGGGGGAGATTGTAACAACCCGGAAATGCGAGCCTGTTTAAAATTTTTATTTTGGCAATTTTAGCGAATTTTGAATATTTAAAATGAATTATTTTAAATAATATCAACGAGAAATTTATTATGAATAGAATTCAATTGTATATATTATATAGATCGTCGTTAGAATATAAATAATTATATATAATTATAAAAAGGAATTGAAAATGGCGTGGTAGTTCGATAATTCGATTTCAAAGTTCAAATGAATGTACCGGGTGCAAAATAAACCGGATTTTAGCGAAACCAAAAATAATAGAATCTATTTGAGAATATCTTTCCAACAAATCCGAAAAATTGAAATTTCATAGCGGGGATAAAAAGATATGTCTAGTTGAAATTTGAGAATAGTCGCTGTGGAATTTCGGCCCTTAAAAATAGCAATTTTGCAAACGACCTCAGATTTCGATGAAACCACTTTTGTTGGATCCGTGATGTCAAATTATTGTTAGGTTTTAATTTTCATAATTTTTTGAATCGATATGTGAGCGTGGCAAAGGAAAACGCGTTTGACCAGTTTCAGTTGAATTTAATCGACTGGGAAATGGCCATTTTTCCAACGGCCTCAGAATTCGACGAAATTAGTTTTGTAAGGACCGTATCGTCAATACAAAGTTAGAAAATATTTTTCGGGAATTTTTCTATTTAGTATGTGGCCCCGGTAAATTGAAATGTGCGTTCAAATTCAATATATAGAGTTATATTTTGAATTTGACGGAAACTGATCGAAACGATCGAATCAGCTTGCGATACATATCCCATTGTGTTCAGAATGGGGGTAATTAGCTATGGATGACAGTCGATGGGTCTCGTTTTGAGGTCGAAACAAAAAGTCAACTTTATGGAAATAAAATAAAATAAATAATATATAAAACCCTTTCTTTTCACTTTAGACCCCCCCTCTTCGTTATTCAGAACGAGGAAAGAAAAAAAATATGAAAACCCGACATCGAAGGCGACGAGGCCTCCCCCCCCAAGATCCGACGCACCGCCCTCCTCCCTACCTCCGCCTGGGATAGCGACGGCCCTCCCCCTCCTCTCGATTCTCCCCTTCCGCCGTTCAACCCCAAAATGCCCCCAACGTGAACCCCAATCCGATCCCCCTGCTGACTCCCCCCTCCGATCATCTCCTTCCCCTCTGCCTCCTCTCTCTTCCCTCCTTCCACTGAAAACATGCCGCCTCCGACCACAACTCCCGTCCCCAACGCCGAAGTAAACAGCCCCCCCTCTTCTGATTTTCAACATGGCTACGGGCAACGAAAGTGACAAAGGACGAAAAAGTGAAGATTTCTACATAAGAAGAGTCGTGGCGTTGGTTTAGCTAGTTGGTCAGAACTTCTCACTTTAAATTTCTTTTTCTAGTTATATATATATACTAGGATGCAGACGGTGCTTAGTAGCACCCGACACCCGTCATCCACAGACCATGGACGGCTTGTATGTTTGTTTGATGTGCTATGAAATTTGTTTGTGATGTTGATGTGAAATCGATAATAAATTGTAGATGGTTGAAATAAATTAATTATCGTTAAAAATATAATTTTTAACGTGAATGTGAATAAACAAATATTTATAAACAAATCGGTCGATTTGTTTATATACACTGATATTGATTGGGTCGATAAATTTTACACATCGCCCAACTACACCAATAAAACTCTGTGTTTGTTGATTTGAAACCCTACACAGGTGTTGGGATGATATTTGACGTACACTAATCCCAATTATTTAATTGTGTGTCGATCGATTGGTCGACAGGCTGTGTAAGCATTAATTATTTATATTTGATGCTTATGCAGTTGTGTGGTGCACTTTGGATGATGGTTGATTGTTTATCGTTGCTATTATATACATGTGTTGTATGGAATCCATATAATTAATGTTATATGGTAATTAATTGGGCCTCATTCCAATTGGGAAAATAATGAATATAATAGAATATATTCATGTGTTGAATAGAATAAATGCTCATGTGTTGAGAATATTTATGTGTTGAAACTATTCATATGTTGAGTAAAATATTTTAACAATAAAATTTACATCTTTATCATATTTACGATTAGATTCTACTTTACGGTTGGAGTCTGATTAAAAATCAAACGATTGATACCATAATTTTATAAAATTTATTACATAACAAAAATAGTCGTGTGTTGACATTACTCATGTGTTGAGATTAGTCGTGTGTTGAAAGAAATATAGATTCATGTGTTGAATAGAATATATATTCATTTGTTGAATAGAATAACGAATTTATTGAAATATATAAAGCCATGTTGATTAGAGTTGCGCTATTTTGACGTGAACGATATTTATATCGATTATATTCGTTTTTATAATGAATATGGAAAAGAAAGTAATTTCAAAATATAACGTTTTGAAAATATTATCATTTATATAGTAATGATATGAAATATTCAATTTTGATTTGAAATTGAATATAGAGTTGAAATGGTTTTGAAAACGAATTTAAAACGATTTATAAAATACGTTTAAAAAAGGAAATCGATGAAATATATAATATATATATATATATATATATAATGGACTGAATAGAAAGCGCCGCGCCGCGGCAGTTCGTGAATTTCGACCATTGACTTCGAACGGACATTACGGGAGATCCGACCGTCAGATTCTCCTAAAACTGGAACCATGGGTTCGTATCGAAAAGAGCTTTCCAATGAATACTAGAAATTTGAAATCTAACGGTTGGATTTGGAATTATGTCCAAATCAAATTTGGTAAAGGTCGTTGTAAGTGCAGTTTGATGGCCATTGATGGAAATCGACTGTACGGGCCTTGATAAAATTATTAAAAATATCAATAATTAGTGTAAAATCATAAGAAATGATTCGAAAAAAACTAGGATAAAAAACTCCATATTTGAAAAGATAAAAATAGATTTTTATCGAGATAAACTAGTTTTGAACTAGAATTAAAACCAATTTATTTTCGAAATAAATAAATTGAATTTGAATTGGTTTTGAAAATAACCAGAATTTCCAATATGTGAATTGGAATGGATTTAATCGAAATTGTCTTTGGAATATTTCGATGTTGGATTCCGTGATTTTACAGATATTGTTATGGGAATTTGAAAGATATATTTATATCGTTATTTCCAATACGATATTTGTTGGTTTCAGAATTTGATATTGAATATAAGCCGGTATATTTTCTATTCAGAACCTTGTATTTAATATCAAATGTGTTTTGGGTTTGTTGTGAATCGTGTTTTAGGTGACATTGGTTCTTTAACCTAGTTAAAGACAGGATATTGATTTTTGAGAAGATTAAAACTAAGTGGAGTTTTAATGAATCTTTAAATAGATTGAAAGTGAATTGATAATTTAAACTATCAAATATGAAAAGTGATCGAGAATGGAGTATCCCAGTTTTGCTCCAAAGCGATAGTTAAATCCTTAATTAGATTTGAACGTGAAATGGTAATTAACTTTACCGATAACACCGTGGTGTTAGATATGGAGTATTACCAGTTTTTCTTTATGGGATGAATAGGTTGGGATTGGGAAATAAAATAAATAATTACTTTGGTGTGGTTCGCTAATCCCGACTAGTTTGGAAAACCATAATATGGTTTGAAATGATATCCAAAGGAAGATTAAAGAATAAAATTAGAAGAATTTATCTTTGATAAAATTAATGGGAACATATTCCCTAAGAATGTGATTTTGTGAATAAAATAATATTCTGAATTGGAATGAGGCGTATGTTGTGTTTGTGTAACACGTGTTTATTATATATGTGGGTTATTAAGAAAGACCGGGTTTATCCCATTCTGAATAACTGATTCGACGTTGAGTCGAAGATGAAGACGGTGGTTGAAGACCGGAAGTCTTCACGTCGTTTGGGTGATTGCTGATGATCTCGATTGGGTTGTACACCCAAGAGGAGAGAAGCAGTTGGTGATCGTCCAGACGTACTTGGAGATCGATGGATATGCGAGGAAAGTGCCTCCGGTTTTGTTCAGACCCAGAACAAACATGTAAATGGATTGTGTGTCTGACATTGGATTTTATTCTGTGTTGATTGATCTCTATTAAATATACATCTTTTTGGCGGTGGAGAATTTATTCTCTTGCTTAACGCCCTTCTCTGAGATGTACGAGCTTAGAGGTTGTATATCGATGGACATCAGTCGCATGGAGTGAATTGCCTGTGTGGCACGCCTAAGTGGCAGATGATCAAGGCTTCTGTTGAAAAGCAAAGTCTTGTGGTTGATGATCAAAGCACGGCCTGTGTGGCGCAGCTTTGTGTATAACGTGAATTCGCGAGCCTCACACCTCGGTATGAGTCAAAAATGGGATACGGACCGTTGAGAGAACACGACGTTTCTTCCTAGTTATGGGTGATGTCAGTGACCTACCAGCCCTGACATTTATATATACTTTTCACTTGTGTGGTTGTTGGAATGCGAGGCGCCTCGGATATAGGTCTGTTAGGACCGGGAAACATGTGTTCAGGAATAACTAATCCTCCAAAGTTAGGTGAGGACCGGCCCAACCGATTCCAAGGATCAAAGTGGGGTCCGGAGACATTTGCTAGAGTGTCTCGATCGGAGAGGAGCTTGCCCCTTGCCTCGACTCATGACGGAAATCCAATTTCCAATACGTGATATTGCGGTTTTAATTGTAGAACTAGTATGGCGACATGATATATGGTACCCATGCCGCCTATGATTGATATTTATGATTGAAATTGTTTTGACACTATACACTTATAGTAATATCAAAATAATGTGTTTTAAATGTATCAAGCATGCTTTGGCTATTATAAGGTAAAAACCCTATCCTCCGGCTTGCGTTGCATTGTGTGATGGGACCTGGGTCTTATAATAGCTTCATTTTTCTTTATTTAGCATTGCGCTGTTTGTTTTATGCACTGGTATTCTTGGGAGGAAACCCTTTCCGTATTATACGGCGTGGTCCCTTGATTTACCGAACTTTAAAATAAAGATTAATAACTGTTTTAGTTCTCACACCAGTCACATGACTGACCTGGAGTTTATTGTTTTAACCTAAACTCTGGGTGCCCCTATTTTCAACACGGGCAGCTAGTAGTTTTGGTTTTGCAGATTTATATTCACAGGATCCTGGTTTACAGTTGAAATGATATCTGGAAAGCTCTGTATCCGTATATCCCCTTCAGTTGTGCTTTGTATTATTTTCCGCTACTATGTAATTTATTGTAATCTCTGATATTTATTGAATGTAATTTCTTCATTTATACTCTATATATTCTTGTATCTGATGGAATTGTTGTAATAACAATGAAATGTTCTTCTGTCTACGTTCCGATGTGTGTTGTTCTCAAGGCAATCCAGGCTTTCCTTACCGGGGAAGTTCGGGACGCTACACTTGCCTGCGCGCTTGCCTGAGACTCGGGCTAGACAGTCTCGAAGCGGTAAGGATGATCCCTTGCCTTGGTTCACATATGGAAATCCAACTTCCAATACGTGACTTTGCGGTTTTGATTATAGAACCTATATATGGCGACATAGTTGTATAGGGCACTTATCCTGTCTATGATTGATACTTATGATTGAAATTGTTTTGACACTATACACTTATAGTAATAATAAAAGATGAAATTTCACGTACCAAGCATGTTTGGCTATTATAAGGGAAAACCTATCCCCCGGCTTGCGTTGCATTGTATGATAGGACCTGGGTCTTATAATAGCTTCATTTTTCCAAAAAGCATTGCGCTGTTTTGATATTTGCACTGGTATTCTTGGGAGGAAACCCGTTCCGTGTTATACGGCGTGGTTCCTTGATATATCTGATTTAAAGCAAAGTTTTAAATAACTGTTTTAGTTCTCACACTAGTCACATGACTGACCTGAAGTTTTTTGTTATAACCTAAACTCTGGGTGCCCTTATTTCCACATGGGAAGCTAGTAGTTTTGGTTTTGCAGATTTACATTCACAGGATCCTGGTTTACAGCGGGAACGATATTCGGAAAGATCTGTATCCGTTTATCTCTTTTAGTTGTGTATTGTATTATTTTTACGCTGCTATGTAATGTAATTTAAATCTCTGATATTTATCGAATGTATAATATTTATTTATACTCTGTTATATTCCTGTATTCTGATGAATTGTTGTAATAAGCAATGAAATATTCTTCTGTTTGTGTTTTGATTCGTCTGGTCCTCAATACAATCTGTGATTTCCTGTAAAGGGGATTTCGGGTCGTTTCAATGGTGTATCAGAGCTTTGGTTTACAAAGACCAGAGAATAAGACACATTAGAGCCAAACAAAAGAATTCATCAGAGATTGGATTAGTAGTATCCAATGAGAATGACTCGATAGAGATAGGATTAGTAGTATCCTAGAATAAGTCGGAAAAGAGTTGTCTTCAAATACAGAAGAAAACAAATTTTATTTTGAAAATTTAAATCAATTATTCGTATTCGAATATTATTTTTATATTGATTTGGAAAATCAATTATATAAAGATTTTGTTTATACATCTGATCTGCGTGTATTTGAAGTTTTAATATACTGGATAGATATAGAATCACACTCTAGTCACCCGGAGATGATACCGATGATTGATACATCATCATTAGTGGATTTATGTTCGAGTGACGAGAGTGGAATTTCTATATGATTCCAATTGACTGGTGTGAGAACCAAAACTAGATAGGGCTTATTTTTGTGATTTGGCATCAAAAATCTGATTTTTCGACTATATATCAAAAATATGTGTTTGAAATGATAATCAACTAATTGATTGATGGTTGTGTTGTATGATTATTCATTTAAAAACCAACATGTGAATGAAAGGTGAAATAGACCAAATTGATCAAATATTGAACTGTATTGGAAATTGTTTGAAATTGCATGCATATACATGTGTATCCATTGAACAGGTCATAGCAGAGAAGCTAAGGAGAGGAATAAAATTGTTTGCCTGACAAATAGGTACATGTTTATTGTATATCTTGGGGTTTTTGATGATTTTATGAGCCGATTGGCTAGCCGCTTGGCTGTTTCTTTTTCTTTTTGGATTGGAGAGGCCTGTATGGAAATTTCGGGATTTTCCCGGTGCTCCCGTGCAGGGGAGGTTATGGTGAAATTTTTCGAAAATTTAGGGTGTTAGCCAAATTTTTGAAAAATTTGAAAAGTTCTTAGAAATTGAAAAGTTGAAGAACTTAAGCCATAATGAAAGTAATGAAAGTTGAGTTGATTAGTTAAACAACTTTCAGCTTCGTTCCTTTTCGGGGACGAAAAGTTTTAAGTAGGGGAGATTGTAATAACCTGAAAATCCGAACCAATTTAATATTTTTATTTTGGCAATTTTTATGAATATTGAATATTTAAAATGAATTATTTTAAATAATAACGATGAGAAAAATAGTTTGAATAGAATTAGAACGTATATATTTATATAAATCGTCGTTAGAATATAAATATTTATTTTTAATTATAAAAGGAATTGAAAATGGCGTGGTAGTTTAAAAATTCGATTTCAAATTTCAAATGAATGTACAGGATTCAAAATAAACTGGATTTTAGCGAAACCAAAAATATTAGAATCTATTTGAGAATATCTTTCCAACAAATCCGAAAAATTGAAATTTCATAGCGAGAATAAAAAGTTATGCCCAGACGAAAATTCAGAATAGTCGCTACAGAAAATATAGCCCTTAGAAATGGAAATTTTGCAAACGATCTATGTTTTCGACAAAACCACTTTTGTTGGATCCGGGATGTCGAATTATTGCTAGATTCCAAAATTCATGATTTTTCGAATCAATATGTGAGCGTGGCGAAGTAAAACGCCTTTTAACAGTTTCAGTCAATTTGGATCAACTAGAAAATAGCCATTTTTCAAACTGTCTTCAAATTTGATGAAATTAGTTTTTATTAGAACAGTATCGTCAATACGAAGCTAGAAAATATTTTTCGGGAATTTTTAGAGTCCGTATGTAGCCCCGGTAAATTAAAATGTGCATTCAAATTCAATATATAGATTTATATTTTGATTTTGACGAAAACTAATCGAAATAGTCGAATCAGCATGCAGGACATATCGCATTGTGTTTGGAAAGGGGGTAATTAGCTAGGGACGAAAGTCGTTGGGTTTCGTTTGGAGGTTGAATGGAAAGTCAACTTTAAAGGAGAGATAAAATAAATTAAATAAATTAAGTTATATATTAGTAGCCCCCACTTTCCTTCTTCTCCCTCCTCTTCCTTCAAAAATCGATTTTAGAAGAAAAAAAAGAAGAAGAAAACCGCGCTAACATTCGTCACCCCCCTAGATCCACCGCGCCGCCGGAGGGCCCACCGCCGGCCACCGTCAGTCCGCCACCCCTTCCTCTCTCCCCTCTGCCTCTTCTTCTTCGCGAATCCCCGAACCAAACCACCCAAAAACCCGGTGCCCTATCCCCAATCTGCCACAATGGGACCCGCCGCCACCCTGAACCATCTGACCACCTTCCCCCGCCATTGGCTGTCCACGGCGCCGTCTCCCTAGCCACTGACCCGACTGCTACGCCCCTCCTTATAAAAATCCGATTTTTATTGTCTTCGGTGTTTACATTTCTGTCCCCGGCCAGTTTTAGCCCTTCTTTGAGCCTCCTCCGCCACTCAACAATGCCGGTGAGCTTTTATTTCAAATTTATTCATGTATACAATTAAAAATTATGATTTTTACCTACGGTTTTAATATAAAAATGTGATCTTTCTTATACATGAAATGATTATATGGAAGGGCGATTTTTATGTACATGAAAGGTACGGTTTTTGTATACATGAAGATGTGGTTTTCGTATGAACGATATTGATTTAAAAATATGTTTTTTTTCATATGAATAGCATAATAAAAATATTATTTTTATTATATGTAGAGAATAAAAATATAATTTTTATTGTATGTGGAGAATAAAAATATGATTTTTATTATGTGCGAAGAATAAAAATATGATTTTCACATATGGAAAAGCGATATAAAAATATAATTTTTATTTGAATAGCAAGATAAAAAAATCGATTTTTATATATACAGTGGCGAAGTAAAAAGAAATGATTTTTTATCGCCATAAAGAAATGATTTTTATCGCCATAAAGAAATGATTTTTATCGCCATAAGGAAATGAATTTTATCGCCATAAAGAAATGTTTTTTATCACTATGAAGGAATGATTTTTATCGTATAAAGAAAATAGTATTGGCAAGTTAGAAATATGATTTTTAACTAGTGTATGGCATAGAAATATTCTTAGAAAGATCAAAGTACGATTTTTATATATGTAGCGATATAAAAATATAATTTTTATATAGAAAGTAGCGTTATAAAAATATAATTTTTATAACGAAGTAACGATGTAAAAATATGATTTTTATATATAAAATTGAATAATAAAAATGCGATTTTTACTATGAACAGCGGGAAAAAGAGTGCGATGGAACTAACTGAAAGCAAAATGGAATCCAGACCGTTCAGAAATAGAGAATGGAGGAGTGGAACCCAAATGTGAGAACTTCTCACTTTAATTTTCTTTATACAGTTATTTATTATGTAACTGCATATATGAACTGTTCCCCGTCGTTCATAGACCATGGACGACTTGTTTGGTTGTTTGTGTTGATTGATGTGTTTAGTTGAATATTGGTTTGTGGTGTGAATGTGAAATTGATTTGATTGGTATGTGTATGGCGCAGGCCATTATTAGACTGGGGATAAGGCTAGGCCTTATCCTGTTTCTAGTATCGTGCCGTTATGCTGTCGAAATTTTCTAAAATATATTAGAACAATAAAAATATTACTTTTATTGTGTAAATGAACCGAATGAATGTTTTATCATTAAAAATATAATTTTTAACGTGTATATGAATAAAATAAATATTCATTTACAAAGCAGATGATTTGTTTATGTACACTGATTGGACTGATATTGATTGGAAAGATAAATTTTACACATCGCCCAACTGCACAAATAAAACCTATATTTGATTGTTTGAAACCCCGCACTGGTGTTGGGATGAAATTGGACATACACTAATCCCAATAATTAGCTGTATGTCGATCGATCAATTGACAGGCTGTTATAAGCGTTAAATATTTATATTTGATGCTTATGCAGTTTAGAATGCACTCTGGATGATGGATTGTTGTTTTCATTGTTGTTATACACATTTGTTGTGTGAAATCCATATAATCACATTATTTGGTAATTGACTGTGTCTGATTCCAGTTCAGAAAGAATGTATATTTTAAATTAACTATTATTTTAAAATAACGAGTAGTTTCAAATAATATTCAGAAAAGAATCAAAATATGATTTTGATGTCAGATTTGGGATGGACACGTATATATTTAAATATATATAGCCGTGTTGATTAGATTGACGCCATTTTGATGTGAATGATATTTATATCGATTTTATTCATTTTTATAATGAATATCGAAAAGGAATTGATATCAAAATATAACGTTTTGAAAATATTGTCATTTATGTAACGATGATATAGAATATTCAATTTTGATTTGAAATTGAATATGAAGTTGAAATCGTTTTGAAAACGAATTTAAAACGATTTATAAAATACGTTTGAAAAGGAAATCGACGAAGTATATATTATATATATATAATATAAAGGCTTAAATAAACGCGCCGCACTACGGCAGTTCGCGAATTTCGACCATTGACTTCGAACGGACATTACAGGAGATCCGACAGTCGGATTCTCCTAAAACTGGAACCGTTGGGTTCCTATCGGAAAGAGCTTTCTAAGAATATTAGAAATTAGAAGTCTAACAAATGGATTTGGAATTATGTCCAAATCAAATTTGGAAAAGGTCGTTGTAAGTGCAGTTTGATGCCCGTTTATGGAAATCGACTGTACGGGCCTTGATAAAATTATTAAAAATATCAATAATTAGTGTAAAATCATAAGAAACGGTTTGGAATGAATTGGGATGAAAAATCTCATATTTGAAAAGATAAAAATAGATTTTTATCGAAATGAACTAGTTTTGAACTAGAATTATAATCCATTTATTTTTAAAATAAAAAAATCGGATTTGAAATGGTTTTAAAAGTAGCCAGAATTTCCAATATATAAATTGGAAATGAATTTGAATCGAAATTGTCTTCGAAATATTTCGATGTTGGATTTCGTGATTATACAGATATTGTTATGGAAATTTGAAAGATATATTTATATCGTTATTTCCAATACGATATTTGTTGGTTGTAGTATTTGATATTGAATATAAGTCGATATATTTTCTATTCAGAGCCTTGTATTTATTATCAAATGGGATTTGGATTTGTCGTGAATGGTGTCTTCATTAACACTGTTCTTAAACCCGGTTGAGAAAAAGATTAAATCTTTTTATTTAGATTTAATGAAGTATACCAATTAAATGATATTTAATCGGAATTGAATTGGAATTGATTTTTGGGTTTATCGTGAACGGTGTTTTAAATAACACTTGTTCTTTAACCCGAAAATTAATGGAATGTGAATTGGGTTTATCGTGAACTGTGTTTTAACGACATTCGCTCTTTGACCCGATTTACAGTGAAATGAGATTTGGAATTTATAAATCTTTTTGATAAGATTTAAAGGAGAATTTCCAAAGTAAAGTTTTCCAATTTATTAAAATAAATTGGAATGGAATTCGATTTAGTAATAATTGAAGTGAATTTCTATGGAGGAAGACTGCTAATATATATATGGAATTTAAAAGGCTTTGCCATTATTCCATTTATATTACAAGTTGGATATGGAAGTTCATATCGATTATGTATATTGATCTGTTTTCCGTGAAGATTCCATTGTTAATGGAATGAGATTTTGGGTTTATCGTGAACTGTGTTTTAAACGACATTAGTTCTTTAACCCCGTTGAAGATAAGATTTATTTTTTAACTTTGAATAATCATTAAGTAATGAATTTTGGGAATTAAAACTGAATTAGAGTTTTAATGAATCTTTAAATAAATTGAAAGGTGAATTTGATAACTAAAATTATCAGATTCAGAAAATGATCGAGAAAGGAGTATCACCAGTTTTTGCTCTAAGCGATAGTTAAATCTTTAATTAGATTTGAACGTGAAATGGTAATTGAATTTACCTATAACACCGTGATTTTAGATATGAAGTATTACCAGTTTTACTTCATGGGATGAATAGGTTGGGGTTGGAAAATTTAATAAATGATTACTTCGGTAAGGTTCGCTAATCCCGACTAGTTTGGATAAACCATAATTTGTTTTGAAATGATATTCAAAGGAAGATTAAAGAATAAATTTAAAGAATTTATCTTTGATAAAATTAATGGGAACCTTTCCCAAAGTATAAGAATATTTGAATAAAGAAATATTCTGGATTGGAATGAGGCGTATGTTGTGTTTTTATAGCATTTGTTTATTATATACGCGAGTTATTCAGAAAGACCGGGTTTTTCCCATTTTGAATAACTGATTCGACGATGTGTCGACGATGAAGACGGTGGTTGAAGACCGGAGGTCTCCACATCGTTTGGATAATTACTGATGATCTTGATTGGGCTGTACACTCAAGAGGAGGAAATCAGTTGGTGATCGTCCAGACGTACTTAGAGATCGATGGATATGCAGGAATAAGGTTCCTCCGGTTTCGTTCAAACCCAAAACGGACTTGTAAATGGATGTGTGTTTGACATCGGATTTCATTCTGTGTGATTGATATGCATCGGTTGCATAGTGTGAATTGCCTGTGTGGCATGCTGAAATGCAAATGATCAAGGCTTCTGTTGAAAAGCAGGGTCTTGTGGTTGATGATCAAAGCACAGCCTTTGTGGCGTAGCTTTGTGTAGTGTTAATTCGCGAGCCTCACACCCCGGTGTGAACTAGAAACGGGAGAAGGACCTCAAGGAGGGCATGAGTTTCCTTCTAGCTAGGAGTGGTGTCAGTGTTTTTACACGGCCTGAAATTTTACATATGTGGATGATGGATTTCGAGGCGCCTCGGTTATGTCGGTTGATAAGAGACCGATGGAGTCATTTGGCTCATTTACGCCCCATAGGGCGGGGAACGCAGTGTTCAGGCATTATAATCCACATCGAGTGGACTGGCCCTGACGATCCAAGGATAGCCTGTGCGCTTGCCTGAGACTCGGGCTAGACAGTCTCAAAGCGGTAAGGACGTTCCCTTGCCTTGGTTCACAGATGGAAATCCAACTTCCAATACGTGACTTTGCGGTTTTGATTGTAGAACCTATATATGGAGACATAGTGGTATGGGGCACTTATGCCGTCTATGATTGATACTTATGATTGAAATTGTTTTGACACTATACACTTATAGTAATAATAACAGATGAAATTTCACGTACCAAGCATGCTTGGCTATTATAAGTGAAAACCCTATCCCCCGGCTTGCGTTGCATTGTATGTAGGACCTGGGTCTTATAATAGCTTCATTTTTCCAAAAAGCATTGCACTGTTTTGATATATGCATTAGTACTCTTGGGAGGAAACCTGTTCCGTGTTATACGGCGTGGTTCCTTGATATATCTGATTTAAAGCAAAGTTTTAAACAGTTGTTTTAGTTCTCACACCAGTCACATGACTGACCTGAAGTTTATTGTTTTAACCTAAACTCTGGGTGCCCTTATTTCCACATGGGAAGCTAGTAGTTTTGGTTTTGCAGATTTACATTCATAGGATCCTGGTTTACAGCTGGAATTCGAAAAGCTTTGTTTCCGTTTATCTCTTTCAGTTGTGTACTGTATTATTTTTCCGCTGCTATGTAATGTAATTTAAATCTCTAATATTTATCGAATGTATAATATTTATTTATACTCTGTTATATTCCTGTATTCTGATGAATTGTTGTAATAAGCAATGAAATGTTCTTCTGTTTGTGTTCTGATTCGTCTGGTCCTCAGTACAATCCGTGATTTTCCATAAGGGGGATTTCGGGTCATTTCAATTTGAAATCATTCGAACGGGAACAACGGTTTTTATTCCGCAATTCGGAATATCAAAGGGATGGAGTTTCAAATAGAAATTTGAAAAGGGGACTTGTTTAAATATATGAAACAAGGAAGTTGAATTTATAAATAGTGTTACAAATTTGGTAAAATAAATTATCATTTGGATAATTTGAACCATTTAAATTCAAAAAGGAATTTAAAAGTAAGTTGGGAAGTGTTTTGAAACAAAACGATTGATTATATTTCGGAATATAAGCTGAATTGAGAAGAATTCAACAGGTTTATAATTGAAATTCGATTATATCGAATTTTATAAATAATTTATTTATAAAAGGAATTGGAATTAAATATAGAAGATTGAAGGATAAACAAATTTATTACCAAGTAAGGGAAAATCGACAATTATAGATAATCGGAAATATTAAGTTGAATTTCGGAAATTGGTTTAAAATATATTAAAGTATATTAGAATGGAGTTGGAATGTGTATATATAAACAAAGTTTAAAACGTTTATATATTAAATATAATTAAAACGAGCTCGTCGCAGCGCGGCAGTTCGTAAATTGGCGTTCCAAACTTCAATTGAGTATATAAAACTCAATTTAAGTCGGAATTCTTTGAAACAAGAACCGTCAGGACCGATCGAATAATAGTTTTCTAATGGAAGAGAAAAATCTGGATTTCGTTTCATAGATTTTGTGTTATGTCAAAATCTAATTTTCAGGAAAACAGCGCCAGAACCATTATAAAACCATAACGGTTTATTTAAATGAATAAAAGGATTTTAAAGAAATAAAATCCGAAATGCCTTTAGAAAAATCCAGACTGGAGATGTAAAATAAATATGAACTCCAGTGAAGTAAGTGAAATGATTTTTGAGACAAAAATCATATTTTTAGTTATTGAATAAAACTAACTAATTTGAATAATAATTAATTAATCGAAATTCGATATGAAAATAGACTTTGAATAAGTAAAGGAGATTTGAGTATTTTTATTCGAAATCGAATATGGAACTTGAGTCGAAATGGAATTAAATTAATTAATAAGCAAGATAAAATGATAATCGAGCATGATTTGTTCAAATATAAACTGGAATGGGCAAAAGAGCTAATAATAAGATTAATGAGCGAGTTGAGTTAGAAATGACCAGATTGAGTTGAAATAAATTAGAAATGGACAAATATGTGTTAGACAGGTATGGAATGAAGTATATGAAGTGTATGAAGTTTATAGATTTAGTGCCCAACAAAAAGGTACATATTTAAATTCCATATGAGGTTTTATGCGCCGAATCGGCAAGCCACTTGTCTTTTTGATTTTCTTTTTGAATGGAAAGGGCCTAGAGAGGCGAGTTAAGGTTTTGAACTATCGACCCGTACGAAGGAGGTTACGGCGAAATTTTCCGAGAATTAAAGGAGTTAGAATATTTTTAAGAAATTTTAATAGTTAGAAATCAATGTATCGATATATATAGAATTCGATAAGGAAACGAACTTGAAAATAGAATACTATAAACAAAAAGAAAATCTATAATTAAATCTAGTAAAATTAGAAAGCAAAACATATACAGGTTTAAAAATGAATAATTGGTTTGTATGATGTTGATTATTCGAGGTAAGTGGTCTTGTCCGTTTTGAAGTTAAGGATGTTTTCAGTCAAGTTCTGAGAGGTAGTTATACCCCAACTTGATTGATTTCATTTTTAACCGATAAATAGCAGGATCCAGTCTCGAAGAGAAATGTTTGAATAAGAGTTAGTGGAATGCAGTATTTTGGGTTGTTTATAACGATGTTTTACACAACAGTCGTTTTAACCCAAGTAAGTGGAAATTTGGAAATATAATAATAAATATTTCCTGAGTATAGAAATGAATGAATGGTCGTGGAAGAGATAAGTAATTGAATGTTTTCCGATTATAAATAGAATATATTTTCTAAGTATAGAAAATAACAGAAGACGATATATGGAAATGTTTTTCCAAATAGTGTAAGAGGCCAAGATGATTATTGAAAATATTTGGTTAACAAATATTGATAAAGAAATGGAGAAATGATTTAATTATTGAAATATTAATTAAAGGGCCCAATGATTGTGTGATGCTATGAATGGATGTTTATTTTTCGCCAATAGTTAAATAACCAACTATTGAAGTGTTTGCCAATATCATTGTCAATATAGGAAGATCGGTTGGATTATTATCCGAGAACCACTCCATATTGGCAGTAGCATTGCGAATCAGATTATATGAAGATAATCGAAGATGGAGTAAAGTGCAAGGACTTTTTCTATTAATAGAAATTGTGTCTTCGGTTTCGTTCAATCCCAGAATGAACGTATATGGACGAGTGTCTGACAGAGTATTTCCAATAATCGAATATGTTGGTCTATATAGATATATATGGTGGCAGAGAACTCATTCTCTTAGCATAATATCCAGAATATATTTGTGCAAATCAATTAATGATTTACTGATCTGACAATGTGGCATTCAAAGTGATTGTGTTATCAATGAATGATAAGAAATCGTAGCCTCAGGCCTCAACAACCGGGAAATGACAAAAACCGGGCAGGATGCATGGCTATGTGGGTCGCTCCCATTAGGATGTATTATCACCTATCTAGATAAATTCATTTAATTCCTTATTCTATTCGATGTTGTCCCATTCGGGAAACGGTTGCTGATCCCAACCGTTGGGGACGTACGTTCGATACACTCAAGCGAAATGAGTGGTCGGTCATGTGTGGGCCGGTTTGCAAGATGTTCTTGTTGTACCCAGTGTATTCCCCTCTAGAGATACACTATCGGAAGGTGGTTCCATACCTTGTCATGTTGGAAATCCAATCTCCAATAAGCGCCCTGTGGTTTTTGGTTTTATATTATATATGGAGCGTGAGATGCAAGCGTTCCGCTAGATTCTATTTATTTGATGTAGACATTATTATAATATCACTGGATTTGATATCAAAAATATTTTGGGTTATCGTAAGGTAAAAACCATCCGTGTTTATGTGTGGATCGGTCTTACGATTACCATTTCTTTCGAAAGGATTTTTAAAGTTAAACAAATGATTGGAGTTTGCGCACACCAGTCCCATGACTGACCCAGAGTTTATTTTGTTTATGTTTTCCCTAAACTCTTGGGTGCCCAAATTCGTACGGGCAATCAAGTAGTCGGGATTTTTCAGATTCACTTGGAAGAGATGGAAGCAGGAGGCTTCACCAGTTAGCTATAGACTATCATATTTCTGCTGTGTACTATGTTGTTTTTGGAAATAGGTGTTTATAACTGTTCCAGAAATAGTTGTTGTGCTCTGATAATGGTATGTATATACAGTTACTGATTTGTATTTCAAAAGTTATGTTATTTAATATATTTTATTCGCTCCGCTATGAGATTTGTGTTCTTTGTTTTTCTTTTATTCTAACTTTTCTTTCTTTCTATTCCTCATCCTCTAACTTCTTTCTACTAATGATTCGTATTTCCGTGTCATTTGGGTTGGATGTGTGGTGTTATTAGTCAACTCAAAGGATACGGAAATTCGGGCCGTTACACGAACCCAGACGAATCCGTTGGAATCATAACAACGCCATCTACGTTGTGGAACTAACGTGGTGGAGAACGAAGCAACTGAAATTTCATAGGAAAAAACAAATTCTTGTTTGATTTTAAAAATGAACAAAAGCAGTATCTTCAACTACAGAACAAGGTGTAATAACCCGGAAAATACGAGCCAATTTAAAAATTTTAAATTGATTATTTCAAAGGAATTTGAACAATTGAAATAGAATATTTCAATAAAATAGTGAATTAGAAATAGTGAGTCGGTTTGAAAATTCGAATTCAAACTTTGACCGACTATGCAGGGTGGAAAATATAACGGATTTTAGCGAAACCAAAAATATTTAAATCTGTTAGTCAATACCTTTCTAACGATTCTGAAAAATCGAAGTTTCATAACGGGAATCAAAAGTTATGGCCGAATGAATTTTCAGAAGGGTCGGTATATAGAATATATAGCCCAGGAAAATTGATATTTTGCATACGACCTCGGAATTCGACGAAACCACTTTTGTTGGGTCCGGGATGTCAAACTATTGCTTGGTTTCAAATTTCATAATTTTTGAAGCTAGTATGTGAGCGTGGCAAAGGAAAATGTGTTTGGTCGATTTCTGTTAAATTGGATCGACCAGAAAATGGCCATTTTTCAAATGACCTCAGAATTCGAGGAAACTAGTTTTGTTGGGACCGTAGCGTCAAAACATAGCTAGATTTATTTTTCTGGAATTTTTCGAATCAGTTTGTGGCCCTGGCAAATTGAAATGTGCGTTCAGAGTTAAAAATTAAATGTTTTATACTTTAATTTGAAAAATAACTGACTGTAACAGTCGAATTGGCCTACGAAACATATCCCATTGTGTCCGGAATGGGGGTATTTAGCTAGGGGCGACAGGCGTTGGGTTTAAAAAGGAGTTCGTTTGAGAAAACACTATTTAAAAATTTAATATAACCCTCGGCCAATCAGAATTTTCCTTTCATAAATTTTTTTTTTAAGAAAAAAAAGAAACCCCCCCCCCCCCCGTTCAACGGCAAAAACCGCTCCCTACCTTCTCCCCCAAATCGCCGCCGCCTCAGGCGATTTCCGCCTGCGCCACCCCCCTACCTCGACGCGTCTCCTCCTCCTCTTCAAATCCGACCCCACAGCCGCCCCTACAGTCGCCTCCTCCGCCCGTATCGACGCCAGGAAGTCGAGCACTTCCCGCCGCCGCCCTGAACGCCACCGACCACCGAACACCACCAAACCACCACCGATTTAAAGCCCTCTCTTCCCTCTTCCACGTCCAACTCCCTGATCGTCCCCTCGTGCCCCAGTTCTCGCGGAAACTGTAAACCTAGTTTTGAAGCTTCGTGAAAGTGAGTTTTCTTTGATCTTTACGCTTTGAAAAATCATATATTTTTGGTGTGTTGACGAAATTCGATGAAACAGGAAACATCGAGACCGCAAGGAAGCTCTCTACCCAATAGAAGAAGCCGCGGATTTTTCTGACATCGTATCGATTTTTAGTGCTCCGAAAACCAATGTGAGAAATCTAAATTAACGTGAAATTGAATGGAAAATGTCGTGTATAATTTATATAAGCGAAATATAAATTACATACGTGTTGTATACCTCATGTACATGCGTAGTGTAAGCTATATAAGCGAAGTATGAATTTTACATGCATAGAATAATTGATATATGTGTTGAAATGCAAGTGAAATATAGCAATTATATATATATATATCTACTCCCCTCGTCCACAAACCATGGACGATATTTATTGTGGTGAATTGGTGTGAAATATTGGATGAAAAATACAAATGGTTGAAAAATAGTTTGTGGTGGATATTGTTTGGTGGTGGTTGAAAAATACCCATTGGTGATTGAAATGAATTGGAAATATTTGTGGAAATAAAAATAAACACGCCGCCTGCGTGCGAATTAGATGCATGAATCCCCATTGTCAAAAACCGCGAGGTTTTAAGGTAGAGCGAGGAGCCGTACTAGGGACGGTGCCGGTTTTAACTACCCTGCCGTTATGCTGCCGAAATTTTGAATAATCTTTGTGTGTTAGAATTATTTTCATATGTTGGGATTATTTTCTTGCGTTGAAATTAAAGTCATATATTGAAACTATATCCATGTGTGGAAATATTCATGTGTTGAAAAGTGTTGTGTGAAAATTAAATTCATTTGTGAATGAATGAAGTGTTTTAACAATAAAAATCACATTTTTTATATATATGAAGTATGAAAAATATTCGCCTTATATAAATAATTTCAACCATAAAAATCCCATCTTTCTAATATGAACAACATAAATAAAATGTCCATGTGTGGAGATGCTCATTTGTTGAGAAGTGTGTGTAGTGAAAAAGTTCATGTGTTGAATAAAAAGATCGAACGATAAAAATTACATTTTTATTGAAACTATGAATGCAGAAACATCTATTTGTTGAATAAATATTTTAAATGATAAAAATATCATTTTTATCATATGTGTGATATGCTAAAGATATGCGGACGTTGAAATAAATATTTGTGGTAGAAATATTATTTTTAACATGCATAGGAACTAAATAAAATAGTTATGTGTTGAAATCTATTTTAGTTCGCCAAAATTATCTTCTTTGAAATGTAAAGTGTTAAAAATAGCCGCTTGTTCAAATAAACGTGCATGAGTTGAAATATACATTAATTAGCTAATGATATGATTTTAGCCTATGCATGCAACATTAGAATGAATGGTGTTTTTAAAACTGAAGAAAATCAAATATGAAATTGAATGGAAAATCATAAGTGATAGAAATTGTATATGTGTATATGCATATCTATTGAACAGGTTAAAGCAAAAGGGGCTAGAGAAGAGAAATAGAATTTTGTGCCCGACAAATAGGTACACATTTACCGCTTTGTTTGGGTGATGATTTTATGAGCCTGTTGGCTAGCCGCTTGGCTTTTTCTTTTTCTTTTTGATATGAGACACCCGTGTGGCTATTTGGGAATTTTTCCAGACCCTCCCGTACAAAGGAGGTTATGGCGAAATTTTCCAAAAATTAAAGGCGTTAGTGAAATAATTGAAGTGGAAACGATATAGGAATTTTCGAATGAACTATATTTATATAAATATATAAATATAAATAGAATTAAAACGAAACGTGGCTGTGCAGTTCATATTTTGAAACCGTGATTTCAAACGACTAGTGCGAAAAATCCGACCATTGGATTTTCCCGAAACCGCAACCGTTGGGTTCGCATTGGAAATATCTTTCCAACGGCACCAACTTTGTGAAGATCCGACGGTTGGATTGTCTGGAATGTTTAATTCAAAACTGAAGAAAAACAGCGCCAGAAACGATTATATATATATATATATATATATAATTAAATTAAATCGAATAACGACGCTGCAGTTCGTAAATTGAAATCGTAACTTCAAATGGTTAGTGTGGAAGATCATACCGTCGGATTTTCCCAAAACTGAAACCGTTGGATTCGTTTTAAAATGACCTTCCTAATGATGTAAAATTTGTGAAGATCCAACGGTTAGATTTTCAGATATGTGTAAAACAAAATTAGTGAAAAGCAGCGCCAGTGCATCGACACGTCCCGAAACGTCGTTTAATTAAATATGGCCGTTTTGAATCAAATAAAAATGGCGATATATCATTATAAAATATTATGGACGATGTAGAGGGGAAATAAGCCAATTTTGTGGTGTTTGCTTGATATGTGATGGTTGAATGTATTTGACATGAAAATTATAACTAAATAACTGAAATGTGAATGTTGAATAGTCCAACCATGTGATTGATTGATTTGAAAATCTAAATATACGTGGGTTATTTGAAAAGGCCGAGTTTATCTCATTTCAAATAATCGATCGACGTTGAGAAGTCAAAGAGTCGAAGACGACTGAAGACCGACGATCTCCACATTGGATGGATGGGCGCTACTGATGCTCGTGATTGGAGTAGCTACCATGAAGGAATTGAAGTAGTAGCCGTCCACACATACTGTTGATTGTACGGATATCCGAGGAATTGGTGCCTCCGGTTTCGTTCAGACCCAGAACGGACTTGTAAATGGACTGTGTGTCTGACATTGGATTTTGTTCTGTGTTGATTGATCTCTGTTAAATATATATCTGTTTGGCGGCGGAGAATTTATTCTCATTCTTAACGCCCTTCTCTGAGACGTACGAGCTCAGAGGTTATGTATTGACAGAAATCAGTCGCATGGAGTGGATTGCCTGTGTGGCACGCCTAAGTGGCATATGATCAAGGCTTCTGTTGCAAAGCAAAGTCTTGTGGTTGATGATCAAAGCATGGTCTGTGTGATGTAGCTTTGTGTGTAACGTGAATTCGCGAGCCTCACACCCCGGTATGAGTCAAAAACGGGAGACGGACCGCTGGGAGTGCACGACGTTTCTTTCTAGCTATGGTGGTGTCAGTGACCTACCAGCCCTGACATTATATATACTTTTCACCTGTGTGGTTGTTGGAATGCGAGGCGCCTCGATTATAGGTCTGTAAGGACCAGGAAACGTGTGTTCAGGAATTGCCAATCCTCAAAAGTAAGAGAGGACCGGCCCAGCCGATTCCAAGGATCATAGTGGGGTCTTAGGACATTTGCTAGAGTGTCTCGAACAGAGAGGAGCTTGCCCCTTGCCTCGACTCATGAAGGAATCCAATTTCCAATACGAAATATGCGGATGTGATTGTATTACTAGTATGGCGACATAGTAGATGGTAGCTATGCCGCCTAGGATTGATATTTATGATTGAATTGCTTTTGAAACATATATGCACTAGTAATAATATCGAACACCTTTGTTTTATTCGTATGAAGCATCTTTGGCCATTATAAGGTAAAAACTCTATCCTCCGGCTTGCGTTGCATTGTGTGATGGGACCTGAGTCATATAATGGCTTCATTTTATAAAAAAAAGCATTGCGTTGATTTAATCATTTACTTTATTTCATGCACTAGCACTCATTGGAGTAAACCCGTTCCGCGAAAGTGGCGTGGTCCTTTGATTTGCCTTATTATTGTTGTTAATAAGTTGAATAGATTTCTCATACCAGTCCCATGACTGACTCGTAGTTTGTTTCACCTTGCAAACTCGGGTGCCCTCATTTTCACACGGGCAGCCTAGTTACAGGTTTCTGACGCATCTTTTGGCTCATGGCGAGGCTTGACTACACTGTTCTGACTTGGATTTTCTCCGCCATTATTGTATCTATATTATGATTCCGCCATTGGCGATGTAGACTGATATTCCTTTTGTGTACTCTTTATGTATGATTCCGCCTCAGGCGATGGTGACTGATTATGTATCATTATGCACTAAGTTGTATCATGTACTGTGCTTCTCTGATGTGATGATATCTATATGATTCCGCTGTCATATGTGTGTAAATTATTCTATTTTCTGTTTATGCTATTATCTGTGATCTGCTAATGATGATTAATGTGTTATATTCCAATGATTATCCTTAACACCGTGTCACGGGGTTTTGGGATCGTCACAGCTGGTATCAGAGCTTTGGTTAACCTTAGTTCTGGAGTCTAACACATTAAACACTTCGTCAAAATAGAATCAGTAGTATTCTAAGGCGAGTCGCTCATTAGAGATAGGACTAGTAAGGTCCTAGAATGAGCTGAGCAGAATAGCAAAAACAATTGATCAGTCCATCGTTATCTTTCCGTAAAATTTTCTGCCTAACTATGCAATAGACTATCATTTCTGTTAGCTGACTTTTTTCGTTGCTTATACAGAATTTGACAAATGGCTACCAGAGCAGCCGCCGCTAGAGGAGGCCATGCCGGCCGAGGCCGAGGAAGGGGAGAAATCCCAGCTCAAGAAGGACCTTTGATACAACCTCCGGCAGCTCAATACTTCGAGCTTGACCGTGTAGCTAAGAGATATAAGAACTTAGGAGGCAAGACTTTCTCGGGAACTGGCACCGTAATAGAGGCCCTTGCATGGCTCAAAACATGCGAGAAAATTCTTGAAGGCCTAAGGCTTGGAGACGAAGACAAAGCTATTATGGGCACCTGGCTTATGCAGGAACAAGCTGAATTATGGTGGGAATCTCTTACCGCCGGGAATAGAGAAGCTGGAAGAACATGGGATGGATTTAAAGAACTTTTCAAGGAGAAATATGTCCCAGAACAAGCTCTAGAAAGAATGCACGATGACTTCGCCAATCTCCAGCAAGGGGATCTTTCCGTGCAAGATTATCTGAACAAATTTACAATGTTGTCGCCCTATGCTCCAGAGCTCGTTGCCACTGCGAAGCCCAAAAATAAGAGGTTTATCCTTGGGCTAAGACGACAATATCATGATAGAGCCATGGCCCATGTCAAGCTGGAATTCAACGAACTGGTGGAAATGACATGCAACTATGAAGACCTTGATCAAAGGCATCTGGATCAAGATCGCGCTAGAAGCCAAGCCGGAAACAAGCGCAAGCCTGCTGTAAATCAAGGCGAGTCAAGCCAAGCAGCATCTTCAAAACCTCAGACTGGCAAGCTGCCAAGAGGAAATTGCTTTAACTGTGGTAAGCCGGGGCACTACTCAAACGTCTGCACAGCTCCGAAGAGACAGAAGACAAATTCTCAAGGCTCGAGCCAAGGCTCTCAGAACCCTCGCTCGTGCTTCAACTGTCGCAAGACCGATCATCTGGTCAAAGACTGTCCTTTGCTGAAGAAAGCTACAGTAGCTCATGTCTATGACGGGTCTAGCCCGCCAGCTGCTTCCGATGGAGCAGGTAAACCTGATGTTTTGGGAGGTACCCTTACCATTAAAAATATTCCTGTTTCTGTACTATTTGACACAGGTGCATCGCGTAGTTTTATTGCTAGAAACACAGTGCACAAATTAAAATTAAAATAGCGAAAGCTCAAAGAATCGGTTGAAGTTCATAACCCGATAGGGGGTCCTATTACTCTAGGTTCATATTGTAAAGTTCCTACTTCTTTTTCTCGATACAAGTTTCCTTTTGATTTAATCGTTATGGATTTCCCCGAATTCGATATTATTCTCGGGCTGGATTGGTTAACGAAATATGAAGCCGAAGTGAATTGTGCGGAAAGAATCGTTAAAATTCGAACGAAGCTTGGATATATTACGATTCCCTGTCATGGTTCGAATCCGAATAGAGAAGAATTTTGGTCAGCATTGGAACTTATCCCCACTTCCATGGAAAAGATTCCGATTGTTAGAAACTTTGCGGATGTGTTTGAAGAAGTTGAAAACTTACCTCCGCAAAGAGAAATAGAATTCCGAATCGATCTAATTCCCAATGCCAGACCAGTGGTGCATCCAATTCGTAGAATGACTCCGAAAGAAAAAGAAGAATTAGGCGATCAAACTTGTCAACTGTTGTGGAAGGGTCTAATCAGACCTAGTTTTTCCAATTGGGGTGCAGCTGTTGTGTTTGTCCCGAAGTCAGACGGTACTCTTAGATTATGTGTTGATTACCGAGACCTCAACAAACAGACGCTTAAAAATAAATATCCATTACCCCGCATTGATGATTTGCTAGACCAATTGAATGGGGCGAAAGTATTTTCCCGAATGGACCTAGCTACAGGTTTTCATCAATTGAGAATAGCAGAAGAGTGTGTTCCTTTGACCGCTTTCAGAGGTCCAGACATATTTTATGAATGGTTAGTAATGCCGTTTGGCCTATGCAACGCTCCAGCATACTTTGTCGATCTAATGAATAGAGTGTTCAGGAGAGTTCTGAATAAATTTGTCCTCGTATTCATCGATGATATTTTAATCTACTCCAAATCAAAACCCGAGCATGAAAAACACTTAGAACAAGTATTGGAGATTCTAAGGAAGAACGTCTTCAAAGCCAAATTCTCTAAATGTGTCTTCTGGCAAGAAGAAGTTAAATTTCTTGGCCATGTCGTGTCAGAGAAAGGAATTTCTGTTGACCCAAGCAAAATAACAGCGATTCAAGACTGGAAACAACCCACTACTCCCACAGAAGTTAGAAGTTTTATGGGGTTGGCTAGTTATTATCGGAAGTTCGTTAAGGATTTTTCGAAGATATCCGGTCCGTTAACGAAGCTCACAAAGAAACATGAGAAGTTTAAGTGGACTTCCGACTGTGAAGAAGCTTTCCAGGAATTGAAATCGAAGCTAACCACCGCTCCAGTGTTAACTATTATTGATGGCAATCAAGATTTAACGGTTTGGACAGATGCTTCTATTAGAGGTCTTGGTGCAGTGTTAATGCAGAGAGGCCAAGTAGTCGCTTATGCAAGCCGCCAATTGAAACCGCATGAGAAGAATTATGTGACTCATGATCTTGAGTTGCTAGCCATCGTTTTTACCTTAAAAATATGGAGGCATTATTTATTGGGCGAGAAATTTATATTGTACACAGATCATCAATCATTGAAGTATTTATATACCCAGAAAGATCTGAATCTGAGACAGCAGCGTTGGCTAGAATTTCTTGCAGCGTATGATCTTGATATCCTGTATACGCCGGGGAAAGCTAACGTAGTAGCGGACGCGCTTAGTAGAAAGACCGCAATCGTTGCCCATCTTATAATTACACCTGGGTTGATTGATAGGATTTCAGCCCTTCAAAAAGACGATGAATTCATTCAGAGAATCAGTCAGAGAGTCAAGGAAGGTGAAACCACGAGTTTCCGTATTGACAATAGGGGGGTTCTCAGGTTAAATAATAGGATTTGCATCCCAAATATTCCAGGCCTTCGAAGAGAAGTGCTGGACGAATGCCATAAATCCAAATTTTGCATCCACCCAGGTGTGAGTAAAATGTACAACGATATCAAACACACTTTCTGGTGGAAGGCAATGAAAAGAGATATTTCCTTGTATGTTAGCAGATGCCCTACTTGTCAATTGGTCAAGAGTGACCAGCAGAAGCTAGCTGGACTGTTGCAACCATTGGAAGTCCCAGGTTGGAAATGGGAACAGATTTCCATGGATTTCATAGATGGTTTGCCGCGAACCAAGAAAGGTAATGACAGCATTTGGGTAATCGTAGATCGCTTCACGAAGACTGCCCATTTTATACCTGTCAGGTCCAATAGAACTGCCCAAAGTCTAGCACAGATATATTTCAAAGAAATTGTTAAGCTGCATGGAATTCCCATCAGCATAGTCAGTGATAGAGATCCCCTATTTACTAGCAAGTTCTGGGAGGCTTTCCAGACAGAATTGGGGACAAAACTGAATATGAGCACCGCTTATCACCCTCAAACAGATGGCCAAACCGAGCGGGTGAATAGAATTCTAGAAGATTTATTGCGGGCTTGTATAATCGATTTTGGTGGGTCATGGGAAGATCATTTGCATTTGGCAGAGTTCTCATATAACAATAGCTATCAAGCAAGTTTGAGAATGTCACCATTTGAAGCATTATATGGCAGACCCTGCAGATCTCCAGCATGTTGGGTAGAACCTGGCAACAGACTTGTACTAGGACCCGATATGATTAGGGAAGCATCTGATAAAGTGGACTTCATCAAGAAGCATTTGAAAACCGCCCAAAGCAGACATAAAAGTTATGCAGACTCTAGAAGGAGAGATTTGACATTTACTGTTGGTGATTATGTTTATTTGAAGGTTTCTCCGATGAGAGGAGTAATCAGATTTGGCAAGACTGGGAAGTTGGCACCGAGATTTATTGGTCCCTTTCCTATACTTGAACGAATTGGAACTCTTGCTTATAGGGTTCAATTACCAGATTGGTTGCCTGGAGTGCACAATGTATTTCACGTATCTCAACTTAGAAGACATGTGCATAATCCGGATCTTGTTGTAGAAGAAGCAGCGCAACGGGATGTGGAGATAACTCCAGAATTAGCACTCAGAAGAGAGCCATTAAATATTGTTGGCAAAGAAACTAGAGAACTCAGAAGCAAAAAGGTTCATTTAGTTAAAGTGCAGTGGAGCAGTGATCCTAGAGACTGTACTTGGGAGACTGAGGAAAGCATTAAGCAAGCTTACCCCAAATGCAGAGTGGATATCTCTGACTAACTCCGGTGCAAGGTACCTTTACAATACTTTGCATTTACATTTTATTTCCTACTTTACTGTTGTTTCCTTTTCGAGGACGAAAAGTTTTAAGTGGGGGAGATTGTAATAACCCGGAAAATACGAGCCAATTTAAAAATTTTAAATTGATTATTTCAAAGGAATTTGAACAATTGAAATAGAATATTTCAATAAAATAGTGAATTAGAAATAGTGAGTCGGTTTGAAAATTCGAATTCAAACTTTGACCGACTATGCAGGGTGGAAAATATAACGGATTTTAGCGAAACCAAAAATATTTAAATCTGTTAGTCAATACCTTTCTAACGAATCTGAAAAATCGAAGTTTCATAACGGGAATCAAAAGTTATGGCCGAATGAATTTTCAGAAGGGTCGGTATATAGAATATATAGCCCAGGAAAATTGATATTTTGCATACGACCTCGGAATTCGACGAAACCACTTTTGTTGGGTCCGGGATGTAAAACTATTGCTAGGTTTCAAATTTCATAATTTTTGAAGCTAGTATGTGAGCGTGGCAAAGGAAAATGTGTTTGGTCGATTTCTGTTAAATTGGATCGACCAGAAAATGGCCATTTTTCAAATGACCTCAGAATTCGATGAAACTAGTTTTGTTGGGACCGTAGCGTCAAAACATAGCTAGATTTATTTTTCTGGAATTTTTCGAATCAGTTTGTGGCCCTGGCAAATTGAATTGTGCGTTCAGAGTTAAAAATTAAATGTTTTATACTTTAATTTGAAAAATAACTGACTGTAATAGTCGAATTGGCCTACGAAACATATCCCATTGTGTCCGGAATGGGGGTATTTAGCTAGGGGCGACAGTCGTTGGGTTTAAAAAGGAGTTCGTTTGAGAAAACACTATTTAAAAATTTAATATAACCCTCGGCCAATCAGAATTTTCCTTTCATAAATTTAAACCCCCCCACCCCCCCGTTCAACGGCGAAAACCGCTCCCTACCTTCTCCCCCAAATCGCCGCCGCCTCAAGCGATTTCCGCCTGCGCCACCCCCCTACCTCGACGCGTCTCCTCCTCCTCTTCAAATCCGACCCCACCACCGCCCCTACAGTCGCCTCCTCCGCCCGTATCGACGCCAGGAAGTCGAGCACTTCCCGCCGCCGCCCTGAACGCCACCGACCACCGAACACCACCAAACCACCACCGATTTAAAGCCCTCTCTTCCCTCTTCCACGTCCAACTCCCTGATCGTCCCCCGGTTCTCGCGGAAACTGTAAACCTAGTTTTGAAGCTTCGTGAAAGTGAGTTTTCTTTGATCTTTACGCTTTGAAAAATCATATCTTTTTGGTGTGTTGACGAAATTCGATGAAACAGGAAACATCGAGACCGCAAGGAAGCTCTCTACCCAATAGAAGAAGCCGCGGATTTTTCTGACATCGTATCGATTTTTAGTGCTCCGAAAACCAATGTGAGAAATCTAAATTAACGTGAAATTGAATGGAAAATGTCGTGTATAATTTATATAAGCGAAATATAAATTACATACGTGTTGTATACCTCATGTACATGCGTAGTGTAAGCTATATAAGCGAAGTATGAATTTTACATGCATAGAATAATTGATATATGTGTTGAAATGCAAGTGAAATATAGCAATTATATATATATATATATATATCTACTCCCCTCGTCCACAAACCATGGACGATATTTATTGTGGTGAATTGGTGTGAAATATTGGATGAAAAATACGAATGGTTGAATAATTGTTTGTGGTTGATATTGTTTGGTGGTGGTTGAAAAATACCCATTGGTGATTGAAATGAATTGGAAATATTTGTGGAAATAAAAATAAACATGCCGCCTGCGTGCGAATTAGATGCATGAATCCCCATTGTCAAAAACCGCGAGGTTTTAAGGTAGAGCGAGGAGCCGTACTAGGGACGGTGCCGGTTTTAACTACCCTGCCATTATGCTGCCGAAATTTTGAATAATCTTTGTGTGTTAGAATTATTTTCATATGTTGGGATTATTTTCTTGCGTTGAAATTAAAGTCATATATTGAAACTATATCCATGTGTGGAAATATTCATGTGTTGAAAAGTGTTGTGTGAAAATTAAATTCATTTGTGAACGAATGAAGTGTTTTAACAATAAAAATCACATTTTTTAATATATATGAAGTATGAAAAATATTCGCCTTATATAAATAATTTCAACCATAAAAATCCCATCTTTCTAATATGAACAACATAAATAAAATGTCCATGTGTGGAGATGCTCATTTGTTGAGAAGTGTGTGTAGTGGAAAAGTTTATGTGTTGAATAAAAAGATCGAACGAAAAAAATTACATTTTTATTGAAACTATGAAGTGCAGAAACATCTATTTGTTGAATAAATATTTTAAATGATAAAAATATCATTTTTATCATATGTGTGATATGCTAAAGATATGCGGACGTTGAAATAAATATTTGTGGTAGAAATATTATTTTTAACATGCATAGGAACTAAATAAAATAGTTATGTGTTGAAATCTATTTTAGTTCGCCAAAATTATCATCTTTGAAATGTGAAGTGTTAAAAATAGCCGCTTGTTCAAATAAACGTGCATGAGTTGAAATATACATTAATTAGCTAATGATATGATTTTAGCCTATGCATGCAACATTAGAATGAATGGTGTTTTTAAAACTGAAGAAAATCAAATATGAAATTGAATGGAAAATCATAAGTGATAGAAATTGTATATGTGTATATGCATATCTATTGAACAGGTTAAAGCAAAAGGGGCTAGAGAAGAGAAATAGAATTTTGTGCCCGACAAATAGGTACACATTTACCGCTTTGTTTGGGTGATGATTTTATGAGCCTGTTGGCTAGCCGCTTGGCTTTTTCTTTTTCTTTTTGATATGAGACGCCCGTGTGGCTATTTGGGAATTTTCCCAGACCCTCCCGTACAAAGGAGGTTATGGCAAAATTTTCCAAAAATTAAAGGCGTTAGTGAAATAATTGAAGTGGAAACGATATAGGAATTTTCGAATGAACTATATTTATATAAATATATAAATATAAATAGAATTAAAACGAAACGTGGCCGTGCAGTTCATATTTTGAAACCGTGATTTCAAACGACTAGTGCGGAAAATCCGACCATTGGATTTTCCCGAAACCGCAACCGTTGGGTTCGCCTTGGAAATATCTTTCCAACGGCACCAACTTTGTGAAGATCCGACGGTTGGATTGTATGGAATGTTTAATTCAAAACTGAAGAAAAACAGCGCCAGAAACGATTATATTTATATATATATATATATATATAAATATAATTAAATTAAATCGAATAACGACGCTGTAGTTCGTAAATTGAAATCGTAACTTCAAATGGTTAGTGTGGAAGATCCGACCGTCGGATTTTCCCAAAACTGAAACCGTTGGATTCGTTTTGAAATGACCTTCCTAATGATGTAAAATTTGTGAAGATCCAACGGTTAGATTTTTAGATATGTGTAAAACAAAATTAGTGAAAAGCAGCGCTAGTGCATCGACACGTCCCGAAACGTTGTTTAATTAAATATGGTCGTTTTGAATCAAATAAAAATGGCGATATATCGTTATAAAATATTATGGACGATGTAGAGGGGAAATAAGCCAATTTTGTGGTGTTTGCTTGATATGTGATGGTTGAATGTATTTGACATGAAAATTATAACTAAATAACTGAAATGTGAATGTTGAATAGTCCAACCATGTGATTGATTGATTTGAAAATCTAAATATACGTGGGTTATTTGAAAAGGCCGAGTTTATCTCATTTCAAATAATCGATCGACGTTGAGAAGTCGAAGAGTCGAAGACGACTAAAGACCGACGATCTCCACATTGGATGGATGGGCGCTACTGATGCTCGTGATTGGAGTAGCTACCATGAAGGAATTGAAGTAGTAGCCGTCCACACATACTGTTGATTGTACGGATATGCGAGGAATTGGTGCCTCCGGTTTCGTTCAGACCCAGAACGAACTTGTAAATGGACTGTGTGTCTGACATTGGATTTTGTTCTGTGTTGATTGATCTCTGTTAAATATATATCTGTTTGGCGGCGGAGAATTTATTCTCTTGCTTAACGCCCTTCTCTGAGACGTACGAGCTCAGAGGTTATGTATTGACAAAAATCAGTCGCATGGAGTGGATTGCCTGTGTGGCACGCCTAAGTGGCATATGATCAAGGCTTCTGTTGCAAAGCAAAGTCTTGTGGTTGATGATCAAAGCATGGTCTGTGTGACGTAGCTTTGTGTGTAACGTGAATTCGCGAGCCTCACACCCCGGTATGAGTCAAAAACGGGAGACGGACCGCTGGGAGTGCACGACGTTTCTTTCTAGCTATGGTGGTGTCAGTGACCTACCAGCCTTGACATTATATATACTTTTCACCTGTGTGGTTGTTGGAATGCGAGGCGCCTCGATTATAGGTCTGTAAGGACCGGGAAACGTGTGTTCAGGAATTGCCAATCCTCAAAAGTAAGAGAGGACCGGCCCAGCCGATTCCAAGGATCATAGTGGGGTCCTGGGACATTTGCTAGAGTGTCTCGAACGGAGAGGAGCTTGCCCCTTGCCTCGACTCATGAAGGAATCCAATTTCCAATACGAAATATGCGGATGTGATTGTATTACTAGTATGGCGACATAGTAGATGGTAGTTATGCCGCCTAGGATTGATATTTATGATTGAATTGCTTTTGAAACATATATGCACTAGTAATAATATCGAACACCTTTGTTTTATTCGTATGAAGCATCTTTGGCCATTATAAGGTAAAAACTCTATCCTCCGGCTTGCGTTGCATTGTGTGATGGGACCTGAGTCTTATAATGGCTTCATTTTATAAAAAAAAGCATTGCGTTGATTTAATCATTTACTTTATTTCATGCACTAGCACTCATTGGAGTAAACCCGTTCCGCGAAAGTGGCGTGGTCCTTTGATTTGCCTTATTATTGTTGTTAATAAGTTGAATAGATTTCTCATACCAGTCCCATGACTGACTCGTAGTTTGTTTCACCTTGCAAACTCGGGTGCCCTCATTTTCACACGGGCAGCCTAGTTACAGGTTTCTGACGCATCTTTTGGCTCATGACGAGGCTTGACTACACTGTGCTGACTTGGATTTTCTCCGCCATTATTGTATCTATATTATGATTCCGCCATTGGCGATGTAGACTGATATTCCTTTTGTGTACTCTTTATGTATGATTCCGCCTCAGGCGATGGTGACTGATTATGTATCATTATGCACTAAGTTGTATCCTGTACTGTGCTTCTCTGATGTGATGATATCTATATGATTCCGCTGTCATATGTGTGTAAATTATTCTATTTTCTGTTTATGCTATTATCTGTGATCTGCTAATGATGATTAATGTGTTATATTCCAATGATTATCCTTAACACCGTGTCACGGGGTTTTGGGATCGTCACACAAGGTGAGTAAATTCATTAACTCTGGCTCATTTATATTTTTATATAAACGAGTTTTAAATTTATTTATAATAATTTTATACTGTGTGATGGTTGTTTTGATGAATGGTTGAAAAATTGGTTGAACGGTTGATACAGTCATATCGCTGATCGATTATTAGTTCTGTTTACTATAATATTTCATATTTATGTGAAATAAATGTTTGATTAACATCTGTGGATGCAGGGAAACAGGTTGGAGGAATCCAACTGGATTCCTCAACATTTATATTACTATTTTTATTTGATTGTAATATATGATGTGTTATATAATCCATAATTGGATATGTTGTGTTTGATTTACCCTAGCCCTAGGAACTTGGTATTTTAGATACCGTAAAATATTTTAGAATGTGGGAAAGGAAATTGGGATTTAAAAATGGAGTTTATATCCGAAATAGAAATAAAATTTCAAATAGAGTTGAAAATAGAAATCTGTTCAAGTGGATAAATCAAGAACTTGTTATAAAAAATATATAAATTAAGTGGATTATAAATCATTGGATAAATTGAAATATAAGTTCAAATATGAATTTACATAGGAAAGTGAAATCTGTCTTGAAACCAATATTTGAAAATAGATTTGAACTTAGCAAATTTTAAAGGAAATGATAAAAGAGGTTTTAAATGATTGGAATAAAAATGAGATTTGTATGTAAAATTCTGAATAGAAGTAATAATAGAATTTGGGTTTAAGATATTATTTATATGTACGAAATCAAACTGATTTGATTATATATAAAAGAAATAAATTGATGATTAAAGTGAATAACGGGTTAAAGGAAACATTTTGCAAATGAACTATCTCTAAAGGAATTTAGTTTTGAAATATGAATCCATATTGGAAATTAAATGAAAAGGGAAATGGTTAATCGTTTTAGTTCAAAATTCAGAATGTAAAATAAAATGTGATAATGTTTTGTAGACTAGAATGGTTATAAAGAATATTGGTACTGATTTGGAAAGGATAAGTTCAAAGGTGAAATTGGGAATTTGAATTAACTTGAAATGGTAGATAAATTCCGAAGTTCAAAATATAATCGAATATAGATTATTCGAGAGAGAATTAGTTATTGAATTCGATCATATAGAATTTAGTGAAGTAGTTATTATTACGTTTCGTTTGAATCAAATTTAATGGTTTATTTACTTATTAATTTATTTATCAAGTACAAATTATATTTTTATAAACCAAATATTTGGAAACAGCGATTTTGACGTTGTCGTTATAATAAATGTTTTCATAAATCCAAACAGCGATTATAATGCTACTGTTATATAAATATTTGTAAATTTAAAAGCGATTATAACGCTACTGTTATAATAAATGTTTTATAAATCTTAACAGCGATTATAACATTGTCGTTATGATAATTTTTTTATAATTCTTAACAGCGATTTTAACGCTACCATTATAATTAATGTTGTATAAATCAAATATTTGGAAAACAGCGATTATGTAACAACCCGGAATTTTGGAACCAATTTAAAAATTTTATTTTAACAATTTTAATGGATTTTGAAATTTTGAAATAATTTATTTCAAATAATATTGACTAAAAATTTATTTAAATCGAAGTTAGAATGAAATTTTTTAATTTAATAAAAAAAGGAGTTGGAAATAGCGCAGGAGTTTAAAATTTTGAATTTGAATTTTGACTGAATGTACAGGATGCAAAATAAATCAGATTTTAGTGAAACCAAAAATAATTAAATCTGTTTAAAAATATCTTTCCTACGAATCTGAAAAATGGAAATTTCATTGGGGGAATCAAAAAGTTATGTCCAGTTTAATATTCAGAATAGTCGCTATAGAATTTATGTATATATATATATTAATATAAAAAATAGCCATTTAGCAAATGACCTCCGTTTTCGACGAAACCACTTTTGTTGGAAATGGAATGTCAAATTATTGCTAGATTCCAATTTTCATAATTTTTGGAATTAATATGTGAGCGTGGCAAAAGAAAACGTGTTTTGTCAATTTTAGTCAATTTGGATCGACCAGAAAATGACCATTTTTCAAACGGTCTCCCATGTAACAACCTGGAAAATGCGAGTTAATTTAAAAAATTTATTTTGGAAATTTTAATGAATTTTTATTATTTAAAATGAATTATTTTAAATAATATCAACGAGAAATTTATTTTGAATAGAATTCGACGTATATATTTATATACATCGTCGTTAGAATATAAATATTTATTTTAAAATATAAAAGGAATTGAAAATGGCGCGGTAGTTTGATAATTCGATTTCAAATTTCAATTGAACATACCGGGTGCAAAATAAACCGGATTTTAACGAAACCAAAAATATTTGAATCTAATTGAGAATATCTTTCCAACCAATCCGGAAAATTGAAATTTCATAGCGGGAATCTAAAGATATGTCCAGTTGAAAATTTTGAATAGTCGCTATGGAATTCAGGCCCTTAAAAATGGAAATTTTGCAAACGGCCTCGAATTTCAACGAAACCACTTTTGTTGGATCCGTGATGTCAAATTATTGCTAGGTTTCAAATTTCATAATTTTCCGATTCAATATGTGAGCGTGGCAAGGGAAAACGTGTTTGACCAGTTTTAGTTGATTTTAATCGACTGGAAAATGGCCATTTTTCCAACGGTCTCAGAATTCGACGAAACAAGTTTTGTTGGGACCGTATCGTCGATACGAAGCTAGAAAATATTTTTCTGGAATTTATTGAGTCAGTATGTGACCCCAGTAAATTGAAATGCGTGTTCAAATTCAATATATAGAGTTATGTGTTGATTTTGACGAAAACTGATCGAATCAGCTTACGAAACATATCCCATTGTGTTCGGAATGAGGGTAATTAGCTATGGACAACATGCGGTGTGCGTCGTTTCGAGGTCGAAATAAAAAGTCAACTCTTGAAGAATAAATTAAATAAATAAATAAACATATAATCCTCACCTTACCCTCTCTCTCTCTCTCTCTTCTACCTCTCCTCAGATAAAAAAAAGAAAACCGCGATGCACTCAAAACCCCTGACGCCGTGCCCTACGGCCACCGCCCAAGGCGGCGCCGATCGCGCCGCACCCCTCCCTCATCGCGCCGCCCTCCCCTCGCTCCCTTCCTCTCTCCTCCTCACGTATCGCGACCCCCCTTCTTCCAATCGAACGCAGCCTCCGCCCTCCCCTTTCAAACCCTAGCCCCCAAACCCTCGTGTAGTCGTGCCAACCCCCTGCAAGACCGTTACCACCCCCTAGCTTTCCTCCTTCAAAGCCGACAAGATCCGAACCCCTCCTCCCTCTTCGAACCAGCGAGCGACAAACCGCCTTCGACCGCGAGCTTCAGCACCCCGACGCAGCCTCAGACTCCACCTTCACCTCCTCCGAGCAAAAACGAAGTGAGCTTCTTTGATTTTTATTTTATTTCATAATTTGTATAATCTTTGATGTTAAAAATTAGATTTTTATTATGTGAAAGATTCGATTTTTATTTGTTATGAAAAGAGATGTTAAAAATATAATTTTTACAATATATAAAGGTTAAAAATATAATTTTTATAAGGTAGTGTATTAAAAATATGATCTTTATATAATAGAAGATATAAAAATACTATTTTTATATAAGTAGTGTATTAAAAATATGATTTTTTATCATATGTGAAAAATAAAAATGTGATTTTTATAGTGATGAAATGAAAAGGCGAAATCTTTATAATGAAAAGGCGAAATCTTTATATTTGAAAAGGCGAAATCTTTATATTTGAAAGGGCGAAATCTTTATATTTGAAAAGGCGAAATCTTTATATAGAGAATAACGTGATAAAAATATAATCTTTATTATATGAACATCGTTGTAAAAATAGAATTTTTATCTATATAGTAGCGATGTAAAAATAGAATTTTTATCTATATAGTAGCGATCTAAAAATAGAATTTTTATCTATATAGTAGCAATGTAAAAATAGAATTTTTATCCATATGGAGTGATTATAAAAATATGATTTTTATATACATAACAACAATATAAAAATGTGATTTTTACCTATGTAGTGGCTATGGGCAACGAAAGTGAAAAAAGGCGGGAACATCGATGACTTCTACATAAGAAGAGTCGAGATGATTGGATTAGCTAGTCGGTGAGAACTTCTCACTTTAAATTTCTTTATATATACCAGGATGCAGACGGTGCTTAGTAGCACCCGACACCCGTCGTCCACAGACCATGGACGGTTTGTATGCTTGTTTGATGTGATGTGAAATTTGTTTGTGATGTTGATGTGAAATCGATAATAAGATGTAGATGGTTGAAATAAATTAATTATCGTTGAAAATATAATTTTTAACGAGAATGTGAATAAATGAATTTTTATAAATAAATCGGCCGATTTGTTTATATACACTGATTTGACTGATATTGATTGGGATGATAAATTTTACACATCGCCCAGCTGCACAAATAAAAATATGTGTTTGTTGATTTGAAACCCCACACGGGTGTTGGGATGATATTTGGCGTACACTAATCCCAATTATTTAATTGCATGTCGATCGATTCGTCGACAGGATGTGTAAGCGTTAATTATTTATATTTGATGCTTATGCAGTAGTGTGGTGCACTTTGGATGATGGTTGATAGTTTATCGTTGCTATTATATACATGTGTTGGGTGGAATCCATATAATTAACGTTATATGATAATTGATTGGGCCTTATTCCAATCGGGAAAATAATGAATATTATAAAAGAAAATTCATGTGTTGAATATAAAAATAGTCATGTGTTGACGATGTTCATGTGTTGAAACCATTTATGTGTTGAGTAAAATATTTTAACAATAAAATTTACATCTTTATCATATTTAAGATTAGAAGCTACTTCACGGTGGAGTCTGATTAAAAATCAAATGATAGATACCATAAATTTATAAAATATATTACATAACATAAATAGTCGTGTGTTGACAGTACTCATGTGTCGAGATTAGTCATGTGTTGAAAGAAATATAGATTCATGTGTTGAATAGAATGAATATTCATTCGTTGAATAGAATAACGAATTTATTGAAATATATAAAGCTGTGTTCATTAGAGTTGTGCCATTTTGACGTGAGCGATATTTATATCGATTATATTCGTTTTTATAATGAACATAGAAAAGGCAGTGATTTCAAAATATAACGTTTTGAAAATATTATCATTTATATAGTAATGATATGAAATATTCAATTTTGATTTGAAATTGAATATAGAGTTGAAATGGTTTTGAAAACGAATTTAAAACGATTTATAAAATATGTTTTAAAAGGAAATCGACGAAATATATATAATATATATATATATTATATATATATAATGGCCTGAATAGAACGTGCCGCGGCAGTTCATGAATTTCGACCATTGACTTCGAATTGACGTTGCGGGAGATCCAACCGTCGGATTCTCCTAAAACCGGAACCGTTGGGTTCGTATCGAAAAGAGCTTTCCAATGAATATTAGAAATTTGAAATCTAACAGTTGGATTTGGAATTATGTCCAAATCAAATTTGGAAAAGGTCGTTGTAATGCAGTTCGATGGCCGTTGATGGAAATCGACTGTACGGGCCTTGATAAAATTATTTAAAATATCAATAATTTGTGCAAAATCATAATATGTGAATTGGAAAGAACTGGGATGAAAAATTCCACATTTGAAAAGATAAAAATAGATTTTTATCGAAATGAACTAGTTTTGAACTAGAATTAAAATCAATTTATTTTTGAAATAAATAAATTTAATTTGAAAGTGGTTTTAAAAATAATCAGAATTTCCAATAATTGAAGTGGAAGTGGATTTGAATTGAAATTGTCTTTGGAATATTTCGATGTTGGATTTCGTGATTATACAAATATTGTTATGGGAATTTGAAAGATATATTTCATATCGTTATTTCCAATACGATATTTGTTGGTTTCAGAATTTGATACTGAATATAAGCCGGTATATTTTCTATTCAGATCCTTGTATTTAATATCAAATGTGATTTGGGTTTGTCGTGAATCGTGTTTTAGGTGACATTGGTTCTTTAACCCAGTTAAAGACAGGATATTGATTTGGAGAAGATTAAAACGAAGTGGAGTTTTAATGAATCTTTAATTAGATTGAAATGTGAATTGACAATTTAAATTATCAAATCTGAAAAGTGATCGAGAATGGAGTATCACCAGTTATGCTCCAAAGCGATAGTTAAATCTTTAATTAGATTTGAACGTGAAATGGTAATTAATTTTACCGATAACACCGTGGTGTTAGATATGGAGTGTTACCAATTTTTCTCCATGAGATGAATAAGTTGGGATTGGGAAATAAAATAAATAATTACTTCGGTGTGGTTCACTAATCCCGACTAGTTTGGAAAACCTTAACATGGTTTGAAATGATATCCAAAAGGAAGATTAAAGAATAAATTTAGAAGAATTTATCTTTGATAAAATTAATGGGAACCTATTCCCTAAGAATGTGATTTTGTGAATAAAAGAATATTCTGAATCGGAATGAGGCGTTTGTTGTGTTTGTGTAACATTTGTTTATTATATACGTGGGTTATTCAGAAAGGCCGGGTTTATACCCATTCTGAATAACCGATTCGACGAGATGTCGAAGATGAAGACGGTGGTTGAAGACCGGAAGTCTTCACATCGTTTAGGTGATTACTGATGATCTCGATTGGGATGTACACCCAAAATGAGGGAAACAGTTGGTGATCGTCTAGACGTACTTGGAGATCGATGGATATGCGAGGAAAGTACCACCCGTTTCGTTCAGACCCAGAACGAACTTGTAAATGGACTGTGTGTCTGACATTGGATTTTATCCTGTGTTGATTGATCTCTATTAAATATACATCTGTTTGGTGGGGGAGAATTTATTCTCTTGGTTAACGCCCTTCTCTGAGACGTACGAGCTCAGAGATTGTATATCGATGGACATCAGTCGCATGGAGTGAATTGTCAGTGTGGCACGCGTAAGTGGTAATTGATCAAGGCTTCTGTTGGAAAGCAAAGTCTTGTGGTTGATGATCAAAGCATGGTCTGCGTGACGTAGATTTGTGTATAACGTGGATTCGCGAGCCTCACACCCCGGTATGAGTCAAAAACGGGAGAAGGACCCAAGGAGTGCACGACGTTTCTTTCTAGCTATGGTGGTGTCAGTGACCTACCAGCCCTGACATTTATATCTACTTTTCACCTATGTGGCTGTTGGAATGTGAGGCGCCTCGGATATAGGTCTGTAAGGACCGGGAAACGTATGTTCAGGAATTGCCAATCCTCAAAAGTAAGAGAGGACCGGCCTTGGAGGATCCAGGGATTGCTGTGTGCGGTCCCGAGACATTTGCTAGAGTGTCTCGAATCGGAGAGGAGCTTGCCCCTTGCCTCGATTCATGACGGAAATCCAATTTCCAATACGTGATATTGCGGTTTTAATTGTAGAACTAGTATGGCGATATGATAGATGGTACCCATGCCGCCTATGATTGATATTTATGATTGAAATGTTTTGACACTGTACACTTATAATAGTATCAATTGATTTGTTTTAAACATACCAAGCATGTTTGGCTATTATAAGGGAAAACCCTATCCTCCGGCTTGCGTTGCGTTGTGTGATGGGACCTGGTTCTTATAATAGCTTCATTTTTCCAAAAAGCATTGCGCTGTTTTGTTATATGCACTAGTATTCTTGGGAGGAAACCCATTCCGTGTTATACGGCGTGGTCCCTTGAATTACTCTCTTTTAAAGTAAAGTTTTAAATAACTGTTTTAGTTCTCACACCAGTCACATGACTGACCTGGAGTTTATTGTTTTAACCTAAACTCTAGGTGCCCCTATTTTCTACATGGGCAGCTAGTAGTTTTGGTTTGGCAGATTTATATTCACAGGATCCTGATTTACACCTGGAACGATGCCCGGAAAGCTCTGTATCCGTGTATTACTTTCAGTTGTTTTTTTCATATTGTTTTTCCGCTGCTATGTAATTTATTGTAATCTCTGATATTCATCTAATGTATTTTATTCATTTATACTCTGTATATTCTTGTATCTGATGGAATTGTTGTAATAACAATGAAATGTTCTTCCGTCTGTGTTCTGATGTGTCTTGTTCTTGAAGTATCTGCGCTTTCCTTACCGGGGAAGTTACGGGTCTTGTCAGTTTGGTATCAGAGCTTTGGTTTACAGAGCTCGAGAACAAGACACATTAGAACCATACGAAAGAATTCATCAGATATTGGATTAGTAATATCGAATTAGAATGACTCGTTAGAGATAGGATCAGTAGTATCCTAGAACGAGTGTGAAGAGTATATTTTTCAAATGAAAACAAATTTTGTTTTGAAATTTAAATCGTTTTAAATGTATTTGAATATTTTATTTGTATTGATTTTGGACAATCGAGTATATAAAGATTTTGCATATACGCGTCATGAACGTATATTCGAAATTTTAATATACTAGATAGATATAGGATCACACTCTAGTTGCCCGGGGATGGTTCTGATAATGCTGCAGCGTTACCAGTATTTATATTCGAGTGACGAAGGTGTGATTTCTATATATTTCCATTAGACTGGTGTGAGAACCAAAACTAGATAGGTTTATTGTTGCGATTTGGCATCAAAAACATGATTTTTGACTATATATCAAAATTATGAATTTGAAATCCTAATTCACTAATTGATTGATAGTTGTGTTGTTTGTTTATTTGTTTAATAATTTTGAACCATTTAGCCTAATAGAATCGAATATTGAACTGTATTGAAAATTGCTTGAAATTTGCATGCATATACATGTATATCTACTGAACAGGTCATAGCAAGGAGGCTAGAGCAGAAGAATAAAATTGTTTGCTCGACAAATAGGTACATGTTTACCATAATTTACTGTTTTGTTTGGGTGATGATGATTTTATGAGCCGATTGGCTAGCCGCTTGGCTTTTTCTTTTTCTTTTTCATTTTGAGATCAGAGGGCCTGTATGGCAATTTCGGGATTTTCCCGGTGCTCCCAGTGCAGGGGAGGTTATGGCGAAATTTTTCGAAAATTTAGGGTGTTAGCCAAATTTTTGAAAAATTTGAAAAGTTCTTAGAAACTGAAAAGTTGAAGAACTTAAGCCGTAAAGAAAACAAAGGAAGTTGAGTTGGTTAGTTAAACAACTTCCGGCTTCGTTCCTTTTTGGGGACGAAAAGTTTTAAGTGAGGGAGATTGTAACAACCTGGAAAATGCGAGCCAATTTAAAAATTTTATTTTGGCAATTTTAATGAATTTTGATTATTTAAAATGAATTATTTTAAATAATATCGACGAGAAATTTATTTTGAATAGAATTCTACGTATATATTTATATACGTCTTCATTAGAATGTAAATATTTATTTTAAAATATAAAAGGAATTGAAAATGGCGCGGTAGATCGATAATTCGATTTCAAATTTCAATTGAACATACCGGGTGCAAAATAAACCGGATTTTAACGAAACCAAAAATATTAGAATCTAATTGAGAATATCTTTCCAACTAATCTGAAAAATTGAAATTTCATAGCGGGAATCAAAAGATATGTCCAGTTGAAAATTCTGAATAGTCGCTATGGAATTCAGGCCCTTAAAAATGGAAATTTTGCAAACGACCTCGGATTTCGATGAAACCACTTTTGTTGGATCCGTGATGTCAAATTATTACTAGGTTTCAAATTTCATAATTTTCCGATTTAATATGTGAGCGTGGCAAGGGAAAACGCGTTTGACCAGTTTTAGTTGATTTTAATCGACTGGAAAATGGCCATTTTTCCAACGGTCTCAGAATTCGACGAAACAAGTTTTGTTGGGACCGTATCGTCGATACGAAGCTAGAAAATATTTTTCTGGAATTTATTGAGTCAGTATGTGACCCCAGTAAATTGAAATGCGTGTTCAAATTTAATATATAGAGTTATGTGTTGATTTTGACGAAAACTGATCGAAACGATCGAATCAGCTTATGAAACATATCCCATTGTGTTCGGAATGGGGGTAATTAGCTATGGACGACATGCGGTGGGCCTCGTTTCGAGGTCGAAATAAAAAGTCAACTCTTGAAGAACAAATTAAATAAATAAATATATAATCCTCACCTTACCCTCTCTCTCTCTCTTCTACCTCTCCTCAGATAACAAAAAAGAAAACCGCGATGCACTCAAAACCCCCGACGCCCTGCCCTCCTGCCACCGCCCAAGGCGGCGCCGATCGCGCCGCACCCCTCCCCCATCGCGCCGCCCTCCCCTCGCGCCCTTCCTCTCTCCTCCTCACGTATCGCGACACCCTTCTTCCAATCGAACGCACCCTCCCCTTTCAAACCATAGCCCCCAAACCCTCGTGTAGCCGTGCCAACCCCCTGCAAGACCGTCACCACCCCCTAGCTTTCCTCCTTCAAAGCCGACAAGATCCGAACCCCTCCTCCCTTTTCGAACCAGCGAGCAACAAACCGCCTTCGACCGCGAGCTTCAGCACCCCGACGCAGCCTCGGACTCCACCTTCACCTCCTCCGAGCAAAAACGAAGTGAGCTTCTTTGATTTTTATTTTATTTCATAATTTGTATAATCTTTGATGTTAAAAATTAGATTTTTATTATGTAAAAGATTCGATTTTTATTTGTTATGAAAAGAGATGTTAAAAATATAATTTTTACAATATAGAAAGGTTAAAAATATAATTTTTATAAGGTAGTGTATTAAAAATATGATCTTTATATAATAGAAGATATAAAAATTCTATTTTTATATAAGTAGTGTATTAAAAATATGATTTTTTTATCATATGTGATAAATAAAAATGTGATTTTTATAGTGATGAAATGAAAAGACGAAATCTTTATAATGAAAAGGAGAAATCTTTATATTTGAAAAGGCGAAATCTTTATATTTGAAAGGGCGAAATCTTTATATTTGAAATGGCGAAATCTTTATATAGAGAATAACGTTATAAAAATATAATCTTTATTATATGAACATCGATGTAAAAATAGAATTTTTATCTATATAGTAGCGATGTAAAAATAGAATTTTTATCTATATAGTAGCGATGTAAAAATAGAATTTTTATCTATATAGTAGCAATGTAAAAATAGAATTTTTATCCATATGGAATGATTATAAAAATATGATTTTTATATACATAACAACAATATAAAAATGTGATTTTTACATATGTAGTGGCTACGGGCAACGAAAGTGACAAAAGGCCGGAACAGTGATGACTTCTACATAAGAAGAGTCGAGATGATTGGATTAGCTAGTCGGTGAGAACTTCTCACTTTAAATTTCTTTTTCTAGATATATATATATATATATATATATATAAATATATATATATACTAGGATGCAGACGGTGCTTAGTAACACCCGACACCCGTCTTCCACAGACCATGGACGGCTTGTATGCTTGTATGATGTGTTGTGAAATTTGTTTGTGATGTTGATGTGAAATCGATAATAAGTTGTAGATGGTTGAAATAAATTAATTATCGTTGAAAATATAATTTTTAACGAGAATGTGAATAAATGAATATTTATAAACAAATCGGTCGATTTGTTTATATACACTGATTTGACTGATATTGATTAGGATGATAAATTTTACACATCGTCCAGCTGCATAAATAAAAATATGTGTTTGTTGATTTGAAACCCCACACGGGTGTTGGGATGATATTTGGCGTACACTAATCCCAATTATTTAATTGCATGTCGATCGATTGGTCGACAGGCTGTGTAAGCGTTAATTATTTATATTTGATGCTTATGCAGTAGTGTAGTGCACTTTGGATGATGGTTGATAGTTTATCGTTGCTATTATATACATGTGTTGGATGGAATTCATATAATTAACGTTATATGGTAATTGATTGGGCCTCATTCCAATCGGGAAAATAATGAAAATTATAAAAGAAAATTCATGTGTTGAATATAAAAATAGTCATGTGTTGACGATGTTCATGTGTTGAAACCATTTATGTGTTGAGTAAAATATTTTAACAATAAAATTTACATCTTTATCATATTTAAGATTAGAAGCTACTTCACGGTGGAGTCTGATTAAATATCAAATGATAGATACCATAATTTTATAAAATATATTACATAACAAAAATAGTCGTGTGTTGACAGTACTCATGTGTCGAGATTAGTCATGTGTTGAAAGAAATATAGATTCATGTGTTGAATAGAATAAATATTCATTCGTTGAATAGAATAACGAATTTATTGAAATATATAAAGCCGTGTTGATTAGAGTTGCGCCATTTTGACGTGAGCGATATTTATATCGATTATATTCGTTTTTATAATGAATATAGAAAAGGCAGTGATTTCAAAATATAGCGTTTTGAAAATATTATCATTTATATAGTAATGATATGAAATAGTCAATTTTGATTTGAAATTGAATATAGAGTTGAAATGGTTTTGAAAACGAATTTAAAACGATTTATAAAATACGTTTTAAAAGGAAATCGAAGAAATACATATAATATATATATTATATATATAATGGCCTGAATAGAACGCGCCGCGGCAGTTCGTGAATTTCGACCATTGACTTCGAATTGACGTTGCGGGAGATCCAACCGTCGGATTCTCCTAAAACAGGAACCGTTGGGTTCGTATCGAAAAGAGCTTTCCAATGAATATTAGAAATTTGAAATCTAACAGTCGGATTTGGAATTATGTCCAAATCAAATTTGGAAAAGGTCGTTGTAATGCAATTCGATGGCCGTTGATGGAAATCGACTGTACCGGCCTTGATAAAATTATTAAAAATATCAATAATTTGTGCAAAATCATAATATGTGAATTGGAAAGAACTGGGATGAAAAATTCCACATTTGAAAAGATAAAAATAGATTTTTATCGAAATGAACTAGTTTTGAACTAGAATTAAAATCAATTTATTTTTGAAATAAATAAATTGAATTTGAAAGTGGTTTTAAAAATAATCAGAATTTCCAATAATTGAAGTGGAAGTGGATTTGAATTGAAATTGTCTTTGGAATATTTCGATGATGGATTTCGTGATTATACAAATATTGTTATGGGAATTTGAAAGATATATTTTATATCGTTATTTCCAATACGATATTTGTTGGTTTCAGAATTTGATATTGAATATAAACCTGTATATTTTCTATTCAGAGCCTTGTATTTAATATCAAATGTGATTTGGGTTTGTCGTGAATCGTGTTTTAGGTGACATTGGTTCTTTAACCCAGTTAAAGACAGGATATTGATTTTGATAAGATTAAAACGAAGTGGAGTTTTAATGAATCTTTAATTAGATTGAAATGTGAATTGATAATTTAATTTGTCAAATCTGAAAAGTGATCGAGAATGGAGTATCACCAGTTTTGCTCCAAAGCGATAGTTAAATCTTTAATTAGATTTGAACGTGAAATGGTAATTAATTTTACCGATAACACCGTGGTGTTAGATATAGAGTATTACCAGTTTTGCTCCATGAGATGAATAGGTTGGGATTGGGAAATAAAATAAATAATTACTTCGGTGTGGTTCGCTAGTCCCGACTAGTTTGGAAAACCATAACATGGTTTGAAATGATATCCAAAGGAAGATTAAAGAATAAATTTAGAAGAATTTATCTTTGATAAAATAAATGGGAACCTATTCCCTAAGAATGTGATTTTGTGTATAAAAGAATATTCTGAATTGGAATGAGGCGTTTGTTGTGTTTGTGTAACATTTGTTTATTATATACGTGGGTTATTCAGAAAGGCCGGGTTTATACCCATTCTGAATAACCGATTCGACGAGATGTCGAAGATGAAGACGGTGGTTGAAGACCATAAGTCTTCACATCGTTTAGGTGATTACTGATGATCTCGATTGGGCTGTGCACCCAAAATGAGGGAAACAGTTGGTGATCATCTAGACGTACTTGGAGATCGATGGATATGCGAGGAAAGTGCCTCCGTTTTCGTTCAGACCCAGAACGAACTTGTAAATGGACTGTATGTCTGACATTGGATTTTATTCTGTGTTGATTGATCTCTATTAAATATACATCTGTTTGGCGGCGGAGAATTTATTCTCTTGCTTAACGCCCTTCTCTGAGACGTATGAGCTCAGAGGTTGTATATCGATGGACATCAGTCGCATGGAGTGAATTGCCAGTGTGGCACGCGTAAGTGGCAATTGATCAAGGCTTCTGTTGAAAAGCGAAGTCTTGTGGTTGATGATCAAAGCATGGACTGTGTGATGTAACTTTGCGTATAACGTGGATTCGCGAGCCTCACACCCCGTATAAGTCAAAAACGGGAGAAGGACCCAAGGAGTGCACGACGTTTCTTTCTAGCTATGGTGGTGTCAGTGACCTACCAGCCCTGACATTTATATCTACTTTTCACCTATGTGGTTGTTGGAATGCGAGGCGCCTCGGATATAGGTCTGTAAGGACCGGGAAACGTGTGTTCATGAATTGCCAATCCTCAAAAGTAAGAGAGGACCGACCTTGGAGCATCCAGGGATTGCTGTGTGCGGTCCCGAGGCATTTGCTAGAGTGTCTCGAATCGGAGAGGAGCTTGCCCCTTGCCTTGAGTCATGACGGAAATCCAATTTCCAATACGTGATATTGCGGTTTTAATTGTAGAACTAGTATGGTGACATGATAGATGGTACCCGTGCCACCTATGATTGATATTTATGATTGAAATGTTTTGACACTATACATTTATAATAGTATCAAATGATTTGTTTTAAACGTACCAAGCATGTTTGGCTATTATAAGGGAAAACCCTATCCTCCGGCTTGCGTTGCATTGTGTGATGGGACCTGGGTCTTATAATAGCTTCATTTTTCCAAAAAGCATTGCGCTGTTTTGTTATATGCACTAGTATTCCTGGGAGGAAACTCGTTCCGTGTTATACGGCGTGGTCCCTTGAATTACTCTCTTTTAAAGTAAAGTTTTAAATAACTGAAGCCACATGACTGACCTGGAGTTTGTTGTTTTAACCTAAACTCTGGGTGCCCCTATTTTCTACACGGGCAGCTAGTAGTTTTGGTTTTGCAGATTTATATTCACAGGATCCTGATTTACAGCTGGAACGATGCCCGGAAAGCTCTGTATCCGTGTATTACTTTCAGTTGTTTTTTTTATATTGTTTTTCCGCTGCTATGTAATTTATTGTAATCTCTGATATTCATCGAAGTATTTTATTCATTTATACTCTGTATATTCTTGTATCTAATGGAATTGTTGTAATAACAATGAAATGTTCTTCTGTTTGCGTTCTATTTTGTCTTGTCCTCAACGCTATCCGGGCTTTCCTTCACGGGGAAGTTCGGGTCGTTTCATCCAAATTCAACGAAATTAATTTTGTTACGACCGTATCGTCAAAACATAGCTAGATTTATTTTTCTTGAATTTTTGGAGTACGTATGTGGCCCCGTTAAATTAAAATGTACAATCGAATTAAATAATTAAATGATTTATATTTTAATTTTGATAAAAACTATTCGTAACAGCCGAATTGGGTTATAAAACATATTCCATTGTGTCCGGAACGGGGGTATTTAGCTAGGGTAGACAGTCGTTGGGTTCGGTTTGGAGTTCGGGCGGGTTAACAAGCTATTATTGAATTAATTAATTAATTAATATAGAATATACTGTATATATACAGTATAAAATATGCTAACCCTAATGCTAAAGTACTCAGCCGCCATCTCTTATTTCCAATGGCCAATATTATCCGATTTTCTCTCTGATTTTTCTCTTCATCTTCTCAACAAATTCATAGGTGTTCAACGTGAATATGGTAGAGCTTGTCAAGCTCTACAACGCCAACGGACATGATCGAAAATAGTGGTTCGATTTTCTCGGATTCTTGGCTTAAAGTCTCAACAGTTGTGTGCCGTTCTGGGCTGATTTGGGTGTTCGAGTTCATCAGAGTTGGGGGGGGGGAATGGTGGCTTTCGCGTAGACCTTGGACGTGGCGCCGCCGGATCGGGTTCCATTCAATTGTGGGGGGAGCGGCAGGCGAATTCTTCTTTGGAGCATGGGTTTCGACGTACTGGAGGGTGTAAACGAAGGATACAAAGAGGTTAAGGAAGATTATAATTTAACTAATTATTAAATCGCATAATTAATGAATTCGAATATATAAAAATTATCATAACTTCTACAAACAGGATCAGAATCGAACGATTTCAAAATCGTTGGAACCACAAAATTGAGATCTACAACATGGGACTGACCAGAATCAAAACAGAGCAAGTCAGAATTTGAAGCACTGTGAGAAATTCTATTTTTTATTATATAATTAAAATTACTTAATCATGATTGTGATATCACCCCTACACTGTTAAATTCTATTTGTATGATACGTGATTTGATCTGGAATTGTCATCGTTATGTAGATCTATTGATTTGATGATTGCTGTATTGAAAACAAATATATCATAAAATAGTTGGGAATAAATATATCATATTTGTAATAAAATAGTTTAAAACAAATATATCATATTTGTTAAAATAAAATAGTTGAAAACAAATATATCATATTTGTTATAATAAAATAGTTGAAAGCAAATATATCATATTTGTTATAGTGAAAAAATTAGAAGCAAATATATCGTGTTTGTTAAAATAAGATTGTTGAAAATAAATATATCATATTTGTTAAAATAAGATTATTGAAAATAATTATATCATGTTCGTTATAATAAGATAGTTGAATAAAAATAATCATTTTTGTAAATATAGTCTAGTTGAATAAAAATAATCATTTTTGTAAATATAGTCTAGTTGAATAAAAAAATCATTTTTGTAAATATAGATAATTGAATAAAAATAATTATTTTTGTAAATATAGCCTAGTTGAACAAAAATATTCATTTTTGTCAGTATAGTTTACTTAAACAAAAATATTCATTTTTTTCAATATGGTTTAGCGAAACAAAAATATTCATTTTTGTCAATATGGTTTAGCTAAACAAAAATATTCACTTTTGTCAATTTGGTTTAGTTAAACAAAAATATTCATTTTTGTAAATATGGTTTAGCGAAACAAAAATATTCATTTTTTTCAATATGGTTTAGTTAAACAAAAATATTCATTTTTGTCAATATGGTTTAGTTGAACAAAATTATTCATTTTTGTCAATATAGTTGTTGAAACAAAAATATTCATGTTTGTCGATATAGTTTAGTTGAACCAAAAACATTCATTTTGTCAATTAGTATAGTTGAAGCAAAAACATTCGTTTTCGTCAAAGTAGAATTGTCAAAATAGAAATTGTTATTGTTATTGAAGTAGAATTGTCAGAACAAAAATTGTCATTGTTATTGAAGTAGAATGGTAGAAATAGAAATTGTCATTTTTATTGAATTAGAATTGTCAAATATAAAATGTCATTTTTGTTGTTTTGGAATTGATAAAACAAAATATCATTTTTTTTGAATTAGGTTACTGTAATACAGTGCAGCGGAAACAATTCCAATACAACAAAATTGATATTTTGTTTTATCAATTCCAATACAACAAAACTGACATTTTATATTCGATAAAAATGAAAATTTCTATTTTGACCATTTTACTTCAATAACAATGCCAATTTCTGTTTTGACAATTCTACTTCAACAACAATGACAATTTCTATTTTGACAATTCTACTTTGACGAAAATGAATGTTTTTGCTCAACTATACTAATTGACAAAATGAATGTTTTTGGTTTAACTAAACTATATCGACGAAAATGAATATTTTTATTTCAACAACTATGTTGACAAAAATGAATATTTTTGCTCAACTAAACCATATTGACAAAAATGAATATTTTTGTTTAACTAAACCATATTGACAAAAATGAATATTTTTGTTTCGCTAAACCATATTGACAAAAATGAATATTTTTGTTTAACTAAACCATATTGACAAAAATGAATATTTTTGTTTAAGTAAACAATATTGACAAAAATGAATATTTTTGTTTAACTAAACCATATTGACAAAAATGAATATTTTTGTTTCGCTAAACCATATTGACAAAAATGAATATTTTTGCTTAAGTAAACTATATTGACAAAAATGAATATTTTTGTTCAACTAGGCAATATTTACAAAAATGAATTTTTTATTCAACTAGACTATATTTACAAAAATGATTATTTTTATTCAACTAGACTATATTTACAAAAATGATTATTTTTTTCAACTATCTTATTATAACAAACATGATATAATTATTTTCAATAATCTTATTTTAACAAGCATGATATATTTATTTTCAAAATTTTTATTTTAACAAACATGATATATATGCTTTCAACTATTTCATTATAACAAATGTGATATATTTGCTTTCAACTATTTTATTATAACAAATATGATATATTTTTTTCAACTATTTTATTTTAACAAATATGATATATTTGTTTTCAACTATTTTATTGCAAACATGATATATCTATTCTTAATTATTTTATGATATATTTGTTTTCAACACAAGAATCATCAAATCAATAGATCTACATAACAATGACAATTCCAGATCAAATCACGTATCATTCAAATAGAATTTAACACCGTAGGGGTGATATCACAATCATGATTAAGTAATTTTAATTATATAAAAAAAATAGAATTTCTCATAGTGCTTCAAATTGTGGCTTGCTCTGTTTTGATTCTGGTCAGTCCCATGTTATAGATCTCAATTTTGTGGTTCCAACGGTTTTGAAATCGTTCGATTCTGATCCTATTTGTAGAAGTTATGATAATTTTTATATATTCGAATTCATTAATTATATTATTTAATAATTAATTAAATTATAATCTTCCTTAACCTCTTTGTCTCCTTCGTTTACACCCTCCAGTACGTCGAAAACCATGCTCTAAAGAAGAATTCGCCTGCCACTCCCCCTACAGTTGAACGGAACCCGATCCGGCGGCGCCACATCCAAGGTCTACGCGAGAGCCACCATTCTCTCCCAACTTTGATGAACTCGAACGCCCAAATCAGCCTAGAACGACGTGCAACCATTGAGGCTTTAAGCCCAGAATTCAAGAAAACCGAACCACTATTTTCGATCATGTCCGTTGGCGTTGTAGAGCTTGACAAGCTCTACCATATTCACATTGAACGCCTATGAATTTGTTGAGAAAATAAAGAGAAAAATCAAAGAGAAAATCGGATAATATTGGCCATTGGAAATAGGAGATGGCGGCTGAATACTTTAGCATTAGGGTTAGCGTATTTTATACTGTATATATACAGTATATTCTATATTAATTAAATATTTAATTCAATAATAGCTTGTTAACCCACCCGAACTCCAAACCGATCCCAACGACTATCGCCCCTAGCTAAATACCCCAGTTCCGGGCACAATGGAACATGTTTCGTAACCAAATTCGGCTGTTACGAACAGTTTTTATCAAAATTAAAATATAAATCATTTAATTATTTAATTCGATCGTACATTTTAATTTACCGGGGCCACATATGGACTCCAAAAATTCCCGAAAAATAAATCTAGCTATGTTTTGATGATACGGTCATAACAAAATTAATTTCGTCGAATTTGGAGACCGTTTGGAAAAATGGTCATTTTCTGGTCGATGCAAATTGACTGAAATCGACAAAACATGTTTTCTTTTGCCATGCTCACATATTAATTCCAAAAATTATGAAAATTGGAATCTAGCAATAATTTGACATTCCGGTTCCAACAAAAGTGGTTTTGTTGAAAACGGAGGTTGTTTGCAAAATGGATATTGTTTATATTAAAAGATATATATATATATATATATATATAAATTCTATAGCGACTATTCTGAATATTAAACTGGACATTACTTTTTGACTCCCGCTATGAAATTTCAATTTTTCAAATTTGTTGGAAATATATTTTTAAATAGATTTAAATATATTTGGCTTCACTAAAATCCGATTTATTTTGCATCCTGTACATTCAGTCAAAGTTCAAATTCAAAATTTCAAACTCCCGCACTATTTCCAACTCCATTTTTTATTAAATTAATTTTTTTTCTAACTTCGATTTAAATAAATTTTTATTTATTATTTAAAATAAATTATTTTAAATTTTCAAACATTAAAATTGTTAAAATAAAAATTTTAAATTGGTTCCGAAATTCCGGGTTGTTACAGGTTATAACGCTACCGTTATAATCAATATTTTCTGTAAAAGAAGTGGATTCTTAGATTGAATCTGAGAATGTGTACTAATGTTTGTTGGAGTTTGAAGTTCAGAGCTTTGACTATTTCAAAGTAGAATGTTGTTCAATTAAGGTTTAATAGATAATTATACCCTAACCTGATTGACTTCATGATTGATGGAGGAATGGTTAAGGTTCGATAGTGAAGATTGGTTAGCAATATGGTTAGTTGATAAATGATTAATGGTTTGAGTTATAATAATGATGTTTTATAACATCACGTTAATTTAAAGGATTTTGAAATGTTCCCCAAATAAAATGTGAGGTATGTTCTATGCGTGGAAAATGAAATGAATTGGTCAACGAGGAATTAACAAATGGAATATGGAAATATTTTCCGATATTAATAAGGTATATTTTTTGAATATTGAAAATAAGGATTTGTGAATATATAGAAATGTTTCTAACTGGAATAAGAGATGTTTTCTCGAATAAAGGAATTACAATATTGGAAATGGGCTTTTCCAAGAATCGAGAGAGAAAATCGAGCTTTGAAAGGATACGAAAGGTGGGAAATGAGAAGTGGAAATGATAATATAATAAGAAATGGATTAAAAAGGGGCCAATAGTGTTTGATTATTGTTCGGCAGAAATTCCATTTGGAAAATAGGATCGTTGATTGAATGGATGTTCCTTTGATAGTTAAATCACCAGCTATCAAAGTTTTTGTTTATTTTATACCTCCGTTGTCGATACGGAGAGACCGGGATTAGATTCAATATCTGAAAACCACTCCGTATCGGCATAACCGTTATGAATCAACTTATGCTAAAGATAATTGAAGGCGGAGTAAAGTGCGAGGGCTGTTTTGTTAACCCTAGGTTGAAATTGTCCAAGATGGATTAATAGAATAGTGCCTTTGGTTTGTCCAGTCTCAGGATAACGTATATGGACGAATGTCTAGCGATGTGACATTCAAAGTAAATGATGGCAAGATGTTCTTAAAGGATAAACGTGACCTCAAGCCTCATCACCTGGGAAATGAAAGAAATCGGGCAGGCAGCATGGCCATGTGGGTCATTCTCTTTAGGGGTATTATCACCTGATCTAGAGAAATTTCGTTTGCTTCTTATTTTATTCGCTGTTGTATGCTTTCGGTAACGGTTGCTGATCATGACTGTTGGTGATAATATGCTCAATACACTCAAGTTAAATGAGTAGTCAGCCATGTGTGGGCCGGGTTACAAGACATTCTTGTTGAACCCAGTGCATTCCCCTCTAGAGATACACTATCGGAAGGTGGATCCATACCTTGTCATGTTGGAAATCCAATCTCTAATAAGCACCCTGTGGTTTTCAATTTTATATTATATATGGAGCGTGAGATGCCAGCGTTCCAGTAGATTCTATTTATTTGATGTAGACATTATTATAATGTCACTGGATTTGGTATCTAAAATATTTTTGGTTATCATAAGATAAAAACCATCCGTGTTTATGTGTGGATCGGTCTTACGATTATCATTTATTTTGAAAGGATTTTAAAAGCTAAACCGATGGTTGGAGTTTTATTGTAATAACCCGAAAATCTGGGCCAGTTTAAAATTTTTATTTTGGCAATTTTAACGAATTTTGAATATTTAAAATGAATTATTTTAAATAATATCGACGATAAATTTATTTTGAATAGAATTCGAACGTATATATTATATACGTCGTCGCTAGAATATAAATATTTATATATAATTATAAATAGAATTGAAAATGGCGCGGTAGTTCGATAATTCGATTTCAAACTTCAATTGAATGTACCGGGTGCAAAACAATCCGGATTTTAGTGAAACCAAAAACATTAGGATCTAAATGATGATATCTTTCCAACGAATCCGAAAAATCAAAATTTCATAGCGGGAATCAAAAGATATGTCCAGTTGAAAATTCTGAATAGTCGCTATGGAATTCAGGCCCTTAAAAATGGAAATTTTGCAAACGACCTCGGATTTCGACGAAACCACTTTTGTTGGGTCCGTGATGTTAAGTTATTGCTAGATTCCAAATTTCATAATTTTTCGATTCAATATGTGAGCGTGGCAAAGGAAAACGCGTTTGACCAGTTTTAGTTGATTTTAATCGACTGGAAATTGGCCATTTTTCAAACGGTGTCAGAATTCAACGAAACTAGTTTTGTTAGGACCGTATCGTCAATACGAAGCTAGAAAATATTTTTTTGCAATTTATAGAGTTCGTATGTGACCCCGGTAAATTGAAATGCGCGTTCAAATTCAATATATAGAGTTATATGTTGGTTTTAACGGAAACTGATCGAAACGTTCGAATCAGCCTACGATACATATCCCATTGTGTTCGGAATGGGGGTAAAACGCTATGGACGACAGGCGGTGGACCTCGTTTAGAGGTCGTATGTAAAAGTCAACTTTATGCAATTAAAATAATTAATAAAATAATAAAAAAAATATCTTTCTCCCCTTCTCCTTAACCACCCCGCCCCCCCCACGATTTAAATCAGAAATCAATAATAAAAAAATAAAAAGAAAAAGGAAAAGAGAAGAGGACGGAGCGGCCTCCTCCATCGGCGCCGCCACCGCCGAACTTCGCCTCCGCCTCCTCTCTGGCCACCCGCCCTTCCCACGACGCCCTTTCCTCTTCCTCCTTCTCCGTTTCCATTCCTCCAGCACCCCATCGACGAACCCGTAGCCCCAATCGAAACCGCAGCCCTGGCCTTCCACCGCCGCCCGTGACTCCGGCGAGCCCCCTCTGCCTTGCGACCGACACCCCCTCCCCCCATCCTCCTACTCAGCCTCGACCGACATCCCCCCTCCTCCAATTTTCATCTGTAAGTTATTTTATTTTATTTATTTGTTTTTGTTTTGTTTTACCTTATTTTAAATATTTAGCTTAGGTAAATCAGATTAAAAAACTGATTTTTAGAATGTAGGTTTTTAAAATAACAAGGATAAGATTTTTGAAATTTTTTGTTTTTTTCTTCTTATGAATAGCATAGAAAAGTTGTAATTTTTATATAGTATCAATAAGGAAGATGTGATATTTACATAGATTTAATATTAAAAATATAATTTTTATATTAGTAGAAGGTTAAAAATATGATTTTTATATGGTAGGCGTATTAAAAATATAACCTTTACTATATAGAAGATGTAAAAATGTGGTTTTTGTTTATGTAGAGAATTAAAAATATAATTTTTACATGATAGAGATATTAAAAATATCATCTTTATATGTGTAGCAAAATAAAAATGGGATTTTTATAGTGATGGAATTGAAAAGGTGAAATCTTTATAGTTGAAAAGGCGAGATTTTTATATATAAGATAACGATGTAAAAATAGAATTTATATATATAAGATAACGATGTAAAAATAGAATTTTTATATATAAGATAGCGATGTAAAAATAGGATTTTTATATATTGAATAGCGAAGTAAAAATTTGATTTTTATATATTGAACAACGAAGTAAAAATTCGATTTTTATATATTGAATAACGAAGTAAAAAATTCGATTTTTATATATTGAATAACGAAGTAAAAATTCGATTTTTACATATGTAGAGAATACGGGCAACGAAGATGGCAAAAAGACGAGAACGACGAAGACTTCTGCAAATGAAGAGTCAAGATGATTGGATAGCTATTTGTGAGAATTTCTCACCTTTCAATTTCATTTCTATTTATATATATATATACTAGGATGCAGACGGTGTTTAGTAGCACCCGACACAATCGTCCACAGACCGTGGACTTGTTTGTTTGGTTGCATAGATTAGTTAGATGATTTGATTTGAAATTGAATTGTTTGGTGAAATGAATTGATTTGATTGATGTGTGAATGGCGTGGGTCTTCACTAGACCGGGGATAAGGCTAGGCCTTGTCCCGTTTCTAGTATCGTGCCGTTATGCCGCCGAAATTTTCTAAAATAAGTTAGAAAAATAAAAATATCATTTTATTTAAAGAAATGAACTAAATAGAATATTCATTGGTTGAATAAAATATTTTATCGTTAAAAATATAATTTTTAACGTGAATGTGAATAAATAAATATTCATTTACAAACCGGACAGTTTGTTTATGTACACCTATTTGAATGACATTGATTGGGTCGATAAATTTTACACATCGCCCAACTGCACAAATAAAATCCGTGTTTGATTGTTTGAAACCCCACACGGGTGTTGGGATGAAATTTGAAGTTCACTCATCCTGATTGATTAAATATGTCGATCGATTGATTGACAGGCTGTTATAAGCGTTAGATATTTATATTTGATGCTTATACAGTGTAGTGCACTTTGGTTGATGGTTGATTATTTTTCAATGCTATTATATACGTGTGGTGTATGAAAATCCATATAATTAACATTATATGGTAATTGATTGGGCCTCATTCCAATTTGAAAAATAAAGAATATATAAAATAAAGGTTCATGTGTTGACTGTACTCATCCGTTGAGATTAGTCATGTGTTGAACGAAATATTTTAATAATAAAATTTACATCTTTATCAATATAAAATAAAGGTTCATGTGTTGACGGTACTCATTCATTGAGATTAGTCATGTGTTGAACGAAATATTTTAACAAAAATAGTCACACGTGGACGGTACTCATTCGTTGAGATTAGTCGTGTGTTGACAAATAGAAATATTTTGATAATACGAAATATTTTGATAATAAGAAATATTTGAAAGAGAATATTTGAAAATAGAAATATATGAAGCCGTGTTGATTAGCTTGACGCCATTTTGGACGTGAACGATATTTATATCGATTTTATCCATTTTAAAATGAATATTGAAAAGTGATTTCGAAATCGAATATTTTGAAATGAAGTTTAAATCAATTTGAATTGAATCGAATAGAAAATCAATTGAATTTGAATAGAATAGAAAACAAATCGAATTGAATCGAATAGATAACGAATTCGAATTGAATCGGATAGATAACGAATTCGAATTGAATCGAATAGATAACAAATTCGAATTGAATCGAATAGATAACGAATTCGAATTGAATTGAATATAAAACGATTTCGAAATGAATTGAATATATAACGATTTCGAAATGAATTGAATATATAACGATTTCGAAATGAATTGAATATATAACGATTTCGAAATGAATTGAATATATAACGATTTCGAAATGAATTGAATATATAGCGATTTCGAAATGAATTGAATATAAAATGATTTCGAAATGAATTGAATGTATAACGATTTCGAAATGAATTGAATATATAACGATTTCGAAATGAATTGAATATATAACGATTTCGAAATGAATTGAATATATAACGATTTCGAAATGAATTGAATATAAAACGATTTCGAAATGAATTGAATGTATAACGATTTTGAATTGAATTGAATATATAACGATTTCGAAATGAATTGAATATAAAACGATTTCGAAATGAATTGAATATAAAACGATTTCGAAATGAATTGAATATATAACGATTTCGAAATGAATTGAATATATAACGATTTCGAAATGAATTGAATATATAACGATTTCGAAATGAATTGAATATAAAACGATTTCGAAATGAAATGAATATAAAACGAATTCGAATTGAATTGAATATATAACGAATTCGAATTGAATTGAATATATAACGACTTCGAAATGAATTGAATATAAAACGATTTCGAAATGAATTGAATATAAAACCAATTCGAATTGAATTGAAAACGAATTCGAATTGAATTGGAAACAAATTGAAATGAATTCAAATTGAATTGAATAGGAATGAATTTTAAAACGAATTTATAAGGAAGAATTCAATTTTGATTTGAAATTAAATGGAAGTTGAAATTGTTTTCGAAACGAATTCAAAACTATTTTTAAACTTTGTTTTAAATAGAAATCGATGAAATATATATTATATATATAATATAATGGCCTAAATAGAACGCGCCGCGCCGCGGCAGTTCGTGAATTTCGACCATTTATTTCAAACGAACATTACGGGAGATCCGACCGTCGGATTCTCCTAAAACCGGAACCGTTGGGTTCGTATCGATAAGAGCTTTCTAACGAATATTAGAAATTCGAAATCTAACGGTTGGATTTGGAGTTACGTCCAAATCAAATTTGAAAAAGGTCGCTGTAAGTGCAGTTCGATGGCCGTTGATGGAAATCGACTGTACGGGCCTTGATAAAATTATTAAAAATATCAATAATTTGTGTAAAATCAGAAGAAATGATTTGGGAAAATTTGGGATGAAAAACTCCATATTTGAAAAGATAAAAATAGATTTTTATCAAAATGAACTAGTTTGAACTAAATTTAAAACCCGATTTGTTTTTAAATAAATAAATTAGATTTAAAAAGGGGTTTTAAATAATCGGAATTTCTAATATATTTGATTGGATTTGAAATGGGTTTATCGTGAACTGTTTTTTAAATAACACTAGTTCTTTAACCCGATAATAAATAGAATGTGATTTGGGTTTGTCGTGAACTGTGTTTTAAATAACACCTAGTTCTTTAACCCAATAAAAGGAGTTTTAACGAATCTGCAATTAGGTTGAAATGTGAATCTATAATCTAAATTATCAAATTTAGAAATGAGCGAGAATGGAGTATCGCCAGTTTTTCTCCAAAGCGATAGTTAAATCTTTAATTAGATTTGAACGTGAAATGGTAATTAATTTTACCGATAACACCATGGTGTTAGATATGGAGTATCACCAGTTTTGCTTCATGGGATGAATAGGTTGGGATTGGGAAATAAAATAAATAATTACTTCGGTGTGGTTCGCTAATCTCGACTAGTTCAGAAAACCATAATTTGGCTTGAAACGACATCAAAAGGATGATTAAAGGATAAATTTTAAAGAATTTATCTTGGATAAAATTAATGGGAACCTTTACCTAAAAATGTGATTTTATGAATAAAAGAATATTCTGAATTGGAATGAGGCGTATGTTGTGTTTGTGTAACATTTGTTTTAATATACGCGGGTTGTTCGGAAAGTCCGGGTTTTTACCCTTTCTGAATAACCGATTCGACGATATGTCGAAGATGAAGACGGTGGTTGAAGACCGGAAGTTTTCACATCGTTTGGATTATTACTGACGATCCTGATTGGGCTGTACACCCAAGAGGATGGAAATAGTTGGTGGTCGTCCAGACGTACTTGGAGATGGATGGATATGCGAGGAAAGTGCCTCCGGTTTCGTTCAGACCCAGAACAGACTTGTAAATGGATTGTGTGTCTGACATTGGATTTTATTCTGTGTTGATTGATTTCTGTTAAATATATATCTGTTTGGCGGCGGAGAATTTATTCTCTTGCTTAACGCCCTTCTCTGAGACGTACGAGCTTAGAGGTTATATATCGATAGATATCAATCGCACGGCATGAATTGCCTGTGTGGCAAGCTAAGATGCAATGATCAAGGCTTCTGTTGAAAAGCAAAGTCTTGTGGTTGATGATCAAAGCACAGCCTACGTGGCAGCTTTGTGTATGACGTGAATTCGCGAGCCTCACACCTCGGTATGAGTTATAAACGGGATACGGACTGCAGGGAGAGCACGACGTTTCTTTCTAGCTTTGGTGGTGTCAGTGACTTACCAGCCCTGACATTATATACTTTTCACCTTTGTGGTTGTTGGATGAGGCGCCTCGGTTATAGGTCTGTAAGGACTGGGAAACGTGTGTTCAGGAATTGCCAATCCTCTAACGTAAGTGAGGACCGGCCCTGAAGCATCCAAGGGTTGCCCAGAGTGCGTAGCCCTGGGACATTTGCTAGAGTGTCTCGAACGCGGAGAGGAGCTTGCCCCTTGCCTCGACTCATGACGGAATCCAATTTCCAATACGTGATATTGCGGCTTTATTTGTAGAGCCTAGTATGGCGACATAGTAGCATGGGATGCTATGCCGTCTATGATTTATATTTATGATTGAAATTGTTTTGACACTATACACTTATTATAGTATCAAATGATTTGTTTTAAACGTACCAAGCATGTTTGGCTATTATAAGGGAAAACCCTATCCTCCGGCTTGCGTTGCATTGTGTGATGGGACCTGGGTCTTATAATAGCTTCATTTTTCGAAAAGCATTGCGTTGTTTATTCTATGCACTGGTATTCTTGGGAGGAAACCCGTTCCGTGTTATGTGACGTGGTCCCTTGAATTACTCTCTTTTAAAGTAAAGCTTTAAATAACTGTTTTAGTTCTCACACCAGTCACATGACTGACCTGGAGTTTATTGTTTTAACCTAAACTCTGGATGCCCCTATTTTCCGCACGGGCAGCTAGTAGTTTTGGTTTTGCAGATTTATATTCACAGGATCCTGGTTTACAGCTGGAATGATACCCGGAAAGCTCTGTATCCGTATATCACCTTCAGTTGTGCTTTGTATTATTTTTCCGCTGCTATGTAATTTATTAAAATCTCTGATATTTATCGAATGTAATTTATTCATTTATACTCTGTATATTCTTGTATTCTGATGGAATTGTTGTAATAACAATGAAATGTTCTTCCGTCTGCGTTCTATTTTGTCTTGTCCTCACAGTAATTCGTTCTTTCTCATCTCTTCGGAGACCGGGGAAGTTCGGGTCGCTACAGTTTGGTATCGGAGCTTTGGTTTACAGAGCTCAAGAACAAGACATATTAGAACCATACGAAAGAATTCATCAGATATTGGATTAGCAATATCCAATTAGAATGACTCGTTAGAGATAGGATCAGTAGCATCCTAGAACGAGTGTGAAGAGTATATTTTTCAAATGAAAACAATTTTGTTTTAAAAATTTAAACCGTTTTATACGTATTTGAATATTTATTTACTTTGAATTTGGACAATCCGATATATAAAGATTTTGCATATACGCGTCATGAACGTATATTCGAAGTTTTAATATATTAGATAGATATAGAGTCACACTCTAGTCGCCTGGACATGATTCTGATGATGGCGCGCCATCACCAATATTTATGTTCGTGTTTCGAAGGTGTGATTTTCTATATATTTCCATTAGACTGGTGTGAGAACCAAAACTTATATAGATAGATTTATTTGTTGTGAATTGGCATCAAAACATGATTTTTTGTATATGTATCAAAATTATGAATTTGAAACTCTAATTCACTAATTGATTGATGTTTGTGTTGTTTGTTTATTTGTTTGCTAATTTTGAACCATTATGCCTAATTGAATCAAATATTGGATTGTATTGAAAATTAGTTGCATTTGCTTGCATATACGTGTACTTACATTGAACAGGTCATAGCAAGGAGGCTAGAGCAGAGAATAAAATTTGTTTGCCCGACAAATAGGTACATGTTTACTACATAATTTACTGTTTTGTTTGGGTGATGATGATTTTATGAGCCTATTGGCTAGCCGCTTGGCCTTTTCTTTTTCTTTTTGAGATCAGAAGGCCTATATGGCAATTTCGGGATTTTCCCGTGGCTCCCGGTGCAGGGGAGGTTATGGCGAAATTTTTCGAAAATTCCGGGTGTTAGCCAAATTTTTGAAAATTTGAAAATTCTCAGAAACTGAAAAGTTGGAGAATGCAAGCCAGATCGAACGTAGAATTGATTAATCAAACCACTTTCGACTTTGTTCCTTTTCGGGGACGAAAAGTTTTAAGTGGGGGAGATTGTAATAACCCGAAAATCTGGGCCAGTTTAAAATTTTTATTTTGGCAATTTTAACGAATTTTGAATATTTAAAATGAATTATTTTAAATAATATCGACGATAAATTTATTTTGAATAGAATTCGAACGTATATATTATATACGTCGTCGCTAGAATATAAATATTTATATATAATTATAAATAGAATTGAAAATGGCGCGGTAGTTCGATAATTCGATTTCAAACTTCAATTGAATGTACCGGGTGCAAAACAATCCGGATTTTAGTGAAACCAAAAACATTAGGATCTAAATGATGATATCTTTCCAACGAATCTGAAAAATCAAAATTTCATAGCGGGAATCAAAAGATATGTCCAGTTGAAAATTCTGAATAGTCGCTATGGAATTCAGGCCCTTAAAAATGGAAATTTTGCAAACGACCTCGGATTTTGACGAAACCACTTTTGTTGGGTCCGTGATGTTAAGTTATTGCTAGATTCCATATTTCATAATTTTTCGATTCAATATGTGAGCGTGGCAAAGTAAAACGCGTTTGACCAGTTTTAGTTGATTTTAATCGACTGGAAATTGGCCATTTTTCAAACGGTGTCAGAATTCAACGAAACTAGTTTTGTTAGGACCGTTTCGTCAATACGAAGCTAGAAAAAAAAATTCTGCGATTTATAGAGTTCGTATGTGACCCCGGTAAATTGAAATGCGCGTTCAAATTCAATATATAGAGTTATATGTTGGTTTTAACGGAAACTGATCGAAACGTTCGAATCAGCCTACGATACATATCCCATTGTGTTCGGAATGGGGGTAAAACGCTATGGACGACAGGCGGTGGACCTCGTTTAGAGGTCGTATGTAAAAGTCAACTTTATGCAATTAAAATAATTAATAAAATAAAAAAAATATCTTTCTCCCCTTCTCCTTAACCAGGCCCCCCCCCCCACGATTTAAATCAGAAATCAATAATAAAAAAATAAAAAGAAAAAGGAAAAGAGAAGAGGACGGAGCGGCCTCCTCCATCGGCGCCGCGACCGCCGAACTTCGCCTCCGCCTCCTCTCTGGCCACCCGCCCTTCCCACGACGCCCTTTCCTCTTCCTCCTTCTCCGTTTCCATTCCTCCAGCACCCCATCGACGAACCCCTAGCCCCAATCGAAACCGCAGCCCTGGCCTTCCACCATTGCCCGTGACTCCGGCGAGCCCCCTCTGCCTTGCGACTGACACCCCCCCATCCTCCTCCTCAGCCTCGACCGACACCCCCCTCCTCCAATTTTCATCTGTAAGTTATTTTATTTTATTTATTTGTTTTTGTTTTGTTTTACCTTATTTTAAATATTTAGCTTAGGTAAATCAGATTAAAAAACTGATTTTTAGAATGTAGGTTTTTAAAATAACAAGGATAAGATTTTTGAAAATTTTTGTTTTTTTCTTCTTATGAATAGCATAGAAAAGTTGTAATTTTTATATAGTATCAATAAGGAAGATGTGATATTTATATAGATTTAATATTAAAAATATAATTTTTATATTAGTAGAAGGTTAAAAATATGATTTTTATATGGTAGGCGTATTAAAAATATAACCTTTACTATATAGAAGATGTAAAAATGTGGTTTTTGTTTATGTAGAGAATTAAAAATAAAATTTTTACATGATAGAGATATTAAAAATATCATCTTTATATGTGTAGAAAAATAAAAATGGGATTTTTATAGTGATGGAATTGAAAAGGTGAAATCTTTATAGTTGAAAAGGCGAGATTTTTATATATAAGATAACGATGTAAAAATAGAATTTTTATATATAAGATAACGATGTAAAAATAGAATTTTTATATATAAGATAGCGATGTAAAAATAGGATTTTTATATATTGAATAGCGAAGTAAAAATTTGATTTTTATATATTGAATAACGAAGTAAAAATTCGATTTTTATATATTGAATAACGAAGTAACGAAGTAAAAATTCGATTTTTACATATGTAGAGAATACGGGCAACGAAGATGACAAAAAGACGAGAACGACGAAGACTTCTGCAAATGAAGAGTCAAGATGATTGGATAGCTATTTGTGAGAATTTCTCACCTTTCAATTTCATTTCTATTTATATATATATACTAGGATGCAGACGGTGTTTAGTAGCACCCGACACAATCGTCCACAGACCATGGACTTGTTTGTTTGGTTGCATAGATTAGTTAGATGATTTGATTTGAAATTGAATTGTTTGGTGAAATGAATTGATTTGATTGATGTGTGAATGGCGTGGGCCTTCACTAGACCGGGGATAAGGCTAGGCCTTGTCCCGTTTCTAGTATCGTGCCGTTATGCCGCCGAAATTTTCTAAAATAAGTTAGAAAAATAAAAATGTCATTTTATTTAAAGAAATGAACTAAATAGAATATTCATTGGTTGAATAAAATATTTTATCGTTAAAAATATAATTTTTAACGTGAATGTGAATAAATAAATATTCATTTACAAACCGGACGGTTTGTTTATGTACACCTATTTGAATGACATTGATTGGGTCGATAAATTTTACACATCGCCCAACTGCACAAATAAAATCTGTGTTTGATTGTTTGAAACCCCACACGGGTGTTGGGATGAAATTTGAAGTTCACTCATCTTGATTGATTAAATATGTCGATCGATTGATTGACAGGCTGTTATAAGCGTTAGATATTTATATTTGATGCTTATACAGTGTAGTGCACTTTGGTTGATGGTTGATTATTTTTCAATGCTATTATATACGTGTGATGTATGAAAATCCATATAATTAACATTATATGGTAATTGATTGGGCCTCATTCCAATTTGAAAAATAAAGAATATATAAAATAAAGGTTCATGTGTTGACTGTACTCATCCGTTGAGATTAGTCATGTGTTGAACGAAATATTTTAATAATAAAATTTACATCTTTATCAATATAAAATAAAGGTTCATGTGTTGACGGTACTCATTCGTTGAGATTAGTCATGTGTTGAACGAAATATTTTAACAAAAATAGTCACACGTGGACGGTACTCATTCGTTGAGATTAGTCGTGTGTTGACAAATAGAAATATTTTGATAATACGAAATATTTTGATAATAAGAAATATTTGAAAGAGAATATTTGAAAATAGAAATATATGAAGCCGTGTTGATTAGCTTGACGCCATTTTGGACGTGAACGATATTTATATCGATTTTATCCATTTTAAAATGAATATTGAAAAGTGATTTCGAAATCGAATATTTTGAAATGAAGTTTAAATCAATTTGAATTGAATCGAATAGAAAATCAATTGAATTTGAATAGAATAGAAAACAAATCGAATTGAATCGAATAGATAACGAATTCGAATTGAATCGGATAGATAACGAATTCGAATTGAATCGAATAGATAACGAATTCGAATTGAATCGAATAGATAACGAATTCGAATTGAATTGAATATAAAACGATTTCGAAATGAATTGAATATATAACGATTTCGAAATGAATTGAATATATAACGATTTCGAAATGAATTGAATATATAACGATTTCGAAATGAATTGAATATATAACGATTTCGAAATGAATTGAATATATAGCGATTTCGAAATGAATTGAATATAAAATGATTTCGAAATGAACTGAATGTATAACGATTTCGAAATGAATTGGATATATAACGATTTCGAAATGAATTGAATATATAACGATTTCGAAATGAATTGAATATATAACGATTTCGAAATGAATTGAATATAAAACGATTTCGAAATGAATTGAATGTATAACGATTTTGAATTGAATTGAATATATAACGATTTCGAAATGAATTGAATATAAAACGATTTCGAAATGAATTGAATATAAAACGATTTCGAAATGAATTGAATATATAACGATTTCGAAATGAATTGAATATATAACGATTTCGAAATGAATTGAATATATAACGATTTCGAAATGAATTGAATATAAAACGATTTCGAAATGAAATGAATATAAAACGAATTCGAATTGAATTGAATATATAACGAATTCGAATTGAATTGAATATATAACGACTTCGAAATGAATTGAATATAAAACGATTTCGAAATGAATTGAATATAAAACCAATTCGAATTGAATTGAAAACGAATTCGAATTGAATTGGAAACAAATTGAAATGAATTCAAATTGAATTGAATAGGAATGAATTTTAAAACGAATTTATAAGGAAGAATTCAATTTTGATTTGAAATGAAATGGAAGTTGAAATTGTTTTCGAAACGAATTCAAAACTATTTTTAAACTTTGTTTTAAATAGAAATCGATGAAATATATATTATATATATTATATATATAATATAATGGCCTAAATAGAACGCGCCGCGCCGCGGCAGTTCGTGAATTTCGACCATTTATTTCAAACGAACATTACGGGAGATCCGACCGTCGGATTCTCCTAAAACCGGAACCGTTGGGTTCGTATTGATAAGAGCTTTCTAACGAATATTAGAAATTCGAAATCTAACGGTTGGATTTGGAGTTACGTCCAAATCAAATTTGAAAAAGGTCGTTGTAAGTGCAGTTCGATGGCCGTTGATGGAAATCGACTGTACGGGCCTTGATAAAATTATTAAAAATATCAATAATTTGTGTAAAATCAGAAGAAATGATTTGGGAAAATTTGGGATGAAAAACTCCATATTTGAAAAGATAAAAATAGATTTTTATCAAAATGAACTAGTTTGAACTAAATTTAAAACCCGATTTGTTTTTAAATAAATAAATTAGATTTAAAAAGGGGTTTTAAATAATCGGAATTTCTAATTTATTTGATTGGATTTGAAATGGGTTTATCGTGAACTGTGTTTTAAATAACACTAGTTCTTTAACCCGATAATAAATAGAATGTGATTTGGGTTTGTCGTGAACTGTGTTTTAAATAACACCTAGTTCTTTAAACCAATAAAAGGAGTTTTAACGAATCTGCAATTAGGTTGAAATGTGAATCTATAATCTAAATTATCAAATTTAGAAATGAGCGAGAATGGAGTATCGCCAGTTTTGCTCCAAAGCGATAGTTAAATCTTTAATTAGATTTGAACGTGAAATGGTAATTAATTTTACCGATAACACCATGGTGTTAGATATGGAGTATCACCAGTTTTGCTTCATGGGATGAATAGGTTGGGATTGGGAAATAAAATAAATAATTACTTCGGTGTGGTTCGCTAATCTCGACTAGTTCAGAAAACCATAATTTGGTTTGAAACGACATCAAAAGGATGATTAACGGATAAATTTTAAAGAATTTATCTTGGATAAAATTAATGGGAACCTTTCCCTAAAAATGTGATTTTATGAATAAAAGAATATTCTGAATTGGAATGAGGCGTATGTTGTGTTTGTGTAACATTTGTTTTAATATACGCGGGTTGTTCGGAAAGTCCGGGTTTATACCCATTCTGAATAACCGATTCGACTATATGTCGAAGATGAAGACGGTGGTTGAAGACCGGAAGTTTTCACATCGTTTGGATTATTACTGACGATCTTGATTGGGCTGTACACCCAAGATGATGGAAATAGTTGGTGGTCGTCCAGACGTACTTGGAGATGGATGGATATGCGAGGAAAGTGCCTCCGGTTTCGTTTAGACCCAGAACGGACTTGTAAATGGATTGTGTGTCTGACATTGGATTTTATTCTGTGTTGATTGATTTCTGTTAAATATATATCTGTTTGGCGGCGGAGAATTTATTCTCTTGCTTAACGCCCTTCTCTGAGACGTACGAGCTTAGAGGTTATATATCGATAGATATCAATCGCACGGCATGAATTGCCTGTGTGGCACGCTAAGATGCAATGATCAAGGCTTCTGTTGAAAAGCAAAGTCTTGTGGTTGATGATCAAAGCACAGCCTACGTGGCAGCTTTGTGTATGACGTGAATTCGCGAGCCTCACACCTCGGTATGAGTTAAAAACGGGATACGGACTGCAGGGAGAGCACGACGTTTCTTTCTAGCTTTGGTGGTGTCAGTGACTTACCAGCCCTAACATTATATACTTTTCACCTTTGTGGTTGTTGGATGAGGCGCCTCGATTATAGGTCTGTAAGGACCGGGAAACGTGTGTTCAGGAATTGCCAATCCTCTAACGTAAGTGAGGACCGGCCCTGAAGCATCCAAGGGTTGCCCAGAGTGCGTAGCCCTAGGACATTTGCTTGAGTGTCTCGTACGCGGAGAGGAGCTTGCCCCTTGCCTCGACTCATGACGGAATCCAATTTCCAATACGTGATATTGCGGCTTTATTTGTAGAGCCTAGTATGGCGACATAGTAGCATGGGATTCTATGTCGTCTATGATTTATATTTATGATTGAAATTGTTTTGACACTATACACTTATTATAGTATCAAATGATTTGTTTTAAACGTACCAAGCATGTTTGGCTATTATAAGGGAAAACCCTATCCTCCGGCTTGCGTTGCATTGTGTGATGGGACCTGGGTCTTATAATAGCTTCATTTTCCGAAAAGCATTGCGTTGTTTATTCTATGCACTGGTATTCTTGGGAGGAAACCCGTTCCGTGTTATGCGACGTGGTCCCTTGAATTACTCTCTTTTAAAGTAAAGCTTTAAATAACTGTTTTAGTTCTCACACCAGTCACATGACTGACCTGGAGTTTATTGTTTTAACCTAAACTCTGGGTGCCCCTATTTTCCGCACGGGCAGCTAGTAGTTTTGGTTTTGCAGATTTATATTCACAGGATCCTGGTTTACAGCTGGAATGATACCCGGAAAGCTCTGTATCCGTATATCACCTTCAGTTGTGCTTTGTATTATTTTTCCGCTGCTATGTAATTTATTAAAATCTCTGATATTTATCGAATGTAATTTATTCATTTATACTCTGTATATTCTTGTATTCTGATGGAATTGTTGTAATAACAATGAAATGTTCTTTCGTCTGCGTTCTATTTTGTCTTGTCCTCACAGTAATTCGTTCTTTCTCATCTCTTCGGAGACCGGGGAAGTTCGGGTCGCTACATTTCTCACATAAGTCCCTTGACTGACCCAGAGTTTTTTTTCCCTAAACTCTTGGGTGCCCAAATTTATACGGGCATTCAACTAGTCGGGATTTTACAGATGCACTTAGAGGAGCTTGAAGTAGGAGGCTTCACCTGTTAGCTATAGACTATCATATTTTCCGTTGTGTACTATGTTGTATCTGGAAACAGATATTTATAACTGTTCTAGGAATAATTGTTGTGCTTTGATGATGGTATGTATATACAATCAGTGATATGTATTTCAAATTTATATTATTAATATATTTTATTCGTTCTGCTGTGAGATTTGTGTTCTTCATTTTTCTTCTATTCTAACTTATCTTTTTTTACTATTTCTCATCCTCTGACTTTTTTCTATTGATGATTCGTATTTCTGTGCAATTTGCGTTGGATGTGTGGTATGGTCGGTCAACTCAAAGGGTACGGAAATTCGGGCCATTACATGCACGGATCGAGCACCACATGGCATAACACGATTTTGAGGTCATGTTCCATTACTTTTCGAGATCCCCTTTGCTCGTGACACATTGCATCTGACCCGAAGCATCTCCACAGCTATAACTACACCATTTGAAGGATTTTCAAGGGAGTTTTTGTTGGAACTTCTCTCCTACATCTCTACGTTTTCTGCCATTACTGAGTGCAAGGACTTTGCACCTTCTCACACCTAAATTCTTCTCTTTTCTACATAATTAACACGAGGATTGCATGTATAAACTCTTGTAATTTCATTGAACACACGCATTGAGTGTCTACATGTAATTGATTCTCATAATCTGTCTGTAGTATAACAGTAAGATTATAAAGTGGACGTAGGCTACATCTACAACCAAACCACTATAAAACCTCGTGTGTTCCCTCTGATTTTATTATTCTCTGCATTCTGCGATCTGTATTGGATGTTAGTGCAAAATTTTGGTATAACAGTTACTACATCTTCGAATCAGTCGCTAAGCTTCAACGCTGCTCCATTGTCGAATATGTGGATACGTACCAATGCTCCTTCATCTTTAAACTGGACTTTACGTTTCAATATTCCTTCATGAATCTATCTTATCTTTTGAGCCTATCTTCGCTAGTGCGTTCAATCAATATGCATGTAACACCTTGCATTTCATATATTAAATAATTGGAATAATTATGAATAGTGAAAATAAATATTTTTGGAATTGTCAGAATTTGTCCTTGAGACTTATACCATTGTTTTTATGGTGATTCTTCGATCCATTTACATATTAATATGTTTCGAATGGAGCTCTTATGAAAAAATTATTGGCGTTCGAAGTTCCATGTCCAAAACTAATTGTATGTGTAAATAAATGCATATATATATTATAAACATTGTGTAACGGTAAAAAAATTCGCTCGATCCGAATTGATCGTTAAACCGACCAAGATTGTTCGAAACCCCTGATCGTTTTGAGAACACGACAAATCGGAACGCAAACAGAAGAACATTTCATTGTTTATTACAACAATTCCATCAGAATACAAGAATATACAGAGTATGAATAAATATTACACATTCGATAAATATCAGAGATTACAACAGAGTACATAGCAGTGGAAAAACAATACAAAACACAACTGAAAGTAACACACGGATATAGAGCTTTCCGAGCATCGTTCCAGTTGTAAATCAGGATCCTGTGAATATAAATCTGCAAAACCAAAACTACTAGCTGCCCGTGTCGAAAATAAGGGCACCCAGAGTTTAGGTTAAAACAATAAACTCCAAATCAGTCATGTGACTGGTGTGAGAACTAAAACAGTTATTAATATTTATTTTAAAGTTAGCAAATCAAGGGACCACGCCGAATAACACGGAACGGGTTTCCTCCCAAGAATACCAGTGCATAAAACAACCAGCGCAATGCTAAATAAAGAAAAATGAAGCAATTATAAGACCCAGGTCCCATCACACAATGCAACGCAAGCCGGAGGATAGGGTTTTCCCTTATAATAGCCAAATAAGCTTGGTACGTTTAAAACAAATCATTTGATACTATTATAAGTGTATAGTGTCAAAACAATTTCAATCATAAATATCAATCATAAACGGCATGGTTACCATATATCATGTCGCCATACTAGGCTCTACAAATAAAATCGAAATATCGCGTATTGGAAATTGGATTCCATCATGAGTTGAGGCAAGGGGTAAGCTCCTCTCCATTCGAGACACTCTAGCAAATGTCTCAGGACCACACACAGCGATCCTTGGATCTTCAGGGCCGGTCCTCACCTAACTTTGGAGGATTGGCAATTCTTTAGCACACGTTTCCCGGTCCTATCGGACCTATATAATGGAATGTATGTCGGCTCACATAGTGCCAGTTATCGACCATATATTCGAGGCACCTCGCATTCCAACAACCACACAGGTGAAAAGTATATAAATGTCAGCTAGTTTAAGCACTGACACCACCACTAGCTAGAAAGAAACGTCGTCCTCTCCCTGCAGTCACTATCCCTTTTTGACTCATGCCGAGGTGTGAGGCTCGCGAATTAACGCTATACACAAAGCTGCGCCACATAGGTCGTGCTTTGATCATCAACCACAAGACTTTGATTTTCAACAGAAGCCTTGATCATCTGCCACTTAGGCATGCCACACAGGCAATTCACTCCATGCGACTGATGTCCATCTATATACAACCTCTGAGCTTGTACGTCTCAGAGAAGGGCGTTAAGCAAGAGAATAAATTCTCCACCGCCAAACAGATGTATATTTAATAGAGATCAATCAACACAGAATAAAATCCAATGTCAGACACACCGTCCATTTACAAGTTTGTTTTGGGTCTGAACGAATCCGGAGGCACTTTCCTCGCATATCCATCGATCTCCAAGTACGTCTGGACGATCACCAACTGATTCCCTCCTCTTGGGTGTACAACCTAATCAAGATCATCAATAATCATCCAAAAGATGTGACGACTTCCGGTCTTCAACCACCGTCTTCATCTTCGACATATCGTCGAATCGGTTATTCAGAATGGGTATAAGCCCGGCCTTTCCGAATAACCCGCGTATATAATAAACAAATGTTACACAAACCCAACATACGCCTCATTCCAATTCATAATATTCTTTTATTCAAAATTTCACATTCTTAAGGAAAGGTTCCCATTAATTTCACCAAAGATAAATTCTTCTAAATTTATTCTTTAATCTTCCTTTGGATATAATTTCAAACCATGTTAAGGTTTTCCAAACTAGTCGGGATTAGCGAACTACACCGAAGTAATTATTTATTTTATTTCCCAATCCAACCTATTCATCCCATGGAGCAAAACTGGTAATACTCCATATCTAACACCACGGTGCTATCGGAAAATATTAATTACCATTTCACGTTCAAATATAATTAAAGATTTAACTATCGCTTTGGAGGAAAATTGGTGATACTCCGTTCTCGATCATTTCAATCTAATTAAAGATTCATTAAAACTCCACTTAGTTTTAATCTTTCCACAAATCAATATCATGTCTTTAACTAGGTTAAAGAACCAACGTCATCTAAAACACGGTTCACAATAAACCCAAAATCACATTCAAATTCAATTCCAATTAAATATTATTTAATTGGTACACTTCATTAAATCTAAATAGAAAGATTTAATCTTTTCTACACTGGGTCCAAGAACAGTGTTATTCAAGACACCATTCACGACGAACCCAAAATCCCATTTGATATTAAATATAAGGCCCTAAATAGAAAATATATCGGCTTATATTCAATATCAAATTCCGAAACCAACAAATATCGTATTGGAAATAACGATATAAATATATCTTTCAAATTTCCACAACCATCTCTATATAATCACGAAATCCAACATCGAAATATTCCCAAGATAATTTCGATTCAAATCCATTCCAATTCGTATATTGGAAATTCTGATTATTTTTAAAACCACTTTCAAATTCAATTTATTTCAAAAATAAATTGATTTTAATTCTAGTTCAAAACTAGTTCATTTCGATAAAAATCTATTTTTATCTTTACAAATGTGGAATTTTTCATCCCAATTCTTCACAAATCATTTCTTATGATTTTACACAAATTATTGATATTTTTAATAATTTTATCAAGGCCCGTACAGTCGATTTCCATCAACGGCCATCGAACTGCACTTACAGCGACCTTTTCCAAATTTGATTTGGACATAATTCCAAATCCAACTGTTAGATCTCAGATTTTCAATATTCATTGGAAATCTCTTTTCAATACGAACCCAACGGTTTCGGTTTTAGGAGAATCCGACGGTCGGATCTCCCGCAACGTCAATTCGAAGTCAATGGTTGAAATTCGCGAACTGCCGCGACGCGGCGCGTTCTATTCAGGCCATTGTATATATAATATATATATTATATATATATCATCGATTTCCTTTTAAAACGTATTTTATAAATCATTTTAAATTCGTTTTCGAAACGATTTCAACTTCATATTCAATTTCGAATCAGAATTGAATATTCCACATCATCGATATACAAAATGATAATATTTTCAAAACGTTATATTTTGAAATCACTTCCTTTTCTATAATTATTATAAAAACGAATATAATCGATATAAATATCGTTCGCGTCAAAATAGCGCATTTCTAATCAAACGGCTTTATATATTTCAATAACTTCGTTATTCTATTCAACAAATGAATATTTATTCTATTCAACACATGAATATATATTTCTTTCAACACATGAATATTCTCAACACATGAGTACCGTCAACACGTTACTATTTTTGTTATTTAATATATTTTATATAATTTTGATAAAGAAGTAAATTTTATTGTTTAAAATATTTTACTCAACACATGAATATTTATTTTATTCAACACATGAATATTCTTTATTCTATTCAACACATGAATATTTATATTTTATAATATTCTTTATTTTCCCAATTGGAATAAGGCTCAATCAATTACCAATAATGTTAATTATATGGATTCCATACAACACATGTATATAACAACAATGATAAATAATCAACCATCATCCTAAGTGCACCACACAACTGCACAAGCATTAAATATAACTAATTAACGCTCATATAGTCTGTCAATCAAACGATCGACATACCACTAAACAATTGGGATTTGTGTACGTCAAATATCATCCCAACACCCGTGTGGGGTTTCAATCCACAAACACTGAATATTATTTGTGCAGCTGGGCGACGTGTAAAATTTATAGTTTCAATCAATGTCCTTCAAATAGGTGTACATAAACAAACCGTCCTGTTTGTAAATGAATATTTATTTATTCACATTCACGTTAAAAATTATATTTTTAACGATAATTAATTTATTTCAACACATGAATGTTTTATTATCCAATTCACATCAACGTCACAAAAAAACTTCACAACACATCAAACAAACAAGCCGTCCATGGTCTATGGACGACGGGTGTCGGGTGCTGCTAAGCACCGTCTGCATCCTAGTATATATTTTTATCTTGAAAACAAGATTTAAAGTGAGAAGTTCTCACCCAAGCTAAACCAAACGCCACGACTCTTCATATGTAGGAAATCTTCGTCGTGCTCGCCTTTTGTCAATTTCATTGTCCGTAGCCACTACATATATAAAAATCACATTTTTATATTGTTGCTATGTATATAAAAATCACATTTTTATAACTACGCTATATGGATAAAAAATCTATTTTTATACCGCTACTATATAGATAAAAATTCTATTTTTATACCGCTACTATATAGATAAAAATTCTATTTTTAATTCGCTACTCCTATAAAAATCTAATCTTTATTCTCACTACTTCATGAAAAAAATAAAGTTCATATTTTTATTTCACTTCATATACTGTAAAGATTATATTTTTATTTCACTTCTCATAATATTTTTATTATGCCACATATATAAAAATTGCATTTTTATATTCTCTATCTTATAAAAGTATGATCTTATTCACTTTAAAAATCAAATCTTGTTTTATCGCTACTCCTCAAAGATAAAAATCATATTCTTATCATCACTTCACATAGATAAAAATCATATTTTTTTCCTATATAAACAAATCAAAATCGAATTTAATTATCCTATGTAAATAAAAATAAAGATCGAATTTAAACCATACCGCTAAAAGGGGGCTCGCTGACTTGCTAGGTTTACCGGGCTCGGGTTCATTTAGAGGAGGATGGAGGCGAGCATCGGTTTTGGGCTAGGGATTTTGCGGTTTGGGGATTCAAGAAGAAAGAGGAGAGAGAACGACGTTAGGGGGGTATGGGGTGGTCGGAGGGGGTTGTGTCGGACTTGGGGAGGGCGACGGCTCCGTTGGCAGGGCGCGGAGGTGGCGCAGAGGCTGAAGGTGGCGGCTACGGTGGGATTGCGGCGGTTTTGGGGGATTAGTCGCTCGATTGAAGAAGGGAAGAGGAGGAGGAGGGCGGAGGAGGAGAACGGGGCTCGGTGGGTGCGACGTCAGTCAGGGGGGAGGTGGAGGAGCGGTCGTCGGTGGGTTCATTTTGTTTTTTGTTTTTTCTTTTCCTTTTCTGATCTGTAAATCGATGGGGGAGATAAGGAGGAAGGGAGCGGTTTTAATGTAAAAGGTTTTATATTTTATTTAATCAATTTATTCACTTAAAGTTGACTTATAATTCGAATCGCAAATCAAGCCCAAAGACTATTGCCCCTAACCAATTACCCCCATTCCGAACACAATGGGATACGTATCGCAGGCTGATTCGACTGTTTTGATCAGTTTCCGCCAAAATCAAAATATAAATCTATATATTGAATTTGAACGCACATTTCAATTTACCGGGGCCACATATGAACTCTAAAAATTCCCGAAAAATATTTTCTAGCTTCGTATTGACAATACGGTCCTAACAAAACTAATTTCGTCAAATTCTGAGATCGTTTGAAAAATGGTCATTTTCTGGTCGATTAAAATCAATTGAAACTGGTTAAACGCGTTTTCCTTTGCCACGCTCACATATTGATTCAGAAAATTACAAATTTTGAAACCTAGCAATAATTTGACATCACGGATCCAACAAAAGTGGTTTCGTCGAAAACCGAGGTCGTTTGCAAAATTTCCATTTTTAAGGGTCAGAATTCCATAGCGACTATTCTGAATTTTCATCTGGGCATAACTTTTTATCCCCGCTATGAAATTTCAATTTTTCAGATTCATTGGAAAGATATTCTCAAATAGACTCTAATGATTTTGGTTTCACCAAAATCCGGTTTATTTTGAATCCTGTACATTCATTTGAACTTTGAAATCGAATTTTCGAACTACCGCGCCATTTTCAATTCCTTTTATAATTAAAAATAAATAATTATATTCTAACAACGATTCAAATTAATATATACGTTCTAATTCTATTCAAAATAAATTTCTCTTCGATATTATTGAAAATAATTCATTTTAAATATTCAAACTTCATCAAAATTGTCAAAATAAAAATTTTAAATTGGCTTAGAATTTCCAGGTTGTTACAATCTCCCCCACTTAAAACTTTTCGTCCCCGAAAAGGAACGAAGCTGAAAGTTGTTTAACTACTCAACTCAACTTCCATTATTTTCATTACGGCTTAAGTCCTTCAACTTTTCAGTTTCTAAGAACTTTTCAAATTTTTCAAAAATTTGGCTAACACCCTAAATTTTCGAAAAATTTCACCATAACCTCCCCTGCACCGGGGATATTTCAAATAGCCTCCCATGGCCCTTATCAATCCAAAAAGAAAAAGAAACAGCTAAGCGGCTAGCCAATCGGCTCATAAAATCGTCCAAACCCAATAAATTTGTAAACATGTGCCTATTTGTCGGGCAAACAATTTTATTCTTCTGCTCTAGCCTCCTTGCTATGACCTGTTCAATGTAAGTACATGTATATGCATGTAATTTCAAACAATTTTCAATACAGTTCAATATTTGGTTCCATTTGGCATAATGGTTCAAGATTATCAAACCAATAATCAAACAACACAACCATCAATCAATTAGTGGATTAACGTTTCAAATTCATAATTTTGATACATATACAGAAAATCATGTTTTTGATGCCAAATCACAACAAATAATCCTAAGTAAGTTTTGGTTCTCACACCAGTCTAGTGGAAATATATAGATATCACACCTTCGAAACACGAACATAAATACTGATGATGTGGCCACATCATGAGAATTATCTCCGGGCGACTAGAGTGCGAATCTATATCTATCCAGTATATTAAAACTTCGAATATACGTTCATGACGCGTATATGCAAAATCTTTATATACTTGATTGTCCAAAATCAATATAAATAAAATATTCAACAACATATACTCTGGTTTAAATTTTAAAAATAATATTGTTTTCATTTGAAAAATATACTCTTCACACTCGTTCTAGGATACTACTGATCCTATCTCTAACGAGTAATTCTAATTGGATATTACTGATCCAATATCTGATGGATTCTTTCGTTCGATTCTAATGTGTCTTGTTCTCGAGCTCTGTAAACCAAATCTCCGATACCAAATGTAATGGTAAAGAATTTAGCACGATCCGAATCGATCGTTAAACCAACTAAGATCGTTCGAAGCCCCTGATCGTTTTGAGAACATGACAAATCGGAACGCAAACAGAAGAACATTTCATTGTTTATTACAACAATTCCATCAGAATACAAGAATATACATAGTATGAACAAATATTACACATTCGATAAATATCAGGGATTACAATAAATTACATAGTAGCAGAAAAACAACACAAAACACAATTGAAAGTAACACACGGACACAGAGCTTTCCGAGCATCGTTCCAGTTGTAAATCAGGATCCTGTGAATATAAATCTGCAAAACCAAAACTACTAGCTGTCCGTTTCGAAAATAAGGGTACCTAGAGTTTAGGTTAAAACAATAAACTCCAGGTCAGTCATGTGACTGGTGTGAGAACTAAAACAGTTATTAATCTTTATTTTAAAGTTAGGTAAATCAAGGGACCACGCCGAATAACACGGAACGAGTTTCCTCCCAAGAATACCAGTGCATAAAACAACCAGCGCAATGCTAAATAAAGAAAAATGAAGCTATTATAAGACCCAGGTCCCATCACACAATGCAACGCAAGCCGGAGGATAGGGTTTTCCCTTATAATAGCAAAATATGCTTGGTACGTTTAAAACAAATCATTTGATACTATTATAAGTGTATAGTGTCAAAACAATTTCAACAATAAATATCAATCATAGACGGCATGGGTTCCATATATCATGTCGCCATACTAGGCTCTACAAATAAAACCAAAATATCACGTGTTGGAAATTGGATTCCATCATGAGTCGAGGCAAGGGGCAAGCTCCTCTCCGTTTGAGACACTCTAGCAAATGTCTCAGGACCACACACAACGATCCTTGGATTTTCAGGGCCGGTCCTCACCTAACTTTGGAGGATTGGCAATTCCTGAGCACACGTTTCCCGGCCCTATTGGACCTATATAATGGTTTGTATGTCGGCTCACATAGTGCCAGTTATCGACCATATATTCGAGGCGCCTCGCATTCCAACAACCACACAGGTGAAAAGTATATAAATGTCAGCCAGTTTAAGCACTGACACCACCACTAGATAGAAAGAAACGTCGTGCTCTCGCTACAGTCATTATCCCGTTTTTGACTCATACCGAGGTGTGAGGCTCGCGAATTAACGCTATAAACAAAGCTGCGCCACATAGGCCGTTCTTTGATCATCAACTGCAAGACTTTGCTTTTCAAAGAAGCCTTGATCATCTTCCACTTGGGCATGCCACACAGGCAATTCACTCCATGCGACTGATGTCCATCGATATACAACCTCTGAGCTCGTACGTCTCAGAGAAGGGTGTTAAGCAAGAGAATAAATTCTCTGCCGCCAAACAGATGTATATTCAATAGAGATCAATCAACACAGAAAAAAATCAATGTCAGACACACAGTCCATTTACAAGTTCGTTCTGGGTCTGAACGAAACCGGAGGCACTTTCCTCGCATATCCATCGATCTCCAAGTACGTCTGGACAATCACCAACTGATTCCCTCCTCTTGGGTGTACAACCCAATCAAGATCATCAATAATCATCCAAACGATGTGAAGACTTCCGGTCTTCAACCACCGTCTTCATCTTCGACATATCGTCGAATCGGTTATTCAGAATGGGTATAAACCCGACCTTTCCGAATAACCCGTGTATATAATAAACAAATGTTATAAAACCCAACATACGCCTCATTCCAATTCAGAATATTCTTTTATTCAAATTTTCACATTCTTAGGGAAAGGTTCCCATTAATTTCATCAAAGATAAATTATTCTAAATTTATTCTTTAATCTTCCTTTGGATATCATTTCAAACCATGTTAAGGTTTTCCAAACTAGTCGGGATTAGCGAACTACACCGAAGTAATTATTTATTTTATTTCCTAATCCCAACCTATTCATCCCATGGAGCAAAACTGGTAATACTCCATATCTAACACCACGGTGTTATCGGTAAATATTAATTACCATTTCACGTTCAAATCTAATAAAAGATTTAACTATCGCTTTGGAGCAAAACTGGTAATACTCCGTTCTCGATCATTTCAATCTAATTAAAGATTCATTAAAACTCCACTTAGTTTTAATCTTTCCACAAATCAATATCCTGTCTTTAACTAGGTTAAAGAACCAACATCATCTACAACACGGTTCACGATAAACCCAAAATCACATTCAAATTCAGTTCCAATTAAATATTATTTAATTGGTACACTTCATTAAATCTAAATAGAAAGATTTAATCTTTTCTACACTGGGTCCAAGAACAGTGTTATTCAAGACACCATTCACGACGAACCCAAAATCCCATTTGATATTACAAGGCCCTAAATAGAAAATATATTGGCTTATATTCAATATCAATTTCTGAAACCAACAAATATCGTATTGGAAATAACGATATAAATATATCTTTCAAATTTCCACAACCATCTTTATATAATCACGAAATCTGACATCGAAATATTCCGAAGATAATTTCAATTCAGATCCATTCCAATTCGTATATTGGAAATTCTGATTATTTTTAAAACCACTTTCAAATTCAATTTATTTATTTCAAAAATAAATTGATTTTAATTCTAGTTCAAAACTAGTTCATTTCGATAAAAATCTATTTTTATCTTTACAAATGTGGAATTTTTCATCCCAATTCTTCACAAATCATTTCTTATGATTTTACACAAATTATTGATATTTTTAATAATTTTATCAAGGCCTGTACAGTCGATTTCCATCAACGACCATCGAACTGCACTTACAGCGACCTTTTCCAAATTTGATTTGGACATAATTCCAAATCCAACCGTTAGATCTCAGATTTCTAATATTCATTGAAAGCTCTTTTCAATACGAACCTAACGGTTCAGGTTTCAGGAGAATCCGACGGTCGGATCTCCCGCAACGTCAATTCGAAGTCAATGGTTGAAATTCGCGAACTGCCGCGACGCGGCGCATTCTATTCAGGCCATTATATATATATCGTCGATTTCCTTTTAAAACGTATTTTATAAATCGTTTTAAATTCGTTTTCGAAACGATTTCAACTTCATATTCAATTTCGAATCAGAATTGAATATTCCACATCTTCGATATACAAATGATAATATTTTCAAAACGTTATATTTTGAAATCACTTCCTTTTCTATAATTATTATAAAAACGAATATAATCGATATAAATATCGTTCGCGTCAAAATAGCGCATTTCTAATCAAATGGCTTTATATATTTCAATAACTTCGTTATTCTATTCAACAAATGGATATTTATTCTATTCAACACATGAATATATATTTCTTTCAACACATCAATATTCTCAACACACGAGTGCTGTCAACACATGACTATTTTTGTTATTTAATATATTTTATAAAATTTTGATAAAAATGTAAATTTTATTGTTTAAAATATTTTACTCAACACATGAATATTTATTTTATTCAACACATGAATATTCTTTATTCTATTCAATTCATGAATATTTATATTTTATAATATTCTTTATTTTCCCAATTGGAATAAGGCTCAATCAATTACCATATAATGTTAATTATATGGATTCCATACAACACATGTATATAATAGCAACGATAAATAATCAACCATCATCCAAAGTGCACCACACAACCGCATAAGCATTAAATATAACTAATTAACGCTCATACAGTCTGTCAATCAAACGATCGACATACCACTAAACAATTGGGATTTGTGTACGTCAAATATCATCCCAACACCCGTGTGGGGTTTCAATCCACAAACACTGAATATTATTTGTGTAGTTGGGCGATGTGTAAAATTTATCGTTCCAATCAATGTCCTTCAAATAGGTGTACATAAACAAACTGTCCGGTTTGTAAATGAATATTTATTTATTCACATTCACGTTAAAAATTACATTTTTATCGATAATTAATTTATTTCAATACATGAATGTTTTATTATCCAATTCTCATTAACGTCACAAATAAACTTCACAACACATCAAACAAACAAACAAGCCGTCCATGGTCTATGGACGACGGGTGTCGGGTGCTGCTAAGCACCGTCTGCATCCTAGTATATATTTTTAACTAGAAAACAAGATTTAAAGTGAGAAATTCTCACCCAAGCTAAACCAAACGCCACGACTCTTCATATGTAGGAAATCTTCGTCGTGCTCACCTTTTGTCAATTTCATTGTCCGTACCCACTACATATATAAAAATCACATTTTTATATTGTTGCTATGTATATAAAAATCACATTTTTATAACTACGCTATATGGATAAAAATTCTATTTTTATACCGCTACTATATAGATAAAAATTCTATTTTTATACTGCTACTATGTAGATAAAAATTCTATTTTTAATTCGCTACTCCTATAAAAATCTAATCTTTATTTTCACTACTTCATGAAAAAAAATAAAGTTCATATTTTTATTTCACTTCATATACTGTAAGGATTATATTTTTATTTCACTTCTCATATAATAAAAATAATATTTTTATTATGCCACATATATAAAAATTGCATTTTTATATTCTCTATCTTATAAAAATATGATCTTGTTCACTTTAAAAATCAAATCTTGTTTTATCGCTACTCCTCAAAGATAAAAATCATATTCTTATCATCACTTCACATAGATAAAAATCGTATTTTTTTCCTATATAAACAAATCAAAATCGAATTTAATTATCCTATGTAAACAAAAATAAAGATCGAATTTAAACCATACCACTAAAAGGGGGTCGCTGACTTGTTAGGCTTACCGGGTTCGGGTTCATTTAGAGGAGGATGGAGGCGAGCATCGGTTTTGGGCTAGGGATTTTGCGGTTTGGGGATTCAAGAAGAAAGAGGAGTGAGAACGGCGCTGGGGGTGGGTATGGGGTGGTCGGAGAGGGTTGCGCCGGACTTGGGGAGGGAAACGGCTCCGTTGGCAGTGCGCGGAGGCAGGGCATAGGCTGGAGGTGGCGGCTACGGTCGGATTGCGGTGGTTTTGGGGGATTAGCCATTCGATTGAGGAAGGAAAGAGGAGGAGGAGGGCGAAGGAGGAGAACGGGGCTCGGGGGGTGCGACGTCAGTCAGGGGGGAGGTGGAGGAGCGGTCGTCGGTGGGTTTATTTTGTTTTTCCTTTTCTGATCTGTAAATCGACGGGGGAGATAAGGAGGAAATTAGGGGTTTAATGTAAAAGGTTTTATATTTTATTTAATTTATTTATTCACTTAAAGTTGACTTTTAATTCGAATCCCAAATCAAGCCCAACGACTGTCGCCCCTAACCAATTACCCCCATTCCGAACACAATGGGATAGGTATCGCAGTATGATTCGACTGTTTCGATCAGTTTCCGCCAAAATCAAAATATAAATCTATATATTGAATTTGAACGCACATTTCAATTTACCGGGGCCACATATGAACTCTAAAAATTCCCGAAAAATATTTTCTAGCTTTGTATTGACGATATGGTCCTAACAAAACTAATTTCGTCAAATTCTGAGATCGTTTGAAAAATGGTCATTTTCTGGTCGATTAAAATCAATTGAAACTGGTCAAACGCGTTTTCCTTCGCCACGCTCACATATTAATTCAGAAAATTACGAATTTTAAAACCTAGCAATAATTTGACATCACAGATCCAACAAAAGTGGTTTTGTCGAAAACCGAGGTCGTTTGCAAAATTTCCATTTTTAAGGGCCAGAATTCCATAGCGACTATTCTAAATTTTCATCTGGGCATAACTTTTTATCCCCGCTATGAAATTTTGATTTTTTGGATTCGTTAGAAAGATATTCTCAAATAGATTCTAATTATTTTGGTTTAACCAAAATCCGGTTTATTTTGAATCCTGTACATTCATTTGAACTTTGAAATCGAATTTTCGAACTACCGTGCCATTTTTAATTCCTTTTATAATTAAAAATAAATAATTATATTCTAACGACGATTCAGATTAATGTATACATTCTAATTCTATTCAAAATAAATTTCTCTTCGATATTATTTAAAATAATTCATTTTAAATATTCAAACATCATCAAAATTGCCAAAATAAAAATTTTAAATTGGCTCAGAATTTCTGGGTTATTACACATTGAATTCTAGAAATATTGCACATTTGAATTTGAAAACTTAAACATGCAAAATAAATGAGAATTAAATAAAAAGTTAACGTTATATAAACGAAACGTTATAGAGGTATAAATGGAATCAATTAAAATATTTATGTTATGTAAGCGTAACGTTACAAAATAGTTAATTGAGATTCAAGAAAGGCTAACTTTATTAAAGCATAACATTAAAAATTAATAAATGTAATATAACATTACAAAAAATTAATTCACGAAGGGTAACACAAGTGTAAATATGTGTGTATATATTTATTATATATATATATATGATTATAAATTGTAGAACCAATGCGTGTCATAAACAAAACTAAATCAAGAATTAATGGAAATTTATTGATGATAATATATTAATAAACATAACGTTACCAAGAAATTAATGCGCATAAATTTCCAAAAACAATGCGCGTTTGAATTCGAAAATAAACGCGCATCATATAAGGATTTAGATCGGTTAAGATTTGAAATTAAATAACATTTTGAACTCAACATTGAAATAATTTAATATGTTAAAATTAAGGCGGGGAAGACAAGACAAATGGACGTTTTAGATCGATGCAGGTCAACCCATGCATTGGCTCAGGTCGGCCTACGAGTTGACCCATCTAGGGTTCGAGTCGACTCGAAAGCGTCAATTTGACGCCTATGTGTTATATGATGAGATTTTCTTCATTTTAAAATGAATGGATGATGTCTTTTTGGATATTTGTAAATAAATGTGCAGAGCCAGCCTCAAAGTCTATATGTACGACCTGTATTTTTATGGTATTATAAATAATTTATTTGATTATTTAAATAATGGTTTGGTAATTTAAAATGACCAGAATTAAATAATACTGAATACTTAATTAATATAAATAATAGAGTATTTTATTTAATATCCGAAATAGTCAGAAATAGTTGAATTCACAATATTGTGTAAGTTAGATCATTTATATAATTCAGTATAGAGTTGAATTATATTAACGAATATATTATATAAATGTCAGTATAACGTATAATTCATATTACAATTATAATCAAGCTCGAAATGGCGCGGCAGTTCGTAATTTGGTGATTCGAACTTTAAACGAATATATAGAATCCGTTTTAAATCGGATTTCTATGAAATAAGAAACGTTCGGAGCTAGTGAACTATAATTTTCTAATGAAAGAGAAAAATTGAGATTTCATTATGTAGACTTTGAGTTATGTACAAATCAAATTTTAAAATAGTCGCTATGGAATTCCATTATAATTAATAATGATTTATTTATATTAATAATGGATTTTTCAATATAAATTGAATACTGATTTAATCTGGATTTGAATTATCGAGTTACAAATTCATATAGGAATATTTTGGAGCAGTATTATATTCTATGTGAATATATACGATAATATTAAATTATTTTTATTTAATTTAATTGTTTTTAAATATATTAATATTTAAATGGATTTATTTAGAGTATTAAAAATAGCCAGTTTTGCAAACTACCTCCATTTTCGATGAAACTAATTTTGTTGGATCTGAAATATTAAATTATTATTAGATTTCAATTTCCGTGATTTTTTGAGTAAGTATGTGGTCTTACGGAATTTTAATGTGAAATACAGTAAATATTTTGACTTTAAAAATACGCTGTGTGAGCAAACGGACTCGGAATTTGACAAAACAAGTTTCATTGGGTCCGTAGTGTCAAACTATAGCTGCATGCCCATTTTCATGATTTTTGGGTATCGTACATGATCACACGGATTTTTAGAAGGCAAATACAAGTAGTAATACAATATATATTAATAAAATAAAATACAAAGCTTATAGTATAAGCTACCCTACACTATATATATATATATATATATATATATATATACCCTTAGGATCACCTAAACCCTCAAGACTTTTATCCTCTGGTCAAATAAAATTTCCGCCGTTGTTTTCTTTTTCTTACATCAAAAATGGTGAACAAAATAAATCCATAGAAATTCCTACAAAATCCAATAAATCCAAATTCTTATATATTTGCGATCCTACGGAGTTAAGCATCATTCTAGGGTGAGTTTTATTTGGTGTGATCCCTGTTTCTAATCCAGAAAATTTGGTGCGAAAGTGTTATGGTCTAGGGTTCAAGTAATTCCATAATATAAGCATCGATTTTAAAATTGACGTTCGTATTTATGTTGAGGATGTCAAGGAGCTTTGATTGTGGTAATTTTAGGAGATTGCATGATTATTTTGTTTGGATGTTTTACTGTGTGGTGAAGTTTAGGGTGCGATGTAGTGGATATGATTTCGTAGAGGAGCTGAAGGCAAGTGTTGTGATGATTTTATTGTGGAGTTTGATGAAGTAAGAAAGGAGTTTATGGCGGAGGAAGTTGTTGTAATGGTGGGGAGTGCGGTCTCGTTTGTTCAGCAGGGAAGAAGAGTTAGCACGGCTAATCGTTTGTTAAGGCTAAGGGGTGATTAGTGGTGTAATTAACGGTGGAGTTGGGTTTTTGTTTTACTGATGTGATGGAGTTTTGGGATGAAGGAAAACAATCACAGTTACCATAAGAAGGAGGTTACGTTTCGAAAATGTCTGGAGGAAGAAAGAGTTGAGCGAGTTTGGGATGGGTCGGTTAAAAGGAGAGGTGAGGCCCAATTTCAAGTCATTTAAGTTTGTTTTAAAATTCAAATACATCTAACTTGTAAAATACATAACTCCTCCATACGTTATCAGATTTATGCAAATTTAGATCCGTTAGGATCGTATGGACGACGGCTACACAATGGAACTGACTGGGAGTGAATTTGAGCTCGTTACAATTTATAGCGAAATAAATTGTCTGATTAGAATCAACAACAATTATCATTATTTAATGTTAACTATCCAATGTAAGTAAAACTCACTAACTCTGCACAGTTATAATTTTATAACGCATTTTTAGAACTGATAAATGATGGTTGATTGTTGTGTGTTGTTTGTTTGGATGAACTTCTAACTGATTTGTTGAAATTATGATAACGATATATATATAAATCGATAAATAAAATATTGATTATGTTTATTAAAATATTTCATATTGAATTGAAGTTTATGTTAATTATATTGTTTAACATATGTGGATGTAGGGAAACAGGTTGGAGGGATCCAACTAGATTCCTCAATATTTAAAATACTGTTTTTATATATATTGTGATATATGATGTGATATATAATCTGTCATTAGTTGTGATGACACTGGTCTTGTATATTTGTATTTTAAATACCATATGAAAATACTGGAATAAAAGGGAAAATTTTCTATGTATGTATTGAGAAAAAATAGATATAAAATCAAAGGATTTTACAAAAGGAATATTTATTTGGGAAATAAATAGAATTATATAAAGGAAATATCTATATGAAATAAATAGGATAATCATAAAAGGAAATATTTTATAAAATAAATAGAATTATATAAGGAAATTGACGAGATATAAACGAATTTGGGGTTTGAATTAGGAATTTAAATGGAATTACTGAAATTAGAAACTGACTGGAAATGAGTTGAGTTGAATGGCTTTCTAGTATCGATCTGATGTTGGTTTCGGCCTTCGGGGTTTATACTTGGGAAGTTGTTCTCTTACTAGTTTACAGTTAGAGACTGATAGAGGTGTGAAGATATTGATGCATGAATCAGAAATGGAAATGTTTTCCAAAGTTAATAGCATAAATTTTCTAATTTTAGAAAAAAGGAATTTGTGAATAAATGGAAACAGTAAATGGGAAATTGGGAAATGAAATGATGATTGATCGGTAAGATTTCCATTTGGAAATACAACCGTTGTTTGTACACATCTTTTCCATTGATAGATAAATCACTGACTATCAATTTTTTTTACCATTTCTATTGTCAATGCGTAGAGACCGGGATCAGATATATTATCTGAAAACCACTCCGTATGGCATTAGAGTTGAGAATCAAATATGATAAAGATAATTGAAGATGAAGTTATGCAAGGGTTGTTCAGTAAATCCTAGGTAGAAATTTCCTAAGATGGGTTTACTGAATAGTGCCTTCGGTTTGTCCAGTCCCAGGACAACTTGAATGGACGAATATCTGATAGAGTATATCTGGTAGATCGCGTAAGTTGATCGTTTCAAACGTATTTACTTTGGTGGTGGAGGAATTCGTTTCTCTTAGTTTATACCCGTGGTATTTTTGGGGAAATCAATTTGTGATTTGACGGGTATGGCGATGTGGCATTCAAAGTAAATGAAGGAGTGGTCTGTTAAAAGATACGTTATGACCTCAAACCTCATCAACTGGGAAATGACAGAAATTGGGAAGGCAGCATGGCTAAGTGGGTGGGTATATTGTCACCATCTAGAGAATATTCATATTTGTTACTTCTTTCAATTCTGTATCTCCCGGGAACAGTTATGTTGGTATACCAACCATAAGGTGACAATATATTCGGAACATTCAAGCAAAATGAATGGCCGGTCATGTATGGCTGAGTTACAAGATGTTCTTGTTGAACTCCAGTGTATCGCTTCTAGAGTACACTGAATGGAAGGTGGTTCCATACCTTGTCATAGTTGGAATCCATTACCCAATAAGTGCCCACGGTTTTTGATTATATATTATATATGTGGAACGTGAGAGGAAAGCGTTCCACTAGATTGCTATTTATTTGATTTAGACATTATTATAATATTGGAAAGCGTTCCAATATTGGAATCACCCCATGGATCAGTAGCGACTAGTCCTTGCAATCCGAAGATTTCAATCACGATAGAATCACAAGTTAAAATAACTCTGATGGACCAGACTAGAGAAATTCAACGAGTAGATCTTTCGATCATGAAGATCATCAGTCTTTAATGCTCCATCTTTATACCCCTGCAAGTTAGTCGTGAATGTATAGTTGGTTCGAAGTGGTTTTGGGTCCAGTTCCCATATCGGTCTCTTCAAACTAACACGTAAGGAATATTATTTGATAGTCGGTGTTTGAACTATCAAATTTAAACAGTGTAAATAAGTAAACTATTTATTTTAATTACTTTATATCATAAAAATGTTTATGACATGCATGTTTAATTTAATTACTTATACAATCTCATTTCTAATCTCAAAATAGTAATGGGTATAAACCATTGATTATTCCGTAGCGTACGGATAAATAACAGCCAATCATTCATTACGTCAATAATAATTAATAATGATTTAACGTTTTAAATTTCAAACTTAATGAGAGTTCGAAATATATGATCTCAGATAACAACGAATTCCATATTTTATTTGTTTCCATTTCTTTGGAAGTATATACATCGGATTTGTTTAAACATTTATTTCGTTTATATAAATACATATACATTTTGTAGATTTAGTCTTAAGGTTTGACGACGATGTCTATTCTGCTATTACAACCTTGCTTGGTAGCTTTCCGATCCTCTGTTTTATTTATTTATCATTTTCTTATGTAAACATCAATTGATTAATTTAAATACATGAATCCTCTTGATCCATTATGATACATTTCACGTACATATACTAAATTTAACTTTCCATTTTCTACAACCAACACAGGCGAACTACTCATTTTTTTAATTTAATTACATACGTAAATTATCCATTTTAAGACGGAGACTTGAAATATAAAAACCAACATTTTTTATTCATTCATTTATTTAGACCGAAAGACAATAACACGAACGCCAAGCAACCCATTCCTTACCTTGTTTCTTTTTTATCTCTCTTCATTTTCTACCTGACTTTCCTTTCTTTCCTTACTCTAAATAATAATAATTATTATTATTTAAAGGAATAAATTAAATTTAAACCAAACACAAATTTAAATCAAATTAATTAAATTTAACTAAATAACTTAACGTGCCCAAGCTCGTTTTACTACCATATCTCGTGCCGACATCATTACACAATCCCCTTCTCTTCCCATGGTTTCCTTTGCTTTTCCTTTCTTTAATTCCTTACTTCCTTCCTTTATTTATGTTTCTTTATTTCTCTTTCTTTATATTTATTTAAAATTAATTTATTAATACAAATGGCTTAATGGGCCCAACATAGTTCAAACAAGTGTTGAATGCGCTGCATGATCCAAATATAATTTCCTATAGACTTCCCTATATTCATCTCATCTCCAACTATTTATAAAATAAATGGTCTTGATTTTTATTAAAAAAGGCTCTTTAAATCATTAAACAACTTGGGTTTCATCTCCTACCCTTCCAAGGCCCACTATGGCTTATCACAACAAGCTACAAATACTCGGGTGCATTTCCTTCATGGACCTTCTTCCTGTTCTATTCTTCTCCATTACAACTGTGCACGAATCCTACGGTGCATGTGCACACTACACCGCCGATGATCATGCCTCCTACGCCATCACCCCAAGTGCAAAAACCCACCTCGCTTTCATCTATGCTATTGAAACCCCCATCCTCCATTGTATCAAAAACCGACTATTCGAACTGAACATCCGCCAAAAACCACCTCCACCTAGTCACCTCATACCACCACCAAGCTCCACCAATCAACCTTAAATCCCGTCACGGGATTGATAGCCAACTCCTCCACCTTTCCCCCGGTGCGCTTCCTTATATGGCTGTGTCAAAGGTGCAGTTCACCTCCAAAACTTGCCCATTCAAAACAGAAGACAACCCAATTTTTTTCCCAAAATCCAGTAAATCACTCGTTTAAAAATTCATATAATATTTTTCCTATGTTAACTATCCTCCCACGTGAAACGACCCAAACTTCCCCGTAAAGGAAAGCCCGGATTGAATTGAGAACAAGACAAATCAGAACACAAACAGAAGAACATTTCATTGCTTATTGCAACAATTTACATCAGAGTACAAGAATATACAGAGCATGTACAAATAATATACATTTGATAAATACCAGAGATTTACAAATTACAATGCAGCGGAAAATAATACAAAACACAACTGAAAGAGATAAACGGATACAGAGCATTATGAATATCATTCCAGCTGTAAACCAGGATCCCGTGAATATAAATCTGCAGAACCAAAACTACTAGCTGCCCGTGTGAAAAATAGGGGCACCCAGAGTTTAGGTTAAAAAAATAAACTCCAGGTCAGTCATGTGACTAGTGTGAGAACTAAAACAGTTATTTAAAACTTTACTTTAAAAATAAGGTAAATCAAGGGACCATGCCGTATAACCCGGAATGGGTTTCTCCCATGAATACCAATGCATATAACAAAACAGTGCAATGCTTTTAGGAAAAATGAAGTCATTATAAGACTCAGGTCCCATCACACAATGCAACACAAGCCGGGGGATAGAGTTTTACCTTATAATAGCCAAACATGCTTGGTACGTTTAAAACAAATCATTTTGATACTATTATAGTGCAAAGTGTATGAAAACAACTTCAAATATAAATGTATCAATCATAGATAGAATAGTGCCCCATCCCACTATGTCGCCATACTAGGCTCTATAATCAAAATCGAAATGTCACGTATTGGAAGTTAGATTTCCATCTGTGAACCAGGGCAAGGGATCGTCCCTACCGCTTCGAGACGCACTAGCCCATGTCTTAGGCAATTACTCAGTCAGGCCTTTGGATCGTCAGGGCCGGTCCACTCGATGTGGATTAAAATGCTTGAACACTACGTTTCCTCGCCCTATGGGGCGTCAATCTGGTTTGTATAAAGACCATACCATCCATCGACCCTGCAGTGCCGATATATCCCAGATGCCGCTCCTAGATAGAAGGAAACGCATGTCCTCCCTGATGTCCCCTCCCGTTTCTAGTTCACACCGAGGTGTGGGGCTCGCGAATCAATGCTATACACAAAGCTATGCTATATTAAAGCCGTGCTTTGATCAACAACCGCAAGACTATGCTTTTCAACAGAAGCCTTGATCATTTGCATCTCAGCATGCCATACAGGCAATTCACGCTATGCAACCGATGTCTATCAATCACACAGAATGAAATCCGATGTCAGACACACATCCATTTACAAGTTCGTTCTCGGTCTGAACGAAACCGGAGGCACCTTATCCTTGTCCCATATGTCCAATACAGAAGAGACGTCCTCGCATATTCGGTCGATCTCCAAGTACGTCTGGAACGATCACCACTTATTACCTTGTCTTGGGTGTATAGCCCAATCAATACATCAGTAATCATCCAAACGATGTGAAGACCTCCGGTCTTCAACCACCGTATTCATCGTCGACTCATCGCCGATTCAGTTGTTCAAAATGGGATAAACCCGGTCTTTCCGAATATCTCGCGTATATAATAAACAAGTGCTATAAAAACACCACATACGCCTCATTCCAATTATGAATATTCTTTTATTTAAATATTCATATCCTTTGGGAAAGTTTCCCATTAATTTTATTAAAGATAAATTCTTTAAATTTATTCTTTAATCTTCCTTTGGATATCAGTCCAAACCAAATTATGGTTTATCCAAACTAGTCCGGATTAGCAATCCTTACCGAAGTAATCATTTTTTTAATTTCCCAATCCCAACCTATTCACCCCATGAAGTAAAACTGGTAATACTTCATATCTAACACGACGGTGTTATCGGTAAAATTAATTACCATTTCACGTTCAAATCTAATTAAAGATTTAACTATCGATTGGAGCAAAACTGGTGATACTCCATTCCTGATCATTTCATGAATTCGATAAGTTTAATTATCCCATTCACATTCCAATCTAATTAAAGATTCATTAAAACTATAGTTCAGTTTTAATCTCCAAAAATCATTACTTAATGATTTTTCAAAGTTAAGAAATTGATCTTATCTTTAATTGGGTTAAAGAACTATTGTCATTTAAAACGCAGCTCACGATAAACCCAAATCACATTCCATTAATTATGGAATCTTTACGGAAACAGATCAATATATAATCGATATCAATTTCCGTATCTGACTAGTAGTATAAATGAAATAACGGCAAAGCCTTTTAAATTCCATATATATTAACAGCCTTCCTCCACAGAAGTTCACTTCGATTATTATCAATCGAATTCCATTCAATTCCAATATATTAAATTGGAAAAACTTACTTTGGAAAATTTTCATTAAATCTTAATAAAAGATTTATAAATTCCAAATCACATTTCTCTGTTAATCGGGTTAAAGAATGAATGTCGTTAAAAACACAGTTCACAATAAGCCCAATTCACATTCCATTTCAATTCCAATTAAATGTTAATTAATTGGTATTCTTCTCTAAATCTTAATTAAAAGATTTATTCTTTTCACATGGGGTTTAAGAACAGTGTTACTGAAAGACACCATTCCATTAGTCTCTAACCGTAAATTAGTAAGAGAACAATTCCCTAAGTATTAATCCCGTAGGCCGAAACCAACATCAGATCAATACCCAGGAAACCAATTTGATATTAAATAAAAGGCTCTTAATAGAAAATATATCGGCTTATATTCAATATCGAATTCTGAAATCAACAAATATCGTATTGGAATAATGACATATATATCTTCCAAATTCCTCCATAATGTCCATATAATTACGGAATCCAATATCGAAATATTCCGAAGATAATTTCGATTCAAATCCATTCCAATTCATATATTGGAAATTCTAGTTATTTTTAAAACCATTTCAAATCCAATTTATTTATTTAAAAATATTGGATTATAATTCTAGTTCATAACTAGTTCATTTCGATAAAAATATATTTTTATCCTTTCAAAGATTCCAATTCTTTCCAAATCATTTATTATGATTTTACACAAATTATTGATATTTTTAATAATTTTATCAAGGACCGTACGGTCGATTTCCATAAACGGCCATCGAACTGCACTTACAACTACCTTTTCCAAATTTGATTTGGACATAATTCCAAATCCAATCATTAGATTTCAATCTCTAATATTCATTGGAAAGCCATTTTCGATATGAACCCAATAGTTCTGGTTTTAGGAGAATCCGACGGTCGGATCTCCCGCAATGTCCATTCGAAGTCAATGGTCGAAATTCGCGAAATGCCGCTGTGCGGCGCGTTTTATTCAGGCTATTATATATATATTATATTATATTTCGTCGATTTCCATTTAAAACATATTTTATAAATCGTTTTAACCTCGATTTAAAAACGATTCTAACTTCATTTTCAATTTTAAATCAAAATTGAATATTCCTTATCATTATAATATATAAATGATAATATTTTTAAAATATCAGATTTTGAAATCATTTCCTTTTCGATATTCATTTTAAAAATGAATAAAATCGATATAAATATCGTTCACGTCAAAATGGCGTTAATCTAATCAACACGCTTTATATATTTAAATATATTCGTGTCCATCCCAAATTGGACATCAAAAATCATATTTTTGGTCTTTCACTGAATATTATTGTAAAATATTCATTATTTTAAATTAACGTTATTTTGAAAGATTCGTTCTTTCTGAACTGGAATCAGACACAGTTAATTACCATATAATGTTATTTATATGGATTTCATACAACACATGTACCGAATAACAATGATAAACAATCAACCATCATCCAGAGTGCATTCTACACTGCATAAGCGTTAAATATAAATATTCAATGCTTACAACAGCCTGTCGATCAATCGATCGACATACAACTAAAAAATTGAAATTAGTGTACGTCAAATATCATCCCAGTACCTGTGTGGGGTTTCAATCAACAAACACTGAATATTATTTGTGCAGTTGGGCGATGTGTAAAATATATCGTCCCAATCCATATCAGATAAATAAGTGTACATAAACAAACCGTCCGGTTTGTAAATGAATATTTATTTTATTTCCTAATAATATATATATATATATATGTACATATTTATATATCTTATATCAATAATTTCATATATACATCAATACAATCAATTACCATCCCAAACACAATCCACACAAACAATATGATCAGACAAGTCATCCATGGTCTGTGGACGACAGTGTCAGGTGCTGCTAAACACCGTGTGCATCCTAGTATATATTTAACTAGAAGATAAATTTAAAGTGAGAAGTTCTCACCTTTGGGTTCCACTCCTCCATTCTTTATATCTGAATGGTCTGGATTTGGATTTATCTCCCGCGTGTTGTGTCCTTCACCGTGTTTTCAATGAAATCCATTCCACACAAATTATGTTAAAAATCATATTTTTAATCAACGACATTTTTATTTAAAAATCTAATTTTTATACTATTAAAAATTAGACCTTTATATTGCCCCTATATATATAAAGATCATATTTTTAATTTACTACCTATATAAAAATCATATTTTTAAACCGCAACTTCATATATAAAAATCCAATTTTTATATCGTTACTCATTTAATAAAATTATATTTTTATCGCGCCATTCAAATAAATAAAAATCACAATTTTATTTTACTATTCAAATAGTAAAAATCATATTTTTATCTCTTCGCCTTATATATAAAAATCAAATTTTTATACTCACTATTTCATTATAAAAATCAAATTTTTATCTTACCATTTCATTTTTAAAAATCATAACTTTCTACTTTTGAAAATCACAACTTTCTACTTTTAAAAAATCACATCTTTTTAATTTCGTGCTACTTATATTTTATTCAACATCAAAACTTTATATCCTATATGAAAATCAAAACTTTTTATATTTATAGAAATATTTCTAACATATGATAAAAATCCTAGCTTTATACATTTAAAAGTCCTAACTTTATACATTAAAAAAATATCATATTTTTAAATTAATCTAACTAAATAAAAACAATTAAAAACTCACTGAATCATGATCAGAGGAGGGGGGAAATGCGGCGCCGGAGTTGCTGAGGCGGCGGGGGAGGTTCTTCAGGCCGACGGCGGAGGTGAGCTAGGGTTTGGAGGCAGCTGCGGGTTTAGGGCAATGGGTTGCAGTTTTTGAGAAGAAGAAGGAGGGGAGGGAGAGAAGGGGCGGCGGTGGAAGGAGGTAGTCCGGCGGAGGCGATACGCGATAGAGGCGGAGGCGATGCACGGTGGCTGAGGGGCGACGTGTTTCCAGATCCGGTTTTATATTTTTTTTCTTTTCTCAAATGTGTCGGGGAGAGAGAAAGTAAGGGGAGGTGAGTTATATAATATATTTTAAATTATTTTAAATTTCTAAAAGTCAAATTTTCTTTCTAACTCCAATTCTATAACGAACCGCAAATCCGTATTATCAGAGTTGGCTACATACATCACAGGTCCAACCCAAATATCACGAAAATACGAACCATTTTTTTTAGAAGAAAAAGGTAGAAGAAGGACAGAAATAACAACACAGAATCTCACATCGCAGCGGAACAAAATATAGTATATCATAACTTTTGAAATACAAAATTTTAACATACAATTATCATAGTACAACACTTACAACACAGCCGAAATAAAAGCATTATATATCTAACACTGAAGCCTCCTGCTCCAAGCTCCTTTAGATAGATCTGTAAAATCCTGAACTACTTGACTGTCCATACAAAATTGGGCACCCAAGAGTTTAGGTAAAATAAAACAAAATAAACTCTGGGTCAGTCATGGGACTGGTATGAGTAAACAATTTGAAACAGTTTGAGAAAGTAAACGATATCTCATAAGACCACGCCGTATAACACGGAACGGGTTTTTCCCTTATGAGAATCCAAAACACTTGATTTAACTTTCAAATCTGTTTGAAAGAAACGATAATCTTTATATCAAAACTCTTTTGATATTATAATAGTGTCTAAATCAAATAAATAGAAGTCTAGTGGAATGCTTTCATCTCACGCTCCATATACATAATAAACAATCAAAACCGCGAGCACTTATTGGGTAATGAATTTCCAACAATGAGAAGGTATGGAACCACCTTTCGAGAGTGTATCTCTAGAGGAGAATACACTGGGTTCAACAAGAACATCTTGTAACCCAAGCACACATGACCGACCACTCATTTCGCTTGAGTGTATCGAATGTATTTCACCAACGGTTGGGATCAACAACCGTTTTCCCGAATGGGACAACATCGAATAGAATAAGGAATTAAATGAATTTCTCTAGATAGGTGATAATACACCCTAATGGAAGTTACCCACATAGCCATGCTACTTGCCTAATTATTGTCATTTCCCGGTTGTTGAGGCCTGATGCTACAATTTCTTATCATTCATTAATAGCACAATCACTTTGAATGCCACATTATCAAATCCGTTAATCATTAATTGATTTGCACAAATATATTCTGGGTCTTATGATAAGAGAATAAATTCTCCGCCACTATATATATTTGTATAGAACAACATATGCGATCGTTGGAAATACTCTGTCAGACACTCGTCCATATACGTTCGTTCTGGGATTGAACGAAACCGAAGGCACAATTTCCATTAATAGAAAAAGCCCTTGCACTCTACTCCGTCTCTGATTATCTTCATATAATCTGATTCGCAATGCTACTGCTAATACAGAGTGGTTCTTGGATAATAATCCAATCGGTCTCTCCATATTGACAACGATATTGGCAAACACTTCGATAGTTGGTTATTTAACTATCGAAAAAACAAACATCCATTCATAGCATCAAACAATCACCAGGCCCCTTAATTAATATTTCATTAATTAAAACACTTCTCCATTTCCTTATCCATATTCATTAACACGATATTTTCTGTAACAACCCGGAAATGCGAGCCAATTTAAAATTTTTATTTTGGCAATTTTAATGAATTTTGAACATTTAAAATGAATTATTTTAAATAATATTGACGAGAACTGTGATAGCCCGTAACTTCCCCGTGAAGCAAAGCACGGATTACCTTGAGAACAGGACAAAATAGAACGCAAACAGAAGAACATTTCATTGTTATTACAACAATTCCATCGGATACAAGAATATATACAGAGTATGAATAAATATTACATAGAAAATATCAGAGATTTAAATTACATCTAAATACATCGCAGCGGAAAATAATACAAAAACACAACTAGAAGTAATGCACGGATACATGGCTTTCCGAGCATCGTTCCAGCTGTAAATCAGGATCCTGTGAATATAAATCTGCAAAACCAAAACTACTAGTTGCCCGTGTAGAAAATAGGGGCACCCAGAGTTTAGGTTAAAACAATAAACTCCAGGTCAGTCATGTGACTGGTGTGAGAACTAAAACAGTTATTAATCTTTATTTTAAAGTTCGGTATATCAAGGGACCACGCCGTATAACACGGAACGGGTTTCCTCCCAAGAATACCAGTGCATAAAACAAACAGCGCAATGCTAAATAAAGAAAAATGAAGTTATTATAAGACCCAGGTCCCATCACACAATGCAACGCAAGCCGGAGGATAGGGTTTTTACCTTATAATAGCCAAAGCATGCTTGGTACGTTAAAAACACATTATTTTGATATTACTATAAGTGTATAATGTCAAAACAATTTCAATCATAAATAACAATCATAGGCGGCATGAATGACCCATACCACTATGTCGCCATACTAGGTTCTACAAATAAAACCGCAATATCACGTATTGGAAATTGGATTTCCGTCATGAGTCGAGGCAAGGGGCAAGCTCCTCTCCGTTCGAGACACTCTAGCAAATGCCTCGGGACCGCACATAGCAATCCCTGGATCCTCCAAGGCCGGTCCTCTCTTACTTTTGAGGATTGGCAATTCCTGAACACACATTTCCCGGTCCTTACAGACCTATATCTGAGGCGCCTCGCATTCCAACAACCACATAGGTGAAAAGTAGATATAAATGTTAGGGCTGGTAGGTCACTGACACCACCATAGCTGAAAAAAACGTCGTGCACTCCTTGGGTCCTTCTCCCGTTTTTGACTCATACCGGGGTGTGAGGCTCGCGAATCCACGTTATACACAAATCTACGTCACACAGTCCATGCTTTGATAATCAACCACAAGACTTTGCTTTTCAACAGAAGCCTTGATCAATTGCCACTTACGCGTGCCACATTGGCAATTCACTCCATGCGACTGATGTCCATCGATATACAACCTCTGAGCTCGTACGTCTCAGAGAAGGGCGTTAAGCAAGAGAATAAATTCTCCGCCGCCAAACAGATGTATATTTAATAGAGATCAATCAACACAGAATAAAATCCAATGTCGGACACACAATCCATTTACAAGTTCGTTCTGGGTCTGAACGAAACTGGAGGCACTTTCCTTGCATATCCATCGATCTCCAAGTACGTCTAGACGATCACCAACTGTTTCCCTCATCTTGGGTGTACAGCCCAATCGAGATCATCAGTAATCACCCAAACGATGTGAAGACTTCCGATCTTCAACCACCGTCTTCATCTTCGACATCTCGTCGAATCGGTTATTCAGAATGGGTATAAACCCGGCCTTTCTGAATAACCCACGTATATGATAACCAAATGTTACACAAACACAACAAACGCCTCATTCCAATTCAGAATGTTCTTTTATTCACAAAATCACATTCTTAGGGAATATGTTCCCATTAATTTTATCAAAGATAAATTCTTCTAAATTTATTCTTTAATCTTCCTTTGGATATCATTTCAAACCAAATTATGGTTTTCCAAACTAGTCGGGATTAGCGAACCACACCTAAGTAATTATTTATTTTATTTCCCAATCCCAACCTATTTATTCCCTGGAGCAAAACTGGTAATACACCATATCTAACACCACGGTGTTATCGGTAAAATTAATTACCATTTCACATTCAAATCTAATTAAAGATTTAACTATCGCTTTGGAGCAAAACTGGTGATACTCCATTCTCGATCACTTTTCAGATTTGATAATTTAAATTATCAATTCATATTTCAATCTAATTAAAGATTCATTAAAACTCCTTTTATTGGGTTAAAGAACTAATGTCATTAAAAACACAGTCCACGATAAACCCAAATCACATTCTATTTCAATCTCAATTAAATATATTAGAAATTCTGGTTATTTAAAACCCATTTCAAATTCAATTTATCTATTTCAAAAATAAATTGATTTTAATTCTAGTTCAAAACTAGTTCATTGTGATAAAAATCTATCTTTATCTTTTCAAATATGGAGTTTTTCATCCTAGTTCTTTTCAAATCATTTATTTTAATTTTACACAAATTATAGATATTTTTAGTAATTTTATCATGGCCCGTATAGTCGATTTCCACCTACGGCCATCGAACTGCACTTACAGCGACCTTTTTCAAATTTGATTTGGACATTATTCCAAATCCAGCCGTTAGATTTCAAATTTCTAATATTCATTATAAATCTCTTTTCGATACGAACCCAACGGTTCCGGTTTTAGGAGAATCCGACGGTCGGATCTCCCGCAACGTCAATTCGAAGTCAATGGTTGAAATTCACGAACTGCCGCGGCGCAGCGCGTTCTATTCAGGCCATTATATATATAATATATATATATATATATACATTATATTTCGTTGATTTCCTTTTAAAACGTATTTTATAAATCGTTTTAAATTCGTTTTCAAAACCATTTCAACTCTATATTCAATTTCATATCAAAATTGAATATTTCATATCATTACTATATAAATGATAATATTTTCAAAGCGTTATATTTTGAAATCCCTACCTTTTCTATATTCATTATAAAAACGAATATAATCGATATAAATATCGTTCACGTCAAAATAGCACAACTCTAATCAACACGGCTTTATATATTTCAATAAATTTGTTATTCTATTCAACAAATGGATATATATTCTATTCCACACATGAATCTATATTTCTTTCAACCCACGACTAATCTCAACACATGAGTACTGTCAACACACAACTATTTTTGTTATGTAATATATTTTATAAAATTATGGTATCTATCGTTTGATTTTTAATTAGACTCCACCGTGAAGTAGCTTCTAATTTTAAATATGATAAAGATGTAAATTTTATTATTAAAATATTTTACTCAACACATAAATAGTTTCAACACATAAACATCGTCAACACATGACTATTTTTATATTCAACACATGAATTTTCTTTTATAATATTCATTATTTTCCCGATTGGAATGAGGCCCAATCAATCACCATATAACGTTAATTATATGGATTCCATACACCATCTGTATATAATAGCAATGATAAACAATCAACCATCATCCAAAGTGCACCACACAACTGCATAAGCATCCAATATAAATAATCAACGCTTACACAGCCTGTCGACCAATCGATCGACATGCAATTAAATAATTGGGATTAGTGTACGCCAAATATCATCCCAACACCCGTGTGGGGTTTCAAATCAACAAACACAGATTTTTATTTGTGCAGTTGGGCGATGTGTAAAATTTATCATCCCAATCAATATCAGTCAAATCAGTGTATATAAACAAATCGGCCGATTTGTTTATAAATATTTATTTATTCACATTCACTATATTCATATTCACATTAAAAATTATATTTTTAACGATAATTAATTTATTTCAACCATCTACATTTTATTATCGATTTCACATCAACATCACAAACAAATTTCACAACACATCAAACAAGCATACAAGCCGTCCATGGTCTGTGGACGACGGGTGTCGGGTGCTGCTAAGCACCGTCTGCATTCTAGTATATATATATAACTCGAAAAAGAAATTTAAAGTGAGAAGTTCTCACATTGGGGTTCCACTCCGCCATTTTATTTCTAAACTGTCTGAATTCCCTTTTGATTTGTAAGCTGGCCATGGCCGCCGACGGCGAGGCACCCTGGCCTCCACCGCCCTCCGCTCCACCCTCGATTCTCCCCCCCTCCGTTCTCTTTCCCCTTCTAAATCCACACCCTCCCCAAAAGAAAACCCTAGCCCCAATCAAGTAAAACCGCTACCACCCGACGCCATACCCTCGCCACCGCGCCTAGCTCCCCCCCGGCACCTGCAGACTTCGACGCATCCCCTTCAAACACCAAAATCCGAAAATACAGTGAGAAATTAAGGTATTGATTTTAAATTTCAGTTTAAATATATGTATACCTTGTTCTAAAAATTTGTTCTCTTTTTTTTTAAAATAAGAATGTATATTGTTTTATTATAGAAAAGGTTCGACTTTCATTCATATGAAGATTCGATTTTTTATATATACGAAGAAAAGATAGGATTTTTAATCATTAAAAAGATTAGATTTTCTTTAGATAAAAGATTAGATTTTTATATAAGTGGCTTTAAAGTAAAAATACGATTTTTATATGTATAGATTTGAAATAAAAATATGATTTATATCATATGTAATGGAAGTTTAAAAATCGAATTTTTATATTAGAAAAGTTTGAATCTTTATATAGTCGAAATGGTAAAGTTAAAAATATAATTTTTATAATATAGAAAAGTTAAAAATATAATTTTTATACTAGTGGCATATTAAAAATATAATTTTTATTTATGTAGAGTAATAAAAATATAATTTTTAATTAAGTAGTGAAGTAAAAATATGATTTTTACTTCGATAAAAATAAGATCTTTATATGTGAAGTGAATGGAAAATGTGAATTTTTATTTATAAACATCGAAATGGAAATGTGATTTTTGCTTTAAAGATAGTGAGATAAATAAATATATTTTTTATTGGAGTAAAGATTAGATTTATAAAAGACGTGATTTTTAGAGATATAAAGACGTGATTTTGGTTATATAAAAGAGGCGATTTTTATATACATGAAAGTGAAATAAAAATTTGATTTTTAATGTGAACAGCGTGGAAAGAATTGAGAAGGAACGAATACAAATCAAAAGGGAATTCAGACAGTTCAGAAATGAAATGGCGGAGTGGAACCCCAATGTGAGAACTTCTCACTTTAAATTTCTTTTTCTAGTTATATATATATATACTAAGATGCAGACGGTGCTTAGCAGCACCCGACACCCGTCGTCCACAGACCATGGACGGCTTGTATCCTTGTTTGATGTGTTGTGAAATTTGTTTGTGATGTTGATATGAAATCGATAATAAAATGTAGATGGTTGAAATTAATTAATTATCGTTAAAAATATAATTTTTAACGTGAATATGAATATAGTGAATGTGAATAAATAAATATTTATAAACAAATCGGCCGATTTGTTTATATACATTGATTTGACTGATATTGATTGGGACGATAAATTTTACACATCGCCCAACTACACAAATAAAAATATGTGTTTGTTGATTTGAAACCCCACACGGGTGTTGGGATGATATTTGGCGTACACTAATCCCAATTATTTAATTGCATGTCGATCGGTTAGTCGACAGGCTGTGTAAGCGTTGATTATTTATATTGGATGCTTATGCAGTTGTGTGGTGCACTTTGGATGATGGTTGATTGTTTATCATTGCTATTATATACAGGTGTTGTATGGAATCCATATAATTAACGTTATATGGTGATTGATTGGGCCTCATTCCAATTGGGAAAATAATGAATATTATAAAAGAAAATTCATGTGTTGAATATAAAAATAGTCATGTGTTGACGATGTTTATGTGTTGAAACTATTTATGTGTTGAGTAAAATATTTTAATAATAAAATTTACATCTTTATCATATTTAAAATTAGAAGCTACTTCACGGTGGAGTCTAATTAAAAATCAAACGATAGATACCATAATTTTATAAAATATATTACATAACAAAAATAGTTGTGTGTTGACAGTATTCATGTGTTGAGATTAGTCGTGGGTTGAAAGAAATATAGATTCATGTACGGAATAGAATATATATCCATTTGTTGAATAGAATAACGAATTTATTGAAATATATAAAGCCGTGTTGATTAGAGTTGCGCTATTTTGACGTAAACGATATTTATATCGATTATATTCGTTTTTATAATGAATATAGATAAGGTAGGGATTTCAAAATATAACGCTTTGAAAATATTATCATTTATATAGTAATGATATGAAATATTCAATTTTGATTTGAAATTGAATATAGAGTTGAAATGGTTTTGAAAACGAATTTAAAACGATTTATAAAATACGTTTTAAAAGGAAATCGACGAAATATATATAATATATATATATATATATATTATATATAACGGCCTGAATAGAACGCGCCGCGCCGCGGCAGTTCGTGAATTTCAACCATTGACTTCGAATTGACATTGCGGGAGATCCGACTGTCGGATTCTCCTAAAACCGGAACCGTTGGGTTCGTATCGAAAAGAGCTTTCCAATGAATATTTGAAATTCGAAATATAACGGTTGGATTTGGAATAATGTCCAAATAAAATTTGAAAAAGGTCGCTGTAAGTGCTGTTCGATGGCCGTAGGTGGAAATCGACTGTATGGGCCATGATAAAATTACTAAAAATATCTATAATTTGTGTAAAATCAAAATAAATGATTTTAAAAGAACTGGGATGAAAAACTCCATATTGGAAAAGATAAAGATAGATTTTTATCAAAATGAACTAGTTTTGAACTAGAATTAAAATCAATTTATTTTTGAAGTAGATAAATTGAATTTGAAATGGGTTTTAAATAACTAGAATTTCTAATATATTTAATTGGGATTGAAATAGAATGTGATTTGGGTTTATCGTGGACTGTGTTTTAAATGACATTAGTTATTTAACCCAGTAAAAGGAGTTTTAATGAATCTTTAATTAGATTGAAATATGAATTGATAATTTAAATTATCAAATTTGAAAAGTGATCGAGAATGGAGTATCACCAGTTTTGCTCCACAGCGATAGTTAAATCTTTAATTAGATTTGAACGTGAAATGGTACTTAATTTTACCGATAACACTGTGGTGTTAGATATGGAGTATTACCAATTTTGCTCCAGGGAATAAATAGGTTGGGATTGGAAAATAAAATAAATAATTACTTCGGTGTGGTTCGCTAATCCCGACTAGTTTGGAAAACCATATTTTGGTTTGAAATGATATCCAAAGGAAGATTAAAGAATAAATTTAGAAGAATTTATCTTTGATAAAATTAATGGGAACATATTCCCTAAGACTGTGATTTTGTGAATAAAAGAACATTCTGAATTGGAATGAGGCGTTTGTTGTGTTTGTGTAACATTTGGTTATCATATACGTGGGTTATTCAGAAAGGCCGGGTTTATACCCATTCTGAATAACCGATTCAACGAGATGTCGAAGATGAAGACGGTAGTTGAAGACCGGAAGTCTTCACATCGTTTGGGTGATTACTGATGATCTTGATTGGGCTGTACACCCAAGATGAGGGAAACAGTTGGTGATCGTCTAGACGTACTTGGAGATCGATGGATATGCAAGGAAAGTGACTTCGGTTTTGTTCAGACCCAGAATGAACTTGTAAATGGATTGTGTGTCTGACATTGGATTTTTTTCTGTGTTGATTGATATCTATTAAATATACATCTGTTTGGTGGCAGAGAATTTATTCTCTTGCTTAACGCTCTTCTCTGAGACGTACGAGCTCAGAGGTTGTATATCGATGGACATCAGTCGCATGGAGTGAATTGCCAGTGTGGCACGCGTAAGTGGCAATTGATCAAGGCTTCTGTTGAAAAGCAAAGTCTTGTGGTTGATGATCAAAGCATGGTCTGTGTGACGTAGCTTTGTGTAAAACGTGGATTCGCGAGCCTCACACCCCGGTATGAGTCAAAAACGGGAGAAGGACCCAAGGAGTGCACGACGTTTCTTTCTAGCTATGGTGGTGTCAGTGACCTACCAGCCCTAACATTTATATCTACTTTTACCTATGTGGTTGTTGGAATGCGAGGCGCCTCGGATATAGGTCTGTAAGGACCGGGAAATGTGTGTTCAGGAATTGTCAATCCTCAAAAGTTAGAGAGGACCGGCCTTGGAGGATCAAGGGATTGCTGTGTGCGGTCCCGAGGCATTTGCTAGAGTGTCTCGAACGGAGAGGAGCTTGCCCCTTGCCTCGACTCATGACGGAAATCCAATTTCCAATACGTGATATTGCGGTTTTATTTGTAGAACCTAGTATGGCGACATAGTGGTATGGGTCATTCATGCCGCCTATGATTGCTATTTGTGATTGAAATTGTTTTGACATTACACACTTATAGTAATATCAAAATAATGTGTTTTTAACGTATCAAGCATGCTTTGGCTATTATAAGGTAAAAACTCTATCCTCCAGCTTGCGTTGCATTGTGTGATGGAACCTGGGTCTTATAATAGCTTCATTTTTCTTTATTTAGCATTGCGCTGTTTGTTTTATGCACTGGTATTCTTGGGAGGAAACCCGTTCCGTGTTATACGGCGTGGTCCCTTGATATACCGAACTTTAAAATAAAGATTAATAACTGTTTTAGTTATCACACCAGTCACATGACTGACCTGGAGTTTATTGTTTTAACCTAAACTCTGGGTGCCCCTATTTTCTACACGGGCAGCTAGTAGTTTTGGTTTTGCAGATTTATATTCACAGGATCCTGATTTACAGCTGGAACGATGCTCGGAAAGCCCTGTATCCGTGCATTACTTCTAGTTGTGTTTTTGTATTATTTTCCGCTGCGATGTATTTAGATGTAATTTAAATCTCTGATATTTTCTGTGTAATATTTATTCATACTCTGTATATATTCTTGTATCTAATGGAATTGTTGTAATAACAATGAAATGTTCTTCTGTTTGCGTTCTATTTTGTCTTGTTCTCAAGGTAATCAGTGCTTTCCTTCACGGGGAAGTTACGGGCTATCACATTTTCGGTAATCATCTTGGCCTCATATGATATTTGGAAAACATTTCCATATATCGCTTTATTTTATTTTATGTGCTCAGAAAATGTTTGCTATTTATAATTGGAGAAAATTCCAATTACTTATCTCCTTCATGCCCATTCATTTCTACACTCAGGAAATATTTATTTGTTTAATTTCCGAAATTCCACTCACTTGGGTCAAAACGAATGTTGTGTAAAACATCGTTACGAACAACCCAAAATACTGCATTCAACTGACTCTTATTCAAACATTTCTCTTCGAGACTAGATCTTGCTATTTATCGGTTAAAAATGAAATCAATCAAGTTGGGGGTATAACTACCTCTTAGACCTTGACTGAAAACATCCTTAACTTCAAAACGGACAAGACCGCTTACCTCGAATAATCAACATCATACAAACCGATTATTCATTTTTAAACCCATATATGTTTCACTTTCTAATTTTACCAGATTTAATTATAGATTTTCTTTTTGTTTATAGTATTCTATTTTCAAGTTTCTTTCCTTATCGAATTATATATATATATCGATACATTGATTTCTAACTATCAAAATTTCTTAAAAATATTCTATCTCCTTAAATTCCTGGAAAATTTCGCCATAACCTCCTTTGTACTAGTCGATAGTTCAAACCTCAACTCGCCTCTCTAGGCCCTTTCCATTCAAAAAGAAAAATCAAAAAGCCAAGTGGCTTGCCGATTCGGCGCATAAAAAACTCATATGGAATTTAAACATGTACCTTACTGTCGGGCACACGAATTATAACCTTCATACACTTCATCTCATACCTATCTAACCCATATATGTCCATTCCTAATTTATTCCAACTCAATCTGGTCATTTTAACTCAATTCGCTAATTTATTCTTTAATTAACTCCTTTTCCTATTTCACCTTTTATTTGAACATATCACGTTCATATACTATTTTTAATTTGGTTATAAACCAATCGAATTCCATTCTTCAACTCGATTTTCATATTCGATCTCAAATATAAATTTACAAACCCAATTTACTTATCCTAAGCCCAATTTCAATTCGAATTCCATTAACTAATTATTCGTCAAACTTGTTAAGTCTATTCAATAATTAAAAAACATCTGATTTTTGTTTCAAAAATAATTTCATTACTCCACTTGAGTTAAGATATATTTTATTACTCAAATCTGAATTTTTCTAATGAAGATTCAGATTTTATTTGCTTAAAATCCTTTTATAAATTTAAATAAACCGTTATGGTTTTAAAATGGTTATGGCGCTGTTTTTTTGAAAATTTGATTTTGACATAACTCAAAATCTATAAGACAAAATCCAGATTTTTCACTTCCATTAGAAAACTATTATTCAATTAGTCCCGACGATTCTTGTTTCAAAGGATTTCGACTTAAATTGAGTTCTATATACTCAATTGAAGTTCGAAACGCCAATTTACAAATTGCTGTGCTGCGGCGAGTTCGTTTTAATTATATTTGTATATATATATAAACGTTTGCACTCCATTTATAATAAAATTTCAACTCCATTCTAATATATTTTAATATATATTAAATCTAATTTTCCCAATCCAATTTAATATTTCCAATTATCTAAAATCGTCGATTTTTCGTTACTTGGTTATAATTTATTTATACTCAATTTGCTATATTAAATTCCAATTCCCTTTTATAAATTAACTATTTATAAAATTTGATATAATCGAATTCTAATTGTAAATCCTTAGATTTAATTCAATTCAGTTTTTATTCCAAATTCTCGAATAAAATATATCGTTCCCTTTTCGAAAACATTTTCCAATCCCTTTTTAAATTCATACTTAAATTTAAAACGCCAAATTTATCTAATGATAATTATCTCCCCTAATTTATAAATGACGTTTATAAATTTCCTTTCCTTGTTTTATATATTCTACAATAAGTTCTCCTTTCAAAACCCTTTTGAAATTCTATTCCTATTGGAATATTTTATTTTTACAACTTATAAATAAAATTGTAGAATCTATTTTCATATGTATTTATAGTTTCTATCTAATACAAATCTAATACCCTTTCTGGAAATAATTTGGTTTTATAAATTCAACATAGTCGAATTCGTATCATAAATCCGTTTGGATTTATTTTAGTTCAACTTACATTCCGAACATCGGAATAAATTTCATCATTTCCCTTTTAACACAATTCCCAATTCATTTTAAATTCATATTTGAATTTAAATTATCCAAATGATAATTTTTCATCTTTCTTTATAAACATCATTTATAATACCTGTTTATATTTTAACCAAGTCTCATTTCAAATCCATTTGAAATTATAATTTCTACTTTGGAAAAATAAATTTTCCTTTTATAATTCACACTTGTATTTACATTTTCCCAATTATCCAATGATAATTTATTTCTCTTCACTTATAAACATCATTTAAAAATTTACTTCAGTTCCCTGATTATCCAATGAAAATCATTCCATTTTATTTATAAACACTATCTATAAATTTACTTAAATTCCCTGATTATTTAATTTATAAACATCGTTTATAAATTTAATATTCGTTATATTTATTAAAAACAAGTTAATATCCTTATAGTCCACTCGAAATTCAAAGTCTATTTTAGAAAATAGATTTTCCATTTTAAATCTCAAACCCCTTTTCATTATATTTTTAAAAATCAATATTTAGGGCCAGTGCTATTCAACAAATCAAAAACATACAATTATCAACCATAGGTTTTCTAACACAACAAACAAACAATAATATTTTTGAGGAATCCAGTTGGATCCCTCTAACCTGTTTTCCTACATCCACAAACGTTAGCCAACATAAATAACACCCATTTTGCTTCGAGGCAGGATATCGCGGTATAGAAGGTCATCCACTATCATGGTGTGGGGGTCATCCGCTAATGATACTGCGGGCATCCGCTAATGGTACCACGGGAACTATCCAATCACCAATATATATATATATATATATATATATATAATAACCACAAACACCAACCCTAAATAACTAATATATTTAAATAATAGCCACAATAATATTTAAATGCAACCAAACAGTTCAAAAAATTATTTTTAACGATAAAAATAATTCAAATCAAATTCTTGAGTGAGAATTTACTCACCGAAATTGCGGTTGTCGAATATCCTGTTTCGTTCCAAATTATCGACTACTAATCTTCTCGAATGAATTCGCACCAGCGATAATTTTATTTAAAATTATTGATTAAACATTTATTTATTTAAGTTAACTATTTCAACATATAAATAACTTTCCTTATTTTTTTCTTCTTTTAATGGTCGCTAAATTAAATATAACTTTACCAATATAATTAAACTAATCTATGTATTTTTAACCATTAAACCAATTTATGTATTTTTAAATTTTGGTAAAAACATATACCTTATCGTCTTGACCCATCCACGAAGTCACTTCAAAAATCGTTGATCAACTCCATTCTACATTAGCCCAAAGCTACCTTAATCACCCTGATCTTCCCTAACCAGCGTCACTCTCGAACCAGTCTTCTACAATAAGATCACACTATAATGAGGTAACATTGCCAAGCCTAAACTCTATCAGTAGGGGTGTAAATCGGTCGGACCGGACCGGACGAAGGTGTGTTCAGTTTCTGTCCTAAAAAAAATCGGACCGAACACGGACCGGACCAAAAAATTTCTCGGACAAATTTTGTTGTCCTAATTCATGTCCTAAATAAAATCGGTCGGACACAGACACGATCGGACCAATCGGACTCGGTCGGACATGGCTATTTATATCATATTTTGTACATTTTACTAGATTTTCTCTCAACTATATGTCGAGTTACAAGTAATTCGGACGAATTCGGACGAGCCCGGACCGGACATGATTTTTTCTCGTACAATTTTTTTTGTCCTAACTCGTGTCCTGAATGAAAATCGGACGAACTCGGACGGACGTATTTCGGTCACGGACACGAACGGACGTCGGACATTCGAACAAAATTTACAGCCCTATCTATCAGCCCTTACTATATCTTATCCAACATCACTCCAATTGCCATTTAAATACAGTTCTGAGCCCCTTTTTTTCCTTTATAGTGACTTCCTTTAATTGTCGAAACCCCATATCAACCCCTCTGCCCTCTGCCGAACTCCGGCATCTCCAACTCAGTACTAACCCCTTCACATTCGCCATTGATAGACCCACCATCGTCACAACACCTAAGTCCAGCATCAACTCCATTTCCATTGCTCCTTAATAGCAGTCTGGATCTCTTAGTTTTAGCAGCGACATTTCCAGAAGTTACGATCTCTAAACTACTCCACGGATGAATGCGTCCTTCTCAACTCTCGCGACTATCAGAAAGGACCATGAACCATTTCCTTCTCGAGACCCTAAAAAATTCCATCAGTACACCTCGCACCATCTTCTACTACAGATGCACTCGAGTATTGCTACGAACTCTGTCTGGGTCGCACTCAACTCGAAATCAAAATCCCCCAATTAAATCGCATGATGGTTCTTGCTTGAAGAACGTTTCCAAACCACGATTGATATTCACTTGCGTTGTAATATATGGTTTTGATTTTGGTAGTGTTTGTTGCTCTCGAATGAAATATCGAGGCATCGATCCCTTTTTAATTTGACTGTGAATGAAATAAAGGATTTGGCCATTTTAAATTTTAACTAGAAAGCTTCTGATTTTAGGAATAAGAGAAATGACTTGGATTGTTTTCCAATTTATGGTGAAAAGGGGAATTCGTTGCTTTACTCAGGGAAATGGCCATTTTGGTTTTCAACCGAACGGAATTGGAGAGTTCGTGTACTATTATATAGAGGATGGGAACCTAAGCGTTAAGGAATTCTAGGTCTGTGTAAGGTACAGGTATAGGTAGGCTTTAAGTACAAGAAAATTAATTTCGATTTGATTTTGATTTAACCGCGATTTGAGTTCGAGCTTATACACTAAATTAATATAATATATTTCGGGGTCCTAAACTCCAATCAGAACAGAACAACTGATGTTTTTAGGGTTTAACCAATATTCTGGACACACTGGAACATGATTCGAAGCTCCATTCGATCATATGGTGTAGATACCAATTTAAATTGATATAAATTAAATTCAAAATAAATAAATTCTTCGAAAATAAATTAATATTATTATTCTAATTCAAATAGAAGTTTGTATTGATCATCTAAACTGTTTTCAATTCAGTTTTAAATTTTGAATTCAATTAAATTCATTTTCATATTATGATGATTATATATATATTCGTAATAAATCGTATTTTGATTATTAAATCGATAACTCCAAAGAAAAATTGATTTATGTTATCAACTCAATATTTAAATCCACTTTAAATACTTAAAAATAAATCGACCAAAAATCCGGGTCGTTACAAATTCATACCCAACGACTATTGCCTCTAGCTAATTACCCCCATTCCAAACACAATGGGATATGTTTCGTATGCTAGTTCACTTGTTATGATTAGTTTCCATTAAAATTTCAATATAATTTAGTATTACAGTCAATATTGAATTTAACGTACATTTTAATTTACAAGGGCCACATCTCCAAAAATTACAACAAAATAAATCTAGCTATGTTTTGACAATACGGTCCTAACAAAACTAATTTCGTCGAATTTGGAGACCATTTGAAAAACAGTCATTTTCCAATCGACTAAATTCAAACTGAAATTACCAAACACGTTTAAACTCACCATGCTCACATATCAACTCCAAAAATTATGGAATTTGAAACCTAGCAATAATCTGACACTACGGATTCAACGAAAGTGGATTCGTTGAAAACAGAGGTCGTTTGCAAAATGGCTAAGGGCTAAAATTCCATAGCGACTATTCTGAATTTTCAACTGGGCATAACTTTTTATTCCCGCTATGAAATTTCTATTTTTTGGATTCGTTGGAAAGATATTTTCAAACAGATTCAAATATTTCTGGTTTCACTAAAGTCTGGTTTATTTTGAATGCGGTACATTCATTTGAAATTTGAAATCGAATCTTCAAACTACCGCACCATTTCCAATTCCTTTTATAATTAAAATAAATATTTATATTTTAACTTCGATTCAAATAAATATATATGTTCTAATTCTATTCAAAATAAATTTCTAGTCATTATTATTTAAAATAATTCATTTTAAATATTCAAAATCCATTAAAATCGCCAAAATAAAAATTTTAAATTGGTTTTGATTTTCAGGGTTGTTACACCATGCCTCTCCACCTCTGGCGCTGCCGCCAACGATCAACCCTATCGCCTAAATTTGCGCAAATAGCCAATTCTGATTTAACAAAAAATTCTCATTGCATAGTTTATGAAAAATCGAGATTCTTATATCAAAATTCATGAATTTTCATCATGAATCTGTCCATATATTTGAATCTCAATCTAATGATGTCTGAAAAATTGATATTACTAACCTTTTTGCTGTAATTTATCAATTCCTAATGATATATGTTCTGGTATGAATCAAAATAAATTTAGAGTATACACATACCATAACAAGTAACTTTCATGTCATAATCCATACCTATAACAAACTAGGATATATGTTATTGATTTTTATTTAACAGGGTAATATATTTGTTCCTACTGTAAAACAAACAGTCAAGATTAATTTCCTTTTTGTGATTAATCAAGTCTTCTTAACATGTTTGGTGATATAATATAACCTATAACAATGAATACATATAATATATATATATATATATATATGAAATAAATTTTGAAGAAGGAACGTAGGAATTTACTGATCCCTAATGTCTATATTGCTACTGCTGTGTAGATTGGGATTCCAGGTTATTAAAACTCTTTGTCATCTTAAAACAACTTTACTATTTTTATTCACATTTATAGGAATATACTAGCATGCATCTAGTTTGAATTCACAAGGGTTAGTTATAAAACAGTAGGAAGTTTTGGAGTGTTTACCCACTGTAGAAACTCCTGTGTTTAAATTATGTTTCTCTGGTCATTTAAACCATCAATTTCTATCTACAAGTTTTACAAAGATTAAACATCCATACTTGCATCAAGATGTCGGGTACATATATCATCACCTATCAGTTTGCATCATACTAAAACTAAATATAAACAGTAAAATAGTTTAGGATGTTTACTCACATTTAAATGCTGCTATTTATACATCTCAATCATTCCAGCATGGTTTAACTAGCCTTAACAACATCTAAAATTGTATCAATATGATGGATTCATATACGTAGTTTAATTTCAGTCAAGATTTATGTAAACATCACAAAAGTTAAGAGTATTTACTCACCACATCATGCTGCTGCTAATATTTCTCCTTGTGCTTTGCAAATGATCACTGTCTGGCCATTAAACCCCATGTCCTCGTTTATGATTTCTTCTTTCTTTCAAACTTTGATTTCAGTTTTAATACACCATATTATCTTGCCACTGTTTTATAGTTCTGCCTATTCATTTCCAAGTGTTGCTCTTTTGTGTTTACACTGTTTTTCTACATCACTCATTCTCTGTTCTTATTTGTTTTCAATTAACACTAGTGAACTATCTATGCGTATTTATAGGAGAAATATTTGAGGCTTTTAGTTAGGTAGGTGTTAAGCAAGGGGGTACATACGCAGCGGCCATGAAGAGATGTATGTGGTGTTTGATGTTCACAATACTTTACTGTCTTCATTCTGTTCCTACATTCGCATAGCTGTAATAACCCGGAAAATGTGAACCAATTTAAAATTTTTAAAATTGGTTATTACCAAAGAATTTGAATAATTGAAATGGCATATTTCAATAAAATAATGAATTGGGGCTAGTATGGCAGTTTGAAATTTTGAATACAAACTTTGTCTGACTGTACCGGGTGGAAAATATAACGGATTTTAGCCAAACTGAAAATATTTAAATCTGTTTATGAATACCTTTCTAACGAATCTGAAAAATCGAAATTTCATAACGGGAATCAAAAGTTATGGCCAAATGAATTTTCAGAAAGGTCGCCATATAACATATATAGCCCTTGAAAATAGATATTTTGCAAACGACCTCGGAATTCGACGAAACCATTTTTGTTGGGTCTGGGATGTCAAACAATTGCTAGGTTTCAAATTTCATAATTTTTGAAGCTAGTATGTGAGCGGGGCAAAAGAAAATGTGATTGGTCAATTTCTGCTAAAATGGATCGACCTGAAAATGGACATTTGGCATATGAGCTCAGAATTCGACGAAACTGGTTTTGTTAGGACCGTATCGTCAAAACAAAGCTAGATTTATTTTTCTAGAATTTTTCGATTCAGTTAGTGGCCCTGGAAAATTGAAATGTACGTTCAAATTGAATATAAAATGTTTTATACTTTAATTTGAAAAATAACTGACTGTAACAGTCGAATTGGCCAACGAAACATATCCCATTGTGTCCGGAATGGGGGCATTTAGCTAGGGGCGACAGTCGTTGGGTTGAAATTGGTGTACGTTGGCTAGAAGGGGTAATAAAGGAATTTAAAAATATAATATAATAGAAAATATCTCTATTTTCTCTCTCACTTCAGAAAACCCGATTAACCCTAATATCAAACGGCGGAAATCGTTGAAGCCTTCCCATCGATTTCGCCGCCGCCACAGCCAATTTCGCCGCCACCTCCAGTTAGCAATTCCGATCGCCTCCCTCCCCTCTTCAAAGCAAGCCTCGCCAGAAACCATCACCAATTCGCGTCGAATTTCCTCCAGGAAGTTCGCCTCTTTGAAGCGCCGCCGTACCCTGTTGGAGCTGCCGAGTCTGCCGCCACCACCATCGATCAGAAGCTGGTTCGTAGCCCTTCAACGTCGCAGGGTCTGATCGGAGCAACGAGGTGCGGTTTGGATTTAAAATCAAAACCTAGTTTTGAAGGTTTGAAAACCCTTCTGCTTCGAATTTCTGAAATGAAAATAACACTTTTAAGTGTTGCAAAACTTTGAAAAATAATATCTTTTTCGTTCGTTAACGAAATTTGATGAAACAGTAGACACCGTGACCGCAAGGAGGCTCTCTACCATCTAGAAGAAGCCGCGGATTTTTCTGATCTTCCTACGATTTTTAGCACTACAAAAACCAATGTGAGGAATCTAAACTAAATTGTGTGAATGGAATCGCGTTGTATAAATTATATAAGCGAAGTGTAAATTATATACGCATTGTATACCTCATGTACATGTGTTGTATAAGTTATATTAGCGATGTATAAATTATACAAGCGTTGAATGAAACATATATGCTTTGAATTGTGATGAAATGCAAATGAATTATAGAAATAATATATATATATATACTCCCCTCGTCCACAGACCATGGACGATATTTATTGCTTGTGATTGACGTGATATTTTATGGTATGACGAATGGTTGGAAATAATTGTTTGTGGTTGATATTGTGGTTGAAAAATACCTTTGTGGTTGAAAAATACCATCTTGTGGTTGAAACAAATTAGAATAGGATTGTGGAATTGAAAATAAAACATGCCGCCTGCGTGCGAACTAGATGCATGATCCCCATTGTCAAAAACCGCGAAGTTTTAAGGTAGAGCGAGGAGCCGTACTAGGGACGGTCCCGGTTTTAACTACCCTGCCGTTATGCTGCCAAAATTTTCTGAAATATTCATGTGTTAGAATAATTTTCATTCGTTGAAATAAATTACATATGTTGAAGAAAATATTCATGTGTTGAGTTGAAATTCATTCGTTGAGTTGAAATTCATGTGTTGAATATTATTTGAATTTAAACAATTAGCTTTAGCAATAAAAATCACATTTATATATATATACAAACTATAGAAAATAATCATGTGTTGAGTTGAAATTCATTCGTTGAGTTGAAATTCATGTGTTGAATATTATTTGAATTTAAACAATTAGCTTTAGCAATAAAAATCACATTTTTATATATATACAAACTATAGAAAATATTTATGTGTTGGGTTGAAATTCATTCGTTGAGTTGAAATTCATGTGTTGAATATTATTTGAATTTAAACAATTAGCTTTAGCAATAAAAATCACATTTTTATATATATACAAACTATAGAGAATATTCATGTGTTGAATTGAAATTCATTAATTGGATTGAAATTCATGTGTTGGATGTTATCGTATTTCAAAATAAAATGAGTAGACAATAAAAACTACATCTTTATTGTGAATATGAAGTGTTAAAAACATTCATGTATTGAATAAATATTTTTGATGATAAAAATATTTCTTTTATCATGTATACGCTTTGATAAAAATACACACGTGTCGAAATAAATAATAGTTTGCTAGAAATATTATTATTAGCTTTGTTCTGCATACATATACATGTGTTGAACAGGGAAAATGGATTAGCCGTAGAGTAAAGAAATTATTTGCATGCCCGACAAATAGGTAAACCTTGATGAGTTGGCTGCGCAATTTTATTTTAATATCAACTCTTGTGAATGTCGTTGGATGCGGAGTGCTGGTTATTCTGTGTGAAGTAATAAACATCGCCATAGGATAGTAACACTAAATTTTGAACTACACTACATGGCATACTTCTTGACGATAGGCATACTTCATCATATTCCACATAAGCAATTGGAGCTTGTGTGACGAGGTGGAAGATTTACCATACGAGCGAGAGGCTTGTATGGCGATGATTATATACTATAGGTTGAACTGATGACTGATATGGACTATATAAAATATAACGATAAATTGCCAGATTAATAAAAAACCCCATACGGGTCTGGAGTTGACAATAATCACGTCTCTCTAGTTATTAGATACGGCACATGGACTATTTATTTCCACACGGAGCGGGGTGACGAGAATTTATTCTCTGGAGTTATTATCTATACACGCTCCCCCGTAAACACCAGAATATATCACTATAAATATGTGGATGCTTTTTAGGATTTATTGGGTACCTAACACAGCCCAATAAATTTCCAAACCCCTCCCCGTACAAAGGAGGTTATGGCGAAATTTTTCGAAATATTAAGGCGTTAGTGAAATATTTGAAGTGAAAACGAAGTTGAAATTAATGAATAAACTATATTTGAAATTATAGAATGAACTATATTTATATATATAAATATAAATATAATTAAAAGGAATCGAAGCCGTGCAGTTCGTGTTTCGGAATCGTAATTTGAAATGATTAGTACGAGAAATCCGACCACCGGATTTTCCCGAAACCGCAACCGCTGGGTTCGCCTTGGAAATATCTTTCCAACAGCACCAACCTTGTAAAAATCCAACAGTTGGATTGTCCGGAATGTTAAATTCAAATCTGAAGAAAAACAGCGCCAGAATCATTTATATTTATATATAAATATAAATATAATTAAATTAAATCGAATAACGACGCTGCAGTTCGAATTTTGAAACCGTAACTTCAAACGACTAGTGTGGAAGATCCGACCGTCGGATTTTCACGAAACTGGAACCGTTGGGTTTGCTTTCGGAATATCTTCCCACTGATATAGACTTTGTAGAAATCCAACGGTTAGATATTCCGATATGTGTAAAACAAATTAGGGGAAAAATAGCGCCAGTGCCACGGCACGACCTGAAACGTCGTTTAATTAAATATGGCCATTTTTAAATAAATAAAAATGGCGAAAAATCGTTATAAAATATTATAAGCAACATAGATTGGGAATAAACCAATTTGGCTTGATTTGTTTGATATTTGATGGTTGTATGTGTTTGACACGAAAATAACACTAAAGAACTGAAATATGGATGTCGAATAATATAACCATAGAAAGAATTGATTTGAATTCTAATTACGTGAATTATTTGAAAATGCCGAGCTAACCCTTATTTCAAATAATTTATTGAGCGATTCGAATTGGAAAATACAAAGACGATTCAAGACCGATGATCTTCGTATCGGTTGGATGGGTGCTGCTGAGGTTCCTGACCGGAGTAGCTACCATGAAGGAACGAAAGTAGTAGCCTTCTGAACGTATGTGTTGATTGTACGAATATACGAGGAATTTGACGCCTTCGGTTTCGTTCAGACCCAGAACGGACTTGTAGATGGACTGTGTGTCTAACATTGGATTTTGTTCTATACTGATTGATCTCTGTTAAATATATATCTGTTTGGCGGCGGAGAATTTATTCTTTTGCTTAACGCCCTTCTCTGAGACGTACGAGCTCAGAGGTTATATATCGATAGAAATCAGTCATATGGAATGGATTGCCTATGTAGCATGCCAAGATGCTGTGATCAAGGCTTCTGTTGCAAAGCAAAGTCTTGTGGTTGATGATCAAAGCATGGTCTACGTGGCCTGGCTTTGTGTATAGCGTGGATTCACGAGCCTCACACCTCGGTATGAGTTAAAAACGGGATAAGGACTGCAGGGAGAGCACGACGTTTCTTTCTAGCTATGGTGGTGTCAGTGACTTACCAGCCCTGACATTTATATCTATTTTTCACCTATGTGGTTGTTGGAATGCGAGGCGCCTCGATTATAGGTCTGTAAGGACCGGGAAACGTGTGTTCAGGAATAACTAATCCTCAAACGTAAGAGAGGACCGGCCCTGAAGCATCCAAGGTTACCCAGAGTGTGTAGTCCTGAGGCATTTTCTAGAATGTCTTGAAGCGGAGAGGAGCTTGCCCCTTGCCTCGACTCATGACGGAAATCCAATTTCCAATATGAAATAACGGATTCGATTGTAGAACTAGTATGGCGATATAGTATATGGTAGCTATGCCGTCTATGATTGATATTTATGATGCTGTTCGCTTTTGAAACATATATGCACTAGTAATAATATCAAATGATTTTGATTTACACGTATTAAGCATATTTGGCCATTATAAGGTAAAACTCTATCCTCCGGCTTGTGTTGCATTGTATGATGGGACTTGAGTCTTATAATGGCTTCATTCTTTTTAAAAGCATTGCATTGTTTTAAAGAATTTACTTCGTTTTAAATGCACTAGCAATCAATGGAGTAAACCCGTTCCACGAAAGTGGCGTGGTCCTATGATTTGCTTATTACTGTTGTTTAAACTGTTAAATAGATTCCTCATACCAGTCCCCATGACTGACTCGTTGTTTGTTTCACTTTGCAAACGCGGGTGCCCTTATTTTCACACGGGCAGCCTAGTTCACAGGTGTTAGGTTGTTTTTGGCTCTGCACTGTTGCATAGAGTGCATTTTGGCTCATGGCGAGGCTGACTTCACAGAGATGACTTTGACATTTTCCGCCATTATTGTACTTATATTATGATTCCGCCACAGGCGATGCAGACTGCTTTACTTTCAGTACTTATTATCATACGTATATGTACCGCCTTCGGCGATGTAGACTGATACCCTTATTATGTCTCACTGCATGTATATATTCCGCCTCAGGCGATGGTGACTGATCATTTCCCTTTTTTTTTACTAAGTTATATCCTACGTTGTGCTATTCTGATGTTGTTACATGTTGTGATTCCGCTGTCATATCCATGTAAAATTATTCTATTTATTGTTTTGCTATTATCTGTACTCTGCTATGATGATTGATGTGTTATATTCCAATGATTATCCTTAATACCGCCCCTCGGATTTTGGGATCTTCATAGTTGGTATCAGAGCTTTGGTTAACCTTAGTTCCGGGATCTAACACATTAAACACCTCGTCAGAATAGAATCAGAAGTGTTCTAGGGCGAGTAGCTCATTAGAGATAGGATTAGCAATGTCCTAGAATGAGCTAAGCAGATTAGCATAACAATTTGATCAATACATCATTACCTTTCCTTATGTTCCCCTGCTTTATCATATATGAAAATTATCAAATCTGTGAGCTTGACTCTTTTATTGCTTATACAGTATTCTCTCTGACGGCTACACGAGCAGCAGCAGCTAGAGGAGGCCGAGCAGGAGTAGCAGGAGGACGGGGGAATATCCCCGTAGTTGAGGAGGGCCCTATTATTCAGCTACCAGCACCCCAAGACTTTGAGCTAGACAGAGTAGCGAAGAGGTATATGAACCTGGGGGGAAAACCCTTTTCTGGCCTTGGTACAGTTACTGAGTCTATTGCTTGGTTGAAGACCTGTGAAAAGATTTTTGAAGGCATGGGTTTGGGGACCAACAACAAAGCACGACTAGGTATCTGGCTCTTACAGGAAGAAGCAGAGCTGTGGTGGGATGCCATCACCTCAGAAGATGCAGCGGGTACTGTCAGGACCTGGGAGCAATTCAAGACCATGTTCAACGAGAAGTTTGTACCTGAGCAGGCCTTAGAGAGGATGTGAGAGCAGTTTGCTAATCTCCAGCAGGGAGATCTCTCTATCCAAGATTACCTCAACAAATTCACTCAGTTGTCGCGCTACGCTCCAGAGCTTATTATGACTAACAAAGCTAAGAACAAGAGGTTTATATTTGGGCTAAAGCGCAAGTACCATGACAGAGCCATGAGAAACATCAAACTCTCCTTCTCAGAATTGGTAGAAATGGCTTGTAATTATGAAGATATGGATGAAAGACATACCAACCAAGACCGCGCCAAAAGCCAAGCTGGAAATAAGCGCAAGGCTTCAGCAAAACAGCCAGAGTTTAGCATTACAGCGGCCGCTACTCAGAAACCTGGAAAGATACCGAAGGGGAATTGCTACAACTGCGGTAAGCTAGGACATTTTTCTAATGTGTGCAAAGCCCCGAAGAAGCCAAAGGCAAATCCTGACCACAGCTCAGCCGAATGCTACAACTGCCATAAGAAAGGGCACTATAGCAGGAATTGTCCTTTGAAGCAGAATGCACAAGTAGCTCATGTGTATGACGGGGAGACCCCGCCAGCTACCACCGATGGATCAGGTAAACCCGACGTCTAGGGAGGTACCCTTACCATTAAAAATATTCCTGTTTCTGTACTTTTTGATACTAGTGCATCTCGTAGCTTCATTTCTAGTAACACTGTTAGTAAGTTAAAGTTAAAAGTAAGAAGTCTAAAGGAACCAATTAAAGTTCAAAACCCGATAGGAGGCTCTGTCGCTCTCAGTTCGTATTGTAGAGTGCCTGTCTCTTATTCTTGCTACAAGTTCTCTTTTAAAGTGATTGTCATGGACCTTTCCGAATTTGATATTATACTGGGGCTGGACTGGTTGACAAAATATAAGGCCGAAGTTAGATGTGCCGAACGAATCGTTAAAGTCAAAACGAGGCTTGGACCTATATATATACCATGTCATGGACCAGAAATAGATAGAACAGAATTTTGGTCTTCTTTAGAAGTTACTCCCCGTCCATTAGAAAAGATACCGGTCGTTAAAAACTATGCGGATGTGTTTGAAGAAGTAGAAAACTTACCGCCGCAAAGAGAGATTGAATTCAGGATAGATCTAATTCCTAACGCCCGACCAGTAGTACATCCAATTAGAAGAATGGCCCCGAAAGAAAAAGAAGAGTTAGGTAGTCAAACCCGAGAATTGCTTTGGAAGGGTCTGATCAGACCGAGCTTTTCAGCTTGGGGAGCAGCAGTAGTATTTGTCCCGAAATCAGACGGTACTCTAAGACTATGTGTTGATTACCGAGATCTCAATAAGCAGACACTGAAGAACAAATATCCCTTGCCACGTATGATGATCTGTTAGATCAATTAAATGGGGCAACAGTATTCTCCAGGATGGACCTAGCTACAGGTTTCCACCAATTACGTATAGCAGAAGACTGTGTTCCTTTGACAGCCTTCAGGGGTCCCGATTTATTCTATGAATGGTTAGTAATGCTGTTCGGCTTGTGTAACGCTCCGGCATACTTCGTCGATCTTATGAACAGAGTGTTCCGTGGTGTATTGAATAAATTTGTTCTAGTCTTCATCGATGACATTTTAATTTACTCCAAGTCGGAAGGCGAGCATGCAAAACATTTAGAACAAGTGTTGAAAATTCTAAGGAGAAATGTCTTGAAAGCTAAATTTTCTAAATGTGTCTTCTGGCAGGATGAAGTTAAGTTCCTAGGCCATGTCGTATCAAAAGAAGGGATTGCTGTAGATCCAAGCAAAATTACAGCGATTCAGAACTGGAAACAACCTACTACCCCCCACAGAAGTTCGAAGTTTCCTTGGATTGGCTAGTTACTATCGGAAATTCGTTCAGGACTTTTCAAAGATATCTGGTGTATTGACAAGGCTTACATAGAAGCATGAGAAATTCAAATAGACTCCCGAATGTGAAGAAGCTTTCCAGGAGCTGAAACTGAAGTTGACAACTGCTCCAGTATTGACAATTATAGAAGGCAACCAAGACTTGACTGTATGGACAGATGCTTCTATTAGAGGGCTAGGCGCAGTATTAATGCAAAGAGGTCAAGTGGTCGCTTATGCCAGCCGTCAGCTAAAGCCGCATGAAAGAAACTATGCAACTCATGATCTTGAGTTATTAGCAATTGTGTTTGCTTTAAGAATCTGGAGGCATTATTTATTGGGCGAGAAGTTCGAACTATTTACCGATCATCAATCCTTGAAATATCTATTCACTCAGAAAGATCTAAACTTGAGACAACAACGTTGGTTAGAATTCCTTGCAGCATACGATTTTGAGATCCTATACACTCCGGGGAAAGCCAATGTTGTAGCAGATGCGCTCAGCAGAAAGAATGAAATCATCGCCATTTTTGTCATCACGTCCTCATTAATTGACAGGATCTCGACCCTTCAGAAAGACGATGAATTTATTCAAAGAATCAGTCAGAGAGTCAAGGGAGGTGAATCCACAAGCTTCCGACTCGATGACAATGGAGTTCTTAGGTTAAAGGGCAGAATTTGCATCCCAAATCTTCTAGAGCTTCGAAGAGAAATACTTAATGAGTGCCACAAGTCCAAACTAAGTATCCATCCCGGTGTGAGCAAAATGTATAACGATATCAAACGCACATTCTGGTGGAGGTCAATGAAAAGAGATATTTCATTATATGTTAGCAGATGCTCCACTTGTCAGCTAGTTAAGAGCGATCAGCAGAAATTGGCTGGATTATTACAACCATTAGAAATTCCAGGATGGAAGTGGGAGCAAATTTCGATGGACTTCATTGATGGCTTGCCTCGAACTAAGAAAGGAAACGACAGTATATGGGTAATCGTAGATCGCTTCACGAAGACTGCCCATTTCATACCTGTCCGATCCAACAGAACGGCTCAAAGTTTAGCACAGATTTACTTCAAAGAAATGGTTAAACTGCATGGAGTGCCGCTCAATATAGTCAGTGATAGAGACCCCCTATTTACTAGCAAATTCTGGGAAGCATTCCAGAATGAATTGGGAACCAAATTGAATCTAAGCACCGCTTATTACCCACAGATAGACGGCCAAACTGAGCGGGTGAATAGAATTCTAGAAGATTTACTACGGGCTTGCGTTATCGATTTTGGAGGCTCATGGGAAGATCACGTACATTTAGCCGAATTCTCTTATAACAATAGTTATCAAGCAAGTTTAGGAATGTCTCCATTTGAAGCGTTATACGGTAGACCGTGCAGATCTCCCGCATGTTGGGTAGAACCTGGCAATAGAATTGTGTTAGGGCCCGATATGATTCGAGAAACATCAGATAAAGTCGATTTCATTAAGAAGCGATTGAAAACCGCACAAAGCCGACAGAAAAGTTATGCTGATGCGAGAAGGAGAGATTTATCATTTGTCGTTGGCGATTATGTTTATTTAAGAGTTTCTCCAATGCGGGGAGTAATCAGATTTGGCAAAACTGGGAAGTTGGCACCGAGATTTATTGGTCCCTTTCCTATACTTGAACGGATTGGAACTCTTGCATATAGAGTTTCATTACCTGATTGGTTGCCTGGTGTACATGACGTGTTCCACGTGTCTCAACTCAGAAAACATGTTCATGATCCAGATCTTGTTGTAGAAGAAGCAACGCAACAGGATATAGACATAACTCCGGAATAAGCGCTCAGAAGAGAGCCATTAAAGATTGTTGGCAAAGAAACTAGAGAGCTAAGGAGCAAAAAGATTCATTTAGTCAAAGTGCAGTGGAGTAGTGATCCTAGAGATTGTACTTGGGAGACGGAGGAAAGCACTAAACAAGCCTACCCCAAATGCAGAGTGGACATCTCTGACTAACTCCGGTGCAAGGTACCTTTACAATACTTTGCATTTACATTTTTTTTCCTACTTTGCTGTTATTTCCTTTTCGAGGACGAAAAGTTTTAAGTGGGGGAGATTGTATTAACCCGGAAAATGTGAACCAATTTAAAATTTTTAAAATTGGTTATTACCAAAGAATTTGAATAATTGAAATGGCATATTTCAATAAAATAATGAATTGGGGCTAGTATGGCAGTTTGAAATTTTGAATACAAACTTTGTCTGACTGTACCGGGTGGAAAATATAACGGATTTTAGCCAAACTGAAAATATTTAAATCTGTTTATGAATACCTTTCTAACGAATCTGAAAAATCGAAATTTCATAACGGGAATCAAAAGTTATGGCCAAATGAATTTTCAGAAAGGTCGCCATATAACATATATAGCCCTTGAAAATAGATATTTTGCAAACGACCTCGGAATTCGACGAAACCATTTTTGTTGGGTCTGGGATGTCAAACAATTGCTAGGTTTCAAATTTCATAATTTTTGAAGCTAGTATGTGAGCGGGGCAAAAGAAAATGTGATTGGTCAATTTTTGCTAAAATGGATCGACCTGAAAATGGACATTTGGCATATGAGCTCAGAATTCGACGAAACTGGTTTTGTTAGGACCGTATCGTCAAAACAAAGCTAGATTTATTTTTCTAGAATTTTTCGATTCAGTTAGTGGCCCTGGAAAATTGAAATGTACGTTCAAATTGAATATAAAATGTTTTATACTTTAATTTGAAAAATAATTGACTGTAACAGTCGAATTGGCCAACGAAACATATCCCATTGTGTCCGGAATGGGGGCATTTAGCTAGGGGCGACAGTCGTTGGGTTGAAATTGGTGTACGTTGGCTAGAAGGGGTAATAAAGGAATTTAAAAATATAATATAATAGAAAATATCTCTATTTTCTCTCTCACTTCAGAAAACCCGATTAACCCTAATATCGAACGGCGGAAATCGTCGAAGCCTTCCCATCGATTTCGCCGCCGCCACAGCCAATTTCGCCGTCAGCTCCAGTTAGCAATTCCGATCGCCTCCCTCCCCTCTTCAAATCAAAGCAAGCCTCGCCAGAAACCATCACCAATTCGCGTCGAATTTCCTCCAGGAAGTTCGCCTCTTTGAAGCGCCGCCGTGCCCTGCTGGAGCCGCCGAGTATGCCGCCACCACCATCGATCAGAAGCTGGTTCGTAGCCCTTCAACGTCGCAGGGTCTGATCGGAGCAACGAGGTGCGGTTTGGATTTAAAATCAAAACCTAGTTTTGAAGGTTTGAAAACCCTTCTGCTTTGAATTTCTGAAATGAAAATAACACTTTTAAGTGTTGCAAAACTTTGAAAAATAATATCTTTTTCGTTCGTTGACGAAATTTGATGAAACAGGAGACACCGTGACCGCAAGGAGGCTCTCTACCATCTAGAAGAAGCCGCGGATTTTTCTGATCTTCCTACGATTTTTAGCACTACAAAAACCAATGTGAGGAATCTAAACTAAATTGTGTGAATGGAATCGCGTTGTATAAATTATTTAAGCGAAGTGTAAATTATATATGCATTGTATACCTCATGTACATTTGTTGTATAAGTTATATTAGCGATGTATAAATTATACAAGCGTTGAATGAAACATATATGCTTTGAGTTGTGATGAAATGCAAGTGAATTATAGAAATAATATATATATATATATATACACTCCCCTCGTCCACAGACCATGGACGATATTTATTGCTTGTGATTGACGTGATATTTTATGGTATGACGAATGGTTGGAAATAATTGTTTGTGGTTGATATTGTGGTTGAAAAATACCTTTGTGGTTGAAAAATACCCTTTTGTGGTTGAAACAAATTAGAATAGGATTGTGGAATTGAAAATAAAACATGCCTCCTGCGTGCGAACTAGATGCATGATCCCCATTGTCAAAAACCGCGAGGTTTTAAGGTAGAGCGAGGAGCTGTACTAGGGACGGTCCCGGTTTTAACTACCCTGCCGTTATGCTGCCGAAATTTTCTGAAATATTCATGTGTTAGAATAATTTTCATTCGTTGAAATAAATTACATATGTTGAAGGAAATATTCATGTGTTGAGTTGAAATTCATTCGTTGAGTTGAAATTCATGTGTTGAATATTATTTGAATTTAAACAATTAGCTTTAGCAATAAAAATCACATTTTTATATATATACAAACTATAGAAAATATTCATGTGTTGAGTTGAAATTCATTCGTTGAGTTGAAATTCATGTGTTGAATATTATTTGAATTTAAACAATTAGCTTTAGCAATAAAAATCACATTTTTATATATATACAAACTATAGAAAATATTCATGTGTTGAGTTGAAATTCATTCGTTGAGTTGAAATTCATGTGTTGAATATTATTTGAATTTAAACAATTAGCTTTAGCAATAAAAATCACATTTTTATATATATACAAACTATAGAGAATATTCATGTGTTGAATTGAAATTCATTAATTGGATTGAAATTCATGTGTTGGATGTTATCATATTTCAAAATAAAATGAACAGACAATAAAAACTACATCTTTATTGTGAATATGAAGTGTTAAAAACATTCACGTGTTGAATAAATATTTTTGATGATAAAAATATTTCTTTTATCACGTATACGCTTTGATAAAAATACACACGTGTCGAAATAAATAATAGTTTGCTAGAAATATTATTATTAGCTTTGTTCTGCATACATATACATGTGTTGAACAGGGAAAATGGATTAGCTGTAGAGTAAAGAAATTATTTGCGTGCCCGACAAATAGGTAAACCTTGATGAGTTGGATGCACAATTTTATTTTTATATCAACTCCTGTGAGTGCCGTTGGATGCGGAGTGATGGTTATTCTGTGTGAAATAATAAACATCGCCATAGGATAGTAACAATAAATTTTGAACTACACTACATGGAATACTTCTTGACGATAGGCATACTTCATCATATTCCACATAAGCAATTGGAGCTTGTGTGACGAGGTGGAAGATTTACCACACGAGCGAGAGGCTTGTATGGCGATGATTATATACTACAGGTTGAACTGATGACTGATATGGACTATATAAAATATAACGATAAATTGCCAAATTAATAAAAACCCCACACGGGTCTGGAGTTGACAATAATCACGTCTCTCTAGTTATTAGATATGGCACATGGACTATTTATTTCCACACGGAGCGGGGTGACGAGAATTTATTCTCTGGAGTTATTATCTATACACGCTCCCCCGTAAACACCAGAATATATCACTATAAATATGTGGATGCTTTTTAGGATTTATTGGGTACCTAACACGGCCCAATAAATTTCCAAACCCCTCCCCGTACAAAGGAGGTTATGGCGAAATTTTTCCAAATATTAAGGCGTTAGTGAAATATTTGAAGTGAAAACGAAGTTGAAATTAATGAATAAACTATATTTGAAATTATAGAATGAACTATATATATATATATATATATATATATATATATATATATAATTAAAAGGAATCGAAGCCATGCAGTTCGTGTTTCGGAATCGTAATTTGAAACGATTAGTACGAGAAATCCGACCATCGGATTTTCCCGAAACCGCAACCGCTGGGTTCGCCTTGGAAATATCTTTCCAACGGCACCAACCTTGTAAAAATCCAACGGTTGGATTGTCCGGAATGTTAAATTCAAATCTGAAGAAAAACAGCGCCAGAATCGTTTATATTTATATATAAATATAAATATAATTAAATTAAATCGAATAACGACGTTGCAGTTCGAATTTTGAAACCGTAACTTCAAACGACTAGTGTGGAAGATCCGACCGTCGGATTTTCACGAAACTGGAACCGTTGGGTTCGCTTTGGGAATATCTTCCCACTGATATAGACTTTGTAGAAATTCAACGGTTAGATATTCCGGTATGTGTAAAACAAATTAGGGGAAAAACAGCGCCAGTGCCACGGCACGACCTGAAACGTCGTTTAATTAAATATGGCCATTTTTAAATAAATAAAAATGGCGAAAAATCGTTATAAAATATTATAAGCAACATAGATTGGGAATAAACCAATTTGGCTTGATTTGTTTGATATTTGATGGTTGTATGTGTTTGACACGAAAATAACACTAAAGAACTGAAATATGGATGTCGAATAATATAACCATAGAAAGAATTGATTTGAATTCTAATTACGTGAATTATTTGAAAAGGTCGAGCTAACCCTCATTTCAAATAATTTATCGAGCGATTCGAATTGGAAAATACAAAGACGATTCAAGACCGATGATCTTCGTATCGGTTGGATGGGCGCTGCTGAGGTTCCTGACCGGAGTAGCTACCATGAAGGAACGGAAGTTGTAGCCGTCTGAACGTATGTGTTGATTCTACGGATATACGAGGAATTTGACGCCTCCGGTTTCGTTCAGACCTAGAACGGACTTGTAGATGGATTGTGTGTCTGACATTGGATTTTGTTCTATACTGATTGATCTCTGTTAAATATATATCTGTTTGGCGGCGGAGAATTTATTCTTTTGCTTAACGCCCTTCTCTGAGACGTACGAGCTCAGAGGTTATATATCGATAGAAATTAGTCGTATGGAATGGATTGCCTATGTGGCATGCCAAGATGTTGTGATCAAGGCTTCTGTTGCAAAGCAAAGTCTTGTGGTTGATGATCAAAGCACGGTCTACGTGGCCTGGCTTTGTGTATAGCGTGGATTCGCGAGCCTCACACCTCGGTATGAGTTAAAAACGGGATAAGGACTGCAGGGAGAGCACGACGTCTCTTTCTAGCTATGGTGGTGTCAGTGACTTACCAGCCCTGATATTTATATCTATTTTTCACCTATGTGGTTGTTGGAATGCGAGGCGCCTCGATTATAGGTCTGTAAGGACCGTGAAACGTGTGTTCAGGAATAACTAATCCTCAAACGTAAGAGAGGACCGGCCCTGAAGCATCCAGGGTTACCCAGAGTGTGTAGTCCTGAGGCATTTGCTAGAATGTCTCGAAGCGGAGAGGAGCTTGCCCCTTGCCTCGACTCATGATGGAAATCCAATTTCCAATACGAAATAACGGATTCGATTGTAGAACTAGTATGGCGACATAGTATATGGTAGCTATGCCGTCTATGATTGATATTTATGATGTTATTCGCTTTTGAAACATATATGCACTAGTAATAATATCAAATGATTTTGCTTTACACGTATTAAGCATATTTGGCTATTATAAAGTAAAACTCTATCCTCCGGCTTGCGTTGCATTGTATGATGGGACTTGAGTCTTATAATGGCTTCATTCTTTTTAAAAGCATTGCGTTGTTTTAAAGAATTTACTTCGTTTTAAATGCACTAGCAATCACTGGAGTAAACCCGTTCCGCGAAAGTGGCGTGGTCCTATGATTTGCTTATTACTATTGTTTAAACTGTTAAATAGATTCCTCATACCGGTCCCCATGACTGACTCGTTGTTTGTTTCACTTTGCAAACGCGGGTGCCCTTATTTTCACACGGGCAGCCTAGTTCACAGGTGACAGGTTGTTTTTGGCTCTGCACTGTTGCATAGAGTGCATTTTGGCTCATGGCGAGGCTGACTTCACAGAGATGACTTTGACATTTTCCGCCATTATTGTACTTATATTATGATTCCGCCACAGGCGATGCAGACTGCTTTACTTTCAATACTTATTATCGTATGTATATGTACCGCCTTCGGCGATGTAGACTGATACCCTTATTATGTCTCACTGCATGTATATATTCCGCCTCAGGCGATGGTGACTGATCATTTCCCTTTTTTTACTAAGTTATATCCTATGTTGTGCTATTCTGATGTTGTTACATGTTGTGATTCCGTTGTCATATCCATGTAAAATTATTCTATTTATTGTTTTGCTATTATCTGTACTCTGCTATGATGATTGATGTGTTATATTCCAATGATTATCCTTAATACCGCCCCTCGGATTTTGGGATCGTCACAATAGCCTAGCCATGTTTTCTTGTTGCAAGTTTGCAGATGTGTGTATCTTATATATTGACAATTTAACTCAGCCTCAAAGGCAAAATCAGTCTCATTAATGGCGTTAAATCTTCTTTCATTTCCTATGTACTATGGCTGTGTATTCCCTTTCAAATTTAATGCTATGCTGAGCTAAAGCAGAGGTTGGCACATGTTTAAGATTTTCTTTGATCTCTTTTTTTATATTATTATTATTCGACTGCTTAGCACTACATAGAGATGCATACATGTGTTTTCACATGACTTAGATGGCCTTGACCTATGGAAAGGTCACCTTGTAGACCTATCTTTCTTTTGTGATGTTTGCTTTCATTTCAAATAAATATGCTAATGTTTTAGGCTATCTAAAATTTTCTAGTCTATCTTGTCTAATACAAAATACTTATGTCACTGCCACTGCTTATGCACTAGCATCCCATTTTGCTTTTGTATAGATTAGCAGCGTTGTTTCTTTTCATGTCGAAAATTTCAGTTTTTGCTTATATTTGCCTTTCAATTTATTCTTATTGTAATAGCTTCATATATATGTATATATATTTATTTATTTACATACATAATGTACCTACATATCTTATGTGCCTATATATATGTATATATACACACACACATATGCTATATTTGTCTATATGTAAATGTACAAATCAAGTTTAAACTCTATGTTTTGATTTTAGTAAACTTGTCTAAATATGTTTTCACTTATATTTTCCACTTATATATTTCAATTAAGGAAAATGCAATAATTCACTTATCTCTTTGAAGTCATGATCTTCTCATGTGTATTTACATGTGAAGTAAAATAGTGTTCTACATTACGTATATTTTCATTAGTTACTTAATTTAATAAAGGTGTTTAAACAATATACACTTGATTTTACATATACATATATAACAAGTTTATATATAGAAAAATGATTATTCTAAATTAAGTGAACTCGATCTCATTAACATCATCGAATCAACGCTACAATTCTTTGCATTACTAAGTATCTCCTTTCTTTATTTCTTACTTATGTTCATATGAGTTTAAAAGCAATCAAAAACACAACAAAATGATGAAACATTAATTACATGTTTTACATATGTCTATTGGTTAAGGAACCTTTAAATCATCAACAAACATATTTATTTGGAATTTTCCTGATATTTTTCCAAATATGTAAATCTTATTTTATTTAATTTAATTAAATAAACAGTATAATCTATACATTATATATTATAAAACTAGTTCAAAAACTAGGACGTTACATAGACCAAATATAATATTTGTATTGTAGGCCTAACAAAGTTGTCGTTTGTATATATAAAAATCCCCTAACAAGTTACATACAAGGGTGGGCCCTGTTAGCATAGCTCAAGTAGCAGATAGTATGATTACATGTAAGTCCTAAATGTTTTCATTGGATGGTACGCCGTGATGTCCGAGCATTGGAGCAAGATGATGCCGACATGGTTTCATCCTATCAGACGAGGAACATCTGTATTGTATGTGTCACGAACTATCCTTTATAGACGTAGTTGCAGTATTCTTTCGTAGAAAGATGATGGAGTTTTATCGAGGAGGATACAAAGGGTGCTATGAGTAGTACCTAAGATCAAGGTGTTCTATTGGGCATATAGCTATATACATTGACTATTAGGTTTGGTCTACCTAGGGAGAGATGGGTACAATTTTCATACAAAGACAAGAGTAATATAAACCCAAATAACCTAATATAATTAAAGATGAAAATATTACGATATATGTAGTGTTGAACTTAAAAGTAAATAATATGTCCATTCATCAGAATTTTAGTTATGACCCCTTTTACATAACAATTGACATTATACATGGTAGGCAGAGATTATTCCGACTAGACACATGTTTAAAAAGTATCAATATTTTGGTAAGTATTTATCTATTGGCATAATTTTATTAATTTTCGCTGTGAGTTATTTACTTGAGCTCTAATATATTTATCTTTTCCTATTTGCAGGATACCAGATATCCAAATCGAGTTTTAGTGGACATGGATTTTAGCATTTTATTAAAAATCCCAACCATTGGGGTTTGAATTATTACATTTGGTATTAGAGCCCAGGTTTAATGGCCTATATAGATAGTGAGTGCATGGCCTAAATAGATAGTGAGTGCATGCATTTTATGTTTAAAATATATAAATATATATCTCTAAATCATAGAAGCACACTTTTGAAAGAAATGACTTAGAGTTTTTTTGGAAATTAGTTTTGTACATCAAGGTTAGGATTATGGAAATCTAAGAATAGTAGGTCCTAGGTGACCATGCAATAGGATGTACGATAAGCTTGAAAAGAAGATGGGTGTCCATATGTTAAGTGTCTAGAAATTTGGAATTATTTCTGATATTGTGGGTAAGGTGGTAGTACCATAGGGAAAAAAAACAGAAAATGGGATAGGCGTATATATTGTGCATGGATAGTGCTAAAAACAATTTTTGATGTTAAAATGGGTGGTTTTCGGAAATATATCTAAAGGGCAATAGAAGTGAGAAAATGACTATTTGGAAAATAGGTCATGTAAGGAAATTGAGAACCCACTTTGAGCCTAACCCCATAATTAAAATTTTAAACTCATGATTTTTTTTGCGTTTTGAATATAAAATCTACAGTTTTAAAATATTTATCTATTTAAAAGTAGAGAATTTCACGAATTTTTTTTTTGATTTAAATGAAGATTTCTTTTGACTATATATATATATATATATTTGTGTCTGTGTGCATGCATGTGTGTGTTTGTTTGTTTGTTTTATGGGGTTACACAAAATAAGTGTAAAAGAATGCTAGAATTTTCGGAAGTAATTCATAGAAAACTCCATTCGGTTGAATTGGAAAGAAGTTGGAATTAAGTAGGTACTTAATATATAGAAGAAGGTTTAAAGTAGTGTAATTAAAGCCTTAAATGGCTACAAAAAGTTAGTATAAATAAAAATAGAAATTTTCATGAGTATGATGGATTGTGAAACGCTTTAATTCACTAGGATAGAGAGAAATATAAAATGAGTTTTGATGAATTGACAAGTCGGTAAGTAAGTGTATTTTGTTAAAATAATAAGTTATAGGTAGTGAAAGAGATGCACAAAATATAAGCAAAAAAACTATATTTGTGCTAGTTATTTACTTAAAAAAAAAGTTTTCTTGTTACTTCGCACAAAATGCAAAATCCCCCTTAGAGAAGTTTCATAGAAACTTATTCTTAATAGTTCCCCTTGAAAAAAATAAGTAGTTATAATGTGCCAAAATGCATAACCATTTGATATATATATATATATATAGTGTAGTAATAAGAAGACCAAAGATTTGGGTAGTAATTATAGAAAGCTTTAAGAATGGAATTAATAAGGAAAAGTGTTAAATGATCAACACTTAAAAGGCGTGGAAAGGTACACAAAGGTTAAGAAATGGAACTAGGCTAGCAAAGGGCAAGTCTGGGTGTCTACAAATAAATAATGGCATAAGTTATAACTAAAAAAGATTAAAGATCAATTAGTATGGTATTGCATCATGGCTAAGTAAGTAAATTGGATTTGAACTATTATGATATCTGAGACTCATACGTGGGGGATTGAGGCGATATGAAAAGCTTGATCATGGACATTAGGGTAGAAGTCCAACTCGACTTTGGGTTTGAGGGGCCCAGTAGCATATAGAGACTATCTAGGTGATAGATAAGGACCTAAGTAAATATAGTGTAGGAAGCCTTTGGAGAAGGTTTCTAGACTGTCTTGGACGTAATTTCCGAGGTAAAGCCAAGTTTAATATTTAATAGATATATTCAAACTTAGGATTTGTGTTTCTTTCCATTTAGTAGTATGTACCCATACAAAAATTCTATGTATTGGTTGTTATAGAAGCCAGTGCTTATTAGCAAAAAAAAAATTCTCTGTTTCTATAATTAACACTCAAAAAGAAAGTAGACAATGAGCATAACTAATAAGAAGCTAACAAAAGAAAAGAGAAACAAAATAGACAAAGACAAATTTAAGAATGAATGTTAAAAGAAGTTACTGTAATTAGAAGTAATAAACTTGAAGAGAAAAGAAAATTCTTCTATATAAGGTTTGGAAATTTGAAAAAGAAATTTTTCCTTATGTCAACTTTACTTGGGACAAATGAGACTTTTGGAGAAGTATTAAGAAAAGTTCCATATATAGAGAAAGGGTGGCATAAAACTGAAGTGAAAAATAAGCGGTTATCCATTTTCCACCTTTTTACCAACATAAGAAATCGAGTTTGGAAAATTAGTTTTTTTCTTCTAAAATTCGAACATTAAAAGGTTTGTGGTAGGGTTTTAGACGTAAAAATTTGCTAAACTATGCTTTTATTCAATAGAAGTACAGGAAAATTTGAATGAAAAGCTATTTTCATTTTTAAAATATTGCATTCATGTAGAATTGCAAAGTATATTTAACTTGTTTGCATCGTATTTTGAAAAGAATTTTTAAAGAAAATAGCATTCATATAGAAGGTATCACTTAGAAATACATATGCATACACATACTTTATAATGAAATACAAATTGCAACACGGATGGTTGCATAAATTGGATAAACGCTAATTGGATGCGAGGAATTACATAGTATTACCCATGTCGAATTTCAAGATGAAATTCTAAAGGGTAAGAGAATGTAACACCCTGAATTTATATAATTAAATAATTGAAATAATTATGAACAATGAAAACAAATATTTTTTTAAATTATCAGAATTTGGCCTCGAGACTTATGCCATCGTGTTTGTGGTGATTCTCTCATCAATTTACATATTAGTATGCTCCAAACGGAGTTCGTACGAGAAAGTAATTGGCATTCGAAGTTCTGTGTCGGAAAATAATTGTATGTGTATACAAATTCATATATATATATATATATATATTATTTTATAAACATGTAAATTAAATAAATAACCCACATTTGAATTTGAAAACTTGAACATGCAGAATAAATGTGAATTAAATAAAAAGTTAACGTTATGTAAATGTAACAATACAGAGATATTAATGGAATTAATTAAAATGTTAATGCTATGCAAATATACCTTTATAAAACAGTGGATATTGATCAAAATAATAACGTTATTTAAGCATAACATTATAAATATATAAATATTGTATAATATTACAAATGAATTAATTCACGATTGGTAACACACATGTAAATGCACATGCATATATTAATTTTAGATATATACACATATATAAGTATAAATTACAGAATAACGCGCGTTTGAATTTGAAAAGGTAATGCGCATCATAAACATAATTACATCAAGAATTAAGGGAAACTTATTAACATTAACATGTTAATAAACATAACATTACCAAGAAATTTATATGTATAAAATTCCAAAAATAATGTACGTCTGAATTTGAAAATTAACCTGTGTCATAAAGTGAATTAAATCGCTTAAGATTGGAAATTAAATAACATCTGGAACTTAACGTAAATAATTATAAATGTATAAATCAAGGCAAGCAAAACACATCACATTGACATTTTAAATCAACTAGGTTGACCCATCTGGGGGATGGGTTGACCTGAACGTGTCCATTTAACGTGTTTTGTTGGGGTTTGTAAATGAGATTTTATTCGTTTTAAAATGAATCGATGACAATGTATTGGATCTCTATAAATAAACACACCGGGCAATCTTCTAAACCCATGTTTTTCTAAACTGGCATGGATGTTCTACCATTTTATTTCTCTTCCTATTTTTTAGAAATTAAATATTTTAGATCTAGGCTTTCTTATTGGAAATCTATAGGCATAAACCATAGATAAAGGTAGTGATGTTTGAAATATGTTGTCCATGTGAAATAAGTTTTACAGATCTGTTTTTCAATTTTGTTTGTTTTTATTCTTTTTGGTCCAAAATTATAATCCATGTGAATTCCAGTTTGTAGATCCAAATAGAGTTACAAAAGGGAAGATTATGGATAATCAATTCGATGAAATATCAGATCTAGAACTTAAAGTAATTTTTCCAGATGAGTGGGTTTAATTCGATGGTGTATAGTATCGTTAGATTTCCATTAACTTGTTGGATTTGTCAAAAGTTATGTTTAAGTAATAGCGTAAATGGTATTGCAGGTTATTTATGTCTAAACTATAAATGGTTATATTATACTTATACACAATTTTTATTATCGTGGAAGGGAATCCAAATAAATGAATATAAGTAATGTTGGGATTTAGAATTATAATAAAAAGGCAAAAGCCTAAAAGTAAGAGATTTACAGTAAAATGGCAAAACGTGGGATCGAGATAAAAAATGGAATTCTAATGAATAAATTAGTTTGGCAGATAGTATTATATTAGCTGGTTTGTCGAGAAAAAGGGATATATTTCCATAATTAAATATTGTAAGTAATAAGGTAAATGTAATAGTAATAAAAGTGGGATTTTTGCAAAATGAGGATATTACTGTGTTTTGCACTCTCCAACAATTAAGAAAAGAATAAAATAATGTAAAAGTCACATTTTACGTATCGAAAGTTCATAAAATATTTTTTTATTCCTCGAGGGTTGGATCATTCTCACAGTTATTTATATTTCTTATGGGGATGCGGGACATGTCCATAATTTTTACTAATTTTTTTGTGACCATTTTTCCCATGTTGGTCTTGTATAGGGAATAACTTTTGTCCTGGATCGAATCAGGTGTTGAGACCTGTTCCATTGGAAAGGAAATGATGATCCCCTTCCCGTAGGATGGTCGCATTAAAGATTTGGCTCAGCGGTTTGGGAGGAATCATGTTTTAGGGTTTTACAGCTGGTTGTTCAGGTTTAATAAACCATAATGGGCTGATTATGAGAGACCCATTAGTGGCTAGGTAGGAGGCTATAAATAGAGGGAAAGTTATAATAGCTACCAGTCTTGCATTGGGATGACACTAAATGAGGCGTTGTATGGGAGGTCGTGCAGTTCTCCACCATGTTGGTTAGAAACTGGAGAAAAGTTGATACTTAGGACAGAGATGATAAGAGAGACCTCAGATTGTATCGAGATCGATCGACAATAAATGAAGGCAGCCCGAGATCATCAGAAGAGTTATGCTGATAAGCGTCGAAAAGATTGGAGTTCGACATGGGTGATATTGTAACATCCCGGAATTTTAAAGACACCTAGTGGTATACATAACCGGTGTAAAATAAAATAAGGTTATGTAATTAAAGGCACCTAGTGGTATACATAACCGAAGGAAAATGTAATAAAGTTATGTAATTAAAGACACCCTTATAGGGTAAGCATAACTGGTGGAAATGATAGAATTAGATATGCGTAATAATCTGCTAAGTAAACAACAGTAAGTTGTAGTGACGTTGTAAAATGAATTTATGATTAAATGAGAAAGAATGAGGAAAACTTGTAAAATAAATAAGTTATATTTAATCATAAATAGTAAGTGACATGTTAATTAGGAAACATGTGAATTGAGATATACTTAATAACGTATTAAGGAGAACTTGTTATTGTAATGATGTAACCAAGCAAGAATATAAAATAGATTGTGGATTACATACCTTGGGCCACAATCTAGAAAATAACATGTTGTGAGCTTATTAATAAACTTAAATGGATTAAGTTATATGACTGAAATTAATAAGCAAGAGAAACTTGGTAATTTGAATAAGAATTCAATATGAATGGGAATAACCAAGTTAAATGGAAACCCAGTGAGGTAAGGAAAGCGCGTAAAAGAATGTTTAGACATAGGATCTAACAACATATTAAAGAAAGGCGCTTGGACCAGTCCGTATGATTGAGGGTGAATAACCCAACGTGGTAGATCATCAAGGTGTTGTAAGACATGAGGGGAGCACACATTCATCTGATTTTTATGATGGCTCCAAAGAAATGGGAAGGGGAAGCACGCGTCTTCCTGAAGTACCTAAGGTGCTCCTAGTAGTCCTCTGTGCGGTGACAGATGTCTTAGGCTGAACTCGCAGAGGTTGGGTCTACGCGTAACTACTAGGTGGGTGGGCCTTGACTGCAGATGTAGCTATGCAGTCAGAATGCTGTGACGAGATGACACCAGGGTGATTCGACGGTTGCCTCGCGAAGAGGTAGAGTGTAACGACTCGGATTTTGAGCGACTTTGGTTATCGACATAAACTCGATGTCGATAACCAAAACATCGAAAAATCCTGGTAATTATTGAAAGAAATTAGAGGGTGAGAATAGATAAGATAGAAACTTAGAATAGAAGAAGAAGAAGAACACAACATCAGAGTAACACGAACCTCACAGCGGAACGAATAACATATAATAGATAACATAACTTTGAAATATAACAGTTATGTATACAATAGCACTTATCGGAGTACAGCACTTACAACACAGCGGAAATAACTATAGCTATATGATCTAGAAGCCTCCTGCTCCAAGCTCTCCAAGTATATCTGTAAAATCCTGAACTACTTGACTGCCCGTACAAATTTAGGCACCCAAGAGTTTAGGTAACTCCGGGTCAGTCATGGGACTGGTATGAGTAAAACAGTTTGAACAGTTTGAACAAGTAAACGATATCTCATAAGACCACGCCGTATAACGGAACGGGTTTTTCCCTTATGAGAATCCAAAATATCTTTATATCAAAAACCTTTTGGTATTATAATAATGTCTATCAACCACAATATAATAATCATCTAGCAGAAACGCTTTCATCTCACGTTCTACATATATAGTGTACAATCAAAACCGCAAGCACGTATTGGGTAATGGGTTTCCAACTATGACAAGGTATGGAACCACCTTCCGATCAGTGTACTCTAGGAACGATACACTGGAGTTCAACAAGAACATCTTGTAACTCAGCCACACATGACCGACCACTCATTTTGCTTGAGTGTATCGAATGTATATCACCAACGGTTGGGATCAGCAACCGTTTCCCGTATATATATGAGACAGCATTGATAGATTAAAGAAGCAAATGAATATTCTCTAGATAGGTGATTATACACCCTACTTCGGTGCGACCGACTTAGCCATGCTGCCTGCCCGATTTCTGTCATTTACCGGATGATGAGGCTAGAAGTTACGCTTCATCATCACATCAGATTCACTTCGAATGTCACAGTGTCAGATCCATCGAAAATCGCTAATTGACGTCTACAACCATACATTACGTGTCAGCTAAAAGAAGTTTCCTTCTCCGCTTCCCCTCTTGGTACGGTTGAAGAAATCAATGTACGTGACCTTTCTGGAAATACACTGTCAGACATTCATCCATACAAGTTATCCAGGAACAGGATGAACTGAAGGCACTATTCAGTACATCCATCTTAGGCACTGTTATCTAAGACTTATACAATAGCCCTTGCACTTTACTCCGTCTTCATTTATCTTTGGCATATATGATTCGCAACGCTTATGCCAATACAGAGTGGTTCTTTGGATAATAATCCAACCGGTCTCTCCATATTAACAACGTTAAAATGGTCAAAACTTTGATAGTCTGTGATTTAACTATCAAAGAAAAACACGTGTGCAACAATGATATTATTTCCAAATGGAAATTCTATCAATCAATCATCAATCATATATATATATATATATTCATATTTCCTATTTCAATATTTGATTTCGTTTCTGATTCTATTTAAACATTTCCAAATCTTCTTTACTTGGATTTTAAACAGATGTTTAAATCAACATCGCGACGACAACTCAAACCACAATACTTATCTACTAAATTCACTTAACCACTTTCACTCTCGAACCTTAACCATTTCTAAATTAAAAACGCAGTCAATCAAGTTGGGGTATAGCTACCTCTCAGACCTTAACTGAACAACATTTCAAATCTCGAAATAGGGTAAGTTCATCCTTTAACCCTTTTAACACTTCCTTATGTAACTCCTTTCGAATAAACTATATTCGAAAATCCTTTAATCTCTATTTGTTTAACTCTAATCGATTTACTCTTTTAATTCTATTTGAATAAACTAAATTCGATCAACTCATTTTAACTCGATTCGAATAACTAATATTCGATAACTCCCTTTAATTCTATTCGAATAAACTATATTCGATTTACTCATTTGATTTAACTAATATCGATTAACCCCATCGAATAACTAAATTCGATAACTCCTTCGATTAAACTAATACTCGATAATTCCTTCGATTAACTAAATTCGATAATTCCTTCAATTAACTAAATTCGATAATTCCTTCGTATTTAACTCTATTCGAATAACTCTCATGTGTTTAACTCTATTCGGATAACTAATTCGAATAACTCTTATGTGTTTAACTCTATTTGAATAACTCTATCGAATCACTCTAACTGGTTAACTCTTATTCGAATAACTAATATTTGATTAACTCTATTCAACTAACTCGACTCGACTAACCCCTTTCGAATAACATATTCGATTTACTAACTTTCGAATACCATATTCGATTTGACTAAACTTTCGAATACCATATTCGATTAACTCCCTTCGAATAACTTATATTCGATTTAACTCCTTTCGAATACCATATTAGATTTAACTCCTTTCGAATACCATATTCGATTTAACTCCTTTCGAATACCATATTCGGTTTAACTCCTTTCGAATTCCATATTTGATTTAACTCCTTTCGAATTCCGTATTCGGTTTAACTCCTTTCGAATTCCGTATTCGATTTACTTACTTTATTTGCTTTATAAAGATTTCCTTTTAACAACGTTTATTCATTTTTAAAGATTTACTTTTTTTGTAACGGTTCTTCACTATAAAAATGATTTCCCTTTTATAACGGTTTCCTTTATATAACGTTTTTCCTTTTCATCTCTATTTATTTTCTAAATAAATTCTCCTTTGTAATGATATTTATTTCCTAAATAAATAATCCCTTTATATTATCTTATTTATTTACCGAAAAAATATCTCCTTTTAATCCTATTTATTTAACTCTAAATATCTCCTTTAATCTTTATTTATTTCCTAAATAAATAAATCCTTTTTCTTTTATTTATTTCCTAACTAAATAAATTCTTTTAACTCTTTATTTATGCTTTACCAATATATTCCTTTATATTTGCTTTCAAATATATTTCCTTTATATTTGATTTCAAATATATTCCTTTATATTTGATTTCAAATATATCTCCTTTATATTTGATTTCAAATATGTCTCCTTTATATTTGAATTCAAATATATCTCCTTTATATTTGATTAACAAATAAATTCCTTCTATATTTGATTAACAAATAAATTCCTCCTTTGTAATTCTATTTATTTCCTTTCTAAATATCTCCTATTTATAAATATTCCAATTTATAAATATTTCTTATTTATAAATATTCCATTTATAAATATTTTATTTTCACTATCACTTTGAAAATTCCCTTCTCAATATTCCGGTATGTTATGGTATTTAACATACCATATTTCGATGTCCCATATCGTCCATACACACCCAATCAACAACAGGTTATAATTCACATCATATATCAAAATATATGGAAAACAATAAAATAACTGTTGAGGAATCGAGTCGGATTCCTCCAATCTGTTTCCCTGCATCCACAGATGTTACACAACATGATTGTCATCACTTTCAGTTCAATATGAATTATTCTGATAAACAGAATCAATATATAACTATCTAACTGTTTATATTATATATATATATATAATATTTCATTTACTGACTAGCAGTTCAATCAACAGTCAACACATAGTCAATCAGACAATTTCTAACAGTTCTAAAAATACAACATGAAATTATAAACTGTTCATAGTTAGTGAGATTTACTCACATTTGCAGTTCACCGTTAAAGAACAATAAATTATTGTTTTATTTGAATCAAACAGTTTATTTCGCCATAAATTCAAACCAGCACCGATCCACTTCCAGTCAGTTTCATGGTGTAGCCACCGTCCCTACGATCCCAACGCAACAAACGGTTCGTAAATCCGACCTCGTATGATCAAGTTATACAATTACAAAATTAATACACTTTTAATTAAAATTAAACATGATTTATAAGTAGAGATGGGCTTTGACTTAACTTCCCGGCCCATTACCACTCATCCAACCCGACCCATCATCCCATCTTCCCCAAATTACTCAGTCGCGACTTCCTCCTGTAAGTATTCACCACGTCCGATTCTTCCAAGTCCTCATTACCCCTCCACCACTCAACTAGAAATTCAACAAAATATATGATGATTCTCCTCTTCGAATCTACTTCCTCCCTCTACCAGCAAGAGTAAACTCGCATCAACCCCTACAGTTCGACGAAGCCCTCTAGACCACTCACAGTACCCACGCTCGACCTCTAATGCCACCGAACTCCATTCGATCATCACCATTCTCTTTCTCCTTTCCCACTCTATCTCCCCGTATCACTCAACCTCAACTCGTTCGCCAGAACCAAACCCCAATCTCAACTCCGTCGCGCTAGTAACAGGAGACTACCGAAGCTCCTCAGCACCGAACACCCCAATTATTTGTACATAGGTGCGGTTTAATCCCACAAACACAAATACACAAACTAATTCACGAATCCAAGCTCAAAACCGGTGAATTCTTGAACCCTAATTTATACGTATGCTGTGTAAAACCTTCAGCAAACCATAGCAGCACCGAACCCAAAGAAATTAGTATGGAAATGAAGAGAAATACATGGTGATTCACTACAAACTGGTCTCATGATTTATCGGTTTTGATTTCATTTTCTATCGATTTTAGAAACTCACGTTGATAAGTTTTTGAGGAAACATGTCGGCGGATTTTTTGTTGACTACTGAGGAATGGAGTTAGGGTTAGAAAAAGATAGTGGGGTATTTATAGGGTCTATAAATATTTAGATAATTTTTTTGATATTTTTAGATATTTTTATTTTATCATTTTGTATTTGGTTTGTCTTCTAAAAATTCATGTGCTTATATACGATACCCAAAAATCAGAAAACTGGCATGTAGCTACAGTTCGACATTACGGTCCCAACGAAACTGGTTTCGTCGAATTCCGACTTCGTATGCCCACACAGCGTATTTTTAACTGTCAAAATACTGACTGTTTTTCACTCTAAAAATCCGTATGGCCACACAGTGACTCTAAAAATCATGAAATTGAAAATCTAACATCTATTTGACATTGCGGATCCAACAAAATTAGTTTCGTCGAATTCTGAGGTCGTTTGCAAAACTGGCTAATTTTAAAGCTCTGGATGACCCATTTAAATATATAAATAATATTAAATAATATTAAATTAAATATTAAAAATTAAATATTATCGTCTATATTCACAGTGGAATACCATACAGCTCTACTGGGATTTATAACTCGATATTCACTTCTGGGTCAACCCGATATTCGATTTATATTGAAATTCTTTTTTTAAAAATATAAATAATTCCTTTATAAATTATAAAGGAATTCCACAGCGACTTTTCTGAAATTTGATTTGGACGTAAATCAAAATCTACACGACGAAATCCCGATTTTTCTCTTCCACTAGAAAGATATACCCCACCAGCTCCACACGTTTCTTGTTTCATAGAAATCCGGCTTAAAACGAATCCTGTACATTCAGTTGAAGTTCGAATCGCCAATTTATGAACTGCAGCGCCATTTCGAGCTTGATTTTAATTATATTATAACTCTACATTCAAACTGTCGTTTATATAATATATTCGTTATTTTAATTCAATTCCAAGCTGAATTAAATATCACAGATGATCCAGTTCACACCATATCGCCATTTCAGCCAATTCTAATTATTTCAGAATTAAATATATTATTTAATTATTTTTTTAATTAAATATTCACTCTTATATAATTAACGACCATTTAATTCTCTAATCACTATTTATATAATTAAATAAATTAATTATAATCCCTCCGCCAATGCGGGTCATTACATAGAGAGGGTCACGACCAACAATGATAGTAGACCATCGGATATCTGCCATCGACAGCTAGCAGGATGCGAAAAGACTAGAATTAAACCCAAGATATCATTTCACCTTTCACTATCGAGGTACGGGGTTGAGGTAGACGCCACATGGATGTTTAGATTGGTTGTATTAGGGGCAGTCACTTAGCTCTTGTAGTCTTTACTAGTTGAGGGAGGGGCCGAGATGGGGCCATAGCCACCGTGAAAAACAGACCCAAGGAACATCTGTATTTGAAGGCACTTAAAGGTGGCCTGTACAGGTATGAAAATGCTCCCGGCCGAGTTCTGTGTTTCTTGTTTAGCCCTACCACGGAACTCGGTGCACATTAGAGGACGTGCGATTGAGGCATCGAGCTACAATTACAGTACATATGTGGGACAGTCTAGATACATGCATATCTACTCTGGGTGGTGTATCGTAGACTAGAGGGCATTATTCCGATAAGGAATCTGATTCAATCGATGGTGGTAGTCCGTACGCTTACATATCATAGTAGTGACAGATATATGCGGAACGTAACATTGTTTTATAGAGATCTGTACGTCACTCCGACGTAGGATGAGGGACTGCGTTCGTTACGTTGGAGACCGTTCAAGTGGGGTACCATGGGGTGTTTCTCAATATTGAGAGATAGTTACATATATTGTATTAGGTGAATCAATGGGAAAGTAAATGGTTACGATGCGTGTATAAGTCTTGAGTGCTATTAACCCAAGTAACCTAATAATCAAGAAAATGTAATGGAACGGTATTAGTAAGGATCATTCTATTTCTGATATACTAGTATCTGCGAGGTGCAAAGAAATGTATTTAGGAAGAGCAATATATCCTGTTCATCGTATCCTGCTCAGTTCACACTTGTTATTGTTACTGTTATCTTGTTGTTCCAGTTTTATATACCTTCCATGATACTTTTATTTATTTATATTTAAAAGTAACTGGACTCACCAGACTTTATGTCTGACCCTTATTGTTTCCTATTCTCTCTCTTCCGTTCCCCCCAAAGGTTCTCAAGGTGGAAGTGCTTAGAGTTGATTTGGATTCTTTCAGCTTAGCTTGGATTTTGGATATAGATGTATCGCTTTGACCTCTGGTCAACTCTCTTATGGCTTCACATGGGAAATATGGTTTTATACTTTTGTACTCTGATATTTTTGGAAAGACAGATTATTAATGTAATTAGTTACTTAAGATGTAGACTCAGTATTTGGGACCATGATGTTTTGATTTAAATAAAGTTTTTAATTTTGCTGCTATTTTACATGTCTGTCTTGTGCTATTATGTTCTTATTTACTGATAACGCTTCACGGAACTTAATGCATTCCCTTAGTGAGTGACATTAACGGACGTGGGGTGTCGCATTTGGTACCAAAGCATATGGTTATAAGAACGGATAAAATATTTTGAAAATGGTTTTCAAAAAGGTCTCAAAAACAATGTATTTTAAATAAAAAAATCTGTTTTTGAAAAGAATATTTCCCAAAGCCATAAATATCTTCTCAATTCTCCACTTGATTTCTTTTCCTTTTTAATCGGGGAACCGTTTCCTTTATAAAGGGTATCCCTATTTCGGCATGGTTCCGTAGGCATGTTAAAACTATGGTACATGCCAAAGGGCAAAGAAGTACCCAACCTCCATCTTTAGCCGTAGTGGTTTCACCTGCAGCCTATTTTCTCTCAAGCCTCGTAAGGATTTCCGTGCGATGGAGGCAACTTTCAAGAGACTTAATAGCATGTTGCGCAAGGATGTAAAAAGGAGAGTAAGGGAGTTGGGGCTAAGGAGCACAGCCCAAAGAGAAAAAGGAAATATCATAATTTCGGAATGGTGGGTCATCTGGAAAAGGATTGCAGAAAGGGAAAAGGCATTTGTTAACACTTTGTTAATGCGGGACACCTTATTAAGGAGTGCCCAAAGAGACAAGGACAAGGCTAGAAGGCAGGAAATTCTAGAGGGCAATCTAATGTTCTCATAGCTGGTGGACAGGATAGGGGTAGGAAAGTTTCCATCGAAGGATTGATTTCTATTTCTAATCATCCTATTAAGATTCTTTTCTGGCGCTTCGTGTTCTTTTGTATCTGATCTTTTAGTTGAGTCTCTACACCTAGATACTAGTATGGTTTTGGATCCCATTATTACCTCAAACCCCAATGGAGGTACGGCTCATTTATCGATGATTTGTCAGGGTTTGAGAATCTCTGTGTTAGGTGTCGAGTTTGATTGTGACGCATATGTTCTTGATTTCATAAGATACAATTTGATTCTAGGTTAGGGTGTTTAACCATATATGGAGCTATTCTGGATTGTGATAGGAGGGTCGTTAGACTTCTAACATGCCATAGAAAGATTCTCGAGTTTTCTTATGACCCCAAAAGGGTCTGTCATGCTTAGTCTCCTAGAACCTCTTGATATATCTACCAACGATTTGCAACATGTGACTCCTAAAAGAAAAGAGGGAACTTTGTAAGAAAGTAGGGGAGCTACTTGAGAAGAGGTTTGATAGGTGAATTATATCGAAATGGGAAACCTATTGAAGACAGTCCTTGAGGAAGCCCGTCATTCTAAGACAACTATTCATTCAAGAGGCGATAAAATGTATAGAGTTCGAGGTAGTGGAGCCAAACTTGCGAGAGGAAATGAAAGTAGAGAAGGAAGCAACGATAGGATGAATTCCGACTTGCATACTTGGCTCGGAGGTTAAGAAATTGTGCAACAAAGAAGTGAAGCTAGTAAGAGTGCAACGGAGAAAGGACCGCGAGGATGCTACTTAGGAGGCGGGAGACAAGATTCGCGCTTCATATCCTTTCCTTTTCGAGAATATGTCCTTAACTTCTTTTCCAAGCTTTGAATTAATACTTGTATCTATCGTTTGAATATCTCCTATTGATCGAGTCTTTAGATAGAAAACTAATGAATGTAAACATGTGTTTGATACATGTTATGTTTGATGGATGCAAGTGGTTGCTAGTGATTGCTCGTGGATGCATATACACACACAATAGGCACTAGATCGGCTCAATCACTTACATATTACATATTGATGTGTGTACATTTTTAAATTTTTATGGATTATCATTACATTGATGTTTCATTTGGATTGATGATTGTGCACACATATGGAACTTACATGGATTAGGATGATCTGCATACATTTTTGGTTGCATGGCACAAACATACATTGTATTAAGGAGGTCAACTGAATCAGTAGACCGCCTGATCTTCCGCATTATTTTACGAACATATACACACACTATTACGTATGATCATAAAAGCTTTAGAAATTCCTTAAGGACAATGGATTTCTGTGATTGCTAAATGAATGAATGATTGTTGGATGTTAGGATATACGTTCTTCTTAACTTAGAAATTACGGGGACGAAATCCTTTGACTAGGGAGAATGTAACACCCAGGAATTTTAAAGACACCTAGTGGTATGCATAACCGGTGGAAAGTATAATAAGGTTATGTAATTAAAGGCACCTAGTGGTATACATAACCGGAGGAAAATATAATAAAGTTATGTAATTAAAGACACCCTTATAGGGTAAGCATAACTGGTAGAAATGATAGAATTAGATATGTGTAATAATCTGCTAGGTAAACAACGATAAGTTGTAGTGACGGTGTAAATTGAATTTATGATTAAATGAGAAAGAATGAGGAAAACTTGTAAAATAAATAAGTTACATTTAATCATAAATGGTAAGTGACATGTTAATTAGGAAACATGTGAATTGAGATATAGTTAATAATGGAGAACATGTTATTGTAATGATGTAACCAAGCAAGAATATAAAATAGATTGTGGATTACAGACCTTGGGCCACAATCTAGAAAATAACATGTTGTGGGCATATTAATAAACTTAAATGGATTAAGTTATATGACTAAAATTAATAAGCAAGAGAAACTTGGTAATTTGAATAAGAATTCAATATGAACGGGAATAACCAAGTTAAATGAAAACCCGATGAGGTAAGGCAAGCGCGTAAAAGAATGTTTATACATAGGGTCTAACAACATATTAAAGAAAGGCGCTTGGACCAGTCCGTATGTTTGAGGGTGAATAACCCAACGTGGTATATCATCGAGGTGTTATAAGACATGAGGGGAGCGCACATTCATCTGATTGTTATGATGGCTCCAAAGAAATGGGAAGGGGAAGCACGCGGCATCTTGAAGTACGTAAGGCGCTCCTAGTAGTCCTCTGTGCGGTGACAGATGTCTTAGGCTGAACTCGGATAGGTTGGGTCTATGCGTAACTACCAGGTGGGTGGGCCTTGACTGCAGATATAGCTATGCAATCAGAATGCTGTGACGAGATCATACCAGGATGATTCGACGGTTGCCTCGCAAGGAGGTAGAGAGGGTCATGACCAACAAGGATAGTAGACCAATCGGATATCCGTCATCGACAGCTAGCGGGATGCGAAAAGACTAGAGTTAAACCCAACATATCATTTCACCTTTCACTATCGAGGTACGGGGTTGAGGTAGACGCCACATGGATGTTTAGATTGGTTGTATTAGGGGCGGTCACTTAGCTCTTGTAGTCTTTACTAGTTGAGGGAGGGGCCGAGGTGGGGCCATAACCACCATGAAAAACAGACCCAAGGAACATCTGTATTTGAAGGCAATTAAAGGTGGCCTGTACAGGTATGAAAGCTCCCGGCCGAGTTCCGTGTTTCTTGTTTAGCCCTGCCACGGAACTCGGTGCACATTAGAGGACGTGCGATTGAGGCATCGAGCTACAATTACAGCACATATGTGGGACAGTCTAGATACATGCATATCTTCTCTGGGTGGTGTATCATAGACAAAAGGGCATTATTCCGATAAGGAATCTGATTCTATTAATAGTGGCAGTCCGTACGCTCACATAGCATAGTAATGACAGATATATGCAGAATGTAACATTGTTATATAAAGATTCATACATCACTCCGGCGTAGGATAAGGGACTGCGTTCGTTATGATGGAGACCGTACGAGTGGGGTACCATGGTGTGTATCTCAATATTGAGAGATAGTTACATATATTGCGTTAGGTGAATCCATGAGAAAGTAAATAGGTACAACGCGCATATAAGTCATGGTGCTATTAACCCAAGTAACCTAATTATCAAGAAAATGTAATGGAATAGTACTAGTAGGGTTCATTCTATTTCTGATATACTAGTATCTACGCGGTGCAGAGAAATGTATTTAGGAAGCGCAATATATCATGTTTATCTTATCTTGCTCAATTCACACTTGTTATTGTTACTATTATCTTGTTCTTCCAGTTTTATATACATTCCACGATACTTTTATTTATTTATATTTAAAAGTAACTGGGCTCGCCAAACTTTATATCTGACCCTTTTTGTTTCCTCTTCTCTCTCTTATGTTCACCCCCCCTAAGGTTCTCAGGGTGGAAGTGCTTAGAGTTGATTTGGATTCTTTCAGCTTAGCTTGGATTTTGGATATAGATGTACTGCTTTGACGTCTAGTCAACTCTCTTATGGCTTCACATGGGAAATATGGTTTTATGCTTTTGTACTTTGGTATTTTTGGCAAGACAGATTATTAATGTAATTTGTAACTTAAGATGTAAATGCATTATTTGGGACCATGATATTTTGATTTAAATAAAGTTTTTAATTCCGCTGCTATTTTACATGTCTATCTTGTGCTATCATGTTCTTATTTACCTATAACGCTTTACGGAACTTAATGCATTCCCTTAGTGAGTGACATTAACGGACGTGGGGCATAACATATATGTTCTTTGTAAAAATTTCGCCGTTGAAGCATGTGGTCCGGTTCAGAAACAAAGGAACGTTAGCTCCAAGATTCGTTGGACCATTTCCGATAGTCAAGTGAATTGGAAAGCTCACATATAGATTGGAGTTACCCAAGAAGATGTCGAACGTGCATAATGTTTTCCATGTGTCGTTTCTACGGAAGTAAGTGCATGATTCCAATATGGTGGTATCTCCTGAGCGGTACGACGACCTAGAAATCGAGACCTCGTAAGTCGCTTCATGTTGTTGGGAACGACACGAAACAACTTAGGAGTAAGACGGTTAAGTTTGTCAAGGTACAATGGAGTGAGGATGGCGATGATTGTACATGGGAAACGGAAGAGAGAATAAAAGTGACCCATCTGGAACTCTTCGTCGGTATGACCCATTGATATCATGTCATCATTGTAACTTTAACTATGGTTGTTTTAGAATTCTGCGCGCTAGGATAGGGCTATGGATGCATGGTGTGATGGCTGCTAGTTTGGACGATAGAATTGGCTGCACATGAGTGATAGGAATGCAGAATTGTTGTGGTTGCTTGTGTTTATTGGAATTTCGGGGGTGAAATTCCTAAGGGGAGGAGAATGTAACAACCCACATTTTACATATTGGAAGATCGTAAAATATTTAGGTGGCGTTTGGTTTATTTTTTGTTTTGCATTTTGAGTTTTCAACGTTAGCTGTATAAAATGGAGGGAGTAAATGGATGACGAAGGGGATGGAAGGAACATGGAGGGGACCACGGAGAGGTTGGAGGACGACGGAAAGATGAATTGTGTGTCATTTATTCGTTGTTATCGAAATCATGAAAAACAAAAAAAAAGTTGTTTTCCGTTTTATTTGTTAACTTTGTTTTCTAAAACGGTCATTTTGCATGTTTTATGTGCATCGCTTGCAATTTTGTATTGGTGAAAACCGAAAATTAAAAATGGTGAACCAAACACACCCTTGTATTTTATTCCCCGAGGGTTGGATCATTCTCATATTTTAATATGTTGCTTATGGGGATGTGGGACACGTCCATATTTTTTTACCAATTTTGTTTGTGACCATTTTGCCCATGTCTGTCTTGTACATGTAATAACATTTGACTTGGATCGAATCAGGTGTTGAGACCTGTGCCATTGGAAAGGAAATGAAGATTCCCTTTCTGTAAAGTGGTCACATTAAAGATTTGGCTCAGCGGTTTGGGAGGAGTCATTGTTTTAAGGTTTTACAGTTGGTTGTTCAGGTTTGATAAACCATAATGGGCTGATTTGGAGAAGCCCATTAGTGGGCTGGTGGGAGGCTATAAATAGAGGGTTGGAGGCATGGAGAATAGTTTACTTTCTTCATTTTCTCATTTGAAAGAGTGAGAGCTCTTCCATCTCTCCATTCTATTCACCTTTCCACCATGAAAGCTTACGGAATTTGAAGATCTACATCATTTTGAGCTAGATCTACTCAAATCAAAGAGGGAGTTCATCGAATTGAAGAGTTTGGATCGAATTCTTTGCTGTCCGGAATCATATTCCAATCATTTTTGGTTGTTTTGGAGAATTGGTGAGTGATCTGCATCTCTTAGACGGATTCAATCAAATATATGAGTGTTTGATCTTGTTTTTCATCTAATTCAAGTATTTTCTCTTAGATCTACATCATGGTAAGTCTATTTTCATATGAATCGTCATATGATCTAATTTAGCAAAGGCTAGTTCTATGTAATTTCATATGTTTATGCATGTTAGACCTATCATTAATTTTCATATGTCCATTTATAATGATTTTGTGAATTTCATGTGATTATTGATGATTTTAGGTTGTTATTAATTTCATAACATGTTTATGACTGTATTGGATGAATCAGATGAGTTGATTTCGTCGAATTTGTCATTTGGCGAAATTTTGGTTGAATTCGGGGGTGAATTGTGTCTGTCCAGGAGTTGGTCTGTCGGGACCTATGGACGGTTGACATGCTTGATATGGATCGGTCAGGTGTCTTTCTTGATGATGGATTGGTCGTTGATGAGGATGGGTCGGTCGGTTGCTAGATGGGTTGGTCGGTCAGGGCTCAAGTGGATGGGTCGGGCTTAAGAGACGGGTCGGTCTCATGTGGACTGGTCAGGAGAGTCTGAAGGCCTGGGTCGGTCGGGTTCTTGCCTTAGGGAACATGACATGATGGGTCAGTCATGTACGTGGGTCAGTCAAGTAGAAGGATCGGGCAAGGCGGTGGATGGGTCAGCCATAAAGGGGTCGACCAGTGTTTATGGGTCGGGTCGGTCCATTAAGGTGGATCGGCCGGCTTCCAAAAATGATGGGTCGGTCGGTTTGGGCAAAGATGGATCGGTCTGTGTTGTAGGATCTAGTTGGTAGGCTCTAAGAGGATAGGTCGGTCGCAAAGGGTCATTTCTGAAAAATTATATCTTTCGGGTACGAACCAGATTTGAACAAAAAGGGCTTTTTCGGGTGCGACCCAGATTTGAATCCGTGCAGCAGCGCAGTGATGTTGTGACTTTGAAGTGAATTCAAGTAGGAAGATTCGAAGTGTTGAAATGTACCCATTGGTCGGTGTAGAATAGGGGAACCTAATAGACCGGAAGGTTGCAGCTTGAAGCAGGGGTATAATAGGGTCACCTAAAAGATAGGAAGGTTGCTGGTCGACATATGGCATGGTTGGTCGTCATACAAGTAACGATGGTTTCGAAGCAAGATTGGCAGTGATAACCAGAGTATGTCATGGTTGATTAGTTGCCTTTTTTTAGCATCCCACGTAAATTATCCAATGTCGAAGGAGATGTTTCTTGGGTGCTTTTCTGATATTGGTTTAGGCCTCTGAGGCTTGTGCTAGAGGGATGTTAAATTCGATTAGGATGGTTAACGTAAGATACATATAATTTGGATGCTACGAGTGCTAGTGGTGTTTGCTATTGTTTGCCATGAATGAATTGTTGTTCTGGTTTCCATGAATGAATGGTTGAAGTGTTTGATGTAAAGGCTATCACTGTCTGATGTGGTGATGACGGTGTTGAGTTCTTCTCTGGTTTTGTGGGTAGATTTGTTCGTTTATTTACTCATTCTCATATACTTTATTGATGACGTTTGTTAGTTGTATATCGCTCACTAAGACTATTGTCTGACTCAAGGTTTTATGGTTCCCCTTCTTACCTTGGGTTGTTCATCCGGTTGTGGATGGGCAGACTAGGTGGCAGGTGACAAGTGAAAGCTTTGTGAGGACGATATGGAAGTTCGGAGGCGAGCAGGAGGATAGCGTACTATCTTTCTACTATATAGTATTTCAAATCTGCTGTTTGTTATTTTCTGAGTGCTATAGTGAGTCAATTTGTATAAACATTAATGTTGTAATCCAAGTGTATGGATATTTTTTTTGAAAATGGGTAAACCGCCTCGTTTAAAACCTAAACTAGTGCTCAGAGTAAGCACTAGATAGGAAAAAAGAGTGCGGCGCTTTATTGACATCGCATCAATAAAACCTATACAGAGTTGCGATTACATCGGGCAATACACAAAAAATTCTTCACAAAAGCCCAGCCCAAAAAAGCAAAGAAAAAAACAAAGTCTAACGCCTCAAACAACACTAGAAAAAACCGGGCGTACGACACAAAGGGATACAGCTCATCCTTTTGGTCATAAACTCAGTGTCCAGCTGTAACCACGAGACCCCATCTTCTAGAAAGCATCAAATGAAATTAATTCAACAAAAACTTTCCCCAAATAAAAAAGGAAAGTCAATGGTTTCCACCCAAGATCAGAGACAACCACCGAAATTAACCTATGTCTAGAACTTTGATACCCCATCTGTCCAGGATCTTCACGTCATCATGCTTGCTGACAGTCTTCTTCGCTCTGCGCATAAGGTATTTGGTTTCTAAGTTAATTAGATCCCACCTTTGAAATTTATTTCTTCCCGAATCTCCATGTACTCTAGAATTTCTTTCTGACCAGATATGACAAATCGTCGTAACTAAACTGCAGAAAGCCAGGTCTTGAATGATACCTCTATTGTAAAACTTGGTTTTGAGCAGGGACATTTCGTTATCAAGGACCAGGGGTTCGACAACTGAGGGAGGAAGGCCAAGGTTTATTCTGCAGCGAACCCACAAATACGATGCATACGAGCACTCGAAGAACAAGTGATTTCTATTCTCATGAGATTCATTAAAAAGGGCGCAAATAGGATTCACATCATAGCCCCAGGTAATCATTCTATCCTTAATGCTTAACCAATTCAGCATAGCTTTATAAGTACATATTGACATTTTAGGACTGTTTATGTAGTGCCATGTAACTTTACACCAGTCAATTTCGGGTGAATGCTCTCTAGAAATGTCCCATGCCGAAAAAAGGAGAAACCATTACAATTTTTATTCCAGCTCCAGTAATCGTATTCAGAAGAATGATGAATATCCACTGCCATAATTTTATCAGCAACCAACCTTGTAGCAAATAGGTTATTAGTATTGAAACCCCCATCTTGAATAATATGGTTAACCATAAGATTATCTCCTCCACAAATACGTAAGCAATCCCAGCCCAACAAATTCACAAAAATTTCGTTGTTTATCCAAGGATCGAACCACAAACTGTATTATGTCCATCGATAATACATCTGTTAATACAATGCAACCCCAATTGTCTGTGTTTAAGAATAGATTTCCACGTGCATGAGCTGTTAGGGTTAAGTTTCATTACCCAAAAATGATCCCCCTATCGACTAGCCATCCATTTTTTTCAAAGACTGTTGCCACTAACAAAATGCTATCGTAATTTAAGAGCAGTTGCGGTTTTAATATCTTTGAAATTGCGAAGTCCTACTCCCCCTTCTTGTTTAGGAGTACATAAAATATCCCAAGCTATTTTGTGAGATTTACCTGCCCAAATAAATTTTGCACATAATTTGTTAATCTTGTCAATAATAGCTGATGGCAATTGCTAAGTCAGCAGCCAATATAACACCATAGGCGTAATAACTGATCGGATAAGTTCCACTCACCCAGCCACAGATAAAAGCCTGCAATCCCAACTATCCATTCTACCTTTAATCTTGTCAAAAAATCTCCCCACAGTCCGCAAAGTGAAGGTGATTTGTGGACAAAGGAATCCCCAAGTATTTAATAGGGAGACTTCCTTCCTTCATATCAAGGAGGTTCAGGATCTGATATTTATTTTCCACCCCCCTACCGAAGAACACTTTGGACTTGACATTGTTTAATTTGAGACCTGCCAAATCTTTCAACTTCTATAAAATTTGTTTGATTTCCTTAGCACCTTTAATTTTTGCCTTTGCAAAGACCATCAAATCATCCGCGTAAATCAAATGTGTGATAATCGGCTCATTTTTATGAACCGGCTCAACAAAATCTAACTTAGTCGCTTTAAATATAAGAATGGATAAATATTCCATAGAAACACAAAAAAGATAGGGTGAGAGAGGATATCCTTGCCTTAAACTCCTATTACTGTGAATGAACCCTTTCGGACTACCCCGAATTAAAATTGAAAAAGTTGGGGTCGTAATGAAAGTGTATGGATATTACTTTCTAGTTGTTATGAAAGTCTATTGTTTTTTCTTCACTAAAAATAACTGTTGTATATGTTCGATTATATTTTATCCTTGCGCCGTGAGTTCTACGACAGGTTCTAATATTGTTTACCTATGATGATCGTCTATAGCTGCCCGACACACCTTTCAGTGCATTATTTCACTTGTATAGCGCGTGGGTTGAGGGGGTCGTCACACTTAATATCTTGCAATTATGTGTTATTATTATGATATAAATACAAAAATTAGGAAATATATTTTAATGTAATTTCTATAACCAACTAAGTGGGGGAAGACTACTTCCTAGAATTGAACTTATCACAACCGTACATTAAGTAAATCTATAATGAAAAGAAGAAGAGAAATATAACAGACCAGAATCGGTGATTGGATAATTTATAGAATTATATATGTCTTTAAAAATGCCTAGATCTGTAAATTTTATTTAAAGATAAAAAACTAATCTTCTTTTTGCTAGTGAAAAATAGAATAAAATGTGTGACTTTGCAAAACTGATTAAATAAAAGAGAATCAAATTTATATTAAAATTATGTAGAAATTATAAAACTGCAATAAAAGGGAATTAAATTGAATTGGCAAATTTATAGGAATTTATAGTAAATTATGACAAGTGTTATAATTTAAAAAATAACAGAAAATGTGCAGATTATTATGATACATTAGAACCATGCTGGCATGTTGGAAAATCATAATATAAAGAAAAGAATGTAACATGTTATGATAATAGTATAATATCACACGCTTTGGCTACAAATCATGTCAATAGGATGGGCTCAGATATATGATTAGGCTAAAAAGAAAGAAAGATAAATTAGGAAAACCAAAACATTTGCAAGTAAAATTATAACTTAGGTTTGTAATTTAAAAGAAAAGGGAAAATAAAATAGGCTTATTATAATTAAACTTGGATCTTGGATTACGTTAATAAGCAAATAAATAAGACCTAGATTAGGTGGAACTAGGCAGCAAACACAATTAAGTAGCATAAAAAAATGTAAGTTAAACGCATAATGAAATACTAGACATAGGGTATAATAAAATAGTAAGGTAGGTTTGGAAGCAGTTCGGAAGGATTCTGGATGTAGAGCCTAAGAAGCGAATCACTGCAAATTCTTTGGTATAGTGGGAGCACGTCCAACATGATGTTCAACGAGGCTGGAAGGAAGTGTGAGACTTCTGCGGGACGTGAAAATGCTTTACGTATACCTCAGGTGTAAGCTTAACGAAGCCTCACCCCCATAAGCAGGTCTACAAGGGTTCCATCAAAAGAGAATGTCTTGGCCACATTAGTATTGTAGACCTAACAAAGTTATCCTTTACTAGTAGTCAGAAAGCTGATGTATAGAGGTGGGTATTGATATGACACCTAGACTCATGACCTTGCAAGCAAGTTTAGTAAGCGAGCTCCCATAAGGATAATCGCATAAGGATATCGACCATCATTAGTCAAAGCGAGAACGAAAAAGATTGGAACTAAACCAAAAGGCCAGTTATCGTTCACTCTCAAGAAATTGAATGAAGGATAACGCAATTGGATGTTTAGATTATTATTTGTAGGGCATGGTAACTTAGCTCTTGCTAGGTCTCTCAACTAGTTCAAGGGGCATTACATGAAGCTCTGGCCATGGACAAAGAGATAGACCAAATATAATATATGTACTGTAAGCAAAATAATTTGTCCTTTACAGATATAGAAATCCCTGACAAAGGTTTGTTCATACGTGGGCCATATTAGTGGAGTTCAGGTAGTATACAGTATGATTACATGTAGGTCCAAAATGTATAAACTGGATGGCACATCAAGGATATCCTAGCATTGGATCTAGCTGATGCGGACGCGGTTTCACATTTTCCTATCAAATGATGGAACATTTGGCTTCACGAAGCTGCCCTTTACAAATATAGTTGCGTTACTCTTTAGAGAGCAATGGATTCCTATCGATGAGGATACGGAGGGTACTATAGGTAGTACCTAGGATCGAAGCAATTTATTGGAAATATAATTGCATATATATTGCCTATAAGGTTTGGTCCACCTGCGGTGGATGAGAATGATTTTCGCACGGACGCGAGAGTAATGTAAACGCAAACACCCTAATATAATTAAAAATGAAAATAAGATGGCATATATAGTTTGAACTTAAAAGTGTACAATTTATCCATCTTCCAGAACTATGTCGACCGCCCCATACCTCCTGGAACGAACTGAGGAAAAGGTGCAATGTATTACATGCTAGGCCGATATATGTAACAACCCGAATTCCACAGATTGATTTTTTTTCAAAATTCTAATCTGCCAAAACCCGTGTTGGTTTGTCTGGTATCCTACAGAAAAGACAGAGATAATAAACATATCAGGGCTCAAAAAACATCTCACAACGGAATGGAATAGATTATAATATAATCAAATATAGCCATACCCAGATAATAATAATGCCTAACCAGTATCCAAAGCTATCATATCTCTACCACAAATCTAACCTACGAGTATGTTATGGGGAGGGGCTCAGAACACAAGTTCTGGTGACTGGATTTAAACTACACATTTTGGGTAACTCTACATATATCGTTTAGTTACATTTTCATATTTATTAGGTTACTTGGGTTAACAACATTCAAGGCTTACACACACGTCGTACCCATATACTCCCCAATATATTAACCTAATACAATAAAAGTAGCTACCCCCAATATCTAGGTACACCCCATGGTACTCAACTCGCATGATCTCCGCCATTACGCCACAGAAATATGTGCAGTTCCTCATCCTACACCGGAGCGACGTACAGATCTCTATATTACAACGCTACATTTCGCATAGAACTGTCATCACCATGCTACGTAAGCGTACGGACTGCCACCATCAAATGATTCGATCGAATCAGATTCCATCACAGACATGCATGTATCTAGACTTTCTCACATACGTATCGTTAATCATACTAGATGCCTCAACCTCGATGATACATCATCCGGAAACGGTATCCATGTATCCGCACGCATTATCTACTGTGCATAGAGTTCCCTAATAGGACTATATCAGATATCTGTATAAACAGGAGCTGACATGGATGTATCTATGATACACCACCTGGATATTTGTATGCCCTAGAGTCTACGATACACCACCCGGAGCAGACATGCATGTATCTAGAATTTCTCATATACGTATCGTTAATCGTACTTGATGCCTCAACCTCGACGATACAGCATCCAGAAACGGTATGCATGTATCCGCACGCATTATCTACTGTGCACCGAGTTCTGTAAAAGGACTATATCAGATACACGGAACTCGATCAGGAGCCTATTTAGATATATGTATACACAGGTGCTATGGTCTACAATTTCATGGTGGTTATGGTCCTACCCGACCCCTACCTCAACTAGTGAAAGGCCAACCGATGAGCTAGTGACGTACTCCTAACAAACAGTCTATACCCAAATTGGAGTGTCTCACAACCAAATCCTTGATAGTAAAAGGTCAATGGTCTTTTGATTTAGCTCTCCGCCTGTCTGCATCATGCTGACTATTGATGACCGATACCCGAAAATTACTATCAATCATATGGTTAGACCCGCCTAAGGCAAACAGATGAGATGGTCATATCCCGCCTAGTCACAAGGCACTAGATTCGTCGAATCACATAAGCCATCCTATTGCCTTTTGACTGACCGCTATCGTGGCAATCAAGGTATACTCACCAGGAAGTAACGCGCAGACCCAATCTTTGCGAGCACAACCTAAACGTTGCCACTGCACAGAGGACTACTAGAATTACCCTCCACATCCCAAGAAGCAGTGTGCTTCCCCTTCCAGTCCTTTGGAGCCAGTAGAATATCAGCAGAACAACAGGTAGAACATGCAGAATAATCAGATGGATGTGCGCTCCTCTTATGTCTCATGACACCACAATAATCTATCCCGTTGGGTTTTTCACTTACAAATGTACGGACTGGTCCAAACGCCTTAGTTTACCATGTTATTTGGCACTATGTCCAAACGTTTAATTACACGCTTGCTCTACCTCATTAGATTTCAAGTTAAACTTGGTTATTTCAAATCATATTTACTTCTTATTCAGGTTACCAAGTTCTTCTTGCTTATTAATTTTAGTTATATAACTAACCATTTAAGATCATTAATATGCCTTTAACATGTTATTCTCATCAGCAGATTTCAGATTCTCAGGTTTACAAATTACTTAATTTATAATTAAGTAAACTTATTGCATTTCATAAGTTTTCCCTTATCTACTATACTTATTACTAACAGCAGGTTTCAGGTTTCTAGATTTACTGATTACTTAATTTATAATTAAGTACAACTTTTCTCATTCCATAAGTTATCTCATTTTCTCTATCGTTTATTATAACCCAAGTTATAATTAAGTCACAGTCCCTAGGATAAACCTATCTATTTCCTTTCCTTTTTCCATTCAGGTTGATTCATAATAGGTTATTATCATTCCCCATTCATTCCAATTCTTTTACTGTTACAGGATTAATTCATTTCACTTAAATACAATTAATCCCATTTATTTCCTTCTAGTTATATACATGTATTCATGTATGTTAATGCATCCGACCCTCGCATTAAGTTGGCCACTTGTGGATGCAGGATTTGTCGGGTGGTTCCGGGTAAGCTTCTACCACAAGTTGAACTATACCTCGTGTCTTCATGTGATTATTTGCAATTTCTTAATTACTGTAATTCTATTTACAACCTTTTTGGCATAATAATTATATTAAAAAATACTCATGTTCATTGTAAATTTCATAATTACAGCATTCATAGAAATTCCTAATTCAAACAGGTGATTAATGGAAATAGGCTTTATAAAACAGAAATATTCTCTGTTTAAGTTTCAGGATTGCAGTACTGTAGAAGTTTCATCATTTACATGAAGGATACAATTCATCTTTAATTACAACAGTACAAATTTCAACAGATTTCAGCAGATTAATCATTTCAGCAAATTAATCATACATATTAACGCTGAATGCCAAACCATAGAAATACCATTATCAGAAAGTATAACTTAAATCCACTCACATAATAGCTTTCCAATTCATGAATCTAGTCCATATCTAGCATTCCATGGCTCTTCTAACTGAATCTAGAATCTAAATAACTATTGATTCACAATTCTCAAACTAAAAGAAAAGGGGAAAAAGAAGAGAAATCTAAACTAACCAGATCCAAGAATTTACCTCACTTCGACTAGGATTCTGGACTCCTATTTGTTGATATGCATTCTTTTCCTTCAAATCTTAGATCAGAACTTTCTCTTACTAGTTATTCTATTTTTTGAAGATATTTGAGGAAGAAGAATAGCAGGGCCTGGGTAGCATTTCAGAAATCATCAAAATAAGCTAGGCTCTGCTAACATATTTATAGGCGTACCAAAAGAAGAAGGTCATTAGATTTTAAGTTATGAAAATCCGAAATGTACACATCATCAGAAATACGTCACAAAAGCAGCAATGGAACCCCTTTGGTCGACCGGTGGGTCGATGTGACAGCCCAGTCCTTGTTGCTGGCCAAAGGGGCTGGGTACGCATGATAGGGGGTTCTCGCTTCGCGGTTTGGTGGCGAACGGGAGACTCTTACCCCTACATGTCCCTGTTGAGGGTTGGTAAGGCAATGGCCGGGAGGCTCGAGAGGGTCGCCGTAAAACAAGGTGTACTGGGGGACCACTGTGAGCCACGGTGGGTTTTACCTGCTGCTTTGGGGGGATGAAGGGATGGTTGCAAAGCCTACCGGATTTCGTCCGGGCCGTCACAGTCGACCCTCTTGTTGATAGGTCGACCCTAGGGTCGGCCCATCCAAGCTTGGGTCGACCCAATTGGGGCTAGCGGGGCTTTCTGATGTAGGCGCCTGTTTTGACTTTTGCTTTTAGTCATTAACTTAAATTATTTGCTTGATTTCTACCTTTGATTTGATTGATTTTATACCTTTTATATTTTTCAATCAAATTTGAATTCCCTTATATACATATTTTTATATATACATTTTTTGGCATTTCAATTTATCATCAACTTTTACATATATGCGCTGTTTTGGTTATGCCATATACAAAAACAAATCAGAAAAGCACCACGAAAAAATTCATAAATGTTTCACGTTAAATTCTGAGATTATAATCTTTTATTATCGCAGGGAAAATATGGGGTGTTACATTCTCCCCACCTTAAGAAATTTCTTCCTCGAAATTTGATTAGAATGGAGTAATGTAGTTCCTCTGTATATAGCAACCAACTAATGTTCACCTAATTTTTCAACTATCAGTATTTGTGTTCGAGGTGTTATAAAAACATTACAATATATGTATGTAGTGCATGCCTAAGCGGTACCTCCCATATGAATGTAAAATTTCTTTAGAAACATGATGAACAAGCTAAATATATTGGCAATGTCTATATGAATGCAATATTTTTGAAAAAAAATTATACTTTTTTATCCAAATTTTCCCATGCTCTTATAGAGCAAGAGCGTAGTTCACTCCATCTTTTCATCCAAATTATATCGTCTAATGTTTTTATTTCTAATTTCAGAAAAAGAAAATTTTATTTTAATTTCAACATTGAAGATTCAATATAAACTTCCTTACCAACAAGCAGAGTTTTAACATAACAGTACACTACCGCAGATAAAAGTCAGACTTGCTACATAGATTCTACTACAACATTATTTCTAACACAGGAATAAAACTAAGATAGTCAATTCATACCACGAGTGGCCTACAGGTAACTGCACAACAGATATCCATCACTGGAATGGAGGTTTGGGCCCTTGCCAAAGATACCACGAATAAATGAGTCTAACCCTCCCAGTGTATCATCCACTCTACCTAGACGCTCCTCTTAGTGCCTAGACTGTCCCTGACCTCCAGATGCATATCCCGCTTCTCTATCTGCATCTGGTCAAAACGCTATTGGGTGTCATATTGCCAGTGTAGGCTCTATCGCTATGCCTGGGCAGCCTCAATCTGCGTACGCGCCATCTCCTGTTGTCTAAGCAAGATATCCTACTGCTCTCTTGCCAGTTGAGTCTATCTCTCAGAGATGGTCCTAACCTCCGTCCTCAAATCCCAAGACTCCCTCAAAGACCATGTTTCCCATCCATTTGACTGGGAAGGCCCGACTCCTCCCCGGCGTGGCTCTGAACTCTCAAGCTCATGCCCCACTGGCGGATTAAAGTACTGATACTGCTCCTGCTCTACAAGTGAATCAAAATGGGGCTCAAACATCTCCTCAGGATAGTATCCTACCATCGGCCCAAACGGTGATCGCACTGGAATGAATGGTTGTCCCCCATGGCCCGGCTGGACCAAGTCTCCAGGAGCTACGTCCTCAAACTGTCCTTCTTCCGTGCCTCCTCCTAACTCATCGCACTCATCGCCACCATCATGATCGTCACCACTGCCATCATCCTCATCCTGATCGTGCTCTATCGGCCGAGGGTCCATCACCAAAATCTGCTGCAACTCTATACCCATCCTTCTCAACATGAAAGTATATATCAAGTACTGAGGCTGTGTAATGTGGCACTCATGTCCTAATGCAACCCCAGACTATTGAAAAACTACTGTCCACCGGTAGACAAAAGGGATGGTAGAAGTCCTCTTCCCAAGAAAGGAAGTAAAATATTGCAAATCACACGTGCCTAATTTACCTCGATCCCAGCAAAAATCGCGTATGTGGGTGTCTTAATATTAGGAGAAATCCTATCGAAACTGCACGTCTTCGCTGCCAGGTTATATAGCAAAATGCATATAACCACCCTAGCTAATGGGGTTAAATGTGCCATATCCCACACCTAACATCCTCATCTACAAAGATCCTATGCAATACGCCAAATCTGTCATCTCAATCTCCTCTAAAAGTACTCCATCTCCTCGTATGGCTAACATATGGCCAAACTACAGCTCATGAAACAAGATGCGCATCCCCTTTACTTCTGACTCAAAAATTACCAAACCGTTTTCTTCCCTATTATCCAAATTTGCCTCAAAAAGTCGTATTAACCTTGGGCATGCTTTGCTCTCCACGGTGTTGTGGTCCAAAAGGTTAGCCAACCCCGCATAAGTAAGCATTGCCTCTAGGGTTGTAGCCAAAAAGTCTGCAAACTTAACAGCCCTTCCGAGCAATACATCGAATACACTCGACTTAGTGTAGGTCTCCACCATGTCCTTTCGATTCTGACACCAAGCAAACTTCTATGGTGTTAACTGCGTAAATAAAGAGACCAAAGAAATAGGTCGCGGCAGCATGGCGAATATCTTCCAAATCTTCAAGAAATGGGTGTAGATGTGGATAGAGAGTAGAGAGAGAGCTTAAATTTGGTACCAACTTTGTGTCAAATAGTGGAGATTTGAAGAGTTTGCGGCCTTGGAAGAAATGGGGAAAGTTGGGTTTTCGGGTGGTTTTGGGGAAGCAACGAAAATGACGATGAAGCCATTCGGCTTCGTCTTTTTATTTTCACGGTCTGGGCATGTGGGTCGACCCACTGTAGCTATTGGGTCGACCTGTAGGTCGACCTGGTGTTGGTGTTTCAACCCATGTGTCAAACCACCAGCCTGGGTCGACCCAACCCCTTCCAGGATTTTTTTTGTTTTCTCACCCCACTAAATCCAAGAAAAGAAGAGAAGGAAAGGGTCGGTCTACTAGTTCATATCTTTCTATTATGTTATGCCACCAGTTTCTATTCTTAGAGTCCATAAATTTCCGATGGCTTTTTCAAAACCGGCCTTTCCACTAACTCTACTCCCCATGTATATCTTGTACACTTCCTTAACCCCGTTGTCAAGTTACTCAACCATCCTAGGTTATCCTTATCATGTAGTGTATAAGTCTTGACGGCTTGAGGCTCCCGTCATACGAGAATATGTATATATATAAATATATATACAACTCTTACTATATAAGAATATATAAGTATGTCCTCCTTATACATAAATATAGTCAGGAATCCTAAACCTAGGCTCTGATACCAGATGTAACAACCCGAATTCGGATAGACCAATTTTTTTTTTCAAAATTCAAATCTACGAAACTCATTTTGGTTTGTCTGGTATCCTGCAAAAAGACAGTGATAATAATCATATGAGAGCTCAGAAAACATCTCACAATTGAATGGAATAAAGTATAATATAATCAAATATAGCCTTACCCAGATAATAATACTACCTAACCAGTATCCAAAGCTATCATATCTCTGCTACAAATCTAACCTATGAGTATGTTATGAGGAGGGGGTCAGAACACAAATTCTGTTGGTTGGATTTAAACTATATATACCATTCAGTTACATTTTCTCATTTATTAGGTACTTGTGTTAATAGCACTCAAGGCTTACACACACGTCCTACCTCTACGCCCTAGTAGATTAACCTAATACAATATACATATAGCTACCCCCAATGTTGAGGTACACTCAATGGTATCCTAATTGCACGGTCTCCACCATAATGCCACAGAAATATATGCAGTCCCTTATCGTATGCCGGAAGGACATATTGATCTTTATATAACAATGCTACGTTCTGGATAGAATTACCATCGCCATGCTATGTAAGCGTACGGACTGCCACCTACGAACCATTCGATCAAATCAGATTCCATCACAGAGTAATTCCCTAGAGTCTATAGTACACCACCCGGAACAGACACGCATGTATCTAGACTTTCTCACGTACGTATCGTTAAGTAAACTCGATGCCTCAACCTCGATGATACATCATCCGAAAACGGTATGCATGTATCTGCATGTGTTATCTGATGTGCACCGAGTTCTGTAATAGGGCTATATCAGTAACACAGAACTCGGTTGGGAGCCTTTTTAGATATCTATATACGTAGATGTTATGGTCTACAATTTAACGATGGTTATGGTTCGACCCGACCCCTCCCTCAACTAGTGAAAGGCAATCAGATATGAGAGCTAGTGACGTACCCCTAACAAACAATCTACATCCAAATTGGCGTGTCCTGCAACCAAAGCCTCGATAGTAAAAGGTCAATTGTCTATTGGTTTAGCTCTTCACCTTTCCACATCACGCTGATTGTCGATGACCGGTACATTACGATTACTATCAATCAGATGGTTAGATCCACCTAAGGAAAACAAATGAGATGGTCGTAACCCGCCTAGTCACAAGGCACCAGATTCATCGAATCACCTAAGCCACCCTACAGCCTTCTGACTGCCCACTAGCATGGCAATCAAGGTATACTCATAGAGTAGTAACATGTAGACCTAACCTCTGCGAGCACAGCCTAAACGCCGCCACCATAAAGAGGACTACCAGGAGTACACTCCACGTCCCAAGAATCTATGTGCTTCCCCTTCTAGTCCTTTAGAGCAAGAAAAATATCAGTAGAACAACAGGGAGAACAAGCAAAATAATTAGATGGACATGCGCTCCCCTCGTGTCTCATGACACCACGATAATCTACCCCATTGGGTTTTTCACTTTTAGATGTATGGACTGGTCCAAACGCCTCAATTTAGTGTGTTATTTGGCCCTATGTCCAAACGTTTAATTACACGCTTGCTCTACCTCATTAGATTTCCAGTTAACTTAGTTATTTCAAATCATATTAACTTCTTATTCAGGTTACCAAGTTCTTGCTTAATAATTTCACTTATATAACGTACCCCATTTAAGTTCATTAATAAGCCTTTAACATGTTATTCTCATCATCAAATTTCAGATTCTCAGGTTTACAAATTACTTAATTTATAATTAAGTACAACTTATTGCATTTCATAAGTTTTCCCTTCTTTTCTCTACATATTACCAATGTGTAACAACCCGTAACTTCCCCGTAAAGGAAAGCGTCGGATAGTTCGAGAACAAACCACAACAGAACGCATATAAAAGAACATTTCACTGTATATTACAACAATGCACCAGATTACAAGAATATACAGAGTATAAATGAACATTACACAGAAATATCAGAGATTTAAATTACATTTAAATACATAGCAGCGGAAAATAATACAATACACAACTAGAAGAGATATACGAATACAAAGCTTTCCGGATATCGTTCCAGCTGTAAACCAGGATCCTGTGAATATATATCTGCAAAACCAAAACTACTAGCTGCCCGTGTCAAAATAAGGGCACCCAGAGTTTAGGTCAAAACAATAAACTCCAGGTCAGTCATGGGACTAGTGTGAGAACTAAAGCAGTTATTAATCTTTATTTTAAATCATTAGGTAAATCAAGGGACCACGCCGCCTAACACGGAACGGGTTTCCTCCCAAGAATACCAGTGCATAAAACAAACAGCGCAATGCTAAATAAAGAAAAATGAAGCTGTTATAAGACCCAGGTCCCATCACACAATGCAACGCAGCCGAGGATAGGGTTTTCCCTTATAACAGCCAAAGAATGCTTGATACGGTTAAAACAAAACGTTTGATACTATTATAAGTGCATAGTGTATAAAACAACTTCAAATCATAAGTATCAATCATAGGCGGCATGAGCGCCCCATCCCACTATGTCACCATACTAGGTTCTACAAATAAAACCGCAAATGTCACGTATTTGGAAATTGGGTTTCCATCTATGAACCGAGGCAAAAGATAGTCCTCAACCGATTCGAGACGCTCTAGCCCGCCCCTCAGGCAAGTACTCAGTCAAGCCTTTGGATCGTCAGGGCCGGTCCACCGATGTGGATTAAAATTCCTGAACACTACGTTTCCCCACCCTATGGGGTGTAAGTCTGGTCCGTCCGCCGACCAGAATGCATCGGCCGAAACCGATATAACCGAGGCGCCTCGCAACAGCAACAACCACATAAGTCAAACTCGTCAGGGCGTGTAAAACCACTGACGCCACTTCTAGCTAGAAAGAAACGCAAGTCCCCCCTGAGGTCCGTCTCCCGTTTTTGGTTCATACCGGGTGTGAAACTCGCGAAGTAAACGTTACACAAAGCTACGCCACAAAGGCCGTGCTTTGATCATCACCACAAGACTTTTCTTTTCAACAGAAGCCTCGATCAATTGCCACTTAGGCATGCCACACAGGCAATTCACTCCATGCGTTTGATATCCATCAATATATAACCCCTGAGCTCATACGTCTCAGAGAAGGGCGTTAAGCAAGAGAATAAATTCTCCGCCGCCAAGCAGATATATATTTAATAGAGATCAATCACATGGACTAAAATCCAATGTCAGACACACAGTCCATTTACAAGTCCGTTCTGGGTCTGAACGAAACCGGAGGCACCTAGTACCTCGCATATCCATCGATCTCCAAGTACGTCTGGACGATCACAAACTGTTTCCATCTTCTTGGGTGTACAGCCCAATCAAGATCATCAGTAATCACCCAAACGACGTGAAGACTTCTGGTCTTCGACCACCGTCTTCATCTTCGACACCACGTCGAATCAGTTATTCAGAATGGGATAAACCCGGTCTTTCTGAATAACTCGCGTATATATTATAAAAGTGTTACACAAACACAACATACGCCTCATTCCAATTCAGAATATTCTTTATCCAAATATTCCTATACTTTGGGAAAAAGTTCCCATTAATTTTATCCAAGATAAATTCTTTAAATTTATTCTTTAATCTCCTTTGAATATCAATTCAAACTAGTCGGGATTAGCGAACCACACCGAAGTAATCATTTATTTTATTTCCCAATCCCAACCTATTCATCCCATGAAGTAAAACTGGTAGTACTTCATATCTAACACCACAGTGTTATCGGTAATTCAATTACCATTTCACGTTCAAATCTAATTAAAGATTTAACTATCGCCTGGAGTAAAACTGGTGATACTCCATTCTCGATCTTTTCAATCTAATTAAAGATTCATTAAAACTCCACTTAGTTTTAATCTTTGACTGGGTTAAAGAATCAGTGTCATTTAAAACACAGTTCACGATAAACCCAAAGGCACATCCCATTGATTATCGGGTTAAAGAACGAGTGTTATTTAAAACACTGTCCACGATAAACCCAAAAATCAATATCAATTCAATTCCAATTAAATATTCTTTAATTGGTACACTTCATTAAATCTAAATAAAAAGATTTAACCTTTTCTCAACTGGGTTCAAGAACAGTGTTAGTGAAGACACCACTCACGACAAACCCAAATCACATTCGATATTCAATACAAGGCTCTGAATAGAAAATATATCGGCTTATATTCAATATCGAATTCTACGACTAACAAATGTCGTATTGGAAATAACGATATAAATATATATCTTTCAAATTTCCATAACAACATCTGTATAATCACGAATTCCAACATCGAAATATTCCGAAGACAATTTCGATTCAAATCCACTCCAATGCAAACATTGGAAATTCTGGTTATTTTCAAAACCATTTTCAAATTCAATTTATTTATTTAAAAATAAATAGAATTATAATTCTAGTTCAAAACTAGTTCATTTCGATAAAAATATTTTTTTATCTTTTCAAATATGGAGTTTTTCATCCCAAATCTTCACAAATCATTTCTTATGATTTTACACAAATTATTACTATTTTTAATAATTTTATCAAGGCCCGTACAGTCGATTTCCATCAATGGCCATCGAACTGCACTTACAGCGACCTTTTTCAAATTTGATTTGGACATAATTCCAAATCCAACCGTTAGATTTCAAATTTCTAATATTCGTTAGAAAGCTCTTTTCGATACGAACCCAACGGTTCCGGTTTCAGGAGAATCCGACGGTCGGATCTCCCGTAATGTCCGTTTGAAATAAATGGTCGAAATTCACGAACTGCCGCGGCGCGGCGCGTTCTATTCAGGCCATTATATTATATATATATAATATATATAATATATACTTCGTCGATTTCTATTTAAAACGAATTATATAAATAGTTTTAAATTCGTTTCAAAAGCGATTTCAACTTCCATTTCAATTCAAATCAAAATTGAATTCTTCTTTATAAATTCGTTTTAAAATTCATTTCTATTCAATTCAAATTTCAATTCAATTTGAATTCATTTCAATTCGCTTTCAATTCAATTTGAATTCGTTTTCAATTCATTTCGAAATCGTTTTCAATTCAATTCATTTCGAAATCGTTTTCAATTCAATTCATTTCGAAATCGTTTTCAATTCAATTCATTTCGAAATCGTTTTCAATTCAATTCATTTCGAAATCGTTTTCAATACAATTCATTTCGAAATCGTTTTCAATTCAATTCATTTCGAAATCGTTTTCAATTCAATTCATTTCGAAATCGTTTTAAAATCGATATAAATATCGTTCACGTCAAAATGGCTTCAATCTAATCAACACGGCTTCATATATTCCTATTTTCAAATATTCTATTTCAAATATTTCTTTTTCAAATATTTCTTTTTCAAAACTGGAATGAGGCCCAATCAATTACCATATAATGTTAATTATATGGATTTTCTACAACACATGTATATAATAGCATTGAAAAATAATCAACCATCAACCAAAGTGCACTACACTGTATAAGCATCAAATATAGTTATCTAACGCTTATAACAGCCTGTCAATCGATCGATCGACATATTTAATCAATCAGGATGAGTGAACTTCAAATTTCATCCTAACACCCGTGTGGGGTTTCAAACAATCAAACACAAATTTTAGTTGTGCTGTTGGGCGATGTGTAAAATTTATCGTCCCAATCAATGTCCTTCAAATAGGTGTACATAAACAAACCGTCCGGTTTATAAATGAATATTTTATTTTATTCACTTCACTTTAAAAATTATATTTTTAACGATAAAACATTTTATTCCAACATATGAATTTCTATTATTCATTTACACAATAAAATGATATTTTTATTTTCTAACATATTTTAGAAAATTTCGGCGGCATAACGGCACGATACTAGAAACGGGACAAGGCCTAGCCTTATCCCCGGTCTAGTGAAGGCCCACGCCATTCACACATCAATCATATCAATTTCATTTCACCAAACGATTCAAATCAACCCAAACAATCTAACTAACAACACAGCCAAACAAACAAGTCCATGGTCTGTGGACGATTGTGTCGGGTGCTACTAAGCACCGTCTGCATCCTAGTATATATATATAACTAGAAAAATTAAATTGAAAGGTGAGAAATTCTCACCGATAGCTACCCAATTATCTTGAATCTTCTTTTGCAGAATTCTTCGTCGACCTCGCCTTTTTGTCGCTTTCGCCCGTATTCTCTACATATGTAAAAATCGAGTTTTTACTTCGAAGTTCAATATATAAAAATCATATTTTTAATTCGAAGTTCAACATATAAAAATCATATCTTACATCTTTTACTTAATAAAAATTTCATCTTTTCTATTTTAAAAATCTATGTTTTTCTATTCATAAAAACTATTCTTTTTCTTCGTAAAATTATTTCTTTTCCTTTGTAAAAATATAAATTTTCTTATAACAAAATATGATTTTTTTCTATAACAAAATATGATCTTTCTAAATAAAAAATCAAATCTTTACTCGTTTGAAAATCACCACTTTCAAGTGTTAAAAATCTAAGCTTTTTAATTGTTAAAAATCATGCCTTTGTTTTTATTAAAACCCCTTCTTTTTCATATCAGTTTTTAAATCTAAAAAAAAAAACAGTTTTTATATAAATCTAAAAAAATTCAGTTTTTAAAATTCTTTTAAATCAGTTTTAAATCTAAAAAAAAAACAGTTTTTATATAAATCTAAAAAAAATTCAGTTTTTAAAATTCTTTTAAATCAGTTTTAAATCTATTATTAAAATTCAGAAATTAGTTTTTAAATCATTTTATAAATCAGTTTTTATAAAACAAAAATAAAAATAAAAATAAAATAACTAAATGCTCACCGTAGATTTCGAAGTGGAGGGAAGAAGAAGGAGTCGGCGTCGGCGGGCTTCGAGGGTGGTTCGGTGGTGTCGCGACGAGGTAGGGGGGGCTGCTTCGATTTGCTTCGTCTGGGGGGCGTCGCGATGAAGGCGCTGGAAGGAGGAGGTCGGGCGGTGGGGGGCGGCGATAGGTTCGTCGGCGGCTTCGAGGGTAAGGCGGCGTCGAGGTCTTGAGGGGGGGGGCTCGATTTGTTAGGGTTTTTTTTTTGTTTCTGAATAATGAATCGGGGGGGGGGGGGCAAGAAGAAGAAAAGGAGGGAATATATTTTTTTTTTCTTTTTATTATTTAATTAATTAATTATGCAAAAAGGTTGACTTTTACATACGACCTCGAAACGAGGCCTACCGCCTGCCGTCCATAGCGTTTTACCCCCATTCCGAACACAATGGGATATGTATCGCAAGCTGATTTGATCGTTACAATCAGTTCCCGTTGAATTTACATTTAAATCACTATATTGAATTTTAAACGTACATTTCAATTTACCAAGGTCACATACTAACTCTATAAATCCCATAAAAATATTTTCTAGCTTCGTATTGACGATACGGTCCTAACAAAACTAGTTTCGTCGAATTCTGAGATCGTTTGGAAAATGGCCATTTTCCAGTCGATTAAAATCAACTGAAACTAGTCAAACGCGTTTTCCTTCGCCACGCTCACATATTGATTCGAAAAATTATGAAATTTGGAATCTAGCAATAACTTAACAACACGGACCCAACAAAACTGGTTTCGTCGAAATCCGAGGTCGTTTGCAAAATTGCTATTTTTAAGGGCCTTATATATATAAAAATATATATAAATTCCACAGCGACTATTTCTAATTTTAAACTGGACATATCTTATCATTTCTAAGATGAAATCTCAGTTTGTTAACTTCGTTACAAAGATATAGTTATACAGATTCAAATATTTCTTGTTTCGTTCAATTCTGACTTATATTGAATTCTGTATATTCATTTGAACTTAGAAATCGAATTTTCGAACTACCGCGCCATTTTCAATTCCTTTTATAATTATATATAATTATTATATATTCTAACGACGACGTATATAATATATACGTTCGAATTATATTCAAAATAAATTTCCCGGTCGATATTATTTAAAATAATTCATTTTAAATAATCAAAATTCGCCAAAATGGCCAAAATAAAAATTTTAAACTGGCCCAGATTTTCCGGGTTGTTACAATCTCCCCCACTTAAAACTTTTCGTCCCCGAAAAGGAACAAAGTCGAAAGTGGTTTGATTAATCAGCCCTACGTTCGATCTGGCTTCCATTCTCCAACTTTTCAGTTTCTGAGAATTTTCTAAAATCTCAAAAATTTGGCTAACACCCTAAATTTTCGAAAAATTTCGCCATAACCTCCCCTGCACCGGGAGCATCGGGGAATTTCAAATAGCTTCCCCGGTCCTTCAGATCTCAAAAAGAAAAAGAAAAAGCCAAGCGGCTAGCCAATAGGCTCATAAAATCATCATCACCCAAACAAAACAGTAAATTATGTAGTAAACATGTACCTATTTGTCGGGCAAACAAATTTTATTCTTTGGCTCTAGCCTCCTTGCTATGACCTGTTCAATATAAGTATATGTATATGCAAGCAAATGCGACCAATTTTCAATACAATTCAATATTTGATTCAATTAGGCATAATGGTTCAAAATTACCAACCAAATAAACAAACAACACAAACATCAATCAATTAGTGAATTAGAGTTTCAAATTCATTATCTTTGATACATATACAAAAAATCATGTTTTTGATGCCAATTCACAACAATGTGTTCTGACTATATAAGTTTTGGTTCTCACACCAGCTTAATGGAAATATATAGATATCACACCTTCGTCACTCGAAAATAAATACTGGTAACGCTGCAGCATTTTCAGAATCATCCCCGGGCAACTAGAATGTGATTCTATATCTACCCAATATATTAAAACTTTGAATATACGTTTGCAAGGCGTATATGCAAATTCTTTATATACTGAATTGTCCAAAATCCATATAAATAACTAATCAAATACGAATAATTGATTTAAATTTTCAAAACAAAATTTGTTTTCATTTTAAAAATATACTCTTCACACTCGTTCTAGGATACTACTGATCCCATCTCTAACGAGTCATTCTAATTGGATATTACTAATCCAATATCTGATGAATTCTTTCGTATGGTTCTAATGTGCCTTGTTCTCTGAGCTTTGTAAACCAAAGCTCTGATACCACGTGTAACAACCCGTAACTTCCCCGTAAAGGAAAGCGTCGGATAGTTCGAGAACAAACCACAACAGAACGCATATAAAAGAACATTTCACTGTATATTACAACAATGCACCAGATTACAAGAATATACAGAGTATAAATGAATATTACACAGAAATATCAGAGATTTAAATTACATTTAAATACATAGCAGCGGAAAATAATACAATACACAACTAGAAGAGATATACGGATACAAAGCTTTCCGGATATCGTTCCAGCTGTAAACCAGGATCCTGTGAATATATATCTGCAAAACCAAAACTACTAGCTGCCCGTGTCAAAATAAGGGCACCCAGAGTTTAGGTCAAAACAATAAACTCCAGGTCAGTCATGGGACTGGTGTGAGAACTAAAGCAGTTATTAATCTTTATTTTAAATCATTAGGTAAATCAAGGGACCACGCCGCCTAACACGGAACGGGTTTCCTCCCAAGAATACCAGTGCATAAAACAAACAGCGCAATGCTAAATAAAGAAAAATGAAGCTGTTATAAGACCCAGGTCCCATCACACAATGCAACGCAGCCGAGGATAGGGTTTTCCCTTATAACAGCCAAAGAATGCTTGATACGGTTAAAACAAAACGTTTGATACTATTATAAGTGCATAGTGTATAAAACAACTTCAAATCATAAGTATCAATCATAGGCGGCATGAGCGCCCCATCCCACTATGTCACCATACTAGGTTCTACAAATAAAACCGCAAATGTCACGTATTTGGAAATTGGGTTTCCATCTATGAACCGAGGCAAAAGATAGTCCTCAACCGATTCGAGACGCTCTAGCCCGCCCCTCAGGCAAGTACTCAGTCAAGCCTTTGGATCGTCAGGGCCGGTCCACCGATGTGGATTAAAATTCCTGAACACTACGTTTCCCCACCCTATGGGGTGTAAGTCTGGTCCGTCCGCCGACCAGAATGCATCGGCCGAAACCGATATAACCGAGGCGCCTCGCAACAGCAACAACCACATAAGTCAAACTCGTCAGGGCGTGTAAAACCACTGACGCCACTTCTAGCTAGAAAGAAACGCAAGTCCCCCCTGAGGTCCGTCTCCCGTTTTTGGTTCATACCGGGTGTGAAACTCGCGAAGTAAACGTTACACAAAGCTACGCCACAAAGGCCGTGCTTTGATCATCACCACAAGACTTTGCTTTTCAACAGAAGCCTCGATCAATTGCCACTTAGGCATGCCACACAGGCAATTCACTCCATGCGTTTGATATCCATCAATATATAACCCCTGAGCTCGTACGTCTCAGAGAAGGGCGTTAAGCAAGAGAATAAATTCTCCGCCGCCAAGCAGATATATATTTAATAGAGATCAATCACACGGACTAAAATCCAATGTCAGACACACAGTCCATTTACAAGTCCGTTCTGGGTCTGAACGAAACCGGAGGCACCTAGTACCTCGCATATCCATCGATCTCCAAGTACGTCTGGACGATCACAAACTGTTTCCATCTTCTTGGGTGTACAGCCCAATCAAGATCATCAGTAATCACCCAAACGACGTGAAGACTTCTGGTCTGCGACCACCGTCTTCATCTTCGACACCACGTCGAATCAGTTATTCAGAATGGGATAAACCCGGTCTTTCTGAATAACTCGCGTATATATTATAAAAGTGTTACACAAACACAACATACGCCTCATTCCAATTCAGAATATTCTTTATCCAAATATTCCTATACTTTGGGAAAAAGTTCCCATTAATTTTATCCAAGATAAATTCTTTAAATTTATTCTTTAATCTCCTTTGAATATCAATTCAAACTAGTCGGGATTAGCGAACCACACCGAAGTAATCATTTATTTTATTTCCCAATCCCAACCTATTCATCCCATGAAGTAAAACTGATAGTACTTCATATCTAACACCACAGTGTTATCGGTAATTCAATTACCATTTCACGTTCAAATCTAATTAAAGATTTAACTATCGCCTGGAGTAAAACTGGTGATACTCCATTCTCGATCTTTTCAATCTAATTAAAGATTCATTAAAACTCCACTTAGTTTTAATCTTTGACTGGGTTAAAGAATCAGTGTCATTTAAAACACAGTTCACGATAAACCCAAAGGCACATCCCATTGATTATCGGGTTAAAGAACGAGTGTTATTTAAAACACTGTCCACGATAAACCCAAAAATCAATATCAATTCAATTCCAATTAAATATTCTTTAATTGGTACACTTCATTAAATCTAAATAAAAAGATTTAACCTTTTCTCAACTGGGTTCAAGAACAGTGTTAGTGAAGACACCACTCACGACAAACCCAAATCACATTCGATATTCAATACAAGGCTCTGAATAGAAAATATATCGGCTTATATTCAATATCGAATTCTACGACTAACAAATGTCGTATTGGAAATAACGATATAAATATATATCTTTCAAATTTCCATAACAACATCTGTATAATCACGAATTCCAACATCGAAATATTCCGAAGACAATTTCGATTCAAATCCACTCCAATGCAAACATTGGAAATTCTGGTTATTTTCAAAACCATTTTCAAATTCAATTTATTTATTTAAAAATAAATAGAATTATAATTCTAGTTCAAAACTAGTTCATTTCGATAAAAATATTTTTTTATCTTTTCAAATATGGAGTTTTTCATCCCAAATCTTCACAAATCATTTCTTATGATTTTACACAAATTATTACTATTTTTAATAATTTTATCAAGGCCCGTACAGTCGATTTCCATCAATGGCCATCGAACTGCACTTACAGCGACCTTTTTCAAATTTGATTTGGACATAATTCCAAATCCAACCGTTAGATTTCAAATTTCTAATATTCGTTAGAAAGCTCTTTTCGATACGAACCCAACGGTTCCGGTTTCAGGAGAATCCGACGGTCGGATCTCCCGTAATGTCCGTTTGAAATAAATGGTCGAAATTCACGAACTGCCGCGGCGCGGCGCGTTCTATTCAGGCCATTATATTATATATATATAATATATATAATATATACTTCGTCGATTTCTATTTAAAACGAATTATATAAATAGTTTTAAATTCGTTTCAAAAGCGATTTCAACTTCCATTTCAATTCAAATCAAAATTGAATTCTTCTTTATAAATTCGTTTTAAAATTCATTTCTATTCAATTCAAATTTCAATTCAATTTGAATTCATTTCAATTCGCTTTCAATTCAATTTGAATTCATTTTCAATTCATTTCGAAATCGTTTTCAATTCAATTCATTTCGAAATCGTTTTCAATTCAATTCATTTCGAAATCGTTTTCAATTCAATTCATTTCGAAATCGTTTTCAATTCAATTCATTTCGAAATCGTTTTCAATTCAATTCATTTCGAAATCGTTTTCAATTCAATTCATTTCGAAATCGTTTTAAAATCGATATAAATATCGTTCACGTCAAAATGGCGTCAATCTAATCAACACGGCTTCATATATTCCTATTTTCAAATATTCTATTTCAAATATTTCTTTTTCAAATATTTCTTTTTCAAAACTGGAATGAGACCCAATCAATTACCATATAATGTTAATTATATGGATTTTCTACAACACATGTATATAATAGCATTGAAAAATAATCAACCATCAACCAAAGTGCACTACACTGTATAAGCATCAAATATAGTTATCTAACGCTTATAACAGCCTGTCAATCGATCGATCGACATATTTAATCAATCAGGATGAGTGAACTTCAAATTTCATCCTAACACCCGTGTGGGGTTTCAAACAATCAAACACATATTTTAGTTGTGCTGTTGGGCGATGTGTAAAATTTATCGTCCCAATCAATGTCCTTCAAATATGTGTACATAAACAAACCGTCCGGTTTATAAATGAATATTTTATTTTATTCACTTCACTTTAAAAATTATATTTTTAACGATAAAACATTTTATTCCAACATATGAATTTCTATTATTCATTTACACAATAAAATGATATTTTTATTTTCTAACATATTTTAGAAAATTTCGGCGGCATAACGGCACGATACTAGAAACGGGACAAGGCCTAGCCTTATCCCCGGTCTAGTGAAGGCCCACGCCATTCACACATCAATCATATCAATTTCATTTCACCAAACGATTCAAATCAACCCAAACAATCTAACTAACAACATAGCCAAACAAACAAGTCCATGGTCTGTGGACGATTGTGTCGGGTGCTACTAAGCACCGTCTGCATCCTAGTATATATATATAACTAGAAAAATTAAATTGAAAGGTGAGAAATTCTCACCGATAGCTATCCAATTATCTTGAATCTTCTTTTGCAGAATTCTTCGTCGACCTCGCCTTTTTGTCGCTTTCGCCCGTATTCTCTACATATGTAAAAATCGAGTTTTTACTTCGAAGTTCAATATATAAAAATCATATTTTTAATTCGAAGTTCAACATATAAAAATCATATCTTACATCTTTTACTTAATAAAAATTTCATCTTTTCTATTTTAAAAATCTATGTTTTTCTATTCATAAAAACTATTCTTTTTCTTCGTAAAATTATTTCTTTTCCTTTGTAAAAATATAAATTTTCTTATAACAAAATATGATTTTTTTCTATAACAAAATATGATCTTTCTAAATAAAAAATCAAATCTTTACTCGTTTGAAAATCACCACTTTCAAGTGTTAAAAATCTAAGCTTTTTAATTGTTAAAAATCATGCCTTTGTTTTTATTAAAACCCCTTCTTTTTCATATCAGTTTTTAAATCTAAAAAAAAACAGTTTTTATATAAATCTAAAAAAATTCAGTTTTTAAAATTCTTTTAAATCAGTTTTAAATCTAAAAAAAACAGTTTTTATATAAATCTAAAAAAAATTCAGTTTTTAAAATTCTTTTAAATCAGTTTTAAATCTATTATAAAAATTCAGAAATTAGTTTTTAAATCATTTTATAAATTAGTTTTTATAAACAAAAATAAAAATAAAAATAAAATAACTAAATGCTCACCGTAGATTTCGAAGTGGAGGGAAGAAGAAGGAGTCGGCGTCGGCGGGCTTCGAGGGTGGTTCGGTGGTGTCGCGACGAGGTAAGGGGGGGCTGCTTCGATTTGCTTCGTCTGGGGGGGCGTCGCGATGAAGGCGCTGGAAGGAGGAGGTCGGGCGGTGGGGGGCGGCGATAGGTTCGTCGGCGGCTTCGAGGGTAAGGCGGCGTCGAGGTCTTGAGGGGGGGGGCTCGATTTGTTAGGTTTTTTTTTTTTGTTTCTGAATAATGAATCGGGGGGGGGGGGCAAGAAGAAGAAAAGGAGGGAATATATTTTTTTTTTCTTTTTATTATTTAATTAATTAATTATGCAAAAAGGTTGACTTTTACATACGACCTCGAAACGAGGCCTACCGCCTGCCGTCCATAGCGTTTTACCCCCATTCCGAACACAATGGGATATGTATCGCAAGCTGATTTGATCGTTACAATCAGTTCCCGTTGAATTTACATTTAAATCACTATATTGAATTTTAAACGTACATTTCAATTTACCAAGGTCACATACTAACTCTATAAATCCCATAAAAATATTTTCTAGCTTCGTATTGACGATACGGTCCTAACAAAACTAGTTTCGTCGAATTCTGAGATCGTTTGGAAAATGGCCATTTTCCAGTCGATTAAAATCAACTGAAACTAGTCAAACGCGTTTTCCTTCGCCACGCTCACATATTGATTCGAAAAATTATGAAATTTGGAATCTAGCAATAACTTAACAACACGGACCCAACAAAACTGGTTTCGTCGAAATCCGAGGTCGTTTGCAAAATTGCTATTTTTAAGGGCCTTATATATATAAAAATATATATAAATTCCACAGCGACTATTTCTAATTTTAAACTGGACATATCTTATCATTTCTAAGATGAAATCTCAGTTTGTTAACTTCGTTACAAAGATATAGTTATACAGATTCAAATATTTCTTGTTTCGTTCAATTCTGACTTATATTGAATTCTGTATATTCATTTGAACTTAGAAATCGAATTTTCGAACTACCGCGCCATTTTCAATTCCTTTTATAATTATATATAATTATTATATATTCTAACGACGACGTATATAATATATACGTTCGAATTATATTCAAAATAAATTTCCCGGTCGATATTATTTAAAATAATTCATTTTAAATAATCAAAATTCGCCAAAATGGCCAAAATAAAAATTTTAAACTGGCCCAGATTTTCCGGGTTGTTACACAACAACAGGTTTCAGGTTTCCAGATTACTTAATTTATAATTAAGTACAACTTTTCTCATTCCATAAGTTATCTCATTTTCTCTATCGTTTATTATAACCTAAGTTATAATTTCCACTAGTCCATAGGACAAATCTACCTATTATCCTTTCTTTTTACCATTTAGGTTGATTCATAATAGGTTATTATCATTCCTCGTTCATTCCAATTCTTTTACTGTTGTAGGATTCATTCATTTCCCTTGATTACAATTAGTGCCATTTATTTCCTTCTAGTTATATACATGTATTCATGTATGTTAATGCATCAGACCCCTTACATTAAGTTGACCACTTGTGGACGTTGGATTTGCCGGGCGGTTCCCGGTTGGCTTCTACCAGAAGTTGAACTTAACCTCGTGTCTCCGTGCAGACATTTGCAATTTCATAATTACTGTAATTCTGTTTACAACCTTTTTGGCATAATAATTCTATTAAGAAGATACTCATGTTTATTGTAGATTTCATAATTACAGCATTCGCAGATATTTCCAATCCTGATAGGTGATAAATGGAAATAGGCTTTATACATCAGAAATGTTCTCAGTTCAGGTTTCAGGATTACAGTACTGCAGAAGGTTTATCATTTATACGAAGGATACAATTCACTTTTAATTACAAGAGTACTAATTTCAACATATTTCAACAGACTAAAAATTTTAGTAGATTAATCATTTCAGCAGATTAAACATTTCAGCAAATTAAACATACATATCAACGGGGAACGCCAAACGATAGATATACTGTTATCAGAAAGTATAATTTAAATCCACTCACATTAATAGCATTCCAATTCATGAATCTGGTCCAGACCTAGCATTCCATGGATCTTCTAACTGAATCTAGAATCTAAATAATCATGGATTCACAATTCTCAAACTAAAATAAAAAGGGAAAAAGAAGAGAAATCTAAATTAACTAGATCCAAGAATTTACCTCACTTCGACCAGGATTCTAGACTTATATTTGTAGATATGCATTATTTTCCTTCAAATCTTAGATCAGAACATTCTAGTACCAGTTATTCTATTTTCTGAAGCTATTTGAGGAAGAAGAATGGCATAGCCCGGGCAGCATTTCAGAAATTATCAGAGTAAGACTAGGCTCTGCTAACATATTTATAGGCGTACCAGAAGAACAAGGTTCATCGGATTTTGAGTTGTAAAAAATCTGAAGCATAAACGTCATCAGAAATACGTCACAAAAGCAATGGTGGAACCACCTTGGGTCGACCCGTAGGTCGACCCATCCAAGCTTGGGTCGACACAATCGGGTCCAGAGGGGCTTTCTGATGTAGGCGCCTGTTTTGTCTTTTGCTTTTAGTCATTAACTTTAATTACTTGCTTGATTTCTACCTTTGATTTTATACCTTTTATATCTTTCAATCAAATTTGAATTCCTTATATACATATATGTATATGTACAGTTTTCTGGCATTTTAATTTATTGTCAACTTTTACATACGTGCTCCATTTTGGTAATGCCAAATACCAAAACTAATCAGAAAAGAACCACGAACACATTCGTAAATGTTTAGCGGTTAAATTCTGAGATTATAATCTTTTATTATCGTAGGGAAAATACGGGTTGTTACATAAGCCGATCATCAAAAAAGAATAACTTGAAATTAAACAGGTCGTATAACTCACATCGCATGGATAATATGTAATAATAAAATATACAACAGGATATAGTACTGAAGCATAATTGAACAGAAAATTATATCTTCTTCAAACCATAGAATCTCAAGTACAATACATCTCAGTATATGAATCTTTGAATACAAAATGCCTCTCTACATCCCTTGAAGTTTCAATAACCATCAACATACAACGAAAATAGAAAAGAAATACTATATAGGTAGTAATAATACGTTAGCCTCCTTCTCGTCATCGCACAGCATCATCAAAACCAAACCTTCTACTTGCTACTCATTCTTCTCACCAACAACATTGACGAACAACCTAAGGTAATAAGAGGGAAACATAAAACCTTGAGTCAAACAATAGTTTTAGTGAGCAATAAAACAACCAACAATAGTTACATAAGATAATATGAATATAAGTAGATCAACCATTCGATCTGCCCCACAACCAATTAGTTAGCACGTGAAAATATTCCACCACATGTTGTTAAAATAGGAAAGGACAACCCCAATCCCGCTTCTCTTCGACAACCTACGGTGACAACCTACCCAAAGAAAATAGAGAAGAAAACGTATAATCAACCATATCATCCAATTTCCTAGCTATCACTGACACAGCAGTGAATCCATCGATAATCGAACTTGTTTTCAACAATCAAAAGAGCTAATGGAAAACCCCAGTTCTTGCAAAACTACCATACGCCATCATGACTATGTATGTTTGCCTTACTCGACGAAGACATCTGGATCCATCACGAATGCATAGGGTATACGATCCCTCTTGATCCTTGGGCGTCCCCACGATACTCCTGCTTTGAGATTGCTAGAATGCTTTGATTACCGACAATTCCTTAGTGCCTCAAATCTGTCGATCCTTTCTTCTTGGTGATCATATCTGTAGTTCGAGAGACTTCTCAAACTAATTCCATTATCATCCGTGATCAACTCCCACCTAAATTGATCTATCATCCTACTAGTTCGTACATCATCTTGCGACCAGTATCACATTAATCCAGCTTTGACCACTCCAATTTGAGTTCACAATCGAAGCATCATTTATCATTGAGTTGCATGTCGATCATCTGAAGTTCGTTCGTCATCAGACTTCACCAGCAACCCCGGAATTCATCATAATCCAACCCTCAAAATCTCGACTCCCCTCTCGACATCCCTATGGATCGGTACCTGTCCATGATGGACTGAAACCAGTTTATATACTTAGTGAAAATTCGTTAAGTAACTGGCTCCGGTCCATGCATGTCTCGAGAGCATCCTACCGGTCCATTTTCCAAACATTTCAACACTCCAGTAGAAACCTATCTGTCCATCTAAGTATAGAATAATCAATCCTTGACTCGTCCCAAACAACTTTGAATATCTTGAAATTTTGCAGACAGCCTCTATTACCATAACGTTGCATCCCCAGAAGTTTCATCGCCATCCATCGCTTTGCAATGGATCAGTATCGATCCATATGGACTGGTACCGGTCCATACACTTAGCTAATTTTTAGCCCAAAATTTCTATGCCTCCTCGTATCGTCTTCTAGAGCCCCTCCGCTAAGTTTCATCTAAACCCGATCATCCGAACCTTCGATTTGCTCTATTCTTCATCCCTAAGTTCTATGGCAACCAATTCCAAAAACAACTCAAACATCACAATAAAATCAAAACAAACATCGATTCATACAATGTTGATTACAAAAACATGAACAAATCATAATTATGGCATAAACATGAGATCTAGCATGATTTGGATCTAAACATATGCGTAAATATGATTAATCTAACAATTATCCAGTTAACATGATCAAAATATATTTGCCTATGACATCTAAATCTGATATAAACATATATGATCATATCTAGGGTGAATTTAGCATATACATATGAATTTGATCCTAATTTACTCATATAATCTGTAATTTACATGTGAGAGACATCTATCACTCACCTAATCCCTAATTCAATGTATATCCAACGAGATCAGATCGGGACAGCACTGTAAATCTTTGGATTTCATGTAATTTGATGTGATCTAACATCCTTTGATGATGATCTATCTTCTAAATGCAATCTACGATGAATTTGTATGAAAAGAATGGAGAATTAGGGTTTTAGGTTGAACCGGAGTATCATAGATACCAAACCTAATTATTAGAATAAAGAGTGTAACCTAGTTCTCTCCCCAAGTCCCCCATTTACATGTGCAGATTACTAGTCTAATAAGCCTGGTTAATTAGCCCATTAGCTGCTAATTAGTCTGCGTAGACAACAATTGAAACTTAAAATAGTGATTCCTCCCAAACCACTGAACTAAATTCTTCATGTGACCATTCTAAATGTAAACCACCATTTTGATCCAATAAGACTGATTTCAGCACCTAATTCGATCCCGATAAAAAATTATAGCCCAAACAGTAAACTAAAGGGGAAAATGATCATACTTGAATTCGGTAAAAATCATGGACATGTCTCATTTCCCCATGAGCGACATATTAAAATCTCAGAATGATCCAACCACTAGAGAATAAAATATAATTATTTCATGATCATTCGATACATAAATTATGGATCGTTACATCCCCTCCCCCTCCCCCCCCTGCTTTAGGGATTTCTCCCCGAAATTCCAAGCAACCTCGAGAAAACATAGCATTCTGCATGCCTACCATCCACGAGTAGCTAACCTATCATCCAATCTAGTATCTAATAATCCATGCAATCAAAACCCTAACCTAGAATGCGGAATTCTACTAGTACAAGATGCAATGGTATAAGTAAGATACAATACATGTGACATACCACTCAAAGAGCTCTGGATGGGTTGAATTCATACTCCCTTCTGTTTCCCACGTATGATCGTCATGGTCCTCGCTCCATTGTACCTTGACTAGCTTAATAACCTTCCTCCTAAGTTCTTTCGTGTCGCTTCCCACAATGCAAAGTGGCTTACGAGGTCTAGAAACCTCAAGCTTGACCTCTAAATCTTCAAACTGATCAAAAGATGCCACAACATTCGAGTCATGCACAAATTTCTGTAGAAATGATACATGAAACACATTATGCACACTCGCCATCTTCTTAAGTAAATCCGATCTATATGCGAGCTTCCCAATACGCTCGATGAAAAATGGCCCAACAAACCTTGGTTCTAACTTTCCTTAAAACGAACAATATTCCTTAAAGTTGAAACCTTAATGAACACTAATACCCCAACTGATAATTCCAAACTCATTCCTCACCTATCGGCATAACTTTTCCGATGATGCTTTTATTCATTGCCGAATGATCTCAATATTATTTAATGTTTCTCTTATCATCTCAGGCCCAAGTACAAACTTCTCGCCAGTTTCTAACCAACAAGATGGAGAATTACACGTTCTATCGTACAACGCCTCATATGGTATCATTCCAATACTCAGCTTGTAATTATTATTATTATTATCAAACTCGACTAGGTATAGATGGTCTTCCCACGATCTTCCAAAATCCAATACACAATCCCTTAGGAGATCTTCCAAAACTGGTTAACACTTTCGGTTTGACCATCTATATGGGGATGATAAGCCATACTCGTACATAGCTCGGTGTTACTACCGAAATTAACTCCGAAACAATCTGACGGTGAAGGGGTATCGGATGAACACAAGCACAATTTTTTTCCCAAAAGCAAGAGCCAAACACTAGGAAGAATCAAGAGCATGAAGGAATATCCAAGAGCTGCATAAAATGACACCCTCTTAGGAGAAAGGAGCTCAAAATCTGTAGAATACCGGCAGAGTATAACTAGCAAGACATACCCGGCAGGAGGTTCTATAGCGAAAGGTCATCTAAGCCAGAAGCCAAGAAAGAAGAAAGCAAGAGCTCCGCTAATCGAAACCCAGAAAGATGGAAGGGCTGTCGATATTAAGTTGATTAATACAGATACATCAGAAGACAAAAGCGTCAAGAATACCAAGCTGAAAGCACATAGGAGTTATCCAGAACCAGCTTCCGAAATATCCACTGCATAAGCACCGAAATGCCACATTGATAAACAACAGACAGATCACCTAGAGCTACCTTCTGGAAGACTAGGCTATACCCGAAGACTCCACTGGAAGGCAAACTGGAATCCTAAAGGGACAACAACTATCCATACTAATCTTCTCGATACTGACACCGACAGGGGTTCCAAACCGACAGCTATCTACATACATCACGAGGGCAACCCTTTAAAGTACTCATAAGAAAACAGAAGCTTACACCTCGGAAGCCATTCCCAGGAGCACGAATGCCTTCTGAAAGCCATTTACATCAACAAGCTCATATCGATCTCAAAGAAGCCTCAACTGACCGGAACCCTCACTCCAGAAACTATAATCAGCACCACAAAGGCAGCCAGAAGCTGAACATCCGAGACCAAGGAGAAAAGGGGTCGATAGAGGCTTCTGCAAGCCCAATGACCCATTAGCAGAAGGAGCCCCGAATTCTCTATAGATAAGACCCCAGGGGTCGCATTTTGGGGACAATTTTTCCTCATTCTTATTCTTGTATTCATTTTCTCTAGAGTTAACCTTAATTCTAAGACCGATTTGGGGATTTCTTCTATTCTGTTCATGTATTCTAAATCAAAGATCAATAAAGTGTGAATCAATATTTATAGTATTTCTTTATGGGATTGTTATATGATTTCTCAGTTACTGTTGTCGCAACGTATTGTTTGCTTCCAACATGTATATGAGCTCATGTCCAAGTCTTTCCGTAAGCTAAGTGGAACGCCCCTCTTTTTACAAATTTAGACCCTTCTACAAGCCCAGTGCAAAAACCCTCTCTACAAACCGTTAAGTCATTCGCAATGGTTTCACTTAGGAATCCTTCATCCCAACATAACTGTTGGTTCTCGAATCACTTAAGCGTGATACTCACACCATTTAGGAAAGGGTAACTATTCTTCCAGTTTCCAAACCTTGATATCTAGGAGACGGTGAACTAACTCAAACTTGTGAAGGCTAAACAACCTATTTTTCCCCTAGGTCCACTTCCATAAACCTATCTTTGGTGTTAAAGAAAAATATCGTTAACATTTTCGTGCTAGAAGGAGGGCCTGAACCTCCGACCTTGTGGTTAACAGCCACATATCTACCTATTTTGTCCCGTCCCTGATTGGACCATGGCTTTGAAGAAACAAAGTTATGGGTAAGAGGTCCCAACAAAAATCTTCTGAATCTCGAATGGATAAGTCAGAAATCACTAACCCAAGAGTGACTTAAGAATAAAGGCTGAGAGTGGAAGCCTTGCGGATAATGAAGCGCAAAAGGGAAATAAAACGGTATGCTTTCGACGCTTGGGATAATAACCTTTCCCACATAGGACAAACCTTAACACCTCCTCCAAGTGGCTCTGCATAAAAGGATATTAACATTTTCTCTCACATAAGGAGAACTCTCTACAAGAAAATCATAGGAATGGTGTTTGAACAAGAAACAAAGGATGATTTTGACCACTTCACCAACAAATGGCCCGAAATGATAGCACATCAATCTCAGTATATCTTGGAAAGTAGAAACTAATATAGTTAAAAAAACTGGGTTGCAAAAGTGTTAAGTCTCAGCAACAAGGAGAGAGGCTTACGCCAGGATTACCCAAGGGATACTACTTTACCACTTCGATGGAAAGTATCTACTTCCTAACCAAACAAGAACTCAACTATTAGTCATTCGCAAAGGAAAAACCCAAACACAAAAGGAAGCCAAGAGGAACCTACAGTCATTACCACATGATGAATGGACATGGAACTAACCACTACAGAATCCTGGAGGAAATAGTCATCAAATTCATCAACTAAGGCTAATTACGAGAATTTATAAAAAGATCAGATTAAGTTTAGTAGAATTCCTTAGGTAAAGGATTATCAAACACAAGCAAGGGTATGGAAAACCCTCTTTTCAAATCTTAAAGAAACCCAAGACGGCTCAATCTACGAATGGATCAAATCCCTTGTCATCGCCAAATTGGTCAGGGCAAGGCATCCCCCGGAGGGGGGGGTGTGTTAGGCATATTGCATGCCCAAATCAGAGGGGGCTAGGTTAAAGCATCAAAAGCGTAAGCCTCCCTTTCATACCAGAAATGGTCGTGGTGGAGCACCTAAAATTAACACACTCTGCCTTTGCTCGTAGAAGAGTACGCCTGCCTCTTCTATGAACCAAGCACGTCCTTCCTCTGCTCGTAGAAGAGCACGTCCTACCTCTGTTTTGTTCCGCGTTACCCACAGAAGCGAACACTAACTCTTATCATCACCTATGATGGTCAGGATAGGACAATCCTCAGAGGGGGTGCTGTGTAAGCCTTTGTCAGTACCTACGATGGTCGGTATAGAGCATCAAAAGTGTAAACCTTCATTCATGTCTACAATGGCCTGGTTTAAGTTTCTAAGACCTTATCACTGCCTATGATGGTCAGGATAAGGGGCCTCCTGGGTGTAGGTTGGGTAAGTGCTTGGGCCCTGCTTGTGGATAAGCTAGCCAAGTGCACCAGATGCACAGGCCCAGAGAGTGGCCGACAAAGCATGTACATCATCTACGTTGACATCAAAAGCCCAGAGAGTGGCTCAAGAAGCACGTGCAACCTCTACTTCAAAAATCAAGTCTAAGGGGAATACCTAAAACATTAATACAAGAAGTGGATTGTTGGGACTCAATCTCTAATACTCGAATTTGAGTGATTCAGCTCTCAACAAAGACCAGAAGTGGATTTCCAATCTCCTATTTTAGTAACCCGAATCTGGGTTGGTTCGGATCTTCACAATACCGGAAGTAGGATCCTGGTCTTACCTCAATACCGAATCCAGGTGGATTCGACTTTCAACAAAGGCCAGAAGCAGATTCTTGGTCTCCTATCTTAATGCCCAAGTCTGGGTCGATTCAAGTGTAAATCACAACTGGATGTGGAGTTCTGATCTCGTCACAAATATCTGAATCTAGATCAATTCAGAATCTTAAATCTAAACAAGAAAGAGTTGTTCAACCTTCTCACCAACTCGAATCTGGCTTGGAATCAAATTTCCACTATTACTAGGTGCAAACTCATGGCCTTCTCACTTGCTCAGGGAAGTGTATTTGACTTATATATCCATCAATTTATTATCCAAGTATGTCAAATGTTTGCACTAACACACAAAACACAAGTAGGCACTATCGACATTTCATATCTTTCATACCTTAGTACTATTAACCCTACTGAGAGCAAGTGACGCTCTATGAAGGCCTATAAGACAAACTTATAACAAAGTGTGCCGAAGATGTGCACCTTGCCAAAATGAAAGAAAAACGTTTACACTGAAATGTGTATGCACGTTAAGTAATACTGTTGTAGGTCCTGCCTTTGTTCATAAGCACCATTACTATAGAATATTACATGCGACAGGAAATATGCTAAGTACTTCACATCTTACATAACTATTTACAAAAAATATTGTAAGATAAACACATCTCCAGAGTAGAGAACACCCGTACCCCCAATAGTAGAACTTTCATATGAGCATAATCTAGTTCCCGATAAAAGCACCATTACAAGTGTTTATCATGAGTGTAGGATATGAAAGCAGCCTTCCTCACTTTATCTAGGTTGTCAGTAGTAAGTTCAAGTGAGGAATTAAAGGGGCTTTGAATCCATCAGGTGTATCAACTGGAGGACACTTATGATAGTACCACTTTCCGAAAGGCAGGCTGTCATAACCATGAACCAACCTCGACCGATATGTATGAACTTCTCTTAAAAGCTGGTCCTTATTCTCACCGAGGAAATCAAGGCGAATCCGAGGATAACAAGTACAAACTTTCCCAAGATCCCTTAAGAAGCGATGTCGTGCCAAGGAAGAAGACTTAATAAGAGGAATTTATCCCGATAGTCTCTTTTCAACTTAACATAATCTTCTAAGAAAGCCCTAGAGAGTAAATGCGAAGCAGAAGACAAGTTTTAGAGAAAAATGTCAAAAGAAATTAGAGAAAAGATAAATCATTATACTAACAACCAAGCAAGTACATTCATCATGGATATTCCTCTCGCTCATACAAGATTGATCTCTTAAAAGTCTTGGTAACAAATCGATGCTTGTTAAATTTAAGTTTATCTAAAGGGAACTTTCTAGGAATAGAGGCAACTCGGGGAAGGTTCCAGCATTTGCTCTGGTGTAAGTCCACGCCACATTCATCTAGGCACCTTCTGTGAAGACGTCTAAGCAGACCCCCACGATAGTCACCTAAAAAGGAGAAATCCATGTTTTCATATATACAATAAATTTGATACAAAAAGTTTACTAATGTATCCCTGTCTTCGATTAACATCCAAACAAATTCACAAGCTCGGAATTTTCTTTTAAGAGCCTCTCACATCGCCGGGCCGTATGCAGCCTAGGGGCCACTTCTTTCTCTTTAAAAAGCAGTAATTTTGTAGCAACCTTTTCAAGGAGATGATATTTGTGGGACATTATATTACACTCATTTGTCTGTTTGTCCAACACCCTAGTGAGACGAATCGTTTCCAGTCGAGCCCTTATAAGGGAGGAATTCCTAAAACGTAACTGTTTTCCTCCCGTCTAGACGAAAAGGATTATTGATTAATTGTAAAAGAAAAAGCAAAAGAATTCGCGTATAAGAGAAGATGTCATACCTCGGAAGTAGGAACAGAAACATGTGAATTTTCAACAGGAAGGGAACCTGAGGAATTTGGGTCTTTCCCCATTCTGCATGCTTAAGGAAGGTCAGAGGGGCCAACTGAGTTATGATCTTCTTCAGCTGATTTAGTACCTTTTTCTGCATGCTTTGTCTAAAGAATCAAAACCGAAAAAGTACCACCAACACCTGTGGGGTTATCACCTTTGTCTTCCTCTTTACCCACAGTAACATTGGTATGCTTGGAATTGTCATCATTGGCGCGAACAGCATGCAACACCTTCACAAGGTCTCCTTCATCATCGGCACACAGCTCCTCGAGAGGAACATCTTCAATAAACAAAAGTTCAGATACGTCAACCTCCCTCCTTGTAGAGACCTCTTCTTTCTGCCTCACATAAGAAATCTTGGACATAAACCTTTCCACCAAGGATATGTCAAGAGAAGAAAAGTTTAAATTCAAACATTTATCCATGTTATCTGCATAAATAAGGAGGAAAGCATCTTCGAAGGAGTTAACCATGATTTCGTCCAAAGTGGTCTGAAGGAAGTAGGAAATTCTCCATTTAGCGTCGCTGGCTACACTAAAAAACCTGGCCAGCAATGTTTTCTTCTTACCAAGTTAGATCATAAGAGAACCATTCTCTTTTTCCAGAAAGGAATTCTGATCATGGAAGGAAGAACAATGAGAATCGAGCGGGCCGATATCCTCTTTGGATCTCTCCGGGCTCATCTTCAAAGCATTATTTTCTTTAACCAGTGCAAAGTAGGATTCTTTTACCAAGGCAACAAAGCTCCTACCTTTCGATAAAGCATGCTCCAACCTTCTTTGCTCCACAGCTAAACACTCTTTTTCAAGAACCAGAGCATCTTATTCCTTCTTCAAAGTCACGTTCTCTCTTTTAAGCCTCAACAGCTCAGAACTAGGATTTGGAGTACTGTCTTGCATCACAAACCCTTGCTTAATAGCCTATAAAAACATAACAGTCAGGAACAAAGTACTTGAATAAAGACAAGAAAATAGGAAAGAGGGAAGTAGAATACCATAAGTAGTTGCTCGACCAAGGCTTGACAGCTTGGGGGGAATCTAATGAGGAGTCAACATCAGAAAAAGCGGAAGAAGAAATAACCTGGCAAACTAATTTATCCAATTTATCACCATTAGTAGGATTGGAAAAATCACAAGGTGCAATGTCCTCAGAGGAAGAAGAGAAACCCATCGCGTGATACAACTCACTGGAGACTTCGGAAGACCCAACAAAATGAGGGTTCGATCCAGAAACCTTCATTGAAGAAGTAATCTCCGAGATATCGAGAACCACATCAAAATGAGCGGTTAGGCCCCCCCACACCTTTAGGCCTATTCGGCGGAGAGTCTTCTAAGCCTTTCTCAAAGAGTTTATTCTTTACATTTTCTCTAGATTTTAATAATGCATCCTTGAGTGAAGAAACCCCAACTCTCAGAACTAAGGAAACAGAACCAGTCTTACTGGACTCAATACAAGAAGCTGCAAAAAACACAGTGAGAAAGAACGAAGAGAAAGATAAAGTACAATTTTGTATTAAAGATAAGACAAGGCATACCTAAGTTGTCAAGGGATAAAGGAGAACTAGAAGAGAAAGAAGCATCTCTCCCCAATGACAAAAAGGGATCCCATTGCTAAGTAGTACCAAAGGTGGTTACCCGATAATGAATTGACCAGCTGGCAATAAAGAATGCCTCGAAAGGATATAAGATGTGGGTATCAGACACGGGTTACCAAATTTTCTAGAGGAAACACCCAGGGCATCAATTAACTCTTTATCCACGAAACTTGGCAATTTGGAAAAAACATCTGCGAAGAGGAAGACAGGATATCAAAAAAAGCCTTTTGGATGTGCATATTTAGGGTGCGAAAAACGCCAGTGATACCCAAAGGACCTCCCAATATTTGAACCTTGTCGTTCCTTCAAACAATAGTTTCTCCATAGGATTTGCATGAAAAATCTAAGGATTGGCGCCACAATGTTTGGAAGGATGAACCAAGTAGTCAAAAGCGGAAGGACTTAGAGAACCGTTACCCGATTCTGAAGACAAAAGTTCTAAACCCAACAAGTAGGTGTAGGTGTTGGGAGAGAACTGAATAGGAGCAATTCCCAAGTGCTATAGATAATGATGAAGGAAATTCGGAAAAGGAATAAAACCTCTATGCCAAATATGAATTGTAGAAAAAGCAAAGTAACCCTCCGGAGGAGAGGAAATGGGGTCCTTTTCACAAGGAAGGATGGCGTCAACACTCGAAATCCCGAAATCCTGGAGGATAGCATTAACTTGCACTTAATAAGAAATCGAAGAATGCTTCTCAATAGTGCTAACTTTCCTAGAGGTAGATACTGTTTGGAAGAGGGCCATTCCTATCAGGTTTGAAAGCAATGTGCTTCTTTTCCATAATTCCAGGTATAATCTATCAAATTTTTACGCAACAAGGTAAGATCAATATCCGAAAGGGTATGAATTTTATTATTCTACATAAAAACCATCAGTAGCTAAATAAAAACGCTAATTTAAGTTATCAAACTTGGAGTTGTTCACCCGAAACTGGTAACTAAGAAATTAAAAACATGGATGACTTACCGATATGATTATTTAAATAGCTGATACTTCCTTAAGATAAATTTGTAAGGAAATGAAAAGGAAAGAAAGGAGTCAATAAGGAGGGAGTACATATAATGGAGCAGAGAGATAGCAGATCCTCTTAAAGGTTTAACTTCGAAAGTCGAAAACACCCCTTCACTAGGGGGCAAATGTTACTACCGAAACTAAATCTAAAGCAAGCTGATGGTGAAGGGGTATCGGATAAACACAAGCACAGAAAAATTATCCAAAAGCAAGAGCCAAACACTAGGAAGAATCAAGAGAATGAAGGAACGATCTGAGAGTTGCATAAACCGACACCCTCTTAGGAGAAAGGAGCTCAAAATCTATAGAATACTGGCAGAGTGTATCCGGCAAAATATACCCGACAGGGTATGTCCGGTAGGAGATTCTATAGCCAAAGGTCATCTAAATCAAAAGATGAGAAAGAGGAAGGCAAAAGTTCCGCTAACCAAAACCCAAAAAGATGGAAGGGCTGTCGATATTAACATGCTTAATACCGATACATCAGAAGATAAAAGCATCAACAATACCAAGCTTAAAGCACGTAGGAGTTATCCAGAACCAACATCTGAAATATCCACTGCATAAGCACTGAAAGGACACATTGATATACAATAGACAAATCACCCAGAGCTACCTTCCGGAACACCAGGCTATACCCGAAGACTCCACTGGAAGGCAAACCAGAATCCTAAAGGGACACCAGCTATCCATACTAATCTGCTCGGTACCAACACCGATGGGGGTTCCAAACCGATAGTTATTTACATACATCACGAGGGCAAACCCCTCAAAGTATTCATAAGAAAACCGGAAGCCTACACTTGGAAGTCACTCCCAGGAGCATGAATGCCTTCCGAAAGCTATTTACATTGACAAGCTCATATCGATCTCAAAGAAGCCCCCAACTAGCCAGAACCCTCGCTCCAGAAGCTATAATCAGCACCATAAAAGCAGCCGGAAGTTGAACATCCGAGACCAAGGAGAAAAGGAGCCGATAGAGGCTTGTTTAAGCCCAATGGCCCAACAGTAGAAGGGGTCCAGAATTCTTTATAAATAAGACCTCAGGGTCACATTCCTAATCTAGTATTATTTTTCTCTAGAGTAAACCTTAATTCTTAGAACGATTTGGGGATTTCTTTTGGTTTATTCATGCATTCTAAATCAAAGATCAATAAAGTGTGAATAAATATTTAAGGTATTTCTTTATGGGATTGTTATATGATTTCTCAGTTATTGCTGCCGCAACGTGTTGTTTGCTTCCAACAGGTATATGAGCTCATGTCCAAGTCTTTCCATAAGCTAAGTGGAACACCCCTTTTCTACAAATTTAGACCCTTTTGCAAACCCAGTGCAGAACCCCTCTCCACAAACCGTTAAATCATTCTCTAAGGGCTGCACTTAGGAATCCTTTATCCCAAGATAACTGTTGGTTCTCGAATCACTTAAGTGTGGTACTCACCCCATTGAGGGAAGAGTAACTATTGTTTCGAATTCCTAACCTTGATATCTAGGAGATAGTGAACTAACTCAAACTTGTGAAGGCTAAACAACCTATTTTTCCCTTAGGTCCACCTCCATAGACCAATCTCTAGTGTTGACGGAAAATATCGTTAACACTCAGTACCCAATATCTCTTGACAACTCTTCCAGAATCCACTGGTGAATAATGGATCTCGATCACTAACAATACCCTTTGGAATCCCGTGGAATCGAACTGTCCACTTTAGATATAGCTCAACCAAATCGTCCTTGTCGATCTAACAGGAATAAACCTTGCACTTTTAGTCAAGCGATCCACGACAACCCAAATATAATCATTTTCTTTCCTCGTCCTAGGTAATCCATCAATAAAATTCATCGTTACTTGTTCCCATTTCCACGTAGCAACTTTCAATGACTGTAACAATCTGCTCCGCTCTTTTTGCTCAGCTTTGACCAATTGATAATTCATACACTTCAAGATAAATTTCCCGACATCCCTCTTCATACCTTCCTAATAGTAAATCCTCTTCATATCTCAATACATCTTATCACCACCAGGATGAATCCTCATCCTTAAGTGATGACATTCCTTCAGAACCTCATCTCTCATTCAACCTTTGTCAGGAACAAATAATCATCCATTCTTGTGAAGCCAACCATCTCGATTGACTTTGAAACCCTGGATTTCTTCAGGTTCCAATCTCAGCACTAACCTTCATACAATTTTCATAAGTTTATCGTCTCGCTTTTGAATTTCGCTAATCCTTTTAATGAGAGTTTGTATGATTGATAAGCTCACTAACATCTTGGTATGCCTTCGTGGCTTGACGTTAGAGACTTGGTATGTCTTCGTAGCATAGTCTAGTACGCTTTTGTAGCGTGGAGATGGAGGTCTAGTACGTTTTCATAGTATGACGATGGTGTCCACTCGAGGAGGGTACTGTAGAAAGTACCTCGATATTGGGTATATAGCTACATATATATTATTTATTAGGTTAAGTTACTAGGGAGAATATGGGTACGATTTAAGAGAAAATCAGAAGCATATTGAGGAATAAACCCGAATAACTTAACAAATATGAACAAGTGATAGAACGGTATATGTAGTGTTATTTATAGAAAGAATAATTTATCCATTAACCAATCAGGTATATGGATATCCAAAATATATGTAGTGTTCTTCGAGGGTTTATGCGTTAGAGCCGCTTGGTCTTTCTTCGACAATCTGGTGGATATCTAAAGCAATTCCTCATCGTTTCAAGATCTCCTTCTACGTTAGAAGGTAGCATGTCTAGAAAGTACCTTAGGGCTATCCTTTTCCGTCTACTTCCCTGTCTTATCCGCTGGCATATTTGGTGCACGTGGAATAATGCAGTTTTCGATGATGTCTCCATGCACTCGTCCTTTATCATGAGACGGGTCAGGAGTGATATTTATCTGGCCTTCCACGGCAGACCGTTCAGAGGTTCCTTTTGAGCTCGCTCTCGGAATGTTGCTCGTGTTTTTGATATCTTAGGTGGATCCTTCCCCCGAGCTGGAGTCGGCTGATTTTGTGCCTTTTTTGGGTCTGGGATCAGGTTCTCGTTGTGTTGCAAGGCCACTCTTCCCCTTTATTTCTGATGGCTTAGTCTAGTGTGCATGTTATAGGTTCATTTTTATGGATTTGGGCTCTTGATGCGCTCTTGGTTTCAGGTGGGACCCTTGATTGTTGCAGCTGTTGCTTTTAGCTGGTTAGGAAGCGAGACTGATGCTTGGACAGCTTCCCCTTGGTGCTGAACCTTATGTTTGTTGGCTTTGGTTGGACATTGAGTTCTTGATTTCCCCTCTTCATCCTTTGTGAGTTTGTAGTCTTGGCCTTCACCGGTGATACCAGATCTTCCTCGGTTCCTTCTTTTGCTTATGTATGGGAGGCCTTTCTGCTTCCTTGATTCGAGTCAAGTTTTTAGTTGTTCGTTGTTATGTTTCCTTTTTGTTTCTTTGTTGGTGTGTTAAGGGTCTAGATCTTCTTTAGCCCATTTTTGTAAGCCACTAAAGATTGGTTATTATCCTCGTTATGGTTATTTATATATGCTCCTTTTTGTTAAAAAAAGAACTTTTGTTCTGATCCTCTCCTCATAACAAACCCGCAGGTTAGACAGGTGGTTGAGGTTATGCATCTTAGAGACAATTGTTAGATAGTGTCATTCTATTGGTGAGTATTTACTTACCATTATATTTTATTCCCTTTCACTGTGAGACTTCTATTACGAACTTTGATACATTTATCTTTGACTTTCTGTAGTATACCAGATAAACCAGTTTGGGCTTAGATAAATTTGGATTTTTGAAAAATGAATCGGGTTGTTACATTTGGTATCAGAGCTTAGGTTTAGGATTCCTATATAGATAATGAGTGACCGTATTTGTATTTCTAAAATATTATATATATATATATATATATATATATATATATATATATCCATAGAGGAACCTACTAATTAAGTGAACAACACATGAAGGAAGTTGGGATGCCAATTTTGTACACTCAGTAAATAGTTATGGAAGTTTGAGTGTTATGTACCCATGAGTGGCCATGGAGGAAAGTGTACAAAATGTTTGAAAGAAGGAGAAAAAGAAGATTCCATGTGCTAATATTTGAAATTTTGATACTTCATATTACTGGATTGGGGGTAGGACCTTGTAGATTGAGAAAGATTAAGAACGAGGAAAATGGATTATGAACATATATACATATATATAGCACAAAAGCGGTGCTAATCTTATTCTTTAGTTTAGACATAGTTTGGTAGAAATTTATGTAAAGAAGAAATTTAGGACAAAGAAATGAAATTTCATGCAAAGAATTTGGAAAATGCAAAAGTTAGGATGCACTTTGTACTTAGCCCCGCAGTTAAAACTTTTAAAAGAAACTTAAAAAAATGAAAATGTAGAAAAAGATTTGTAAAAATTTTTTTTGAAGCTTCCTTTTTATTTTACATAGAACACAAAAATCCTCTTTAGGAAAGATTCATAAATGCCTGACCTTATTAAAAATAATTAAGTGAGAAGTGTCCCATTAGTGTGCATGAACAGTTAGAAAAGGTCTGATAAATTTTTGTAAGGATGTTTCAAGTGGTTAGTGTTCAAAGAAGTAAAAAGGTAGGTTTTAAAACCTGCATGGTTTAAGAGAAAAAGATAAAGAGAAAATGAATAGGAAAAAGTAAGTTTAGATATTTGAAAGTAAATTTATGACATGGTTAGTAATTAATAGAAATCCTTTTCTAGCACCACTTGAGGAAATAGGAAAATTTTGTTTTAGTATAAATTTACATTCCTATGCAGTGTTCTATTCTAGAAAATAGAATGGTTTAGTGGAATATTTTCTTCCAGGTGTTTGTGGTGATCGCTAAGTGAGAATAATAATGTAGGATACTATGAATTAAATGAAAATGAAGATAAAAGATGAACAACTAAAAGAAAACAAACAAAGACGACAACTGCAAAAATAGAGAACAATAAAAGAAAATGAATTCTTCCAAAGTAAGTTTGGAAAACTAAAAAGAAAATTTTCTTATATAAAAAGTACTTCAAAAAGAAAATAGGAATGTTTGTAAGATCAACAATTAAGGTATCCAAGCCGGGGAAAAGGTGCGTAAAAGTAGATGGAAAATATGTAATTTTCCATTTTCTACCTTTTCTAACATAAGAAATCGAATTCAGAAAATTAGACTTTTCTGAAAACGCAAATTTAAAGTTGGTTGGTCGAGTTTGGATGCAAAAATTAATGAACTACGCTCTTACTCTGTAAGAGTATAGGAAAAATTGGATGAAAAAAATGTTTTTAATTTTCAAGATATTGCATTTATATAGAAATTGCCAGTATATTTAGGATGTGTGCATCATATATTCAAGAGATTTTCAAGAAAATTTGCATTTATATAAGAGGTACTACTTAGGCACTCATGCATTTTTATGTTGTGTTGCACTTTGCACAAGTGCACAAATAGTTGCAAAAATTGGATGTACACGTAACGGTCATAAAATTATGTGAGGGATTACTTAATTTTACACTTACCATATTTCGGGGATGAAATTTCTTAAGGGAGGGAGGATGTAACGCCCTGCATTTTTATAATACAAATTTAACTAAATAATTATAGAAAACAATGAATATAGAACGGACACTTTTGAATAGTCATAATTAGGCTTCAGGATGTTTACTATTGTGTTCGTTGCATTTTTCTGATAAAGCTACATATATAATATGTTCTGAAATGGAGTTCGCACACCAAATTTACGAACATACGAAGTTTATTGTCAGAAAATATTTATAAGTAAATGTATGCAAATATAATTTATATTCTTAAATTATGTATGTATATAAATTCCCAGAAAAATGGTTGTTTGGAATTGAAATATATGGATAGTCAGAAATAGCAAAGTAATTGATAAGAAAATTGAAAAGTTTCTTTTAATTGATAATGCATGTCATAATTGACATTAACAAACAATAATATTTAGATATAATTGCAGAATAAATGCGTTTCATAAATGGTACAAAATTATGCAATAAAAAGAAAGTTTGAATTAACATTAATTAAGCAACGTTCCAATTTAGAATAGATATGCGCATATTTATTTGCTTACGTGTCAACCCAGTCAGTCATCTGCTTACCTGTTAGCACAGCCAGTCAGTCAACTGCTTACCTTCACAGGAAAACACACAGTAAACAGAAACAAAAATAATGTTAAATTCTAGCAGATATAATTTTATTTTAAAATTTGTTTTCCTCAGAATTTTGGTGTGTTTCTCACCATATTTCATGACTTGATCTGATTTATATAATCATCCATTTGTGTCTAGACAACTTGTGATATTCATAGTGTTTCACTATAAATACCACAAGGTAGACATCCTGTAACGGCTCGATTTTCGATGCCTCGAAAGTCGTGTCATTATTGAAAGAATTTAGAAGATGAGATAGAAAAGATAGAACTTATAGAATAGAAGAATAAGAAGATATCAGAATTACATAGCGGAATTAATCTCACAGCGGAATTTCACAAAATACATAATATATTACATAACAGAGTTTGTTACATCAGAGTACATCATTCGAATACAACATCATATGTGATACTGGCCCAATACATAAACTGGATACTTGGAGATGGATATAATACTTGTCTTGGTCTTGAACTTCATAGATTCCACTTGCCTACCTGGACTACTTGTCTACTCATAATAAATATTATGAGTACCCAAGAGTTTAAGAAACACAGAAAATAAACTCTGGGTCAGTCGGGGGACTGGTGTGAGTAAACACAGATAAGAGATGTAAACAAGGAATAAGGATTTAGGTTTTCATGTTGACAAGTTTATTTACTTTAGAAATCATAGATCAATCCATGTCTAATATCTGGATAATGATCTAAGTATTTTATATCAAAACGTTTGATATTACAAAAGTTTTTATCAAATAGATAACCATCTAGTGAAACGCTTGCATCTCACGTTCACATATATAGTATAAAATCATAAACCGCAGGGCTCTTATTGGAGATTGGATTCCAACAGACAGGGTATGGGAGCACCCACCGATCAGTGTACTCTAGAGGGTATACACTGCAGGTTCAACAAGAACGTCTTGCAACCCGGCCACACATGACCGTCCACTCATTTAGCTTGAGTGTGACGAATATATTATCACCCCCACGGTTGGGAGCGACCCACCGTTTCCGAAAGCTGCAGCAGCGAAATGTAGAATAAGAAGCAAATAGGAATTTCTCTAGATGGTGATAATACACCCTGCTTGGGAATGACCCAACTAGCCATGCTGCCTAGCCCAACTTTTGTTACTTCCTGGTTGTGAGGTTTTGAGGTCACGTTTATCCTTCTGACAGATTTCTCTTCAATTACTTTGAATGCCACATCGTCCCATCCGTCAGAAATACCCATTCGATTACCCAAATATATTACGGGTAATAAAGCTAAGAGAAACGAATTTCTCCGCTACCAACGTAATATACTTACGTAAGACGATGTGTAGAATCTGACTGACATACGTTGTCAGACACTCGTCCATTCGGGTTTGTCCTGGGACTGAACAGACCGAAGATACTATTTAAAATCCCTCTTGCACATCGTCGTCTTCAGTATTCTGACATGCATCATATAGTTCGAGTCGAAGTGGAATATTTATTCCGGACTCTTCGAAACGATGTACGAATATCTTTTTACAGTCGATAAATGTTTATCGATTTCATCATGTGTATTACTCAGCTACAGATTAATTATCCCTTTACAAACAGTGTTTGTTTACCTGGGTCGTATCAGAAAAGTTTAATTATCCCTTTAAAAATAATCAGTTGAGGTGTATGTGTTTCATACAGTGTTTTGTTCAGTTTTACTTATCATTTGGAAATGCCCGTGCTTCGCACACTGTATTTTTACTTCTTTTGTTATTTCTGCTCGGACGATGTTTCAAACTCTTCCTTCCCTTTTTATTTATTCCTTTATGATTATTTAATTATAAATAATTTAAATAATTAATTTAAATTATTTATTCACATATTTTTAACTTCAAACTGGTCGAACTCTCATAGTCGAACTTGTCGGTTTGATCTACTTCTGTTACTTTCCACTATTCACCCTTCCTTTCTTTTGTTCAAATGCTTCAGTAACATCCTTATCCAAACTAAAACAACCTATTTGCCCTCAACAATGTACACTGTAGTGTACATTCCTCATCGTGCACGTGTACACCAGCTCCCATCATCAGAACGTCGTCGTGCCACCCCCCACAAGTGCCATCACCTTCCAGTATCGCCACCGACCCACTGTCATGTCCCTAAAACTTCTTCTTCCCCAAATCACTCTCCACCATTAACCATTCGAATAATACACCACCCAGGTTCCTCGAAAAACCCGATCCGCATGGCCAACTCCATCCACAACTTCACCTGAAACAACCACCGATCAACTCTCCAACTCCCGACGCGACTCCCCACCAAGTGACGTTGCACTCGATCAACCCTATCCCACAAAAATCCAATTTAAAAACTCGAACCCAACATGAACCCTAAAAACCCAAATTGACTTTTATCCCAAAATTCCCTTAATTGAAAAATCATTTTCTATTTTTCCCCGACTCCTTACCCCTCCACGCTGCTCCTTAGTGAGTTCCAGGGTCTCCGACCATCGTGGGTGATCGGAAAAGCCTTAGGACCGAAATACAGCTATCCTCAAGTTCCCACTGATTTACACAGCTAGAAATCCTACTTTCTCTTTTAAAAATCATGGCTTTACATCCTTAACAGACTAGCAAGCCTGAATCCTTGGATTAACATAGTTGAATTTTGATCAATTATTGGTTATCTCCTGTAAATATCAAACTGGTACTGACCCATAGCATATTGGGGGCTGAAACCAATTTTAATACATACTAAACTTAATTTGAAATAACTTTTGTTTTTACATTATTGTTTAAATCTTTCGATAGTTGGAGTACTTGATTTTCTTTGAAGTGGAAGGTGTTTGAAAACAGGAAAACAGAGCCTTGTGATTTAGTTTACATGCACATATATTTGTTTCCAATTTTGATATGGAGAATCACACTATCTATACTGCATATCAAAGAACATATATATAGGGTCTGCATCACACCCTATACTAGCAGTAATGGTTAAAAGGAACAAAGGAAGGAGTTTACTATCAAAGTACTACTGCTGCTACTTAATTTTCACTGGTTTGATTTCAGTTACATGTTTTTGTTCCTCAGTTCTAACATGAAGATGTAATTAACTAGATTTAATGAATTCAGAAGCATATATGCTTATGCCTATCTCATACAAACAACAATAGTTTTCAATGGGGTGAAAGGGTGGGTTTGTTCACATAGATTGTTCACAGTTTTTATTTATTTCCAGGTTTACATTACTTAAGTTTCTTCCCATTACATTGAAATAGCCAAATAAATTACACAAAGATCAATATGTATACTTATCATGTAACTACCTAACATCAAAAATAATAATCTAAATAAGCATTAGAAGTGAGGTTTACTCACTTATTAGCTTTCCCTTTCCTGCTACTTGATCAACTCAGCTTTTTGGTGTGGAGAAATGAATGGGTTCAAGGGTATATTTATAGCCAGTTCTCACCATAAACAATTCATTTCTTAATACTTAAGGCTTGTAGGTGCTACAATGTTTGCTAGCTTTAGACTCCCCATTCCCTAAATCCTATAGGATTTGTTTCACGTATTTTATACCAGATTTTATACAAATCCTTGTCTTTACTTTAGGTTCTAGAAACACTTGCCATAACTCATTTAATGAAGCCGATTTGCCTTAGATTATGTAGACACATAAGGACAGCTTTTTATTGTAATAAAAATAGTTTTGTTGCTTGATATTTTGTAAACAATTCTTTTATATTTGCAAGTTGCTTATTGCTAGTTTTTAGGTGATGGTTTGTGAATCCTAGCTATACTATTTTAGTTACATCACCTTTAGATATTTACTTCATATGATTCTCTTCTAGAAGCAAAATCTATCCAACCTTAACCTCCTTAAATGCTGCACATGGTTCACATATTTTCTTAGATTTCATTTGATTTTATTTGCATTATAAAATGCTTAGATATTTTGCAAACAAGAATTATATATTTGCAAGTTGCTATTTAGGATCCTTAGGTGATGGTGCTTTCCTATTTTAGCTATTCTATTCACGGCTAAATCAAATAATGATCTTGACTTTATATGACTTGCTTCTTCTTTGTTTTATTTTCACATGCATTTTGATATTTTCATTTGAGGCATTTCTCCATACATCATGTGTTCAATGACAAAGATACTTGTCCTAGCCGTGACAACTTCCTGCATAAATTTATACTTGCTTTAGCTTGTTTAGTAAACATATTCTATGATTTAATTATCTATTAAATCAATATTTATCGTTAACAAAGACCAGCTAAAAACCGGGACATTACACATCCCCTAGTTCTCACATATATAACCTACCTATACACAATACATGTATGTATATACAAATATATTTTTTCAGGCATATAGGAGCAATTTGGTCAAAAATTCAAATTTGGTATGGCAAAAAATTTCTGGCATAATTTCTGCATATATATATATATATATATATATATATATATATATATATATATATATATGTGTGTGTGTGTGTGTGTGTGTGCATATATACATATATGTATATATAGAGAAAATGGCAGACTACATATACATGGACAAGATTTTCAAGTCAAATATCAATGTGCCATGTCAACACAAATATGATTCAACAGCTAAATATGGTGCACAAGTTTCAAGTGCCAAATGCTTCTAGCATGCCAAGTCAACACATGTAAATTCAAGAATACAAGCAAACAGTGAATGTCATGTTTAACTCAGGTGTACACGATGCTGCTCAACAAACAATAAATCATAAATTTGAACAGATGATATAAACAGGTGGAACAAGGTCAAACCAATACAGGTTAAAGGCAAGCAGCAACACAGAATGGAACAAGTGCAATTGTCATACATGTTGAACATGCATAAAGCCAAATGTTCACGTATACAAGGTTTTAAATCTCGGATATCGGTTGCGTTTCGTCTCGGGGATTTTATAGACTCGGTCTCGTATCGGGGGAGATCTCGGACGAGATGAGTTTAACTCAGGAGTTCGTCTCGGATTTTCTTCTCGGGTCTGAAAGTTCATATCGGAAAAATCTCAGGGTACATGATATGTTAAAAATGATATTTTAACAAAATGATTTTTATGAATTCTATCAAAAACATAGTAACTTAAAATGCAAAATAAATTTATTACTCTTTATTTTGCAAAAGATCATTCATACTCTAAATCATAATATGCTTAAAACAGGAATATTGTTAAACAGGAAACATTAAAAAATTCTGCATAAATAGACCATAAAATACATAATTTCATAAGTAACATGTATGTAAAAAGACGAATTTGAAAATCATAAGCATTGTAAAACATATATGAACATACATTATAGTCATTTAACATGCAAAATGCAAAATAACAAAGGATTGATATGGTTAGATTTGAGTTTTTTAATTATAGTTCTAGTTCTGGCATAAATTTAAATTTTAACCCAAAAAACTAAGAGCTTGGACGATATTCCAGTATTTCGTCTCAGTCGATATATCGTTCGATACTGAAATATCTCGGGCGATATATTCGAAAGGAGATTAAGAGTGATATTTGCTATTTCATTTCGGAAGAAGCCCAAAACGAGATCTCGGAGGAGATCTCGGGCGATATTTGCGAGATTTGAAACAGTGCACGTATATATGTTCCAACATAGTTCTAGCAAGCACATGAAACTCAATTGAACCAAGCAAGTGAAGCCTCAACAGTTCAAGCAAATGTGCAAAATGGCAGTGAGTATAAATACTAGAAGATAAATTCAAGTATGCAATAGCATGGTCAGAGCTCTCAAAACATATTGTATGCACTACATACATATATACACACATTTGTGTGCATATGCATACGTGCATATGAAACTATGTTCAAATCAATATGAACAGGCCCAGGTGTTTAAGGCAAAATGTAAGACTCGTTCAAAACAGCCCAACAAGTTCAGATCAGTTTGACAATACAAATCAAGGCTCAAGTACAAGTGAACTATGTGGAAAAATCAGACTAGACATAATACATTGGACAAGAAACAAAAGATAGTCGCCAAATAATGGAGCACGATGACATCAAAGCCATACTAAGAACAACCACAAATTTAGGTGTACACAAAGCATGCAAGGTAGCAGATTCAGTAATTGCAAGTATGCACGTACACTCGAGCCAAACCATACATGGTCGAGTAGCAACAAAGAATGTTTCAACACACAAAATAGTGTAGTACACACAGCAGCATGGTTGAGCAATGAAAAGTGAAGCAAGATGACAAAATAGAGAAAAAACTTTTTTTACTGGTACAAAAAAAATAGAAAATTTTCTGGAAAGTTTTTCAATCACGTGAATCCATTAGTTTTTTTTAATGGTGTGCACTTTATCATAGATGGATTTTTGGTTTCAAATATTTCCATAATTTTCCAAAGCATTCAAAAGAAATAAGGCAACATTATTTGGCAAGTTTTTATCTCAATCAATGCAAGAATCATATTTGGCAATTGGATAATTTGAAAATCAATTCATCTGATTTACAGTAGAGAAAAATGGAAAAGTATCAATTCGACAAGAGCATATTTAAGCAAGTTATTTATGGCATGAAAACAATTTTAATTTGTTTCCAGAAAACAGTTTTGGGAAAAAAAACAATTCGATGATTTCCAAAAATACACGATGTTATTTCAAGGGCCACAAAGCAAATCAATTTGTTTTCCAGAAAATTACAAAACTATTTTTTGGGAAAGAAATCATTTTAGGATTTACAAGAAATTCGCAAGGCTTGTTTAAGAAACGAAAATCATTCATTCTTTCCAGATTTCAACAAATCAAGCATGATACCACACAAGCTTTCAAAGCTGATATATTCAATAGGAAACTTGTAACACCCCACCTCCGCTAGGGTCACTCACAAAGGAAATGCACTAGGTTTGGAGGAGCGTTATCGAGGTAAACAATCACAGAAATATTACAAGACAGACATAAATAAAAAAGCGGAAGAGTCAAAAGATAAATTTCATTACTTTCAAAATAGTCAAAGCCTTTTTCATCCAAAGTACCAAATAGCTAAAGTCATTATTTTCCATTACAACAAATTCTGTCTTGCATAAATAAAGAAGCATAAAAGCTTAAAACAGCAAAAATAGCATAATTCCCCAAGATTGAAGAAATGCAGCCATAGCAGAGCTCAAGATCAAACCATACACGAGCTGAACCGAAAGCAAGACAAATCCAAGCTAAGTGCTAGAATTTCCTCCTTGAGAACCTAGGGGGAAACAAAAGAAAAAGAGGCGAAAGAAAACGGGTCAGTCATAAAGACTGGTAAGTCCTAGTGACTTTCAGCATAAAAATAGGTAAAGGTAACATGACATGTATAAACTGAAAGTAAACATAAGGATGCTGCCAAGATGGGCAAGATAGACTAAGATAACATGATAAGTCAAGTATAAATCAAGTATAGCATCGCATGTTCAAGAATCGCTGCACCAACTGTACTAGTATCCCAAACCCATGTCATATATTAACCATGAAATGATCCCTTGGCCCAATATCATGAAATGACCCATTTCGGGGTCCTACGGAACGATCCATTAATCGGTCATCTCCCTACAAGTTCTAGCTCGTTGTGTGTCTGTGTCATACGGCCCTATCATGAATGTAGTCACCTGTGCTAGGTCCACCATAGGGTGTATCAAGCCCTAGGGTGCCAACCACCGACAAGAATCAAGCACGCACAGTGTAAACCTACTGATGCCCAATGCCTGCTTTTTCAACTCCGGAATACGTGCATGACCATAGTCCGCCTGAACTTACACTGGCGCACCAACTCAGCCGTCGTTCTGGTCGCTTACAATCAGCCCAGTAATCGTGCCCCACCCTGTCTAGTTCCATGGTACCATGATACATCTAAGTGGGTTACTGCTGAAATGGACCGCGTAACTAGGGTTTCCGTCAAACAAGTTAAGTGTTGTCATTTAAATTCGTGACTTAAGCCTTATCAGTCTAGCATGTCAAGTTGGTTAAGTGTTGTCTTTCAATTTCATGACTTAACCCCACTAATCATGTGTCAAGTTGGTTAAGTGTTGTCTTTCATGTTCATGACTTAACCCTATCATGTGGCATTAATTCATTAATGCACCCCAACCTCTCACATCAGACCTGTTGTTGTGGTCACTGGATATGCCGAGCGGTTCCGGCCAGATTATGTATCTGGGGAAAGGTAAATAATTATCTGAAAGAAAGTCTAAAGGTAAATAATTATCTGAAAGAAAGTCTTATATTATAAAGGATTTAAGTTTTTTCGCCCCTCCATTCTATGGGGGGAAAGAAAGTTCTAAAAAAAGAAAAAAGAAAAGTAAATCCATTTCTTTAAATCTAATTAAAATCTTCAACAGATAATTCGGGATGTTCTATTAAATTATGGAAAAAATTCTTCTCGAACAAATAAACTCTAAATCTAAAAAGAATGGCCCTATGGATTTCCCAATTCCAGAGTCAAATCAGTTATACACCACAACTCAGTCTGACCTCGAGTTTCAAGCGCGATATGACCAACTACCCACATTGGGTCCTATTGTTTGCAGTCACTGGATTTTTCGGGCAGTTCCAGACAGAATTACACTGCAAACTCAACCCAACATTGAGTTGGCCATTTTCAAGTTCATTCTAGTGTCATGTCGATGTTCAAGTTTCATGTCAAGTTCGTGTCAAGTTTCATGGCAAGTTTCATGATTCATATTCATAACCAATTCATGTTTTGCCTAATCTACCCAAATCGTATTCCCATCGCACGTAAACGTGAATCGATCTAGATTACAAGTAAATCCAAATTCAAAATAAAAGGGAATAACATCAAAATTATGATAGGCAAAAGAACGAGCACAAGGTGATAAATCTAGCATGATATAGCTTGAGATAATTGGTTATAACATCACTGGCATATAGAATAATAGTCCCAAAACATTACGATTGCATATCTAGCATAATAAGGTGATAGTCATGATAAAGGTGATAATCCAAACTTGTGAAAAGTAGATTGATTCAACATCACAGGCATGATAATACTATGGACATGAAGGAGTTTGATTTACAACATGAATAGGTCCAAACTGATTTCATAGCAATATTCCCAAATGTCAAGATCCAAGATTGAAAACTAGAATAGATGTGAATTGATTATCATACTTAAGTCCAATTTGAATTTATCTCATATCCAAATTACAATTAACAAGTTTAAATCTCAAAGTAACTAGAACTTACAGTGCGCGGATCGAGAATTTAGAAAGCAGAATCGAAGCTCTAGTCGAACAACCCCAATATGCAATTCCTAGTCGTAATCTTCAAGAAACAGTATTCGTGTTTTATTTTAATTTATTTATTTCAATTATTTCAGAGGCAGCATAAGGAGAGAATAAGATGGTGTAAAGAGAATGGGGTTAGGGGGCTGTTTATATAGGATTAGGCGAACGAATCTAGACTGAAAACGAGACCAAAAACATTAGAATGAAACCAGGCTCAAAACTAGGTTTCAGCACCAGGTCGACCCCCAGGTCGACCATAGGCTCGACCTGGCCCCTGGGAGGTCGACCATAGTGTCGACCCCTAGGTCGACCTGGTCCTGGGCGGGAAAATTCCCGCCCAGTCTGCGTTGGGGTTTGAATTCGAATTTCGAATTTGAATTCGAGTTGTTTTTCGGTTCTGAAAATCCTTGAAACTTCGGAGGGTCATATCTCCCTCATACAGAATCCGTTTTTCGAAAACTCAGACTTGTTTCCAAGCAGAATTTCGAGATGAACGCAATGGCGCAACCCATTTTCCCTGGTTCTTATTTTAAAATTTAATTCTTCCTTGATTTATGGTTTTAACATGTTATTAAAATACGGGTTGTTACAAAACTCACGCAAATCAATCAAAACAATCATGTAAGCAATCAGACAAAGGTCATTTTATGAAATAAGAGTTAAGGGTTTTCTAAAGCCCTATTTAAACACCTACTTCATCACTGGCAATCCTATCGAAACCAAAAAGCAATAAAATACGAAAGCAAAAGAAAATCCAGAGAACTGACTTGTGTATTGTTTCGATCGCAAGCCATAACCAAATCAACCGATTAAGAGAGTAGCTAGTATTGGAGCCAAATCTAAGAACAAAATCAAGTTATCATAAATCGATTTGATTTAGGAAGGGGATAACCCTAATTTCCGTTTGGTCGACATTTTTGTTGAAGCCAAAGGCAACTCGAAGGAAATAAAAGGGTCTGCCTTGTTTAATTTAGAAAAGGGGTTTTTCTATTTTGTTTATCTTATTTTATTTTCAATTTTTTTATTTGTTGTAAACCGATTCTATTTTTTCTAGTTTTTCTGTAAAAACTAGAGATTTATAGTTATAGGGTTATAGCTAGGGTTTACGAGTTACAGATCTGTAATTCGGGGAAATTTGATTTTGTGGTTAAAATCAGTACAGGTTTTGAGCATAGGATTAAAATAGTTGTGAGCGGGTGTCGTGAGTTTATTGGGATTTTGTAAGCCTAGAGGTTGTTTTAATTCTAGTAAAAAATCTTGGGGAATTCAGCAGTAGGCAGGGTTTGCCGAAGTAGAGTAAAACTGTGTTATTTATTTTATGCATTTATTTTCTCTACTACACTCTATACTGTAATATTTTAATATCTCCTAAAAATCCAATAAACCTTATTCACCCCCCTCTAGGGTTGATCTAGATCCAACAACAACATGATATGACATCTTATGTGTTTTCATACATGTAAACAAATATTATCACAATATCTATGAAGATAATGATCGAACAATGCCAACTTATCTAAGTGGAATATTTAAATCGACTCGTATTTTTGCTCTATCATGTATATACAAACTCATAAGATATATACTTTATAATGACGCATAGTTTACATACTGGATGATCATAAAATAATTCTTTTTTATTCATATATAGTCGTATGACTCTAATATTGTGGGATATGGTCCTTAAGGGTGTTTTATACATCCATGGTTTTAGTTGAACTTTTATCTAACCAATTTACCCCTACGGTATTTTGTTTTAGTCATAACTTTTAACAGGAGGAGAATCGAACGCTCTTACGGATCTCATAGCTACCGGATGGTATTTTCATTTCCATAGAGTGGTCATAAAAGAAAATCAAACAAGTGGTTTAGGAAATATATCAGTTTTAAGATTTTAGGGTTGTTGGTCAAAATTTGTAACACCCCATAATTTTATAACATTAAAATTCACAAATTAAAGTATACTTAATTTTTAGAAAAGAATTAAGTGAAATGGGTTGCATAGAGAAATATATATATATATATATATTGATATATATATATATAAATTAAAAATCAAATAAATAAATATGCGAAAAAGCTCAAAACAGCGAATTGGGAGGGGGAATAACCGAACCGGCCCATTTTTGAGGTCGACCCAAGTGCCGCTGGGTCGACTAAGGGTTAATCCAGGGTGTTTGGCTGTCAACCCGTGGGCGGATTCGCTCAAATGCAGATTTTGCATTTGATTGGTTCTCATGGTTCAGGGTTAATCTAATGGTCCTAAATAACTTCCTACACCTATAAATACATCCTAATGCTAACCCTAAACCTAATTAAAATAGAATAGTTACCGTCATACCATCGCCATGGAAATCAATGGAGCCGCCGCCAACTAAGAAAGAAGAAAAGCAAATTCAATTCTAATTCTCTCAACCCTAAAGCAAAGCAAAACTCTCTCTTTTCTTCTCTAAATTGTGAGTATGATGATCTTAACAAGATTATTATCATTTTAATTAGGTTGAGTTAGGAATGGATTATGAGTAGATGATGTGAATTATCATATATGTTGTTGTAAACCCCTTTTGCTATCATGTATATTGTAAATCCAATGTTATGTGATGATGATATCTTATATGTTGTAAATCATGCTATGATGATGTTATGTATGTTAAGGTTTCTATGCTAAGTTGTGATGAATCATACGTGTTAAAAAGGCCATGATGTTACTATCTATGCTAGTTAGTTCATGTTAATTAAATCATCATGTTTGGGTTATGTTGATCTATATGACAAGTCACATATGCAAGTTAGATTGATTAGAAAAGTTATGAACATATACCAAGACATCTATTATGACATCTAGAATTATGCTATGACATATGTGATATCCTATGCTAGTTCACACCATCATTATGTTGCCTAAAAACCCCATATGCAAGTTTATGTATAGATTTGGGCTATGATCATATCATATAAATTGAGACATTTAACAAGTTGACACCTTTTGATCCTTAACATGTGTAGTTTATGCAAGTTTCACCCCTATTATGATTAGATTTATTTTAATTGTCTATATGTTGTGATAATTTATCTTTGTGCTGGGTGTTAGACTATACAAGTCTAGCCTATATTATGCGTTGAATAAGCGAACGTATAAACGTGGGGTAGGGGTAATATTAAGGATTTAATATTAAAAAGTTGGGGTGCAATTGATATGATTTTTCATTCCATAAGTGGATGGCCATAATTGAGTCAATTATGGACATCATTAAAAGTTGACTTAATTAAAAATTTGAATAGGGAATTATTAAAACTGGGGTAAAAGATTTTAAGTGTTAATCAATGCTTAGGACACGAGGTTGGACTCGTTTGTGACGTAAACCTGCACGGACCCGCCCGACAAATCCAGTGGTCACAAATGTCAGCCCAATGTGAGAGGCCCTAGGCCTAAACTAAAGCATAACGGTTGTAAAGACACGAGGTTAGACTCTTTTATGGTGTAAGACTGCCCGGACCCGCCCGGTAAATCCAGCTGCCATAAATGCCAGTCCAATGTGAGAGGTCTTTATGAGGTTATGGCCTGAATGAATTAAGAAATACTTAACCAGATAAACATGTAAGGTGGGACATGGGGGTTAAGTAGGTGCCTTGGGTGGCATGAGGAATCTAGGGGGTGCCCTTAGTGGCATGTGAAATACGATTAGTAAGACTTAACCAAACACACATGTAAATGAACATGACTAAGAGGGTTAAGTGGGATATACTAGTGACAAGCTTAGGTGGGTAGCTTGTGGGGGCCCATTTCGACCAGTATCCCAAACATATCTTTGTGGGCTCGACCCAAGTCGAGGACAGGACACGCATGCTGGGTTCTACTGTAAGAGGCCAAAACGGGGAGCGGTGGCAACGCAAGTCCAACGAGTTTCGTATGCGTGTGTGGACCCGGGCTGGTAGGTAAGACATTGTTGCATCGTGTAGGTATAAGCCGTGCATTCTCAAGTTGTATCGGGTTGCCACTTTAGGGGAGTGATACACCCCACTGTGGGGCCAGCACGGGTATCTACGAGTAGGGAGCCGATCGAAAGTGGGTAGTGGGGTACACCTAGTGGAGATAGGGGTAGACGGCACCTATGTAGTCAGCTAGGGGTACGTAAGGCTATTTATAAAGTTTCTGTGTGAAGCAAGTGGGATCAAACAATAGGGTGACTGATGTGGTGCAGTGTAGTAATGTGCAGTGCAGTGTAGTAATCATTTGTTAGTAATTAGGTGTGCCTTTACCGTTATCTTAAACGCTATCTTTATCTTCCCAAGAGTTCATAGACATTTACTTGTCTTCCAGCTTATGCCTTAGTCTAGTTATTTTGATAATAGTATTGTTAGAATTATCATACTCGCCAGACTTTATGTCTGACCCCCTTTATTTCTATCCTTTTCCCCCTCCAGGTCCTCAGGTTGGGCCCAGCTCTAGTGGAGTTTGATTGAATTGCTTCATCTCTCTTTGGAAAGCTTGGACCGTTGAAGTAAAGTCCAGCTTGTTATCTTTTTAATGGCTATTTATGTAATGGGATTATGTATTTTGTTTTTATGAAGATGGATATTGTACTTGGTTATGATCTATGGTTTTATGATGTAACAAACATGTTTAATTTCCACTGCAATAAAATGAAGTTTTAGATTTCCAAGTACTATTTATTATCTGTCTTGTTGTAATTTTTCTGTTCTATATTCACTTATAACCTCCATGGAAGTTAATGCATTCCCTTTGTGAGTGGCATTAATGGACGTGGGGTGTTACACGTGGTATCAGAGCTTAAGGTTACCAGAACAGATAAAAATACTTTAGAAAAATAGTTATTTTTGGAAGAAGTGTTTTCAAAAACATGTTTTAATGAGAAATTTAAAGAGAATTTTTTTTAAGAAAAACATAATCCCCAATAGCCACATATCTTTATCTTTCGAATTCTCCATTTTGAATCTTTCCTTTTTCGTTTCAGCATGGCTGAAGATCTTAATCTACCCGACGGTGTAACGATACCAGGATGGTATAGGAGGCTATTGGAGGCTAGGGCCGCTGCAGGTCCAGCCAATGTTCCTCCACCACCAGTTGCACCTGTTCCCCCTCCTCCTCGCGTAGATATTTTTGCAAAGACGTGCAAGGAATTCAAGGCTATGGGTGGAAAACCATTTCAAGGGTCAGAAACGTTTGTGGTAGCTAGAGATTGGCTTAAGGAGGTGGAAGAATTGCTAGAAATATTTGAAGTAGAAGAAGGGAGGAGAGTTCGTTTAGCAGCTTGGTTGATGAAGGGAGAGGCCTCGTTTTGGTGGGAGGTCACTAATGGGGAGCGTCCTGTTGACTCTTGGGCGGATTTCAGACATAGGTTTGAGGCGAAGTTTCTCTCAAGGGCGGAAGAAAATCTATATATGGAAAGGTTCTTGACATTGAAGAAAGGAAGCTCATCAGTGAAAGAATATGTCAATAAATTTAATCAGTTAGCAAGGTTTGGCTTGGACTTAGTAAACACGCCGGAGAAGAAGGCTCTAAGGTTCGTGAATGGCTTGAATGAACCATTGCAAGGGTTGGCTATGACCCACATCCCGATGGGGGCAACCTTTGAGAAGTTAGTAGAAATGGCGCTCATGCATGAGGAGAAAAGCGCTAAAGATGATAAGGCACCTGAGAAGAAGGGGGATCAGAAGAAACCACAACAGCAAAACAAGAAGGGTGGAAAAGACAATAATGGCAAGGGAAAGAAGAAGTGCTTTAACTGTGGAACCCCAGGCCATCTCAGCAAGGATTGCCGAAAGAAAAAGAAGACAGGCTATTTTCATTGTGGCGATGCGGGACATTTAGTGAAGGACTGCCCAAAGAAGGGGCAGAGGGCAGGAGCTACCTCGGGAGGACAGGTGCAGGCTCTTATGGCACCAGGGCAGGCTAGGGGACAAGTTCAGGCTCTCGCGGTCCCACCGCTGCAAGAACGAGGTAGAACCATTTCTGTTGAAAGCTTAGTTTTTCTGTTTGATCATCCTGTCCATACCTTATTCGATTCGGGCGCATCACATTCGTTTATCTCTACATCATTAGTTGAATCACTGCACTTAAACACCAGTTTAGTAGAGGATCCCTTAGTTGTTTCGAATCCAATAGGGGGCTCAGCTTATTTGTCCATGATGTGTTTGGATTTGAAAATTTCCATACTTAGCGTTGAATTTAGATGTGATGCTTATGTGTTGGGCTTCACGGGCTATGGGCTAATTTTAGGAATGGATTGGTTATCCAGAAATGGGGCCGTTCTTGATTGTGAAAGGAGAGTAGTTAGGCTCGTGACTCGCCTTGGCAACACTCTCGAAATCTTTTGTAATCCCATAAATTCGGTTATGCTAAGTTATCTAGAATCGCTTGATGCGTCTGAGGAAAATCTACGATCTGTTAGAGTGGTCCGAGAATATTCGGATGTGTTTGAGGAGGTGAAGGGCTTGCCTCCGAAGCGGGAGATAGATTTTCGAATATATCTTATGGATAATGCGAAACCAGTATCTTTGCCAGTACGCCACATGGCTCCACGTGAAAGGAGGGAACTCGATAAGAAAGTGAAGGAGTTGCTTGAGAAGGGGTTCATAAGACGAAGTATATCGGAGTGGGGTGCTCCAGTAGTATTTTCCACGAAGGTGGATGGGTCCCTTAGACTGTGTGTGGACTATAGAGAACTTAATAAACTTACTAAGAAGAACAGACACCCACTGCCGAGGATTGACGATCTCTTCGATCAGTTAGTTGGCGCCTCAGTGTTTTCGCAGTTGGACTTAGCCACTGGGTTCCATCAGTTGAGAGTGGCTGAGGATAGCATAGACAAGACTGCCTTTAGGACTCCGGACGGTTTCTATGAATGGCTAGTGATGCCTTTCGGTTTGACAAACGCCCCCGCATACTTTGTTGATTTGATGAGTAGGGTGTTTAGGGAGTACCTTAACAAATTCGTGGTAGTCTTTGTAGATGACATCTTGATCTTTTCTAAGGATGAAGAAGAGCGTGCCCTACATCTTAGGGAAGTGTTGGAGACCCTACGAGCGCATAGCCTTAAGGCTAAATTTTCTAAGTGTCACTTCTGGAGGAAGGAAGTACGGTTCTTGGGGCACGTGGTTTCCAAAGAAGGGATAGCCGTGGATCCCGCGAAGGTGGTGGCCACCCAAGATTGGAAGGTCCCTAAAAATGCTACCGAAGTGAGAAGTTTCTTGGGGTTGGCTGGCTACTATAGGAAGTTTATCAAAGACTTCGCAAAGATATCAGCTCCATTGACACGCTTGACGAAGAAGAACCTAGTTTTCACATGGGACGTAGATTGTGATGATGCGTTCCAACATTTGAAGAGAGCTTTGACTTCAGCCCCAGTCTTAGTATTGCCAGACGGGAGTAAGCCGTTTACCGTTTATACTGATGCTTGTGGGACAGGACTAGGCGCAGTCTTAATGCAAGAGGGTAGGGTAATAGCTTATGGTGGAAGGCAGTTGAGAGCGCATGAGAAAAATTATCCTACACATGACCTAGAATTGGCCGCTATTGTTTTCGCGCTTAAGTCTTGGCGTCATTATCTTCTTGGTGAGCAATTTGAATTATTCACTGACCACAAGTCTTTAAAATACCTATTCTCTCAAAAGGACTTGAACTTAAGGCAGCAAAGGTGGATGGAGTTCTTAGCGTCCTACGACTTCGAAATAGCCTATACCCCTGGCAAGGTTAACGTGGTGGCAGACGCCTTAAGTAGAAAAAGATTATCCTTAAGTCCTTTGTTTGTTGAGCGGCGAAGTTTAGAATTCATTTCGATGTTTGACTTTAGACCTTCCGTTGACTTCGTACCCGGTTTGCTAGCATCCTTGGAGGTCAGACCTACGCTTTTGGGATGGATTGGCGAGGCACAGCGAGACGACCCGCAGTTGGTTGAGTTAGTAGAAAAACTCAAAGGAGGGGAGTCATCAAGCCATCTCCGTAGGTATACCCTAGACGATAAGGGTTGGTTACGTAGGGACGGTAGACTTTGTGTACCAAAAGACGATGACCTAAGGAAGACTATTCTTGACGAAGCACATCATTCGAAGATGACCATTCATCCCGGCGGGGACAAGATGTACAAAGACATGAAGAGAGTTTACTTTTGGGCCGGCATGAAGAAAGATGTGGCCGAGTATGTCGCTAGATGCTTGGTGTGCCAACAAGTAAAAGCGGAGCAAAAGAAACCCGGTGGGTTGCTTCACCCATTGGAGGTTCCACTATGGAAGTGGGAAAGTGTCTCGATGGATTTTGTGGATGGGTTACCGCGATCAAGGAAGGGTAATACGGGAATTTGGTTTATAGTAGATAGACTTACTAAAAGCGCCCATTTCATTCCCGTAAAGAGTAAGAGGACTGCTCCATGGTTAGCCTCCGTATACGTTCGAGAAATAGTTCGTTTGCACGGTGTTCCTTCTAGCATAGTGAGCGACCGCGATCCTATTTTCACTAGCGAATTTTGGAGAAGCTTACAAGAGGCGGTAGGGACTCAGTTATGTTTGGGCACCGCATATCATCCTCAGACGGACGGCTAGACCGAGAGGGTGAATCGCATTCTAGAGGATCTGTTGAGGCTATGTATCCTAGACTTTGGGGGTACGTGGGAAGAGCATCTTCCATTGGTGGAGTTCGCATATAATAACAGCTTTCAGTCCAACATTGGTATGGCACCATTCGAAGCTCTTTATGGACGACCTTGTCGTTCACCTACATGTTGGTGGGAATCTACGGATAAGATCTTACTTGGGCCCGATATGATTAGGGAGACTTCGGAGAAGATCGACTTGATTCGAAGGAGGATGAAAGCAGCACAGGATAGGCAGAAATCTTATGCGGATAAGAGGAGGACAGATCTCGAGTTTGAAGTTGGGGACATGGTCTGTGTCAAAGTGTCTCCATTACGGAACGTTTTTCGCTTTGGGTCCATTGGGAAATTAGCACCAAGGTTTGTAGGGCTGTTTCCTATTAAGGAGAAAATTGGACAGATGGCATATAGAGTGGAGTTGCCCGAGAGACTTAGTGGTGTACACGATGTATTCCATGTGTCACATTTGAGGAAGTGCTTGCACGAGACCGCGGAAGTGGTAGAGCCGAGCTTTCTTAGAGAGGTGGAGATAGAGCATGATGCGACAATTCGACGAGATCCTACGCGCATTCTTAGGTCGGAGATCAAGAGGTTGAGGAATCGAGAGGTCAGACTAGTCAAAGTGCAATGGAGAGATGATGAGAGCAACGCTACTTGGGAGACAGAAGAGAAGATGCGTTCACGATACCCTTTTCTTTTTGAGGGTATGTCTTTTAATTTCTCCTTTATCGCTTAACTTGTACTTATCTTATCTTTAGTATATCCTCTCGCTAGTATCTTTGACCTTTAGTTAGGATAATCCTATGGTTGAAACATGTGTTTGAGACATGTTATGTATGGTGGATGCAAAGTGGATGCAAGTGTTTGCTAGTGGTTGCTCGTGGATGCATATACACACACTATTAGGCACCAGATCGGCTCAGTCACTTCATATTGCATATTGCATATATATGGATGTATTTAGTAAAATGAATGTATAATGGTTGTATTATCATATAGTTGCTGCATTCAAGTGGATGGTTGTGCACGCATATAGAATTAATATGTATCATTAGGAATCTTTTGCATACATATTGGATGCATGGCACTATCATGAATTGCACTAAGTAGGTCGACTGAATCAGTAGTCCGCCTAATTTTGCATTAGATATGGACATATACACACACTGTGCATATAAACATTAAAGCATTAGAAGTCTTTTAAGGACAATGGATGCTGGTGTTTGATGGTTGAGTAGATGGGCGATTAGAAGGTAGGATATACATTCTTCTTGACTTGGAGATTTCGGGGACGAAATCCTTTAAGGAGGGGAGAATGTAATACCCCGTAATTTTATAACATTAAAATTCACAAATTAAAGTATACTTAATTTTTAGAAAAGAATTAAGTGAAATGGGTTGCGTAGAGAAATATATATATATATATATTGATAAATATATATATATAAATTAAAAATTAAATAAATAAATATGCGAAAAAGTTCAAAACAGCGAATTGGGAGGGGGAATAACCGAACCGGCCCATTTTTGAGGTCGACCCGAGCCTCGCTGGGTCGACTAGGGGTTAATCCAGGGTGTTTGGCAATCAACCCGTGGGCCGATTCGCTCAAATGCAGATTTTGCGTTTGATTGGTTCTCATGGTTCAGGGTTAATCTAATGGTCCTAAATAACTTCCTACACCTATAAATACATCCTAATGCTAACCCTAAACCTAATTAAAATAGAATAGTTACCATCATACCATCGCCATGGAAATCAATGGAGCCGCCGCCAACTAAGAAAGAAGAAAAGTAAATTAAATTCTAATTCTCTCAACCCTAAAGCAAAGCAAAACTCTCTCTTTTCTTCTCTAAATTGTGAGTATGATGATCTTAACAAGATTATTATCATTTTAATTAGGTTGAGTTACGAATGGATTATGAGTAGATGATGTGAATTATCATATATGTTGTTGTAAACCCCTTTTGCTATCATGTATATTGTAAATCCAATGTTATGTGATGATGATATCTTATATGTTGTAAATCATGCTATGATGATGTTATGTATGTTGAAAGTTTCTATGCTAAGTTGTGATGAATCATACATGTTAAAAAGGCCATGATGTTACCATCTATGCTAGTTAGTTCATATTAATTAAATCATCATGTTTGGGTTATGTTGATCTATATGACAAGTCACATATGCAAGTTAGATTGATTAGAAAAGTTATGAACATATACCAAGACATCTATTATGACATCTAGAATTATGCTATGACATATGTGATATCCTATGCTAGTTCACACCATCATTATGTTGCCTAAAAACCCCATATGCAAGTTTATGTATAGATTTGGGCTATGATCATATCATATAAATTGAGACATTTAACAAGTTGACACCTTTTGATCCTTAACATGTGTAGTTTATGCAAGTTTCACCCCTATTATGATTAGATTTATTTTAATTGTCTATATGTTGCGATAATTTATCATTGTGCTAGGAGTTAGACTATACAAGTCTAGCCTATATTATGCGTTGAATAAGCGAACGTATAAACGTGGGGTAGGGGTAATATTAAGGATTTAGTATTAAAAAGTTGGGGTGCAATTGATATGATTTTGCATGCCATAAGTGGATGGCCATAATTGAGTCAATTATGGACATCATTAAAAGTTGACTTAATTAATAATTTGAATAGGGAATTATTAAAACTGGGGTAAAAGATTTTAAGTGTTAATCAATGCTTAGGACACGAGGTTGGACTCGTTTGTGACGTAAACCTGCCCGGACCCGCCCGGCAAATCCAGTGGTCACAAATGTCAACCCAATGTGAGAGGTCCTAGGCCTAAACTAAAGCATAACGGTTGTAAAGACACGAGGTTAGACTCTTTTATGGTGTAAGACTGCCCGGACCCGCCCGGCAAATCCAGCTGCCATAAATGCTAGTCTAATGTGAGAGGTCTTTATGAGGTTATGGCCTGAATGAATTAAGAACTACTTAACCAGATAAACATGTAAGGTGGGACATGGGGGTTAAGTAGGTTCCTTGGGTGGCATGAGGAATCTAGGGGGTGCCCTTAGTGGCATGTGAAATACGATTAGTAAGACTTAACCAAACACACATGTAAATGAACATGACTAAGAGGGTTAAGTGGGATATACTAGTGACAAGCTTAGGTGGGTAGCTTGTGGGGGCCCATTTCGACCAGTATCCCAAACGTATCTTTGTGGGCTCGACCCAAGTCGAGGACGGGACACGCATGCTGGGTTCGACTGTAAGAGGCCAAAACGGGGAGCGGTGGCAACGCAAGTCCAACGGGTTTCGTATGCGTGTGTGGACCCGGGCTGGTAGGTAAGACGTTGTTGCATCGTGTAGGTAAAAGCCGTGCATTCTTAAGTTGTATCGGGTTGCCACTTTAGGGGAGTGATACACCCCACTGTGGGGCCAACACGGGTATCTACGAGTAGGGAGCCAATCAAAAGTGGGTAGTGGGGTACACCTAGTGGAGATAGGGGCAGACGACACCTATGTAGTCAGCTAGGGGTACGTAAGGCTATTTATAAAGTTTCTGTGTGAAGCAAGTGGGATCAAACAATAGGGTGACTGCTGTGGTGCAGTGTAGTAATGTGCGGTGCAGTGTAGTAATCATTTGTTAGTAATTAGGTGTGCCTTTACCGTTATCTTAAACGCTATCTTTATCTTCCTAAGAGTTCATAGACATTTACTTGTCTTCCAGCTTATGCCTTAGTCTAGTTATTTTGATAATAGTATTGTTAGAATTATCATACTCGCCAGACTTTATGTCTGACCCCCTCTATTTCTATCCTTTTTCCCCCTCCAGGTCCTCAGGTTGGGCCTAGCTCTAGTGGAGTTTGATTGAATTGCTTCATCTCTCTTTGGAAAGCTTGGACCGTTGAAGTAAAGTCCAGCTTGTTATCTTTTTAATGGCTATTTATGTAATGGGATTATGTATTTTGTTTTTATGAAGATGGATATTGTACTTGGTTATGATCTATGGTTTTATGATGTAACAAACATGTTTAATTTCCGCTGCAATAAAATGAAGTTTTAGATTTCCAAGTACTATTTATTATCTGTCTTGTTGTAATTTTTCTGTTCTATATTCACTTATAACCTCCATGGAAGTTAATGCATTCCCTTTGTGAGTGACATTAATGGACGTGGGGTGTTACAAAATTAGGGGGCGCTAATGTGTTGAGACTAATAAGTTCATTAGTCTAATAATGCTTAATTATAAGTAGGGAATGAAGAATTTTATTATAATATTTTTCTTCTTATATCCCGTCAACCTAAACCTTAAATGTAACCCTAATTTCCCAATTCAAAAATCATATCCTAATCCACATATAATTGTCTCTAATCGTCAAGTAAAGGCTTGATTCGCAATAGATCGACTTGACATCATCAATTGGAGGGCACTTACATTAGATTTATTGTCATCCAAATAGATCCCTCATCAATCTAGACATGATTGTTGATTTGGTGAGTTATTTTGATATATCACTTCACTATATGTTATAATTAGGTGATTTTATCATCAAAATGTAAAAAAGAACCCTAAAAAGTATTTATATTTGATCATTTCAGAATGATTGGTAAGCAGATTAAGTATTTTGACATTAAATATATGTAGATGTGATTGATTCATGTTTATATGCAACATGATGATTATATATCTGAAACTGATGTGCTTCACTATTTAAATCATTATATTTCTTGAGTTCGATGATATGCTTGGTTTTGTTCTTAGAATTATGCATCACTGGGACTTAGATTGAAATCTGAGCATGTAAAAATCAAGGTTCACCGGAATCACATGAAACTTGGGGAATAGGTTCTGGAAGATGTTGAATCACACCTGGAAAATTTTATATACATTAGAGTTTAGTACATGGATCCATATCGATCCATAAGCTATGAATCGGCACTGATTCATAGGGTTGGCTCCAATGGGGGTGCGTCCCATAGAATAGATGCAAGGTGGCTAGTAAATGGCTTTCAAAGTTTTTGTGGGACTTGGTTAAGCCAAATGACCAAAAAGCGATGGACCGGTTAAGACGGGGAATAGATCAAGTACAAAGGGATCGGTCAAGATGCAAGTGGATATTGGGCTCAAGCTAGGATGGATGTCCAGGGTCTAAGGCATCGAGGGAACGCTAGTAGAGGACCAAAAGTGCCAAAGAAAAAATATTGGCTAAGAATATGGTTCGACACTGATCCATAGGCTATGGGTCGAAACCAATCCATCATAATTTATCGCAGATGGTGTGTTTCGTGGTGGTAATAGAGGTGGCCTTCAGAGCCCTGATGGAACTTCTAGCTTGCTGATTATCTATGAGGTAAAGGTTATGGCACAATGAAGTTTGGAATTTTCAATTGGAAACTCAGGAAGGAGCAGCTGATAGGCAACTTGGGATAAAAATGAGACCGCGTTATAATAGATTTGGTTGAGTAGTGAAGTTCATACCATGGTTCAAGACTTTTAAAGAGTTGGAGTGCCAAGAAATCATCGATAACTCAAAGTGTTCTGGTTGTGACACAAAGAAGGGTATGGTGAGAATGCCCATGAAGATTGGTAGTGATGGTCATGCAGACAAGATCACCCAGGCAGGGAGATCTAGTTGTTAGAAACTTGGGTCATGAAGAAGAATATACCAAACAAATAGCTTCTGTAAGAATGGTAGTCAAACTGGAACTGGGATCTATATTAGTCCCTGGCATAAGCGAGGATAATCATATAGGTTATCGTGTATTCAAGGCTTTATAAGCTGGTATGTAGTTTTTGGTTAATGGACGCTAGGTGCTTTTACCTTTACTCCTTTGGGTAGACTATCGCCTATATGGTTCTGGAGAAGGGATGGAGAATGAAGCTCGTGGTTTGGGCTACTTAGATTCAACCTATGACAGTGTCCTCTATTATTGTTATTTAAATAGCATAAATTACTTAGTTATTATGTAATGATTATATGGTTTCAGAGACAGGTCAAGTATGGGACTTAAACCAATCTAGTAGTATTTTACAATACTTCTTTGATAGTTGTTATTGCTCACATCAGATAATTTTTGACTTTAAATGTTTCATTTTATTATCTGGGGTACTAGTTGACGATGCAGATGAGTAGACTAGATATTAGGTATTAGGTAACATTATAGTTGATTAGAAGAAGAGCTTGGAGAAGTTATGGCATCTTACACTATTTTGTAGATATTATGCTTTTTATGCATTGTATTCTGAGTGATGAGGATGTAGTGAAGTCTTGATGTACTAGACTCTATTGTCTCATAGCTTACATAACCCAGTGATTATATAACGATGTTGATGACGTTTTCACTCTGTTATGGCTCATTATTATTCTATTAATATTTCTTATTATATTTTATCCATGCGTTGTGAGGTGTACAATAGTTTTTACTTTTGTTTCTCCTTTAATGATGGACTCATATTAGCTTGGCACACATAAAATGGATCTTTCTTTGTCTGTCATGTAAATGGTATAGGGCAGTTATTGCACACTTATACAATATTAGATCCTATATATAGGACCTTAAGAAAAATCACATCAATATTTAACTTCATTATTTTTCAATTCTTAATACTTATAATTAAATTATACTTCATACATGTAATTCAATTAAATATTTTCCATATTTCTGCAAACATCATACCCAAAATTTAATATTGGTGAGCCAAATAATTTTTTTTTTCGTTTTTCTATAGGCTCGCACATCATCCAAAGTCACCACTCATATTTAAAATCATATAAAAATATTTTTCCAAGAGTATGGATATCACGTTTTGAAATATTTGTCGGCTTACTTAAATGAATACTTATTCCCTCTAATGTATAGATATCCTTCATTAATGTATCCTTCTTTTCTTTAAGTATCATTCTTTTTATTGTATTATCAATCGCATACGAACATGACAAATGTGGAGTTTAATATAGGGGATTGTTAAAGGGACTCCATTTTTTGTTAAGGGAGGGACAATTTTCTAATTTTTGATGAATTGTTAAGGGAGGGACAAAATAAGTTAGCACCCCTTAACCATATAATTAAAAATTCCAGTTCTATCCCTATAATCCTCTTATACCTGCACATATACATACACATGAACTCTCACTAGCATTACCCGTATACATACAAATACATAACACATAAGCCCTCCTAACAGAGAAAAACAAATGCACACCTGCAAATAACTATACAAATTAAACACTTAAGCATAAGTCAGACCACACTTGCATGAATTCAAACACTTAAGCATAAGTCAGACCATCACTTATTAACATTTCTTAGTCTAATAAGATACAAAAATAATTAAGTCTTCAAATTGCAAAATAAATTTAGAAACAATATACACCGACCTTCTATAATTCAACTTAAAAGAAAAATAAAAGGAAATAACAATCAGATGAAGATCCACCTCTTTCAACTCTCCCTGATTCAAACAAAGTTCATATACTCTCAGTAATCCAGTTTAAATCATGCTTTCATCACTCATATAAATAAATAAATAAATAAAATAACGATAATTACAGTTGCATGCACCTTATATTTGATGCTGATATAAATAGCGTAGATGATTCTACGCAAGTATTCAAAGAAAGTCAATACCAAACATTTCCAAAACTCAGCCTGGAATTATGAGAAGTAATTAACAAATTAAAATATAGTTAATTATTGCATGTCTAATTAATTAAGGTTATGAGGGGTAGTCTAGTCCATGCTTGTTTTAAAATAAAATAAAACAAACCCTCCCTTAACAATTATTTTTTAAGGTGGAGTCCCCTTAAAAATGCCCCCCCAACCAAAAGTGGAGTCCCTTTAACAATCCCCTTAATATATTGAGTAATAGTAAGATTTTGTAATACACCAATGCCATTGATATTATGACAATCTTTTTCCCTTTGGATGAAAATTTTCATAAGAGATATATAAATTAAATATTCATAATTTCATATTCTCATAATTAACTAATATAAAACCTTGATATATTCAATATATATCTTTTACAGGTAAAAATTTATACAAAAATATGCACTTAACCAACATTACAATCCACAATAACTATTATCCAAAATAGACATGTGATAGCTTTGACATTGTAGAAACTCATAATCACAATATTTAAAATAATAGATTTGTGGTCTTTTCTTCATATGTTGATAAATTAAATTCATTTTCATTCAAACATTAAACAAATCACTAAATGCTTTTAATTTTCGTCCATGAATAAATAGTAAATCGGTTTTATGATTTAATGCTCATATCATTCTTAATAGAATCATTCAATGAAATGTAATGTTATTTCATAAGTTTGTATTTAATTTTTACTTTGTTGCACATTTGCAAGTAATTCCAAATCTATAGTTTAAATTCATATAATAAATAAATGATTGTCATTTTCTTTTTCTTAAATATATTAAAAATAGTTCATATGAATTTATTAGAATGTCTATATATTTGGATACAGAAATTTTATTATTAGAAAACTAATAATGAGTGCTTAAAAAAATGAAGACATTTGTTAAATTAGTACCACATTTAAATTCCTTGTGATATATGAATGTTATGTAACACCTAGAACATCTAAGAACAAGATTTAAACAACCTTAATTAGCAAATTCAAAACACTTCATTATGAGATGTAACGACCCGGATTTTAAATATTATATTACAAATATTAATGGATTTTAATATTGAATGTGTTAATAAAACGAAGAATAAACGTTTATATTTATATTTAATTTATAAACGAACTCGAAAAGTCGTGGTAGTTCGTAATATTGATTTTTGAACTTCAATTGAATGTATAATATCTGTTTTAAGTCGGAATTCTGTGAAACAAGAAACGTCGGGATCTTATTGATTATAATTTTCTAATGAAAGAGAAAAATCGAGATTTCAGCTTATAAATTGTTAGTTATGTCCAAATCAAATTTTAAAATAGTCGCTATGGAATCGTTTATAAACAATAAAGTTTATTTAATTTTCTGAAAACAAAAATGTGTGGTCTTCTGAAAAGAACAGAGAGCACATATATAATAAAAACAAAAGGCTACAATATCCAACTATAGAACCAAAAAGAGACAAAAGGAAAACAAAACAAGACTCTAAGAATGTAAAGGAAAGTAGATAGATGAGCTCCGTATAAACCACAGCCCATCATACTCCAATATTGAATTCCAGCAAAGCCACCACCTGATAGTGAAGTATATCTACTCCAATACAAAAACAAGACAGTCCAAGCTACAAACAACAAAAAGAAAAACAGAACATCCCCAATAACTCTCTGAAAACACACACAAAAAACTCCAAAGCAAATATCAATCTCCAATCCAGACAACTATCCACAAGGCTCCTCAGCTAAAATTGTAAAGGCCCGCAAATCCGTACTATCTGAGTTGACTAATAACACCACACGTCCAACCCAAATTGCACAGAAATACGAATCATTAATAGAATGAAGTTAGAGGATGAGAAACAGAAAGAAAGAAATATAAGAATAGAAGAAAATGAAGATCACAAACTCACAGCGGAACGAATAAAATATATTAAATAACATAACTTTTGAAATACAAATCAGTAACTTTATATACATACCATCATCAAAGCACAACAGTTATTCCTGGAACAGTTGTAAACACCTATTTCTAGATACAAACATGGTTCACAGCGGAATATATGATAGTCTATAGCTAACTGGTGAAGCCTCCTGCTTCCAGCTCTTCCAAGTGAATCTGAAAAATCCCGACTACTTGACTGCCCGTACAAATTTGGGCACCCAAGAGTTTAGGGAAAACAAACAAAATAAACTCTGGGTCAGTCATGGGACTGGTGTGAGTAAACTCCAACCATTTTTTAACTTTCAAAATCCTTTCGAAAGAAAAGATAATAGTAAGACCAGCCAACACATAAACATGGACGGTTTTTACCTTACTATAACCCAAAACACTTTGATACAAAAATCCAGTGATATTATATTAGTGTCTAAATCAAATAAATAACCAAATAGCAGAACGCTTGCATCTCACGCTCCACATACATAGTATAAAATCAAAAATCGCATGGCGCTTAGTGGAGATTGGATTTCCAACATGACAAGGTATGGAACCACCTTCTGATAGTGTATCTCTAGAGAGGAATACACTGGGTTCAACAAGAACATCTTGCAACCCGGCCCATACATGACCGACCACTCATTTCGCTTGAGTGTATCGAATGTATATCACCAAAGGTTGGGATCAATAACCGTTTCCCGACTGGGACAACATCGAATAGAATAAGGAATTAAATGAATCTCTAGATAGGTGATTATATACCCTAATGGGAGCGACCCACATAGCCATGTTGCCTGCCCGATTTTTGTCATTTCCCGGTTGTTGAGGCCTGAGGCTACGATTACTTTCTATTCATTGATAGCACAATCACTTTGAATGCCACATTGTCGGATCCGTTAATCACTAATTGATTTGCACAAATATTCTGGATGTTATGCTAAGGGAATAAATCTGTTGCCACCATATATATTTATACAGACCAACCCATTAGATCATTGGAAATACTCTGTCAGACATTCATCCATTTACCTTTGTTCTGGGATTTGAACGAAACCGAAGGCACAATTTTTATTAATAGAAAAATCCCTTGCAATTCACTCCATCTTTGATTATCTTTATATAATCTGATTCGCAACGCTACTGCCAATACAGAGTGGTTCTCGGATAATAATCCAACCGGTATCTCCATATTGACAACGATATTGGCAAACACTTCGATAGTCGGTTATTTAACTATCGAAGAAAAACAAACATCCATTCAAAACAATCAAACAATCACTGGGCCCCTTGATTACCATTCATTAATTAAATCACCCTTTCCATTTCCTTATCAATATTTGTTAAACAAATATTTTCAATTATCATCTCGGTCTCTTACATTCTTTGGAAAGCATTTCTATATCTCGCCTTCTTTTATTTTCTACACTTAGAAAATATATTCTATTTGAAATTGAAATAATTTCAATCACTTATCTCTTTCCCGATTACTTTAATTGTACTCAGGAAATATTTACTTTTATATTTCCAAACGTCCATCACTTCGGTTAAAACGAATGTTGTGTAAAACATCGTTATGTCAACCCAAATTATTTTATTCAACTAACTCTTATTCAACACTTCTCTTCGAGACTGGATCTTGCTATTTATCGATTAAAAATGAAATCAATCAAGTTGGGGTATAACTACCTCTCACACCTTGACTGAAAACATCCTCAACTTCAAAACGGAAAAACCACTTACCTCGAATAAACACACCATAAAACCCAATTATTCATTTTTAAAACATGTATATGGTTCGCTTTCTATTTCTAATTTATAGATTTCCCTTTTTTTTTACAATATTCTATTTTTGATTTCACTTCCTTATAGAATTCAATATATTTTGATATATTGATTTCTAACTATCAAAATTTCTTCAAAATATTCTAACTCCTTAAATTTCCGGAAAATTTCCCCATAACCTCCTTTGTACCGGGAGCTTCGGGATATTTCAAATAGCCTCCCATGGCCCTCACCAATTCAAAAGAAAAAGAAAAAGCCAAGCGGCTTGCCGATACGGCGCATAAAATCTCATAGATGAATTTAAACATGTACCTTTTTATCGGGCACACGAATTAAAATCTCCATACACTTCATCTTATACCTGTCTAACACATGCTCACCTGTTTTCAATTCTGTTCAACTCAATCCAATCGTTTGAATTCAGTTTCGCTCATTTATTCTTTAATTAGCTATTTTGCCTATTTCACTTCTTTGTTTGAACATAACATGTTCAAACAAAATATTTAACTTGCTCATAACCAAATTGAATTCTAATTTCAATACTAATTTCCTTTTCGATTTCAAATATAAATTTTCAAATCGAATTCACTTATTCAAAGGCCGATATCAATTCAAAATCTCATTAACTAATTACTATTCGAATTAGTTAATTATATTCAATAAATCAAAAATCTGATTTCTGTTTCAGAAATCAATTCATTACTCCACTTGAGTTCACATATAATTTACAACTCAAATCTGAAATTTTCTAAATAGAAATTCGGATTTTATTCCCTTAAAATCTTTTTATAAAATTAAATAAACCTGTTATGGTTTTTAAATGGTTATGGCTTTGTTTTTTCTGAAAATTTGATTTTGACATAACTCAAAATCTATTCGACGAAATCCAGATTTTTCTCCTTCATTAGAAAACTATTATCAAATCGGTCCTAATGTTTCTTGTTTCAAAGAATTCTAACTTCAATTGAGTTCTGTACATTCAATTGAAGTTCGAATCGCCAATTTACGAACTACAGCTCTGCGGCGAGTTCGTTTTAATTATGTTTATAAATATAAACGTTTAAACTTCGTCTATAATAAATTCCACTTCATTCTGATATATTTTTAATATATATCAAATCAATTTCTCCCAATTCAACATAGCATTTCCGATCTATTTCACTTCTATTTGAAATTCTATATTCAAATTTCAATTCATTTCTATTTTTCAAATTCTATTTGAATTTCTATATTCGAAATTCCTTTATTCAAATCCCATTTGAATTTCTACGGTCAAATTCTATATTTGAATTTCCTTCGAATTTCATATATTCAAACTCCATTTAAATTTCTATTTGAATCCTATATTCATATTCCATATTTTAAATTCCATTTGAATTCTCTATTCAAATTCCATAGTTTAAATTAAATTTGAATTCTCTATTCAAATTCCATAGTTTAAATTCCATTATTTTCAAATCTCTATATTTGAATTTCATTTGAACTCCCTTTCTTCAAATCCATTTAAATTCCTTTGAATTCAAATTCTATTTGAATTCCTTTGAATTCAAATTTCTGTATATTCAAATTCAATATATTCAAATTCCATTCAAATTCTATATACAAATTCTATTTAAATTTTCTATATACAAATTCTATTTAAATTTTATTCCAAATTTCATTTTATCTCTATCTGAATCTTATTTTCAAATTCCATTTTAACTCTTTAAATTCTATACTTAAAGTCTGTTTCTATTTGAATTCTATATTCAAATTCTCATTTCAATCTGTTTGAATTCTATAATTGAATTCCTTTATATTTTCTTTATTCAATTTCTATTTGAATTTTTATATTCAATTTCTATTTGAATTTTCTTTATTCATTCTTTAAACAAGTCTCGATTTCAATTCCTTTTGAAATCGATATTTCATTTTTTTTTTTTAAAATAGATTTCCCTTTTCAATTTCACACTAGTATTTTTATTTCTGAATTATCCAATGATAATTCTTTTCACTTCATTTATAAACTTTGTTTATAAAAAAATTATTTATAAACTTCATTTAAAAAGGAACTACTTGTTTTATTTCTTTTAAAACAAGTTAATATTTTTATTTTATTCAAATTTCAAATTATATTTAAAAATAGAATTTTCCTTTTAAATCTCAAATATCCTTTCCACGATATTTTAAATAAATTAACACTTAGCCCGGTGATATTTAAAACAATCAAATCATCCAATTTTCAATCATTTGATTTTTAACACGTCATATATGAATATGTATGAAATCAAGCAAACAAACAAACAGATAATATATTTTTGAGGAATCCAGTTGGATCCCTCCAACCTGTTTTTCCTGCTTCCACAGACGTTAGTTAACAGGAATAATACCCATCCTGCTTCGTGGCAGGATATCGCGGTAATAAAAGGGGACCCACTTATATACGTAGGCATAGGGTTATCCGCTAATGATACTACGGGCATCCGCTAATAATACTGTGGGAATCCAACCACCAAACCAATATATATATATATATATATAATAGTCACCCTAAATAACTAATATATTTAAAACAACCAGAGAGCATTCAAACAAGCAACAAACAATCATTTTTAACGAATAAAAATAATTCTAAAGAAAAGGTGAGTGAGATTTACTCATCGAAATTGTAGTTATCGAATACCCTGCTTATTTCCAAATTATCGACTACGAATCTGCTCAAATGAATTCGCACCTGCGATAATTTTATTTAAATTTACCGATTAACATTTATTCATTTAAATTAACAAATAAATAAATTTCTTATACATATATTTTTTCTCTTTTTCCATTTAATTTAATCATCAAATCATTTTAAATTAAATATTTAAACCATGATTAAAACTTTGTATAAATCAAATACAATATTTAAAACAATTCGAATTATATAAGCACATATATTTTATTTAACAAAATTTCAGATTTTAATCAAATTGAAAGTAAATAAATAAAAACTTTATACCTTAAAACACTTTCCGCAGCACAAAATTTCGAGGCCTCTCCCTTTGTATTGCCATTGTCGAACTCGCCATGCCATTAGCCAACTCCATTGCGACCCTCAAACTCACCCAGTTTTCAGAAGGAAAAAAAACAGCGTCGAGCTTTCTAACTCACTGCGCCCTTCTTCCTTTTTTTTCTTCCTTTGTTCCAGGCAATACCCAAACAAGCAAACCTCAACTCCCCTTCCATCCTTCATCAACCACCGGAGCTCATCCAACGTTGACGCCATACTGGCTTTCTCGCTATCACGAATCCCCAGAACCCTCGAAGACACCCTTCCCTTCACATCGACATCCACTCCATTCTTAATTTGCGAGTGCGAGATGATGATGAGCTCCAGTTTAGTCGTGGCCAGAGAATCGCGATTCTATGATTTCATTTTTTTTTAAAGAGGTCGATTTCAATTTAAGGAGAAAGAATTTCGTGGATTTCAGAAGAGGAAGGATCTGAGATTTAGTGGGGAGAAGCCATTTGATTGTGAAGTCTTCGATTGCTTATGAAATAGGATTTAGAAATGGAAAGGAGCGGCACTGGTTTTATAGACGAGAGGTGCTTCCTGGTTAAGGAAACGAAGGTAGGTTTTTACTAGGTAAGGATTATCAGAGGTAGGTTCTAATACGTACAGGGTTTAATAAGGCAGGTATTAACTGGTACGGTATTTATTTAATTTTAATTTATCTTTTTTTTTAACTCCTATTTTGTAATAACCCGGAAATGCGAGCCAGATTAAAATTTTTATTTTGGCAATTTTAGTGAATTTTGATCATTTAAAATAGATTATTTTAAATAATATCGACGAGATTTTTTTTTTAAAAGAATTAGAACGTCTATATTATATACATCGTCGTTGGAATATAAATAATTATATATAATGATAAAAGGAATTGAAAATGGCGAGGTAGTTCGATAATTCGATTTCAAACTTCAATTGAATGTACCGGGTGCAAAATAAATCGGATTTTAGCGAAACCAAAAATAATAGGATCTATTTGATAATACCTTTCCAACAAATCCTAGAAATCGAAATTTCATAGCGGGAATCAAAAGATATGTCTAGTTGGAAATTCTGAATAGTCGCTATGGAATTCAGGCCCTTAAAAATGGAAATTTTGCAAACGACCTCGGATTTCGACGAAACCACTTTTGTTGGATCCGTGATGTCAAGTTATTGCTAGGTTTCAAATTTCATAATTTTCCGAATCAATATGTGAGCGTGGCAAAGGAAAACGCGTTTGACCAGTTTCAGTTGATTTTAATCGACTGAAAAATGGCCATTTTTCCAACGGTCTCAGAATTCGACGAAATTAGTTTTGTTAGGACCGTATCGTCAATACGAAGCTAGAAAATATTTTTCTGGAATTTTTTGAGTTAGTATGTGACTCCGGTAATATGAAATGTACGTTTAAAATTCTATATAGAGTTAAAGGTAAATTTGACGAAAACTGATTGTAACGATCGAATCAGCCTACGTGGCATATCCCATTGTGTTCGGAATGGGGGTAATACGTTAGGGGCGACAGTCGTTGGGTCTCGTTTGGAGGACGAATGAAAAGTCAACACCTTTGGAAAGTAAATATTAATATAATATATATAATAATATCCTTCTTTACACATACCCCCCTCTCCCCCACTCCCTTTGCCAAATCAGATTATCGTTTTCAAAAAAAAAAACCGATGACCTAATCCACCCCGTCGCCGTCGACCTGCCATCCCCCAGCCGCCGCGCCAGAGCGCGCCACCCACCACGGTCATCCGCTCTCCTCTTCTCCTCCTTCCCTTCGCTGTTCAGTCAACCGCGCCCCAGTCGAAGACCCCACTGACGAGAACCCGCACCCAGTAAAACCCGCCACCAACCGGAGCCTGCTCCGACGAACGCGCGCGAGACCCCCTCCCTTCTTCCAGTGACGCAGCAGCCCTTTTCTTCAAGCAAACCCCCCTTCCATAAATCGAACACTGTAAGTTTTCATTTCATTAAAAACTGATTTTGTTTGCTTTCAAAAACTGATTTTGGTTGCTATTAAAAACTGATTTAGTTTGCTTTTAAAAACTGATTTTATTTGCTTATTAAAAACTGATTTTATTGGCTTATCAAAACTGATTTTATTTGCTTATTAAAACTGATTTATATAGTTATTAAAAACTGATTTTATTTACTTACAAAAAGATTTGATTTTTAGTAGATGAAGAAACGATGTTTATTTATAGTTATAGATAATAAAAATATGATTTTTATATAGGTATGATAATAAAAATATGATTTTTATTCAAGTAGAGTAATAAAAATATAATCTTTATTAGGAGAAGACCAATGTAAAAATATAATTTTTATAATGAAGTGAAAGTAAAAATTCGATTTTTATATATTGAATAGCAAAGTAAAAATTCGATTTTTATATATTGAATAGCAAAGTAAAAATTCGATTTTTATATATTGAATAACAAAGTAAAAATTCGATTTTTATATATTGAATAACGAAGTAAGAATGTGATTTTTATATATGTAGAGAATACGGACAACGAAAATGACAAAAGGTGAGAAAGGCGAAGATTCCTACATAAGAAGAGTCGTGGCGTTGGATTAGCTATTTTATGAGAGCTTCTCACTCAAAATTTTCTTTTCTAGTTATAAATATATATACTAGGATGCAGACGGTGTTTAGTAGCACCCGACACCATCGTCCACAGACCATGGACTTGTTTGTTTGGTTGCATAGATTGGTTAGAGAATTTGATTTGAATTGTTTGGTGAATTGAAATTGATTTGATTGATATGTGTATGGCGTGGGCCATCACTAGACCGGGAATAAGGCTAGGCCTTGTCCCGTTTCTAGTATCGTGCCGTTATGCCGCCGAAATTTTCTAAAATAGGTTAGAAAAATAAAGATATCATTTTATTTAATAAAAGAACCGAATAGAATATTCATAGGTTGAATGAAATAATTTGGTCATTAAAAATATAATTTTTAACGTGAAAGTGAATAAATAAATATTCATTTACAAACCAGACGGTTTGTTTATGTACACCTATTTGAGGGACATTGATTGGGACGATAAATTTTACACATCGCCCAACTGCACAAATAAAATCTGTGTTTGATTGTTTGAAACCCCACACTGGTATTGGGATAAAACACGGCATACACTAATCCCAATAATCAGTTGTATGTCAATCGATGGATCGACAGGCTGTTATAAGCGCTAGATATCTATATTTGATGCTTATACAGTGTAGTGCACTTTGGATGATGGTTGATTATTTATCGTTGTTATTATATACGTGTGTTGTATGGAATCCATATAATTAACTTTATATGGTAATTGATTGGGCCTCATTCCAATTTAGAAAATAAATAATATTATAAAATAAAGGTTCATGTGTTGACAGTACTCATTCGTTGAGATTAGTCATGTGTTGAACGAAATATTTTAACAATAAAATTTACATCTTTATCTTTATAAAATAAATGTTCATGTGTTGACAGTACTCATTCGTTGAGATTAGTCATGTGTTGAACGAAATATTTTAACAATAAAATTTACATCTTTATCATATATAAAATTAGAAATTAACTGGAAAATAGATATGATGAGTGGTCTCCTGGATGTTGATCTGATGTTGGTTTCGTCCTTCGAGGTTAATATTTAGGGAATCGTTCTCTTACTAGTTTACGGTTGGAGTCTGATTTGAAATCAAACGATAGATATCACAATTTTATAAAATATATTGGATAACAAAAATAGTCACACGTGGACAGTACTCATTCGTTGAGATTAGTCATGTGTTGACAAAAATATAGAGTCATGTATTGCAAGAAATATAGACTCAATTGTTGAATAGAAAACGAATTAGATTTGATTTGAATAGAAAACGAATTTGAATTGAATTGAATAGAAAACAAATTTGAATTGAATTTAATAGAAAACGAATTGAATTTGATTTGAATAGAAAACGAATTTGAATTGAATTGAATAGAAAACGAATTGAATTTGATTTGAATAGAAAACGAATTTGATTTGAATAGAAAACGAATTTGAATTGAATTGAATAGAAAACGAATTGAATTTGATTTGAATAGAAAACGAATTTGAATTGAATTGAATAGAAAACGAATTTGAATTGAATTGAATAGAAAACGAATTTGAAATAGAATTGAAAACGATTTGAATTTGAAATGAATGTTGAAATTGTTTTTTTGAAACAAATTTGAAACAATTTATAAATTTCGTTTTAAATAGAAATCGACGAAATATATATTATATATATTATATATATAATATAATGGCTTGAATAGAACGCGCCGCGGCAGTTCTTAAATTTCGAACATTGACTTCGAACGGACATTACGGGAGATCCGACCGTCGGATTCTCCTAAAACTGGAAACGTTGGGTTCATATCGAAAAGAGCTTTCTAACGAATATTAGAAATTTGAAATCTAATGGTTGGATTAGGAGATACGTCCAAATCAAATTTGGAAAAGGTCGTTGTAAGTGTAGTTCGATGGCCGTTGTTGGAAATCGACTGTACGGGCCTTGATAAAATTATTAAAAATAGTAGTAATTTGTGTAAAATCATAAGAAATGATTTGGAAAAAAATTGGGATGAAAAACTCCATATTTGAAAAGATAAAAATAGATTTTTATCGAAATGAACTAGTTTTGAACTAAAATTAAAACCCATTTATTTTTAAATAAATAAAATTGGATTTGAAATGGGTTTTAAATAGAATTGATTTGGGTTTATCATGAACTATGTTTTAAATAATATTAGTTCTTTAACCCAGTAAAAGGAGTTTTAATGAATCTGCAATTAGATTGAAATGTGAATTGATAATCTAAATTATCAAATTTGGAAAATGAGCGAGGATGGAGTATCACCAGTTTTGCTCCAAAGCGATAGTTAAATCTTTAATTAGATTTGAACGTGAAATGGTAATTAATTTTACCGATAACACTGTGGTGTTAGATGTGTAGTATTACCAGTTTTGCTTCATGGGATGAATAGGTTGGGATTGGGAAATAAAATAAATAATTACTTCGGTGTGGTTTGCTAATCTCGACTAGTTTGAAAAACCATAATTTGGTTTGAAATGACATCCAAAGGAAGATTAAAGGATAAATTTTAAAGAATTTATCTTGGATAAAATTAATGGGAACCTTTCCCTAAGAATATGAAATTTAGAAACTAGCTGTAGTTTAGTTAAGAAGAATGGTTTCCTGTGTATTGATCTGAAGTTGGTTTCGGCCTTCGGGGTTAATATTTGGGAAATTTTTCTCTTGCTAATTTGCGGTTAGTGGCTGTTGAATTGGAATGAGGCGTATGTTGTGTTTGTGTAACATTTGTTTTTAATATACGCGGGTTGTTCGGAAAGACCGGGTTTGTACCCATTCTGAATAACCGATTCGACGATAAGTCGAAGATGAAGACGGTGGTTGAAGACCGGAAGTCTTCACATCGTTTGGGAGATTACTGATGATCTTGATTGGGCTGTACACCCAAGATGAGGGAATCAGTTGGTGATCGTCCAGACGTACTTGGAGATCGATGGATATGCGAGGAAAGTGCCTCCGGTTTCGTTCAGACCCAGAACGAACTAGTAAATGGATTGTGTGTCTGACATTGGATTTTATTCTGTGTTGATTGATTTCTGTTAAATATATATCTGTTTGGCGGCGGAGAATTTATTCTCTTGCTTAACGCCCTTCTCTGAGACGTACGAGCTTAGAGGTTATATATCGATAGATATCAATCGCATGGCATGAATTTCCTGTGTGGCACGCTGAGTTGCATGGATCAAGGCTTCTGTTGAAAAGCAAAGTCTTGTGGTTGATGATCAAAGCACAGCCTATGTGGAAGCTTTGTGTATAACGTGAATTCGCGAGCCTCACACCTCGGTATGAGTTAAAAACGGGATAAGGACTGCATGGAGAGCACGACGTTTCTTTCTAGCTTTGGTGGTGTCAGTGACTTACCATCCCTGACATTTATATACTTTCACCTATGTGGTTGTTGGATGAGGCGCCTCGATTTTAGGTCTGTAAGGACCGGGAAACGTGTGTTCAGGAATACTAATCCTCAAACATAAGAGAGGACCGACCCTGAAGCATCCAGGGGTTACCTAGAGTGTGTAGTCCTGAGGCATTTGCAAGAATGTCTCGAAGCGGAGAGGAGCTTGCCCCTTGCCTCGACTCATGACGGAAAACCAATTTCCAATACGTGTATTTCAGTTTTATTTGTAGAGCCTAGTATGGTGACATGATAGATGGTACCCATGCCGCCTAGGATTGATATTTATGATTGAAATTGTTTTGACACTATACACTTATTATAGTATCAAATGATTTGTTTTAAACGTACCAAGCATGTTTGGCTATTATAAGGGAAAACCCTATCCTCCGGCTTGCGTTGCATTGTGTGATGGGACCTGGGTCTTATAATAGCTTCATTTTTCGAAAAAGCATTGCATTGTTTTCTCTATGCACTGGTATTCTTGGGAGGAAACCCGTTCCGTGTTATACGGCGTGGTCCCTTGAATTACTCTCTTTTAAAGTCAAGTTTTAAATAACTGTTTTAGTTCTCACACCAGTCACATGACTGACCTGGAGTTTATTGTTTTAACCTAAACTCTGGGTGCCCCAATTTTCCGCATAGGCAGCTAGTAGTTTTGGTTTTGCAGATTTATATTCACAGGATCCTGGTTTACAGCTGGAATGATATCCGGAAAGCTCTGTATCCGTATATCACCTTCAGTTGTGCTTTGTATTATTTTCCACTACTATGTAATTTATTGTAATCTCTGATATTTATCGAATGTAATTTATTCAATTATACTCTGTATATTCTTATATCTGATGGAATTGTTGTAATAGCAATGAAATGTTCTTCCGTCTGCGTTCTTTTGTGTGTTGTTCTCAAAGTATCCGCTCTTTCCTTAACGGGGAAGTAACGGGTCACTACATTTGGTATCAGAGCTTTGGTTTACATAGCTCGAGAACAAGACACATTAGAACCATACGAAAGAATTCATCAGATATTGGATTAGTATTATCCAATTAGAATGACTCGTTAGAGATAGGATCAGTAGTATCCTAGAACGAGTGTGAAGAGTATTTTTTCAAATGAAAACAGTTTTGTTTTGAAAATTTAAATCGTTTTATACGTATTTGAATATTAATTTATATTGAATTTGGACAATCCAATATATAAAGATTTTGCATATACGCGTCATGAACGTATATTCGAAGTTTTAATATACTGGATAGATATAGAATCACACTCTAGACACCCGGAGATGATTCTGATGATTGATATATCATCATTAGAATTTGTGTTCGTGTTTCGAAGGTATGATATCTATATATTTCCATTAGACTGGTGTGAGAACCAAAACTTATTGTAATGACCGGCATTTTCCAGGGGTATAATTAATTTATTTAATTGTTTAAAATAGTGATATAGGGAATTTAGTCGTCGTTAATTAAATAATATGGAATATTTAATTAAATTAAATAATAGATTTAATTCAGAAATAATCAAAAATATTGGAAATCACAATAGAAGGTGAACAGGGTCATCCCCAAGATTTAATTCAGCTTAGAGTTGAATCATATTGACGAATATATTCAATCGACGTTAGTTTGAACATAGAATTATAATATAATTAAAATCGAGCTTGAAATGGCGCTGCAGTTCGTAAATTGGCGATTCGAACTTCAACTGAATATACAGGGTTCGTTTTAAATCGGATTTCTGTGAAACAAGAAACGTATGGAGCAAGTGGAGTATATCTTTCTAGTGGAAGAGAAAAATCGGGATTTCGTCATGTAGATTTTGATATATGTCCAAATCAAATTTCAGAAAAGTCGCTGTGGAATTCCTTTATATTTTGCAATGCTTTATTTACGTTATAAAAGGGTTTTCGATATAAATTGAATATCGAGATAATCTGGAATCTGAAATATCAAACTGTAAATTCTGATATGATATTCTGGAGCTGTACGATATCATATGTGGAGATATACGATAATATAAATTTATTTATATTTAATTTATTTATATTTATATATTTAAATGGGTCATCCAGAGCTTTAAAAATAGTCAGTTTTGCAAACGAAGTCGGAATTCAACGAAACCAATTTTGTTGGATCCGCAATGTCAAATAGTTGTTAGATTTCCAGTTTCGTGATTTTTAGAGTCACTGTGTGGCCGTACGGATTTTTAGAGTGAGAAACAGTCAGTATTTCGACAGTTAAAAATACGCTGTGTGGGCATATGAAGTCGGAATTCGATGAAACCAGTTTCGTTGGGACTGTAATGTCGAACTCTAGCTACATGTCCAGTTTGGTGATTTTTAGGTACTGTATGTAATCACGAGAATTTTTAGAAAGCAAAACGAGTATATAAAAGAGAATATGCCGAGAATATTCTTTTTATAAAATATCTAGATATTTTTCTTGGCTATAAATACCCTCCCTTACTCTCCTTAAAACCTAATTTCTCAAATTTATCCACCGCTCTTCTTTCAGCAAATCCAACGTCAAAACCACCTCAAAGGAAAATCAAAATAAAATCAAAATAAAATCGTATAAATCCTGATGTATATATATATCGATCCCTGGAGTCACCCTCTTCGATTTCATACTGGTTTCACCGTGTTCGATCCTCATTCTGTACACTTGGGTTTCACAGCGCGGAACTAGGGTTCGTGATTTGTCGGTTTTGGGTGCATCGAAGTGAAGTTTGAGGCCGTATTCGGGTTTACCACGGGGTTTGGCATCAGGTTGTGGTAGTTGTGGGGGATTCGGTGGATATTTAGGTCGATGATTTCGTGGTCACGGCGAGCGAAACCTGAAGTCACGGTCAAGGTTTTGGGTCCGAGTCACTTGTGTTGGTGATGGAGTTGGAGAGGGAAGGAAGGGGAGTAGATCGGTGGTATTGGCTGTTGATTTCATGAAGTTGAGAGGGTACGTGGTGGGTGCAATGTTCGGCCAGAGGTGGTGTAAATGAATGAGGACCTGTAGCTTAAGTTTCGGAGAAGAAGGGAGCATTTGGGTTGGGTTTATACGGGTTTGGGCTTTGACAAAAAGGGGTGAGCCCAAATTAATTAAATGGTTTTAGTTTCGAAATTAAATAATGTGTGGTTCTTATAATTGTTGTATCTCACTCGTACGATATCAGAATCGAGAACCGTCAGTTGTGTTGGGATCATATGGAAGGACACTACAACATGGAACTGACTGGAGGTCCATCCAAGCTCGTTACAATTTATAGTAAAATAAATTGTCCGTCTGAATCAAAGACAGTTTATCGTTTTTAACGATAACAGTCCAATGTGAGTAAATCTCACCAACTTTGAACAGTTTATAATTTCACGTTGGATTATTAGAACTGTTAATATTGTTTGTTTGACTGTGTGTTGTCTGTTTGATTGAACTTCTAGTCAGTTAGTGGAAATTATATATATATAAACCGTTAAATATTTAGAAAATGATTCTGCTATCAGAATATATCATATGGAACTGAAAGTGATGTTAATTTTGTTTTGTAACATCTGTGGATGTAGGGAAACAGGTTGGAGGAATCCGACTGGATTCCTCAACAGTTATTTTATTGTTTTTCATATATTGTTATATGATGTGATATAAAATCTGTGGGCGATTATATGTGCTTGGACGATATTGAACATCGTGATTTGATATGATTGAATACCATAACATACTGAAATGTTGATAAGGGGATTCTCAAAATGATATTGAAAATAGAATATTTATAAAATGGGATATTTATAAATAAGAGATATTTATAAATAAGAAATGTTTATAAATTGGAATATTTATAAATAGGAGATATTCAAAAAGGAAATAATTACAAACCATTTTCTTTTTGAATGGAAAGGCCTGTGTGGCGGGTTTGGGGATTTTCCCGATGCTCCCGTGAGGTTATGGCGAATTTTTCAGAGAATTTAAGGAGTTAGAATATTTCAAGAATAAATTTGAAAAGGAAATATTTGTAAACCATTTACAAATAGAATTGAAAAGGAAACGTTATAAAAAGGAAATCATTTTTAAAGTGTAGAACCGTTATTTAAAAGTAAATCTTTTCAAATGAATAAAACGTTGTTAAAAAGGAAATCTTTATAAAGTGAATAAAGTAAATCGAATATGGTATTCGAAAGGAGTTAAATCGAATATGGTATTCGAAGGGAGTAAATCGAATATGGTATTCGAAAGTTAGTAAAACGAATATGTTATTTAAAAGGGGTTAGTCGAGTCGAGTTAGTTGAATAGAGTTAACTAGTTCAGTAGAGTTAACCAGTTCAGTAGAGTTAACCAGTTCAGTAGAGTTAACCAGTTCAGTAGAGTTAACCAGTTCAATAGAGTTAACCAGATGGGTTAAGTAAGTCAAGTTAACCAGTTTGGTTAAGTAAGTCAAGTTAACCAGTTGGGTTAAGTAAGTCAAGTTAACCAGTTGGGTTAAGTAAGTCAAGTTAACCAGTGAGTTAAGTAAGTCAAGTTAACCAGTGGGTTAAGTAAGTCAAGTTAACCAGTTGGGTTAAGTAAGTCAAGTTAACCAGTGAGTTAAGTAAGTCAAGTTAACCAGTGAGTTAAGTAAGTCAAGTTAACCAGTTGGGTTAAGTAAGTCAAGTTAACCAGTTGGGTTAAGTAAGTCAAGTTAACCAGTTGGGTTAAGTAAGTCAAGTTAACCAGTTGGGTTAAGTAAGTCAAGTTAACCAGTGAGTTAAGTAAGTCAAGTTAACCAGTTGGGTTAAGTAAGTCAAGTTAACCAGTTGGGTTAAGTAAGTCAAGTTAACCAGTTGGGTTAAGTAAGTCAAGTTAACCAGTTGGGTTAAGTAAGTCAAGTTAACCAGTGAGTTAAGTAAGTCAAGTTAACCAGTGAGTTAAGTAAGTCAAGTTAACCAGTGAGTTAAGTAAGTCAAGTTAACCAGTTGAGTTAAGTAAGTCGAGTTAATCAAGTCGAGTTGATCGAGTTAGAGTTACTCAGTTAGAGTTAATCGATTAGAGTTAAAACGAACTAGAGTTAATCAAATATAGTTATTTGAGACAGAGTTAGTCAAACATAGTATTCAGGGTAAGTTGCCATCTCGTACGACTGCTAGCGTAATTCGCAGGGCTGTAAATAGCCTAAGGCGGTCGGACGTTGCCTAAGGGAATCAGGCGTAACCATTGTGATCGTTGCGATCTAGAGTCAAGCGAATGGAGTTAAATCGAATCTAGTTATTCGATAGGAGTTAATCAAGATGAGTTAAATAAGTTAAGTTGATCGAATTTAGTCATTCGATAAGAGTTAATCAAGTTAAGTTAAATAAGTTAAGTTAAATAAGTTAAGTTAATCGAATCTAGTTATTCGAGAGGAGATTATCGAATATAGTTTATTCGAAGGAGTTATCAATTATTAGTTATTCGAAGTGAGTAGTCGAATATTGGTTATTCGAAGTGAGTTAATCGAATATTGGTTATTCGAAAAGGGGAGTTATCAAATCGAATAGATTAAAGGAGTTAATCGAATATAGTTTATTCAAGTAGAGTTAGAGAGTTATCGAATATAGTTTATTCGATAGGAGTTAAGTGAATAGTTAGATTAATCAAAGTGAATTAGTTAAGTTAAACTAAGTGAATTGGTTAAGTTAACCAAAGTGAATTTGTCGAGTTAATCAAAGTGATTAGTTCAGTTAATCGAGTTGAATTTGTCAGTCGAGTTAATAAATGGAGTTAGTCAAACCAAGTAAAACCAGTTAGAGTTAATTAATTAAGGTTGACCAGTTAGAGTTAATCAATCAGAGTTAATCAAATAGAGTAAAGTAAAATTAGAACTGACTAGAGATTAGTAAATTGAATGGTTTTCTAAGTGTCTATCTGATGTTGGTTTCGGCCTTCGGGGTTTATACTTAGAGAATTGTTCTCCTACTAGTTACAGTCAGGGACTGATAGTTGTAAAATGATAGTGATATGTAAATAACAAATGGAAATGTTTTCCAGTGTTAATATCATATATTTTCTAAACATAGAAAATAAGGAAATATGAATATATGTGTGTATATATATATATATATATGATTGATGATTGATTGATAGAATTTCCATTTGGAAAAAAATATCGTTGTTTGCACACGTATTTTTCTTTGAGAGTTAACTCACAGACTATCGAAGTTTTGACCATTTTAACGTTGTTAATATGGAGAGACCGATTGGATTATTATCCAAAGAACCACTCTGTATTGGCATAAGCGTCGCGAATCATATATGCCAAAGATAATTGAAGACGGAGTAAAATGCAAGGGTTGTTGTATAAGTCTTAGATAACAGTGACTAAGATGGATATACGGAATAGTGCCTTCGGTTTGTCCAGTCCCAGGACAACTTGTATGGACGAAGGTCTGACAGAGTATATCCAATAGATCGCGTAAGTTGATCTGTTCAAACGTATTCACGTTTGGTGGCGGAGGAATTCGTTTCTCTAAGCTGTATACCCGTGTTACTTTTGGATAAATCAATTTGTGATTTGGCGGGTATGACGATGTGACATTCTAAGTGAATGAGGATGACTTGTATGAATGAATGTCTGACAGAGTATTTCCAGAAAGGTCACGTACATTGATTTCTTCAACCGTACCAAGAGTGGAAGCGGAGAAGGAAACTTCTTTTAGCTGACACGTAATGTAGGGTTGTAGACGTTAATTAGTGATTTTTGATGGATCTGACAATGTGGCATTCGAAGTGAATCTAATGTGATGATAACGCGTAACTTCTAGCCTCATCAACCGGTAAATGACAGAAAACGGGCAGGCAGCATGGCTAAGTCGGTCGCACCGAAGTAGGGTGTATAATCACCTATCTAGAGAATATTCATTTGTTTCTTAAATCTATCAATGCTATCCCATATATATACGGGAACGGTTGCTGATCCCAACCGTTGGTGATATACATTCGATACACTCAAGCAAAATGAGTGGTCGGTCATGTGTGGCTGAGTTGCAAGATGTTCTTGTTGAACTCCAGTGTATCGTTCCTAGAGTACACTGATCGGAAGGTGGTTCCGTACCTTGTCATAGTTGGAAATCCATTATCCAATACGCGCTTGCGATTTTGATTGTATACTATATATGTAGAACGTGAGATGAAAGCATTTCTGCTAGTTGATATCTATTTGTACATAGACATTATTATAATATCAAAAGGTTTTTGATATAAAAATATTTTGGATTCTCATAAGGGAAAAACCCGTTCTGTTCTGCGGCGTGGTCTTATGAGATATTGTTTACTTGTTCATATACCGGTTTAAACTGTTTTACTCACACCAGTCCCATGACTGACCCGATGTTTACTTTGTTGTTTTCCCTAAACTCTTGGGTGCCTAAATTTGTACGGGCAGTCAAGTAGTCGGGATTTACAGATATACTTGAAGAGCTGGAGCAGGAGGCTTCTAGATCATATAGCTATAGTTATTTCCGCTGTGTTGTAAGTGATGTACTCTGATAAGTGCTATTGTATACATAACTGTTATATTTCAAAGTTATGTTATATATTATATGTTATTCGTTTCGCTGTGAGGTTCGTGTTACTCTGATGTTGTGTTCTTCTTCTTCTATTCTAAGTTTCTATCTTATCTATCCTCACCCTCTAATTTCTTTCATTAATTACCGGGATTTTTCGATGTTTTGGTTATTGACATCGAGCTTATGTCGATAACCAAAGTTGCTCAAAATCCGGGTCGTTACACTTATATAGATAGATTTATTTATTGTGATTTGGCATCAAAAATGGGATTTTTGTATATATATCAAAATTATGAATTTGAAACTCTAATCCACTAATTGAATAATGTTTGGGTTGTTTGTTTATTTGTTTGATAATTTTGAACCATTATGCCTAATTGAATCGAATATTGAATTATATTGAAAATTTGTCGCATTTGCTTGCATATACATGTACTTACATTGAACAGGTCATAGCAAGGAGGCTAGAGCAGAGGATAAAATTTGTTTGCCCGACAAATAGGTACATATTTACTATAATTTACTGTTTTGTTTGGGTGATGATGATTTTATGAGCCTATTGGCTAGCCGCTTGGCTTTTTCTTTTTCTTTTTGAGATCAGAGGGCCTGTATGGCAATTTCGGGATTTTCCCGTTGCTCCCGGTGCAGGGGAGGTTATGGCGAAATTTTTCGAAAATTTAGGTTGTTAGCCAAATTTTTGAATAATTTGAAAAGTTCTTAGAAACTGAAAAGTTGAAGAACTTAAGCCGTAGCGAAAATACTGGGAGTTGAGTTGAATTGTTAAACAACTTTCGGCTTCGTTCCTTTTCGGGGACGAAAAGTTTTAAGTGGGGGAGATTGTAATATCCCGGAAATGCGAGTCAGTTTAAAATTTCTATTTTGGCAATTTTAGTGAATTTTGAACATTTAAAATAGATTATTTTAAATAATATCTACGAGATTTTTTTTTAAAAGAATTAGAACGTCTATATTATATACGTCGTCGTTGGAATATAAATAATTATATATAATTATAAAAGGAATTGAAAATGGTGCGGTATTTCGATAATTCGATTTCAAACTTCAATTGAATGTACCGGGTGCAAAATAAACCGGATTTTAGCGAAACCAAAAATAATAGGATCTATTTGATAATACCTTTCCAACGAATCCGAGAAATCAAAATTTCATAGCGGGAATCAAAAGATATGTCCAGTTGGAACTTCTGAATAGTCGCTATGGAATTCAGGCCCTTAAAAATGGAAATTTTGCAAACGACCTCGGATTTCGACAAAACCACTTTTTTTGGATCCGTGATGTCAAGTTATTGCTAGGTTTCAAATTTCATAATTTTCCGAATCAATATGTGAGCGTGGCAAAAGAAAACGCGTTTGACCAGTTTTAGTTGATTTTAATCGACTGGAAAATGGCCGTTTTTCCAACGGTCTTAGAATTCGACGAAATTAGTTTTGTTAGTGTAGCGACCCGAACTTCCCTGGTCTCCGAAGAGATGAGAAAGAACGAATTACCATGAGAACACGACAAAATAGAACGCAGACGGAAGAACATTTCATTGCTATTACAACAATTCCATCAGATACAAGAATATACAGAGTATAATGAATAAATTACATTCGATAAATATCAGAGATTACAATAAATTACATAGCAGCGGAAAAACAATATAAAACACAACTGAAGGTGATATACGGATACAGAGCTTTTCGGATATCATTCCAGCGGTAAACCAGGATCCTGTGAATATAAATCTGCAAAATAAAAACTACTAGCTTCCCGTGCGGAAAATGAGGGCACCCAGAGTTTAGGTTAAAACAATAAACTCCAGGTCAGTCATGTGACTGGTGTGAGAACTAAAACAAGTATTTAAAAATTTTACTTTAAAAGAGAGTAATTCAAGGGACCACGCCGTATAACGCGGAACGGGTTTACTCCCAAGAATACCAGTGCATAGGATAAACAACGCAATGCTTTTTCGAAAAATGAAGCTATTATAAGACCCAGGTCCCATCACACAATGCAACGCAAGCCGGAGGATAGGGTTATCCCTTATAATAGCCAAACATGCTTGGTACATTTAAAACAAATCATTTGATACTATAATAAGTGTATAGTGTCAAAACAATTTCAATCATAAATATAAATCATAGACGGCATAGCATCCCATGCTACTATGTCGCCATACTAGGCTCTACAATTAAAGCTGAAATATCTTGTATTGGAAATTGGATTTCCGTCATGAGTCGAGGCAAGGGGCAAGCTCCACTCCGCTTCGAGACACTCTAGCAAATGTCCCAGGACTACACACTCTGGGTAACCCTGGATTCGGCTGGGCCGGTCCTCTCTTACGTTTGAGGATTAATTATGCCTGAACACATGTTTCTTGGTCCTTACAGACCTAATGTCGAGGCGCCTCGCATTCCAACAACCACATAGGTGAAAAATAGATATAAATGTCAGGGCTGGTAAGTCACTGACACCACCATAGCTAGAAAGAAACGTCGTGCTCTCCCAGCGGTCCGTATCCCGTTTTTAACTCATACCGAGGTGTGAGGCTCGCGAATTCACGCTATACACAAAGCTGCCACGTAGGCCGTGCTTTGATCATCAACCATAAGACTTTGCTTTTCAAAAGAAGCCTTGATCCATGCAACTCAGCGTGCCACACAGGCAATTCATGCCATGCGATTGATATCTATCGATATATAACCTCTAAGCCCATACGTCTCAGAGAAGGGCGTTAAGCAAGAGAATAAATTCTCCGCCGCCAAACAGATATATATTTAACAGAAATCAATCAACACAGAATAAAATCCAATGTCAGACACACAATCCATTTACAAGTTCGTTCTGGGTCTAAACGAAAACGGAGGCACTTTCCTCGCATATCCATCGATCTCCAAGTACGTCTGGACGACAACCAACTATTTCCATCCTCTTGGGTGTACAGCCCAATCAGGATCATCAGTAATTATGCAAACGATGTGAAGACTTCCGGTCTTCGACCACCGTCTTCATCTTCGACATATCGTCGAATCGGTTATTCAGAATGGGTGTAAACCCGGCCTTTCCGAAGAACCCGCGTATATTAAAAAATAATGTTACACAAACACAACATACGCCTCATTCCAATTCTTAGGGAAAGGTTCCCATTAATTTTATCCAAGATAAATTCTTTAAAATTTATCCTTTAATCTTCCTTTGGATATCATTTCAAACCAGATTATGGTTTTCCAAACTAGTCGAGATTAGCGAACCACACCGAAGCAATTATTTGTTTTATTTCCCAATCCCAACCTATTCATCCCATGAAGCAAAACTGGTAATACTCCATATCTAACACCGTGGTGTTATCGGTAAAATTAATTACCATTTCACGTTCAAATCTAATTAAAGATTTAACTATCGCTCTGGAGCAAAACTGGTGATACTCCATTCTCGCTCATTTTCTAGATTTGATAATTTAAATTATCAATTCACATTTCAATCTAATTGCAGATTCATTAAACTCCTTTTACTGGGTCAAAGAACTAATGTCATTCAAAACACAGTTCACGACAAACCCAAATCACATTCTATTTATTATCGGGTTAAAGAACAAGTGTCATTTTTAAAACACCCTTCACGATAAACCCACTAATCAATTCTATTTAAAACCCATTTCAAATCCAATTTATTTATTTTAAAAATAAATGGGTTCTAATTTTAGTTCAAAACTAGTCCATTTCGATAAAAATCTATTTTTACCTTTTCAAATATGGAGTTTTTCATCCCAATTTTTCCCAAATCATTTGTTATGATTTTACACAAATTATTACTATTTTTAATAATTTTATCAAGGCCTGTACAGTCGATTTCCATCAACGGCCATCGAACTGCACTTACAGCGACCTTTTCCAAATTTGATTTGGACGTATCTCCAAATCCAACCGTTAGATTTCAAATTTCTAATATTTGTTAGAAAGCTCTTTTCGATACGAACCCAACGGTTCCAGTTTTAGGAGAATCCGACGGTCGGATCTCCCTTAATGCCCGTTCGAAATAAATGGTTGATTCGCGAACTGCCGCAGCGCGGCGCGTTCTATTCAGGCCATTATATTATATATATAATATATATAATATATATTTCGTCGATTTCTATTTAAAACGAATTTTATAAATAGTTTTAAATTCGTTCAAAAACATTTCAATTTCTATTGAATTTTCTATTATAAATCCTTTTTACTTTCATTTCTATTTGATTTCAATTCAAATCGATTTTAATTCGATTCGAATTCATTTTCTTTTTAATTCGATTCGAATTCTTTTTCTTTTCAATTCAATTCAAATTCATTTTCTATTCGATTCAAATCAAATTCGTTTTCTACTCAATTCAAATCAAATTCATTTTCTATTCAATTCAACTCGAATTCGTTTTCTATTCAATTCAAATCAAATTCGTTTCATATATTCAATTCAAATCAAATTCGTTTCATATATTCAATTCAAATCAAATTCGTTACATATATTCAATTCGAATCAAATTCGTTACATATATTCAATTCAAATCAAATTCGTTACATATATTCAATTCAAATCAAATTCGTTACATATATTCAATTCAAATCAAATTCAATTTCTATTCAATTCAATTCAAACTTAAAAAACGAATATAATCGATATAAATATCGTTCGCGTCAAAATAGCGCATCTCTAATCAATACGGCTTTCTATATTTCAATAATTCCATTATTCTATTCAACAAATGAATATTTATTTTATTCCATACGTGAATCTAAATATTTCGTTCAACACATGACTAATCTCAACGGATGAGTACGGTCAACACATGAACCTTTATTTTATAATATAAAGATGTAAATTTTATTGTTAAAATATTTCGTTCAACACATGACTAATCTCAACGGATGAGTACGGTCAACACATGAACCTTTATTTTATAATGATGAAGATGTAAATTTTATTGTTAAAATATTTCGTTAAACACATGACTAATCTCAACGGATGAGTACGGTCAACACATGAACCTTTATTTTATAATGATGAAGATGTAAATTTTATTGTTAAAATATTTCGTTCAACACATGACTAATCTCAACGGATGAGTACAGTCAACACATGAACCTTTATTTTATAATGATGAAGATGTAAATTTTATTGTTAAAATATTTCGTTCAACACATGACTAATCTCAACGGATGAGTACGGTCAACACATGAACCTTTATTCTATAATATAAAGATGTAAATTTTATTGTTAAAATATTTCGTTCAACACATGACTAATCTCAACGGATGAGTACGGTCAACACATGAACCTTTATTTTATAATGATGAAGATGTAAATTTTATTGTTAAAATATTTCGTTCAACACATGACTAATCTCAACGGATGAGTACGGTCAACACATGAACCTTTATTCTATAATATAAAGATGTAAATTTTATTGTTAAAATATTTCGTTCAGCACAAGACTAATCTCAACGGATGAGTACAGTCAACACATGAACCTTTATTTTATAAAATTCTATATTTTCTAAATTGGAATGAGGCCCAATCAATTACCATATAAAGTTAATTATATGGCTTCCATACAACACATGCATATAATAACAACGATAAATAATCAACCATCATCCAAGGTGCACTACACTGTATAAGCATCAAATATAGATATCTAACGCTTATAACAGCCTGTCAATCAATCGATCGACAAACAACTAATTATTGGGATTAGTGTATGTCATATTTTGTCCCAATACCCGTGTGGGGTTTCAAACAATCAAACACAGATTTTATTTGTGTAGTTGGGCGATGTGTAAAATTTACCGACCCAATCAATATCAGTCAAATCAGTGTATATATAAAAATCGGACGATTTGTTTATAAATATTTATTGATTCATATTCACATTAAAAATTATATTTTTAACGATAAAATATTTTTAACTATATAAATATTTTATTTCCTTTCAACACAAGAATATTTTATTATCTATTTCACATCAACTTCACAAACAAATTTTCACGACATATCAATCAAACAAACAAGTCATCCATGGTCTGTGGATGACGCGTGTTGGGTGCTGCTAAGCACCGTCTGCATCCTAGTATATATATATAACTAGAAAAAGAAATTGAAGAGTGAGAAATTCTCACCAAAGCTATCCCAATTCCACGACTCTTCTTATGTAGAAAATCTTGTCGTTCTTGCCTTTTGTCACTTTCGCTGCCTGTAGTAACTACATATATAAAAATCACATTTTTATATACTGATGTCTTTAAAATAAAAATCACATTTTTATTTGTTCACTTTCAATTTAAAAATCATATTTTTATAATCACTTCATATATTTAAAAATCGAATTTTTACATCGCTATTCAATATTTAAAAATCGAATTTTTACTATGCTATTCAATATATAAAAATCGAATTTTTACTATGTTATTCAATATATAAAAATCGAATTTTTACTATGCTTTTCAATATATAAAAATCGAATTTTTACTATGCTATTCAATATATAAAAATCGAATTTTTACTATGCTATTCAATTTATAAAAATCGAATTTTTACTATGCTATTCAATATATAAAAATCGAATTTTTACTATGCTATTCAATATATAAAAATCGAATTTTTACTATGCTATTCAATATATAAAAATCCTATTTTTATAATCACGCTATATGGATAAAATATTCTATTTTCACACCGCTACTATATAGATAAAAATTATATTTTTACAATGGTGCTATATAGATAAAAATTATATTTTTACAACGCTACAATATAGATAAAAATTCTATTTTTATCACGCTATTATATATATAAAGATTTCGCCTTTTCAAATATAAAGATTTCGCCTTTTCCTATCATAACTATATAAAAATCTAACCCTTCTTATAGTAAAAATCTCACCTTTATGAAGTTAAAACTCTCGACTTTATGAAGTTAAAAATCTAATTTTTAATTGCATACAAGAATGATATTGAAAATAAAAGTTCACCTTCGGTGTTGGGTGGTGGAGGAAGCTCGTGGAAGGTCTCAAACGGGTCGAAAACTGAAATGCGCTCGCCTAATACGATAAAACCCCGATTTTTTTCATGGAGAGGGGGTGTGGGGGGCGATTGGGTGGCGTGGGGCTGAGGGGGTGTGGTCGACAGGTGGTGCGGCGGATGTGGGTGGCCGAAGCAGCGGAGGTTGGACGGATTTAGGGTTTGGGCTTTGGGGATTTCGAATTGGAAAAGGGGAATCAGAGGGAGGAGGAGGGGATGCACGACTGGGGAGGTCAGAACGGGGGGGGGGGGGGTGCGACATTGACCGCCGTCGAGGGGGGGCTGCGGCTGCGCCTTTTTTTTTCTGATTTGAAGAAACGGGGGGGGCAACGAGGTAATAGGGAGAGGAAAGAGGAAAGGTTTTTTTTTATTTTTTTTTTTATTATTTTAATTTCAAAATGTTGACTTTTACATACGACCTCTAAACGAGGCCCACCGCCTGTCGTCCATAGCTAATTACCCCCATTCCGAACACAATGGGATATGTATCGTAGGCTGATTCGATCATTATAATCAGTTTCCGTTAAAATCAACATATAACTCTATATATAGAATTTGAACGCGCATTTCAATTTACCGGGGTCACATACTAACTCGAAAAATTCCAGAAAAATATTTCCTAGCTTCGTATTGACGATACGGTCGTAACAAAACTAATTTCGTCGAATTCCGAGACCATTGGAAAAATGGCCATTTTCCAGTCGATTAAAATCAACTGAAACTGGTCAAACGCGTTTTCCTTTGGCACACTCACATATTGATTCGAAAAATTATGAATTTTGGAATCTAGAAATAATTTGACATCACGGATCCAACAAAAGTGGTTTCGTCGAAATCCGAGGTCGTTTGCAAAATGTCTATTTTTAAGGGCCTGAATTCCATAGCGACTATTCAGAATTTTCAATTGGACATATCTTTTGATCCCCGCTATGAAATTTCGATTTTTCGGATTCGTTGGAAAGATATTATCAAATAGATCCTATTATTTTTGGTTTCACTAAAATCCGGATTGTTTTGCACCCGGTACATTCAATTGAAGTTTGGAATCGAATTATCGAACTACCTCGCCATTTTCAATTTTATTTATAATTATAAATAAAATTATATATCCTAACGATGACGTATATAATATATACGTTCGAATTATATTCAAAATAAATTTTCGTCGATATTATTTAAAATAATCTATTTTAAATATTCAAAATTCGTTAAAATTGCCAAGATAAAAATTTTAAACTGGCCCAGATTTTCCGGGTTATTACAATCTCCCCCACTTAAAACTTTTCGTCCCCGAAAAGGAACAAAGTCGAAAGTGGTTTGATCAATCAACTCTATGTTCGATCTGGCTTCCATTCTCCAACTTTTCAGTTTCTGAGAATTTTCAAATCTTCAAAAATTTGGTTAACACCCTAAATTTTTGAAAAATTTCGCCATAACCTCCCCTGCACCGGGAGCCACGGGAAAATCCCGAAATTGCCATATAGGCCTTCTGATCTCAAAAAGAAAAAGAAAAAGCCAAGCGGCTAGCCAATAGGCTCATAAAATCATCATCACCCAAACAAAACAGTAAATTTTAGTAAACATGTACCTATTTGTCGGGCAAACAAATTTTATTCTCTGCTCTAGCCTCCTTGCTATGACCTGTTCAATGTAAGTACATGTATATGCAAGCAATTGCGACCAATTTTCAATATAATCCAATATTTGATTCAATTAGGCATAATGGTTCAAAATTAACAAACAAATAAACAAACAACACAAACATCAATCAATTAGTGGATTAGAGTTTCAAATCCATAATTTTGATATATATATACAAAAAATCATGTTTTTGATGCCAATTCACAACAATGTATTCTAACTATATTAGTTTTGGTTCTCACACCAGTCTAATGGAAATATATATAAATCACACCTTCGAAACACGAACATAAATACTGATGATGTCATGACAATTATCAACATCATGGCCAGGCGACTAGAGTGTAATTCTATATCTATCCAGTATATTAAAACCTCGAATATACGTTCATGACGCGTATATGCAAAACCTTTATATACTTAATTGTCCAAATTCAATACAAATAAACAATTATTCAAATACGTGTAAAACAATTTAAATTTCAAAACAAAATTGTTTTCATTTGAAAAATATACTCTTCACACTCGTTCTAGGATACTACTGATCCTATCTCTAACGAGTCATTCTAATTGGATATTACTAATCCAATATCTGATGAATTCTTTCGTATGGTTCTAATGTGTCTTGTTCTCAAGCTCTGTAAACCAAAGCTCTGATACCAAATGTAGGTAGCCGACGAAATCCGATAGGCTTTGCAACCATCCCTTCATCCCCCAAGCAGCAGGTAATACCCACCGTGGCTCCTACATGGTCCCTCAGTCCCTTGTTTTACGGCGACCCTCTCGAGTCTCGCGCCTATTGGCGAACCAACGCTCTAAACTGCGACATGTAGGGGTAAGAGTCTCCCGTTCGCCACCAAACCGCGAAGCGAGAACCCCCTATCATGCGTACCCGGCCTACTAAGGGCCAGCAACAAGAACTGGTGATACTCCATTCTCGCTCATTTTCTAGATTTGATAATTTAAATTATCAATTCACATTTCAATCTAATTGCAGATTCATTAAACTCCTTTTACTGGGTCAAAGAACTAATATCATTCAAAACACAGTTCACGACAAACCCAAATCACATTCTATTTATTATCGGGTTAAAGAACAAGTGTCATTTTTAAAACACCCTTCACGATAAACCCACTAATCAATTCTATTTAAAACCCATTTCAAATCCAATTTATTTATTTTAAAAATAAATGGGTTCTAATTTTAGTTCAAAACTAGTCCATTTCGATAAAAATCTATTTTTACCTTTTCAAATATGGAGTTTTTCATCCCAATTTTTTCCAAATCATTTCTTATGATTTTACACAAATTATTACTATTTTTAATAATTTTATCAAGGCCCGTACAGTCGATTTCCATCAACGGCCATCGAACTGCACTTACAGCGACCTTTTCCAAATTTGATTTGGACGTATCTCCAAATCCAACCGTTAAATTTAAAATTTCTAATATTTGTTAGAAATCTCTTTTCGATACGAACCCAATGGTTCCGGTTTTAGGAGAATCCGACGGTCGGATCTCCCGTAATGTCCGTTCGAAATAAATGGTCGAAATTCGCGAACTGCCGCAGCGCGTTCTATTCAGGCCATTATATTATATATATAATATATATTTCGTCGATTTCTATTTAAAACGAATTTTATAAATAGTTTTAAATTCGTTCATAAACATTTCAACTTCCATCTCAAATTCAAATCAAAATTGAATTTTCTATTATAAATCCTTTTTACTTTCATTTCTATTTGATTTCAATTCAAATCGATTTTAATTCGATTCGAATTCATTGTAACGTCCCATAATTTTCAGTATATTTAAATTTCAATTTAAAATAAATAAATTGGAATATATAGGGAAAATCAAATTTGTGTTAATTTTTAATGATGATGATTGTTTAAATTGAGTAAATATATTTTTCAAATTTAGTTTTGAAAAGCAGTAATTTGAAATTGAATATTTAAATAATTAAATTAATGTGAGAGAGTTAATTTAAAAAGGGAATTCAAATTTAATTGATTTGATGGTGGAATTTTAAGTCGTTAATTTATAACTGAAATTTCAATCAAGATTCAAATAATCAAATTATGATTTGAAAATGTGTGAAACTTATTTGTAGAAATTTATTTAAGTTATAATTTGATTTAAATTTGAATTCATTGAATATTTAATTTGAATTTAAAACGGTTAATCGAATAATTGAATAATTAATTAATTAATTAACGGTGAAATTTAACTGTTTTGGCGACTGTCTCGGAATTCGACGAAACTGGCGCCATCGCAACCGGAATAGTGAATTATTATAGGATTTCAATTTGCGTTACAATCCGACTTACCGTTTGATCGTACAAGAGAAATTGTGAACAAATCATTGTAAATGGATAATTGGGTATTTCTCATATTTGGGCCTTATAAATATATATAAATAAAAACACACTTAACACTCAATCAGTCCATTCTTCATTTATACGTATACCTCCTCCTTCATTTCTCTCTAATGGCTGAAATGATTTTTCAAAACCCTAGAAATAAAAATCCATGCTTTGAAAATTAAATCTCTTAAAACCATAGCAAATTATATGTCGATTCGAAGCTCGATACGAAGCAACTGGTACCATTTGCTTCGACATGCAGTAAGCGGAATAGTCGAAATTTGCGGTCAAAGTTCCTGATTTTCGAAACCCTAGACCACAATTTGGGGGATTTTGATTCTGAGCTCAATCGAAGAATCTGTAATATGGGTATTGAAGAGTAGGTCGACACGAGCCCGTTGGTGGTATTCGTTTGATATATAGTGTGGTAGACGGTCGGAATTTCGTCGACGAAGTTCGAAAATGGGTTCCGTTCCTTGGTTCGCCGACGGCGAAGTAGCCCATCGGAGTTGGTGGCACTGGGGCCCGTGGACGCGGGATTCGATGCAGGTCCTAGGGGCGTCGGCCTCGCGCTTCCTGGTGGTCGGAGATGAGCGAATTTGGTGGTCAAAGTTTTGAGTTTTGGGTTCTTTTCCACGTTGAAATACTGTATCGGGATGGAAAGGGGATGAGCGGGAAGAAAGAGGTCGGGGTGACGTGTCAGAATTTTATTGGTGGGTTTTGTTTTATTTATTTTGTATATATTTAAAATTCAAATGATTAAACACTGATAACTCTCTCGTTTTAACTCGGATTTGGACGTGGTTTGTTGCGTTGGGATCGTGGCGGAGTTGCGGACGTTTTGACACTAACCTGGCTGCGTTTCGAGACTGTGAAATTTTGGGCTATGGTTGGACGTTCGATCCACAAAGGACCCAAAGGTGAGTGATTTTCTCACTCACGAAATACTGAATTTTTCCCATATTTATTAAATTACATTATGGAATAAATTTGGTTGCATGGTTGTGTTGGATTGTTGATGTGTTGTTTCAATTTGACATGCAAGTGTGTTAACATGCAATTTAGGTAACGATTAGTTATTTAATTTAATTTAAATTTCTAAATTAAAATTCGAACCCTTGGAAAATCATGAAACAGTTTAATGCTGATTTGTTGAATGAAATTGTGTGATGAATATTGGTTGAAATTTATTACTGAATGTATTGTGACATTTTAATGCTCCTTATTTCAGTATATTATAATGCATGTTGATTATGGCGATAAATCCCATTTACCCTTGATGTTACGGGCATCTAATGAACCCGGGATTTATCGATAAAATAAATTAAGAACACAGAGTGAAATGATAAACCTCTGTGACCCTGATTGGGATTGAAATGATAGATCCATCCCTGAAATATCGAGAAATTAGAAATTAAATCACTTGGCCTTTGGATAGGAAATTCTATAACGACATCGGTTGATTAAATGATTTTCAAATATATTGGGATTTTATTTGACAGAAATTTCAGTTAAAGAAATGAACCGATACTCGATAAACCTGTTCCTGTAAAGGACCTGGATCACAAGTGTTTTGAGTGGCTAAAAAATTGTTCCAAAGGAAGTGGAATTCTTAAAATGAGGTTTGGATAAATCTGAAACTTTCAAATTTAGGTTGGATTTGAATGAAATATTTTATTTGAATTTAAACTTGAAAAGAAGAGAGGATCGAGGAATATGGGTCGAATTTCCCTAAATCGAAGATTGGGTTGAATGGCTTTTGAAACAAGATATTGAATTTTATAACTCCATTGAGACTGGAGTGTGGGTTCAAGTAATTGAAGTTCGGAAGAAAGAAGAAATTTGATTTAAGAATTTGTTATATATGTATTTAAAAATGTTTGGGCTCAAATAAGTTATTTCCTTAAATCTATCATTTAACCTTTACTTATAGACTATTTATTCTAGCTTAATTTTTTATATTATATTATTTAAAAACTAATTAGAAATTTTTATTATATATATTCATAATGATTTAAATTATGTTATTTTGTTTTAACCATTATTTCTATACGTATACTTTATATAAAGATATTTTAGAGCATCTGTTTTCAAATTTTGTCAATGATCGTAAATTTTCTTCCGAATGGAAATTGCTGGATTTAAACCCCAGTTCAAGATGGAGTCGAAATAAAGTATTCAAATATGGAATCGATGTTAACCAGCTTTATATGAAATGAACTTGATATTTTATTTGAATATAATGGATTTCATAAATGATATGAATGAGGGTTATGGAGATTTATACTCTTTTAAATATAAACGGATTTAGAATTCAAATCGATTTGAGATAAGTATGACCTTTGAGGTGAAACATATTCTGTTTGAATATAAGACGATTATGAAATATTATATGAGTATAATATAAGGATATGAAATATATTCTAGTTTAGAATAAAATCGGTTTTGGGTATGATGGTGATATGTTGATATGAAATTTTTATTCTTTTGAATATAAAATGGGTTCAAAACAAAATATGATATTTTGAGATGGAAGCGAACCTTTGGAATATAAAAGAACCAACCGATGTGAAAGATGTAAGCGTTGGTTGTCAAAGAGACCAGAGTCGGCATAAGGCATACTCTCTGTCAGTGTCGATACCACTTTGACGACTATAAACGTTTGACGTATCTGTGAACGTTATGACGTATCCAGATTGAGTATGATGACTTGAAGGCGATTATTTAATCGAAGGAAGATGAACAGCCCTGTCCTTCGGGTCAGAATTAAAATGACTAAAACAGGAGCTATACCGTGACTAATTGAGGTAGCACCTTTGATCGGACTCACTCCTTCGATACTATTTCTATGAATATGATGATAATGATGATTTGGGCCCATTTTGACTTTGGGAGTGTGTTCCGAGGTGGGCGGTAGTGGCTGCTATGCGTTACCACCGGTCCGGGAGTGCAATTGGTGGAATCCTACCCTGGGCATTGCCTCGAGTGCCTTGTCATATTTATCCTTATCGAGCCCCATACGATTTTGATTTAGCATTGCCTTCTATGGAGTGCCCTCTGATAACACCAGTACGGTGAATTTACGGTACTGTATAGACTGTTGGTGCCTGTAAACGGCGTAAGGGTAATATGGTAATCCCGCTTACGCTATTTTCAGTATTTATACTTTACTGAATAAACATTATAATAATAGCGTATTATTATATTGATATTAGTTTAACGGATCCTCTAGAGATGGAAAAATCCCGTAACATCTCTTGAGTTACTGCACCCATGACACTGATGTTATTTCATATTTTAATTTGACTAATATGAGAATGATTTATTGCTGATCCGAGTGGTTGTTGTGTTTTCTTTTTATGCAATATGCTCGGGTCAGCAGAAGTTTGCAGTTAGCGAAGGGTTCTTTCCTTGGAGCACGAAGACGAAGATTTGGTATATATCTACTATATATATAATTATTTCCGCTGCACTTTGTTTCCGCTGTTGTTATGTAGATATGTGTATATATAACTCTGATAATCATTGTATGGTATAGACGAATGTATGTATTTCAACTGGTTTAAACCATTATTTGTTTATTATATGTTGTCCTTCCGCTGTGAGATTCTGAGATTTGCTTTCCTTTTATCTCTTTCTTTTTCTTCTTTTCCCAATAACTGCCTGTGTTGGTGATTTGTTTGGGTCGACGTGTGTGGGTTATCGTCGATGTGAACGGTCAAAAATGTGGGTCGTTACAGTTGGTATCAGAGCGATGGTTGTCGACAACCTTGGCTCTGTATGGGAATTTACTCATTAGAGATGGGGTTAGAAACGCCCTAGAATGAGTTAGATTGATATATGAGAGAGCGTATTTGTATTTTTATATATAAAAAAAATGGTTTTATTGTGTTGATTGGTTCTGTTGAATATTTATGGGTGCTGGTCGGTATATGGGACGCCATAGAATCGATAGGAATTCCTAAATAATCGAATGGAATGAATTAACATAATATGGTTTTCGATTATATTTTTTTTATATATATTATATATATGCTATTAGTGGTTTTAAGTGTATAAACATTGGTCGTTGGTGGGTAATAATATTAAGTTAATACCTATTGCGGTTGATTCGATAATAAATAAATTAATAAGGAATTTAAATGGTCTAAGAAATATTCAAAAATGAAATGATACCATTAAGTTTAATTGGGAGAGAAAGGTTTGAGATTGAAATAGAAATGAACTTGAAATTTGATCCTGGGGGTACTCTTGAAATAGTTTTGTCAAATTTCGAAATAATATCGTATTATAAGTAGTTTTCTAAAGGATTTTAAGGATTAAAGTGTGTAATCCCTTCTCGGACATCAAAAATGATTTCGGTAATGAGTGCACGCATTATCGACGTTATTCTGAAGCGTCTAAGTGGGGGAGACCACTTCGTACTTTCATTACTAGTTTGAAAAGAATATTGGATTTGATTCCATATGGTATAAAAGTATATTAAAATACTAATGTATGTTATTTAAAGTGAATTTAAATTAAACTAGAATAGAAATTTCTAGGTACTGTGTTAATCTAAGGATTTGGATTTAAAATTTCCTTATATGGTATGATTTTCTATAAATGGTATAAAACCTGGAATCAAGCATTTAAGTTCATCTTAATTGATGATATTTATTAAGTACTAAATTAACTGTATTATTAGAATTTTTGGTGTGAAACTAAGGAATGGATTTAAATATTAAGGACAAGGGAAATACCATTTAAAACTCTCAAGTGCGATAATAAGGTTTAATAAATCTAAGTACTCGATAGAAGTGCTGAGGCAAATCAAAACTTAGTGTGGAACTAGGATTCGACTTATGTCAACCAAATAAATTGGGTAACTCTGTTGAGTGAATAAACGATAATTGCTTATGGCATGAGAGCGATGTATAAATGGTTTAAATAGAACGCGCCGCGCAGCGACAGTTCGCGAATTTCGACTTTTGACTTTGAATGGACGTAGTGGGAGATCCGACCGTCGGATTCTCCTAAAACCGGAACCGTTGGATTCGTAGCGAAAAGCGCTTTCCAATGAATATGAGAAATTAAAAATCTAACGGTTGGTTTTGGAAATATGTTCAAATCAAATTTAGAAAAGGTCGCTATGGCCGCAGTTCGGTGGCCGTTATTGGAAACCGACTGAAATACCGATTATAAAATTATTAAAAATATTAATAATTTGTGTAAAATCATAATAAGTGGATTAAACTAGTTCGAGAAGAAGTTGAAATGAAATTTAGGTTAGTTAGTAAATGTGTGTGGCCGGGAAAATCTAATGGGGGGTAAATCTCATTAGTACAATATATCGAATGTTAATTTGAATATAAACAATGAAACAAGTGAGGATGAACTTAAATAATTAGAATAAATAAGGTCGAATTTAATCCAAATGGAAAGACATTAAATGAAAATTGGTTGAAGCAAACAGGTAAGAGCGGAATTTGGAAATTTGATCCACGTTATGAATGCAAGATCTAACGAATTAAGTTCGTTGGAGATTTTTTTTTAAATGAATTCAAGTTTTATTTTGAATTTAATGTTGGAATGAAATGAGTAAGTGGAAAATGAACTTAAGTAAGATCGACGATAAAGGAACATAAATAAAGACAATGAAATTCATTTGATATAGGTGAAATGAGCACGGATACATTTAAGCACTAAAGGAACGAATCATATTGTGTGTATAATGGATCGGTAACCCATTTCTGATGGTTAAACCTTGTTTAAATTTTAGGAATACGGAAGTTGAAACTTCTAATAAATTAAACCGATGTTATGCAAAAATCTGAACTATTCGATAAGCTGAAACTAAAATGGCCATAACTTTTGATGGGCTGATCGGAATGCGACAATTCCGGACTTTTCGGAAACCTCAGAAACTGAGCCAAAACTTTTGTTAATAGTGCCATGCCTAATTTTCAAGTTAATTATGTTGAAAACCAAGAACTGGTCGTAGTTGTATGCACAGAAAATAAAAATCTGAACTGAATACCCATGTTGTTTTGACCATAACTCCCAAACGAAACATCGGATTTTAACGTGCGAGTAAAATTCGGAAAGGCCAGAATCTGAACTAAAACTTTTCTTAAATATGCTGGGTGAAATTTTGAGATTTAAAGGGTTAAAAACTGGGTTGAACAATTCAGGTCTGCATTTTCATTATGCGGGCTGAAGCGTTCTCTTCCACTAAAAATGTCGTAACTCTCAAACGGATTATCCGAATTTGATGAATCCGGACAATTCGAAAAGCCTGAAACGAGTCCTACAAATTATGCCTGTGTGCTCATTCAAATTCCAACTTTAATGGGGTGATAATGGAAGATTTCTTCGCTGGCCTGTTATGAATATCTTGGTTTTGGAATTGAAATGGTCGATATATGTTGTGTAAGTAGTATACAATTGCTATATATTGTATATATGATTGATTCTCATATGTATGCGAGTTGTAACAGGTGTGAGGAAGTGGTATTGCGCTACGGAGCTCGCTTGCACTAAACGCTAAATGCTAAAGTAATATAAATGCAAATAAACGCTAAAGAAAGGTACGTAATTGGGTTACAAAGTTTTGGTGGTTTATATTTTTGTTTTTCCCCATTTTTGGGATGCCTCATCGTTGATGAGATGTATATTTTGGATTGATATATGTATCGGGATTTTTCCCGGGGCCCTCCGTACAAGGGAGATGCTGCCGGAATTTTCCGTGATTTCGGGGGTTAGAAAGTTTATGGGGTTTTACAACTATATACTTATTTTATAACTGTTATTTTATAAGTATGGATTTGGAAGTATGACTTGTTTAATACCTTATCTCGCTCTCTTTTCGAGGACGAAAAGATTTTAAGTGGGGGAGAATGTAACGTCCCATAATTTTCAGTATATTTAAATTTCAATTTAAAATAAATAAATTGGAATATATAGGGAAAATCAAATTTGTGTTAATTTTTAATGATGATGATTGTTTAAATTGAGTAAATATATTTTTCAAATTTAGTTTTGAAAAGCAGTAATTTGAAATTGAATATTTAAATAATTAAATTAATGTGAGAGAGTTAATTTAAAAAGGGAATTCAAATTTAATTGATTTGATGGTGGAATTTTAAGTCGTTAATTTATAACTGAAATTTCAATCAAGATTCAAATAATCAAATTATGATTTGAAAATGTGTGAAACTTATTTGTAGAAATTTATTTAAGTTATAATTTGATTTAAATTTGAATTCAATGAATATTTAATTTGAATTTAAAACGGTTAATCGAATAATTGAATAATTAATTAATTAATTAATTAATTAACGGTGAAATTTAACTGTTTTGGCGACTGTCTCGGAATTCGACGAAACTGGCGCCATCGCAACCGGAATAGTGAATTATTATAGGATTTCAATTTGCGTTACAATCCGACTTACCGTTTGATCGTACAAGAGAAATTGTGAACGAATCATTGTAAATGGATAATTGGGTATTTCTCATATTTGGGCCTTATAAATATATATAAATAAAAACCCACTTAACACTCAATCAGTCCATTCTTCATTTATACGTATACCTCCTCCTTCATTTCTCTCTAATGGCTGAAATGATTTTTCAAAACCCTAGAAATAAAAATCCATGCTTTGAAAATTAAATCTCTTCAAACCATAGCAAATTATATGTCGATTCGATGCTCTAGACGATACGAAGCTACTGGTACCATTTGCTTCGACATGCAGTAAGCGGAATAGTCGAAATTTGCGGTCAAAGTTCCTGATTTTCAAAACCCTAGACCACAATTTGGGGGATTTTGATTCTGAGCTCAATCGAAGAATCTGTAATATGGGTATTGAAGAGTAGGTCGACACGAGCCCGTTGGTGGTATTCGTTTGATATATAGTGTGGTAGACGGTCGGAATTTCGTCGACGAAGTTCGAAAATGGGTTCCGTTCATTGGTTCGCCGACGGCGAAGTAGCCCACCGGAGTTGGTGGCACTGGGGCCCGTGGACGCGGGATTCGATGCAGGTCCTAGGGGCGTCGGCCTCGCGCTTCCTGGTGGTCGGAGATGAGCGAATTTGGTGGTCAAAGTTTTGAGTTTTGGGTTCTTTTCCACGTTGAAATACTGTAGCGGGATGGAAAGGGGATGAGCGGGAAGAAAGAGGTCGGGGTGACGTGTCAGAATTTTATTGGTGGGTTTTGTTTTATTTATTTTGTATATATTTAAAATTCAAATGATTAAACACTGATAACTCTCTCGTTTTAACTCGGATTTGGACGCGGTTTGTTGCATTGGGATCGTGGCGGAGTTGCGGACGTTTTGACACTAACCTGGCTGCGTTTCGAGACTGTGAAATTTTGGGCTATGGTTGGACGTTCGATCCACAAAGGACCCAAAGGTGAGTGATTTTCTCACTCACGAAATACTGAATTTTTCCCATATTTATTAAATTACATTATGGAATAAATTTGGTTGCATGGTTGTGTTGGATTGTTGATGTGTTGTTTCAATTTGACATGCAAGTGTGTTAACATGCAATTTAGGTAACGATTAGTTATTTAATTTAATTTAAATTTCTAAATTAAAATTCGAACCCTTGGAAAATCATGAAACAGTTTAATGCTGATTTGTTGAATGAAATTGTGTGATGAATATTGGTTGAAATTTATTACCGAATGTATTGTGACATTTTAATGCTCCTTATTTCAGTATATTATAATGCATGTTGATTATGGCGATAAATCCCATTTACCCTTGATGTTACGGGCATCTAATGAACCCGGGATTTATCGATAAAATAAATTAAGAACACAGAGTGAAATGATAAACCTCTGTGACCATGATTGGGATTGAAATGATAGATCCATCCCTGAAATATCGAGAAATTAGAAATTAAATCACTTGGCCTTTGGATAGGAAATTCTATAACGACATCGGTTGATTAAATGATTTTCAAATATATTGGGATTTTATTTGACAGAAATTTCAGTTAAAGAAATGAACCGATACTCGATAAACCTGTTCCTGTAAAGGACCTGGATCACAAGTGTTTTGAGTGGCTAAAAAATTGTTCCAAAGGAAGTGGAATTCTTAAAATGAGGTTTGGATAAATCTGAAACTTTCAAATTTAGGTTGGATTTGAATGAAATATTTTATTTGAATTTAAACTTGAAAAGAAGAGAGGATCGAGGAATATGGGTCGAATTTCCCTAAATCGAAGATTCGGTTGAATGGCTTTTGAAACAAGATATTGAATTTTATAACTCCATTGAGACTGGAGTGTGGGTTCAAGTAATTGAAGTTCGGAAGAAAGAAGAAATTTGATTTAAGAATTTATTATATATGTATTTAAAAATGTTTGGGCTCAAATAAGTTATTTCCTTAAATCTATCATTTAACCTTTACTTATAGACTATTTATTCTAGCTTAATTTTTTATATTATATTATTTAAAAACTAATTAGAAATTTTTATTATATATATTCATAATGATTTAAATTATGTTATTTTGTTTTAACCATTATTTCTATACGTATACTTTATATAAAGATATTTTAGAGCATCTGTTTTCAAATTTTGTCAATGATCGTAAATTTTCTTCCGAATGGAAATTGCTGGATTTAAACCCCAGTTCAAGATGGAGTCGAAATAAAGTATTCAAATATGGAATCGATGTTAACCAGCTTTATATGAAATGAACTTGATATTTTATTTGAATATAATGGATTTCATAAATGATATGAATGAGGGTTATGGAGATTTATACTCTTTTAAATATAAACGGATTTAGAATTCAAATCGATTTGAGATAAGTATGACCTTTGAGGTGAAACATATTCTGTTTGAATATAAGACGATTATGAAATATTATATGAGTATAATATAAGGATATGAAATATATTCTAGTTTAGAATAAAATCGGTTTTGGGTATGATGGTGATATGTTGATATGAAATTTTTATTCTTTTGAATATAAAATGGGTTCAAAACAAAATATGATATTTTGAGATGGAAGCGAACCTTTGGAATATAAAAGAACCAACCGATGTGAAAGATGTAAGCGTTGGTTGTCAAAGAGACCAGAGTCGGCATAAGGCATACTCTCTGTCAGTGTCGATACCACTTTGACGACTATAAACGTTTGACGTATCTGTGAACGTTATGACGTATCCAGATTGAGTATGATGACTTGAAGGCGATTATTTAATCGAAGGAAGATGAACAGCCCTGACCTTCGGGTCAGAATTAAAATGACTAAAACAGGAGCTATACCGTGACTAATTGAGGTAGCACCTTTGATCGGACTCACTCCTTCGATACTATTTCTATGAATATGATGATAATGATGATTTGGGCCCATTTTGACTTTGGGAGTGTGTTCCGAGGTGGGCGATAGTGGTTGCTATGCGTTACCACCGGTCCGGGAGTGCAATTGGTAGAATCCTACCCTGGGCATTGCCTCGAGTGCCTTGTCATATTTATCCTTATCGAGCCCCATACGATTTTGATTTAGCATTGCCTTCTATGGAGTGCCCTCTGATAACACCAGTACGGTGAATTTACGGTACTGTATAGACTGTTGGTGCCTGTAAACGGCGTAAGGGTAATATGGTAATCCCGCTTACGCTATTTTCAGTATTTATACTTTAATGAATAAACATTATAATAATAGCGTATTATTATATTGATATTAGTTTAACGGATCCTCGAGAGATGGAAAAATCCCGTAACATCTCTTGAGTTACTGCACCCATGACACTGATGTTATTTCATATTTTAATTTGACTAATATGAGAATGATTTAGTGCTGATCCGAGTGGTTGTTGTGTTTTCTTTTTATGCAATATGCTCGGGTCAGCAGAAGTTTGCAGTTAGCGAAGGGTTCTTTCCTTGGAGCACGATGACGAAGATTTGGTATATATCTACTATATATATAATTATTTCCGCTGCACTTTGTTTCCGTTGTTGTTATGTAGATATGTGTATATATAACTCTGATAATCATTGTATGGTATAGACGAATGTATGTATTTCAACTGGTTTAAACCATTATTTGTTTATTATATGTTGTCCTTCCGTTGTGAGATTCTGAGATTTGCTTTACTTTTATCTCTTTCTTTTTCTTCTTTTCCCAATAACTGTCTGTGTTGGTGATTTGTTTGGGTCGACGTGTGTGGGTTATCGTCGATGTGAACGGTCAAAAATGTGGGTCGTTACATTCATTTTCTTTTCAATTCAATTCGATTCGAATTCTTTTTCTTTTCAATTCAATTCAAATTCGTTTTCTATTCAATTCAAATCAAATTCGTTTTCTACTCAATTCAAATCAAATTCGTTTTCTATTCAATTCAACTCGAATTCGTTTTCTATTCAATTCAAATCAAATTCGTTTCATATATCCAATTCAAATCAAATTCGTTTCATATATTCAATTCAAATCAAATTCGTTACATATATTCAATTCGAATCAAATTCGTTACATATATTCAATTCAAATCAAATTCGTTACATATATTCAATTCAAATCAAATTCGTTACATATATTCAATTCAAATCAAATTCAATTTCTATTCAATTCAATTCAAACTTAAAAAATGAATATAATCGATATAAATATCGTTCGCGTCAAAATAGCGCATCTCTAATCAATACGGCTTTCTATATTTCAATAATTCCATTATTCTATTCAACAAATGAATATTTATTTTATTCCATACGTGAATCTAAATATTTCGCTCAACACATGACTAATCTCAACGGATGAGTACGGTCAATACATGAACCTTTATTTTATAATATAAAGATGTAAATTTTATTGTTAAAATATTTCGTTCAACACATGACTAATCTCAACGGATGAGTACGGTCAACACATGAACCTTTATTTTATAATGATGAAGATGTAAATTTTATTGTTAAAATATTTCGTTCAACACATGACTAATCTCAACGGATGAGTACGGTCAACACATGAACCTTTATTTTATAATGATGAAGATGTAAATTTTATTGTTAAAATATTTCGTTCAACACATGACTAATCTCAACGGATGAGTACGGTCAACACAAGAACCTTTATTTTATAATGATGAAGATGTAAATTTTATTGTTAAAATATTTCGTTCAATGCATGACTAATCTCAACGGATGAGTACGGTCAACACATGAACCTTTATTCTATAATATAAAGATATAAATTTTATTGTTAAAATATTTCGTTCAACACATGACTAATCTCAACGGATGAGTACGGTCAACACATGAACCTTTATTCTATAATATAAAGATGTAAATTTTATTGTTAAAATATTTCGTTCAACACATGACTAATCTCAACGGATGAGTACAGTCAACACATGAACCTTTATTTTATAAAATTCTATATTTTCTAAATTGGAATGAGGCCCAATCAATTACCATATAAAGTTAATTATATGGCTTCCATACAACACATGCATATAATAGCAACGATAAATAATCAACCATCATCCAAGGTGCACTACACTGTATAAGCATCAAATATAGATATCTAACGCTTATAACAGCCTGTCAATCGATCGATCGACAAACAACTAATTATTGGGATTAGTGTATGTCGTATTTTGTCCCAATACCCGTGTGGGGTTTCAAACAATCAAACACAGATTTTATTTGTGCAGTTGGGCGATGTGTAAAATTTATCGACCCAATCAATATCAGTCAAATCAGTGTATATAAATAAATCGGCCGATTTGTTTATAAATATTTATTAATTCATATTCACGTTAAAAATTATATTTTTAACGATAAAATATTTTTAACTATATAAATATTTTATTTCCTTTCAACACAAGAATATTTTATTATCTATTTCACATCAACTTCACAAACAAATTTTCATGACATATCAATCAAACAAACAAGCCATCCATGGTCTGTGGATGACGGGTGTCGGGTGCTGCTAAGCACCGTCTGCATCCTAGTATATATATAACTAGAAAAAGAAATTGAAGAGTGAAAAATTCTCACCAAAGCTATCCCAATTCCACGACTCTTCTTATGTAGAAAATCTTGTCGTTCTTGCCTTTTGTCACTTTCGCTGCCCGTAGTCACTACATATATAAAAATCACACTTTTATATACTGATGTCTTTAAAATAAAAATCACATTTTTATTTGTTCACTTTCAATTTAAAAATCATATTTTTATAATCACTTCATATATTTAAAAATCGAATTTTTACATCGATATTCAATATATAAAAATCAAATTTTTACTATGCTATTCAATATATAAAAATCGAATTTTTACTATGCTATTCAATATATAAAAATCGAATTTTTACTATGCTATTCAATATATAAAATTCGAAATTTTACTATGCTATTCAATATATAAAAATCGAATTTTTACTATGCTATTCAATATATAAAAATCGAATTTTTACTATGCTATTCAATATATAAAAATCGAATTTTTACTATGCTATTCAATATATAAAAATCCTATTTTTATAATCACGCTATATGGATAAAATATTCTATTTTCACACCGCTACTATATAGATAAAAATTATATTTTTACAATGGTGCTATATAGATAAAAATTATATTTTTACAACGCTACAATATAGATAAAAATTCTATTTTTATCACGCTATTATATAGATAAAAATTCTATTTTTATCACGCTATTCTCTATATAAAGATTTCGCCTTTTCAAATATAAAGATTTCACCTTTTCCTATCATAACTATATAAAAATCTAACCCTTCTTATAGTAAAAATCTCACCTTTATGAAGTTAAAACTCTCGACTTTATGAAGTTAAAAATCTAATTTTTAATTGCATACAAGAATGATATTGAAAATAAAAGTTCACCTTCGGTGTTGGGTGGTGGAGGAAGCTCGTGGAAGGTCTCAAACGGGTCGAAGACTGAAATGCGCTCGCCTAATACGATAAAAACCCGATTTTTTTCATGGAGAGGGGGTGTGGGGGCCGATTGGGTGGCGTGGGGCTGAGGGGGTGTGGTCGACAGGTGGTGCGGCGGATGTGGGTGGCCGAAGCAGCGGAGGTTGGACGGATTTAGGGTTTGGGGATTTCGAACTGGAAAAGGAGAATCAGAGGGAGGAGGAGGGGATGCGCGACTGGGGAGGTCAGAACGGGGGGGGGGGGGGGGGCGGTGGGGCGGCATCGACCGCCGTCGAGGGGGGGGGGCTACGGCTGCGCCTTCTTTTTTTTTGTTTTCGGATTCGAAGAAACGGGGGGGTGGGGGGGTGGGGGCAACAAGGTAATAGGGAGAGGAAAGAGGAAAGGTTTTCTTTTATTTTTTTATTATTATTTTAATTTCAAAATGTTGACTTTTACATACGACCTCTAAACGAGGCCCACCGCCTGTCGTCCATAGCTAATTACCCCCATTCCGAACACAATGGGATATGTATCGTAGGCTGATTCGATCGTTATAACCAGTTTCCGTTAAAATCAACATATAACTCTATATATTGAATTTGAACGCGCATTTCAATTTACCGGGGTCACATACTAACTCGAAAAATTCCAGAAAAATATTTCCTAGCTTCGTATTGACGATACGGTCCTAACAAAACTAATTTCGTCGAATTCCGAGACCGTTGGAAAAATGGCCACTTTCCAGTCGAATAAAATCAACTAAAACTGGTCAAACGCGTTTTCCTTTGCCACGCTCACATATTGATTCGAAAAATTATGAAATTTGGAATATAGCAATAATTTGACATCACAGATCCAACAAAAGTGGTTTCGTCGAAATCCGAGGTCGTTTGCAAAATGTCTATTTTTAAGGGCCTGAATTCCATAGCGACTATTCAGAATTTTCAACTGGACATATCTTTTGATCCCCGCAATGAAATTTCGATTTTTCAGATTCTTTGGAAAGATATTACCAAATAGATCCTATTATTTTTGGTTTTACTAAAATCCGGATTGTTTTGCACCCGGTACATTCAATTGAAGTTTGAAATCGAATTATCGAACTACCACGCCATTTTCAATTTTATTTATAATTATAAATAAAATTATATATCCTAACGACGACGTATATAATATATACGTTCGAATTATATTCAAAATAAATTTTCGTCGATATTATTTAAAATAATCTATTTTAAATATTCAAAATTCGTTAAAATTGCCAAGATAAAAATTTTAAACTGGCCCAGATTTTCCGGGTTATTACAGTTAGGACCTTATCGTCAATACGAAGCTAGAAAATATTTTTTTGGAATTTTTTGAGTTAGTATGTGAACCCGGTAATATGAAATGTACGTTTAAAATTCTATATAGAGTTAAAGGTAAATTTGACGAAAACTGATTGTAACGATCGAATCAGCCTACGTGGCATATCCCATTGTGTTCGGAATGGGGGTAATACGCTAGGGGCGACAGTCGTTGGGTCTCGTTTGGAGGACAAATGAAAAGTCAACCCCTTTGGAAAATAAATATTAATATAATATATATAATAATGTCCTTCTTTACACATACCCCCCTCTCCCCCACTCCCTTTTCCAAATCAGATTATTGTTTTCAAATAAAAAAAACCCTGATGACCTAATCCACCCCGTTGCCGTCGACCTGCCATCCCCCAACCGCCGCGCCAGAGCGCGCCACCCACCACGGTCATCCGCCCTCCTCTTCTTCCTCTTCTCCTCCTTCCCTTCGCTGTTCAGTCAACCGCGCCCCAGTCGAAGACCCCACCAACGAGAACCCGCACCCAGTAAAACCCGCCACCAACCCGAGCCTGCTCCGACGAACGCGCGCGAGACCCCCTCCCTTCTTCCAATGACGCAGCAGCCCTTTTCTTTAAGCAAACCCCCCTTCCATAAATCGAACACTGTAAGTTTTCATTTCATTAAAAACTGATTTTGTTTGCTTTCAAAAACTGATTTTGGTTGCTATTAAAAACTGATTTAGTTTGCTTTTAAAAACTAATTTTATTTGCTTATTAAAAACTGATTTTATTGGCTTATCAAAACTGATTTTATTTCCTTATTAAAACTGATTTTATATAGTTATTAAAAACTGATTTTATTTACTTACAAAAAGATTTGATTTTTAGTGGATGAAGAAACGATGTTTATTTATAGTTATAGATAATAAAAATATGATTTTTATATAGGTATGATAATAAAAATATGATTTTTATTTAAGTAGAGTAATAAAAATATAATCTTTATTAGGAGAAGACCAATGTAAAAATATAATTTTTATAATGAAGTAAAAGTAAAAATTCGATTTTTATATATTGAATAGCAAAGTAAAAATTCGATTTTTATATGTAACACCCCGAATTTTAGTTAATACTAAAATTCACTAATTACAGGATAAATAATCTTAGACGTGGGAATTGGGGGTAACGGGCTGCGTTATTGCGTTCGTCTCGGAAAAATACGCGAAATAGAGTCCGAGTTTTCGAAAATCGGAGTCCGTATGGCCCGGTTATGGCCCAAAGAAGTTTGCAGAAAAATTAGAGTTAAAAACAGATTTAGGAATTTAAATTTAGATTTTAAATTAGAACCAGCGGGGCCAGGCGGGAAGGTTCCCGCCCTAAGCATGTCGACAGGGCTGTCGACAGGCCTATCGACAGGGGTGTCGACATGCCTGTCGACTTGCCTGTCGACATGGCGTGTCGAACCAGGGTGCTTGGGTGCACCAGATCTGGTTTTCTGGCTAGGGCTGGGCTTGGTTCTAGAGGTTTCCTAAATCTAACGGACCTAAATTAATCTAGGGTTAATCTAAGGGCCTAAAACACTCTCTTAATCTATAAATACACCCTAAACCTACCTTAATCCATACTAAAAATAGAAATGAAGGCCTCATGCCGCCAAATTAAATCCTAGAAGGAATCTCCATTAATCTAAGAAGGAAGTTTCAAGCTAATCCCTCTCAAATCATTCTCTAATCATCACCATCTTCATATTTAGCAACTAATCCCTCTTCATAAGTTGGTTAATTTTGAGTTTGGTGAGTTTCTATCACTTTAACATTAATTGTTAAAGTAAGTAGATTGGGTGTAATGAGACTTATGGTCTTAAATGCGGATTAGTGAGTTTGAATCATGTATAATGATATGTTACTCTATGTTGTTCTATGATTATGCATATGTGATAAGTTGGTTTATGCATGCTTAATAAGTTGATTTATGCATGTTTAACAAGTTGGTATATGCATGTTTAACAAGTGGATTTATGCATATTTAATAAGTGGAATCATGCATGTTTAACAAAGTGAGTTATGCAAGTTAAGTATATGTTTAAATACAAGTTTAATGTGATATGCAAGTTATGCATGCTTATGCAAGTATATGGATACTTATGCAAGTCATGTATATGTTTAAATGCAAGATTTATGTGATATGCAAGTTATGCATGCTTATGCGAGTATATGAATGTTTATGCAAGATATGTATATGCTTAAATGACATGATATGCAAGTTATTCATGTTTATGCAAGTATGTGAATGCTTATGCAAGTATGTGGATGCTTATGCAAGTATGTGAATACTTATGCAAGTTATGTGTATGCTTAAATGCATGTTTAACATGTTATGCAAGTTATGAGAATGCCTATATGCAAGTTCAACATGTTATGCAAAATCATGTGTATGATAATATGCAAGCTCATATGCAACATGTTATGCAAATCATGTGTATGATAGTATGCAAGTTTGGGTTTATATGTAGTTGGGTTAATATATGCTCATATATGCAAGTTGACATCCTCTTAGCCCATGACAAAGTTGTATGTTAAACCCATGATATTTGTGATGATCTTCCCTTTTGTTATGTCATGAAATGAGAACGATTTACGTGGGGAACGATGGGGTTGGTAAGTATGTTAATAAATGAATAGTTGGGTATGATTAAGCATACCATAAAAATAAATTACCATAAGTGGGAATTTACCTATTGAGTTAGGTCTACCCCATGGGAATTTACCTATTGAGTTAGGTCTACCCATGTTATGGAAAACTTGATATTAATTAGGGATAATTAATATGGGGGTGATTAATTAGGTGTAATTAATCGACTAAGACACGAGGTTGGACTCATTTGTAGTGTAAAACTGCCCGGACCCGACCGGCTTAACCAGTTGCTACAAATGTCAGCTCAATGTGAGAGGTCTTAGCCATAAATTAAATACGTGATTAAGGTAAAGACACGAGGTTAGACTCTGTTATGACGTAAGACTGCCCGGATTCTACCGGCTTAACCAGGCGGTCATAACAGCCAGTCTAATGTGGGAGGTCTTTATGGGAGATCACGGTCTTAATTAATTAAGAAACACTTAACCATAGTAGCATGTAGTGGGACATGAGGGGTTAAGTGGGTGCCTTGGGTGGCATGAGGAAATTTTGTGGTTGCCTTGGGTGGCATGTGGAATCTAGTGGGTTGCCTTGGGTGGCAATAGAAAATACGATTAGAATACTTAACCAAGTGGAAACATGTAATTAAACATGATTAAAGGGTTAAGTGGGATACACTAGATATTTGACAAGCTTAAGTGGGTAGCTTGTGGGGGCCCATTTCAACCAATATCCCAAACGTATCTTTGTGGGCTCGACCCATGTCGAGTGACGGGACACGCATATTGGGCTTGATTATAAGAGGCCAAAACGGGTTAGCGGTGGCAACGCAAGTCCCACGGGTTTCATATGCGTGTGTGGGCCCGGGCGGGTAGATAAGTCGTTGTTGCATCGTGTAGATATAAAGCCGTGCACCGTTAGTATTGGGTAGCCACTTTAGGGGAGTGATACACCCCACTGTGGGACCAGCACGGGTATCTACGGTAGGGAGCCGATCGATGGGGAGTAGTAGGTACACCTAATAAAGATAGGGGCAGACGGCACCTATGTAGGGGTACACGAAACTACTGGGTAAGAATTACTGGGTACACCTAGTGGAGATAGGGGCAGACGGCACCTATGTAGTGGGCTAGGAGTACATGGAACTACTGGGGAAATTTTCTAAGTCCTTGGAAGGGATCAACCTTTAAGTAGGAATGACTGGTGTGGTGCAGTTAGTAATTATCCTTGGGTGGGTAGATGCGTCCTGACGGTTATCTTAGTTTATTCTAAGTCTACCAAGCTGCTTAGTGTAGCCATTCATTCCCAGATATTACCGTAGGTCAAGTTTATGTCTTCTCTGGTTACTTTAATGATTGTATTGTTAAAGTTATAGGACTCACTCAGACTTATGTCTGACCCCGTTGTTTCTATCTTTTTCCCAACCCTCAGGTCCTACGGTGGATCCTAGCAGTAGTAGAGCTTGATCGGATTGCTGTTCCAGTCTTGAGGAGCTTGAGTAGATGTAAAGCTCCAGTTATCCAGTTATCTTTTCTTTCGTTCTGGCTATTGTATTGAGAGTGGGATTATGTACTTCTTTATTTGATGGATATTGTACTTGACCTTTGTTGTGGTTTTATGATGTAACCAGACATGTTTATTTCCGCTGTTATGAGATGATGTTTTAAAATTTTCATGTACTACTTATATCTGTCTTGTTGTAATTTTTCTGTTCTATATTCACTAAAATACTCCACCGATGCTATGGCATTCCCTTAGTGAGTGATCATAGCGGGTGTGGGGTGTTACATTATATATTGAATAGCAAAGTAAAAATTCGATTTTTATATATTGAATAGCGAAGTAAGAATGTGATTTTTATATATATAGAGAATACGGGCAACGAAAATGACAAAAGGCGAGAAAGACGAAGATTCCTACATAAGAAGAGTTGTGGCGTTGGATTAGCTATTCTGTGAGAACTTCTCACTCAAAATTTTCTTTTCTAGTTATAAATATATATACTAGGATGAAGACGGTGTTTAGTAGCACCCGACACCATCGTCCACAGACCATGGATTTGTTTGTTTGGTTGCATAGATTGGTTAGAGAATTTGATTTGAATTTGAATTGTTTGGTGAATTGAAATTGATTTGATTGATATGTGTATGGCGTGGGCCATCACTAGACTGGGGATAAGGCTAGGCCTTGTCCCGTTTCTAGTATCGTGCCGTTATGCCGCCGAAATTTTCTAAAATAGGTTAGAAAAATAAAGATATCATTTTATTTAATAAAAGAACCGAATAGAATATTCATAGGTTGAATGAAATAATTTGGTCATTAAAAATAAAAATTTTAACGTGAAAGTGAATAAATAAATATTCATTTACAAACCGGACGGTTTGTTTATGTACACCTATTTGAGGGACATTGATTGGGACGATAAATTTTACACATCGCCCAACTACACAAATAAAATCTGTGTTTGATTGTTTGAAACCCCACACGGGTATTGGGATAAAACACGACATACACTAATCCCAATAATCAGTTGTATGTCGATCAATGGATCGACAGGCTGTTATAAGCGCTAGATATCTATATTTGATGCTTATACAGTGTAGTGCACTTTGGATGATGGTTGATTATTTATCGTTGTTATTATATACGTGTGTTGTATGGAATCCATATAATTAACTTTATATGGTAATTGATTGGGCCTCATTCCAATTTAGAAAATAAAGAATATTATAAAATAAAGGTTCATGTGTTGACAGTACTCATCCGTTGAGATTAGTCATGTGTTGAACGAAATATTTTAACAATAAAATTTACATCTTTATCTTTATAAAATAAAGGTTCATGTGTTGACAGTACTCATTCGTTGAGATTAGTCATGTGTTGAACGAAATATTTTAACAATAAAATTTACATCTATATCATATATAAAATTAGAAATTAACTGGAAAATAGATAAGATGAGTGGTCTCCTGGATGTTGATCTGATGTTGGTTTCGGCCTTCGGGGTTAATATTTAGGGAATCGTTCTCTTACTAGTTTACGGTTGGAGTCTGATTTGAAATCAAACGATAGATATCACAATTTTATAAAATATATTGGATAACAAAAATAGTCACACGTGGACAGTACTCATTCGTTGAGATTAGTCATGTGTTGACAAAAATATAGAGTCATGTATTGAAAGAAATATAGACTCATTTGTTGAATAGAAACGAATTTGATTTGATTTGAATAGAAAAGAATTTGAATTAAATTGAGTAGAAAATGAATTTGAATTGAATTTAATAGAAAACGAATTGAATTTGATTTGAATAGAAAACGAATTTGAATTGAATTGAATAGAAAACGAATTGAATTTGATTTGAATAGAAAACGAATTTGAATTGAATTGAATAGAAAACGAATTGAATTTGATTTGAATAGAAAACGAATTTGAATTGAATTGAATTGAATAGAAAACGAATTTGAATTGAATTGAATAGAAAACGAATTTGAAATAGAATTGAAAACGATTTGAATTTGAAATGAATGTTGAAATTGTTTTTTTGAAACAAATTTGAAACGGTTTATAAATTTCGTTTTAAATAGAAATCGACGAAATATATATTATATATATTATATATATAATATAATGGCTTGAATAGAACGCGCCGCACCACGGCAGTTCGTAAATTTCGACCATTGACTTCGAACGGACATTACGGGAGATCCGACCGTCGGATTGTCCTAAAACCGGAACCGTTGGGTTCATATCGAAAAGAGATTTCTAACGAATATTAGAAATTTGAAATCTAATGGTTGGATTTGGAGATACGTCCAAATCAAATTTGGAAAAGGTCGTTGTAAGTGCAGTTCGATGGCCGTTGTTGGAAATCGACTGTATAGGCCTTGATAAATTTATTAAAAATAGTAATAATTTGTGTAAAATCATAAGAAATGATTTGGAAAAAAATTGGGATGAAAAACTCCATATTTGAAAAGATAAAAATAGATTTTTATCGAAATGAACTAGTTTTGAACTAAAATTAAAACCCATTTATTTTTAAATAAATAAATTTGGATTTGAAATGGGTTTTAAATAGAATTGATTTGGGTTTATCGTGGACTGTGTTTTAAATAACAATAGTTCTTTAACCCAGTAAAAGGAGTTTTAATGAATCTGCAATTAGATTGAAATGTGAATTGATAATCTAAATTATCAAATTTGGAAAATGAGCGATGATGGAGTATCACCAGTTTTGCTCCAAAGCGATAGTTAAATCTTTAATTAGATTTGAACGTGAAATGGTAATTAATTTTACCGATAACACTGTGGTGTTAGATGTGGAGTATTACCAGTTTTGCTTCATGGGATGAATAGGTTGGGATTGGGAAATAAAATAAATAATTACTTCATCGTGGTTCGCTAATCTCGACTAGTTTGAAAAACCATAATTTGGTTTGAAATGACATCCAAAGGAAGATTAAAGGATAAATTTTAGAGAATTTATCTTGGATAAAATTAATGGGAACCTTTCCCTAAGAATATGAAATTTAGAAACTAGCTGTAGGTTAGTTAAGAAGAATGGTTTCCTGGGTATTGATCTGATGTTGATTTCGGCCTTCGGGGTTAATATTTGGGAAATTGTTCTCTTGCTAATTTGCGGTTAGTGGCTGCTGAATTGGAATGAGGCGTATGTTGTGTTTGTGTGACATTTGTTTTTAATATACGCGGGTTGTTCGGAAAGACCGGGTTTATACCCATTCTGAATAACCGATTCGACGATAAGTCGAAGATGAAGACGGTGGTTGAAGACTGGAAGTCTTCACATCGTTTGGGTGATTACTGATGATCTTGATTGGACTGTACACCCAAGATGAGGGAATCAGTTGGTGATCGTCCAGACGTACTTGGAGATCGATGGATATGCGAGGAAAGTGCCTCTGGTTTCGTTCAGACCCGGAACGAACTAGTAAATGGATTGTGTGTCTGACATTGGATTTTATTCTATGTTGATTGATTTCTGTTAAATATATATCTGTTTGGCGGCGGAGAATTTATTCTCTTGCTTAACGCCCTTCTCTGAGACGTACGAGCTTAGAGATATATCGATAGATATCAATCGCATGGCATGAATTGCCTGTGTGGCATGCTGAGTTGCATGGATCAAGGCTTCTGTTGAAAAGCAAAGTCTTGTGGTTGATGATCAAAGCACGGCCTACGTGGCAGCTTTGTGTATAACGTGAATTCGTGAGCCTCACACCTCGGTATGAGTTAAAAACGGGATAAGGACTGCACGGAGAGCACGACGTTTCTTTCTAGCTTTGGTGGTGTCAGTGACTTACCAGCCCTGACATTTATATACTTTTCACCTATGTGGTTGTTGGATGAGGCGCCTCGATTTTAGGTCTGTAAGGACCGGGAAACGTGTGTTCAGGAATACTAATCCTCAAACGTAAGAGAGGACCGGCCCTGAAGCATCCAGGGGTTACCCAGAGTGTGTAGTCCCGAGGCATTTGCTAGAGTGTCTCGAAGTGGAGAGGAGCTTGCCCCTTGCCTCGACTCATGACGGAAAACCAATTTCCAATACGTGTATTTCGGTTTTATTTGTAGAGCCTAGTATGGTGACATGATAGATGGTACCCATGCCGCTTAGGATTGATATTTATGATTGAAATTGTTTTGACACTATACACTTATTATAGTATCAAATGACTTGTTTTAAACGTACCAAGCATGTTTGGCTATTATAAGGGAAAACCCTATCCTCCGGCTTGCGTTGCATTGTGTGATGGGACCTGGGTCTTATAATAGCTTCATTTTTCGAAAAAGCACTGCGTTGTTTTCTCTATGCACTGGTATTCTTGGGAGGAAACCCGTTCCGTGTTATACGGCGTGGTCCCTTGAATTACTCTCTTTTAAAGTCAAGTTTTAAATAACTGTTTTAGTTCTCACACCAGTCACATGACTGACCTGGATTTTATTGTTTTAACCTAAACTCTGGGTGCCCCTATTTTCCGCACGGGTAGCTAGTAGTTTTGGTTTTGCAGATTTATATTCACAGGATCCTGGTTTACATCTGGAATGATATCCGAAAAGCTCTGTATCCGTATATCACCTTCAGTTGTGCTTTGTATTATTTTCCGCTGCTATGTAATTTATTGTAATCTCTGATATTTATCGAATGTAATTTATTCAATTATACTCTGTATATTCTTGTATCTGATGGAATTGTTGTAATAACAATGAAATGTTCTTCCGTCTGCGTTCTTTTGTGTGTTGTTCTCAAAGTATCCGCTCTTTCCTTAACGGGGAAGTAACGGGTCACTACATATTTGAACATAGCAACCAGCAGTCCTAGGGTTATACCACTACTCTGAACACACTGGAACATGTTTTGAAGCCCCAATCGATCATATGGAGATTTATTGATATTCAAAATAAATCGTATTTTGATTATTTAATCGATAACCCAATAAAATAACATTTATCTTATAAATTCAATATTTAAAATCATACTAAATATTTAAAATAAATCGACCAAAAATCCGGGTCGTTACATTCTTTCCAGCTTAAAATAATTTCGTCCTCGAAATTGCTAAGGTAGGAAAAATGGTACAAACTCATTACTTTTCAACAATTCACTTATGTTGAAACTCAACTCCTCGTATTTCAACAAATTTAATTCCACCAAAACTTTTGGTTTTCTTTCATATGCATTCTAATTCATTCAACTTGATTCTAATTCAATTTATTCACATTGATTCATTTAAATTCCCACATTCACATTCCTGGGATTTCATTTTAAATCCTTTCGAAATCACATAAATATATACATATATTTATTTCCATCTCAAATTCAAAACATTTGAAATTTCAAACCAATTTGTTTTCCTTCAAACAAATTTTCATCCAAAACTTTTCTACGGTAGCAATCCATCACTTAGAAACTCGGAAATGAACACTGATGATGTCGCGACCATCAACAGAATTATTTCCCGGCAACCGAAGTGAGTTCAGTGCTTTATCACTTTCAAAATCCATCCAAAAATGTTTTTTATTCTAAAATCCCTTTCTAAACAAAGCTATATTGTTCTAATATACTTCAGAAAATATTTTCAAACTTCCCAGGATTTAAATTTCAGATTCTGGTTTGAATTCAATTTTAATTCATCTCATTTGTATATTCCATTCATATACAAGTTATATTTGGTTCTATATAACAATTTCATTTCTTATAATCTCATTTGATTATAATAATAACAACCAACACATCCATATATTATAATAATCTCAAAAATTATTCTTTCTGTATCAAAATATAATTTTGGGTAAAATAATTTCATTCACCCACTTTAAAACAATATCGTGTTCAATCTTCTGTTCCAGTGTTTAGAAATTTCTATCGACTTTGTGGCATCCTACGATTCGATCAAAATTCATAAACCACTCAATAGACTAACCAACACAATATAAAACAAATTTTATATCAATTTACAAATACGCGCTCTCGTATATACACTCAACTCATTTTAGGGTACTACTGACCCTATCTCTAATGAGCACATGCCACACAAGCCTAGGTATTCGCTCAATCTATGCTCTGATACCAACTGTAAAGGCCCGCAAATCCGTACTATCTGAGTTGACTAATAACACCACACGTCCAACCCAAATTGCACAGAAATACGAATCATTAATAGAATGAAGTTAGAGGATGAGAAATAGAAAGAAAGAAATATTAGAATAGAAGAAAATGAAGATCCCAAACTCACAGCGGAACGAATAAAATATATTAAATAACATAACTTTTGAAATACAAATCAGTAACTTTATAAACATTCCATCATCAGAGCACAACAGTTATTCCTGAAAAAGTTGTAAACACCTGTTTCCAAATACAAACATGGTTCACAGCGGAATATATGATAGTCTATAGCTAACTGGTGAAGCCTCCTGCTTCCAGCTCTTCCAAGTGAATCTGAAAAATCCTGACTACTTGACTGCCTGTACAAATTTGGGCACCCAAGAGTTTAGGGAAAATAAACAAAATAAACTCTGGGTCAGTCATGGGACTGGTGTGAGTAAACTCCAACCTTTTGTTTAACTTTCAAAATCCTTTCGAAAGAAAAGATAATAGTAAGACCAGCCCACACATAAACATGGACGGTTTTTACCTTACTATAACCCAAAACACTTTGATACAAAAATCCAGTGATATTATATTAGTGTCTAAATCAAATAAATAACCAAATAACAGAACGCTTAGATCTCACGCTCCACATACATAGTATAAAATCAAAAACCGCATGGCGCTTAGTGGAGATTGGATTTCCAACATGACAAGGTATGGAACCACCTTCCGATAGTGTATCTCTAGAGAGGAATTGTAACGACTCGGAAAATCTGAACCAATTTAAAATTTTTAAATTGGCTAATTTAGTGGATTTTAAATATTTTAAATAATAACGATGAAAAGTAGGTTTGAATCGACATTTGAAAACAAATATAATTAATTCAAATTATAAACAAGGCCTGAAATGGCAAGGCAGTTTCAAAATTTGAATTCAAACTTTGACTGGCTGTACCGGGTGCAAAACAAAACGAATTTGAGTGAAACCAAAAATATTTAAATCTGTTAGTGAATACCTTTCTAATGAATCTGAAAAATCGAATTTTCATAGTGAGAAGCAAAAGTTATGGCTAAATGAATTTTCAGAAAGGTCGCTATGGAATTTATATAGCCCGTGAAAATGGCCATTTTTCAAACGACCTCGGAATTCGATGAAACTACTTTTGTTGGATCCGGGATGTTAAACTATTGCTAGGTTTCAAATTTCATAATTTTTGAAGTTAATATGTGAGTGTGGCAAAGGAAAACGTGTTTTGGTCAATTACAGTTAAATTGGATCGACCAGAAATGGGCCATTTTTCAAACGATCTCAGAATTCGACGAAACTAGTTTTGTTGGGACCGTATCGTCAAAACATAGAGAGATTTATTTTTCTGGAATTTTTCGAATCAGTTTGTGGCCCTGGCAAATTGAAATGTACGTTCAAATCAAATATTGAATGTTTTATATTTTAATTTGAAGGAAAACTGACTGAAACAGTCGAATGGGACTACGAAACATATCCCATTATGTTCGGAATGGGGTAAAACGCTAGGGACGACAGTCGTTGTGTTTGAATTGGTGTTCGTGTGTGGAAGAGGGTATTTTAGAGATTTTAAAATTTATAAATAAATAAAAAAATTCATTGCTCAGAAGGACCTTCTCTCTCCCCGTAACCCTCGAACACGAAGGCGGCTGAAGTTCGATTCTTCCCTCCTCCTTTTCTCTTCCATCTCTCAACAAAACTACCCCCTCCTTTGGAACTTTTTGAAGATCTCAGAACGAGCTTCAAATCCATGCTAAGTTTGTGAATTCTGGTTGTGTGTAGAGGGAGATCCAGACCCGTAAACATCCGCCGTTCGAAGCGCCGCCGAGCCTGATTCTGGCCACCCGAGTTCACCGCCATCAGAGGTGCAGGCGCGCCTCTCCTAGCCTTTCAAGGTGGCGCATGCCGATCGTCATATAGTTGCGCGGATTTCGGGAAAAGTGCAAACCTAGTTTTGAACGAACGTGAGAGGTAACGGCTGAAACTATATTATAGCAGTTTAAAGCGCTACGGTTTTTGATTTCACTGTAAAAATCATATCTTTTTCGTTTCTCGACGAAATTCAATGAAACAAGAGACAGTGGACTCGTGAGGACGTCTTCTACATTCTAGAAGAGACCGCATATTTTTCTGAGCCTTCTGCTATTTTTGGTGGAGTGGAACCCAATGTGAGATTTCTAATTTATAAAAGATATGGAAAACGACGATGTATAAATTATATAGTCGATGAATGGGTTATATAAGCGTTGTACACCTCTTGTATAAGCATTGTATAAGTTGTACGTTCGACATATAAGTTATTTGTGCGTTGTAAAAATTACATATGTGTTGAAATAGAAGTGAAATGCTTATATATATATATATATATATATATATATATATACGCCCCTCGTCCACAAACCATGGACGATATTTATTGGTTGTGATTGGTGTGAAAATTGGTTGATTACGAATGGTTGATTAGAATTGTTTGTGGTTGAAATTGATTGATTGTGGTTGAAAAATACCCATTTGTGGTTGAGAAATATTTGGTGCAAACCACATAGGATTAGTTTGTGGAAATGAAAAAATATACATGCCGCCTACGTGCGAACTAGATGCATGATTCCCCATTGTCAAAAGCTGCGAGGTTTTAAGGTAGAACGAGGAGCCGTACTAGGGACGTTCCCGGTTTTAAATACTCTGTCGTTATGCTGCCGAAATTTTGAATAATATTCATGTGTTAGAATTATTTTCCTGTGTTGAAACTATATTCGTGTGTTGAATAGAAAACATTCATGTATTGAATCGAAATTCATTCGTTGAATAGAAATTCATGTGTTGAATGGTATTCGTGTTTTAAATAAATTGTTTTAACAATGAAAAATCACATTTTTACTCTATATATACAAACTATAGAAAACATTCATGTGTTGAATCGAAATTCATTCGTTGAATAGAAATTCATGTGTTGAATTGTATTCGTGTTTTAAATAAATTGTTTTAACAATAAAAATCACATTTTTACTCTATATAAACAAACTATAGAAAACATTCATGTGTTGAATCGAAATTCATTCATTGAATAGAAATTCATGTGTTGAATGGTATTCGTGTTTTAAATAAATTGTTTTAACAATATAAAAATCACCTTTTTATTGTATATATACGAATTTTGAATAACATTCGTGTGTTGAATAGAAATTCATGTGTTGAATGGTATTCGGGTTCGAAAGAAATTGTTTTATAATAAAAATCATATTTTTATCATCTATATAGACTATATAAAATAGTCGTGTTTAGAAATAAATTGTTTTATAATAAAAATCATATTTTTATCACCTATATGAACTATATAAAATAATCGTGTTTCGAAATAAATTGTTTTACAATAAAAATCACATTTTTTCTATATACATGAATGGTTAAAAATAGCGAAGTGTTGAAATAATTGTCGGTTGGATAAAAATATCATTTTTATCAAATGTATGAAAAGAATATAGTTTTGAAGTCGAAGAATCGATATATATATATAAATAGAATTGAAATATATTGAATAATGAAGTTGCAGTTCGTGTTTTGAAACCGTGATTTCAAACGATTAGTGCGGGAGATCCGACCATCGGATTTTCCCGAAACTGAAACCGTTGGGTTCGCTTTGGAAATATCTTTCCAACGACACCAACTTTATAAAGATCCAACGGTTGGACTGTCTAGAATGTTTAATTCAAATCTAAAGAAAAACAGTGCCATAATCGATTATATTTATATGTATATATAAATATAATTAAATTAAATCGAATAACGACGCTGCAGTTCGTATTTTGAAATCGAAATTTCAACCGATTATACCGGGAGATCCAACCGTCGGATTTTCCCGAAACTGGAACCGTTGGATTCGTTTTGAAAAGATCTTTCTAAACATATAAATTTTGTGAAGATCCAACGGTTAGATTTTCAGATATGTGTAGATCAAATCTGAAGAAAAACAGCGTCACGGCCGCGTTATGGCCGAAGCGTCATTTGAATAAATTGGCTATTTTAAAATAAATAAAAATAGCGATAAATCGTTATAAAATATTATAAATGATATGGAAGTGAAATTAGAAACTAACTGAAGGTTGGCTAAGTCGAATGGTTTCCTGGATTTTGATCTGATGTTGGTTTCGGCCTTCGGGGTTAATATTTGGGAAATTGTTCTCTTACTGATTTACGGTTAGTGACTAATGAACTGGAATATGGAGTATGTGTGTTAATGTTGCACTTGTTTATTATATACACGAGTTGCTCAGAAAGACCGGGTCTATCCCATTCTGAATAATTGAATCGACGATAAGAAGTCGAAGATGAAGACGGTGGTCGAAGACCGGAGATCTTCACCTCGTTTGGATGGTAACTGATGTCCTGATTGGGAGGCATCCCGAAATATGGATAATGAGTGGTGATCGTCCAGACGTACGTGGAGATCGATGGGTTTGCGAGGTATATAGTGCCTCCGGTTTCGTTCAGACCCAGAACGGACTTGCAAATGGACGGTGTGTCTGACATTGAAATTTATTCTGTGTGATTGATAGCCATCAGTTGCATGGTGTGAATTGCTTGTGTGGCATGCTAAGATGCAGTGATAAAGACTTCTGTTGAAAAGCAAAGTCTTGTGGTGATGATCAATGCACCGCTTGTGTTGCATAGCTTTGTGTATAACGTGAATTCGCGAGCCTCACACCCCGGTATGAACCAGAAACGGGAGAGGACCTCAGGGAGGACATGCGTTTCTTTCTAGCTAGAAGTGGCGTCAGTGGTTTTACACGCCCTGACGAGTTTGACTTATGTGGTTGTTACTATTACGAGGCGCCTCGGTTAGATCGGACGATCCGGGTCCGATGGAGTCATTCGTTGGCTCACATACGCCCCAAAGGGCGGGGAAACGCAGTGTTCAGGAATTTTAATCCACATCGGTGGACCGACCCTGTCGCTCCAAAGGCTTGACTGAGTACTTGCCTGAGGCTCGGGCTAGACAGTCTCGAATTCGGTAAGGAGTATCTTTTGCCTTGGTTCATGACGGAAATCCAATTTCCAAATACGTGACTGTGTGGTTTTGATTGTATACCTATATATGGTGACATAGTGGTATGGGGCATTAATGTCGTCTATGATTGATAGTTATGAGTTGAAATTGTTTTTAAAACATATAAACACTAGTAATAATATCAAATGCTTTTGTTTTATTCATATCAAGCATATTTTGGCCGTTATAAGGTAAAAACTCTATCCTCCGGTTTGCGTTGCATTGTGTGATGGGAACTGAGTCTTATAATGGCTTCATTTTTATAAAAAGCATTGCGATGTTTAAAAGAATTGTTTGTTTTAAAGCACTGGCAATCCAATGGAGTAAACCCGTTCCACGAAAGTGGCGTGGTCCTGTGATTAGCCATATTATAAATGTGCTGAGCAGATTTCTCTTACCAGTCCCATGACTGACTCGTAGTTTGTTTCACTTTCAAACTCGGGTGCCCCTTTTTCTACACGGGCAGACTTGTGTTCAGGTTTAGCAAGCTTTTTATGGATAGCTGGAGCTGAAGATGGATTCTATCATTTATCTCTTTGTATGCTGTTCAGCTCCTATTGTACATTATGTTTTGTTTTCCGCTGTAGACATTTATGTATAGCTGAACTGTATTTGAACTAAGTAAGATCCGGTATACTGTGTAACTCTGATGATTACATTTATCCAGTGTATTATTTGTTCATTATCTGGTGTATTTATTTAATTCTGTTCTGTTATTTCTGTTTATATGTTATATTCCAAATATTACCCTTGCCATCGTCAGTACGGGGTTTGGGGTCGTCACAACGTGGTATCAGAGCTTTGGTTAAGCTTAGTGCTGGAATATAACATATTAACGAACTCGTCAGAAATAGAACCAGTAGTGTTCTAGGACGAGTAGCTCAGTACAGATAGGATCAGCAATATCCTAGTATGAGTATAGCAGAAATAGAATAACTCGTTAAAGATGGGGTCAGAAGTGCCCCAGAACGAGTCGAGAGTAATATGTTTTTAAATAACGTATTTGTGATTATATATATAGCCTAATTTTAGAAATATGATTTTTGAATATATAAAAGATATATATTTGAAAAGTTAAAAATTTAAAAACAATTGATTGTTGTTTGTGTTGTGTGATAGTAGATTTGATTAATTAAATTATTGAAACGATAGTTAATTTAATTAATAAGAGAATGAATGGTAGGATTTATTCGATTGACTCACACATTGAACTGATTAGAAAATAGATAGAAATATATACTTGTGCATTATATATGTTTGAACAGGTAATTGGATAGCTATTGAGTAAAGATTTTATTTGCGTGCCCGACAAATAGGTAAACCTTAATGAGTTGGATGCGAAATATTATTATATCAACTCATGTGAATGCCATTGGATGCGGAGTGTTGGTTATTCTGTGTGAAAAAAATTAATGTCGTCGTATGATAGTAACAATTAATTTTGAACTACACTACATGGCACACTTCTTGAAGATTGACATACTTCATCATATACCACATAAGCATTTGGAGCTTGTGTGACGAGGTGGAAGATTTACCATACGAGCGAGAGGCTTGTATGGCGATGACTATATTTTACAGGTTGAACTGATGACTGATATGACCATATAAAATTGTAACGATAAATTGCCAAATTAATAAAAAAACCACACGAGTCTGGAGTTGACAATAATCACATCTCTCTAGTTATTAGATACGGCACATGGATTATTTATTTCCCACACGGGACGAGGTGATGAGGATTTATCCTCTGGAGCAATTAAAATACACACTCCCTCAGGCTTTGACAGGGTGACGAGAATTTATTCTCTGGAGTTACTATCAATACACGCTCCCCTGTAAACACCAGAATATATCACTATAAATATGTGTATGCTTTATAGGATTTATTGGGTACCTAATATGGCTCAATAAATTTCCAAACCCCTCCCCGTACAAAGGAGGTTATGGCGAAATTTTTCAAAAATTCCGGGTGTTAGCAAATTTTTTGAGGAATTTGAAAATTCTCAAAAACTGAAAAGTTAGATAATGGAAGCCAGATTGAACGTAGAGTTGATTAATCAAACCACTTTCGACTTTGTTCCTTTTCGGGGACGAAAAGTTTTAAGTGGGGGAGATTGTAACGACCCGGAAAATCTGAACCAATTTAAAATTTTAAAATTGGCTATTTTAGTGGATTTTAAATATTTAAAATAAATATTTTAAATAATAACGACGAAAAGTAGGTTTGAATCGACATTTGAAAACGAATATAATTAATTCAAATTATAAACATGGCCTGAAATGGCGCCGCAGTTTCAAAATTTGAATTCAAACTTTGACTGGTTGTACCGGGTGCAAAACAAAACGGATTTGAGTGAAACCAAAATTATTTAAATCTGTTAGTGAATACCTTTCTAACGAATCTGAAAAATCGAAGTTTCATAGCGGGAAGCAAAAGTTATGGCTAAATGAATTTTCAGAAAGGTCGCTATGGAATTTATATAGCCCGTGAAAATGGCCATTTTGCAAACGACCTCGGAATTCGACGAAACCACTTTTGTTGGATCCGGGATGTTAAACTATTGCTAGGTTTCAAATTTCATAATTTTTGAAGTTAATATGTGAGTGTGGCAAAGGAAAACGTGTTTTGGTCAATTACAGTTAAATTTGATCGACCAGAAATGGGCCATTTTTCAAACGATCTCAGAATTCGACGAAACTAGTTTTGTTGGGACCGTATCGTCAAAACATAGCTAGATTTATTTTTCTGGAATTTTTCGAATCAGTTTGTGGCCCTGGCAAATTGAAATGTATGTTCAAATCAAATATTGAATGTTTTATATTTTAATTTGAAGGAAAACTGACTGAAACAGTCGAATGAGGCTATGAAACATATCCCATTGTGTTCGGAATGGGGGTAAAATGCTAAGGACGACAGTCGTTGGGTTTGAATTGGTGTTCGTGTGTGGAAGAGGGTATTCTAGAGATTTTAAAATCTATAAATAAATAAAAAAATTCATTGGTCAGAAGCACCTTCTCTCTCCCTGTAACCCTCGAACACGAAGGCGGCTAAAGTTCGATTCTTCCCTCCTCCTTTTCTCTTCCATTTCTCAACAAAACTCCCCCTCCTTTGGAACTTTTTGAAGATGTCAGAACGAGCTTCAAATCCATGTTAAGTTTGTGAATTCTGGTTGCGTGTAGAGGGAGATCCAGACCCGTGAACATCCGCCATTCGAAGCGCCGCCGAGCCTTATTCTGGCCACCGAGTTCACCGCCGTCAGAGGTGAAGGCGCGCCTCTCCTAGCCCTTCAAGGTAGCGTAGGCCGATCGTCATATAGTTGCGCGGATTTCGAGAAAAGTGCAAACCTAGTTTTGAACGAACGTGAGAGGTAACGGCTGAAACTATATTATAGCAGTTTAAAGCGCTACGGTTTTTGATTTCACTGTAAAAATCATATCTTTTTCATTTCTTGATGAAATTCAGTGAAACAAGAGACAGTGGACTCATGAGGACGTCTTCTACATTCTAGAAGAGACCGCATATTTTTCTGAGCCTTCTGCTATTTTTGGTGGAGTGGAACCCAATGTGAGATTTCTAATTTATAAAAGATATGGAAAACGACGATGTATAAATTATATAGTCGATGCATGGGTTATATAAGCGTTGTACACCTCTTGTATAAGCGTTGTATAAGTTGTACGTTCGATATATAAGTTATATATGCATTGTAAAAATTACATATGTGTTGAAATAGAAGTGAAATGCTTATATATATATATATATATATATATATATATATATATATATATATATACACGCCCCTCGTCCACAAACCATGGACGATATTTATTGGTTGTGATTGGTGTGAAAATTGGTTGATTACGAATGGTTGATTTGAATTGTTTGTGGTTGAAATTGATTGATTGTGGTTGAAAAATACCCGTGTGTGGTTGAGAAATATTTGGTGGAAACCACACAGGATTAGTTTGTGGAAATGAAAAAATATACATGCCGCCTGCGTGCGAACTAGATGCATGATTCCCCATTGTCAAAAGTTGCGAGGCTTTAAGGTAGAGCGAGGAGTCGTACTAGGGACGGTCCCGGTTTTAACTACCCTGCCGTTTTGCTGCCGAAATTTTGAATAATATTCATGTGTTAGAATTATTTTCCTGTGTTGAAACTATATTCGTGTGTTGAATAGAAAACCTTCTTGTGTTGAATCGAAATTCATTCGTTGAATAGAAATTCATGTATTGAATGGTATTCGTGTTTTAAATAAATTGTTTTAACAATGAAAAATCACATTTTTACTCTATATATACAAACTATAGAAAACATTCATGTGTTGAATCGAAATTCATTCATTGAATAGAAATTCATGTGTTGAATGGTATTCATGTTTTAAATAAATTGTTTTAACAATAAAAATCACATTTTTACTCTATATATACAAACTATAGAACACATTCATGTGTTGAATCGGAACTCATTCGTTGAACAGAAATTCATGTGTTGAATGGTATTCGTGTTTTAAATAAACTGTTTTAACAATATAAAAATCACCTTTTTATTTTATATATACGAATTTTTAATAACATTCGTGTGTAGAATAGAAATTCATTCGTTGAATATAAATTCATGTGTTGAATGGTATTCGGGTTCGAAAGAAATTGTTTTATAATAAAAAATCATATTTTTATCATCTATATAGACTATATAAAATAGTCGTGTTTAGAAATAAATTGTTTTATAATAAAAATCATATTTTTATCACCTATATGAACTATATAAAATAATCGTGTTTCGAAATAAATTGTTTTACCATAAAAATCACATTTTTTCTATATACATGAATGGTTAAAAATAGCGAAGTGTTGAAATAATTGTCGATTGGATAAAATTATCTTTTTTATCAAATGTATGAAAAGAATATAGTTTTGATATCGAAGAATCGATATATATATATATATATAAAATTGAAATATATCGAATAATGAAGCTGCAGTTCGTGTTTTGAAACCGTGATTTCAAACGATTAGTGCGGGAGATCCGACCATCGGATTTTCCCAAAACCGAAACCGTTGGGTTCGCTTTGGAAATATCTTTCCAACGACACCAACTTTATAAAGATCCAACGGTTGGATTGTCTGGAATGTTTAATTCAAATCTGAAGAAAAACAGCGCCAGAATCGATTATATTTATGTGTATATAAAAATGTAATTAAATTAAATCGAATAACGACGCTGCAGTTCGTATTTTGAAATCGAAACTTCAAACGATTATACCGGAAGATCCGGCCGTCGGATTTTCCCGAAACTGGAACCGTTGGATTCGTTTTGCAAAGATCTTTCTAAAGATATAAATTTTGTGAAGATCCAACGGTTAGATTTTCAGATATGTGTAAATCAAATCTAAAGAAAAACAGTGCTACGGCCGCGTTATGGCCGAAGCGTCGTTTGAATAAATTGGATATTTTAAAATAAATAAAAATAGCGATAAATCGTTATAAAATATTATAAACGATATGGAAGTGAAATTAGAAACTAACTGAAGGTTGGCTAAGTCGAATGGTTTCCTGGATTTTGATCTGATGTTGGTTTCAGCCTTCGGGGTTAATATTTGGGAAATTGTTCTCTTACTGATTTACGGTTAGTGACTAATGAACTGGAATATGGCGTATGTGTGTTTGTGTTGCACTTGTTTATTATATACGCGAGTTGCTCAGAAAGACCGGGTCTATCCCATTCTGAGTAACTGAATCGACGATAAGAAATCGAAGATGAAGACGGTGGTCGAAGACCGGAGATCTTCACCTCGTTTGGATGGTAACTGATTTTCTGATTGGGAGGCATCCCGAAATATGGATAATGTGTGGTGATCGTACAGACGTACGTGGAGATCGATGGGTTTGCGAGGTATATAGTGCCTCCGGTTTCGTTCAGGCCCAGAACGGACTTGCAAATGGACGGTGTGTCTGACATTGGAATTTATTCTGTGTGATTGATAGCCATCAGTTGCCTGGTGTAAATTGCTTGTGTGGCATGCTAAGATGCAGTGATCAAGACTTCTGTTGAAAAGCAAAGTCTTGTGGTGATTATCAAAGCACCGCCTGTGTGGCGTAGCTTTGTGTATAATGTGAACTCGCGAGCCTCACACCTTGGTATGAACCAGAAACGGAAGAGGACCTCAGGGAGGATATGCATTTCTTACTAGCTAGAAGTGGCGTCAGTGGTTTTACACGCCCTGACGAGTTTGACTTATGTGGTTGTTACTGTTGCGAGGCGCCTCGGTTAGATCGGATGATCCGGGTCTGATGGAGTCATTCGTTGCCTCACTTACGCCCCAAAGGGCAGGAAAACGCAGTGTTCAGGAATTTTAATCCACATTGGTGGACCGGCCCTGTCGCTCCAAAGGCTTGACTGAGTACTTGCCTAAGGCTCGGGCTAGACAGTCTCGAATTTGGTAAGGACTATCTTTTGCCTTGGTTCATGACGGAAATCCAATTTCCAAATACGTGACTGTGCGGTTTTGATTGTATACCTATATATGGCGACATAGTGGTATGGGGCATTAATGCCGTCTATGATTGATAGTTATGATTTGAAATTGTTTTTAAAACATATAAACACTAGTAATAGTATCAAAGGCTTTTGTTTTATTCGTATCAAGCATATTTTGGCCGTTATTAGGTAAAAACTCTATCCTCCGGTTTGCGTTGCATTGTGTGATGGGAACTGAGTCTTATAATGGCTTCATTTTTATAAAAAGCATTGCGATGTTTAAAAGAATTGTTTGTTTTAAAGCACTGGCAATCCAATGGAGTAAACCCGTTCCACGAAAGTGGCGTGGTCCTGTGATTAGCCATATTATAAATGTGTTGAGTAGATTTCTCTTACCAGACCCATGACTGACTCGTAGTTTGTTTCACTTTCAAACTCGGGTGCCCCTTTTTCTACACGGGCAGCCTTATGTTCAGGTTTAGCAGGCTTTTTCTGGATAGCTGGAGCTGAAGATGGATTCTATCATTTATCCTTTATATGTTGTTCAGCTCCTATTGTACATTATGTTTTGTTTTCCGCTGTAGACATTTATGTATAGCTGAACTGTATTTGTACTAAGTAAGATCCGGTATACTGTGTAACTCTGATGATTACGTTTATCCAGTGTATTATATGTTCATTATCTGGTGTATTTATTTAATTCTGTTCTGTTATTTCGGTTTATATGTTATATTCCAAAGATTACCCTTGCCACCGTCAGTACGGGGTTTGGGGTCGTCACAGGAATACACTGGGTTCAACAAGAACATCTTGCAACCCGGCCCACACATGACCGACCACTCATTTCGCTTGAGTGTATCGAATGTATATCACAACGGTTGGGATCAACAACCGTTTCCCGACTGGGGCAGCATCGAATAGAATAAGGAATTAAATGAATCTCTAGGTAGGTGATTATACACCCTAATGGGAGCGACCTACATAGCCATGCTGCCTGCCCGATTTTTGTCATTTCCTGGTTGTTGAGGCCTGAGGCTACGATTACTTTCTATTCATTGATAGCACAATCACTTTGAGTGCCACATTGTCAGATTCGTTAATCACTAATTGATTTGCACAAATATTCTGGATGTTATGCTAAGGGAATAAATCCGTTGCCACCAGATATATTTATACAGACCAACCCATTAGATCATTGGAAATACTCTGTCAGACATTCATCCACTTACGTTCTTTCTGGGATTTGAACGAAACTGAAGGCACAATTTCTATTAATAGAAAAAGCCCTTGCAATTCACTTCGTCTTCGATTATCTTTATATAATCTGATTCGCAACGCTACTGCCAATACAGAGTGGTTCTCGGATAATAATCCAACCGGTCTCTCCATATTGACAACGATATTGGCAAACACTTCGATAGTCGGTTATTTAACTATCGAAGAAAAATAAACATCCATTCAAAACAATCAAACAATCAATGGGCCCCTTGATTACCATTCATTAATTAAATCACCCTTTCCATTTGCTTATCAATGTTTGTTAAATAAATATTTTCAATTATCATCTCGGTCTCTTACATTCTTTGGAAAGCATTTCTATATCTCGCCTTCTTTTATTTTCTACACTTAGAAATATATTCTATTTGAAATTGAAACAATTTCAATCGCTTATCTCTTTCCCGATTACTTTAATTATACTCAGGAAATATTTACTTTTATATTTCCAAACGTCCATCACTTGGGTTAAAATGAATGTTGTGTAAAACATCGTTATGTCAACCCAAAATATTTTATTCAACTAACTCTTATTCAACACTTCTCTTCGAGACTGGATCTTGCTATTTATCGATTAAAAATGAAATCAATCAAGTTGGGGTATAACTACCCCTCAGACCTTGACTGAAAACATCCTCAACTTCAAAACGGCAAAACCACTTACCTCAAATAAACACACCATAAAACCCAATTATTCATTTTTAAAACATGTATATGGTTTGCTTTCTATTTCTAATTTATAGATTTCCCTTTTGTTTACAATATTCTATTTTTGATTTCATTTCCTTATAGAATTAAATATATTTTGATATATTGATTTCTAACTATCAAAATTTCTTAAAAATATTCTAACTCCTTAAATTTTCATAAAATTTCGCCATAACCTCCTTTGTACTGGGAGCTTCGGGATATTTCAAATAGCCTCCCATGGCCCTCACCAATTCAAAAGAAAAAGCCAAGCGGTTGCCGATACGGCGCATAAAATCTCATAGATGAATTTAAACATGTACCTTTTTGTCGGGCACATGAATTAAAATCTCCATACACTTCATCGCATACCTGTCTAACACATGCTCACCTGTTTTCAATTCTGTTCAACTCAATCCAATCGTTTGAATTCAGTTTCGCTCATTTATTCTTTAATTAGCTATTTTGCCTATTTTACTTCTTTGTTTGAACATAACATGTTCAAACAAAATATTTAACTTGCTCATAACCAAATTGAATTCTAATTTCAATACTAGTTTCCTTTTCGATTTCGAATATAAATTTTCTAATCGAATTCACTTATTCATAGCCCGATATCAATTCAAAATCTCATTAACTAATTACTATTCGAATTAGTTAATTATATTCAATAAATCAAAATTCTGATTTCTGTTTCAAAAATCAATTCATTACTCCACTTGAGTTCATATATAAGTTACAACTCAAATCTGAAATTTTCTAAATAGAAATTCGGATTTTATTCGCTTAAAATATTTTTATAAAATTAAATAAACCTGTTATGGTTTTTAAATGGTTATGGCGCTGTTTTTTCTGAAAATTTGATTTTGACATAACTCAAAATCTATTCGACGAAATCCAGATTTTTCTCCTTCATTAGAAAACTATTATCAAATCGGTCCTGATGTTTCATGTTTCAAAGAATTCCAACTTCAATTGAGTTCTGAACATTCAATTGAAGTTCGAATCGCCAATTTACGAACTGCAGCGCTGCGACGAGTTCGTTTTAATTATGTTTATAAATATAAATGTTTAAACTTCGTCTATAATTAATTCCACTTCATTCTTATATATTTTTAATATATATCAAATCAATTTCTCCCAATTCAACATAGCATTTCCGATCTATTTCACTTCTATTTGAAATTCTATATTCAAATTTCAATTCACTTCTATTTTTCAAATTCTATTTGAATTTCTATATTCGAAATTCCTTTATTCAAATCCCATTTTAATTTCTACGGTCAAATTCTATATTTGAATTTCCTTCGAATTTCATATATTCAAACTCCATTTAAATTTCTATTTGAATCCTATATTCAAATTCCATATTTTAAATTCCATTTGAATTCTCTATTCAAATTCCGTAGTTTAAATTAAATTTGAATTCTCTATTCAAATTCCATTATTTTCAAATCTCTATATTTGAATTTCATTTGAACTCCCTTTCTTCAAATCCATTTAAATTCCTTTGAATTCAAATTCTATATGAATTCCTTTGAATTCAAATTTCTGTATATTCAAATTCAATATATTCAAATTCCATTCAAATTCTATATAAAATTCTATTTAAATTTTATATATACAAATTCTACTTAATTTTTATTCCAAATTCCATTTTAACTCTATCTGAATCTTATTTTCAAATTCCATTTAACTCTTTAAATTCTGTACTTAAAGTCTGTTTCTATTTGAATTCTATATTCAAATTCTCGTTTCAATCTGTTTGAATTCTATATTTGAATTCCTTTATATTTTCTATATTCAATTTCTATTTGAATTTTTATATTCAATTTCTATTTGAATTTTCTTTATTCATTCTTTAAACAAGTCTCGATTTCAATTCCTTTTGAAATCGATATTTCATATATTTTTTTGCAAATAGATTTCCCTTTTCAATTTCGCACTAGTATTTTTATTTCTGAATTATCCAATGATGATTCTTTTCACTTCATTTATAAACTTCGTTTATAAAAAAAATTATTTATAAACTTTGTTTATAAAGGAACTACTTGTTTTATTTCTTTTAAAACAAGTTAATATTTTTATTTTATTCAAATTTCAAATTATTTTTAAAAATAGAATTTTCCTTTTAAATCTCAAATATCCTTTCCACGATATTTTAAATAAATTAACACTTAGCCCAGTGATATTTAAAACAATCAAATCATCCAATTTTCAATCATTTGATTTTTAACACGTCATATATGAATATATATGAAATCAAGCAAACAAACAAACAGATAATATATTTTTGAGGAATCCAGTTGGATCCCTCCAACCTGTTTTTCCTGCATCTACAGATGTTAGTAAACATGAATAATACCCATCCTGCTTCGTGGCAGGATATCGCGGTAATAAAAAGGGATCCACTTATATACGTGGGCGTAGGGTCATCCGCTAATGATACTACGGGCATCCACTAATATTACTGCGGGAATCCAACCACCAAACCAATATATATATATATATATAATAGTCACCCTAAATAACTAATATATTTATAACAACCAGAGAGCATTCAAACAAGCAACAAACAATCATTTTTAATGAATAAAAATAATTATAAAGAAAAGGTGAGTGAGATTTACTCACCGAAATTGTAGTTATCGAATACCCTGCTTATTTCCAAATTATCGACTACTAATCTTCTCAAATGAATTCACACCTGCGATAATTTTATTTAAATTTACCGATTAACATTTATTCATTTAAATTAACAAATAAATAAATTTCTTATACATATATTTTTTCTCTTTTTCCATTTAATTTAATCATCAAATCATTTTAAATTAAATATTTAAACCATGATTAAAACTTTGTATAAATCAAATACAATATTTAAAACAATTCGAATTATATAAGCATATATATTTTGCTTAACAAAATTTCAGATTTTAATTAAATTGAAAGTAAATAAATAAAAACTTTATACCTTAAAACACTTTCCCCAGCACAAAATTTCGAGGCCTCTCCCTTTGTATTTCCATTGTCGAACTCGCCATGCCATTAGCCAACTCCATTGTTACCTTCAAACTCACCCAGTTTTCAGAAGGAAAAAAAAATCAGCGTCGAGCTTTCTAACTCACTGCGCCCCTCTTCCTTTTTTTTTCTTCCTATGTTCCAGGCAATACCCAAACAACCGAACCTCAACTCCCCTTCCATCCTTCATCAACCACCGGAGCCCATCCAACGTTGACGCCATACTGGCTTTCTCGCTATCACGAATCCCCAGAACCCTCGAAGAGACCCTTCCCTTCACATCGACATCCACTCCCTTCTTAATTTGCGAGTGCGAGATGATGATGAGCTCCAGTTTAGTCGTGGCCAGAGAATCGCGATTCTCTGATTTCAATTTTTTTTTAAAGAGGTCGATTTCAATTTAAGGAGAAAGAATTTCATGGATTTCAGAAGAGGAAGGATCTGAGATTTAGTGGGGAGAAGCCATTTGATTGTGAAGTTTTCGATTGCTTATGAAATAGGATTTAGAAATGGAAAGGAGCGGCGCTTATTTTATAGACGAGAGATGCTTCCTAGTTAAGGAAACGAAGGTAGGTTTTTACTAGGTAAGGATTATCAGAGGTAGGTTCTAATACGTACAGGGTTTATTAAGGAAGGTATTAACTGGTATGGTATTTATTTAATTTTAATTTATCTTTTTTTTTAACTCCTATTTGAACATAGCAACCAGCAGTCCTATGGTTATACCACTACTCTGAACACAGTTGAACATGTTTTGAAGCCCCGATCAATCATATGGAGATTTATTGATATTCGAAATAAATCGTATTTTGATTATTTAATCGATCTCCCAATAAAATACCATTTATATTATAAATTCAATATTTAAAATCATACTAAATATTTAAAATAAATCGACCAAAAATCCGGGTCGTTACATTCTTTCCAGCTTAAAATAATTTCGTCCTCGAAATTGCTAAGGTAGGAAATATGGTACAAACTCATTACTTTTCAACAATTCACTTATGTTGAAACTCAACTCCTCATATTTCAACAAATTTAATTCCACCAAAACTTTTGGTTTTCTTTCATATGCATTCTAATTCATTCAACTTGATTCTGATTCAATTTATTCACTTTGATTCATTTAAATTCCCACATTCACATTCCTGGGATTTCATTTTAAATCCTTTCGAAATCACATAAATATATACATATATTTATTTCCATCTCAAATTCAAAACATTTGAAATTTCAAACCAATTTGTTTTCCTTCAAACAAATTTTCGTCCAAAACTTTTCTACGGTAGCAATCCATCACTTAAAAACTCGGAAATGAACACTGATGATGTCGCGACCATCAACAGAATTATTTCCCAGCAACCGAAGTGAGTTCGGTGCTTTATCACTTTCAAAATCCATCCAAAAATGATTTTTATTCTAAAATCCCTTTCAAAACAAAGCTATATTGTTCTAATATACTTCAGAAAATATTTTCAAACTTCCCAGGATTTAAATTTCAGATTCTAGTTTGAATTCAATTTTAATTCATCGCATTTGTATATTCCATTCATATACAAGTTATATTTGGTTCTATATAACCATTTCATTTCTTATAATCTCATTTGTTTATAATAATAACAACCAACACATCCATATATTATAATAATCTCAAAAATTATTCTTTCTGTATCAAAATATAATTTTGGGTAAAATAATTTCATTCACCCACTTTAAAACAATATCGTGTTCAATCTTCTGTTCCAGTGTTTAGAAATTTCTATCGACTTTGTGGCGTCCCACGATTCGATCAAAATTCATAAACCACTAAATAAACTAACCAACATAATATAAAACAAATTTTATATCAATTTACAAATACGCGCTCTCGTATATACACTCAACTCATTTTAGGGTACTACTGACCCTATCTCTAATGAGCACATGCCACACAAGCCTAGGTATTCGCTCAACCTATGCTCTGATACCAACTGTAAAAGCCCACAAATCCGTAGTATCTGAGTTGACTAATAACACCACACGTCCAACCCAAATTGCACAGAAATACGAATCATTAATAGAATGAAGTTAGAGGATGAGAAATAGAAAGAAAGAAATATTAGAATAGAAGAAAATGAAGATCACAAACTCACAGCGGAACGAATAAAATATATTAAATAACATAACTTTTGAAATACAAATCAGTAACTTTATATACGTACCATCATCAGAGCACAATAGTTATTCCTGGAACAGTTGTACACACCTATTTCCAGATACAAACATGGTTCACAGCGGAATATACTATAGTCTATAACTAACTGGTGAAGCCTCCTACTTTCAGCTCTTCCAAGTGAATCTGAAAAATCATGACTACTTGACTGCCCGTACAAATTTGGGCACCCAAGAGTTTAGGGAAAACAAACAAAATAAACTCTGGGTCAGTCATGGGACTGGTGTGAGTAAACTCCAACATTTGTTTAACTTTCAAAATCCTTTCGAAAGAAAAGATAATAGTAAGACCAGCCCACACATAAACATGGACGGTTTTTACCATACTATAACCCAAAACACTTTGATATAAAAATACAGTGATATTATATTAGTGTCTAAATCAAATAAATAACCAAATAACAGAACGCTTGCATCTCACGCTCCACATACATAGTATAAAATCAAAAATCGCATGGCGCTTAGTGGAGATTGGATTTCCAACATGACAATGTACGGAACCACCTTCCGATAGTGTATCTCTAGAGAGGAATACACTGGGTTCAACAAGAACATCTTGCAACCCGGCCCACACGTGACCGACCACTCATTTCGCTTGAGTGTATCGAATGTATATCACCAACGGTTGGGATCAGCAACCGTTTCCCGACTGGGACAACATCGAATAGAATAAGGAATTAAATGAATCTCTAGATAGGTGATTATACACCCTAATGGGAGCGACCTACATAGCCATGTTGCCTGCCCGATTTTTGTCATTTCCCGGTTGTTGAGGCCTGAGGCTACGATTACTTTCTATTCATTGATAGCACAATCACTTTAAATGCCACATTGTCAGATCCGTTAATCACTAATTGATTTGCACAAATATTCTGTATGTTATGCTATGGGAATAAATTCGTTGCCACCATATACATTTATACAGACCAACCCATTAGATCATTAGAAATACTTTGTCAGACATTCATCTATTTACGTTCTTTCTGGGATTTGAATGAAACTGAAGGCACAATTTCTATTAATAGAAAAAGCCCTTGCAATTCACTTCGTCTTCGATTATCTTTATATAATCTGATTAGCAACGCTACTGCCAATACAGAGTGGTTCTCGGATAATAATCCAACTAGTCTCTCCATATTGACAACGATATTGGAAAACACTTCGATAGTCGGTTATTTAACTATCGAAGAAAAACAAACATCCATTCAAAACAATCAAACAATCACCGGGCCCCTTGATTACCATTCATTAATTAAATCACCCTTTTCATTTCCTTATCAATGTTTGTTAAACAAATATTTTCAATTATCATCTCGGTCTCTTACATTCTTTGGAAAGCATTTCTATATCTCGCCTTCTTTTATTTTCTACACTTAGAAAATATATTCTATTTGAAATTGAAACAATTTCAATCACTTATCTCTTTCCCGATTACTTTAATTTTACTCAGGAAATATTTACTTTTATATTTCCAAACGTCCATCACTTGGGTTAAAACGAATGTTGTGTAAACATCGTTATGTCAACCCAAAATATTTTATTCAACTAACTCTTATTCAACACTTCTCTTCGAGACTGGATCTTGCTATTTATCGATTAAAAATGAAATCAATCAAGTTGGGGTATAACTACCTCTCAGACCTTGACTGAAAACATCCTCAACTTCAAAACGGCAAAACCACTTACCTTGAATAAACACACCATAAAACCCAATTATTCATTTTTTAAACATGTATATGGTTCCCTTTCTATTTCTAATTTATAGATTTCCCTTTTGTTTAAAATATTCTATTTTTGATTTCATTTCCTTTAGAATTCAATATATTTTGATATATTGATTTCTAACTATCAAAATTTCTTTAAAATATTCTAACTCCTTAAATTTCCGGAAAATATCGCCATAACCTCCTTTGTACCGGGAGCTTCGGGATATTTCAAATAGCCTCCCATGGCCCTCACCAATTCAAAAGAAAAAGAAAAAGCCTAGCGGCTTGCTGATACGGCTTATAAAATCTCATATATGAATTTAAACATGTATCTTTTTGTCGGGCACACGAATTAAAATCTCCATACACTTCATCTCATACCTGTCTAACACATGCTCACCTGTTTTCAATTCTGCTCAACTCAATCCAATCGTTTGAATTCAGTTTCGCTCATTTATTCTTTAATTAGCTATTTTGCCTATTTCACTTCTTTGTTTCAACATAACATGTTCAAACAAAATATTTAACTTGCTCATAACCAAATTGAATTCTAATTTCAATACTAGTTTCCTTTTCGATTTCAAATATAAATTTTCAAATCGAATTCACTTATTCAAAGCCTGATATCAATTCAAAATCTCATTAACTAATTACTATTCGAACTGGTTAATTATATTCGATAAATCAAAAATCTGATTTCTGTTTCAAAAATCAATTCATTACTACACTTGAGTTCACATATAATTTACAACTCAAATCTGAAATTTTCTAAATAGAAATTCGGATTTTATTCACTTAAAATCTTTTTATAAAATTAAATAAACCTGTTATGGTTTTTAAATGGTTATGGCGCTGTTTTTTTTGAAAATTTGATTTTGACATAACTCAAAATCTATTCGACGAAATCCAAGTTTTTCTCCTTCATTAGAAAACTATTATCAAATCGGTCCTGACGTTTCTTGTTTCAAATAATTCTGACTTCAATTGAGTTCTGTACACTCAACTGAAGTTCGAATCGCCAATTTACGAACTGCAGCGCTGCGACGAGTTCGTTTTAATTATATTTATAAATATAAACGTTTAAACTTCGTCTATAAAAAATTCCACTTCATTCTGATATATTTTTAATATATATCAAATCAATTTCTCCCAATTCAACATAGCATTTCCGATCTATTTCACTTCTATTTGAAATTCTATATTCAAATTTCAATTCACTTCTATTTTTCAAATTCTAATTGAATTTCTATATTCGAATTTCCTTTATTCAAATCCCATTTGAATTTCTACGGTCAAATTATATATTAGAATTTCCTTTGAATTTCATATATTCAAGCTCCATTTAAATTTCTATTTGAATCCTATATTCAAATTCCATTTGAATTCTCTATTCAAATTCCATTTGAATTCTCTATTCAAATTCCATAGTTTAAATTCCATTTGAATTCTCTATTCAAATTCAATAGTTTAAATTCTATTTGAATTCTCTATTCAAATTCCATAGTTTAAATTCCATTATTTTCAAATCTCTATATTTGAATTTCATTTGAACTCCCTTTCTTCAAATCCATTTGAATTCCTTTGAATTCAAATTTCTGTATATTCAAATTCTATTCAAATTCAATATATTCAAATTTTATATAAAAATTCTATTTAAATTTTCTATATATAAATTCTATTTAAATTTTATTCTAAATTCCATTTTAACTCTATTTGAATGTTATTTTCAAATTACATTTTAACTCTTTAAATTCTATACTCAAAGTTTGTTTCTATTTGAATTCTATATTCAAATTCTCGTTTCAATCTGTTTGAATTCTATATTTGAATTCCTTTATATTTTCTATATTCAATTTCTATTTGAATTTTATATTCAATTTCTATTTGAATTTTCTTTATTCATTCTTTAAACAAGTCTCGATTTCAATTCCTTTTGAAATCGATATTTCTATTTTTTTTGAAAATAGATTTCCCTTTTCAATTTCACATTGTATTTTTATTTCTGAATTATCCAATGATAATTCTTTTCACTTCATTTATAAACTTCGTTTATAAAAAAATTATTTATAAACTTCGTTTATAAAGGAACTACTTGTTTTATTTCTTTTAAAACAAGTTAATATTTTTATTTTATTCAAATTTCAAATTCTTTTTAAAAATAGAATTTTCCTTTTAAATCTCAAATATCCTTTCCACAATATTTTAAACAAATTAACACTTAGCCCAGTGATATTTAAAACAATCAAATCATCCAATTTTCAATCATTTGATTTTTAACACGTCATATATGAATATATATGAAATCAAGCAAACAAACACAGATAATATATTTTTGAGGAATCCAGTTGGATCCCTCCAACCTGTTTTTCTTGCATCCACAAACGTTAGTTAACAGGAATAATACCCATCCTGCTTCGTAGTAGGATATCGCGGTAATAAAAGGGGATCTACTTATATACGTGGGCGTAGGGTCATCCGCTGATGATACTGCGGGCATCCGCTAATAATACTGTGGGAATCCAACCACCAAACCAATATATATATATATATATATATATATATATGTATAATAGTCACCTTAAATAACTAATATATTTAAAACAACCAGAGAGCATTCAAACAAGCAACAAACAATCATTTTTAATGAATAAAAATAATTCTAAAGAAAAGGTGAGTAAGATTTACTCACCGAAATTGTAGTTATCGAATACCCTGGTTATTTCCAAATTATCGACTACTAATCTTCTCAAATGAATTCGCACATGCGATAATTTTATTCAAATTTACCGATTAACGTTTATTCATTTAAATTAATGAATAAATAAGTTTCTTATACATATTTTTTTCTCTTTTTCCATTTAATTTAATCATCAAATCATTTTAAATTAAATATTTAAACCATGATTAAAACTTTGTATAAATCAAATACAATATTTAAACCAATTCGAATTATATAAGCATATATATTTTTCTTAACAAAATTTCAGATTTTAATCAAATTGAAAGTAAATAAATAAAAACTTTATACCTTAAAACACTTTCCCCAGCACAAAATTTCGAGGCCTCTCCCTTTGTATTGCCATTGTCGAACTCGCTATGCCATTAGCCAACTCCATTGCGACCTTCAAACTCAACCAGTTTTCAGAAGAAAAAAAAACAGCATCGAGCTTTCTAACTCACTGCGCCCCTCTTCCTTTTTTTCTTCCTTCGTTCCAGGCAATACCCAAACAACCGAACCTCAACTCCCCTTCCATCCTTAATCAACCATTGGAGCTCATCCATCATTGACGCCATACTGGCTTTCTCGCTATCACGAATCCCCAGAACCCTCGAAGATGCCCTTCCCTTCACATCGACATCCACTCCCTTCTTAATTCGCGAGTGCGAGATGATGATAAGCTCCAGTTTAGTCGTGGCCAGAGAATTGCGATTCTCTAATTTCACTTTTTTTAAGAGGTCGATTTCAATTTAAGGAGAAAGAATTTCGTGGATTTTAGAAGAGGAAGGATCTGAGATTTATTGGGGAGAAGTCATTTGATTGTGAAGTCTTCGATTGCTTATCAAATAGGATTTAGAAATGGAAAGGAGCGACAATGATTTTATAGACGAGAGGTGCTTCTTGGTTAAGGAAACGAAGGTAGGTTTTTACTAGGTAAGGATTATCAGAGGTAGGTTCTAATACATACAGGGTTTATTAAGGCAGGTATTAACTGGTACGGTATTTATTTAATTTTAATTTATCTTTTGTTTTTTTTGAACTCCTATTTGAACATAGCAACCAGCAGTCCTAGGGTTATACCACTACTCTGAACACACTGGAACATGTTTTGAAGCCCCGATCGATCGTTTGGAGATTTATTGATATTCAAAATAAATCATATTTTTATTATTTAATCGATAACCCAATAAAATACCATTTATATTATAAATTCAATATTTAAAACCATACTAAATATTTAAAATAAATCAACCAAAAATCTGGGTCGTTACAAAAATCAACAACCTGAAACCTGAAATAAACTAAGCAAATCATAAGTAGCCGTCACATATATATATAAGTATATGTGTGTGTATATATATATATCAGGGAATATATATATATATACATATATATATATTTCCATACATATATGTGAAGAAGAAATAAAAAAGAAATAAACAAACAAGCAAAAAACTCGAATCAACAAAAAATGCGAGATCTATTACCTCTAAAATATCTTTTAATTCTAATAAATAAACTCAAATTAAATTTAACCTTAAGCAAAAAACTCTCAAAACACAAATCACCAAAAATCTTAAATTGCAAGTTAGACATCCAGTCTAGACAATAATTAACAATCCTAATGATTAAATTGTCAACAGACACAGAAATAGAATGAAAAAATCTCTAATTCCTCTCAAACCATATGAACCAACTAACGATGGTAACTAAAGAATCCAACACATATCTCTGCCTAGAATTATAAACAAATCTACAGCAATCCCAATAATCAACAAAGCTACTAAAAGAAATAAAACTGCCAAAAACAAAAATCCTTAAAACCATATTTAAAATATACTTAGTAATATTGCATGCGAAAAAAAGATGATCAACATCTTCAACCAAAAGATTACAAAAACAACACTTAACATAAAAAATAATATTCTTCTTCTTTAAAAGCTCCACCGTGTTAAACTTCTTATAAATAATCAACCACACAAGAAACTTAACTTTAGGAGGAGAATTAGATTTCCAAAGAAACTTAAAAGGGAACAAAGAAACACCAGAAAAAATAATAAAATTATACGTAGAATTAATAGAGAACACTAATTGCCTTAACATATCCATTTTCGTCTAAATGATACTAAGCTAATTTAGCTTTAAGTAAGGCTAATTGCCTTAACATATCCACTTCTAAAATAATAACAAAGGAGAACCCCCGTGGGGGATCTAAATCCCCTCTATAAACATCAATAATCAAAGCATTCTTAAAGCAGCAATTATTAAAAAGCTCACTAAATTCAATTTTAAGATGCAAGCGAGAAATCCAAGCATCATGCCAAAAGAAAGTAAGATTCCCCGAATGAACAGTCAACTTACAACCTAAATTAAAAAATCCAAAACAATTTGACACGGAATTCCAAAAAAAAAGGATAATCTATTAGTCCAACTAAAACTAGAACTGACTATAAACTCATTCCCAAAATAATAAAATTTAGAAACAATAATCTTCCAAGTAGCCGACACAGCAGGGCTTCTAAATCTCCATATCCATGTGGCTAACAAGGCAGAATTAAAATGATATAAGTTAATGAACCCCAGTCCCCCATCCTTTTTGGGTTTACAACACACCTCCCATTTAACTAAACATTTATATCCTCTACAAATTGGAGCACCATTCCAGAGATAATTACGCCTGATTCTGTCAATCTTATCAATAACCCATTGAGGAAATCTATGGACGTTCATCCAATAAGTAGGAATAGCGGACAACACGGAATTAACAAGAACTAGTCTACCTGCTCTAGACAAAAATCTGTTATTCCAACTCGATAATCTATTATTGATCTTATTAATAACAACTAACCAATCATCCTTCTTAAGTTTCGAAGGCCTAGTCTTAAAGCCCAATTAATCAAAAGGAAATTTCATGATAGAATAGTTCAAGGTATCAGCAACCAGAGACTTGACATTATAGCGGTCATTAAGGACCATTAAAGCACTCTTATCAAAATTTATTCTGAGACCAGATAACATCTCAAAACAATAAAGAATAAATTCAGAGCGATAACATGCTTGGGCAAGTGAGAGGAGAATAATAATGTATCATCAGCAAATTGGAGAATAGATAATTCATTATTAAATTCCTAATTACCAATATAACGTAAAACACCTAATCTAACGGTTCTCTTAATAATTCTAGTAAAAACATCAGCTGCTAAATTAAAAAGAAGAGGTGATAGGGGATCACCTTGTCTAAGACTTCTCTTAGATTGAATCTTCTTGCCCATAACCCCATTAATAACAATATTAGAGCAACCAAACCTAAGCAAAAGCATGATCCAGTTAATCCATCTAACACTAAAACCCCTAGCTAGACATAACTCGTAGATAAAATCCCAATCAACAGAATCAAATGCCTTCTCAAAATCTATCTTCAAAATAGCACAAGAAAAGTTATCTTTACAATAGACATTAATATAATCCTGCACAGCGGCCACTCCGTCCACTATATTCCTGCCTTTGATAAAGGCTGTTTGGGAGCAATCGGTCAGATCATTCATCTTAATACTAGGCCTATTAGCAAGAACTTTAGAAATAATCTTAACGGAACAATTGTTCAAGGAAATAGGCCTAAAATACTTAAGAGAATTAACACCCTCTCTTTTATGAATAAAGATAACATTAGCAAAGTTAAAACTACCTAATCGTAAATCCCTACTATAATATCATTAAATAAGTTAATAATATCAAATTTCAGAACCTCCCAAAATTGCTTATGAAAAGAAAAGAAAAACCATTAGGCCCGGGAGCTTTGTCACTGGGCATATCACAATTAGTTTCCCAAATCACCCATTCCGAGAAAGGCTTATCTAAATCTATTAACTCAACCTTGGTATCAGACGGATAAATATCATTCCATATAACATTAGTCCTTCTCTTAATCCTAGCTCCAAAAATCTGCTTATAATACATAGTAAAAGCCTCATTTAAATCCTTTTGAATAGTCACTTCCACATTATTAATAAAAATAGAATGAATCAAATTATCTAGCCTCCTCTTATTAGCCACACTATGAAAGAACTTCGTGCTATTATCCCCCTCCTTAATCCATTGAACTCGAGTCCTTTGCTTCCACATGATCTCTTCTTTTTCTAAAATCAGCTTGAGATCATTCCTAAGGTAGCAAAGTCTACCCTTCTCATTGGAATTAAGAACCCTGGACTCACTAATCTTGTCTAAATCTAACATCTCACACATAATCTTATCTTTCCTAATTCTAACACTACCAAAAATATACTTATTCCAACGCTTAAGAAAAAAATCCTAACTTACCTAACTTCGCAACAAAAATCTTCGCGGAATTACCCCTATACAAATTGTTGAAATAGACAAGGAGTTCCACTTAATAGAAACAAGATTAATAAAACTAGAATCCAATAACCACATCTTCTCAAATTTGAAATTGTTACTAATAGAAATATTCGAATCACATGAAAGGATGATAGGACAATGATCAGAATATAAAAACGGCAAGCCTTTAACTCTACAAATAGAAAATCTATCATCTACCTCAGAACTAATAAAAAAATCTATCTAATAAAGAAAAAGAAGAACTATCTCTGACATTAGACCATGTGAACGATCTATTATTGAGTGGAATCTCAATCAAATTATTATCTAAAATGAAATCATTGAATTCCTCCATATCAGAGAAATCTCCCTCACGAGGAGATCTCTTCCCCAGAAATCTTGTGACATTGAAGTCTCTCCCCAAAATCCATAGATTGGGGACAAGATTTCTAAAATCAGAACATTCATCCCACAAAATTCTCCTCTCAAACTTTGTATGAGGACCATACACATTGGAAATCCCTAATAAAGAATTATCACTAAGAGGGGCTAAAATAATATGTAATGAGTACAATTTAGGGATCCCCGGAACAAGCCTATATTGATTATCCTTCCAACCAATCATAAATCCCTCAGCACTCCTAATGGCCAGAAGACAAGCCCAATTGTGAAAGTGAGACCCACCTAACCGCATATAAAAACTAAGATCGGAGCTCTCGATCTTAGTTTCCTGAAGCAAAGCAATATCTATATGAAAATCTCTATAAAAAAACCTAATTACATTTGTTAGGATCGTTGAGACCTCTAATATTCCAGATATCTATCTTCAACATCTAAAAGAATTAACCCTCTCTACTTCCTTACTCTTAATAAACTCCACTTCCAACTCAATATCAAAAAAAATGAAAGCAGTATCGCTAGCAAGCTGAAATAATTAACCAGTAGTAGGACTACCTAAAGTAAAAGGAGTATAATCGCTAATATAAACTGGAATCATACCTGAGCCCGTTTATGTAATAAATTATAAAGAGGATTTCTATATATTTCAAAAAACGTTTAACTCGAAAATATTAATATTAAGTTATAATTCCATATTGGTTTATATTTGGGATTGTACATTATTTCAACTAGATAAATATGTGGTAATAATAATTTATTATTATTAATTTAATTGTTTTAAAATTAAGTACATACTTTATCGATATTATATGAGCTTTAAAATTGTTATTTTCAAACAACCTCTGTTTTCGACGAAACGAATTTTATTGGAATATGTATGACTAGTTATTATTAGTTTTCCAGTTTGAAGCTAATTGGGGTTTTTATCAATGCGTGCAATTTAAAGGTTTACCGATAAATAAACTGAAATTAAAATATCGACATTGTGTAAGCGGAGTTAGTTTTCAAAAAATTAATTTCATTGGATCTACAACGGAAATACGTAGCAGTGTGTTTATTTTTGGTGATAGTTGGAGTTGATGTGACGGTGTGTACATTTAACTATCGACGTTAAATGACGATATAAGTTTAACTAACCATATTGAAATAAAATAAATATATGGCCAAGCCTTCCCTTACCAGCTACTAACTTTTTTCTTATCGAAGCAAGAAGGATAATCTACATAAACATATATAGCCTTCGCAAGCTAAGCCAGTTTCAAGAATGTCCCTTTCTACCCTATCACGTAGTACATGCTATGATAAATAAAAACACACAGGCTTCCCACCCTATGATGTACATGTGAGGTCGAAATTAATCAGCAGACATTCGAATTGAAGGAATACTCATGCCAGCTACCTCGAATGGAAAGAAATATATGCAAATCTTTTACCTATCCTTACATATTGATGATACTTAATGGATCCATGTTGATGATACTTACATTATAAATAATCTCAAAATAGAGTATAGAATATAGAACATAGACACTCTTACAGTAATATTAACTTGATTCCTGAGACTATAAATCATATATGTTATACCTTTGATCATGTTTGTTACTTCCTGGATCTAATGTATAGTTCCAAACATAAATATACAACACATTAGTTGAGCAAAACCAATATCTACTAATAATAATGATCAGTGAAAATTAGAGACATAAAATTAAATAAAAAACAACTGAATATGGACTTAATTAAAATATGAAAATATTGAAAGAGAAACTAAGGTCGTACTCTTTGTCTTTTGCTCTTAATGTTATAGCAGTATTTTCCAAGCTACCTATCTTTCTTGCCTACCACCTTCTTTTCTATCTTTCGCATGATAATACCATTGCATGCAAACCTACTATGTATTTGAAACCTTCTTTGCCTCTATATAAAATTGATGTGGTTTTTATCTCTACTTTTCTCCCCTATATAAAGCATTTGCCTGCCTATTTCTTTTCAGCAAACTACACTCCGCTACAAATAGTAACCCTCCATTGAAAGAAAAGTATCTCCAATGCATTTTCTTTTTTGTTGGGTGGGTTTGAGTAAATTCGACAGGCGTTTGGGCGGTGACAATTGGTCTCTGGTGATGTCGTAGGGAGGAGTAGGCGGGTCAGGCAGATTTTGGATGAGCAACAGTTCATGGAGGAAGGGGATCAAGAAGCCCTATAGTATAAAATGTGGGTTCATATTTTGGACATGGGAAAGGATATACTGAAGGGGATGGAGGTGCTGATCGAACTGGTGGGGGAACATGGGGAGTAGTGATGTTGAAAATGGATGAAGTGGGTTCGCTGGTGGGTTGTCTCATGACGACAAGGGAGGAAACAGATGGTTTCGTGGCACATTGGGTGGAAGGGCGCACCTATACATGGGTTGTTCATGAAATTTCATGCACATATATGTCGATCATTATCTGGTGGCAGCGGATGGTTATGGAGAACGCAACGACGAGGGTGTAGTGCGAGTTCATTGGTGAGGAGGGGCGCTGCAGTTCTTGCATGACCGCGGTGAAGATTTTTGTAAAACAAAAACCATGGGGAGTATGTAAAAAGGAAGGCTTAATGAAGCCGTTCGACAATTTTAGGAAGGAGTCTTTACGTTGCGGTTGGGTGAGGTTCCCATTTGACGTGGGCTCCAAAGGGGGCTTGGGCTAGGCTGTTATTTAATTAATGAAAAAATAAAATGAAGACGAAATCAATGTTGTGAAAACTGGATGCTACTATATTTTAAAGCTAGTTAACAAGACATGGGAGAATTGCAGCGGCAAACAGGACATGGAATAGTGGGTGAGGACGATGAAGTACATGGTTTGGATGTGTTCAAAGTTATCTTTTGAATTATTAAAGCATGTAGAAAATCATGCACACGTCTACAAGTTGGGACAGAAATGAGTGGCTCAGGAAATTGGTTACGAGAAAAGAGGGGAACGTATGGGGAACGATAGGCAGTAGGTGCGAAATTAAAGTTGTAACACCCCGAATTTTAAATGATTGAATTAACTAAATTTAAGAACACTTAATTTTAAAAAGAGGAATGAAGGGAAATGGGTTGCACCATTGCGTTTGTCTCAGAATTCTGCATGGAATGGAGTCCAAGTTTTCGAAATACGGAGTCCGAACGAAGGAGATATGGCCCTCGGAAGATAAGAAAAAAGACAAATTTGAGCAGGTCGACCATGGAGGTCGACCTCCCAAGGGGGTAGGTCGACCATAGTGTCGACCTCCCTCTTTAGGGGGTCGAACCTGGTTCAGCTAGGTTTCTAGATGGTGCGATTTTTTTGGATGGGACGATTTTTGATGGTCCAGATCAGTTCTAGGGTTAATCCTAAGGCCTAAATAACTTCCTACACCGATATATACACCCTAAGACCTAACCCTAATTCACAAATATTATCTATGACACCATTATGCTGTCAAACTCTCTCTTAAACCCTAGCCGCCGCCTTTAAATCACATCTCAAGTATTCAACTTCAACTCAAATTAAAGATTAGAGCTTTTACAACAATTCAAGAAGATAAATCAGCAACACCGCAACGTTTCTACACCAATTTCAGTGCATAATTCTATTCTTTAACCATGAAAGGTGTGTACGGTGATTTTCACAATATAATGGGATTAAAAGTAACATGATGGAGTCGTAAAGAGGATTCATATGCATCTATGTAATTTAAATCTCATCCAAGTTTTCACCTTTCTGATTCAAGTCATCATATGCCTATGTTTCTATGTAAAGTTCATACCTTTTATCAGTTTATTCATGTTGAATCTATCATTATGCCTCTATGCTAATTTATATGCCCCTTTATTTCATGATGTTGTGTTAATTCCAATTTTCTGTGATTTGATTCTTTCTTCTTATCCCTATTCCTTTTATTTTTGGATCTAGGCTACCTTCGAGCCTATGTTAAAAATACGCGTGAATGCGAATACCTGGGAACGATGGGAATATGTGAAATATGGAAAATTGGATATTATTGAATATTTTGGATAATTGGATAATATGTGAAATTGGCATATTTGGGTATGAACTACATGGAATTGATGAAATAGCTATAATTGTAAATTTGTAATTGAGGCTAATTAATATGTAATTAGTGGCAATTTGGAATAGGCAATATTATAAGCATAATTATATGTTTAATTGGATATAAATGACATGAAAATTGGGTATGGGTAAAATACGATTATTAATAAACCTTTGACACGAGGTTAGGGGCAATTGTAGTGCCCGGAACCGCCCGACAAATCCAGCTGCCACAATTGGACATGTAATGTGAGAGGTCAAAGGACTGATTTGTAGGCGTAACGGTTAATTGCACGAGGTTAGACACGGTTTGTGGTGTAAGACTGCCCGGAACTGCCTGGCAAATCCAGCGGCCACAAAGCGTTCGGACTAATGTGGGAGGTCATGCACCATTCGCCATAAGGAATGAATAAAGGAATACTAACCATAATAAGACATGGGTATGGTTAGAGGGTTAAGTGGGGTGACATTTAAATTATGACATGTAAATATGGACTTAACCGGAATAAGATAAGACATGTAAATTATGACATGTAAGTATGGACTTAACCGTAGCATGTGTAAGACATGGACATTTAAATTAAATGGTTAAGTGGGAGAAAAACCTAGTGGGGACCAAGCATGGGTGGGAGGCTTGTGTCGGATGGGGACCCGTTTCAACAGTAACCCGTTTGAGTATCTAATTGGGCCCGGTACTAGGCCGGGGTTGGGGCACGCTTACTGGACTTGAATGTAAGAGGTCAAAACGTGAATAGCGGTGGCAACGCAAGTCCAACGGGTCCATGTGCGTGCATGGGTCCGGGCTGGTAGGTAAGACGTTGTTACATCGTGTGGGTATGGCCGTGCATTTTTATGTTGGTATTGGGGTTACCACTTTGGGGAGTGATACACCCCACTGTGGGGCCAACACGGGTGCCTACGGGGTTTAGGGAGCCGATCAAATGGGTAGGGTAAGGGTACCTTAGCGGTGGTAGGATCAAGCCGGCACCTACGATAGCAGTTAGGTACAAGTAACCACCAAGTTTGTCATGTGGGTACAGTTAGTGGGAAGGGATCAACCTTTAGTAAATGGAGACTAGTAGATGTGCGGTGTAATTAAGTAATGTGGTGCAACTTAGCAAAAGTGCGGTGTAACGAAATACATGTTGGTCGAGTTGGATAGTCCTTTGGGTGCTAGTCTGATGTTGACTTCGGTCTTCGGGGTTAGTACTTGGAGGATTGTTCGCTTAGCCAAGGTGTAGGGTTGTCTTAGTACTTAGGAACGGAATCATCTTGTCCATCCTTTTTATCTACCTTATCTATGTTACAGCCATATCATGATGCCTATTTATGTCTTGATCATTTACCTTACCTATTATTTGTTAAAATTACTGGACTCGCCAGACTTTAAGTCTGACCCGTTTTCTTTTCTCCCCCCGGTCCGCAAGGAAGGAATACTACAGCTTAGTGCCGATTTCATTCAGTTTCTTGAAGAGAGTAGATGTATCGCTTTGGACTCTCTCATCTTTATGGCTTTGCTTATGCTCAGTGGGGATTTATGCATTTATGTTATTTAAGTATTTGCTTCTTTATGTACTTTGAAGTTTTTGGAAAAGACTATTGATCCTGTTGTAATGGTTTTGGAAACTACTTATGTAAGCTTGTTTTGATTTATGATGCAATGAAATAAGTTTTATCTTCCACTGTGTTGTTTTATTTATTTATTCTTGTAATTTATCTGTTCTATACAACAATAACGCTTCATGGACATTGATGCATTCCCTTTGTGAGTGACATTAATGAACATGGCGTGTTACACGTGGTATCAGAGCTATGGTTACAAGAACAAATAAAAAGTTTTGAAAAGCGTTTTCAAAAGTATTATTTTCCTAGATAGTATTTTCAAAAACCTGTTTTAAAGAAGCTGTTTTCAAGGAAAGTTTACCTTAAGGAGCATAATCCCCGCAAGCCATACATCTCTCTTTCGCTTCCCTTGTGTTGAAACTCTTTCTTTTTCTTTTCAGCATGTCTGGAGCATCTGAGATACCAGAGGGTGTTCATGTACCCGGTTGGTTTCGTCAATATCTCGAGGCTAGGGCCACTGCCGCGGGTCCGGCCAACGTTCCTCCTCCTCCTCCCCCAGATCCAGTCATTCCTCCGCGTGGAGATGCTTTGTCCAAGATATGTAAAGACTCTTGTTCGATGGGTGGAAAACCTTTTAGTGGGTCTGAAACGTTCGTTGAAGTTAGAAATTGGTTGAAAGAAGTGGAGGATCTGTTTGGCATTTTCGATTTGGACGATTGTAAGAAGGTCCAATTGGCTGCTTGGTTGATGAAGGACAAAACTTCGTTTTGGTGGGAGGTTACTAATGGAGAATGTGCTGTAGAGACATGGGCAGATTTTAGGGGAAGATTTGAGTTGAAATTCCTTTCTCAAGCTGAGGAGAGTATGTACATGGAGAGGTTCTTGACATTGAAGTAGAAAAACTTGACCATGAAGGAGTATGTGATCGAATTTAATAAGTTGGCGAGATTTGAGCTAGAGTTGGTGAATACGCCTCACAAGAAGGCCTTGAGATTTGCAAAGGGCCTAAATGAACCGCTTCACAGTTTGGCTATGTCCCACACTCCAATGGGGGCTACGTATGAAAAGCTTGTTGATATGGCATGCATGCATGAAGAAGAGAAGGGTGTAAGTACTTTTAGGCCGCAAGATAAGAAGGAGGATCCAAAGAAAGCCCAACAACAAAAGAAAGGTGGTAAAGAAAAGAGGAAGTGTCACAACTGTGGGATACCCGACCATTTGAAGAAAGATTGTAGGAAGAAGAAGTTCGCTTGTTATCATTGTGGTGATCCGGGTCATGCTGTGAAGGACTATCCTAAGAAGCAAGGGCAGAGGGCAGGTTCTACTTCGGGAAGGTAGGTTCACACTCTCATGGCTCCGGGACAGAAAGAAGGTAGAAAAATTTCTGTCAAAAGTTTGATTTTCTTGTTTGATCATCCTGTCCATACTTTATTCGATTCTGGCGCATCACATTCGTTTATCTCTACATCGTTAGTTGAAACACTGCACTTAAATACTAGTCTCGTTGTGGATCCCATTGTAGTCTCAAATCCTATTGGTGGGTCGGCTCATTTATCCATGGTTTGTAGGGATTTGAGATTGTCTATCTTAGGCGTTGGTTTTGAATGTAATGCTTTTGTGCTTGGTTTCATGGGCTATGGGTTGATTCTAGGGATGGATTGGCCAGCCTGATATGGTGCCATAATAAATTGTGAATGAAGGGTAGTAAAATTGTTGACTCATAGTGGAAAGACCCTTGATATTTCTTGTGACCCTAGAGGATCGATGATGCTTAGTTATCTTGAGTCACTTGACGCATCCAATGATGATTTACACTCTGTTCGTATAGTCCGTGAATATGTTGACGTCTTCGATGAGATGAGCAGTCTACCCCCAAAACGTGAGATAGACTTTCGTATTTATCTTATAGACAATGCAAAACCAGTATCTCTGCCAGTACGCCACATGGCTCCTCATGAGAGGAGGGAACTCAATAAGCAAGTAGGGGAGTTGCTTGAGAAGGGGTTCATAAGATGTAGTATATCGGAGTGGGGTGCTCCAGTAGTATTTGCCACGAAGGCGGATGGGTCCCCTAGACTTTGTGTGGACTATAGAGAACTTAATAAGCTTACTAAGAAGAATAGACACCCACTGCCGAGGATTGATGATCTCTCGATCAGTTAGTTGGCGCCTCAGTGTTTCACAGTTGGACTTAGCCACGGGTTTCCATCAGTTGAGAGTGGCTGAGGATAGCATAGACAAGACTGCCTTTAGGACTCCGGACGGTTTCTATGAGTGGCTTGTGATGCCCTTCGGTTTGACAAATGCCCCCGCATACTTTGTTGACTTGATGAGTAGGGTGTTTAGGGAGTACCTTAATAAATTCGTGGTGGTCTTTGTTGATGACATCTTGATCTTTTCTAAGAGCGAGGAAGAGCATGCCCTACATCTTAGGGTAACGTGGTGGCAGACGCCTTAAGTAGGAAAAGGTTGTCCTTGAGTCCGTTGTTTGTTGAGCGGCGAAGCTTAGAGTTCATCTATACGTTTGACTTTAGACCTTCCATTGACTTTGTACCCGGTTTGCTAGCATCCTTAGAGGTCAGACCTACGCTTTTGGGATGGATTGGTGAGGCACAGCGAGATGACCCGTAGTTGGTTGAGTTAGTAGAGAAGCTCATAAGGGGAGAGTCATCAAGCCATCTTAGTAGGTATACCCTAGATGATAAGGGTTGGTTACGTAGGGATGGTAGACTTTGTGTACCATGGGACGAAAACTTGAGGAAGACCATTCTTGATTATGCACATCATTCGAAGATGACCATTCATCCCGACGGGGACAAGATGTACATGGACATGAAACGAGTTTACTTTTGGGCCGTTATGAAGAGGGATGTGGCCGAGTTTGTCGCTAGATGCTTGGTGTGCCAATAAGTAAAAGCAGAGCAAAAGAAGCCCGGTGGGTTGCTTCACCCATTAGAGGTCCCACAATGGAAGTGGGAGAGTGTCTCGATGGACTTTGCTGATGGGTTACCGAGATCAAAGAAGGGTAATACTGGGATTTGGGTCGTGGTAGACAGACTTACTAAGAGCGCCCATTTCATTCCCGTGAAGAATAAGAGGATTGCTCCATAGTTAGCCTCCGTATATATTCGAGAGATAGTTCGTTTGCACGGTGTTCCATCTAATATAGTGAGCGATCGCGATCCTATTTTTACTAGCGAGTTTTGGAAGAGCTTGCAAGAGGCGGTAGTGACTCATTTGTGTTTGAGCACCACATACCATCCTCAGACGGACGGCCAGACCGAGAGGGTGAATCGTATTCTAGAGGACCTTTTGAGGTTGTGTTCTTGGACTTTGGAGGTACATGGGAGGAGCATCTTCCTTTGGTGGAGTTCGCATATAATAATAGCTTTCAGTCTAGCATTGGCATGACCCCTTTCGAGGCTCTTTATGGACGGTCGTGTCGTCCACCTACTTGTTGGTGGGAATCTACGGATAAGATCTTGCTTGGGCCCGATATGATTAGAGAGACTTCGGAAAAGATCGATTTGATTCGAAGGAGGATGAAGACGGCGCATTATAGGCAGAAATCTTATGCGGACAAGAGGAGGACAGATCTTGAGTTTGATATTAGGGACATGGTCTTTATTAAGGTGTCTCCATTACGGAACGTTGTTCGCTTTGGGTCCGTTGGGAAATTAGCACTAAGTTTCGTAGGGCCGATTCCTATTAAGGAGAGGATTGGACAGATGGCGTATAGAGTGGAGTTGCCCGAGAGACTTAGTGGTGTACACGACGTATTCCATGTATCACATTTGAGGAAGTGCTTGCATGAGACCGCGGAAGTGGTAGAGCCGAGCTTGCTTAAAGAGGTGGAGATAGAGCAAGATGCGACGATTCGACGAGCTCCTACGTGCATTCTTGGGTCGGAGATTAAGAAGTTGAGGAATCGAGAGGTCAAGCTAGTCAAAGTGCAATGGGGAAATTATGAGAAGGACGCTACTTGGGAGACGGAAGAGAAGATGCGTTCATTGTACCCTTTTCTTTTCGAGGGTATGTCTTTTAATTTCTCCTTTATGGCTTAGCTTGTACTTGATCTATCTTTAGTATGTGCACTTGCTAATATCTTTGACCTTTAGATAGGGTAGTCCTATGGTTGAAACATGTGTTTGAAACATGTTATGTATGGTGGATGCATGTGGATGCAAGTCTTTGCTAGTGGTTGCTCGTGGATGCATATACACACAATTTAGGCACTAGATCGGCTCAGTCACTTTCATATTGCATATTGCATATAAACGGATGTATTTAGAAAAATGAGTGTACATTGGATGTGTGTATCATATGGATGTTGCATTAAAATGAATGGTTGTGCACACATGTAGTAATGATATGTATATGGTTCTTTGCATATATGATGGATACATGGCATTATCATTAATTGCATTAAGGAGGTCGGCTGAATCAGTGGACCGCCTGATTTTGCATTAGTATATGGACATATACACACTATGCATATGTACATGAAAAGCATTAGAAATATTTTAAGGACCATGGTTGCTAGTGGTTGATGGTTGAGTAGATGGATGATTGGATGGTAGGATACGTTCTTCTAGACTTAGAGATTTCGAGGACGAAATCCTTTAAGTAGTGGAGAATGTAACACCCCGAATTTTGAATGACTGAATTAACTAAATTTAAGAACACTTAATTTTTAAAAGTGGAATGAATGGAAACGGGTTGCACCATTGCGTTCGTCTCGGAATTCTTCATGGAATAGAGTCCAATTTTTCGAAAAACGGAGTCCGGACGAAGGAGATATGGCCCTCGGAAGATAAGAAGATAATAATAATAATATTTGAGCAGGCCGACCAGGGAGGTCGACCTCCCAAGGGGGGAGGTCGACCATAGTGTCGACCTGGGTACTCCTAGGTCGACCTGGGGGTCGACCTCCCTTTTTGGGGGGTCGAACCTGGTTCGGCCAGGTTGGTGGATGGTGCGATTTTTTGGGCTGGGACGATTTTTGATGGTCCAGATCAGTTCTAGGGTTAATCCTAAGGCCTAAATAACTTCCTACACCTATATATACACCCTAAGACCTAACCCTAATTCATAAATATTATCTATGACACCATTATGCTGTCAAACTCTATCTTAAACCCTAGCCGCCGCCTCTAAATCAAATCTCAAGTATTCAACTTCAACTCAAATTAAAGATTAGAGCTTCTCAACAATTCAAGAAGATAAATCAGCAACACCGCAACATTTCTACACCAATTTCAGTGCATAATTCTATTCTTTAACCACGAAAGGTGAGTACAGTGATTTTCACAATATAATGGGATTAAAAGTAACATGATGAAGTTGTAAAGTGGATTCATATGTATGTATGTAATTTAAATCTCATCCAAGTTTTCACCTTTCTAATTCATGTCATCATATGCCTATGTTTCTATGTAAAGTTCATACCTTTTATCAGTTTATTCATATTGAATCTGTCATTATGCCTCTATGCCAATTTATATGCCCCTTTATTTCATGATGTTGTGTTAATTCCAATTTTCTGTGATTTGATTCTTTCTTCTTATCCATATTCCTTTTATTTTTGGATCTAGGCTACCTTTGAGCCTACGTTAAAAATACGCGCGAATGCGAATACGTGGGATCGATTGGAATATGTGAAATATGGAAAATTTGATATTACTGAATATTTTGGATAATTGGATAATATGTGAAATTGGCATATTTGGGTATGAATTACATGGAATTGATGAAATTTCCTATAATTGTAAATTTGTAATTGAGGCTAATTAATATGTAATTATTGGCAATTTGGAATAGGCAATATTATAAGCATAATTATATGTTTAATTGGATATACATGACATGAAAATTGGGTATGGGTAAAATACGATTATTAATAAACCTTTGACATGAGGTTAGGCGCAATTGTAGCGTAAGACTGCCCGGAACCGCCTGGCAAATCCAGCTGCCACAATTGGACGTCTAATGTGAGAGGTCAAAGGAATGAATTGTAGGCGTAACGGTTAATGGCACGAGGTTTGACCCGGTTTGTGGCGTAAGACTGCCCGGAATCGCCCGGCAAATCCAGCGGCCACAAAGTGTACGGTCTAATGTGGGAGTTCATGCACCGTTCGCCATAAGGAATGAATTAAGGAATACTAACCATAATAAGACATAGGTATGGTTAGAGGGTTAAGTGGGGTGACATGTAAATTATGACATGTAAATATGGACTTAACCGGAATAAGATAAGACATGTAAATTATGACATGTAAGTATGGACTTAATCGTAGCATGTGTAAGACATGGACATTTAAATTAAATGGTTAAGTGGGAGAAAAAACTAGTGGGGAACAAGCATAGGTGGGAGGCTTATGTTGGATGGGGACCCATTTCAACCAGTAACCCATTTGAGTATCTAATTGGGCCCGGTATGTGACGATCCCAAAATCCGAGGGGCGGTATTATGGATAATCATTGGAATATAACACATTAATCATCATAGCAGAGTACATATAATAGCAGAAAAAATAAATAGAATAATTTACATGAATATGACATCGGAATCACAACATGTAACAACATCAGAATAGTACAGCGTAGGATATAACTTAGTAAATAAAAGGGAAGTGATCAGTCATCATCGCCAGAGGCGAAATACATACATGCAGTGAGACATAATAAGGGTATCAGTCTACATCGCCGAAGGCGGTACATATACATATGATAATGAGTACGGAAAGTAAATCAGTCTGCATCGCCAGTGGCAGAATCATAATATAAGTACAATAATGGCGGAAAATGTCAAAGTCATCTCTGTGAAGTCAGCCTCGCCATGAGCCAAAATGCACTCTATGCAACAGTGCAGAGCCAAAAATAACCTATCACCTGTGAACTAGGCTGCCCATGTGAAAATAAGGGCACCCGCGTTTGCAAAGTGAAACAAACAACGAGTCAGTCATGGGGACTGGTATGAGGAATCTATTCAACAGTTTAAAACAACAGTAATAAGCAAATCATAGGACCATGCCACTTTCGCGGAACGGGTTTACTCCAGTGATTGCTAGTGCATTTAAAACAAAGTAAATTCTTTTAAAACAACGCCATGCTTTTAAAAAGAATGAAGCCATTATAAGACTCAAGTCCCATCATACAATGCAACGCAAGCCGGAGGATAGAGTTTTACCTTATAATGGCCAAATATGCTTGATACGTATAAAGCAAAATCAATTGATATTATTACTAGTGCATATATGTTTCAAAAGCGAATAGCATCATAAATATCAATCATAGGCGGCATAGCTACCATCTACTATGTCGCCATACTAGTTCTACAATCGAATCCGTTATCTCGTATTGGAAATTAGATTTCCGTCATGAGTCGAGGCAAGGGGCAAGCTCCTCTCCGCTTCGAGACATTCTAGCAAATGTCTCAGGACTACACACTCTGGGTAACCCTGGATCGGCTGGGTCGGTCCTCTCTTACGTTTGAGGATAATTTATTCCTGAACACACGTTTCCCGGTACTTACAGACCTATAATCGAGGCGCCTTGCATTCCAACAACCACAAAGGTGAAAAGTAGATATAAATGTCAGGGCTGGTAAGTCACTGACACCACCATAGCTAGAAAGAAACGTCGTGCTCTCCCAGCGGTTCGTATCCCCTTTTTAACTCATACCGAGGTGTGAGGCTCGCGAATCTACGCAATACACAAAGCTAGGCCACGTAGACCGTGCTTTGATCATCATCCACAAGACTTTTCTTTGCAACAGAAGCCTTGATCATAGCATCTTGGCATGCCACATAGGCAGTCCACTCCATACGATTGGTTTCCATCGATATATAACCTCTGAGCTAGCACGTCTCAGAGAAGGGCGTTAAGCAAAAGAATAAATTCTCCGCCGCCAAACAGATATATATTTAACAGAGATCAATCAATATAGTAGGAAATCCAATGTCAGACACACAGTCCATTTACAAGTCCGTTCTGGGTCTGAACAAAACCGGAGGCGTCAAATTCCTCGTATATCCGTACAATCAACACATACGTTCAGACGACTACTACTTCCGTTCCTTCACGGTTGCTGCTCCGGTCAGGAACCTTAGCAGCGCCCATCCAACCGATACGAAGATCGTCGGTCTTGAATCGTCTTTGCATTTTCCAATGCGAATCGCTCGATGAATTATTTGAAATGAGGGTTAGCTCGGCCTTTTCAAATAATTCACGTAATTAGAATTTAAATAGATTCTTTCCATGGTTATATTATTCGACATTCATCTTTCAGTTCTTTAGTGTTATTTTCGTGTCAAACACATACAACCATCAAATATTAAACAATTCAAGCCAAATTAGTTTATTTCCAATCTATGTTGCTTATAATACTTTATAATGATTTTTCGCCATTTTTATTTATTTAAAAATGACCATATTCAATTAAACGACGTTTCAGGTCGTGCCATGGCACTGGCGCTGTTTTTCCCCTAATTTGTTTTACACATATCGGAAAATCTAACCGTTGGATTTCTACAAAGTCTATATCAGTGGGAAGATATTCCCAAAGCGAACCCAACGGTTCCAGTTTCGTGAAAATCCGACGGTCGGATCTTCCGCACTAGTCGTTTGAAGTTACGGTTTCAAAATTCGAACTGCAGCGTCGTTATTCGATTCAATTTAATTATATTTATATTTATATATAAATATAAACGATTCTGGTGCTGTTTTTCTTCAGATTTGAATTAAACATTCCAGACAATCCAACCGTTGGATTTTTACAAGGTTGGTGCCGTTGGGAAGATATTTCCAAGGCGAACCCAGCGGTTGCGGTTTCGGGAAAATCCGATGATCGGATTTCTGGTACTAATCGTTTCAAATTACGATTCCGAAACACGAACTGCACGGCTTCGATTCCTTTTAATTATATTTATATTTATATATATAAATATAGTTCATTCTATAATTCCAACTATAGTTCATTCTATATTTTCAACTTCGTTTTCACTTCAAATATTTCACTAACGCCTTAATATTTCGAAAAATTTCGCCATAACCTCCTTTGTACGGGGAGGGGTTTGGAAATTTATTGGGCCTTGTTAGGTATCCAATAAATCCTAAAAAGCATCCACATATTTATAGTGATATATTCTGGTGTTTACGGGGGAGCATGTATAGATAATCACTCCAGAGAATAAATTCTCGTCACCCCATTTCCGCGTGGAAATAAATAGTCCATGTGCCGTATCTAATAACTAGAGAAACGTGATTATTGTCAACTCCAGACCCGTGTGGGGTTTTTATTAATCTGGCGATTTATCGTTATATTTTATATAGTCCATATCAGTCATCAGTTCAACCTGTAGTATATAGTCATCGCCATACAAGCCTCTCGCTCGTATGGTAGATCTTCCACCTCGTCACACAAGCTCCAATTGCTTATGTGGAATATGATGAAGTATGCCTATCGTCAAGAAGTATGCCATGTAGTGTAGTTCAAAATTAATTGTTACTATCCTATGGCGATATTTATTATTTCACACAGAATAACCAGCACTCCGCATCCAATGGCATTCACAGGAGTTGATATAAAAATAAAATTGTGCAGCCAACTCATCAAGGTTTACCTATTTGTCGGGCACGCAAATAATTTCTTTACTCTACAGCTAATCCATTTTTCCTGTTCAACACATGTATATATATGCAGAACAAAGCTAATAATAATATTTCTAGCAAACTATTATTTATTTCAACACGTGTGTATTTTTATCAAAGCGTATACATGATAAAAGAAATATTTTTATCATCAAAAATATTTATTCAACACGTGAATGTTTTTAACACTTCATATTCACAATAAAAATATAGTTTTTATTGTCTATTCATTTTATTTTAAAATACTATAACATTCAACACATGAATTTCAACTCGACGGACGAATTTCAATTCAACACATGAATATTCTATATAGTTTGTATATATATAAAAATGTGATTTTTATCGCTAAAGCAATTTGTTTAAATTCAAATAATATTCAACACATGAATTTCAACTCAACGAATGAATTGCAACTCAACACATGAATATTTGTTATAGTTTGTATATATATAAAAATGTGATTTTTATCGCTAAAGCTATTTGTTTAAATTCAAATAAAATTCAACACATGAATTTCAACTCAACGAATGAATTGCAACTCAACACATGAATATTTGTTTCAGCATACGTAATTTATTTCAACGAATGAAAATTATTCTAACACATGTATATTTCAGAAAATTTCGGCAGCATAACGGCAGGGTAGTTAAAACCGGGACCGTCCCTAGTACGGCTCCTCGCTCTACCTTAAAACCTCGCGGTTTTTGACAATGGGGATCATGCATCTAGTTCGCACGCAGGCGGCATGTTTTATTTTCAATTCCACAATCCTATTCTAATTTGTTTCAACCACAAGAGGGTATTTTTCAACCACAAACAATTATTTCCAACCATTCGTCATACCATATAATATCACGTCAATCACAAGCAATAAATATCGTCCATGGTTTGTGGACGAGGGGAGTATATATATATATTATATTATAATTCACTTGCATTTCATCACAATTCAAAGCATATATGTTTCATTCAGCGCTTGTATAATTTATACATCGCTAATATAACTCATACAACATATGTACATGAGGTATACAATGTGTATATAATTTACACTTCGCTTTTATAAATTATACAATGCGATTCCATTCACACAATTCAGTTTAGATTCCTCACATTGGTTATTGCAGTGCTAGAAATCGTAGGAAGATCAGAAAAATCCGCGGCTTCTTCTAGATGGTAGAGAGCCTCCTTGCGGTCACGGTGTCTCCTGTTTCATCAAATTTCGTTAAAGAACGAAAAAGATATTATTTTCAAAGTTTTGCAACGCTTTATAGTGTTATTTTCATTTCAGAATGTCGAAGAAGAAAGGTTTTTAAACCTTCAAAACTAGGTTTAAATTTTAAAATCAAACCGCACCTTGTTGCTCCGATCAGGTCCTGCGACGTGGAAGAGCTACGAACCAGCTCTCTATCGGTGGTGGTGCGGTCTCCTTCGGTGGTCGGAGGAAGGCGGTGCGGCGTCGGAAAGGCGGCGACTTCGTGGGGATGGTTCAGGCGATACAGGCGATGGTGGAGGGCGGCGTTTGGTCGGATGTGAAGAGGGGAGGAAGGGCTGTCGAACTGCGGTGGTGGCGCGGCCTATAGGTGGCGGTGGCGGCGGGAAAGTCGAGGGGAAGTCTCGAGCGCTGTGGATCGTCGAGAGGAAGAAAGGCGGCTAGGGTTTCTGAGGTTTTTATTTTATTTTTAAAGAAAAAATCCTATTGGTCGAGACTTTATAGGAGATTTTAAATAGTGTTTTTACAAACGAACTCGAAATCCAACCTAACGACTGTCGCCCCCAGCTAAATACCCCCATTCCGGACACAATGGGATATGTTTCGTTAGCCAATTCGACTGTTACAGTCAGTTATTTTTCAAATTAAAATATAAAACATTCAATATTTAATTTGAACGTACATTTCAATTTGCCAGGGCCACAAACTGAATCGAAAAATTCCAGAAAAATAAATCTAGCTTTTTTTTGACGATACGGTCCTAAAAAAACCAGTTTCGTCGAATTCTGAGCTCGTTTGAAAAATGGCCATTTTTAGGTCGACCCATTTTAACAGAAATTGACCAATCACATTTTCTTTCGCCCCGCTCACATACTAGCTTCAAAAATTATGAAATTTGAAACCTAGCAATAGTTTGACATCCCGGACCCAACAAAAGTGGTTTCGTCGAATTCCGAGGTCGTAAGTAAAATATCAATTTTCAAGGGCTATATATGCTATATAGCGACCTTTCTGAAAATTCATTTGGCCATAACTTTTGACTCCCGCTATGAAACTTCGATTTTTCAGATTCGTTAGAAACGTATTCATAAACAGATTTAAATATTTTCAATTTCGCTAAAATCCGTTATATTTTCCACCCGGTACAGTCAGACAAGGTTTGTATTCAAAATTTCAAACTGCCATACTATACCCAATTCTTTATTTTATTGAAATATGCTATTTCAATTATTCAAATTCTTTGGTAATAACCAATAATAAAAAATTTAAATTGGTTCACATTTTCCGGGTTATTACAATCTCCCCCACTTAAAACTTTTCGTCCTCGAAAAGGAAATAACAGCAAAGTAGGAAATAAAATGTAAATGCAAAGTATTGTAAAGGTACCTTGCACCGGAGTTAGTCAGAGATGTCCACTCTGCATTTGGGGTAGGCTTGTTTAATGCTTTCCTTAGTTTCCCAAGTACAGTCTCTAGGATCACTACTCCACTGCACTTTGACTAAATGAATCTTTTTGCTCCTTAGCTCTCTAGTTTCTTTGCCAACAATCTTTAATGGCTCTCTTCTGAGCGCTAATTCTGGAGTTATGTCTATATCCTGTTGCGCTGCTTCTTCCACAACAAGATCTGGATCATGAACATGTTTTCTGAGTTGATACACGTGGAACACATCATGTACACCAGGCAACCAATCAGGTAATGAAACCCTATATGCAAGAGTTCCAATCCGTTCAAGTATAGGAAAGGGACCAATAAATCTCGGTGCCAACTTCCCAGTCTTGCCAAATCTGATTACTCCCCGCATTGGAGATACTCTTAGATAAACATAATCGCCAACGGCAAATGATAAGTCTCTTCTTCTCGCATCAGCATAACTTTTCTGTCGGCTTTGTGCGGTTTTCAATCGCTTCTTAATGAAGTCGACTTTATCCGATGCTTCTTGAATCATATCGGGCCCTAACACAAGTCTGTTTCCAGGTTCTACCAAACATGCGGGAGATCTGCACGGTATACCATATAATGCTTCAAATGGAGACATTCCCAAACTTGCTTGATAGCTATTGTTATAAGAGAATTCGGCTAGATGTAAGTGATCTTCCCATGAGCCTCCAAAATCAATAACGCAAGCCCGTATTAAATCTTCTAGAATTCTATTCACCCGCTCAGTTTGGTCGTCTGTCTACGGGTGATAAGGGGTACTTAGATTCAATTTGGATCCCAATTCTGTCTGGAATGCTTCCCAGAATTTGCTAGTAAACAGGGGATCTCTATCACTGACTATATTGAGCGGCACTCCATGTAGTTTAACTATTTCTTTGAAGTAAATCTGTGCTAAACTTTGAGTCGTTCTGTTGGATCGGACAGGTATGAAATGGGCAGTCTTCGTGAAGCGATCTACGATTACCCATATGCTGTCGTTTCCTTTCTTAGTTCGAGGCAAGCCATCAATGAAGTCCATCGAAATTTGCTCCCACTTCCATCCTGGAATTTCTAATTGTTGTAATAATCCAGCCAATTTCTGCTGATCGCTCTTAACTAGCTGACAAGTGGGGCATCTGCTAACATATATGGAAATATCTCTTTTCATCGCCCTCCACCAGAATGTGCGTTTGATATCGTTATACATTTTGCTCACACTGGGGTGGATACTTAATTTGGACTTGTGGCACTCATCAAGTATTTCTCTTCGAAGCTCTGGAAGATTTGGGATGCATATTCTGCCCTTCAATCTTAGAACTCCTTTGTCATCGAGTCGGAAACTTGTGGATTCACCTCCCTTGACTCTCTGACTGACTCTTTGAATAAATTCATCGTCTTTCTGTAGGGTCGAGATCCTGTCAATTAAGGAAGATGTGATGACAAAACTGGCGATGATTTCATTCTTTCTGCTGAGCGCATCGGCTACAACATTGGCTTTCCCTGGAGTGTATAGAATTTCAAAATCGTATGCCGCAAGGAATTCTAACCAACGCTGTTGTCTCAAGTTTAGATCCTTCTGAGTGAGTAGATATTTCAAGGATTGATGATCCGTGAATAGTTCGAACTTCTCGCCCAGTAAATAATGCCTCCAGATTCTTAAAGCAAACACGATAGCTAATAACTCAAGATCATGAGTTGCATAGTTTCTCTCATGCGGCTTCAGCTGATGGCTGGCATAAGCGACCACTTGGCCTTTTTGCATTAGTACTGCACCTAGCCCTCTAATAGAAGCGTCTGTCCATACAGTCAAGTCTTGGTTGCCATCTATAATTGTTAATACTGGAGCGGTTGTCAACTTCAGTTTCAGCTCTTGGAAAGCTTCTTCACATTAGGGAGTCCATTTGAATTTCTCATGCTTCTTTGTAAGCTTTGTCAATACACCAGATATTTTTGAAAAATCCTGAACGAATTTCCGATAGTAACTAGCCAATCCTAGGAAACTTCGAACTTCAGTGGGAGTAGTAGGTTGTTTCCCGTTCTGAATCGCTGTAATTTTGCCTGGATCTACAGCAATCCCTTCTTTTGATACTACATGGCCTAGGAACTTAACTTCATCCTGCCAGAAGACACATTTAGAAAATTTAGCTTTTAAGACATTTCTCCTAAGAATTTTCAACACTTGTTCTAAATGCTTTGCATGTTCGTCTTCCGACTTGGAGTAGATTAAAATGTCATCGATGAAGACTAGAACAAATTTATTCAATACACCACGGAACACTCTGTTCATAAGATCGACGAAGTATGCCGGAGCGTTACACAAGCCGAACGGCATTACTAACCATTCGTAGAATAAATCGGGACCCCTGAAGGCTGTCAAAGGAATACAGTCTTCTGCTATACGTAATTGGTGGAAACCTGTAGCTAGGTCCATTCTGGAGAATACTGTTGCTCCATTTAATTGATCTAACAGATCATCTATACGTGGCAAGGGATATTTGTTCTTCAGTGTCTGTTTATTGAGATCTCGGTAATCAACACAAAGTATTAGAGTACCGTCTAATTTCGGGACAAATACTACTGCTGCTCCCCAAGCTGAAAAGCTTGGCCTGATCAAACCTTTCCAAAGCAATTCTCAGGTTTGACTACCTAACTCTTCTTTTTCTTTCAGGTTCATTCTTCTAATTGGATGTACTACTGGTCGGGCGTTAAGAATTAGATCTATTCTAAATTCAATTTCTCTTTGCAGCGGTAAGTTTTCTACTTCTTCAAACACATCCGCATAGTTTTTAACGACCGGTATCTTTTCTAATGAAGGGGGAGTAACTTCTAAAGAAGACCAAAATTCTGTTCTATTAATTTCTGAACCGAGACATGGTATAGTGATATGCCCAAATTTTGTTTTAACTTTCACAATTATTTCGGCACATCTAACTTCGGCCTTATATTTTGTCAACCAGTCCAGTCCCAGTATAATATCAAATTCGGAAAGGTCCATGACGATCACTTTAAAAGAGAACTTGTATCGAGAAAAGGAAATAGGTACTTTACAATATGTACTGAGACTAACAGAACCTCCTATCGGGTTTTGAACTTTAATTGGTTCTTTAAGTTTTCCTTGTTTCAATTTTAACTTGTGAACAATGTTACCAGAAATGAAGCTACGTGATGCACCAGTATCAAAAAGTACAGAAACAGGAATATTTTTAATGGTAAGGGTACCTCCCAAGACGTCGGGTTTACCTGATCCATCGGTGGTAGCTGGCGGGGTCTTCCCGTCATACACATGAGCCACTTGTGCATTCTGCTTCAGAGGACAGTTCCTGCTATAGTGCCCTTTTTATGGCAGTTGTAGCATTCGGCTGAGTCTGGATTTGCCTTTGGTTTCCTTGGGGCTTTGCACACATTAGAAAAAAGTCCTGGCTTCCCGCAGTTGTAGCAATTCCCCTTTGGTATCTTTCCAGGTTTCTGAGTAGCGGCCGCTGTAATGCTAGACTCTGGCTGATCTGATGAAGCCTTGCGCTTATTTCCAGCTTGGCTTTTGGTGCGGTCTTGGCTGGCGTGTCTTTCACCCATATCTTCATAATTGCAAGCCATTTCTACCAATTCTGAGAAGGAGAGTTTGATGTTGCTCATAGCTCTGTCATGGTACCTGCGCTTTAGCCCAAATATAAATCTCTTGTTCTTTGCTTTGTTAGTCATAATAAGCTCTGGGGCGTAGTGCGACAACTGAGTGAATTTATTGAGTTAATCCTGTATAGAGAGATATCCTTGCTGGAGATTAGCAAACTGCTCTCGCATCCTCTCTAAGGCCTGTTCAGGTACAAACTTCTCGTTGAACATGGTTTTGAATTGCTCCCAGGTCCTGACAGTACCTGCTGCATCTTCTGAGGTGATGGCATCCCACCACAACTCTGCTTCCTCTTGTAGGAGCCAAATACCTATTCGTGCTTTGTTGTTGGTTCCCAAACCCATGCCTTCAAAGATGTTTTCAGAGGTCTTCAACCAAGCAATAGCCTCTGTCACTGTACCAGTGCCAGAAAAGGGTTTTCCCCTAAGGTTCCTATACCTCTTCGCTACTCTGTCTAGCTCGAAGTCCTCGAGTGCTGGTGGCTGAACAATAGGGCCTCCCTCAACTACGGGAATATTCCCCCGTCCTCCTGCTACTCCTGCTCGGCCTCCACGGCCTCCTCTAGCTGCTTCTGCTCGTGTAGCCATTAGAGAGAATACTGTATAAGCAAGAAAAGAGTCAAGCTAACAGATTTGATAATTTTCATATATGATAAAGCAGGGGAACATAAGGAAAGGTAATGATGTACTGATCAAATTGTTTTGCTAATCTGCTTAGCTCATTCTAGGACATTGCTAATCCTATCTCTAATGAGCTACTCGCCTTAGAACTCTATTGATTCTATTCTGACGAGGTGTTTAATGTGTTAGATCCCGGAGCTAAGGTTAACCAAAGCTCTGATACCAACTGTGACGATCCCAAAATCTGAGGGGCGGTATTAAGGATAATCATTGGAATATAACACATTAATCATCATAGCAGAGTACAGATAATAGCAGAAACAATAAATAGAATAATTTACATGAATATGACAGCGGAATCACAACATGTAACAACATCAGAATAGTACAGCGTAGGATATAACTTAGTAAATAAAAGGGAAGTGATCAGTCATCATCGCCAGAGGCGGAATACATACATGCAGTGAGACATAATAAGGGTATCAGTCTACATCGCCGAAGGCGGTACATACACATACGATAATGAGTATGGAAAGTAAATCAGGCTGCATCGCCAGTGGCGGAATCATAATATAAGTACAATAATGGTGGAAAATGTCAAAGTCATCTCTGTGAAGTCAGCCTTGCCATGAGCCAAAATGCACTCTATGCAACAGTGCAGAGCCAAAAACAACCTGTCACCTATGAACTAGGCTGCCCGTGTGAAAATAAGGGCACCCGCGTTTGCAAAGTGAAACAAACAACGAGTCAGTCATGGGGACTGGTATGAGGAATCTATTCAACAGTTTAAAACAACAGTAATAAGAAAATCATAGGACCACGCCACTTTCGCGGAACGGGTTTACTCCAGTGATTGCTAGTGCATTTAAAACAAAGTAAATTCTTTTAAAACAACGCCATGCTTTTAGAAAGAATGAAGCCATTATAAGACTCAAGTCCCATCATACAATGCAACGCAAACCGGAGGATAGAGTTTTACCTTATAATGGCCAAATATGCTTGATACGTATAAAGCAAAATCAATTGATATTATTACTAGTGCATATATGTTTCAAAAGCGAATAGCATCATAAATATCAATCATAGGCGGCATAGCTACCATCTACTATGTCGCCATACTAGTTCTACAATCGAATCTGTTATCTCGTATTGGAAATTGGATTTCCGTCATGAGTCGAGGCAAGGGGCAAGCTCCTTTCCGCTTCGAGACATTCTAGCAAACGTCTCAGGACTACACACTCTAGGTAACCCTGGATCGGCTGGGCCGGTCCTCTCTTACGTTTGAGGATTATTTATTCCTGAACACACGTTTCCCGGTCCTTACAGACCTATAATCGAGGCGCCTCGCATTCCAACAACCACAAAGGTGAAAAGTAGATATAAATGTCAGGGCTGGTAAGTCACTGACACCACCATAGCTAGACAGAAACGTCGTGCTCTCCCAGCGGTCCGTATCCCGTTTTTAACTCATACCGAGGTGTGAGGCTCGCGAATCTACGCAATACACAAAGCTAGGCCACGTAGACCGTGCTTTGATCATCATCCACAAGACTTTGCTTTGCAACAGAAGCCTTGATCACAGCATCTTGGCATGCCACATAGGCAGTCCACTCCATACGATTGATTTCCATCGATATATAACCTCTGAGCTCGCACGTCTCAGAGAAGGGCGTTAAGCAAAAGAATAAATTCTCCGCCGCCAAACAGATATATATTTAACAGAGATCAATCAGTATAGAACGAAATCCAATGTCAGACACACAGTCCATTTACAAGTTCGTTCTGGGTCTGAACGAAACCGGAGGCGTCAAATTCCTCGTATATCCGTACAATCAACACATACGTTCAGACGGCTACTACTTCCGTTCCTTCACGGTAGCTACTCCGGTCAGGAACCTCAGCAGCGCCCATCCAACCGATACGAAGATCGTCGATCTTGAATCGTCTTTGCATTTTCCAATTCGAATCGCTCGATGAATTATTTGAAATGAGGGTTAGCTCGGCCTTTTCAAACAATTCACGTAATTAGAATTTAAATCGATTCTTTGCATGGTTATATTATTCGACATTCATCTTTCAGTTCTTTAGTGTTATTTTTGTGTCAAACACATACAACCATCAAATATCAAACAATTCAAGCCAAATTAGTTTATTTCCAATCTATGTTGCTTATAATACTTTATAATGATTTTTCGCCATTTTTATTTATTTAAAAATGACCATATTCAATTAAACGACGTTTCAGGTCGTGCCGTGGCACTGGCGTTGTTTTTCCCCTAATTTGTTTTACACATATCGGAAAATCTAACCGTTGGATTTCTACAAAGTCTATATCAGTGGGAAGATATTCCCAAAGCGAACCTAACGGTTCCAGTTTCGTGAAAATCCGACGGTCGGATCTTCCGCACTAGTCGTTTGAAGTTACGGTTTCAAAATTCGAACTGCAGCGTCGTTATTCGATTCAATTTAATTATATTTATATTTATATATAAATATAAACGATTCTGGCGCTGTTTTTCTTCAGATTTGAATTAAACATTCCGGACAATCCAACCGTTGGATTTTTACAAGGTTGGTGCCGTTGGGAAGATATTTCCAAGGCGAACCCAGCGGTTGCGGTTTCGGGAAAATCCGATGGTCGGATTTCTCATACTAATCGTTTCAAATTACGATTCCGAAACACGAACTGCACGGCTTCGATTCCTTTTAATTATATTTTTATATATATATATATATATAAATATAGTTCATTCTATAATTCCAACTATAGTTCATTCTATGTTTTCAACTTCGTTTTCACTTCAAATATTTCACTAACGCCTTAATATTTCAAAAAATTTCGCCATAACCTCCTTTGTACGGGGAGGGGTTTGGAAATTTATTGGGCCGTGTTAGGTACCCAATAAATCCTAAAAAGCATCCACATATTTATAGTGATATATTCTGGTGTTTACGGGGGAGCATGTATAGATAATCACTCCAGAGAATAAATTCTAGTCACCTCGTTTCCGTGTGGAAATAAATAGTCCATGTGCCGTATCTAATAACTAGAGAGACGTGATTATTGTCAACTCCAGACCCGTGTGGGGTTTTTATTAATCTGGCGATTTATCGTTATATTTTATATAGTCCATATCAATCATCAGTTCAACCTGTAGTATATAGTCATCGCCATACAAGCCTCTCGCTCGTATGGTAGATCTTCCACCTCGTCACACAAGCTCCAATTGCTTATGTGGAATATGATGAAGTATGCCTATCGTCAAGAAGTATGCCATGTAGTGTAGTTCAAAATTAATTGTTACTATCCTATGGCGATATTTATTATTTCACACAGAATAACCAGCACTCCGCATCCAATGGCATTCACAGGAGTTGATATAAAAATAAAATTGCGCAGCCAACTCATCAAGGTTTACCTATTTGTCGGGCACGCAAATAATTTCTTTACTCTACAGCTAATCCATTTTTCCTGTTCAACACATGTATATATATGCAGAACAAAGCTAATAATAATATTTCTAGCAAACTATTATTTATTTCAACACGTGTGTATTTTTATCAAAGCGTATACATGATAAAAGAAATATTTTTATCATCAAAAATATTTATTCAACACGTGAATGTTTTTAACACTTCATATTCACAATAAAAATGTAGTTTTTATTGTCTATTCATTTTATTTTAAAATACGATAACATTCAACACATGAATTTCAACTCGACGGACGAATTTCAATTCAACACATGAATATTCTATATAGTTTGTATATATATAAAAATATGATTTTTATCGCTAAAGCTATTTGTTTAAATTCAAATAATATTCAACACATGAATTTCAACTCAACGAATGAATTGCAACTCAACACATGAATATTTGTTATAGTTTGTATATATATAAAAATGTGATTTTTATCGCTAAAGCTATTTGTTTAAATTCAAATAATATTCAACACATGAATTTCAACTCAACGAATGAATTGCAACTCAACCCATGAATATTTGTTTCAGCATACGTAATTTATTTCAACGAATGAAAATTATTCTAACACATGTATATTTCAGAAAATTTCGGCAGCATAACGGCAGGGTAGTTAAAACAGGGACCGTCCCTAGTACGGTTCCTCGCTCTACCTTAAAACCTCACGGTTTTTGACAATGGGGATCATGCATCTAGTTCGCATGCAGGCGGCATGTTTTATTTTCAATTCCACAATCCTATTCTAATTTGTTTCAACCACAAGAGGGTATTTTTCAACCACAAAGGTATTTTTCAACCACAAAGGAATTTTTCAACCACAATATCAACCACAAACAATTATTTCCAACCATTCATCATACCATATAATATCATGTCAATCACAAGCAATAAATATCGTCCATGGTCTGTGGACGAGGGGAGTATATATATATATATATTATATTATAATTCACTTGCATTTCATCACAATTCAAAGCATATATGTTTCATTCAACGCTTGTATAATTTATACATCGCTAATATAACTCATACAACACATGTACATGAGGTATACAATGCGTACATAATTTACACTTCGCTTATATAATTTACACAACACGATTCCATTCACACAATTCAGTTTAGATTCCTCACATTGGTTATTGCAGTGCTAAAAATCGTAGGAAGATCAGAAAAATCCGCGGCTTCTTCTAGATGGTAGAGAGCCTCCTTGCGGTCACGGTGTCTCCTGTTTCATCAAATTTCGTTAAAGAACGAAAAAGATATTATTTTTCAAAGTTTTGCAACGCTTTATAGTGTTATTTTCATTTCAGAATGTCGAAGCAGAAAGGTTTTTAAACCTTCAAAACTAGGTTTAAATTTTAAAATCAAACTGCACCTTGTTGCTCTGATCAGGTCCTGCGACGTGGAAGAGCTACGAACCAGCTCTCTATTGGTGGTGGTGCGGTCTCCTTCGGTGGTCGGAGGAAGGCGGTGCGGTGTCGGAAAGGCGGCGACTTCGTGGGGATGGTTCAGGCGATACAGGCGATGGTGGAGGGCGGCGTTTGGTCGGATGTGAAAAGGGGAGGAAGGGCTGTCGAACTGCGGTGGTGGCGCGGCCTATAGGTGGCGGTGGCGGCGGGAAAGTCGAGGGGAAGTCTCGAGCGCTGTGGGTCGTCGAGAGGAAGAAAGGCGGCTAGGGTTTCTGAGGTTTTTTTTTTTTAAAGAAAAAATCCTATTGGTCGAGACTTTATAGGAGATTTTAAATAGTGTTTTTACAAACGAACTCGAAATCCAACCCAACGACTGTCGCACCTAGCTAAATACCCCCATTCCGGACACAATGGGATATGTTTCGTTGGCCAATTCGACTATTACAGTTAGTTATTTTTCAAATTAAAATATAAAACATTCAATATTTAATTTGAACGTACATTTCAATTTCCCAAGGCCACAAACTGAATCGAAAAATTCCAGAAAAATAAATCTAGCTTTGTTTTGACGATACGGTCCTAACAAAACCAGTTTCATCGAATTTGAGCTCGTTTAAAAATGGCCATTTTTAGGTCGACCCATTTTAACAGAAATTGACCAATCACATTTTCTTTCGCCCCGCTCACATACTAGCTTCAAAAATTATGAAATTTGAAACCTAGCAATAGTTTGACATCCCGGACCCAACAAAATTGGTTTCATCGAATTCCGAGGTCGTATGCAAAATATCAATTTTCAAGGGCTATATATGCTATATAGCGACCTTTCTGAAAATTCATTTGGCCATAATTTTTGATTCCCGCTATGAAACTTCGATTTTTCAGATTTGTTAGAAAGGTATTCATAAACAGAATTAAATATTTTCAGTTTCGCTAAAATCCGCTATATTTTCCACCCGGTACAGTCAGACAAGGTTTGTATTCAAAATTTCAAACTGCCATACTATACCCAATTCTTTATTTTATTGAAATATGCTATTTCAATTATTCAAATTCTTTGGTAATAACCAATAATAAAAAAATTTAAATTGGTTCACATTTTCCGGGTTATTACACGGTACTAGGCTGGGGTTGGGGCACGCTTACTGGACTTGAATGTAAGAGGTCAAAACGTGAATAGCGGTGGCAACGCAAGTCCAACGGGTTCATGTGCGTGCATGGGTCCAGGCTGGTAAGTAAGACGTTGTTGCATCGTGTGGGTATGGCCATGCATTTTTATGTTGGTATCGGGGTTGCCACTTTGGGGAGTGATACACCCCACTGTGGGGCTAGCATGGGTGCCTACGGGGTTTAGGGAGCCGATCGAATGGGTAGGGTAAGGGTACCTTAGCATTGGTAGGAGCAAGTCGACAACTACGATAGCAGCTAGGTACAAGTAACTACCAAGTTTGTCATGTGGGTACAGTTAGTGGGAAGGGATCAACCTTTAGTAAATGGAGACTAGTAGATGTGCGATGTAATTAAGTAATGTGGTGTAACTTAGCAAAAGTGCGGTGTAACGAAATACATGTTGGTCGAGTTGGATAGTCCTTTGGGTGCTAGTCTGATGTTGACTTCGGCCTTCGGGGTAAGTACTTGGAGGATTGTTCGCTTAGCCAAGGTGTAGGATTGTCTTAGTACTTAGGAACAGAATCATCTTGTCCATCCTTTTTATCTACCTTATCTATGTTACAGCCATATCATGATGCCTATTTATGTCTTGATCATTTACCTTACCTATTATTTGTTAAAATTACTGGGCTCTCCATACTTTAAGTCTGACCCGTTTTCTTTCCACCTCTTTTCTTTCCCTCCTCCCCCCCCCCCCCCCAGGGTCTGCAAGGAAGGAATACTACAGCTTAGTGCCGATTTCTTTCAGTTGCTTGAAGAGAGTAGATGCTTCTTTATGTACTTTGAAGTATTTGGAAAAGACTATTAATCCTATTGTAATGGTTTTGGAAACTACTTATGTAAGCTTGTTTTGAGTTATGATGCGATGAAATAAGTTTTATCTTTCGCTGTGTTGTTTTATTTATTTATTCTTGTAATTTATCTGTTCTATACAATAATAACGCTTCATGGACATTGATGAATTCCCTTTGTGAGTAACATTAATGGACATGGGGTGTTACAAAAGTGGCAATCTATGGAAAGAAAACATTGGGAAGAATACTGTGTTGTGCAGACTTAACTAATATGGGTTTGGGCCATGAGAAAATGATAAGGGCCCGAGTTATTAAATTTAGGTTTAATTAATTAAATTATTTTATAAACTTATTAATAGGATATTTCATACGTACGTGATCATAATTGCGTGTGATTGATTCCATTGAAACTGTAAGAACGAAGGATACGAGATGAAGCTGGTCTGAGCAAGATTTGGAGCAACCGGGATTTTTGATTAAATTAAACATCAGTTTAATTTAATTAAAAACAAGCGTTATAACGACGAATGGAAATCAAGGTGAGTTAAACTCACTCAGTTCTCCCAATTATACTTATTAGAAGTCGGGTTTATTGTTTGTGTGCTATGTTTACTAAATATTGGTTGATTTGATAATTGTTTAATATTTTATATTGTTTAAATTAAATGTTATTTAGTTCAAATGAAATGACATCGTTATTTTTAACTATGATTTCCAAACGAGGTTACTTACCTTGTTGGTTACGTTTATAATAATACAAATGTATTTAAATTGAACTGGATGCTTGAATTATAATTGTTGGTTGACCGCTACCAGTGAATTGATTGTTATTTTCATATGATCCTTATACGAACTAATTTTTAAAATATGATTGGATTATTGATTTGGTTACTAATTATTGAATTCAAATTCAACTTTGTTTTGATATTAACCCATGGGTAGTATTGATTGTGGAATTAATTGTAGATGGCCCAAATATACATTGTTTTATAAATATTGATTTATCGTCAGATAGATCGACAGAGATGAAGTTATAAAATTTATTTTATAACTAAAGATTGAATTTAAAAATCTATTATTTTAAATAGATGTTTATAAAAGGAACTAAATATTTATTATTTATTTATTTAAGTTTTTAAAAGTGACTATTGAATGATTTTATAAAGCTAATTCTTATATTGATAAGCGAGCGAGCGGGAATTAACATGACGATAAATAACCGAGATTTATTGTTTTAAGAAACAATTAGGATTAGATTGTATTCGGATTGATTATTATTAATTTAATAATAATCAATGTAAGGGAATTATTTTAATTAATTATAGTATTAATTAATTTAAATGAGAAGGGAAAAGTGAAATTGAATAACGAATAAATCATACTAAGAGGCCGCGTTAACCGAGATTGTTTTATTAAATTAGTTTATTAATTTAATGGGATTAGTTAATGGTAAATTAACCCAGTTTTATTTTAATAAATGTTGGAACTTGATTATTGGTCATTTAATAATGATCGAAGTGATAATCTAGGATGTAAAATTTAGTAATAGAAGTTTGCGAAGTTTAAAAGCCATGTTTATAGTTTAATGAATATTTAAGCGACTTAAGGTTTATGATAATAATATAATTCACATTTAAATCAATTTTTTAATTTGATTCTTATTGAATTCTATTTAATTTGGTTCTATGAAATCCAAGTTATACGAAGTTATAAACCCAAGTTTGTTTGAATATATTATTGAGATGGGTTATAAGAATTGGATTTTGAATGGAATAAAAATCTAAGATATGAAATGAAATGGTTAGAGCCTAATTGAACGGTTAGAGCCTAATTGGAGATCAGTTGAGATAAATGATTTTTTGAGTTTATCTGATGTTGGTTTCGGCCTTCGAGGTTAATATTTAGAGAATTATTTTCTGACTGATTTACAGTTAGGAACTAATGGAGATATGAAATGGAAATCAAACGAAAACCCAAGTTTGAATTAGAGTAGTTAAACGAGTTGAGTTATAAAGATGTGTTATAGATCCGTTATTTTAAATAAGAGATGATGTTTCATCGGGATATAATAAAGGGTCCATGCGTAGGTCCCTATTAAGTTTTAAAATTAGGCTCACATCCGGTCATAAACTTATTGTAAATTTTGTCCCTATTTTTCAAAAATTCACTAAAATAATTTTAAAAAATACGTAAACTCATATTTAAATTAAACATGCACTCAACAAAAAATTTAGATCAAAAAACCATCAATCAAGGTATCAAAAACGAAAAAACAGCAAAACAACGAAACTGCATTTAAATGGATAATAGTATGCATATTTTTGGCTAGCTTTTTGACCAAGCCACCCAGGATCATTCATAAGAAGAAAGCATGAAACCACGTTCTCTAAGAACATGAAGGAATGGATCGCATCATCACCTCGCCCGATGTCGGATCGCACACTATCGACTCGCCCACCATCGGATCGTGTCTCGACGGATCGCCCCCATTCCATCAGCGGAACGAAACCTCTGTACGGCTCGATCCGAACCTATATTGTTGCCCAGATTAGACCGATCCGATCCCCTGATGCATGGCGAACCCTCTGACCCGTTCAAGTACGAGCTAGTCTTCAGCGATCCGAGTCGCACGGATCTAGCGACACGTGTCTCTAACCATCATTTTGACCAATTCTCCCCATCTGCACGATCCGATTTTCAAGGGAATCGCGACACCGTCCGCAACGGCTAATTTGACTATTTCTTCAACGATGGCGATGCGATCCGATGCTCTCGGGATTCGTGCCACGTGTTACCACGACCCACCTTACAAAATCAGCTATAAATAGCCCGGAGTTTGGCATTTTTTGGGATCTTTTTGGCAATATTGAGTACTGAATCCGCCATTATTGTCAAATTACGAGAGTATTAAGAGAAATCATTGATTGTATTAGCTTTCAAAGTATAATCAATAATATATAAAGTGGACGTAGGCTTGTTAACGCCGAACCACTACAAATTCTGTGTGTTATTTTCTTTTTCCTCATTCTTCAGTTGAAACTCTATAAGATTCAGAACGATTTGGGTGTTAGGTCCAAATTTTGATCTAACATTTTGGTGCTTTCATTGAGAGATCAGTCCTAAAGTTTCACTATTCAGTTCTTTGAAGATTCCAGCGATTCGGATATCATGGCTGGAAAAAGATCTAAAGACGCACGAGCTTCATAGACCAATGAAACAATTGAAGAGAGTGTGCACGAGCTGGGAAATGAAGAAACTCTGGATCGCGGAGCGCAAGGGGGAACCGATCCGATGAAGACACCACGCTCCGAGTCGATGAGAACGAAGCGATCCGGACTGCTGAAGGGGTTGTTACTCGATCCCGAGGTAACGCCTCGAACCCTCCGTGCACCGCGACCGCGAATCGACCTCAAGAGGGCACTGCGAGCCGCCATCCACGAACCGCAGCGATCCGAATTGATGATCAGACTACAACTCGACCTGGAAAGGAGCCTATGGCTCGCTCCTACCGTCCTGGCCCCTCCGCTCGACCCGGCTCAAGCTCTTTGCGTATAAGAGAAAGTGATGATGATCAATATGATCCTGCTGCTCCCGTCACTGAGGGGGATCTCTCTCGCTTCTCCGAAATGTGGGAGAGATTGTTTGATGAATTGGCTGCCCAAAGGCAGGAAAGTTCCGTCCTGCGACAAAATTTGACCGCTATGGATAGAAGGCTTGATGAACTCGCAAGGCAAAGAACGCCGCCGGTCCGTTCACTCACTCCAGGATATTCTTCTTCGTCAGAAGAATCGCCAAGACCTCCACGGCGACCATATGAGAGAGCCGAAAATATAGAGCAGCTTCGGTTCGGAACCCGGCCATCACGGGAAGAAGAAGCACTGGAGGCGGGGCCCTCAAACCATAATGTGAACGATCAAGCCGCAGCTCCCAGGGCTCGAGATGTGGACAGTCCCGTACATAACAGACTACCTCAGCCCCGTCGCCGCGCACATGCTCATGGTAACAGGGGGCGACGAAGCCCTATCCGAGCCCCGGATTTCGTGACTGCTCCCGGAAGAGAGATTAGAGAACCCCGCCGAGCCAGAGGCACTGATCCCGAAACTCCGCTGACCAGTGCAAATGTTGCCGCCATGATCCATCAGATTCTGGCAGATAACCGTGGACAACGGAACGAAGATTGGGGAATCGACCGCAGTCACACTCCTTTCACTAATGATATTTTGGATGCGACTTTCCCAAGGCGTTTCAACATGCCGCAAATGAACCGATACGCGGGCAGGTCTGATCCCGTCCAGCATCTGATGAGATATTCTTGGTCGATGACCGCTGCTGCAGCTTCTGACGCTGTCAAGTGTAAAGCGTTTCCCATATTCTTGGAGGATGTAGCACTGCTATGGTTTACTCGCTTGCCAGCTAGATCGATTTCTAGCTTCAGGGAGTTGAGCGAGAAGTTCGTAGAACAATTCCGTATCTATGCACAAAAAACAAAAAAGTGTGATTGACTTATTCCTTGTCAAGCAGCGACCAGGCGAGAGTTTGAAGGTGTACCTAGACCGTTTCAATCTGGCCGCTACTGAAGTTAAAGATCCCCATGAACCAACCGTTGTCGCAGCACTGATTGATGGAGTAGATAAAGACACTGAATTCGGGAGATACCTGGCAGGCAAGCCACCCCATACTAGAGAATTATTCTACGAGAAGGCTAGCGTATACTTACGACGGGAAGAAGTATATGCTAACCGAAAGGCAAAAGCGGCCGATAAGGAGGAAATCCAGAGCAATGTCGCCATTAAGCAAACAGGAGACAGCTCGGGGAAGGTCGAAGTAAATGTTGGAAATCGGAATCAGGGTGGTCGTCAGTCAGGGAACAACGATAATAATGGTAACGGCAACAACCGGAAGAGGAACTGAGGGAACGACTCCCAGAGAAGGACTCGTCCCAGGGCCTTTGAAAGTTACACACCAATAAATGATACTCTGGAAAATATCTTCATGGATGCGTATGAAGTCCTCCAGAATAAGAGGCCACCTCCCAGAGAGTCGACGAAGAAAGAGCGTGAAACGGGGAAGTTTTGTCTCTTTCATCAGATTCATGGCCATTCGACAAATGAATGCTGCCACCTGAGAGATGTAGTCGAGAGGCTTCTTCGAGAAGGAAAATTAGATGAATACAGAGTAACACCCAGAGACAGGGGGCAAGCAATACAGGCCCCAAATCAGAACCAGAATCAACTTACTGCTAGGCCGACTGCCCAGCAAAAGGGAAAGAACATTGTTATCAATACCGTAATCGGAGGACTTTATTTCGCCGGGCATAGTTCCAAGGCATTGGATCAATACGTCAATGCAGCCAAACAACACCTCGAGGTAGGGGAGTGTAGCAACCCCGAAGACAGTATCCCAGTGAAGCAGCAAAAGATGATGACCGACGATGTCGTTTTCCGAGAACGAGAAAGCATTGGAGTCCATGCTCCGACTAAAGATCCATTTGTAATTACAGTACCTATTGGACCAGCCACTGTTCATAAGGTTTTAGTGGACAACGGGAGTTCCGTCAATATTCTTTTCAAAAAGACATTTGACCAGATGAACCTCGAAATAAAAGACTTGAAGCCCTGTCAAGGATGGATCCGTGGATTTAACGGAGCATCCACCGCTCCAATGGGTTATGTAGAGTTACCGGTTACGCTTGGGGAAGGAGAACGCCAGAGAGTGAGAATCCTTCCCTTCGTTGTTTTGGACGTTGAATCCCCCTACAATGCTTTCTTGGGCCGACCGGCCCTCGCAAAGTTTAGAGCCTGTATAGCCCCCTGGTGCTTGTTATTGAAATTCCCCACAGAAGCTGGCATTGGAATCGTCAGAGGGGATTAGGTTGCTGCGCGAGCATGTTATGTTGCCGAACTAAAGTTACTTCGCAATGGAGGGGATATTGAAACTAAAGGCGTTTCTCCCCCAACGGGGGCGGAGACCTTATAGCAACCAAAGAGGATAGTCATTGGAGAGTCGCCTAGAGAGATGCCCGAGGATATAGATCCCAGAGAGGATCAAGAACCCGGGGGCAGAATGGCGACTCCCAACGAGACAACTGTGGATGTACCAATCGATGATAGTGACCCGGAGAAGGTCCTTAAGATTGGATCCCAGTTAAATCCTAATCTCGCTAAAGAATTGACGGATTTCTTAAAAAACAACTTGGATGTACCAATCGATGATAGTGACCCGGAGAAGGTCCTTAAGATTGGATCCCAGTTAAATCCTAATCTCGCTAAAGAATTGACGGATTTCTTAAAAAACAACTTGGATGTATTTGCTTGGACCCACGCGGACATGTGTGGGATATCCCCATCAATCATGAGCCATTCCTTAAGCATTGACCCTAAACATCCTCCGATAAAGCAAAAAAGGCGAATGTTGGGCCCAGAGAGGTCCGCTGCCTTGAAAGAAGAAGTTGGAAAGCTAAAGAGTAATGGATTTATCAGAGACTCGACCTACCCAGACTGGATTTCGAATCCAGTCCTGGTAAAGACGGCCAACGGGAAGTGGCGAACGTGTATCGACTTCTCGGATTTGAGCAAAGCCTGTCCAAAAGATAGTTTCCCGTTGCCCCGGATTGACCAGTTGGTAGACTCGACGGCGGGTCATGAGCTTCTCTCATTCATGGACGCTTACTCAGGATACAACCAGATTCCAATGCATGTTCCAGATCAAGAACACACTAGTTTTATCACGGATCTGGGGTTATATTGTTATGTAGTGATGCCCTTTGGCTTGAAGAATGCGGGCGCTACATATCAACGTTTAGTTAACAGAATGTTTTATAACCAGATCGGGAAAACGATGGAAGTATACGTCGACGATATGTTAGTTAAGTCCAAGCAATCCTCCCATCACACTACGAACTTGGCGGAGATGTTCAGCATCCTTCGAAAGTACGGAATGAAACTCAACCCAACCAAATGTTCATTCGGTGTTGCCTCCGGAAAATTCTTGGGATTCATTGTCAGTTCCCGTGGGATTGAGATTAATCCAGACCAGATCGTGGCAATCAGAGACATTCAGGAACCTAGGCAAATTAGGGATGTGCAAAGCCTTGCCGGAAAAGTGGCCGCACTAAGCAGATTTATCTCCAGGGCTACGGATAAGTGCATCCCATTCTTCGAATTAATAAAGCGAAGGAAACGCCACTTCAAATGGACACCTGACTGCGTAGAAGCGTTTCAGAATTTACTCAGGCACCTGGAGAAACCTCCGATATTATCTAAGCCAATGGATCACGAGGACTTATTCGTGTATTTGGCAGTGTCATCCCATGCGATCAGCTCAGCGTTGGTAAGAGAAGAGGATAAGGTCCAAAGACCTGTGTATTACATGAGCAAAAAATTGACGGCAGTAGAGCGTAATTATCCAAGGATAGAAAAGTTGGCGTATAGTTTGCTGATCGCCTCTAGAAAGCTTCGACATTATTTTCAGGCGCATCCTATTACCATATACACCGATCATCCACTCAAGCAAGTCCTACAGAGACCAGAGGCATCTGGAAGATTACTCAAATGGAATATTGAGTTAAGTCAATTTGATTTGAACTTTCAGCCCAGACGGTCAATTCGAGGGCAAGTGATAGCCGACTTCATAGCGGAGTTTACCGTACCAGAGGAAGATATAGCCAATGAAGAGGACAATCCCTCAAAATTACTTTTCGATCCCAATGCCTGGGGATTGTATACTGATGGCGCTAGGAATGACGAAAGATCCGACGCTGGAATAGTGCTTGAAACCCCGAGAAACGATTGATAACCTATGCAATTCGGATGGAGTTTCATGCCACTAACAACGATTCCGAATATGAAGCTCTGATAGCCGGATTGAAGATCGCAAAGGAATTAGAGGTCACAAAGCTGAACATCTTCTGCGACTCCAAGTTAGTTGTAAACCAAGTTACTGGAAAATTCCAAGCTAAAAGTGCAAGATTGATTCTATACTTAAAGAAAGTAAAAGAGTTGCTGAACGATTTTGATCACTACAGCATATCTCATATTCCGCGTTCGGAGAATCAGCAGGCAGATAAGTTGGCAAAGATGGCTAGTTCCGACGATCCTGAAGTGACCGGGCTAGCCCCCGTTGAAGTACTTCGGTCCCCTAGCATAGATCAGATGGAAATTGACCCAGTGCTAGAGACGGAACCAGAAAGGGAGTCCTGGATGACCCCTCTAAGGAATTTTCTGATGAATGGAGCGCTTCAGACCAAGAAAAGTGAGAGGCGCAAAGTGATTCGTAAAGTCGCCCGATACGTTCTGCAAGGCGGAGTTCTTTACAGACAAGGGTTTTCGATGCCCCTCCTCCGGTGTATAGCCCACGATGACATCAAGCGTGTGCTGCAAGAGGTTCACGAAGGCGAATGCGGCGACCACACTGGAGGGCAAACTTTGGCAAAAAAGGTGTTGCGGCATGGTTATTTCTGGCCTACCATAAACAAGGATGCAGCAAGATACGCACGACGGTGTGATGCGTGCCAGAGATTTTCGAAAATACCTAGAGCACCTCCTAATCAGTTAAAAACAATGATGAGCCCATGGCCTTTCGCTATGTGGGGAATTGATATCATTGGGAGTCTCCCCATAGCAAGGGGCGGAGCAAAGTTCTCTATTGTGGCTGTGGATTATTTCACTAAGTGGGTCGAGGCTGAACCACTAACTACAATCACAACCAAACGAGTGATCAAATTTATCGTGAGAAACATCATCTGTCGATTTGGGATTCCAAAGATTGTAATAACGGATAACGGAACTCAGTTCGATAGCGCTGAATTCAGAAATTTCTGCCAAAAATACCACATTGAGAATCGGTATACCTCTGTGGCGCACCCGCAATCGAACGGACAAGTCGAAGCGGCGAATAAAGTGATTAAGTCCATCCTGAAAAGAAGACTGAAGCGAGCTAGAGCCATGTGGGCTGATGAATTGCCCTTGGCACTATGGGCCTACAGGACAACATATAAATCGGCAACAGGACATACCCCGTTCTCCCTTGCCTTTGGAACGGAAGCAATCATCCCGGTTGAGATAAAGGTACCTTCTCACCGGGTGACTTATTATGATCCAATGACCAATAATGAATTACTCCTTGAGTCCCTGGATATGATCGAAGAAAAGAGGGATGAAGCGGACCTACGCGCCTTGATATGCAAGCAACAGATCGCTCGATATTACAACAAAAAGGTTCGAGCCCGAACCTGGGAACCCGAAGACTTGGTTCTGAAACGTGTCTTTCCACCCCCAACTCATATGGGAGCAAAGTGGGAAGGACCATACTCCATTCTGAGCAAGCTTGATAATGGAACCTTCAAGCTGGCAACCGTAGATGGAAGGGAAATCCCCAGAGTGTGGAATGCCCAACATTTACGGCCATACTTAGCATAAAAGTTTCAAATCTGTTCTTTTGCCTTGTTGAAAACCATGTATAAGGCATGACTAGCCTAGAATAGTTTGATTCCTTGAAGCGAAAAATTATAAAGTGGACGTAGGTCATGATTCGACCGAACCACTATAAAAATATTGTGTGTTATTTACCTTTATTGCATCCTTATTTATCTGCCTGATTATTTTTATGGAAATCGGCGTGAATAATGCAGGTACCCGAAGTCTGGTGCCAACTGTTCCTCCCATAGACTGCTCGGAGAAACTCAAAGCCTTGGCAAGTGCTCCAACTACTTGTCCGACTGGTTTTAATCCTCGGAGCTTGGATTAAAATGTAAACCTAGGACGAGTTTAATGAGCGTACGTGATTGCAGACTGCTTGATCCGTGACTCTAACTCTCCAGAGTAGAGAGAGAGTATAAAGGACGCGAAGATGACGTTCACGAGGCATGGCGGTGTACCATGATCGGAGCCTCCTGAGCAAAAGTCTAACCTTGGCGACCGCCATGAGAATATAAAAGCGTCTTCGATTGAGCGCTAAGAAATAGCTTCTTCCCCGCTGAAGGATCGGGGAGCGAATGAATCGCTGAGCTCGAACTCTAACTCTCCAGAGAGAGAGAGTATAAAAGCGTCTCCGATTGAGCGCTGAGAAATAGCTTCTTCCCCGCTGAAGGATCGGGGAGCGAATGAATCGCTGAGCTCGAACTCTAACTCTCCAGAGAGAGAGAGTATAAAAGCGTCTCCAATTGAGCGCTGAGAAATAGCTTCTTCCCCGCTGAAGGATCGGGGAGCGAATGAATCGCTAAGCTCGAACTCTAACTCTCCGGAGAGAGAGAGAGAGAGAGAGAGTATAAAAGCGTCTCCGATTGAGCGCTGAGAAATAGCTTCTTCCCCGCTGAAGGATCAGGGAGCGAATGAATCGCTAAGCTCGAACTCTAACTCTCCGGAGAGAGAGAGAGTATAAAAGCGTCTCCGATTGAGCGCTGAGAAAGAACTTCTTCCCTGCTAAAGGAACAGGGGCCGACTGAACTACTGTTATCCCATGAAATCTTCTAAGTCCCCCATATTCAGAAATAGGGGGCAACCTGTCGACAGTACTAACCAATTCTTAGTAAACCCCAGTTAGGCGCTATGATAACAACTGATTGGGGGCACATATACTCGTATACATATACTGAACTTTGATACAGCAATGCAACGCAAAAGTTTTCTTTCTGTTGTTTGACTAATTTGTAATTATCATTAGATGGCCTATGACTAAACATGGAAAGTTTATTTGAATACAGGTACACAATGATGCAAAAAGAGATAAACTTCCTTTATATACTGAAAGCCTACAAAGTGGAAAATAACCTAGAAAACAAAAGTGAGGGCCATTCTCACAATTACACTTCCTGGCCAGTGGAAAACCTAAAGACAAAATATGAAACAAGCAATAATATCCTATTTTTGCTTTGGCCCCTTCTCCTGCTTGTCTCTCCAGCTTCGCCTTGTCGGCATCAGACTGATCCCCTTTCTTCCTCTTCCTTTTATCTATGAGAGGAACATCTGACTCTTCTGAAGATTCCTCCTCCACCTCTTTTCTCTTCCTTTTATCAGAAAGGGAAGCCGGGAAGTCATCGGGATTTGCAAAATGAAGCTGTCTACTGATGGATTTGGGCTGGATTTTCACAATGATCCCAGTTTTGGGATCAAATTCTACAAGAGGGACTACGTCCAAAGCCTCATCTCCCACCTTCTTCGAAGCCATCTCTTTCTCCTGCCTAGCCTTTTGGCTGGCCAAGGTTTCGTCGTCGTCATCATCGGCTTTTTTGGCGCCAACAATGTCTTCCTCATCCTCTACATGGCGCCCATCCATGTCTTTCAAGGCCTCGATGGTCTCAGCATCCTTGGAAACATCAGTACTAGGTACCGGGATGCTTCTTTCTGCTATTGCGACCTCAGCCTGCTTTGATGTATCAATATCGGCACCTGGCGAGACAACCTACTTCTCCACTTCTTTTTCTTTTTCAACACCCTTGTCGACGGGCTCGCCACCTGTATCATGAGGAACACATGTTACTAATTCAATTGGTTGTTTTACCACACGACGACAATTCATAATTGCTTTGACGAATTGCGGGGAAAAAAGGGAGATACCTTCCGCAGATCCTCCTTCTTGAATAGTCGCAGGAGCTCCAACAACTACGGGAGTTAGGCCCAAAGGGGTTAGTGGATCATCAGGATGGTACTCCTCAACTCCGGAGGTTTTGGGCCCCACGGCAGAACTTGAACCTTCGTCAGCTTTGCTTTTACCCTTAGCCAAAGCCCTCTCCTTTTCCATCTCCGCTAAAATCAGACGACGACCCTCTGCTAGGTCCTCAGGCTCATTATCCCTCAAGATGTTCTTCATCAACTCATCCTCATCAATTTCTTCGACTCCCAACCTCTGCTTTTCACCCTCAACAATCGCATCCCATAAATTGGCTAAAGTAACGTGGTAATCCGGGATCCACGAGATGTTGCGAGTTTTGAGAACTTGGCCAAGGAAGTCGAAAATCATCTCTTCAAACCCCTCAATATCCTTCTCTCTTTCGAGGAGCTTGTTATTAGAAGCAGTGGCCAATTCGATGGCACTTTCAACATTCTTTTCGGCAAGAGCTGCCCGTCTCTCCGCGTCCGCGACCTGATCATTTAAAATCACTTTTTCTGCTTTAGCCAAAGCCAAACTTTCTTTTAAGCTTGCTTTTTCTGCCTCCCAAGCAGCTCTCTCAACTTCAAAATGGCCTTGTGCTGTTTTCAACTCGATATTGGCCATTTTGAGATCTACAACCTCCTTCTTTAAAGCCATTTTCTCTTGGCTATTGGAGTCAAGTTCCGTATGAAAGTGTTTTTTAGCATTCTTCAATTCGGTTTTATAATTCTCGACGTCCCTTCGCGCTAGAGCAAGCTGGGATTGAGCATCTTCTAGGTCCTTCTCCATCTTTGTCCTGGCCCTTTCGTTGTTTTCAAGTTTCGCCTTTGATCTGTGTGCTTCTATTTCAAGCGATCGGATGACTTCTGAAAGGTTAACTGCATGCTTTTTCATCAGCTCATATTGCCTGGCAACGTGACGGATGTGCCCGGCGACTTCATAATCCCAATTCTTAGGGACCGGTTCCAAGGCTGGAACAAAGGTCATCCTGTCAAAGAATATGTCTGGGAATTGTTCCCTCAGCTTTTCCAGCCTACCTTGGATCTCGGGACCATGAATGTAGTCCCGTGACCCGGGGGCAGCCAACTCTGGCTGGCAGGAAGGGACGACATCACTCTTCTCCTTTTCAGACTCTTTGATCGGATCTTTGCTTCTATCTTTAGATTCATGATGCTTTTTTGATGACCTGCTATGGGAAGGTGCACTCTTTGGAGGAGTTAACTCTTTAGGAAGTTTCTTCCCCCCAGGAACTACTGGATAGCTGGAAGGCTTGGCAGAGGTCGATTTTGGTGGAGACCGGGGTTGCGAGGAAGTCGGCCTGTGAGAAGGGCCGCGGGAACGCTCAGTACCCGGATGAAGACTGGGTGTGCCCTCACGCAGGGAACGATAAGAATAGGATCGCCTGTGGGACATCTTTCCTGCAAGAAAGAAAAGAGCATATTAAAACCTTGAATACTGACGCTATAAGAGTGCGGGGTCAGATAGTGTGTGTGATTTGTGCATCCCATATAATTCCCCCTAACGGACCCGGGCCTGAAGACAGGCTCATCTGACTAGTTTCTTGTTCTCTTGTTGGAGCGATGGCCTCCTCAGAACCAGGGAAGAATGGCTCCCCTTCGAAGTCCCTCTCTGTATATACATCATCAGGGAGAGGAATCTTGCTCCGTTCTTTGAATAGCTGCTCGTCTGTCAAGTCATCGGGAGCAGTGGATTCGATTGGAGTAGAAACTAGAATTTCCTGGGACTTGTCTCCACGGGCTTCATCCCCTTTGTATATATTCAGATTCTCATCATCTTGGATGACTATCGGGGGAGGACTCTTGCGGAACTTAGTTGTTTCTATTGCTTGTGATGTTCCCTCTCCCTCTGTTGGGGGCACGTACTTATAGGGTTTGCCGCCAGCCCCAAGTCCAAATCTTATATCCAGAAGGTGATTCTTATGAAGATTCTCATCAGTAATACATTTTTTGATCCTTAAAAAGTCGGATCTGCTTTGTAGAAGAGTGGACAATCGATTGTTGTATAGCGGACCCTCCGTTTTCGGGAAGATGTGATCTGTTTAAGACAAAGGAAAAGGGGGAGAATGTTAATTTCTTCGACTTCTTGAACAAGATATTCAGTTAAAAGCTTGAAGTTTACTTGATTTAAGCCATCTTCTTGAGCATCCGGCCTGTTTCTTTATGTAGAACCAATCAGAGTTAGGATCCCCTATATTGCTATATCCATCGTACAGAATCTTCCTATTCGCTACCGATTCAAAAAAGGAGAAATTTGGGGTTGCCGAGGAGCGATGCTTGAAAAGAAAGAAGAATGTCAAATCTCTGAATGTGAGTCCGGTGTGTAGGATCTCCGCATATGTTATATATAAGGTGTATAGAGATGCGTAGGCATTAGGATGAAGTTGCATCGGAGCAATACCCAGCTGCTTTAGAGTCTCGATGACGATTGAAGGAAACGGAGGGATAACTCCTACCAAGCACATAGTCCGACTGATTGCCATATATCCTTCCGGAGCTAGGTGGGGTCTATCTTCGCTTCCGGGCGTCAAGACATCATCCCAAGGAATCCCGTGTCTCAAGCAGATTCTTTTAAGCTTTATATCGTCGAGCTTAGATGCTAAAGAATCAGAAAATTTATCTATCCCGAGCGCGCCAGGAATCTCGTCGGGAGCTCGCCCATCTATCTCAGAATCGTCGCTAGATGAAGTACTTTCGGACGGATCTGATTCCGTTGCCTCGTACTCAGATCCAGAATCTTCACCTCCTGGATTAATTGGAGGAATCTAGGGGTTGTATTGCTCAGGAACCTCAGACTCTGTTTCTGTAGCGGATCTTGGAGAAGATTGATTATCCGACATTGATGTTAGGCGAGAAAACATGACAAATGAAATTAAAACTACCCGTCCCCCGTGTGTGCAAGTGTCGGTGTGTGTGCTTGTGCATACATTAAAGATAAAGTATAATAGCTGTCAAGATCGTCAAAATATTAGTCGTCATATGCAGTCAAATTATGTGGTCATTTAGTCCAGAAAGTCCAACATCAAGGCCCTAGCCTAACTGTTCAGAATTTTATGGTGGCAAGGCGTCGTTTAAAGTTTGAAATTTCTTTGGATCGTGAACTATGAGTCGGATCGCCAAGTAGAAGGATCGCCCCCTTCGGATCGCAGAGCAAAGGGATCGCCCCTTCACGGATCGTGAAATTAAGTGATCGGGGTCTTTGCCGAATCGTTGCAGCCCCCCACGATACGCGCCTCTGCCGTCACCACGACCCTCCGTCTCGCCACTCGCCTTCATCCTCTTCCTTTCCTCTCCTTGCCCACGATCCGAACCGGCTTCCCTCTTCTCCTTCCTCCTTCGTCTTCCTCCTCTCCTTCACATTTCCGAACTCCAACCTCTACGCCCATCAGCCATGGCGCCTCGCTTGTTTCCCCAGAAAATCGCAAAATTCCATCGTTACTCCCTCAAACCAGTCGAAAAAATTCATAAAACAACAGCGTTTACGAATAAGGGTGCTTTCGGTGGAATTACCTTTCTAAAAATTGGGAAAGTGATTGGATTTTTGAAGGTTTGAAAAACTAGGGTTCGTTCCTCAACAATGCAGGCGAAACGATACGACAGAAAAAAGAAGGAAGAAAGTGAAGAGGGGGGGTCGGCTTATATAGACAATGTTGTATATAACGTTGTTGTATACACAATTATATGATTTTTGTTTGATGATAACAACCAAATAAATATTATTATAAATGTGTTTGAAATCGTACTGTTAAACATATACATCACTGACTGAAATATAATATTTATATTTAAATGGAATACGACCATACGGACATTGATATATACATACTGTATTCTATTTAAATTGAATATTTTATTTCAATAACACAACAGTATAAATCTTATAAACTCCTCTAATTAAACACTCACATAATATTTGTACTAATAAATAACAGAACAAAATAGACAAATTTGTTTGACAACAATAAAATAATATTTTATTTCAATCAAACTTTGTTTATTACAAACATCAGTACAATTCATATATATATATATACACACAGCCCCTCAATCATACATTCACTCAGTTTACATTTCAGTATACATTTCTTTTATACAGACACTTTCACTGTTACCCACACTGTATATTTTTCACTGCCATTTTTGTCTTCTGTCATCTTTTATCTTCTGTCTTCATTTTTTCTGTTTTGTTTTCTGCTGTCTGTCTTCAGTCTTCAGTCTTGTCTGTCTTCACAGCACTTCACTGTCAGTCCAGTCATCGTCTTCATACCTGTCATTCACAGAAACACACACACAGTACACTGCAATACAAATAAAAACTAAACACATGCAGATTTAAATTTTATTTTTAAAATTTTATTTGCCTCAGAATTCGGCGTGTTTCTCATCATTTTTCTGACTCAATCTGATTTTTTTTTTTTTTTTTTTTGACTGATGGCTGCATATACACACGTGTATAAACACACGTGTGTACTGCCACGCCAATCAGTACGCAGCTGAGGAGTAGCCACTAGGACCTGCTCAACTCAGTGCAACTGACAAGTCAAACATGGACAAGCCAGCATTCATGAAAGCCAAATAACAAGTCAGCAAATTAAAAAAAAAAAAATCAAAGTGCACAAACAAGTGCAGCTCAAACATGGTCGAGCCAGCAATAAAGAAGTGGAGTTCAAATCAGCAAAGAAACTTCAACAAACTCAAAATAGTGTGAAGCAAGATGGTGTGCAAATACACGTTTCAGCATGGTCGAGAATGGTACATGCAAGCAAATACAAACAGCAATGGTGAATGAAACAGCAAGCACCTGGCCAAGGAAGAGAGACAGTGCAAATACATGCATAACCACACAAGCATACATGGATCAAAGAGGATGCATAGTGGCGCAACATGGTTCAGTTGTTATTTGCAAAGAAGTGAAATCAGCAAGTATTTGATTCATGAATGATGCAGTGTAAGTATGACAAGTACATGGAACTAGCAAACAGTAAACAACAAATGCAATGAACATGGCAGCATGGTAGATGGTCAAGAAGTGAAATCAACATGATGCATGGCAGTGTGCATAAGCCATGTGCAATCTAGTGTTGCATGAATTCAAACGGTCTATACATTTGTATGGGCGAGACAAGCAGTGCCAATTTTTTCAAGCACAAAATTCATGACAACATCACATGTCAAAACTGGAAATATACAAAGCAAATATGGTGAAGATTCAAGCTTGAAATGCAAATATGATGCATGGCATTTGGATGTACAAGCAGCGAAATCAAGTGGTGTCTCAAGAATAGGTGCAGCTACAATGTATGATGCAACAGCAATGTGATTGAATGTGTGCATGTCTCATGAAAAGGGACAAAGCAAGTTTTCTTTCTAGAATGGTCGAGCATGTTAAATTTCATGCTACAAGATAACACATCAAACAAATCATGGTGGGAAATTAAGTGTACACAGTTAATCCAAATCATTTCCAGTGCAGTATCAATCCTACAAGGTCAAGCAAAACTTTCTAAGTGCAACATCTGTTCATATCAGACTTATATTTAAAAGTAATAAATCAGTTTTGATCAGCATGGAAAAATTGGCAAGAAATTCTTTCAAGAAATCAGAGAAAAAGTATGGCAACAAATAAGCAATTCAATGCCAAGAATTCACAGCAACCAATTTAAAGTCAAGCAAATTCAAAAGAGGAAATTGAGCAAAAGACAGCAAGGTGATATATCAGGCAATAAACCATGTCAAAGGGGAAAGTATTTTCCAGAAATCAGATTTGTGTTTTTAGGCAATAAATCTGCTAATTTTGTTTCTAGCATTTCCAGAACTAAATCAATGGAATTCACGACAGATTTTTGTCAATCAAGGCTCGTTTTAAATAAAGCCAGAAAATCATCAAAGCAATATATGGAAAGAAATCATTTTTTGAGCTTAAATAGTTTTGATTTCTTTATGTGAATCATTCAGTGCTCAATCAACAAATCGAAGTCATGGGAATGGGTCACGACATCAGCTAAGTCGAAGAACTAAAAGAGGAAACCATGGAAACATCAATCACGCAAGTGAATTTATCAGCAAAGTCAAAAGGGGAAACATCAAAAATCAGCCGAGTCATATACGTGTTGAAATCAGAGGATTGATTTTAGGGTTTTAAATTTACCCTATAACTACACCCATATCATCACAGGCAGCAATATGTATCGAAAACCCACAGAATAAATTCAAGCAAACTCAGAGAAAAATTCAGAGAACTCACAACGTGTTTTCGATCGAAATGGGTGACAAGAAGGAGCAGACGCAAGGATCCAGTCAGTTTTCCATCGTCTGATTCAAGCCTCAAGGATCCGATCAATTCAAGAAAGCCATCGATTTGATTTTGGGAATTTTCAGGAAACCCTAGGAAGTTTTAATCGCTGCCGCCATTGTTATTTCCTCAGAAACAAAAAGTGAACGGACAAAACAAATGAGGGGTGCAACACCAAATTGCAAGAGGCCGGCCAAGAAATAAAAGGGGATTTAGATGTGTTTATTTTAAAAGGGGATGACCCCTTTAATTAATCTCCTTAGGGTTTTCTTTGGTTATTTTAAATTGTATTGTTTTTTTATTTTTTATTTTGAATTTCTTCTGTAAACAATTCTGAACAGTTTGTCTAGAAGTCTGTAAAATTTCTGGGAGAGTATCAGTCAGTGTGTTGACTGACAGGTTCAGAGTCTGTAAATCTGAAAAAAAAAAAAATACAGGGTCGTAAACAGGGGAATCTGGTTGAGTGGATATCGGTCAGTCTAGGGTTTTGAGCGTAGGGTTGGTACAGGAGCAGAGAGTGCGAGTTTACAGTGTCTGTAAGCGGGATCTGTTATTAACACCTAGTAGAAACCTTAGGAATGCAGCAGTAGGCAGGGTTTTGCCGAAGCTGGGTATATCTGTGTGTGATTTATTTTCTGCATTTCTGTTTCCGCTATATTCTGTGGTCTGTTTATTATTTTAATAAACTGTCAAGTTTTTAATTTAGTTAAAAACTGTGAAAAACCCTATTCACCCCCCCTCTAGGGTTATTCTAGATCCAACATGTGGTATCAGAGCAGGTTATTTCATTAACTCTAGAGTGATGGTGATCCCTAGTTGTCAACTGATAGAGAGTCAGTCCAGTTCATCTCCAAATATTTTTGATGGAACAGATTTTTTAAACTGGAAATCCAAAATGGAATTTTATTTAAAATCTGTTAATATTAAATGTTGGGATGTTATTATCAATGGGTTTGACAGTGTAGATATTAATTTTAATGCTCGTGCTATGAAAATCATATTTGATTATCTTAATACTGAACAGTTTAACCTTATCTGTCATTGTTTATCTGCACAGGAAATCTGGGATACTCTCAATACGAAGTATGGAAGATCTGACAACGGCAGCTCAAAACCCGAGAAAGTCAACTCAGATTCAGAACTCTGTTTAACAGGATTTACAAATGAAAATTCAGAAGGATCAGATGATGGAGAATCAACAGATGCTGAAGTTGAAAATTTCTCATACGAAGATTTGGTTTATATGTGTGTTGATTTAACTAAATCTGTTGATAAACTCAAATCTAAAAACAAATCTCTAAAATCTGGGAATTCTGAGTTGACCAGCAAAATTGATGTTTTGGAATCACAGCTTGAATATTTTAAAAATTCTTCAAATTCAGCTTGCAAAAATTGTCTGAAATTGAAAACCAATCTTGTTCATTTCAATAAAAATATTGAAAAGTTTGAAAATGAAATTTTGATCTTAAATGAGAACAAGGCTGAGTTATCAAATTTGAATAATCTTTTGCAAAAGGAACTTGAAAGTTTTAAGATTGATATATATTCCAAACTTGAAATTGCTGAAAAGGAGAATTTGTTGAAATCTGATTTGATTTTGAAAGAACTGGAAAACGAGATTGAAAAATCCAAGAAATTTGGGTTTGAAAAACAAAAACTTTTTGAATCTGAGATTGCTGAGTCCCAAACCAAAATTAATCTGCTTAAAGATGAAAATTTGGTTTTGAAATCTAATTTTGAAAGATGTAAGATCACTGAAAATAATTGTTCAGATTTATTGAAAGAAAATGGTGATCTTAAAACTAAAATTCAACAACTTGAAACAACCCTGGCAAAATTTTCAAATGGTGAGAAATCTTTAAATATGTTGTTGAAAAATCAATTTTCATTGGGAAATAGAAGTGGACTTGGTTTTGAGAAATCTGAGTTTTCTGAAAGGAGAAGCTCAAACGATTTTAAAAATCCTTCAACTTTCTTTGAAAAGAATCGTCTTGCAAGTTTGAACTTTATTAACTCCAAAGGATTTCTTCAAAAACAAAATTTGAATTTGTTTTGTAATAATTCATCTAAACAATCCTGGATCCCAAAAGGAGATAAAACAAACCTCGTTAAATTCAAACAGATTTGGGTTCCGAAGGGTACAAAGGTAAATTCGGATGGATTGTTATATAAACAGGTTTGGGTACCAAAACGTATGAATTCAGCTGTGAGTGGTTTTACAAATTTTGTTAGACCACTCGATTCTCTAAACTGTTAGGTACCTGAAGTGGCTGAGAAACAACTGTGCTGAAAAGAGAAAACGATTCAAACTGCTTCATGTTATTGAATCATTCAATGTTTCTTAGCCAAGTCCGATAAGTTAGAAATTCTGTTTCTCATTATATGTCAGGTATGATTTCTAACCTCATCCTTGTAAATATTTTTTTTCATTGTTTATTTCTGCTTCTTCTACCCCTTTCTTTTTTATTTTCTTTTATTTGTTTTTATTTAATTTGTCACTGCCATATCTCTTTGTTTATCCTGTGATTCTTAAACTTCCAATTGCAGTTCTCATGATTTTCTGGAAATTCATTTGAATAAAACTTTCTTGTTTATAATTATTTCCAGATTCTGAATTTAATCTTGTAATTATCTGCGATTGTTTAGAAGTTTATTTTATTCTTGAATTCATAACAGTGCTGAAGCATTCATATCATATCTTGAACACTGTTAATTTGAATTCTAATTTTTGTTTGAAGATCTGAATATTTAATGAAATTTCACACACCTTTGCTGTTCTGAGTTTATTCTAATTCTTTTTAGAAAAGCTCAAAATATTATACTCATTACAGCACTCTGTTATTTATCAGTTGTGATAATTTCATTGATTTTCAGATTGGCTTGTATCAGTGATACATCTTGGAATTCGTCTTTATTCATGATCATTATATTGAAACATGTTTGTTTGACATCATCTGAAATTCTAGATATTTTGAATATCACACACCTCTTATTTTTTTGAAATTGTCAATCTTGTGTGACTGATTCATTATATCCCAAAACTGTACATTGATTCATGTGATTTCAAATAAATTATCCCGATCATGAATATTTTCAAATTTGATGTAAATGATCTGAAATTTCTCTTGGGCTTGTCAGAAATAGTTTTGAGAAATTCATGAAAATGTTTTTTTTTAATATGGTCATAAATATCATTGTTATTTCATGATTATTCGATTTGAATATATGTTTGTTTAAAATCATTTGAAATTAGTGATTTATTGAATCTCACACATATCTTGAATCTGAAATATAACCTGATGTGATTGATTCATTAAATCTAGAGCTTTTCATATTCCTCAAATGATTTCAAATAAACTGTATTTATAATCTTGGACCATGAATCATTTTTACATGACCATCATCCTCTGATAAGTCTGTTGTGTTACTGATTTCTCTGTGCTGCTCTGATACTGTTTTTGAAAAATGTTTGTTTTGGAATCATGTTATGAGAAATTGATTTGTAAATATTTTTTTTTTGAGGACTGCTTGATTTGATATCAAAGCACCGGGGTGTGATTAAAATCCTCAAGAGCGAGATAACAAGTGGTATCAGAAGTGCTTATATTTGTTTCACCCATCTGTACTGAGATTCAATTTTTTTTACCTTGTATAGATCCACACATTTTTTTTAATATGCTAAATTTTTTCGGGCTGGGTTTGTTTCTTTGGTCTGAGATGTCCATGATAGTCCATCAGGGTGTAATTAAATTCCTCGATAAGGGAGACTACAATTGGTATCAGCTTTTTCTGTTCTGAATTTTCACTTTGTAGAGACACCATGTGGTATCAGTTTAAAAGTGCTGCATATTTTTTTTTGCTGTATATATATTTTTTTTTTCCCTCTTGTCATAGATCAGCATATTACTCCTGTAATTGATTTTCAACTTTAAAATTATTTATTGATTATTCATTCAGAAATTGAAATCAATATCCAAATTGAACTGCATTTAGAATCCATCAAAATTATTATCAGATTTTGAAATTGTGATGAATTGTGACTGCAATATATTTCACAACAAGAGGAAATTTAATTTGGATTTTCATGATGGTTAAATATTTATTATAATATCTTTGAACTGGCAGTTATTTCACGACCATCTTCATTACTTATCATCCTTCTGCCATCCGCTATGATTTTATATAAATATGGAGAGTTTAATTTTTCTTAAAATCATTTTAAATAAACAGTGAAAATATTTGTGACGGAATTGTGGTTATATTATTATTCAGAATTAGTGATGATTGAAAATTTTCAATAATCCCGGTACAGTTGGTCATATTTCATAATATAATTAATTTAGAAATTTATTTCACAGTCCATTTCTGTACCTACCACATTTTCTATCATCCATATATTGGTTTTATACCAAGGAGTTTTTTCTTTTTAAAAAAAAACTGAAATGATAAATATAAATATATAAGTGTGTCTCTAATCTCATTTAAAAATCCAAGCTCTGGTCATGCATGGTTAAGAGACAACTTATAATTTAAGCTGCGACTGACCTCATTTAAAAATCCAAGCTCTGGTTATGCGTGGTCAGTGTGCTCTTAAATAAATAAAAAAAAAAAAAAAAATTTGCTAAAAACTGAAATAAAATTGAATTTCTCCTTGGTGTGTAAAAACCAGCCTATCAATCCATCTCTCTAATCTGTGAAATGTGTTAATACCTTATGAAGTATTATGTTTTGTTGATTGATAGTTACTGGGATTTGAGACTATCTGATTTTGTCACTTAAGTTGAATTTATAATTATAGTCAAAATCCATCACTGTTTTTGCGCCTTAATTTCTTAAAATCCTTTCGAAAATAATTGGAAATGAATTGTTTTTAAAACTCTCTCCATTCTATATAAAATTCATCGTATATCCGTCATTCTCTACAATGTGAAATGTGCCACCTGTTCTTAGAATATTATGATTTTTGTTTGACTGATTGAAAAATTATGATGACCGTTCTTCCTCTTAAGCTGAAATTATATTTTTAGTCAATTTTCATCTGTATTTTAAAATTTGTATCCTTTTGATGATAACAAAAGGGGGAGAATGGATTAGATTTTGATTTATGAGTGAATATTTTATAAATATTTTTAATTTTGAAAATTTATTATTATCATTCATTTCACTCATGCACAGTTACAGGGGGAGTTGTCTGTTGTAGGGGGAGCTGATAAATAGGGGGAGTTCAATTTCCACTGTCAAATACATTTATTGGTTTTTTCAAAATCTTTTATTTGTTTGTCATCATCAAAAGGGGGAGATTGTTGTATATAACGTTGTTGTATACACAATTATATGATTTTTGTTTGATGATAACAACCAAATAAATATTATTATAAATGTGTTTGAAATCGTACTGTTAAACATATACATCACTGACTGAAATATAATATTTATATTTAAATGGAATACGACCATACGGACATTGATATATACATACTGTATTCTATTTAAATTGAATATTTTATTTCAATAACACAACAGTATAAATCTTATAAACTCCTCTAATTAAACACTCACATAATATTTGTACTAATAAATAACAGAACAAAATAGACAAATTTGTTTGACAACAATAAAATAATATTTTATTTCAATCAAACTTTGTTTATTACAAACATCAGTACAATTCATATATATATATATACACACAGCCCCTCAATCATACATTCACTCAGTTTACATTTCAGTATACATTTCTTTTATACAGACACTTTCACTGTTACCCACACTGTATATTTTTCACTGCCATTTTTGTCTTCTGTCATCTTTTATCTTCTGTCTTCATTTTTTCTGTTTTGTTTTCTGCTGTCTGTCTTCAGTCTTCAGTCTTGTCTGTCTTCACAGCACTTCACTGTCAGTCCAGTCATCGTCTTCATACCTGTCATTCACAGAAACACACACACAGTACACTGCAATACAAATAAAAACTAAACACATGCAGATTTAAATTTTATTTTTAAAATTTTATTTGCCTCAGAATTCGGCGTGTTTCTCATCATTTTTCTGACTCAATCTGATTTTTTTTTTTTTTTTGACTGATGGCTGCATATACACACGTGTATAAACACACGTGTGTACTGCCACGCCAATCAGTACGCAGCTGAGGAGTAGCCACTAGGACCTGCTCAACTCAGTGCAACTGACAAGTCAAACATGGACAAGCCAGCATTCATGAAAGCCAAATAACAAGTCAGCAAATTAAAAAAAAAAAAATCAAAGTGCACAAACAAGTGCAGCTCAAACATGGTCGAGCCAGCAATAAAGAAGTGGAGTTCAAATCAGCAAAGAAACTTCAACAAACTCAAAATAGTGTGAAGCAAGATGGTGTGCAAATACACGTTTCAGCATGGTCGAGAATGGTACATGCAAGCAAATACAAACAGCAATGGTGAATGAAACAGCAAGCACCTGGCCAAGGAAGAGAGACAGTGCAAATACATGCATAACCACACAAGCATACATGGATCAAAGAGGATGCATAGTGGCGCAACATGGTTCAGTTGTTATTTGCAAAGAAGTGAAATCAGCAAGTATTTGATTCATGAATGATGCAGTGTAAGTATGACAAGTACATGGAACTAGCAAACAGTAAACAACAAATGCAATGAACATGGCAGCATGGTAGATGGTCAAGAAGTGAAATCAACATGATGCATGGCAGTGTGCATAAGCCATGTGCAATCTAGTGTTGCATGAATTCAAACGGTCTATACATTTGTATGGGCGAGACAAGCAGTGCCAATTTTTTCAAGCACAAAATTCATGACAACATCACATGTCAAAACTGGAAATATACAAAGCAAATATGGTGAAGATTCAAGCTTGAAATGCAAATATGATGCATGGCATTTGGATGTACAAGCAGCGAAATCAAGTGGTGTCTCAAGAATAGGTGCAGCTACAATGTATGATGCAACAGCAATGTGATTGAATGTGTGCATGTCTCATGAAAAGGGACAAAGCAAGTTTTCTTTCTAGAATGGTCGAGCATGTTAAATTTCATGCTACAAGATAACACATCAAACAAATCATGGTGGGAAATTAAGTGTACACAGTTAATCCAAATCATTTCCAGTGCAGTATCAATCCTACAAGGTCAAGCAAAACTTTCTAAGTGCAACATCTGTTCATATCAGACTTATATTTAAAAGTAATAAATCAGTTTTGATCAGCATGGAAAAATTGGCAAGAAATTCTTTCAAGAAATCAGAGAAAAAGTATGGCAACAAATAAGCAATTCAATGCCAAGAATTCACAGCAACCAATTTAAAGTCAAGCAAATTCAAAAGAGGAAATTGAGCAAAAGACAGCAAGGTGATATATCAGGCAATAAACCATGTCAAAGGGGAAAGTATTTTCCAGAAATCAGATTTGTGTTTTTAGGCAATAAATCTGCTAATTTTGTTTCTAGCATTTCCAGAACTAAATCAATGGAATTCACGACAGATTTTTGTCAATCAAGGCTCGTTTTAAATAAAGCCAGAAAATCATCAAAGCAATATATGGAAAGAAATCATTTTTTGAGCTTAAATAGTTTTGATTTCTTTATGTGAATCATTCAGTGCTCAATCAACAAATCGAAGTCATGGGAATGGGTCACGACATCAGCTAAGTCGAAGAACTAAAAGAGGAAACCATGGAAACATCAATCACGCAAGTGAATTTATCAGCAAAGTCAAAAGGGGAAACATCAAAAATCAGCCGAGTCATATACGTGTTGAAATCAGAGGATTGATTTTAGGGTTTTAAATTTACCCTATAACTACACCCATATCATCACAGGCAGCAATATGTATCGAAAACCCACAGAATAAATTCAAGCAAACTCAGAGAAAAATTCAGAGAACTCACAACGTGTTTTCGATCGAAATGGGTGACAAGAAGGAGCAGACGCAAGGATCCAGTCAGTTTTCCATCGTCTGATTCAAGCCTCAAGGATCCGATCAATTCAAGAAAGCCATCGATTTGATTTTGGGAATTTTCAGGAAACCCTAGGAAGTTTTAATCGCTGCCGCCATTGTTATTTCCTCAGAAACAAAAAGTGAACGGACAAAACAAATGAGGGGTGCAACACCAAATTGCAAGAGGCCGGCCAAGAAATAAAAGGGGATTTAGATGTGTTTATTTTAAAAGGGGATGACCCCTTTAATTAATCTCCTTAGGGTTTTCTTTGGTTATTTTAAATTGTATTGTTTTTTTATTTTTTATTTTGAATTTCTTCTGTAAACAATTCTGAACAGTTTGTCTAGAAGTCTGTAAAATTTCTGGGAGAGTATCAGTCAGTGTGTTGACTGACAGGTTCAGAGTCTGTAAATCTGAAAAAAAAAAAAATTACAGGGTCGTAAACAGGGGAATCTGGTTGAGTGGATATCGGTCAGTCTAGGGTTTTGAGCGTAGGGTTGGTACAGGAGCAGAGAGTGCGAGTTTACAGTGTCTGTAAGCGGGATCTGTTATTAACACCTAGTAGAAACCTTAGGAATGCAGCAGTAGGCAGGGTTTTGCCGAAGCTGGGTATATCTGTGTGTGATTTATTTTCTGCATTTCTGTTTCCGCTATATTCTGTGGTCTGTTTATTATTTTAATAAACTGTCAAGTTTTTAATTTAGTTAAAAACTGTGAAAAACCCTATTCACCCCCCCTCTAGGGTTATTCTAGATCCAACAGACAAAAGGGCGACCGTTTGTCTCCCCTTCCTTGTCCTATTCGATCCACGAAAATCGGCGGGCCGCGAACCAAAATCCCACCACGACTCGAGGAGGAGCCCGTTTCGTTCCGAGGCCCAAATGCGCACCAAAGAACGAAATGAATGTCTTGCTAACGGACCGCGACTCGAGCCTGCGATCCAAATCGATAAATTCAGTAATGAAGACTCTGAAAAATCCCAGAAAGAGAATTCTTCACTGATTCGCGACTCGCTATGAAAAGACGATTCTATAGCTTCGAAGCATGTTCCATCATCGATAAAACATACTTCGAGGGGGCAAAATGTTGGCTAGCTTTTTGACCAAGCCACCCAGGATCATTCATAAGAAGAAAGCATGAAACCACGTTCTCTAAGAACACGAAGGAATGGATCGCATCATCACCTCGCCCGATGTCGGATCGCACACTATCGACTCGCCCACCATCGGATCGTGTCTCGACGGATTGCCCCCATTCCATCAGCGGAACGAAACCTCTGTGCGGCTCGATCCGAACCTATATTGTTGCCCAGATTAGACCGATCCGATCCCCTGATGCATGGCGAACCCTCTGACCCGTTCAAGTACGAGCTAGTCTTCAGCGATCCGAGTCGCACAGATCTAGCGACACGTGTCTCTAACCGTCATTTTGACCAATTCTCCCCATATGCACGATCCGATTTTCAAGGGAATCGCGACACCTGTCCGCAACGGCTAATTTGACTATTTCTTCAACGATGGCGATGCGATCCGATGCTCTCGGGATTCGTGCCACGTGTTACCACGACCCACCTTACAAAATCAGCTATAAATAGCCCGGAGCTTGGCATTTTTTGGGATCTTTTTGGCAATATTGAGTATTGAATCCGCCATTATTGTCAAATTACGAGAGTATTAAGAGAAATCATTGATTGTATTAGCTTTCAAAGTATAATCAATAATATATAAAGTGGACGTAGGCTTGTTAACGCCGAACCACTATAAATTCTGTGTGTTATTTTCCTTTTCCTCATTCTTCAGTTGAAACTCTATAAGATTCAGAACGATTTGGGTGTTCGGTCCAAATTTTGATCTAACACGTATATTTGAATTTTCCTTCATACATATGTGCAACTATTCTAGTCATGCGTCAGTGTTTGTTTTGTTGCATACATCTGTGCAAGTATTGCATAATTCTTGCATAAAAGTGGGCACTTATTCGTAGCCGTGCAAATCAGTTCACATTTATTTGCATTCAAGTGTGCACTAAAACGTAAAAGTATCACACATGTGTGCAATAATCCGCAGGCTAAATTTCACTTAAGCTTGCTTCATGCAAAACATGCATACATGTGTACAAGTATTTCAAATAGTTGCACACATGTATGCAAGTTTCGGTCCAGATTTTCAAGCCAATCAGCTTATGCAGTAGTTGCACACATGTATGCAACTATTCGTAATAGTTGCATACATGTATGCATCTTTTTTTAATTTGTGTGGACTTCCGAGAATATTTCCAGAATTTAGGAGAAAAAAATTATAAGTAGCACATGTTTTTGTGGCCAAAACATGTAAAACACGGAAGTATGAAAAACACGGACGGGTTTGCATTTAAAACATGGGAGGGACGTGACCCTAATTAAGTTTGAAAATAGGGATGAGTATCTAATATTCACAATAATAAAAATGGGATTTGTTTTGTTATTGGTAAATATGGGTTTTTGGTATTACCACTGATATCTATCTTAAGATAAGAACCTTGTTGATCAAGGTCTGGGAGGTAATTAAATACCCCAACTTTAAAGACTACAGGATTATCGAAGGATGCTATTGTAACAACCCGGAAAATCTGAACCAGTTTAAAAATTTTAAATTGGCTATTTTAGTGTATTTTAAATATTTAAAATAAATATTTTAGATAACAAAGATGAAAAGTAAGTTTGAATCGAAGTTGAAAATAAATATAATCACTTTGAACTATAAACATGGCCCAAAATGGCGCGGCAGTTTCAAATTTTCATTTCAAACTTTGACTAACTGTACCGGGTGCAAAACAAAACGGATTTGAGTGAAATCAAAAATATTTAAATCTGCTAGTGAATACCTTTCTAACGAATCTGAAAAATCAAAGTTTCATAGCGGGAAGAAAAAGTTATGGAAAAATGAATTTTCAGAAAGGTCGCTATGGAATTTATAGCCCGTGAAAATGGCCATTTTGCAAACGACTTCGGAATTCGACGAAACCACTTTTGTTGGATCCGGGATGTCAAATTATTGCTAGGTTTCAAATTTCATAATTTTTGAAGCTAGTATGTGAGCGTGGAGAAGGAAAATGTGTTTTGGTCAATTATAGTTAAATTGGATCGACCAGAAAAGGGCCATTTTACAAACGGTCTCAGAATTCGACGAAACTAGTTTTGTTGGGACCGTATGGTCAAAACATAGCTAGATTTATTTTTCAGGAATTTTTAGAATAAATATGTGGCCCCGGCAAATTGAAATGTACGTTCAAATTAAATATTGAATGTTATATATTTTAAATTGAAGAAAAACTGACTGAAACAGTCGAATGGGCCTACGAAACATATCCCATTGTGTTCAGAATGGGGGTAAAACGCTAGGGACGACAGTCGTTGGGTTCGAATTGGTGTTCGTTTGGTCAGGAGGATATTTTTGAATTTAAAATAAATTAAATATTTAAATAAAACCCTGGCCAATCACGTTCAGCCAAGTCATTCTCTCTCTCCCCGCGTTGACCTCTGAAACCCGCTCCTCTTCACTGTCGAACGGCGGAAAAAGGTCAGGATTTCAAATCCACTTTTCTTCCAATCCATACAGTGAAATCGATCGATTCTTTGGGGGATTTTGGAGAGAATTTTCCCCTCTATAGATCCATACAAGTTTGGGAGTTCATCGTTCAGTATTCGCCTCGATTCACCTCCGCAAAGTGTCGCCGCTCGCACCCCGATTTCTCCGCCACCACTGCGTCGAGTTCACCAGAATTCAGGGAGGAGGAGCGCCTCTCGTAGAAGCTTCACGTGGCAGGGTCTGATCGAGCTACAACATCTTCGTTTTGGTGAAAAGATCAAACCTAGTTTTGAATAAACTGTGAAGGTATACGGCTATTTATAATTTAACTATATTATAGCACTTTAAAGCGCTACGGTTTTCGATTTCACAGTAAAAATCATATCTTTTTCGTTTGTAGACGAAATTCAGTGAAACAAGAGACAGTGGACTCGTGTGGATGTCTTCTACATTCTAGAAGAGTCCGCATATTTTTCTGAGCCTTCTGATATTTTTGGTGGAGTGGAACCCAATGTGAGATTTCTAATTTATAAACGAGATGGAAAACAACGATGTATAAATTATATAGTCGATGTATGAATTATATCAGCATTGTACACCTCATGTATAAGCGTTGTATAAGTTGTATGTTCGATGTATAAGTTATATATGCGTTGTAAAAATTGTATGTGCGTTGAAATGAATTAAAGTGAATCGAAATATAATTATATACGAATATATATATATACTCCCCTCGTCCACAGACCATGGACGATATTTATTGTTTGTGATTGGGGTGAAATTTGGTTGATAGCGAATGGTTGATTAGAATTATTTGTGGTTGAAATTGATTGGTTGTGTTTGAAAACTACCCATTGGTGATCGAAACAAAATTAGAATAGATTGTGGAAATGAAAATAAAACATGCCGCCTGCGTGCGAACTAGAAGCATGAATCCCTATTGTCAAAAACTGCGAGGTTTTAAGGTAGAGCGAGGAGCCGTACTAGGGACGGTCCTGGTTTTAACTACCCTGCCGTTATGCTGCCGAAATTTTCAATAATATTCATGTGTTAGAATTATTTTCATGTGTTGAAACTATATTCATGTGTTGACTAGAAATTCATGTGTTGAACGATAATCGTGTTTTGAAATAAATTATTATATAATAAAAATCATATTTTTATCATCTATATGAACTATATAAAATAGTCGTGTTTTGAAATAAATTGTTTTATAATAAAAATCATATTTTAATCATCTATATGAACTATATAAAATAGTCGTGTTTTGAAATAAATTGTTTTATAATTAAAATCTCATTTTTATTATATACATGAATTGTTGAAAATAGTGAAGTGTTGAAATAAATGTTTGTTAGATAAAAATATCATTTTTATCAAATCTATAAAGTGGATAGTGTTTTGAAATCGATGAAAGGATTGTATTTATATATATTTATATAAAGATAATCAAAATATAGTGAATAAAGAGGCTGCAGTTCGTGTTTTGAAACCGTGATTTCAAACGATTAGTACGGGAGATCCGACCATCGGATTTTCCCGAAACCACAACCGTCGGATTCGCTTTGGAAATATCTTTCCAACGGCACCAACTTTGTAAAGATCCAACGGTTGGATTATCTTGAATGTCTAATTCAAACCTGAAGAAAAACAGCGCCAGAATCGATTTTATATATATATATATATATAATTAATTAAATTAAATCGAATAACGACGCTGCAGTTCGTATTTTGAAATCGTAACTTCAAACGATTAGTGCGGAAGATCCGACCGTCAGATTTTCCCAAAACTGAAACCATTGGATTCGTTTTGAAAAGATCTTTCTAATGATATAAATTTTGTGAAGATCCAACGGTTAGATTTTCAGATATGTGTAAATCAAATGTGGAGAAAAACAGCGCCACGACCGCGTTATGGTCTGAAGCGTATTTTGAATATATTGGCTATTTTTAAATATATAAAAATAGCGATAAATCGTGATAAAATATTATAAACGATATGGAATGGAAATAAACTGAATTTGCTTGGTTTATGTGATATTTGATGGTTGAATGTGTTTGACGTGAAAATTACACTAAAAAACAGAATTAGTGACGTTAAATAATTTAACCATTGAAATAAATTGATTTGAAATTCTAAATATACGTGAATTATTTGAAAAGGACGAGTTAATTCTCATTTCAAATAATTGATCGACGATTGAAAGTCGAAGATATGAAGAAGGTGCAAGGCCGATAATCTTCACATCGAAAGGAGGGGTGCTACTGATGCTCATGATATGAGTAGCTACCTTGACGGGGTTGAAGTAGTAGCCACCCGGACGTACTTGTTGATTGTAAGGATATGCGAGGTATTGAGTGCCTCCGGTTTCGTTCAGACCCAGAACGAACGTGTAAATGGACTGTGTGTCTGACATTGGATTTTGTTCTGTGCTGATTGATCTCTATTAAATATATATCTGTTTGGCGGCGGAGAATTTATTCTCTTGCTTAACGCCCTTCTCTGAGACGTACGAGCCCAGATGTTATATATCGATAGAAATCAGTCGCATGGAGTGAATTGCCTGTGTGGCACGCCTAAGTGATAGATGATCAAGGCTTCTGTTGAAAAGCAAAGTCTTTTGGTTGATGATCAAAGCATGGCCTGTGTGGCGTAGCTTGGTGTATAGCGTTGTTTCGCGAGCCTCACACCCCGGTATGAGCCAGAAACGGGAGACGAACATCAGGGAGGACATGCGTTTTCTTCTAACTAGGAGTGGTGCTTTGGGTTTTACACGCCCGGGTATTTTACTTATGTGGATGATGGAAAGCGAGGCCTCGGTTTACTTCGGTCTTTTCGGAGCCGATGGTGTGGTCAGAAATGACCAGTGACGCCCCATAGGGCGGGAAAACGCAGTGTTCAGGAATTTTAATCCACATCGGTGGACCGGCCCTGACGATCCAAAGCTTGTCTGCATGCTTGCCTGAGACACGGGCTAGAGCGTCTCGAATTTGGTAAGGACTATCTTTTGCCTTGGCTCATGACGGAAATCCAATTTCCAAATACGACATCGTGCGGTTTTGATTGTATACCTATATATGGCGACATAGTGGTATGGGGCATTAATGCCGCCTATGATTGATAGTTATGATTGAAATTGTTTTTGAAACATATATACACTAGTAATAATATCAAATGATTTGTTTTGCTCGTATCAAGCATATTTTGGCCATTATAAGGTAAAACTGTATCCTTTGGTGTGTGTTGCATTGTGTGATGGGAATTGAGTCTTATAATGGCTTTATTTTTATAAAAAGCATTGCGATGTTTAAAAGATTTATTTGTTTTAAAGCACTGGCAATCCAATGGAGTAAACCCGTTCCGCGAAAGTGGCGTGGTCCTGTGATTAGCCATATTGTAAAATGTGTTAAGTAGATTTCTCATACCAGTCCCATGACTGACTCGTAGTTTGTTTCACTTGCAAACTCGGGTGCCCCTATTTCTACACGGGCAGCCTTGTATTCAGGTTTTAGCAGGCTCTTTCTGGATAGTTGGAGCTGAAGGTGGATTCTATCATTTATCTCTTTTTTATCTGTTCAGCTCCTATTATACATATTATGTTTTCTTTTCCGCAGTAGACATTTATGTATAGCTGAACTGTATTTTTGTACTAAGTATGATCCTATATACTGTGTAACTCTGATGATTATATTTATCCAGTGTATTCTATTGTACATTATCTGGTGTATTTATTTATTTCTGTTCTGCTGTTATCTGTTTATGTGTTATATTCCAAAGATTACCCTTGCCACCGTCTTATCAGGAATGGGGTCGTCACAGATATTAGTTGTAATGGTGAAAGTGTTAGAAGTATTTTATTTTGAGAAATAATAATGTAACGTATTTGAAGAATTTGGAAATATATACGACGGGATTCCAAAAATAAAAGGGATTTAAAAAGGGCTTGAGAATATGGAATGGTATTTCCAAAATAAAGGAATAAAAGAAGCTTTGTGAAAATATAACGATATTTTCTAAGTAAGGAGATGAGATTTGGAATAAGTTTATTTTGAAAATCCAAGTGACGATTATATGCTGAACCAATGGTTCTATTTTATTTTTACGATTGTTTATTTCGATAGTTAAATAACCTACTATCAAAATCTAACCCAACCTGTATGGTACGGAAAGACCAGGATCGAATTTATATTTGAAAACTATTCCGAACCAACAAATAAGTAAACGATGAAGATATTTGAAGTTGATCGAGATGGAGCAATTGAAGACCGTAAATCTTCATGAATGAAAGAACTATTGTTTGATTTCTCTAGCTGATCACTAGAGATATTTTGATAGTGATTCTATCGTGATTGAAACCTTTGGATTTACAAGGACTACTCGCTACTAATCCATAGGGTAACTCAAGGATGCGGTAGGACTAGTCCTAGGACAACTTGTATGGACGAGTGTTTGACGGAGTATTTCCAAAGGGATTACGTACGTTGACTTCTTCAAACGTACCATAGTTGAGGGCGGAGAAGAGCACTTCTCTTAGCTTAACAACCTGAGTATTTTTGTGGAAATCAATTAGTGTTTCTAGCGGATATGAGATGTGACATTCAAAGTGAATGGTGGTCAGATGTTCTAAAAGGTAATTATAACCTCAAGCCTCATCAACCGGGAAATGACAAAAATCGGGCAAGCAGCATGGCTATGTGGGTCGCCCCCATTAGGGTGTATAATCACCTTTCTAGAGAAAATCCATTTCATTCTTTAATCTATTTTCGATGTTGCCCCTTTTCGAGAAACAACGGTTAGCTCCCAACCGTTGGTGATATACATTCGATACACTCAAGTGAAATGAGTGGTTGGTCATGTGTGGCCGGGTTGCAAGATGTTATTTTCGAACCCAGTGTATTCCCCTCTAGAGATACATTATCGGCGGTTGGTTCCATACCTTGTCATAGTTGAAACCCAATCTCCAATAAGCGCCCACGATTTTGATTGTATACTACATATGTAGAACGTGAGATGCAAGCGTTCTGCTGTATTGTTATTTATTTGTATTTGGACACTATTATAATATCAGAATAAGATATTGATTTCAAAATGTTTTGGGTTATCATATGGTAAAAGCCATGCGTATTTATGCGGGGATTTGGTCTTACGATTATTCTTTTTTTCGACAAGGTTTTAACATTAAAATCAAGTTGGATGATATTATAAACTTAGCAAGTTTTCTCACTCTGGTTCACCAGACTAACCCGTTGTTTGTAATGCACATGTTAGACCGGGTGCTACAGGTTCAGGTTATCGGATGCTGTGAAGTCCAAAGACGAACTAGAGGTGTTCAGACGTATGATCTTATCTAGTATAATTCCGTTGTGTGATGTTTATGAGGATAGATTATTATAACTATCCTGGTGTATTCATGTACCCTGATGATTGTAAGTTTTTATTAAACTCTCTATAAAGTTTATTTATATATTATATTTTGTTCTGCTGTGATGTGAGATTCTGTGTTGTGTTGGTTCATCATCTTCTTCTATTCTAATATTTCTTTTCTCATCCTCTAATATTTTTTTTATATTAACGTTCTGACATTTTCGATGCCTGAAGGTTCGACATGGTGTTTTTATGTCGATTTTCGGGATCGAAAATCCTTGTTCGTTACAGTGGTATCAGAGCAGTGGTTTAGTAATAACCTAGGCTCTGCAGTGTAACTCGATAGAGATAGGGTTAGTAATACCCTAGATTGAGTTGAAGTGTGTGTGTGTATATATATATATATGAGAGTACATATATGTAGATTTTATATACAAATGTTTTGTATTGCGTTGATGGATCGGTTCAAAATGAACTGCCAATTGATACAATCTTTTTTTGTAAAAAGGGTAAATGAAATATTTTTGCCCAAATTATGTTTTCATATATAAAGGAAAAATTTTTATCAAATTATTGAGGGGTTGCTTTGTTGATTGATTTTAATGGAATTAAAATTAAATTATAAATTTGAATAGTTAATATAACCAATAAAAATTGTGAATAGAATTTTGATATGGAATTAAATGAATCAGAATTTAACATAAATCCAAGTTAAATGGAAATCATAAGATTAATAGTGAAATAATTGAAAGATTAACTAGTTAATTGAATATGGATTCAATAAGTTCGGGTTATGATGATTGTTTGTTTATTGGGTGTTATAATGGTCGATAATAAAATTCATCAACCATTGAATGAACTGAAATCTAAAAATACAAATTCAATATAATGAATTTTAATAGAATCAATATGAAATGAAACTAAAATGATTTAACCCCGTATCTGTTGTCGGCTTGGAAATTGAGTTAGGGCAGGTGGGAAGACGAAGAGTTATTAGTTGTTGTGCTTCGTGACTAGAGTAGGAGTTGCCCGACAAATAAGTAAACCTTAATTATATTGATTGGGTGTTTGATTTTATACCCCTGAGTTGGGTAGCCACTTGGCTTTATTTTCTTTTGATCAATGTGAGGCCGGAGTGACATTTGTAGTTATTTTGATCGAGCCGTGCAGCGAAGGTGCTGGCGAATTTTTCGAAAATTTTTAAACTTATAAATATTTTTGATAATATTTTGAATTAATTATTTTTAAAATAATTGGGTTTGGACCATTCTTCTTACTTGGCAATTTCAAGGACGAAATTCTATTAAGGGGGGAAGAATGTAACGACCCGGATTTTTCATTCATTTGAATTCGAATATTTAAATTGGTTTTTAAATATTATAATAGAAATATTAATGGATTTTAATATTGACTTCACTAATAAAACGAAGATTAAGCATTTATATTTAGTTTATAAACGAACTCAAAACGTCGCGATAGTTCGTAATATTGAGTTTTGAACTTCATTAAAAGTACAATATCCATTTTAAGTCGGAATTCTGTGAAACAAGAAACGTCGAGATCTTATTGATTATAATTTTCTAATGAAAGAGACAAATCGAGATTTCAGCTTATAAATTGTTAGTTATGTCCAAATCAAATTTTAAAATAGTCGTTATGGAATTGTGTATAAACGATAACGTTTATGTAATAAATTATAAAAAGGATTTCTATATATTTCAAATACCGTTTAATTCGGAAATATTAATATTAAGTTATAATTCCATATTGTTTTATATTTGGGATTGTACACTATTTTAGTTAGATATATATGCAGTAATAATAATTTATTATTATTTAATTTAATTGTTTTAGAATTATGTATGTATTTTATCGATATTATATGAGTGTTAAAAATAGATGTTTTCAAACAACCTCTGTTTTTGATGGAATGAATTTTATGGGAATACGTTTGACTAGTTATAATTAGTTTTCCAGTTTGAAGCCAATCGAGGTACTTTTATCAGTATGTGCAATTTAAAGGTGGACCGATAAAAAAACTGAAATTAAAATATTGACGTTGTGGAAATGGAATCGGTTTTCAACAAAATTAATTTCATTGGATGCAGAATGTAACAACCCGAAAATCTGGGCCAGTTTAAAATTTTTATTTTGGAAATTTTAGCGAATTTTGAACATTTAAAATAGATTATTTTAAATAATATCGACGAGAAAATTATTTTGAATAGAATTCGACGTATATATTATATACGTCGTCGTTAGAATATAAATAATTATATATAATTATAAATAGAATTGAAAATGGCGCGGTAGTTCGATAATTCGATTTCAAACTTCAATTGAATGTACCGGGTGCAAAACAATCCGGATTTTAATGAAACCAAAAATAATAGGATCTATTTGAGAATATCTTTCCAACGAATGCGAAAGATTGAGATTTCATAGCGGGAATCAAAAGATATGTCCAGTTTAAAATTATGAATAGTCGCTATGGAATTCAGGCCCTTAAAAATAGACATTTTGCAAATGACCTCGGATTTCGACGAAACTAGTTTGGTTAGGACCGTATCGTCAATACGAAGCTAGAAAATATTTTTATGGAATTTTTCTAGTTAGTATGTGACCCCGGTAAAATGAAATGCGCGTTCAGATTCAATATATAGAGTTATATGTTGATTTTAACGGAAACTGTTCGAAACGATCGAATCAGCCTGCGATACATATCCCATTGTGTTTGGAATGGGGGTAATTAGCTATGGACGACAGGCGGTGGGCCTCGTTTAGAGGTCGTTTGTGAAAGTCAACTTTTTGCAATTAAAATAATTAAATAAATTAAACTTTCCTCTCCCTCCCCTTAAATCACGTTGCCCCCCCCCTTTCTTATTTCAGAATCGATTTATAAAAAAAAAAGAAATAGAAGAGGGCGACGGAGAAAAGGAGGGGAGGAGCCGCCGCTCCTCCCAGCGTCGCCGCCGCCAGGAGGCGACCCCCCTGTCTTCCCCTCCTCTCGCGCCGACACCCCCCTGCTTCCCTCTCCTCGCTCAAGCCTCGCACCCAATCGACAACCGCCGCCGCCCCCTAAACCCTAAGCCGCCGCACCCCCCCTGCGCGCAACCCCCAGCCTTCTCCTCCACCTCGACGCACTCTCCCCTCTTCTGCATAGAACCGTACCCCCTCTAGACCCGAACCCGCACCCCCCTAGACCCGAACCCGCACCCCCTTGGCCCGAACCCCGACCTCCGACAGCCCAGCCGACCACCACCGCGACTTCCTCGGCACCAGCAGCACCCGACGACTCACCCCGAAGCCTAGATCAGTAAATAAGTGAGTTTTTATATATATTTACAATTGTTTTACTTTAGTTTCAGCTTTAAATGTGTTTAGAGTTATAAAAATATAATTTTTATTTTATGTAGAAGTTAAAAATATAATTTTTATTATATGTAGAAGTTAAAAATATGATTTTTATATTTTTAAAGTATTAAAAATATAGTCTTTACTATATAGCGACTATAAAAATATGATTTTTGTTTATGTAGAGAATTAGAAATATAATTTTTACATGATAGGAATATTAAAAATAGCATCTTTATATGGGTAGCAAAATAAAGATTGATTTTTAAAAGATTGATTTTTAAAAGACGATATTTTTAGATATGAAAAGACTATATTTTGAGATGAGTAGTGAAGTAAAAATATGATTTTTACTTCGAGAAAAATATAATTTTTATATTATAGAAAGGCAAACCTTTATTTGAAAAGACGAGATTTTTATAAATGAAAAGATTAGATTTTTATATTTAAAAAGGTGAAATCTTTATATAGAGAATAGCGAGGTAAAAATATAATTTTTATCTATATAGTAGCAATGTAAAAATAGAATTTTTATCCATATAGCGTGAAAGTAAAAATATGATTTTTATATAGTGAACATCAAAGTAAAAATTCGATTTTTATATATTAAATAGCAAAGTAAAAATATGATTTTTATATAGTGAACATCAAAGTAAAAATTCGATTTTTATATATTAAATAGCAAAGTAAAAATATGATTTTTATATAGTGAACATCAAAGTAAAAATTCGATTTTTATATATTGAATAACGAAGTAAAAATGTGATTTTTGCATATGTAGTGGCTACAGCAACGGAGGTGACAAAAATGCGATAACGATGAAGATTTCTATCAAAGAAGTGTCGTGAAGTTGGATAGCTATTGGTGAGAACTTCTCACTCTTCAACTTCTTTTTCTAGTTATATATATATATACTAGGATGCAGACGGTGCTTAGTAGCACCCGACACAATCGTCCACAGACCATGGACTTGTTTGTTTGGTTGCATAAAGTAGTTAGATGATTTGGGTTGAATTGAATTATTTGGTGAATTGAATGGATTTGATTGATGTGTGAATGGCGTGGGCCTTCACTAGACCGTGGATAAGGCTAGGCCTCGTCCCGTTTCTAGTATCGTGCCGTTATGCCGCCGAAATTTTCTAAAATAAAAAGTGTTAGTTAAAAATAGTAAAGTGTTGAAATAAATATTTTTGACGTTAAAAATATAAATTTTAACGTGAATGTGAATAAATAAATATTCATTTACAAATCAGACGATTTGTTTATATACACTGATTTGACTGAAATTGATTGGGATGATAAATTTTACACATCACCCAACTGCACAAATAATATTCAGTGTTTGTTGATTTGAAACCCCACACGGGTGTTGGGATGATGTTTGGCGTACACTAATCCCAATTATTTAATTATTGTTGATCGATTGGTCGACAGACTGTGTAAGCGTCGATTATTTATATTTGATGCTTATGCAGTTGTGTGGTGCACTTTGGATGATGGTTGATTGTTTATCAATGCTATTATATACATGTGTTGTATGGAATCCATATAATTAACGTTATATGGTGATTGATTGGGCCTCATTCCAATCGGGAAAATAATGAATATTATAAAAGAAAATTCATGTGTTGAATATAAAAATAGTCATGTGTTGACGATGATTATGGGTTGAAACTATTCATGTGTTGAGTGAAATATTTTAAATAATAAAAATTACATCTTTATCATATTTACGATTAGAATCTACTTTACGGTGGAGTCTAATTAAAATCAAACGATAGATACCATAGTTTTATAAAATATTTTACATAACAAAAATAGTGATGTGTTAACAGTACTCATGTGTTGAGATTAGTCGTGTGTTGAAAGAAATATAGATTCATGTGTTGAATGGGATAAATATTCATTTGTTGGATAGAATAAATAAGTTTTGAAAATATAAAGCCGTGTTGATTAGAGATGCGTTATTTTGACGCGAACGATATTTATATCGATTTTATTCGTTGTATAATGAATATTGAAAAGTGATTTCAAAATTAAATATTTTGAAATGAAATTCAAATTGAATTAGATTAAAATTCGAATTGAATAGGAAGCGAATTTGAATTCGAATAAAATAGAAATGAATTCAAATTGAATTAAATTGAAATTGAAATTTAAAATGAACTGAAATTGAATTGAAATCAATTTGAAACGAATTTGAATTTGAATTGAATTGAAATGAACTCGAATTGAATTGAAATCAAATCGATTTGAAATTGAAGATGAAGTTGAAATTGTTTTGAAATGAATGTAGAACTATTTATAAAATTTGTTTTAAAAGGAAATCGACGAAATATATATGATATATATATATATTATATATATATAATGGCCTGAATAGAACGCGCCGCGCCGCGGCAGTTCGTGAATTTCGACCATTTATTTCAAACGGACATTGCGGGAGATCCGACCGTCGGATTCTCCTAAAACCGGAACCGTTGGGTTCGTATCGAAAAGAGCTTTCCAATGAATATTAGAAATTTGAAATCTAACGGTTGGATTTGGAATTATGTCCAAATCAATTTCAAAAAAGGGTCGTTGTAAGTGCAGTTCGATGGCCGTTGATGGAAATCGACTGTACGGGCCTTGATAAAATTATTAAAAATATCTATAATTTGTGTAGAATCATAAGAAATGATTTGGGAAAAATTGGGCTGAAGAATTCCACATTGGAAAGGATAAAAATAGATTTTTATCGAAATGAACTAGTTTTGAACTAGAATTAAAATCAATTTATTTTTTTAAATAAATAAATTGAATTTGATGTGATTTTAAAAATAATCAATATTCCCAATACGTGGATTGGACTGGAGTTGAATCGAAATTATCTACGGGATATTTCGATGTTGGATTTCGTGACTATACAGATATTCTTATGGGAATTTGAAAGATATATTTTATATCGTTATTTCCAATACGATATTTGTTGGTTTCAGAATTTGATATTGAATATAAGCCGATATATTTTCTATTCAAAGCCTTGTATTTAATATCAAATGTGATTTGGGTTTATCGTGGATCGTGTTTTAGATGACATTGGTGCTTTAACCCAGTTAAAGGCAAGATATCGATTTTTGAGAAGATTAAAACTAAGTGAAGTTTTAATAAATCTTTAATTAGATTAAAATGTGAATTGATAATTTAAATTATCAAATCTGAAAAGTGATCGGGAGTGGAGTATCACCAGTTTTGCTCCAAAGCGATAGTTAAATCTTTAATTAGATTTGAACGTGAAATGGTAATTAATTTTACCGATAACACCGTGGTGTTAGGAATGGAGTATCACCAGTTTTGCTCCATGGGATATATAGGTTGGGATTGGGAAATAAAATAAATAATTACTTCGGTGTGGTTCGCTAATCCCGACTAGTTTGGAAAACCATAATATGGTTTGAAATGATATCCAAAGGAAGATTAAAGAATAAATTTAGAAGAATTTATCTTGGATAAAATTAATGGGAACCTTTCCCTAAGAATGTGATTTTGTGAATAAAAGACTATTCTGAATTGGAATGAGGCATTCGTTGTGTTTGTGTAACATTTGTTTACTATATACGTGGGTTATTCAGAAAGACCGGGTTATACCCATTCTGAAAAACCGATTCGACGAGATGTCGAAGATGAAGACGGTGGTAGAAGACCGGAAGTCTTCACATCATTTGGGTGATTACTGATGATCTTGATTGGGCTGTACACCCAAGATGAGGGAAACAGTTGGTGATCGTCCAGACGTACTTGGAGATCGATGGATATGCGAGGAAAGTGCCTCCGGTTTCGTTCAGACCCAGAACGAACTTGTAAATGGATTGTGTGTCTGACAGTGGATTTTATTCTATGTTGATTGATCTCTATTAAATATACATCTGTTTGGCGGCGGAGAATTTATTCTCTTGCTTAACGCCCTTCTCTGAGACGTACGAGCTCAGAGGTTGTATATCGATGGACATCAGTCGCATGGAGTGAATTGCCAATGTGGCACGCGCAAGCGGCAATTGATCAAGGCTTCTGTTGAAAAGCAAAGTCTTGTGGTTGATGATCAAAGCACGGCCTGTGGGCGTAGCTTTGTGTATAACGTGAATTCGCGAGCCTCACACCTCGGTATGAGTCAAAAACGGGATACGGACCCAAGGAGTGCACGACGTTTCTTTCTAGCTAGGGTGGTGTCAGTGACCTACCAGCCCTGACATTTATATACTTTTCACCTGTGTGGTTGTTGGATACGAGGCGCCTCGGATATAGTTCTGTAAGGACCGGGAAACGTGTGTTCAGGAATTGCCAATCCTCAAAAGTAAGAGAGGACCGGCCTTGGAGGATCCAGGGATTGCTGTGTGCGGTCCCGAGGCATTTGCTAGAGTGTCTCGAACGCGGAGAGGAGCTTGCCCCTTGCCTCGGCTCATGACGGAATCCAATTTCCAATACGTGATATTGCGGTTTTAATTGTAGAACTAGTATGGCGACATGATATATGGTACCCATGCCGTCTATGATTGATATTTATGATTGAAATTGTTTTGACACTATACACTTATTATAGTATCAAATGATTTGTTTTAAACGTACCAAGCATGTTTGGCTATTATAAGGGAAAACCCTATCCTCCGGCTTGCGTTGCATTGTGTGATGGGACCTGGGTCTTATAATAGCTTCATTTTTCTAAAAAGCATTGCGCTGTTTATTCTATGCACTAGTATTCTTGGGAGGAAACCCGTTCCGTGTTATACGGCGTGGTCCCTTGAATTACTATCTTTAAAGTAAAGTTTTAAATAACTGTTTTAGTTCTCACACCAGTCACATGACTGACCTGGAGTTTATTGTTTTAACCTAAACTCTGGGTGCCCCTATTTTCCGCACGGGCAGCTAGTAGTTTTGGTTTTGCAGATTTATATTCACAGGGTCCTGATTAACAGCTGGAACGATGCTTGGAAAGCTCTGTATCGGTGTATCACTTCTAGTTGTGTTTTGTATATTTTTCCGCTGCTATGTAATTTATTGTAATCTCTGGTATTTGTCGAATGTAATTTATTCATTTATACTCTGTATATTCTTGTATCTGATGGAATTGTTGTAATATACATTGAAATGTTCTTCCGTCTGCGTTCTATTTTGTCCTGTTCTCAACGCTATCCGTGCTTTCCTTCACGGGGAAGTTCGGGTCGTGTCACAGAACGAAAATACGTAGCAGTGTGTTTATTTTTGGTGACAGTTGGAGTTGATGTGACGGTGGGTACATTTAACGTTCGACGTTAAATAACGAGATAAAATTAACTAACCATATTAAAATAAAATAAATATGTGGCCAAGCCTTACCTTACCAGCTACTAACTTTCTTCTTATTGATGCAAGAAGGATGAGAAATAAACATATACAACCTTCCCAAGATAAGCCAGTTTCAAGAATGTCCCTTTCTACCCTATCACGCAGTACATGCTAAGATAAATAAAAGCACACAGGCTTCCCCCCCCCCCCCACGATGTACATGTGAGGTCGAAATCAATCAGCATGCATTTGAATTGAAGGAACACTCATGTCAGCTACCACAATGGAAAGAAATATATGCAAATCTTTTACCTATCCTGACATATTGATGATACTTAATTAATCCATGTTAATGATACTTACATTATAAATAATCTCAAAATAGAATACAGAAGATAAATACTCTTATAGTAATATTAACTTGATTCCTGAGACTAAAAATCATGCAAGTTATGCCTCTGATCATGCTTGTTACTTCCTGCATCTAATGTATAGTTCCAAACATAAATATACAACACATTAGTTGAGCAAAACCAATATCTACTGATAATAATGATCAGTGAAAATTGGTGACATAAAATTAAATTAAAAACAAATATGAATATGAACTTAGTTAAAATATGAAAATACTGGAAGAGAAACTGAGGTCGTACTCTTTGTCTGTTGATCTAAATGTTACAGCAGTATTTTCCAAGCTACATATCTTCCTTGCCTACAGCTTTCTTTTGTATCTTTCGCATGACAATACCTTTGCATTCAAACCTACTATGTGTCTGAAACCGTCTCTGTCCCTATATGAAATTGATGTGGTTTTTATCTCTACTTTTCTCACCTATATAAAGCATCCGCCTACCTATTTCTTTTCAGCAAACTACACTCCGCCACAAATAGTAACCCTCTATTGAAAGCAAAGTATCGCCGGCGCATTTTCTTTTTTTTGTTAGGTGGGTTTAAGTAAAATCGTAGGTGTTTGGGCGGTGACAGTTGGTCTCTGGTGATGTCGGAGGGGGAGTAGGCGTGTCTGCCAGATTTTGGATGAGCAACATTTCATGGAGGAAGGGGATCAAGAAGCCATGTAGCATACGACGTGGGTTCATATTCTGGATAGGGGAAAGACATGCTGGAGGGGACGGAGGTGCTGATCGAACTAGTGGGGGAACGTGGGGAGTAGTGATGTTGAAAATCGATGAAGTGGGTTCGTTGGTTGGTTGTCTCATGGTGACAAGGGAGGAAACAGATGGTTGCGTGGAACCCTGGTGGAAGGGTGCCCCCACCCATCGGTTTTTCGTGAAATTTCATGCACATATATGCCGGTCATTATCTGGTGGCAGTGGATGGTGCTAGAGAACACAACGACGAGGGAGTAGTGCAAGTTCATTGGTGAGGAGGGGCGGTGCAGTTCTTGCGTTGACCGCGGTGAAGAGCTGTGTAAAACAAAAAACTGGGGAGTATGTAAAGAGGAAGGCTTACTAAAGCCGTTCGACGGTTTCAGGAAGGAGTCTTTATGTTGCAGTTTGGGTGAGGTTCCAATTTGATGTGTGCTCCAACGTGGGCTTGGGCTGGGCTGTTATTTAATTAAAGAAAAGCTAAAATGAAGAAGAAATCAATGTTATGAAAATTGGATGCCACTTTATTTTAAAGTGAGTTAACATGACATGGGAGGATTATAGTGGCAAACAGGAGATGGAATATTGGGGGGTCGATGAAGTACATGGTCTTGATACGTTCGAAGTTATGTTTTGAAGTATTAAAGCATATAGAAAATCATGCACACGTCTACAAGTTGAGAACGAAATGAGTGCCTTAGGAAATTGGTTACAAGAAAAGAGGGGAACGTACAGGGAGCGATAGGTAGCAAGTTGGAATTCAAAGTGGCAATTGGTGGAAAGAAAACATTGGGAAGAATATTGTGATGTGCAGACTTAACTAACGTGGGTTTGGGACATGAGAAAATGGTAAGGGCCCGAGTTATTTAAATTTAAGTTAAATTAATTAAATTATTTTATAAAATTATAAATTGGATATTTCATATGTACGTGATCAGAATTGCATGCTATTGGTTCCATTGAAACTATAAGAACCGAGGATACGAGATGGAGCTGGTCGGAGCAAGATTTGGAGCAACTGGGACTTTTTATTAAATTAAACAACAGTTTAATTTATTTAAAAAACAATCGTTATAACAACGAATGGAAATCATGGTGAGCTAAACTCACTCAGTTCTCCCACTTATAATTATTATAAATCGGGTTTATTGTTTGTGTTCTATGTTTGCTAAATATTGGTTGATTTGATAATTGTTTAATATTTTATATTGTTTATATGAAAGTTTGTTTAATTTAAATGAAATGACATCTTTATTTTTAACGATGATTTCCAAACGAGGTTACTTACCTTGTTGGTTATGTTTATAATAATATAAACGTATTAAAATTGAATTGGATGCTTGAATTATTATTGACCTCTACAAGTGAATTGATTGTTATTTTCATATGATCATTATATGAACTGATTTAACCAATATGATTGGATTATTGATTTAGTTACCGATTATTGAATTCAAATTCAACGTTTTTTTGATATTAACCCATGGGTGGTATTGATTGAGGAATTAATAGCAGATGGCCAAAATATATATTGTTTTATAAATATTGATTTATCATCAGATAGATCGGTAGAGATGAAATTGTAAAATTTATTTTATAACTAAAGATCAATTTTAAAAATCTATTATTTTAAATAGAATTTTATAAAAGGAATTAAATATTTATTATTTATTTATTTAAGTTTTTAAAAGTGACTATTAAATGATTTTATAAAGCTAATTCTTATATTGATAAGCAAGCAATCAGGAATTAACATGACGATAAATACCCGAAATTTATTTTTTTAAGAAACAATTAAGATTGGATTGTATTGGGATTGATTATTATTAATTTAATAATAACCAAAGTAAGGGAATTATTTTAATTAATTATAGTATTAATTAATGTAAATGGAAAGGGACAAGTGGAATTGACTAACGAATAAATCGTACTTGGAGGCTGCGTTAACCGAGATTGTTTTATTAAATTAGTTTATTAATTTAATGGGATTAGTTAATGGTAAAGTAACCCATTTTTATTTTAATAAATGTTGGAACATGATTATCAGTCATTTAATAATAATCGAAGTGATAATCTGGGATGTAAAATTTAGTAAAATAAGTTTGTGAAGTTTAAAAGCCATGTATATAGTTTAATGAATATTTAAGCGATTTAAGGTTTACGGTTATAATATAAGTTACGTTATAATCGAATTTTTAAATTCTTATTGAACTATATTTAATTGGATTATATGAAATCCAAGTTATACGAAGTTATAAACCTAAGTTTATTTGAATATATTATTGAGATGGGTTATAAGAATTGGATTTTGAATGGAATAAAATTCTAAGATATGAAATGGAAAGGTTAGAACCTAATTGAAGATTAGTTGAGATAAATGATTTTTTGAGTATTCATCTGATGTTGGTTTCGGCCTTCGGGGTTAATATTTAGAGAATTATTTTCTGACTGATTTACAGTTAGGAACTAATGGAGATATGAAATGGAAATCAAACGAAAACCCAAGTTTGAATTAGAGTAGTTAAATGAGCTAAGTTATAAAGATGTGATATTGATATGCTATTTTAAATAAGCGATGATGTTTCATTAGGATATAATAAAAATGGGATTTGTTTTGATATTGGTAAATATGGGTTTTTGGTATTACCACTAATTTATCTTAAGATAAGAACATTGTTGATTAAGGTCTGAGAGGTAATTAAATAGCCCAACTTGAATGACTATAGGATTATCGAAGGATGATATTAGTTGTAATGGTAAAAGTATTAGAAGTGTTTTATTTTGAGAAATAATAGTGTAACGTATTTGAAGAACTTGGAAATATATACGACGATATCCCAAAAATAAATGGGATTTAAAAAGTATTTTGAGAAATAATGGTATTTCCAAAATAATGGAATAAAAGAAAGTTTGGGAAAATATAACGATATTATCTAAGTAAGGAGATGAGATTTGGAATAAGTTTATTCTGAAAAGCAAAGTGACGATTATGGTGTTCGAATAACGAAACAAAGGAGATATCATAACGATTGCTAACGATGGTAAGTTGAATCAATTGCCCAATTATATATAATAAGAAATGTTGTAGTACATGTTTTAAAATAATAGTTAACGAGCAAATTGTATATGATTTAAGATATTTTTCCCTCGGTATTAATATGAAATGATTTGAGAATTTTAATATATTAAAACTGATATATTATTTTAGTGGCCAAGTGACGCTATATGCTGAGCCAATGGATTTATTTTATTTTTATGATTGTTTATTTTGATAGTTAAATAACCGACTATCAAAATCTAACCCAACGTGTATGGTACGGAAAGACCGGGATTGAATTTATATTCGAAAACCATTCCAAGCCAACAAATATGTAAACGATGAAGATATTTGAAGCTGATCGAGATGGAGCAATTGAAGACTGTAAATCTTCATGAATGAAAGAACTATTGTTGGATTTCTCTAGCTGATCCCTAGGGATATTTTGACAATGATTCTGTCATGATTCAAGTCTACGGATTTGCAAGGACTACTCGCTACAGATCCATAGGGTAACTCAAGGATGCGGTAGGAGGGTGCCATCGGTTTGTCTAGTCCCAGGACAACTTGTATGGATGAGTGTTTGACAGAGTATTTCCAAAGGGATTACGTACATTGACTTCTTCAAACGTACTATAGTTGGTGGCGGAGAAGGGCAATTCTCTTAGCTCAACAACCTGAGTGATTTCTGGCAGATCTGACGATGTGACATTCAAAGTGAATGGTGGTCAAATGTTCTAAAAGGTAACTATAACCTCAAGCCTCATCAACCGGGAAATGAAAGAAATCAGGCAGGCAGCATGGCTATGTGGGACGCTCCCATTAGGGTGTATAATCACCTATGTAAAGAAAAATCCATTTCATTCTTTATTCTATTTTAGATGTTGTCCCTTTTTGGGAAATGGTCGGTAGCTCCCTACTGTTGGTGATATACATTCGACTCAAACGAAATGAGTGGTCGGTCATGTGTGGTCGGGTTGCAAGATGTTCTTGTTGAACCCAGTGTATTCCCCTCTAGAGATACACTATTAGCTGGTCGTTCCATACTTTATCATAGTCGGAATCCAATCTACGATAAGCGCTCGCGGTTCTAATTGTATACTATATATGTTGAACGTGAGATGCAAGCATTCTGCTAGATTGTTATCTATTTGTATTTAGACACTATTATAATATCAGAATAAGACACTGATTTCAAAAAGTTTTGGGTTATTGTAAGGTAAAAGTCGTGCATATTTATTTGGGGATTTGGTCTTATGATTATTCTTTTCTTTCGAAAAGGTTTTAAGTTTAAAATCAAGTTGGATGATATTATAAACTTAGCGAGTTTTCTCACTCTGGTTCACCAAATAGACTCGTTGTTTGTAATGCTTGGGTTAGACTGGATTGTACAGGTTCTGGTTATCGGATGATGTGAATCGAAGGACGAGCTAAACTTGTTTAGACGTATGATCTTATCTAGTATTATTTCGCTGTGTGATGTATATAAGGACAGATTATTATAACTGTCCCGGTGTATTAATGTACTCTGATGATTGTAATTTTTATTGCAAAGCTCTCTATAAAGTTTATTTATATATTATATTTTTTTCCGTTGTGATGTGAGACTCTATATTGTGTTGGTTCTTCTTCTTCTTCTGTTCTAATATTTCTTTCTTTTCTCATCCTCTAATTTTTTTTCTATTAACGTTCCGATATTTTCGATGCTTGAAGGTTCGACATGGTGATTTTGTGTCGATTTTCGGGATTAAAATCTCTGTTCGTTACAAATGATTTACTTGCAAAATATCTTCATTGAAAAAGTTCTTATTAATTATTTTTCGTTACAAAACAATCAATGTATAAATCATTTGTTTAAATTGCCAGAAGTTTTACAAACAAATAATTAGGGACTCGGCTTCATGGAATCATAGCTTCGAAATGACAAGATTTGGCTAAGCTACCAAAGATCAGCACCGATCCCGAGTTTAGCACCTATCCTAGGTCCTTTTTGTTGGGCTTTGTGGGCCACATTCTTCCCTTTATCTATAAGTATCCTTGTCTAGGCAGATTCTGGAATACTTTTGGCTAGTTGGACTCTTCTGGCTTGGTTTGGATTGATTGGAGCTTAGGGATATTTCTAGAGATTCTTTCATGCTTCTTTGGCTTTGGGAACTCCATTGGATTCTGGACCTTCTATCAGGTTCCAAACAAGGACATTGTCAAGCCCAACACCTCATTTTCTTTCCTCTTCACTTCTTTCATGAAAAAGAACTGTACTTGTAACCTTATAGTATAAATAAACGATTACCCCAGATTGGATGTCGGCACACTTGTCGAACGATTATAAGCTATTGGTGTGTCATTTACTTTTTCTACACTTCTGCGTTTGGATTATTTGGATTTGGGTTTTGACTTGAGAAGTCCAACTTTTCTTGTTACAAATTTATATCGCAATGTAGGATTTTACAAATCCAAACCGTCATTCCTTCTTAACAAAATGCGAGATAATCCTAATAGGTTGCATGTTGTTGACTTTCACTAAATGGTTCTATATATAATTAAGATCTTATTTAGAAATTAATAAAACTTTACGTTTTAGCATTTTAGAAATAAGTTGATAGAAATTTCTCATCGTGCGGTTATTCAATATAATACAAGAAAAATAATTTCTATTTTCGAATGGAGAGTTCAAAATGTAAAATTTATAAGATCTTTTAAATTTTTAGAAAATTTGTTTCGTATAGATCAAATTCGAGTTCGAACCAGTAGATAAGATCGATAAACATAAATAGATAAACATAAAATATAAGAATTAAACGCACATAATTCAGCAATTGTTGTTTGTTCTCCTAATTGATTGTAATTAAACTCGGCTCAATCCTTTTTTAGGAAAAGGATCGGACTTGTAATTGATAGTTTCTGATGAATGGAGATGGCTATGGGGCCTACCTATGACTAATTTCCCTTACAGGTCCGAAAGGCATCAGATGCCTGGGCACATATCCACCTCTGGTGATGGGGCAGATGGATCGAATGCAGCATAGGGGGTCAATGGATAAAGGTTGGGATTAAAATGGAGATGGGTACGAGCCTTCACTGAACGATGGGAATCCAAATTGAGACTAGGAGAGGTGGCCTCATATCCCGTCCCTGGTTCCAGCTCTCCAAAAGCAGAGTATACGGAGATAGCAGATGGATTTGAAGTTGAGGTAAACCTTTAGGTTTCAGCGAAAGAGATTCATTTTGAGATGCGGATAGAATAAATGGTAGGGTTCCAAACCTCGCCGAGCACCGAAAGAGAAGGCCTTGTTCTATAGTGTACGGTCCTGGGCAGTGGAGAAATAAAGCCTACCTGCTTGGTTCAGGTAAAATAGATGGATCACAGGAATAAAATCCTGGTGGTCCAGCAGAGTGCTTTCGTCGTTGGTGTTCTTCCCGATCTCTACGCATTTCACCGCTCCACCGAAAATTCCCTCTGCCCTTACCGTACTCTAGCTTGGTAGTTTCCACCGCCTGTCCAGGGTTGAACCATGGGATTTGACGGCGGACTTGAAACAACCTACAGACGCTAAAGATCGATAACCAGACATATAGAATAGCACCAGGTATACATTTATGTCTTTATTCAAATCATAAATTCCTTTTTGAATCATTAAGACTTTTAAAAAAGAGTTACCTGAGTTTATATATTTATTAACAAAAGAAATTTTCCATCTAAACTTGCACAAATTTTTATTAATATGTTAAACATATATCACTACTCAAAGGTTGCTTTTAAACTTCTTTACAGTTTCAAACTTATAACAAAATAGGTTGGTACTAAATTCAAAGGTAATTCGAATAAGAAAGTAGAGGGAACATTCAAACGTACCGTAGTGCTAACCCATAATATTTGTTATACTTTTCGTGTTTTGGAACTCAGAAATGCAATATTCATCGCAATAGATCATTATTTTCTCCAAAACTCAGAAAAATTAATCATTATAAATGTTTAATCTAATTGATCTTTCAAATTATCAAGAAATTGATGGGTAGAAACAAATAAAAGGTGGTAATATAGGAGTTGTATAGTGGATGGGACCACTGCACTGAAAGATAAATTCGATATGATTATGATGCAGTTGATAATTGTGGTATATTTTGCAATGTTAACACAACCATCCTTTGATTCTATGCACTCAAGATTAAAGGATTGGAGATTCGTAGAAGATATCGCCTAGGAGTTTAGGTATGCTAATAGTGTGTTATGATTTTAGAGAAAATTGAAGAGAAAAATTGAAGAGAGAAAAAGAAGAATAAACAAGATAATTATTTATATAATTTTGAGCTTCTTTTGGAAGTGGTAAATTAGACCTTATATCTTATCCTATAAATTTTTCGTAAATAAAAATGTTTTCTCATTGATAGAAAATGAAAGCAGTCAATTAACGAAGACTTATTTTCTATGAATTTTGCTCAAAAAGGAGAAAATAGAGGGAAGGAATGTACAAATTTTTTTTGTTTATAAGCTCATAAATCGAAATTAGTAGCCTTTATAAATACAACGTTTCTTATTAATATGGAATGCAAAATGACAAATAATTTGTTTTTTTACTTATCCAACATGTGTAATATACTATCATTACTCAAATGATTTTGGCGAATTGTAATGATCGAAGTAGGGAAACATTTCGTAAAATAGTAATAGTTAGTATAAAATCAAACACGGAGGCAAGAACATTATGTTAAGGCATCCAGTTGCATTTTGAAAAAATTAATTGGACAAATCATGTTTTTGACTCGAAAATGTTAAAAATCCAAAAGAAAAGCATGTGGGAATGAGTACTGAAATCTATTGTGTATGTTTGCTTCTAATTGTTTATTTATTGAACCATTATAAATGTCATTGTATTTTATTCGGTTTTGTATTGATAATAAAAAACTTTGCCAAATTAATAATTGTTGAAGTTGTTTCAAAAGGATAATGGCCATAAAAAAGCCATATTATAACTTAGGAATTGTTATGAACTTCTTACTAGTTACTTCGCATGGACTTCAAGCAATGAGAAGAACTTATGTGATGATCAATCCAACATAAAAGGGAAGAGTAAGGCATAATGGTTGAAATTCCGGTTTGGTCAACAGATCTGTTTAGTCAGAATGCTAGCTATAATGTTGAAGCCAACTTGGATTTGTGAATTCCACAAGGTAAAGATGCCCCAGGAGTCCATCAGGATATAAAGGTATGAAGAATAAGTGAAAGGTTGCATCAATTTGGTGTTAGGATTTTAATATATTTTAGCAATAGTCAATCACGATGCCCTAAATCCAAATGTGTAAGATTTAAATGAGAATAAATTTGGGAATATATAAATAAATTTGTGGAAGCATATGTGAATCCATGGTTAGTTATTGTAGTAATTAAATCTATAATTAAACGTAATGAAAAGATGGTTTTGGTTTAGTCTTCCAAATTGACACAAACCAAGATCTGAAATCAACTCTCCATAGAATAAGGTTAGGGAGTCACTAGAGCTTGTGTACTTTAGGGACCATAATCCCTTATTTATAAAGTTGGCATTTTGTAATTTGGCCCTTCAAAAAATTAAAAATGCCCTGTATCTCCACATTAGTCTCATGATAAGTTAAGCTTTAATCCTTCTAATTCTAATATAAAACTATATCATTTTAATTAGGATTTACACCAAAATAGCACAACACTTTTTTTTGAATTTGTTCAGGAGGAAAACCGACAGGAGTTGTAAAACCCTCCCTGGTGCACATAGCCTGGTCCGACTGCACAACACAACTTATTTTACATATGTGACTCAAATGTAGAAATATTCCAACAATCTTCCCCTAGGCCACATATGTAATAACCTTAAAAATGTGTCTAACTTTATGAGATCTTAAGTATGCTATTTACAATGTATGGTGTATCTGAAACAATCTCGTCCACTAACTGTGTTGACAAAGGATCAAAGCGACATTTGCTACGTTTATCGTAAATAAACCCATTAATCATCACATATATCAATATAATCAAATAAATAGATCAATCATGGATGTGTGGCATAGAAATTACTTGAAATGTGATCTATACATGTTTATTTCAAACGGATCTTTCTTTAGTGAGAACAAATGTTCGATATTTGAGCAGCCTAAACTGCTAAGAAAAATTATTACTTTATTTCTAATCAGAAAAAGAACCTGATATATATATAACACTAAAATATAGAGCAACGAGTCATATGATAATACCAAATACAAACTCCCCCTGAACCAAAATATCCTTACATAAAAGTTACACCAATTTAGTTGCATGCTCATGAAAGACCTTGGGTGATAATACTATTGTAAGAGGGTCCTCCATAATGTCAAAGTATGCTCTATGAATTACAATATATTTTGCACTCTTCTCTTATTGGAAAATAATATGTTCCCTATTGTCACAATATTACTTTATGGTCTTTTAATTCTTTATCAATAAACTGGAGTCTTGTGACAAAATATATTATTATTTTCCATAGTTGGATGTCTTATAATTAACCAAAAACGATATTTCCATAGAGGTGGAAGCTATAAGTGTTTGAGTGACACTTTTCCTTATATAGTTCCGCCCATAAAATATATTATCATTACCTAAAGTGGATCTTTTGTAGTAGTGACATCCAAAATATTGGAATCATAATTCTTTATGATCTCCAACCAATCTGATCTTTTATTTATGGGCATATAACCTTTTATTTTGTTCCTAAAAGATATCTCATAACCATTTTGGCTACTAACTAGTGTTCCACTTTCAATATCAATAAGATATCTACCAAATAATACATGCATATCCATATGTGTATATTCTTTAGTATATATTAGAATTTGCACTACAAATGCATGGGGAGCCTTTTGCATTTCTTTAGTTCCAAAGATGTTAGCATTTGTCGTTTTAGCAAAAGAGAATCAACTGAATCGTTGTTTTAACTCCAAACCTTCTAATCACTTATCTGCTAAATTCTTTTGTGATAATTCAAATATCACTCCATGAATAATAATGGTGTATTTGAATCCCAAGTACAATTGAATAGTAAAAAATGAGCTCTTTAAGTTGTTTCATCAATGTCTCAATTAAGATACATGACTATAATCTCCATCATATATTGCTCAAAAGTATAAGAAGCAATAACCTCCAAAGCAGTTGTAAAGATCGTCCAATAAATCTGAAAAGAATGTTCTTAAAGAAAACAAAATCCTCTAAGAATGATATTTTCAATAAAAAAATGTTTTATACAATTCCGTATCACCCACTTAACTCCTTTTGGCTTTGAATAGTTATTACAATCAATGATCTTGTTACTTAAGTTAGAGGGAAATTGCAAACTTTATTGTTCATACAAATTTATGTCATATGTTCATATATTAATTCCACATTTCCAAATAATTACCTTATATATTGATGTAAGTACGTAAATTCATATTCATCAATCCATTATTTATCTTTAAGGAGAAATACTACATAGTCATCTAGAACGGAATTTCTTCCTCTACAAGTGGATTTCCTTGGTAATCATAGAGTTTAAGGTTGTTGAGTTTGTATTCTTGAAACAGTAACCTTAACTTAAAGGAAAATTTTATTTAATATTATCTTATTGCGTTCCTAATTTACTTCGTCGTAATGAAAGGAAACAAATCCTAAACTTTAGCCGAAGAAGCAACTATAGCTGAATCAAACATAATGATTCTGTCTAAAGACATTCATCATACTTTATTTTTCCCCTTAAACTCAACATCTACAAAAAAATATTGCATTTACCATCTTAAAAACTTTTCTTTAGTATGGGCTAATAATAGTATAACTTTTAAATCGCTAAGAGTATTAATAGGATATTTGCTATTATTAGTGTATCAATATATAATTATTTAGTAAACTGAAACATTAATCATCAAAATAAAACGAGGGTTCATCATCAAAGGTATTTATCATATCTAGATATAAATTATATTTTAAACATTAGGAACTTTATTTCCAAAAAAAAATATTTGAATTTATTCATAACTCAATCTTATTATTTCAAAATGAACAATGATAACCTAATTTTCTCATATTAGAAATAGAAAACAAAATTCTATTTAAATAACAATATGACAAAAATATGAGATAAATTCTAATATTATAAGTTAAATCTCAATAATTACTTTAAAATATCTAATATATTTTACTTTATAGATCTGGATATCTCATCGAGGAAGCAACTATATATATCTGTACATTGTTTCTTTTCTTTTAGATCTTTAGTGACTTCTTTATTCATACATTTATTTACAATGTATTTCAAATAAATACATTCAGTCTTATAAGCTTCAATCTCTCCTCTAATTAACATAACCCTAAATTATCCAAATAAGATGACACTTATTCTTAAAAAATATTTATCTTAAAATGATCATACTAGCACCAAAAAATAACAATAACTTGAGTGTCCTTAACTTTTAAAGCAATATTTTTCCATATAGTACTCATTTACACTTTTTAGTTTGACATTACAGAATCATGCACTTAAAAAAAGTGCATGTTTCCCCTTATTGTTTCCACAAAATCCTTTCCATTCTCAGTAGATAACTTATCAAGAAAAATTATCGTTGCATATAGCACATCCTTGAAAACTTCTGAAAAATTTATGTAACGGCCCAATGATTTTCGATACTGAAAATCGACACATAAACACCATGTCAAACATTCAAGCATTGAAAACACTGGAACGTTATTAGATAGAAATTAGAGAGTGAGATAAGAAAGAAAAAAAATATTAGACTAGAAGAAGAAGAAGAACCAGCGCAACACAGAGTCTCACATTGCAACGGAACAGAATATAATATATAAATAAATCTTTATTGAAAGCTTGAAATAAAAACTTACAATCATCAGAGTACATCACACATCTGGATAGTTATAATAATCTGGCCTCATATACAATCACACAATGGAATATATAATATCATACATTGGAAGTCTTCTAGCTCGTCTCTTCACAGTACCCGATAATCTAAACCTGTACAACTCGGTCTAACCCGGGCATTACAAACACTGGGTCAGTCTGGTGAACCAGAGTGAGAAAAGCCACTAAGTTTAAAATTTATCACACAATTTGATTTTAGAGTCCAAATCCTTTCGAAAGAAAAGGATAACCGTAAGACCAAATCCATAAATAAATACGGACGGTTTTTACCATACGATAACCCAATTTTTTTTTGAAATCAATATCTTTTCTAATATTATAATAGTGTCTAAATACAAATAAATATCAATCTAGCAGAATGCTTGCATCTCATTCTCTACATACATAGTATATCAAAACCGCGGGCTCTTATTGGAGAATGGATTTCCTAGAAAGGTATGGGCAACCACCTTTCCAACAACGTACCTCCGGAGATGAATACATTGGGGTTCAACAAGAACATCTTACAACCCAGGCTAAACATGGCCGGACCCTCACTTCGCTTGAGAGTACCAAACATATCATCACCACGGTTGGGGGCTAGCCACCCAAACCGATAGAATATATATAAAATAAAGGACAATCAAAGGCATTTGATTTCCCCAGATCAGGTAATGATATACCCTTTTGATGGTGCGATCCACATAGCCATGTGACCAACCCGATTTTATGCCATTTCCCAGTTGATGAGGCTAGATGTTAAGCTCATCCTTCAGAACAGCACATCTCCACCCACTTTGAATGTCACATCATCGCATCCGCAGGATATCACTTAATTGATTTCCATAAAAATAATCTGAACGTTAAGCAAAGAGAAGGAGTATTGTCTTCTCCGCCACTAATAGAAATACGTTTGTTAATATTCGATGTACGTGACTCCTTTGGAAATACTCTGTCAGGCACTCGTCCATATAAGTCATCCAGGAACAGGATGAACCATAGGCACCCTCCTACCACATCCTATATAGGCATCACCCCAAGGATCAGTAGCGAGTGGTCCTTGCAATCCGTAGATTCCAATCACGACAGAATCACTGCCAAAATATCTCTGGCTGCTAAACCAGAGAAATTCAACAAGTGGTACTTCCATTTATGAAGATCAATGGTCTTCAATGCCCCCATCTTCAATTAACATCTTCCACGTATTTGTCGGTCAAAATGGTTTCGAATATAATTCGATCCCGGTCTTTTCCGTAACAACAATCGTATTTGGTCAGATTTTGATAGTCGGTTATTTAACTATCAAATAAATAATCATGTGAATGAAATGAGCTTACTGATTTAGTACTCGGCATTACTTGGCCTCTTTAATTGAACATTTGTTAATTATATCCTTTAAATCTTCCATTAATTGGAGTTATCTTTCACTTCTTATTATAAATAAGAATATTCTTAAAAATCATTTCATTCGCTTATAAACTTTTCGAATACAGTTTATAATATTATTTACGGAAATCATAACATATATTTCCCTCAGTTGCTCTCGTTGATAGCCTAATACCATTCTTGGATAATCGTGAAATCGTTCAAGTTGGGGTATTTTATTTACCTCTCAGACCTTGACCAACAACATTCATATCTTCAGAATAGATAGAAGATTATTAACCACACATTTTCCTTTGGAAACCTTCTTTAAAATTCAACACCGTTTACTTAACTAATTATTATGTAAACTATTATTATACGCCTCTATTACTCTTTACTAATCCTTTATAATATTATACTCGAGTTTCGATTCCATTAAAAATAGAATCATTCATAAACTTTCTTCAACATCTCTTTATAAACATTCTTTAACGTATTTGCAACAACAATACTATATACTTTTTAAATCATATATAAATATTTTTGCATATCTTGCATAAATATCTTTTACAATTCTGATAATTGACATCTCGTAAGAATCCTTATGTTTACTTTTATCAAACAATTCAACTGATCATCCGTAACAAACGTTACAGACTTCATTTCAAAAACTTTTCATTTTCCTTTATTATACTCTTTACAAATCATTACGACAACTTATGCGTTGTCTAAAACCACATTGCGATCCTTTTTACGATCTTCTGTTTATAGATCAAATAACTCAATTTATTATTTGTAACAATTGTTACAAATTCATTTTTCAAAACTCTTAATTCATTTACAAATCCAATTTGTAAATTATTATCGACAATTAACATTTCGATTACATTTAACTCTTAACTTCCACTTACAAAATCGTTTGTAAATCATTTACGATAACTTATATTCATTACCATCTCCAAAACCTTTTACTTAGCTTATACTCTCGCCTTTGATTAACATTCCGAACTTCGGAATTGTTGGATCTAGATTAACCCTAGAGAGGGGTGAATCGGGTTTATTGAAAATTAAGCGAGATATAAAAATATATCAGATCACAAAATGCAGCAGAAAATAAATGCAGAAAAGTAAATGACACAAGATATACCCAGCTTCGGCAAAATCCTGCATACTGCTGAATTCCTAAGGTTTCTACTAGGTAATAGAACAGATCCCGCTTACAAGACCATGTAAACTCGCGAACCCCTCGCTCCTATTCTAATCCTACGCTCGAAACCCTATACTGATCTATATCCCTTAGATTAGATTTCCCCTAGTTGCAACCCTATAGCTAGTATACCCTAGTTTTTACAGACTCTAGTAAACTGTTTGAACGATTACAAAAGAAATAAACAATAAAAACAATAAAACCCCCTTTGTCTAAAGTAATATAGATCTGCTACTTTGCTTTGTCAAAAAAAAAAAGACTTGCTCTCCTCTTTGTTGATGGCAGCTGAGAAAATAAAGTAGGGTTTTGCCCCAAATCAATTTGACTTCGATTGATAAAAAAAATGATTCCCTGATGAACTTTAACGTTGTTCTTCGTTGATGATTTGGCTGAGGTTGCTATCGAAAACAAAGTAAGTAGTATAGAATTGAACTTGTTTTCTTTTTGTGTTGTTGCTTTGGTTTTCGATATCCCTTGCCTGTGACGAATTGGCTGAATTTATAGGATTATGAAATCCTAAAATTACTCTGATTTCCTATATGGCTTGACTTGATTGTATGCGTGACTTTGGCTTTTTGATTTTCCTTGGATGAATTGGACTCCTAGGCTTTAATTGCTTGCATGATTATTACTCTATTGATATACCCCCAATAAAAGAATTAATTCATAGTGAATTCCTGGAAAGATTTTCCATTTTGAATTTCATTACATTCCAGAAATGTCTTTGAAGTAATTAATGAAATCTTTCCAAATAATGGTGCCTGATTTCATTAAAATGCTTAGCTGAAATATGTATACATTTTGAAACATGAATTGTTTTCCCATGATATAGGTTTCTGGATATGGGAATATAGTCTTTCACAAAAAAAAAACTGTACGCTGATTTAGACCACGTAAGAAATATTTTTGATTGCATCCATATGTTATGATGAATATCAAATTAGGAATATTTATAATTGCCAAAAAAGAAGGTAATAAATTCATTCCCATTAACTTAATTCTGTGATTTTTTGATGAGCACTTTTCTTAAATGCTTGATAGAATCTGGTCGAAGTCTTCTTGCATGTCAAAATATATGACTGTAAACACAAGTGCGTGTGTGTGTATATATATATATATCCAACTTGTACTTGTGTATACGATGCTACATCATTTTAATGCATGTATAAATCTCCATGTTGCTATGTTCATCCAATTTCTTTAGCATGCACTGCTCCATGAACTTAAAACCATGCCTCTATGATGCCTCACCTTTATGAACTTGCTATATTAGTTATACCTTGTATTTGAGCTTTGAAATGCAGCACCAAATTCATTACTTACCCTTTATGCTCTCAAACATTTACATACATGTAAATTGTATATGTATATATGTGAATTTGTTGCCAAGAGTGATTTTCTTTAAATGTTGACATCCATGATAAATTGCACACATGAGAAAAAGAACCAAAATGTGATTGAAAGTCCCTTGCTTGATTTTTTAATTGCTTCATTTGGATTCTGAATGATTATCAGGAAAGAATCGATCATATTCTTTGCCTAACATACATGTAAATTGTACATGTATATATGTGAATTTGTTGCCAAGAATGATTTACTTTAAATGTTGACATCCATGATAAATTGCACACATGAGAAAAAAAACCAAAATGTGATTGAAAGTCCCTTGCTTGATTTTTGAATTGCTTCATTTGGATTCTGAATGATTACCAGGAAAGAATCGATCATATTCTTTGCCTAAAAATGGTTTCTCTGATTTCTGCATAAAATCTTTGTTAAAACAGGAAACAAAAGATAATTATTTGCCAAACTGAGATGCAATTTTATGGAAAACAAATAAATCTGTTCTCATTGTCCATGCATGATTTTGACAGTGTGAATTCCTTGCCCAAATTGATGTTTGATAAAATCTGCAAACAAAAATTGCTTTCTTGCCAAAATTTACGTTGTTCATTGCTGCATGTAAATGTTTGGTTGATGACACATTCATATGAGTTCCAGGATAATGTTTAACACTTGCCATATTTGTTGCTTTCAATATAGCACTGCAATTAAATGCCAAAAACATACTCTGTGATTTCTGGAAAAATTATAAATCGTGATTTCTCACTTGCCAAACAAATAAATGTTCTGCTTTGTCAATTTATCTTTTTCCAAAAGAACATTCATGCAGAATCCCAAACTTGATATATATGTACATATCTGGAATATTAAAAGTCCTGCCGTTTCTTTTTGACTCATTTGAACACCCTGAGTTTTGCATAGCCGATTTTTCACTTACCAAATAAAATTTTTGATTTTTATGGAAAGTAGTAATCTTTTCTTCATGCCCAATAAATGTTTTGGTTTCTTTGTAGTTGCCAAATTTTCACATGTTCAAAAAGTGAATTGAAACATGCCATTTTTTCATCGTTGTACACTTATGAACGTCATCTGCTTGTATACCTGGCTTCTTGCTTTGTTCTTTGGCATGCTGATTTGTATTAGTATCATTATGGGCTACTTGGATAGAAAAAATTGTTTTTCCTCTTTTTTTTTCTTTTTTTGTGCCATAATTGCAATTTGATGAGTGAAATGCTGTAGTGAGGCAATGACTGTATACTAGAGTGATGAGCGTTGTAGTGAGGAACAAATGTACAAAAATGAGAAAAATTGTACTAATATTTGTAATAAACAAATTTGATTAAAATAAAATATTATTTTATTATGTTCAAACAAATTTTTTTACGTATTCAGTTTATATACAAGTACAACATCATGTGAAGAATACACAAATAGTGGAGTTACAAAATTGTACTGTTTGATTGTTGAAATAGAATATTATATTTAATAAAATACTGTTTGGATATTTAATTCTTGTCCAGTAGTATTTTATATAAAAATAAATACTATATTTATATCTGTGATATAGAATAACAGTACAGTAACAAACACATTTAAAATAAAATTTATTTGGTTGTTATCATCAAACAAAAATCATATAATTGTGTATACAACTACGTCATATACAACAATCTCCCCCTTTTGATGATGACAAACAAATAAATGTTTTTGAGCACAATAAATGTGTTTGACAGTGAATATTGAACTCCCCCTATTTATTAGCTCCCCCTACAACAGAAAACTCCCCCTATAACTGTGCATGAGTGAAATAAATGAATAATAATGAATTTTTAAAATTAAAATATTTATAAAATATTCATTCATAAATCAAAATCTCAACCGATTCTCCCCCTTTTTATATCATCAAAAGAATATAGAAATTAAAATATAGATGAAATATGACTAAAAATATAATATCATCTTAAGAGGAAGAACAATCATCATAAAACTCAATCAGTCAAACAAAAATCATAATGTTCTAAGAACTAGTGGCATATTTCACATTGTAGAGAATGACGGATTTACGATGAAATTTATATAAATGGAGAGAGTTTTAAAAAACAATTGACTCCAATTATTTTCAAAAGAATTTTATAAAATGAAGCAGAAAACAGTGATGGATTTGGACTATAATTATAAATTCAACTTAAGTGACAAAATTAAATAATCTCAAATCCCAATAGCTATCAATCGACAAATCATATTATTTCATAATTTATTAACATATTTCACAAATTAGGAAATGGATTGATAGGCTAGTTTTTATACACCAAAGAGAATTTCATATACAAATTCATTTAGCAAATTATTTTCTTTTCTTTTTCTCTAATTTAAGAGCACACTGACCGCGCATAACTAGATCTTGGATTTTTAAATGAGATCAGTTGTAGCTTAAATATAAGTAATCTCATAACCATGCATAACCAGAGCTTGGATTTTTAAATGAGGTTAGAGAAACACTTATGTGTAATAACCCGGAAATCCGAGCCAATTTAAAAATTTTATTTTGGCAATTTTGGTGAATTTTGAATATTTAAAATGAATTATTTTAAATAATAATGACAAGAAATTTATTTTGAATAGAATTCGAATGTGTATATTTATATAGATCGTCGATAGAATATAAATATTTATTTTAAATTATAAAAGGAATTGAAAATGGCGCGGTAGTTTGAAAATTCGATTTCAAAGTTTAAATGAATGTACCGGGTGCAAAATAAACCGGATTTTAGCGAAACCAAAAATAATAGAATCTAATAGAGAATATCTTTCCAACGAATCCGAAAAATCAAATTTTCATAGCGGGAATCAAAAGATACGTCCAGTTGAAAATTCAGAATAGTCGCTATGGAATTCTGGCCCTTAAAAATGGAAATTTTGCAAAAGACCTCGTTTTTCGACGAAACCACTATTGTTGGATCCGTGATGTCAAGTTATTGCTAGGTTTCAAAATTCGTAATTTTTCGAATCAATATGTGAGCGTGGCGAAGTAAAACGCGTTTGACCAGTTTCAGTTGATTTTTATCGACTGGGAAATGGCCATTTTTCCAAACGGTCTCAAATTTCAACGAAATTAGTTTTGTTAAGACCGTATCGTCAATACGAAGCTAGAAAATATTTTTCGGGAATTTTTAGAGTTAGTATGTGGCCCCGGTAAATTGAAATGCGCGTTCAAATTCAATATATAGAGTTATATGTTGATTTTGACGAAAACTGATCAAAACAGTCGAATCGGCCTACGATACATATCCCATTGTGTTCGGAATGGGGGTAATTAGCTAGGGACGACAGGCGGTGGGTCTCGTTTCAAGATCGAAATAAAAAGTTGCTTTTTGAATTAATTTAATAAAATATATATATTTATAATAACCCCCCATTCTCCTTCTCTTTCTTCCTTCAGTTCGATTCAGAGATAAAAAAACCTGGACTTCCACTCGTCGTCCCCCCAATGGCGCCACCGCGCTCCAGTCCTCCGCCCCCTCGCTCCGGCGATCGTCCGCCTCTTCCCCCTCCTCCTCAACTACTCTCTCTCTCCTTCCTTCTAATGAAAACCGTGACCCCACCATAAACCGAGCCGCCACCGCCCTAACCACCCTCCTCCGCAGCTCGAGCCCCCCTTCTGATGCACACGAGACACCCAAGCCCTCCTCTTTAGTCCATTGTAAGTTTTAATTTTATTTATACAGTTGTTTATTTTATTTAATTACAGTAATTAATTTTAAAATAAAAATTCCGTTTTTTTATATGAAAACGGGGTTTAAATCAGATTTATAGAAGATGAGCATTGTTTTAAGTTGAAAAGATAAGATCTTTGTTTAGGAAAGATTTGATTTTGAAATGAATAAAGATTTGATTTTTAATATATATAAAGAGGAGATCTTTATAGACGTAACGATATAAAGACACGATTTTTATATATGTATGATAATGAAAATATGATTTTTATATTAGATAGATAATAAAAATTTGATCTTTATTATATAGGAGATATAAAAATATGATTTTTATTATGTAGATGAAGCAAAGATTTGATTTTTATATAGTAGCGAATATAAAGATTTGATTTTTATAGTGTAGGAAGAATAAAAATACGATTTTTATATTATATAGATAGTAAAAATTTGATCTTTATATATGTAGTGAAGTAAAAACCTGATTTTTATTATATATATATATTGAAATAAAAATGGGATTTTTATAGCAATGATATAAAAATTCGATCTTTATATTAGAACTAGATATAAAAAAATAATTTTTATATAGGAAGGAGCGTTATAAAAATATATTCTTTATCGGAAGAAGAGCGATATAAAAATATAATTTTTATATAGAGAATAGTGTGATAAAAATATAATCTTTATTATATAACACCGTTATAAAAATAGAATTTTTATCTATATAGTAGCGGTGTAAAAATAGAATTTTTATCTAGGTAGTAGCAATATAAAAATATAATTTTTATTCATGAAGTGATAATATAAAAATGTGATTTTTATATATGTAGTGGCTACGGACAATGAACTTGACAAAAGATGTGCACGACAAAGATTTCTACATATGAAGATTCGTGGCGTTTGGTTTAGCTCTTGGTGAGAACTCCTCACCTTTAATGTATTTCTAGTTTGAAATATATACTAGGATGCAGACGGTGCTTAGCAGCACCTGACACCCGTCGTCCACAGACCATGGACGGCTTGTTTGTTTGATTGCTGTGTTGTGAAATTTGATTGTGTGATGTGGAATGAAATAAAATATTTTATAGTGGAAAATATTTTATAGTCAGAAATGTAATTTTTAACGTGTATATGAAATAAATAGTAATAAACAAATCAGAGATTTGTTTATATACACTGATTTGACTGATATTGATTGGGATGATAAATTTTACACATCACCTAACTACACAAATAAAAATATGTGTTTGTTGATTTGAAACCCCACACGGGTATTGGGATGATATCGGGCGTACGCTAGTCCCAATTATTTAGCTGTATGTCGATCGATGGGTCGACAGACTGTGTAAGCGTTAATTATTTATATTTAATGCTTATGCAGTTGTGTGGTGCACTCTGGATGATGGTTGATTATTTATCGTTGCTATTATATACATGTGTTGTAGAAAATCCATATAATTAACATTATATGGTAATTGATTGGGCCTCATTCCAATATAGAAAATAAATTCATGTGTTGAATAATATAAATTCATGTGTTGAATAAAATAAATATTCATGTGTTGAATAGAATAAACATTCATGTGTTGAATAAAAGCCATATTGATTAGATTGACGCCATTTTGATGTGAACGATATTTATATCGATTTTATTCATTTTTATAATGAATATAGGAAAGAAAGTGATTTCAAAATATAACGTTTTGAAAATATTATCATTTGTATATCGATGATGTGGAATATTCAATTTTGATTTGAAATTGAATATGAAGTTGAAATCGTTTTGAAAACGAATTTAAAACGATTTATATAATATGTTTTAAAAGGAAATCTTTGAAATATACAATATATATATATATACACACATTATATATAATGGCCTGAATAGAACGCGCTACGCTGCGGCAGTTCGCGAATTTCGACCATTGACTTCGAATGGACGTTACAGGAGATCCGACCGTCGGGTTCTCCTGAAACTGGAACCATTGGGTTCGTATCGAAAAGAGCTTTCCAATGAATATTAGAAATTTGAAATCTAACGGTTGGATTTGGAATTATGTCCAAATCAAATTTGGAAAAGGTTGCTGTAAGTGCAGTTCGATGGCCGTTGATGGAAATCGATTGTACGTGCCTTGATAAAATTATTAAAAATAGCAATAATTTGTGTAAAATCATAAGAAATGATTTGTGAAGAATTGGGATGAAAAACTCCATATTTAAAAAGATAAAAATAGATTTTTATCGAAATGAACTAGTTTTGAACAAGAATTATAAATACCATTTATTTTTAAAATAACACTTGTTCTTTAACCCGATTATTAATAGAATGTGATTTTGGGTTTATCATGGACCGTGTTTTAAATGACATTGGTTCTTTAACCCAGTTAAAGACAGGATATTGATTTCTGTGAAGATTACTAAGTGGGGTTTTAATGAATTTTTAATTAGATTGAAATAGTCGAGAATGGAGTATCACCAGTTTTGCTCCAGGCTATAGTTAAATCTTTAATTAGATTTGAACGTGAAATGGTAATTGAATTTACCGATAACACCGTGGTGTTAGATATGAAGTATGACCAGTTTTACTTCATGGGATGAATAGGTTGGGATTGGGAAATAAAATAAATGATTACTTTGGTGTGGTTCGCTAATCCCGACTAATTTGAATTGATTTTCAAAGGAAGATTAAAGAATAAATTTAAAGAATTTATATTTGATAAAATTAATGGGAAACTTTCCCAAAGTATAAGAATATTTAAATAAAATAATATTCTGAATTGGAATGAGGCGTATGTTATGTTTGTGTAACACTTGTTTATTATATACGCGAGTTATTCAGAAAGACCGGGTTTAACCCATTCTGAATAATTGATTCGACGATGAGTCGAGGATGAAGACCGGAGGTCTTTACGTCGTTTGGCTGATTACTGATGATCTTGATTGGGCCGTACACCCAAGAGGAGGGAATCGGTTGGTGATCGTCCAGACGTGCTTGGAGATCGATGGATAAGCGAGGTACAAGGTGCCTCCAGTTTTGTTCAGACCCAGAACGGACTTGTAAATGGACTGTGTGTCTGACATTGGATTTTATTCTGTGTGGTTGATTTCTATTAAATATATATATGTTTGGCGGAGGAGAATTTATTATCTTGCTTAACGCCCTTCGCTGAGACGTACGAGCTCAGAGGTTATATATTGATGGATATCAAACGCATGGAGTGAATTGCCTGTGTGGCGTGCCTAAGTGGCAATATGATCAAGGATTCTGTTGAAAAGCAAAGTATTATGGTTGATGATCAAAGCACGGCCTGTGTGGCATAGCTTTGTGTAACGTTGATTCCTGAGCCTCACACCCCAGTTGTGAACCAGAAACGGGAGAAGGACCTCAGGGAGGACATGCGTTTCCTTCTAGTTAGAAGTGGCGTCAGTGGTTTTACATGCCCTGATAAGTTTGACTTATGTGGTTGTTGCTGTTGCGAGGTGCCTCGGATATATCAGTGACTGTGTGGAGCCGATGGAGTCATATGGCTCATTTACGCCCCTAAGGGCGGGGAAACGTAGTGTTCAGGCATAATAATCCACATCGGTGGACCGGCCCTGACGATCCAAGGGGCAGTTGCGGCTGTTCCTGAGACTCGGGATAGACAATCTCGAATTCGGTAGAGTACTATCTTTTGCCTCGGTTCACAGAAGGAAATCCAGTTTCCAATACGTGACTTTGTGGTTTTGATTGTAGACCTATATACGGCGACATAGTGGTATGGGGCATGATTGATACTTATGATTTGAAATTGTTTTGACACTATACACTTATAGTAATAATAAAACATGAAATTTCACGTACCAAGCATTCTTGGCTATTATAAGGTAAAAACCCTATCCTCCGGCTTGCATTGCATTGTGTGATGGGACCTGGATCTTATAATAGCTTCATTGTTCTTTATTTAGCACTGCGCTGTTGTTTTATGCACTGGTATTCTTGGGAGGAAACTTGTTCCGTGTTATACGGCGTGGTCCCTTGATTTACTGAACTTTAAAATAAAGATTAATAATTGTTTTCGTTCTCACACCAGTCACATGACTGACCTGGAGTTTATTGTTTTAACCTAAACTCTGGGTGCCCTTATTTTGACACGGGCAGCTAGTAGTTTTGGTTTTGCAGATTTATATTCACAGGATCCTGATTTACAACTGGAACGATACTCGAAAAGCTCTGTATCCGTGTATTACTTCTAGTTGTGCATTGTATTATTTTCCGCTGCTATGTAATGTATTGTAATCTCTGATATTTAGTGAATGTGTAATATTGATTTATACTCTGTATATTCTTGTATTCTGATGGAATTGTTGTAATTAACAATGAAATGTTCTTTTGTTTGCGTTCTGATTCATCTTGTCCTCAAAGTATCCGCTCTTTCCTTCACGGGGAAGTTACGTGTTACTACATTTGGTATCAGAGCTTTGGTTTACAAAGCTCATAGAACAAGACACATTATGTAAGGACCCGTAACTTCCCCGTGAAGGAAAGAGCGGATACTTTTGAGAACAACACACATCGAAACACAGACAGAAGAACATTTCATTGTTATTACAACAATGCATCAGATTACAAGAATATACAGAGTATAAATGAATAAATTACATTCGACAAATATCAGAGATTACAATAAATTACAAAGCAGCGGAAAATAATACAAAATCACAACTAGAAGTGATACACGGATACAGAGCTTTCCGAGCATCGTTCCAGCTGTAAATCAGGACCCTGTGAATATAAATCTGCAAAACCAAAACTACTAGCTGCCCGTGCGGAAAATAGGGGCACCCAGAGTTTAGGTTAAAACAATAAACTCCAGGTCAGTCATGGGACTGGTGTGAGAACTAAAACAGTTATTAATATTGGTTTTAAAGTTAGGTAAATCAAGGGACCACGCCGTATAACACGGAACGGGTTTCCTCCCAAGAATACCAGTGCATAGAACAAACATCGCAATGCTAAATAAAGAAAAATGAAGCTGTTATAAGACCCAGGTCCCATCACACAATGCAACGCAAGCCGGAGGATAGGGTTTTTACCTTATAACAGCCAAAGCATGCTTGATACGTTTAAAACACATTATTTGATACTATAATAAGTGTATAGTGCCAAAACAATTTCAATCATAAGTATCAATCATAGGCGGCATGGGTACCATCTATCATGTCGCCATACTAGTTCTACAATTAAAACCGCAATACACGTATTGGAAATTGGATTCCATCATGAGCCGAGGCAAGGGGCAAGCTCCTCTCCGTGTTCGAATTATATTCAAAATAAATTTCACGTCGATATTATTTAAAATAATTCATTTTAAATGTTCAAAATTCACTAAAATTGCCAAAATAAAATTTTCAAACTGGCCCAGAATTTCAGGTTATTACACATTAGAACCATACGAAAGAATTCATCAGAAATTGGATTAGTAATATCCAATAAGAATGACTCGTTAGAGATAGGATCAATAGTATCCTAGAACGAGTGTAAAGAGTGTTGTTTTGAAAAATAAAAGTGAAAACTAATTTTGTTTTGAAAATTTAAATCAACTATTCGTATTTGATTATTTATTTTATATTATATTGAATTTGGACAATGCAGTATATGAAGATTTTGCATATACGTCTGATCCGCGTGTATTCGAAGTTTTAACATACTGGATAGATATAGAATCACACTCTAGTCGCCTGAAGATGGTTCTGATGATCGCTATAGCGATCACATCATCAGTATTCATGTTCGAGTTTCGAAAGTGGGATTTCTATATATTTCCTATTGACTGGTGTGAGAACCAAAATTAGATAGGGCTCATTGTTGTGATTTGGCATCAAAAATGTGATTTTTGACTATATATCAAAATTATGAATTTGAAATGATAACCAACAAATTGATTGATGGTTGTGTTGTTTGATTATTGTTTGATTAATTAAATGTTGAACCTTCAGTCAAATTGAACAAAATAGTGAGTTGTATTGAAAATTAGTCGCATTTGCTGCATATACATGTACATACATTGAACAGGTCATAGCAAGGAGGCTAGAGCAGAAGAATAAAATTGTTTGGCTGACAAATAGGTACATGTTTATTGTATTTCTTGGGTTTTGGATGATTTTATGAGCCGATTGGCTAGCCTCTTGGCCTTTTCTTTTTCTTTTGGATTGATGAGGTCCATGGGAGGCTATTTGAAATATCCCGAAGTTCCCGGTGCAGGGGAGGTTATGGCGAAATTTTTCGAAAATTTAGGGTGTTAGCCAAATTTTTGAAAAATTTGAAAAGTTCTTAGAAACTGAAAAGTTGAAGAACTTAAGCCGTGATGAAAACAATGGAAGTTGAGTTGATTAGTTAAACAAATTTCGGCTTCGTTCCTTTTCGAGGACGAAAAGTTTTAAGTGGGGGAGATTGTAATAACCTGGAAATCCGAGCCAATTTAAAAATTTTATTTTGGCAATTTTGGTGAATTTTGAATATTTAAAATGAATTATTTTAAATAATAACAACGAGAAATTTATTTTGAATAGAATTCGAACGTGTATATTTATATAGATTGTCGTCAGAATATAAATATTTATTTTAAATTATAAAAGGAATTGAAAATGGTGCGGTAGTTTGAAAATTCGATTTCAAAGTTTAAATGAATGTAACGGGAGCAAAATAAACAAGATTTTAGCGAAACCAAAAATATTAGAATCTAATAGAGAATATCTTTCCAACGAATCCGAAAAATCAAAATTTCATAGCGGGAATCAAAAGATACGTCCAGTTGAAAATTCAGAATAGTCGCTATGGAATTCTGGCCCTTAAAAATGGAAATTTTGCAAACGACCTCGGTTTTCGACGAAACCACTTTTGTTGGATCCGTTATGTCAAGTTATTGCTAGGTTTCAAAATTCGTAATTTTTCGAATCAATATGTGAGCGTGGCGAAGTAAAACGCGTTTGACCAGTTTAAGTTGATTTTTATCGACTGGAAAATGACCATTTTTCCAAACGGTCTCAGAATTCAACGAAATTAGTTTTCTTAAGACTGTATCGTCAATACGAAGCTAGAATATATTTTTCGGGAATTTTTAGAGTTAGTATGTGGCCTCGGTAAATTGAAATGCGCGTTCAAATTCGATATATAGAGTTATATGTTGATTTTGACGAAAACTGATCGAAACAGTCGAATCAGCCTATGATACATATCCCATTGTGTTCGGAATGGGGGTAATTAGCTGGGGATGACAGGCGGTGGGTTTTGTTTCGAGATCGAAATGAAAAGATGCTTTTTGAATTAATTTAATAAAAAAATATTTATAATAACCCCCCTATTCTCCTTCTCTTTCTTCCTTCAGTTCGATTCAGAGATAAAAAAAACCTAGACTTCCACTCGTCGTCCCCCCCCCCCACGGCGCCACCGCGCTCCAGTCCTCCTCCCTCCCTCGCTCTGGCGATTGTCTGCCTCTTCCACCACTCCTCCTCAGCTACTCTCTCTTTCCTCCCTTCTAATGAAAACCGCGACCCCACCTTAAACCGAGTCACCACCGCCCTAACCACCCTCCTCCGCAGCTCGAGCCCCCCTTCTGATGCGTGCGAGACCCCAAGCCCTCCTCTTTAGTCCATTGTAAGTTTTAATTTTATTTATATAGTTATTTATTTAATTACAGTAATTAGTTTTAAAATAAAATTTCAGTTTTTTTATATGAAAATGGGGGGGGGGGGGGGTTAAATCAGTTTTATAGAAGAGGAGCATTGTTTTAAATTGAAAAGATAAGATCTTTGTTTAGGAAAGATTTGATTTTGAAATGAATAAAGATTTGATTTTTAATATGTATAAACAGGAGATCTTTATAGATGTAGCGATATAAAGACACGATTTTTATATGTGTATGATAATGAAAATATGATTTTTATATTAGATAGATAATAAAAATTCGATCTTTATTACATAGGAGATATAAAAATATTATTTTTATTGTGTAGAAGAAGCAAAGATATGATTTTAAATAGTAGCGAATATAAAGATTTGATTTTTATAGTATAGGAAGAATAAAAATACGATTTTTATATTATATTAGTAAAAATTTGATCTTTATATAAGTAGCGAAGTAAAAACCTGATTTTTATTATATATATGTTGAAATAAAAATGGGATTTTTATAGCGATGATATAAAAATTCGATCTTTATATTAGAAGTAGATATAAAAATATAATTTTTATATAGGAAGGAGCGTTATAAAAATAAATTCTTTATTGGAAGAAGAGCGATATAAAAATATAATTTTTATACAGAGAACAGTGTGATAAAAATATAATCTTTATTATATAACACCGTTATAAAAATAGAATTTTTATCTATATAGTAGCGGTGTAAAAATAGAATTTTTATCTAGGTAGTAGCGATATAAAAATATAATTTTTATTCATGAAGTGATAATATAAAAATGTGATTTTTATATATGTAGTGGTTACGGACAATTAACTTGACAAAAGACGAGCACGACGAAGATTTCTACATATGAAGAGTCGTGGCATTTGGTTTAGCTCTTGGTGAGAACTCCTCACCTTTAATTTATTTCTAGTTTGAAATATATACTAGGATGCAGACGGTGCTTAGCAGCACCTGACACCCGTCGTCCACAGACCATGGACGGCTTATTTGTTTGATTGCTGTGTTGTGAAATTTGATTGTGTGATGTGGAATGAAATAAAATATTTTATAGTGGAAAATATTTTATAGTTAAAAATATAATTTTTAACGTGTATATAAAATAAATAGTAATAAACAAATCGGATATTTGTTTATATACACTGATTTGAATGATATTGATTGTGATGATAAATTTTACGTATCGCCCAACTGCACAAATAAAAATATGTGTTTGTTGATTTGAAACCCCACACGGGTATTGGGATGATATCGGGCGTACACTAATCCTAATTTTTTAGCTGTATGTTGATCGATGGGTCGACAGACTGTGTAAGCGTTAATTATTTATATTTAATGCTTACGCAGTTGTGTGGTGCACTCTGGATGATGGTTGATTATTTATCGTTGCTATTATATACATGTGTTGTAGAAAATCCATATAATTAACATTATATGGTAGTTGATTGGGCCTCATTCCAATATAGAAAATAAATTCATTTGTTGAATAATATAAATTCATGTGTTGAATAAAATAAATATTCATGTGTTGAATAGAATAAACATTCATGTGTTGAATAAAAGCCGTGTTGATTAGATTGACGCCATTTTGATGTGAATGATCGATTTTATTCATTTTTATAATGAATATAGGAAAGAAAGTGATTTCAAAATATAACGTTTTGAAAATATTATCATTTGTATATCGATGATGTGGAATATTCAATTTTGATTTGAAATTGAATATGAAGTTGAAATCGTTCTGAAAACGAATTTAAAACGATTTATATAATACGTTTTAAAAGGAAATCTTCGAAATATATATAATATATATATATATATATTATATAATGGCCTGAATAGAACGCGCCGCGCTGCGGCAGTTCACGAATTTAGATCATTGACTTCGAATGGACGTTACAGGAGATCCGACCGTCGGATTCTCCTAAAACCGGAACCGTTGGGTTCGTATCGAAAAGAGCTTTCCAATGAATATTAGAAATTTGAAATATAACGGTTGAATTTGGAATTATGTCCAAATCAAATTTGGAAAAGGTCGCTGTAAGTGCAGTTCGATGGCCGTTGATGGAAATCGACTGTACGGGCCTTGATAAAATTATTAAAAATAGCAGTAATTTGTGTAAAATCATAAGAAATGATTTATGAAGAATTGGGATGAAAAACTCCATATTTGAATAGATTTTTATCGAAATGAACTAGTTTTGCACTAGAATTATAAATACCATTTATTTTTAAAATCAGTAAAGTGGATTTGAAATGGTTTTGAAAATAACCAGAATTTCCAGTGATTGAATTGGAATGGGAATCGAAATTGTCTTTGGAATATTTCGATGTTGGATTTCATGATGAAACAGATATTTTTATGGGAATTTGAAAGATATATATATCGTTATTTCCAATAGGGTATTTGTTGGTCGTAGAATTTGATATTGAATATAAGCAGATATATTTTCTATTCAGAGCCTGGTATTTAATATCAAATGTGATTTGGGTTTGTCATGAATGGTGTCTTCATTAACACTGTCATTAAACCTAGTTGAGAAAAAGATTAAATCTTTTATTTAGATTTAATGAAGTGTACCAATTAAATGGTATTTAATTGGAATTGAGTTGGAATTGAATTTTGGGTTTATCGTGAACGGTGTTTTAAATAACACTTGTTCTTTAACCTGATAATTAATAGAATATGATTTTGGGTTTATCGTGGACCGTGTTTTAAATGACATTGGTTCTTTAACCCAGTTAAAGACAGGATATTGATTTCTGTGAAGATTAAAACTAAGTGGGGTTTTAATGAATCTTTAATTAGATTGAAATAGTCGAGAATGGAGTATCACCAGTTTTGCTCCAGGCGATAGTTAAATCTTTAATTAGATTTGAACGTGAAATGGTAATTGAATTTACCGATAACACCGTGGTGTTAGATATGAAGTATGACCGGTTTTACTTCATGGGATGAATAGGTTGGGATTGGGAAATAAAATAAATGATTACTTCGGTGTGGTTCGCTAATCCCAACTAATTTGAATTGATTTTCAAAGGAAGATTAAAGAATAAATTTAAAGAATTTATCTTTGATAAAATTAATGGGAACCTTTCCCAAAGTATAAGAATATTTGAATAAAAGAATATTCTGAATTGGAATGAGGCGTATGTTGTGTTTGTGTAACACTTGTTTATTATATACGCGAGTTATTCAGAAAGATCGGGTTTAACCCATTCTGAATAACTGATTCGACGATGAGTCGAGGATGAAGACGGTGGTCGAAGACCGGAGGTCTTTTCGTCCTTTGGGTGATTACTGATGATCTTGATTGGGTCGTACACCCAAGAGGAGGGAATCAGTTGGTGATCATCCAGACGTACTTGGAGATCGATGGATAAGCGAGGTACAAGGTGCCTCCGGTTTCGTTCAGACCCAGAACGGACTTGTAAATGGACTGTGTGTCTGACATTGGATTTTATTCTGTGTGGTTGATTTCTATTAAATGTATATCTGTTTGGTGGCAGAGAATTTATTCTCTTGCTTAACGCCCTTCTCTGAGAGGTACGAGCTCAGAGGTTATATATTGATGGATATCAAACGCATGGAGTGAATTGCCTGTTTGGCATGCCTAAGTGGCAATATCATCGAGGCTTCTGTTGAAAAGCAAAGTCTTGTGGTTGATGATCAAAGCACGGCCTGTGTGGCATAGCTTTGTGTAACGTTGATTCGCGAGCCTTACACCCCGGTTGTGAACCAGAAACGGGAGAAGGACCTCAGGGAGGACATGCGTTTCCTTCTAATTAGAAGTGGCGTCAGTGGTTTTACATGCCCTGACGAGTTTGACTTATGTGGTTGTTGCTATTGCGAGGCGCCTCGGATATATTGGTGACTGTGTGGAGCCGATGGAGTCATATGGCTAATTTACGCCCCAAAGGGCGCGGAAACATAGTGTTCAGGCATAATAATCCACATCGATGGACCGACCCTGACGATCCAAGGGGCAGTTGCGGCTGTTCCTGAGACTCGGGCTAGACAGTCTTGAATTCGGTAGAGGACTATCTTTTGCCTCGGTTCACAGAAGGAAATCCAGTTTCCAATACGTGACTTTGCTGTTTTGATTGTAAACCTATATATGGCGACATAGTGGTATAGGGCACTTATGTCGTCTATGATTGATACTTATGATTTGAAATTGTTTTGACACTATACACTTACAGTAATAATAAAACATGAAATTTCACGTACCAAGCATTCTTGGCTATTATAAGGTAAAAACCCTATCCTCCGGCTTGCGTTGCATTGTGTGATGGGACGTGGGTCTTATAATAGCTTCATTGTTCTTTATTTAGCATTGCGCTGTTGTTTTATGCACTGGTATTCTTGGGAGGAAACCCGTTCCGTGTTATACGGCGTGGTCCCTTGATTTACTGAACTTTAAAATAAAGATTAATAACTGTTTTCGTTCTCACACCAGTCACATGACTGACCTGGAGTTTATTATTTTAACCTAAACTCTGGGTGCCCTTATTTTGACACGTGCAGCTAGTAGTTTTGGTTTTGCAGATTTATATTCACTGGATCCTGATTTACAGCTGGAACGATACTCGGAAAGCTCTATATCCGTGTATTACTTCTAGTTGTGCATTGTATTATTTTCCGCTGCTATGTAATGCATTGTAATCTCTGATATTTAGTGAATGTGTAATATTGATTTATACTCTGTATATTCTTGTATTCTGATGGAATTGTTGCAATTAACAATGAAATTTTCTTCTATTTGCGTTCTGATTCATCTTGTCCTCAAAGTATCCGCTCTTTCCTTCACGGGGAAGTTACGAGTTACTACACTACGAATATTATATTTTTATTATTTTAGTTTCAAAATTAAAAAAAATCCTCAGTATATAAAACTAATATGGATGATAGAAATGTGATAGGTACATAAATAGTTTGTGAAATAAATTTCTAAATTAATCATATTATGAAATATGATCAACTGTACCGAGATCAATGAAAATTTTCAATTATCACTAATTCTGAATAATAACATAGTCCAATTTCTATCACAAATATTTCCATTGTTTATTCAAAAAGATTTTTTTTAAATATTAAACTCTCCACATTAATATAAAAAACATGGATGGCAGAATGATGATAGATAAAGGAGATGGTCTTGAAATATTTTCCAATTCAAAGATATTATAATAATTGTTCAACCATCATGAGAATCTAAATACAATCTCCTCTTGTTGTGAAATATATTGCAGTCACAATTCATCACAATTTCACAATCTACTAATAATTTTGATGAATTATAAGTACAATTCAATTTGGATATAGATTTCAATTTCTAAATGAATAATCAATAAATAACTTTAAAATTGAAAATCAATTACAAGAGGGATACAAAAGATCTATACAAGACATGAAAGATTAAGAAATATATACATGTTGAGAATAAACAAAACAGCACTTCTAAACTGATATCACTTGATGTCTCTATTAAGGAGGATTGTAACAAGACACTGGAGACAAACAAGGATATCACAGACAAAAGAATTTTAAGCATAAAGCCCAAGACTCACAAATCAGGCACTTTTATCAGAGCCGCAAACAGTTCTTCTCAAAACAAGCAGTCACTTAAAGCATTCTCAAAATAGTATCAGAGCAGCACAAAAAAATCAGTTCAAAGCAGACTTGTCATGAAGGTATTTCAAAGATATTTCAAACAGTTAAATAATGGTTCATGATCCAATGGTTAAATATATGGTTTATTTTAAACCATTTGAAGGGATATGAAAAGATCAAGATTCAATGAATCAGTCACACCAGATTATAAATTTTAAGTTCACGATGTGTGTGAGATTCAAGTAATCAATAATTTCAAATGATTTTAAACAAACAAATATTTAAATCAAAAAAATCATGAAGTGGCACTGAGTTTCAAGACCAAATTTTCAAAGAATTTTTCCAAAGAATTTCTGATAAGCACAAGAGTAATTTCAGATCATTTACATCAGACTTGAGAGATATTCATGATCTAGAAAATTAAACAATAATTTATTTGAAATCACTTGAATCAATGTCAAGTTTGAGATATAATGAATCATTCACACAAGATGATAATTTCCGAATCAAGAGGTGTGTGATATTCAAAATATAAAGAATTTTAGATGATTTCAAATAAACAAATTTCAACTATAATGATCATGAATAAAGGTGAAATTCAAAATGTATCACTGATTCAATACAATTCAAAAATATCCAAGCCAATCTGAAAAATAATGAAATTATCACAACTGATAAATAGTAGAGTGTTGTAATGAGTATAATATATTGAGATTTTCTAAAATGAATTAGAAGAAACCCAGAACAATAGAGGTGTGTGTAATTTCACAAATTTTTCAGATCTTTAAAAAATTTAGAATTCAGATTAACAGTGTTCAAGATATAACATGAATGCTTCAGCACTGTTAGGAATTCATGGATAAGAAAATAAGCTTCAAAATAATTGCAGATATTTACAAGTTTAAATTCAAGATCAGGAAAAAAAATTAAAACCAAAGTTCTATTCAAATAAATCGAATTTCCAGAAGATCGTGAGTACTACAATTGGAAGTTAAGAAAGTACAAGAAAATTTCCAATGATATGACAGTGACACATCAAATATAAAAAATAGACAGGGTAGAAGAAGGAATAAACAAATGAAACAAAATATTTACAAAGAAGAGTTCAGAGATTATACCTGAAATGCATGTAAACCAGAATCTCTGACTCAGCAGACTTGGTTAAGGAACCGTGAATAATCTGATGATATGAAGCAGTTTGAATTTAGTTTCTCTTTCTGCATTGCAATTCCTCAGCCTCCTCCAGTACCTAACAGTTTATAGAATTGAGTGATCTAACAAAGGTTGTTTTACCACTCATAGCTGTGTGTCAAACTTTCGGTACCCAAACTTGTTTGAATAGCAACCCATCAGAATTTACCAAAGTGCCTTTAGGAACCCAGATCTATTTGAATTTAGATGAATTTATTTTGCTTCTTTTTGGGGTCCAAACAGGATTGTTTCTAAATGAGTTATTACTTTGTTCATGATATAAAAATCCTTTAAAATTATTTGAATTCAAACTTTCAAGATGAATATTTCCAAAACTATTTGAAGGATTTTTAAAATCATTTGAACCTCTCTTTTCAAATTCTTCAAATTTTCCAAAGCTAAGACCATTCCTATTTCCAAAAGAAAATTGATTTTTCAATAACATATTTAAAGATTTTTCACCAGCAGAAAAATGTTTCAAGCTCAATTCAAGATTGCTGATTTTGGATTTAAGATCAAAATTTTCTTTCATCAGATTTGAACAACGATTAATGCTGATCTTTCTCCTTCTGTTTAAAAAACAAGTTTTCATTTTCAAGCGATTTGATTTTAGCCTTGGATTCATAAATCTCTGATTCAAACTGAATTTGTTTCTCAGAATTGTAACAACCCGGAAAATCTGAACCAATTTAAAAAATTTATTTTGGCTATTTCAGTGAATTTTGAATAGTTAAAATAATTTACTTTAAATAATAATGATTAAAAATTTATTTTAATCGAAGTTAGAGCAAATATATTCATTTTGATTTCTAAAGGAATTAGAAATAGTACGGTAGTTTGAAAAGTCAAACCTGTACTTTGACCGAATTTACCGGATTCAAAATTTAACGGATTCTAGTGAAACCAAAAATATCTAAACCTGTTTGAAAATATCTTTCCAACGAATCCAAAAAATCAAAATTTTATAGCTGGAATCAAGAGATAAGGTCAGTTGAATATTCAGAATGGTCGCTATAGTATAATTTATAGCCCGTATAAAAGGCCATTTTTCAAATGACCTCCGTTTTCGACGAAACCACTTTTATTGGATCTGGAATGTCAAATTATTGCTAAGTTTAATTTTCCGGAATTTTTGGAATTAATATGTGAGCGTGGCAAGCAAAAATGTGTTTTGTCAATTTCAGTCACATCTTGTTGACTTGAAAATGGCCATTTTTCGAATAGTTTCAGAATTCGACGAAATTAATTTTGTTAGGACCGTATCGTCAAAACAAAGCCAAAAATAATTTTTCTGGATTTTTTTGAGTTTGTATGTGGCCCCGGTGAATTTAAATATACAGTCAAATTAATTTATTAAAAGATTTAAATATTAAATTAAAGATTTCAGGCCACATACAATCGTTTGGGCTAACGAGACCAAGCCCATTGGATCCTGAACAGGGGCTATTAGGTGGGATCAACTCTGGTTGGACTGAAAAAGGATTGGTTTAAAAATTTTGGATTTATTTGCAAAATTAACATTAAAATAATACAAAATACACCTCATCTTCATCAAACCCTAATCTCTACTGTAGTCGTCGCCCCCTTAACATCTATGGCCGAATTTGTTCTAGACTTCCACCACTAATTTCCACCGATCCACTCACCAAAACCCCCTCTTCCTTTAGGCTTTTTTATGGAGATTTCCTAGCTCTCCATTTCTATAGGGTTGGATCAACCTCTGGTGGCCCGAACTACCATACTCACGCGCCTAAACCCGTTCCAAACCCTTCGCCGCCAAGCCACCTTACACCACCGAGTGGGCCCCCTTTGCAGGCGCACGTGCGCCACACACTCCCCTCCAACGTCCCCGATCGTCAAACCATATCACCATTTGCACAAAAAGTGGAGACCTAGATTTGAAGATATTGGGTTTCCTGGCCGCTTGTTGCTGAAAGAGGAAGAAGGGTATAGAAAATATATTTTAATATTTAATTAATTTAAAATATTGTAAACCTTAAATAAATCATAACTCTTTCGTACTGATTCAGAATTGATCAATTTCTAAAGCGTTGCGATCGTACGACAAAGATCTATGTTTCTAGACTGAAAAGGAACAATTCCGAGCTGTTTGAATTTCGGACAAATTTGCAACACGACTGTGAGATTTCATTTTTTATTAATTAATTTAATTAATTTATTTGCTATGTAATGATCGCATGTTTATGATTTAGATCTACTTTGTTCTGACATTTTGGATGATGTTTGATCCATTGTTTGGTGATGGATAATTATAGATCTATATATGTTAGTTAAATATTATGTTATCATTTTTTTATTGAATTGAATCAGTTTGTCAATTCAATATAAAATATTATTTTGTCAATTTTAATTGAATTGAATTAGATTGTCAAATCAATATAAATATTATGTTGTCATTTTTATTGAATTGATATGTTAATTCAAGAAAAAAAATATCATTTTGGTCATTTATGTTGAATTGAACTAGTTTGTCAATTCAATTAAAAATATCACTTCCTTATATAATTGTATTGAAATAGAGTTGTCAATATAACGGAAAATATATCATTTTTGTAATATATAATTGTGTTGAAATAGAGTTGGCAATACAATGGAAAATATATCATTTTTGGAATATAAAATTGTGTTGAAATGGAGTTGTCAATACATTGAAATAAAAGGTTATACTTTTATTTGCATTCTTTGATGCAAATAAACATTGAAATAAAAAAGTTATTCTTTTATTTGCATTCTTTTATGCAAATAAACATTGATATAAAAAGTTATTCTTTTATTCGCATTCTTTGATGCAAATATACATTGAAATAAAAAGTTATACTTTTATTTGCATTCTTTGATGCAAATAAACAATTCTTTGATGCAAATAAACATTGAAATAAAAGGTTATTCTTTTATTTGCATTCTTTGATGCAAATAAACATTGAAATAATTTTTTTTACTTTTATTTGCATTCTTTGATTCAAATAAACATTGAAATAAAAAGTTATACTTTTATTTGCATTCTTTGATGCAAATAAACATTGAAATAAAAAGTAATACTTTTATTTGCATTCTTTGATACAAATAAAATGTTGAAATTGGAAGTTGAATTTTTAGTTGCATTCCTTGATGCAAATAAAACATAGTTTTAAAAAGGTTATATTTTTATTTGTATTTTAGATACAAATTATAAACATGATTTGAAAAGTTGTATTTTTGTTTGCAATTTTAGATGCAAACAAGACATTAGAATTAAACTTGTATTTTTGTTTGCAATTTTATATGCAAACGAAACATTAGAATTAAAGTTGCATTTTTGTTTGCAATTTTTAGTTGCAAACAAAACATTAGAATTAAAGTTGCATTTTTCTTTGCAATTTTAGATGCAAATAAAACATTAGAATTAAAGTTGCATTTTTGTTTGCAATTTTAGTTGCAAACAAAACATTAGAATTAAAGTTGCATTTTTCTTTGCAATTTTAGATGCAAACAAAACATTAGAATTAAAGTTGCATTTTTGTTTGCAGTATTAGATGCAAACAAAACATTAGAACTAAAGTTGCATTTTGTTTGCAATTTAAGATGCAAACAAAACATTAGAATTAAAGCTGCATTTTTGTTTGCAATTTTAGATGCAAACAAAACATTAGAATTAAAGTTGCATTTTTGTTTGCAATTTAGATGCAAACAAAACATTAGAATTAAAGTTGCATTTTTTTTTTACAATTTTAGATGCAAACAAAACATTAAAATTAAAGTTGCATTTTTGTTTGCAATTTTAGATGCAAACAAAACATTAGAATTAAAGTTGCATTTTTGCTTGCAAATTTTTGAATGCAAGCAAAAAATTAGAATGAAAGTTGCATTTTTGTTTGCATTCTTTGTTGCAAATAAACATGGACTAAAGGTTGCATTTTTTTCCTTTCAAATTAGGATTTACCTTTTTATTTACATTTTAGAGCTAAATAAAAGAATAGGATTAAATGTATCATTTTTATATTTAAATTAGATACAATAAAAAGAATAGATTTAAAATGTCATTTTTTAATCATATATTTAGATGCAATAAAAATAGTGGAAATAAAAATCATGTTGTTATTATCATTTGTTTTCAACATAAAGAGTGAACATCAGGAAAATATATTTCTAATGTAATTTAATTACCATTGGAAATAATTGGTCATTAAAAACATGATTTATTCCAAATCATCATTTTGTCATATTAGAAGAATTATGAAAATCATATATAAATTTCTAACGTGAATGTAGACCGTATTTGGCTTTCATTTGATGGTTTGAAAAGTAGTTGAAATCGCCATTGATTTATATTTATATATATAAATATAAATTAAAATTAAAACGAATCACGCGCGGTAGTTCGCGTTTCGGCAATCGTAACTTCAAACAATTATACCGTAAAATCCGACTGTTGGATTTTCCCAAAACTGGAATCGTTAGGACCGCTTTGGGAAGATCTTTCCAATGATATGAATTTTATTAAAATCCAATGGTTAGATTTTAAGATATGTGTAAATCAAGTTTTGGTAAAAACAGCGCCATGGCCGCCCGTCGACCCAAAGCGTCATTAAATAAATTTGGCTATTTTTACATAAATAAAAATTGTGATTAATCATTATTTAATATCACTAACGATATGAAATGATTTTAAGAATATTTATATATGCGAGATCATTTGAAAAGACCGAGATAAGATCTCATTTCAAATGGTCATACGACGATTAAAATTGAAGATCTTAAAGACAGCGATTGAAGACCGACGATCTTCACATCAAAAGGATAACTAATTATGCCTGGCATTGACTAGCTACCAATAAAGGGTTAAAGTGGTAGTTGCCCGGACGTATTTGTCGATCGTCCGGATACGCGAGCACCTAGGTGACTCCGGTTTCGTTCGGACCTAGAACGGACTTGTAAATGGATACATGTCTGACATTGAATTTCATGCCGTGTAATTAAATTGATATCTGTTAATATATTTCTGAGGTGGCGGAGAATTTATTCTCTTGCTAAAACACCCTTCTTTGAGACGCATGAGCTCGAAGGTTATATATTGGTAGTTATCGATCGTGTGGTATGGACTGTCAATGTGACATGCCAAGATGCAATTAATCGAGGCTTTGTTGAAAAAGCAGAGCCTCGTGGATGATGATCAAAGCATAGCCTATCTAGGCAAAGCTTTGTGTATTACGTTACCTCGCGAGCCTCACATCCCGGTAGATTCAAAAACGGGACAAGGGAACGCAGGGAGTGCACACGTTTCTTTCTAGCTAGAAGTGGTGTTTGGGTTTTTACAAGGCCCAACATTTTTACTTATGTGGTTGATGGAATGAGGCGCCTCGGATATTTTTATTGATCGCCAATGGCCAATTTATAAGTCCAATAGGATCGGAAACGTGTGTTCAGGCATAACTAATCCACTAGCGTTATTTGTGGACTGGCCCTGCAGGTTCCAAGGGTTCACTGCGGGGAATCCTGAGACATTGCTAGAGTGTCTCGAATCGGTTAGGAGATCGTCCCTAGACTTGACTCATGATGGAAACCAACCTCCAATACGACATTACGGTCTTGATTGTAAACCTATATATGGCGACATAGTATATGGTAGCTATGCCGTCTAGGATTGATACATTTACTTTGAAGTATTTTTGAAACATATTAGGCACTAACAATAATATTGAAAATATTGTTTTCTACGTATCAAGCATTTTTTATCATTATAAGGTAAAACTCTATCCTCCGTTTGCATTGCATTATCTGATGGGACTTGAGTCTTATAATGATTTCATTTTCTAAAAAAAAAGCATTACGTTGTTTTGACTTAAAAATTTATAAAACTTATGCACTGGCAATCCAATGGAATTAAACCCGTTCCGCATTAGCGGCCTGGTCCAGTTATTACCCATATTATTAGTTTAGTAAGAATTCTCATACCAGTCCCATGACTGACTCGTAGTTTGTTTCACTTTGCCAATTGACAGGTTTCAAGTAGGGATGTTTTCTGGACTAAAGCTTGTTGATGAAGATGTTGGAAGATATTTTATTTTTTTCTTTTATTTTCTTCTTGAGATATTGAGACAGTATTGTATATTGATGTATTTTGGGAGATTGAGACTTTATTTATTTCCCTGTTTTAGACATCTATTTTGCTAAGTGTATCTTGTACTGCGTACTCTGATGTTCTGTGATGATGTTTGTGATGACATTTCCTTTCTGCTGCAATGATTTATATGTTCTGCTATATATTTGAGATCTGTTATTGTTTTAATTATGTTATACTCTTATGATTATCCTTACTTTCGTTCTACGGAAGTTTGGGTCGTCACATTTGGTATCAGAGCTAAAGGTTAACCTTAGCTATGGAGTATAACATTTTTAGAACAATTCGTCTAGATAGAGTCAGTAGTATTCTAAGACGAGTAGCTCATTAGAGATAGGATTAGCAATGTTCTAGAATGAGCACAGCAGAATAGCACATATAAATCAGTCATTACATCATTATCATCTTATCATATCATCTTATCATTTCCCTTCGTCTGACTCTTTCCTTGATGGGAGACTGAGGATAGCATCAAACAGGCCTATCCCAAGTGTAGAGTGGATATCTCAGAGTGACTCTTGTGTTGAGGTACATTTATAATACATTGCATTTCCCGTTTTGTTTCCCACATTACTATTATTTCCATTCCGAGGACGAAAAGCTTTTAAGTGGGGGAGATTGTAACAACCCGGAAAATCCGAATCAATTTAAAAAAATTATTTTGGCTATTTCAGTGAATTTTGAATAGTTAAAATAATTTACTTTAATTAATAACGATTAAAATTTATTTTGATCGAAGCTAGAGAAAATATATTCATTTTGGTTTCTAAAGGAATTAGAAATAGTACGGTAGTTTAAAAAGTCAAACCTTTACTTTGATCGAATTTACCGAATTCAAAATTTAACGGATTTTAGTGAAACCAAAAATATCTAAATCTGTTTGAAAATATCTTTCCAACGAATCCGAAAAATCAAAATTTAATAGTGGGAATCAAAAGATATGGTCAATTGAATATTCAGAATGGTCATTATAGTATAATTTATAGCCCGTATAAAAGGCCATTTTTCAAATGACCTCCATTTTCGACAAAACCACTTTTGTTGGATCCGGAATGTCAAATTATTGCTAAGTATCAGGACCTCGGTTACCATCCAAACGAGGTGAAGATCTCCGGTCTTCGACCATCGTCTTCATCTTCGAATTACAACCGTCGGTCAATTATTTGTTAATTCCCGGTCAATTATTTGAAATGAGAATTAACTCGGCCTTTTCAAATAATTCACGTATATTTAGAATTTCAAATCAATTTATTTCGATGGTTAAATCATTCGACAACACCAATTTTGTTCTTTAATGTAATTTTCACACCAAACACATTCAACCATCAAATACCACACAAATCGAGCAAATTTAGTTTATTTTCATTCCATATTGTTTATGGTACTTTATAATGATTTATCGCTATTTTAATTTATTTTAAAATAGCCAATTTATTCAAAACGACGCTTCGGGCCATAACGCGGCCGTGGCGCTGTTTTTCTTCAGATTTGATTTACACATATCTGAAAATCTAACCGTTGGATCTTCACAAAATTTACATCATTAGAAAGGTCTTTTCAAAACGAATCCAACGGTTCCAGTTTCGGGAAAATCCGACGGTCGGATCTCCCGGTACAATCGTTTGAAGTTTCGATTACAAAATACGAACTACAGCGTCGTTATCCGATTAAATATAATTATATTTATATATATATAAAAATATAATCGATTCTGGCGCTGTTTTTCTTTAGATTAGAATTAAACATTCCAGACAATCCAACCGTTGGATTTTTACAAAGTTGGTGCCGTTGGAAAGATATTTCCAAGGCGAACCCAACGGTTGCGGTTTCGGGAAAATCCAATGGTTGGATTTCCCACACTAGTTGTTTGAAATCACGGTTTCAAAATAAGAACTGCACGGCCTCGTTTCGTTTTAATTTTATTTATATTTATATATTTATATAAATATAGTTCATTCAACAATTTCAATATCGTTTTCACTTCAAATATTTCACTAACGCCTTAAAATTTTGGAAAATTTCGCCATAACCTCCTTTGTACGGGAGGGCTGGGAAAATTCCCAAATAGCCACACGGGCGTCTCATGTCAAAAAGAAAAAGGAAAAGCCAAGCGGCTAGCCAACAGGCTCATAAAATCATCACCCAAACAAAACAGTAAATGTGTACCTATTTGTCGGGCACAAAATTTTATTCCTCTTCTCTAGCCCCTTCGCTATAACCTGTTCAATAAATATGCATGTACATATATATAGTCCTTATCATTTATCATTTTCCATTCAACTACATATTTGATTCCATTTGGTTTAAAAACATCATTCATTCTAATGTTGCATGTATAGGCAAAAATCATATCATTAGCTAATTAATGAATATTTCAACTCATATATATTTATTTGAACGAGTGGCTATTTTTAACACTTCACATTTCAACGATTCATGCATATAATAAAAATGTGATTTTTATTGTAAAACAATTCATTTCAAAACACTATTATTTTATATAGTTTATATCGGTGATAAAAATAGGATTTTTCTTATAAAACAATTTCTTTCAAAACGAGATTATTTTACACAGTTCATATAGTCGATAAAAGGTGATTTTTATTATCAAACAATTTATTTCAAAATATGAATACCATTCAACACATGAATTTCAATTCAACGAATGAATATCGATTCAACACATGAAGGTTTTCTATTGTTTCTATATATAGATAAAAACGTGATTTTTATATTTAAAACGCAAATACCATTCAACACATGAATTTCAAATCAACGAATGAATATCGATTCAACACATGAAGGTTTTCTATTCAATGAATAAATATGGTTTTAGCAAATGAAAATAATTCAAACACATGAATATTATTCAAAATTTCGGCAACATAACGGCAGGGTAGTTAAAACCGGGACCGTCCCTAGTACGGCTCCTCGCTCTACCTTAAAACCTCGCGGTTTTTGACAATGGGAATCATGCATCTAGTTCGCACGCAGGCGGCATGTATATATTTATTTCATTTCCACAAACTAATCCTATGTGGTTTCAACCAAATATTTCTCAACCACAAATGGGTATTTTTCAACCACAATCAATCAATATCAACCACAAACAATCCCAAACAACCATTCGCTATCAATCAATTTTCACAACAATCTCAACCAATAAATATCGTCCATGGTTTGTGGACGAGGGGCGTGTATATATATATATATTTATATTTATATATAGCAATTCACTTTTATTTCAACACATATATAATTTTTACAACGCATATACAACTTATACATCGAACGTACAACTTATACAACGCTTATACATGAGGTGTACAACGCTTATATAACTCATACATCGACTATATAATTTATACATCGTCGTTCTCCATATTGTTTTTAAATCAGAAATCTCACATTGGGTTCCACTCCACCAAAAATAGCAGAAGGCTCAGAAAAATATGCGGTCTCTTCTAAAATGTAGAAGGCGTCCACACGAGTCCACTGTCTCTTGTTTCACTGGATTTCGTCAACATAGCAAAAAGATATGTAATTTTAAATATCAAACAATTAAAAAACGTAGTTAATTAAATTTATAGCGTTAAAAAACGCTACCTTAATCCCTTCAGTATTTAAAGGCCGACGTTCACCATTATTGTTCGAAATTAGGGTTCCTCCTTTCGTCAAAACCAAGAGACAAGGTGTCGATCGGACCTTGCCACGGCGAAGCACTACGAAGGCCGCACCTACCCCTAGGACGACGGCGAACTCGGTTGCAAGGTGGAGGAGTAATCGACGGCAATACGGCGTGACTTCAGGAGGGTGAAACGAGCGAAATACACCTCGATAAATACTGAGATTCGTATGGATTTGAAGAGGATGGAGAGCCCTTCAAAAATCTCCAAAGGGTCGATGGGTTTTATGGCTTGTGGAGGGAGAAAATAAGGAGAGAAGGAGGGAAGAGCCACCGCCGTTCACGAGATAGGGGTTACCGGTTTGACCTGGGAAGAAGAAAGAATGTGATTGGTCGGGATTTTTTTTTATTTATATATTTTTAAAATTTCAAAAATACCCCTTATCTCATACGAACTCTAATCCAAACCCAACGACTGTCGTCCCTAGCGTTTTACCCCCATTCCGAACACAATGGGATATGTTTCGTAGGCCCATTCGACTGTTTCAGTCAGTTTCCATTCAAATCAAAATATAAAACATTCAATATTTAATTTGAACGTACATTTCAATTTGCCAGGGTCACAAATTGATTTGAAAAATTCCAGAAAAATAAATCTAGCTATTTTTTGACGATACGGTCCCAACAAAACTAGTTTCGTCGAATTCTGAGACCGTTTGCAAAAAGGCCCATTTTTGGTCGATCCAATTTAACTGTAATTGACCAAAACACATTTTCCTTTGCCACGCTCACATACTAGCTTCAAAAATTATGAAATTTGAAACCTAGCAATAACTTCTCATCCCGGATCCAACAAAAGTGGTTTCATCGAATTCCGAGGTCATTTGCAAAATGGCCAATTTCACGGGCTATATAAATTCCATAGCGACCGTTCTGAAAATTCATTCGGCCATAACTTTTGCTTTCCGCTATGAAAATTCGATTTTTCAGATTCGTTAGAAAGGTATTCACTAACAGATTTAAATATTTTTGGTTTCACTAAAATCCGTTTTGTTTTGCACCCGGTACAGTCCGACAAAGTTTGAATTCAATTTTTGAAACTACAGCGCCATTTCAGGCCTTGTTTATAATTAAAATTAATTATATTCGTTTTCAATTGTCGATTCAAACGCAGTTTTCATTGCCATTATTTAAAATATTTATTTTAAATATTTAAAATCCATTATTTTAGCCAATTTAAAAATTTTAAATTGGTTCAGATTTTCTGGGTCGTTACAATCTCCCCCACTTAAAACTTTTCGTCCCCGAAAAGGAACAAAGTCGAAAGTGGTTTGATAAATCTACAATCACACAACACAACAACCAATCCAATTGTTTTCGACCTTTCAAAAATATACTAATCACCTTCTATACTCTTTTAAACTCATTCAGACTATAGAATTAAAAGTGCACATCCATGAAAAGAAAATAACAATAGAGTAGAGAATTGAATGGTAATGCAAAGTAGGGTAAATGTACCTTGCACCGGAGTCAATCAGAGATATCTACTCGGCATCTAGGATAAGCTTTCTGAATGCTCTCCTCAGTTTCCTAAGTACAATCTCGCGGATCTCCACTCCATTGCACTTTGACTAAGTGAACCTTCTTGTTCCTCAGCTCTTTGGTTTCTTTGCCGATAATCTTTAGTGGCTCTCTTCTCACAGCTAATTCTGGAGTAATTTCAATATCTTGCTGCGCTGCTTCTTCCACGATCAAGTCTGGATCATGAACGTGCTTTCGAAGTTGAGATATGTGAAATACATCATGAACTCCAGGCAACCAGTCAGGCAATTTGACCCTATAAGCGAGAGTTCCGATCCGTTCCAGAATAGGAAACGGACCAATGAATTTGGGCGCCAACTTTCCAGTTTTACCGAACCGGATAACTCCTCTCATCGGCGATACTTTCAAATATACATAGTCGCCAACAACAAAGGATATATCTCTTCTTCTTCTATCGGCATAGCTCTTTTGTCGGCTTTGAGCGGCGAGTAATCGCTTCTTGATAAAATCGACTTTGTCGGCAGCTTCTCGAATCATATCAGGACCCAACACAAGTCTATTTCCGGGTTCGACCCAACAAGCAGGGGATCGGCACGGTCTACCATACAATGCTTCAAATGGTGACATTGTCAGACTCGCCTGGTAGCTGTTGTTATAAGAGAATTCAGCCAAATGCAGATGGTCTTCCCATGACCCTCCGAAATCAAGAACACAAGCCCGCAATAGATATTCTAAAATACGATTCACCCTCTCAGTCTGACCGTCTGTCTGAGGATGATAAGCGGTGCTTAAGTTCAACTTCGTCCCCAGTTCGACTTGAAATGCTTCCCAGAATTTGCTAGTGAATATTGTATCTCTATCACTGACTATACTGAGCGGCACTCCATGTAGTCTAACTATTTCCTTAAAATAAATCTGCGCCAGACTCTGAGCAGTTCTGTTTGATCTGACAGGTATGAAATGGGCGGTCTTCGTGAAGCGATCTACGATCACCCAAATACTGTCATTTCCTTTTCTGGTTCTGGGAAGACCATCAATGAAATCCATAGAAATATGTTCCCACTTCCAACCTGGAACTTTTAGCGGTTGTAATAATCCAGCTAGTTTCTGTTGGTCGCTCTTGACTAGCTGGCAAGTAGGGCATCGGCTAACATATATTGAAACGTCTCTTTTCATAGCCTTCCACCAGCATGTTCGTTTGATATCGTTATACATTTTGGCCACACCAGGATGGATACTCAGCTTGGACTTGTGACACTCGTCTAACACTTCCCTTTTTAACTCTGGGAAGTCGGGAACACAAATCCTTCCTTTCAACCTCAAGGTCTCATCGTTATCTATTTGAAAACACGAGGGTTCGCCTTTCTGAATCCTTTTAATCATATCCTTAATAAAGTTATCCTCCTTCTGCAGAATAGATATTTTGTCAATCAAGGAAGTCGTGATAATAAAGCTGGCGATCATTACATTCTTTCGGCTCAACGCATCGGCCACGACATTGGCTTTCCCTGGAGTGTATATAATTTCAAAATCGTACGCTTCAAGAAACTCCAGCCAACGTTGCTGCCTCAGATTCAGGTCCTTCTGAGTGAACAAATACTTTAACGACTGGTGATCTGTAAACAGTTCAAATCTCTCACCCAGAAGATAGTGTCTCCAGATTTTCAAGGCGAATACTATAGCCAATAACTCAAGATCATGAGTTACGTAGTTCTTTTCGTGTGGCTTCAGTTGACGGCTAGCATAAGCAATCACTTGGCCTCTTTGCATTAACACTGCGCCAAGGCCTTCTCTAGAAGCATCAGTCCAGACTTTCAAATCCTGGTTGCCATCTATGATGGTTAACACGGGAGCTGTCGTTAGTCTTAACTTTAGCTCTTCAAAAGCCTCCACACTTTCTGGAGTCCATTTGAATTTAGAATGCTTCTTTGTAAGCTTTGTTAAATGACCAGATATCTTCGAAAAGTTTTTAACGAACTTTCGGTAATAGCTAGCCAATCCGAGAAAACTGCGGACTTCAGTGGGAGTACTGGGCTGTTTCCAATTCTGAATAGCTGTGATTTTGCTTGGATCCACAGCGATTCCTTCTTTCGATACGACGTGGCCCAGAAATTTCACTTCATCCTGCCAGAATATACATTTGGAAAACTTTGCTTTTAGTACATTCCGTCTCAGAATTTCTAGAACCTGTTCCAGATGCTTTTCATGTTCGACCTTTGATTTAGAGAAGATTAGAATATCGTCAATAAAAACCAGAACAAATTTATTCAAAACCCCTCTGAACACTCTATTCATCAGATCGACGAAGTAAGCTGGAGCGTTACATAAGCCGAACAGCATTACTAACCACTCGTAGAATAAGTCGAGGCCTCTGAACGCTGTCATTGGAACACACTCTTCGGCAATTCGAAGTTGATGGAAACCTGTAGCTAGGTCCATTTGTGAAAATACTTGTGCTCCATTTAATCGATCCAACAAACCATCAATCCGAGGCAATGGATATTTGTTCTTTATGGTCTGCTTGTTCAAATCCCAATAATCCACACATAGCCGTAGAGTACCGTCAGATTTTGGGACAAATACCACTGCTGCACCCCAATCAGAGAAACTAGGCTTGATCAGACCCTTCCATACTAGCTGTCGTGTTTGATTGTTTAATTCCTCTTTCTCTTTCAAGGACATTCTTCGAATAGCGTGAACTACCGGCCTTGCATTCGGAATTAAAGCAATTTTGAAATCTATTTCTCTTTGCGGAGGTAAGCGAACGACTTCCTCAAACACATCCGCATAATTCTTGACGACAGGAATATCTTTGATGAGGTCGGGAATATTCTCTGCAACTTCAGGGACATTTTCTATTTGGGCTAGAGAAACATTCAAAGCTGCCCAGAAGTCCTTCCTATTAGCATTCTGATCTTCACAGGGAATGGTTATATAATCACCTGATTTAATCTTCGCCTTTACGACTCTGTCGGCGCATTTGACTTCAGCTTCATATTTGGTCAGCCAGTCTAATCCCAAGATAAGATCAAACTCTTTAAAATTCATGACGACTGCGATGGTAGGAAACCGATATCGAGAGAAAGAAACCGGCACTCCACAAATCCAACTGAGTTCTATGGGACCCCCAACCGGATTCTGGACAGTCATTGGTTCCTTCAGCTTTTTCAAATTCAAATCCAGTTTCTTAGCTGCATCTTTGGCAATGAAACTTCGAGACGCACCAGTGTCAAATAGTACTTTAACTGGGATGTCTTTGACAGTTAGCGTGCCTTCTAAAACATCTGGCCTTTCTTGAATAGCTGAGGGCCCAGAAGTTTCTGCTATTTCATTTACCTGAGCTTCTTTGGTCGTTTTTAACAGCCGGCAATCTTGCTATACATGACCAAACCGATGGCATTGATTACATCTTTTACTTTCCCGGAGCTTCTTGCCAGATTTAAACCGATCCTCCTTTCGTTTCCTCGAGGATTTACACTTCCTGGTCAGATGCCCTTGTTTATTGCAGTTAGAGCACGTGGCAGTTGTTACGGGTTCCTTCTTAGATTTAGCCCTTTTTCTCTTGGCACTGGGCTTCTTACTGGCTTCAGGAATATCAGTTTCTGACTTTTCTTTGTCACTAGAACAGACTTCTTCTTCGTCGCGTAACATTCCTTTCTTATGGAGATCTTCATACTGATAAGCCATATAAATAATTTCAGAAAAAGGAAGCTTCACATTCCTCATTACACTATTCTGATATTTCCTTTGCAGGCCATGGATAAATCTCAGATTTTTCCTCTTTGGATTTTGAATCAGATGAGGAGCAAAGTGAGCAAGTTCGTTGAATTTCTTATGATATTCTGGAATGGTCATATCACCTTGTATCAAATAAGAAAATTCATCACATAATCGCTCGGTTGCTTCGGGAGGAGTAAATCTTCCTAGGAAAATCTCTTTGAATCTATCCCAGGTGATATCACCTTCTGGATTATCTTTGATGATCGTTTCCCACCATATTAAAGCTTCTCCATTGAGCGCCCAAGATGCTACTAATCTTTTCTGGTCGTCCCTTAGCTGGAAACGCCCAAATATTCTTTCTGCAGAGCTCACCCAAGCTTGAGTTTGAATAATAGATTCATTGCCCGAGAACTGTGCTCCGCCCAGATTTCGATATCTCTTGAATAAAGCCTCTAGATCGGGTTATGCATTTCTCCTGCTTCTGACACTCATTATTTCTAGTACTTCTGCAATTAGCAGAACAAGTGTCAGGTCACAGAAAAGAAAATTTTCAAACATAGAAACATATACTTCAAGTGTAAATGTGTCTATCGAGGTGTAATTTCATTCTGCTTTACTCTTACTAGGATATTACTGATCCTATCTGTAGAGTTACCCGTCCTAGAACACTACTGGTTCTATTTCTGATGAGTTCGTTCAAATGTTATATTCCAGAACTAAGCTTAACCAAATCTCTGATACCACGCTTTGACGCCCTCAAATCCCGTACTGACGGAGACAAGGGTAATCTTTGGAATATAACACAGAAACATATAATAACAGAACAGAATTAAATAAATACACCAGATAATGAACAATAGAATATACTGGATAAAAGTAATCATCAGAGTTACACAGTATACAGGATCTTACTTAGTACAAATACAGTTCAGCTATACATAAATGTCTACAGCGGAAAACAAACATAATATGTACAATAGGAGCTGAACAGCATAAAAAGAGATAAATGATAGAATCCATCCTCAGCTCCAGCTATCCAGAAAGAACCAGCTAAACCTGAATACAAGGCTGCCCATGTAGAAAAAGGGGCACCCGAGTTTGAAAGTGAAACAAACTACGAGTCAGTCGTGGGACTGGTATGAGAAATCTATTCAACACATATATAATATGGCTAATCACAGGACCACGCCACTTTCGTGGAACGGGTTTACTCCATTGGATTGCCAGTGCTTTAAAACAAATCTTTCTTTTCAACATCGTAATGCTTTTTATAAAAATGAAGCCATTATAAGACTCAGTTCCCATCACACAATGCAACGCAAACCGGAGGATAGAGTTTTTACCTTATAACGGCCAAAATATGCTTGATACGAATAAAACAAAGGCATTTGATATTATTGCTAGTGTTTATATGTTTTGAAAACAATTTCAAATCATAACCATCAATCATAGACGGCATTAATGCCCCATACCACTATGTCGCCATATATAGGTATACAATCAAATTCGCACGATGTCGTATTTGGAAATTGGATTTCTGTCCTGAACCAAGGCAAAAGATAGTCCTTACCGAATTCGAGACTGTCTAGCCCGAGTCTCAGGTACAGCCGCAACCATACCCTGGATCGTCAGGGTCGGTCCACACGAAGTGGATTATAATGCCTGAACAATGCGTTTCTCCACCCTTTGGGGTGTAAATGAGCCAACGAATGACTCCATCGGACCCGGATCGTCCGATCAAACCGAGGCACCTCGCAACAGCAACAACCACATAGGTGAAAAGTATATAAATGTCAGGGCTGGTAGGTCACTGACACCACCCTAGCCAGAAAGAAAACGCACGTCCTCCCTGAGGTCCTTCTCCCGTTTCTGGTTCATACCGGGGTGTGAGGCTCGCGATTTCACGTTATACACAAAGCTACGCCACACTGGCGGTGCTTTGGTCATCACCACAAGATTTTTCTTTTCAACAGAAGCCCTGATCACTGCATCTTAGCATGCCACACAGGCAATTCATGCCATGCGACTGATGTCCATCCATATACAACCTCTGAGCTCGTGCGTTTCAGAGAAGGGCGTTAAGCAAAAGAATAAATTCTCCGCCGCCAAACAGATGTATATTTAATAGGGATCAATCAACACAGAATAAAATCCAATGTCAGACACACAGTCCATTTACAAGTCCGTTCTGGGTCTGAACGAAACCGGAGGCACTAAATACCTCGCAAACCCATCGATCACCACGTACGTCTGGAAGATCACCACTCATTATCCATATTTCGGGATGCCTCCCAATCAGGACCTCGGTTACCATCCAAACGAGGTGAAGATCTCCGGTCTTCGACCATCGTCTTCATCTTCGAATTACAACCGTCGGTCAATTATTTGAAATGAGAATTAACTCGGCCTTTTCAAATAATTCACGTATATTTAGAATTTCAAATCAATTTATTTCGATGGTTAAATCATTCGACAACACCAATTTTGTTCTTTAATGTAATTTTCACACCAAACACATTCAACCATCAAATACCACACAAATCGAGCAAATTTAGTTTATTTTCATCCCATATTGTTTATGGTACTTTATAATGATTTATCGCTATTTTAATTTATTTTAAAATAGCCAATTTATTCAAAACGACGCTTCGGGCCATAACGCGGCCGTGGCGCTGTTTTTCTTCAGATTTGATTTACACATATCTGAAAATCTAACCGTTGGATCTTCACAAAATTTACATCATTAGAAAGGTCTTTTCAAAACGAATCCAACGGTTCCAGTTTCGGGAAAATCCGACGGTCGGATCTCCCGATACAATCGTTTGAAGTTTCGATTACAAAATACGAACTGCAGCGTCGTTATTCGATTAAATATAATTATATTTATATATATATATATAAATATAATCGATTCTGGCGCTGTTTTTTTTCAGATTAGAATTAAACATTCCAGACAATCCAACCGTTGGATTTTTACAAAGTTGGTGCCGTTGGAAAGATATTTCCAAGGCGAACCCAACGGTTGCGGTTTCGGGAAAATCCAATGGTCGGATTTCCCGCACTAGTTGTTTGAAATCACGGTTTCAAAATACGAACTGCACGGCCTCGTTTCGTTTTAATTTTATTTATATTTATATAAATAAAGTTCATTCAACAATTTCAATATCGTTTTCACTTCAAATATTTCACTAACGCCTTAAAATTTTGGAAAATTTCGCCATAACCTCCTTTGTACGGGAGGGCTGGGAAAATTCCCAAATAGCCACACGGGCGTCTCATGTCAAAAAGAAAAAGGAAAAGCCAAGTGGCTAGCCAACAGGCTCATAAAATCATCACCCAAACAAAACAGTAAATGTGTACCTATTTGTCGGGCACAAAATTTTATTCCTCTTCTCTAGCCCCTTCGCTATAACCTGTTCAATAAATATGCATGTACATATATATAGTCCTTATCATTTATCATTTTCCATTCAACTACATATTTGATTCCATTTGGTTTAAAAACATCATTCATTCTAATGTTGCATGTATAGGCAAAAATCATATCATTAGCTAATTAATGAATATTTCAACTCATATATATTTATTTGAACGAGTGGCTATTTTTAACACTTCACATTTCAACGATTCATGCATATAATAAAAATGTGATTTTTATTGTAAAACAATTCATTTCAAAACACTATTATTTTATATAGTTTATATCGGTGATAAAAATAGGATTTTTCTTATAAAACAATTTCTTTCAAAACGAGATTATTTTACACAGTTCATATAGTCGATAAAAGGTGATTTTTATTATCAAACAATTTATTTCAAAATATGAATACCATTCAACACATGAATTTCAATTCAACGAATGAATATCGATTCAACACATGAAGGTTTTCTATAGTTTCTATACATAAATAAAAACGTGATTTTTATATTTAAAACGCGAATACCATTCAACACATGAATTTCAAATCAACGAATGAATATCGATTCAACACATGAAGGTTTTCTATTCAATGAATAAATATGGTTTTAGCAAATGAAAATAATTCAAACACATGAATATTATTCAAAATTTCGGTAGCATAACGGCAGGGTAGTTAAAACCGGGACCGTTCCTAGTACGGCTCCTCGCTCTACCTTAAAACCTCGCGGTTTTTGACAATGGGAATCATGCATCTAGTTCGCACGCAGGCGGCATGTATATATTTATTTCATTTCCACAAACTAATCCTATGTGGTTTCAACCAAATATTTCTCAACCACAAATGGGTATTTTTCAACCACAATCAATCAATATCAACCACAAACAATCACAAACAACCATTCGCTATCAATCAATTTTCACAACAATCTCAACCAATAAATATCGTCCATGGTTTGTGGACGAGGGGCGTGTATATATATATATATATATATATATATATATATTTATAATTATATAGCAATTCACTTTTATTTCAACACATATATAATTTTTACAACGCATATACAACTTATACATCGAACGTACAACTTATACAACACTTATACATGAGGTGTACAACACTTATATAACTCATACATCGACTATATAATTTATACATCGTCGTTCTCCATATTGTTTTTAAATCAGAAATCTCACATTGGGTTCCACTCCACCAAAAATAGCAGAAGGCTCAGAAAAATATGCGGTCTCTTCTAAAATGTAGAAGGCGTCCACACGAGTCCACTGTCTCTTGTTTCACTGGATTTCGTCAACATAGCAAAAAGATACGTAATTTTAAATATCAAACAATTTAAAAACGTAGTTAATTAAATTTATAGCGTTAAAAAACGCTACCTTAATCCCTTCAGTATTTAAAGGCCGACGTTCACCATTATTGTTCGAAACTAGGGTTCCTCCTTTCGTCAAAACCAAGAGACAAGGTGCCGATCGGACCTTGCCACGGCGAAGCACTACGAAGGCCGCACCTACCCCTAGGACGACGGCGAACTCGGTTGCAAGGTGGAGGAGTAATCGACGGCAATACGGCGTGACTTCAGGAGGGTGAAACGAGCGAAATACACCTCGATAAATACTGAGATTCGTATGGATTTGAAGAGGATGGAGAGCCCTTCAAAAATCTCCAAAGGGTCGATGGGTTTTATGGCTTGTGGAAGGAGGAAATGAGGAGAGAAGGAGGGAAGAGCCACCGCCGTTCACGAGATAGGGGTTACCGGTTTGACCTGGGAAGAAGAAAGAATGTGATTGATTAGGATTTTTTTTTATTTATATATTTTTAAAATTTCAAAAATACCCCTTATCTCATACGAACTCTAATCCAAACCCAACGACTGTCGTCCCTAGCGTTTTACCCACATTCCGAACACAACGGGATATGTTTCGTAGGCCCATTCGACTGTTTCAGTCAGTTTCCATTCAAATCAAAATATAAAACATTCAATATTTAATTTGAACGTACATTTCAATTTGCCAGGGTCACAAATTGATTTGAAAAATTCCAGAAAAATAAATCTAGCTATGTTTTGACGATACGGTCCCAACAAAACTAGTTTCGTCGAATTCTGAGACCGTTTGCAAAAAGGCCCATTTTTGGTCGATCCAATTTAACTGTAATTGACCAAAACACATTTTCCTTTGCCACGCTCACATACTAGCTTCAAAAATTATGAAATTTGAAACCTAGCAATAACTTCTCATCCCGGATCCAACAAAAGTGGTTTCATCGAATTCCGAGGTCGTTTGCAAAATGGCCAATTTCACGGGCTATATAAATTCCATAGCGACCGTTCTGAAAATTCATTCGGCCATAACTTTTGCTTTCCGCTATGAAAATTCGATTTTTTAGATTCGTTAGAAAGGTATTCACTAACAGATTTAAATATTATTGGTTTCACTAAAATCCGTTTTGTTTTGCACCCGGTACAGTCCGACAAAGTTTGAATTCAATTTTTGAAACTACAGCGCCATTTCAGGCCTTGTTTATAATTAAAATTAATTATATTCGTTTTCAATTGTCGATTCAAAAGCAGTTTTCATTGCCATTATTTAAAATATTTATTTTAAATATTTAAAATCCATTATTTTAGCCAATTTAAAATTTTTAAATTGGTTCAGATTTTCTGGGTCGTTACATTAATTTTCCAGAATTTTTGGAATTATGAGCGTGGCAAATGAAAATGTGTTTTGTCAATTTCAGTCAAATCTGATCGACTTGAAAATGCCCATTTTTCGAACAATCTCAGAATTCGATGAAATTAATTTTGTTAGGACCTTATCGTCAAAACAAAGCCAGAAATATTTTTTCTGGATTTTTCTGAGTTCGTATGTGGCCCTAGTGAATTTAAATATATGATCAAATTAATTTATTAAAAGATTTAAATATTAAATTAAAAATTTCAGGCCACAGACAGTTGTTTGGGCTGACGAGACCTAGCCCATTGGATCCAAAACAGGGGCTATTGGGTGGGATCAACTCTGGTTGGACTGAAAAAGGACTGGTTTAAAACTTTTGGATTTATTTGCAAAATTAACATTAAAATAATATAAAATACACCTCATCTTCATCAAATCCTAACCTCTACTGTAGCCGTCGCCCCCCTAACATCTATGGCCGAATTTGTTCCAGACTTCCACCAATAATTTCCACCGATCCACTCACCAAAACCCCCTCTTCCTTTAGACTTTTTTTTGTAGATTTCTTAGCTATCCATTTCTATATGGTTGGATCAATCTCAGGTGGCCCGAAGTACGAGACTCACGCGCCTAAACCCGCGCCAAACCCTTCGCCGCCGAGCCACCTTACACCACCGAGTGGGCCCCCTTGCAGGCGCACATGAGCCACACATTCCCCTCCGACGTCCCGCTCTCCGATCGTCAAACCATATCACCATTTGCACAAAAAGTTGAGACCTAGATTTGAAGATATTGGGTTTCCTTGCCGCTTGTTGCTGAAAGAGGAAGATGGGTATAGAAAATATATTTTAATATTTAATTAATTTAAAATATTGTAAACCTTAATTAAATCATAACTCTTTCGTACTAATTCAGAATTGATCAATTTCTGAAGTGTCGCGATGGTACGACAAAGATCTACGTTCCGAGACTGAAAAGGAACAATTCCGAGCTGTTTGAATTTTGGACAAATTTGTAACACGACTGTGAGATTTCTTTTTTTTATTAATTAATTTAATTAATTAATTTATTATGTAATGATCGTATGTTTATGATTTAGATCTACTTTGTTCTGACATTTTGGATGATGTTTGATCTATTGTTTTGTGATGGATAATTATAGATCTATATGTGTTAGTTAAATATTATGTTATCATTTTTTTATTGAATTGAATAAGTTTGTCAATTCAATATAAAATATTATTTTGTCAATTTTAATTGAATTGAATTAGTTTGTCAATTCAATATAAATATTATGTTGTCATTTTTATTGAATTGATTTGTTAATTCAATAAAAAAAATATCATTTTGGTCAATTTTGTTGAATTGAACTAATTTGTCAATTCAATTAAAAATATCATTTCCTTATATAGTTGTATTGAAATAGAGTTGTCAATACAACGGAAAATATACCATTTTTGTAATATATAATTGTGTTTAAATAGAGTTGGCAATACAATGGAAAATATATCATTTTTGGAATATATAATTGTGTTGAAATAAAGTTGTCAATACATTGAAATAAAAGGTTATACTTTTATTTGCATTCTTTGATGCAAATAAACATTGAAATAAAAAGTTATTCTTTTATTTGCATTCTTTGATTCAAATAAACATTGAAATGAAAAGTTACACTTTTGTTTGCATTCTTTGATGCAAATATACATTGAAATAAAAGGTTATACTTTTATTTGCATTCTTTGATGCAAATAAACATTGAAATAAAAGGTTATTCTTTTATTTGCATTCTTTGAAGCAAATAAACATTGAAATAAAAAGTTATACTTTTATTTGCATTCTTTGATGCAAATAAACATTAAAATAAAAAGTTATACTTTTATTTGCATTCTTTGATGCAAATAAACATTGAAATAAAAAGTTATACTTTTATTTGCATTTTTTGATACAAATAAAATGTTGAAATTGGAAGTTGAATTTTTATTTGCATTCCTTGATGCAAATAAAACATAGCTTTAAAAAGGTTATATTTTTATTTGTATTTTAGATACAAATTAAAAACATGATTTGAAAATTTGTATTTTTGTTTGCAATTTTAGATGCAAACAAAACATTATAATTAAAGTTGTATTTTTATTTGCAATTTTAGGTGCAAACAAAACATTAGAATAAAAGTTGCATTTTTGTTTACAATTTTAGATGCAAACAAAACATTAGAATTAAAGTTGCATTTTTGTTTGCAATTTTAGATGCAAACAAAATATTAGAATTAAAGTTGCATTTCTGTTTGCAATTTTAGATGCAAACAAAACATTAGAATTAAAGTTGCATTTTTGTTTGCAATTTTAGATGTAAACAAAACATTAAAATTAAAGTTGCATTTTTGTTCGCAAATTTTTGAATGCAAGCAAAACATTAGAATGAAAGTTGCATTTTTATTTGCATTCTTTAATGCAAATAAACATGAATTAAAAGTTGCATTTTTTTTCTTTCAAATTAGAATTTACCGTTTTATTTACATTTTAGATGTAAATAAAAGAATAGAATTAAAGATATCATTTTTACCTTTGAATTTGAGATAACAAAAAGAATAGATTTAAAATATCAATTTTTTAATCATATATTTAGATGCAATAAAAATAGTGGAAATAAAAATCATGTTGTTATTATCATTTGTTTTCAACATAAAGAGTGAACATTAGGAAAATATATTTCTAATGTAATTTAATTACCATTGGAAATAATTGGTCAATAAAAACATGATTTATTTCAAATCATCATTTTGTCATGTTAGAAAATTATGAAAATCATATATAAATTTCTAACATGAATGTAGACCGTATTTGGCTTTCATGTGATGGTTTGAAAAGTAGTTGAAATCGCCATTGATATATATATATATATATATTAAATTTAAAACGAATCGCGCGCATTAGTTCGCGTTTCAGCAATCGTAACTTCAAACAATTATACCGTAAGATCCGACCGTCGGATTTTCCCAAAACCGGAACCGTTAGCACCGCTTTGGGAAGATATTTCTAGTGATATGAATTTTGTTAAAATCTAACGGTTAGATTTTAAGATATGTGTAAATCAAGTTTTGGTAAAAATAGCGCCAGGGTCGCCCATCGACCCGAAGCATCGTTAAATAAATTTGGCTATTTTTATATAAATAAAAATAGCGATTAATCTTTATTAAATATCACTAATGATATGAAATGATTTTAAAAATATTTATATATGCGATATCAATTGAAAAGACTGAGATAAGATCTCATTTCAAATGGTCATACGACGATTAAAATTGAAGATCTTAAAGACGGCGATTGAAGGTTAGCGATCTTCACATCGAAAGGATAACTACTGATGCATGGCATTGACTAGCTACCAATAAAGGGTTAAAGTGGTAGTTGCCCGGACGTGTTTGTCAATCGTCTGGATACGTGATGTAACAACCCGAAAAATCTGAGCCAATTTAAAATTTTTAATTTGGCTATTTTAGTGGATTTTAGATATTTAAAATAAATTATTTTAAATAATAGCGATGAAAAGTATGTTTGAATCAATGTTTGAAAATAAATATAATTATTTTTAATTATAAACAAGGCTTGAAATGGCGCGGCAGTTTCAAATTTGAAATTCGAACTTTGACTGATTGTACCGGGTGCAAAATAAAATGGATTTTAGTGAAACCAAAAATATTTAAATCTGTTAGTGAATATCTTTTTAACGAATCTGAAAAATCGAAGTTTCGTAGCGGGAATCAAAAGTTATGGCCAAATGAATTTTCAGAAAGGTCGCTATAGAATTTATATAACCTGTGAAAATAGGCATTTTGCAAACGACCTCAGAATTCGACGAAACCACTTTTATTGGATTCGGGATGTCAAATTATTGCTAGATTTCAAATTTCATAATTTTTGAAGTTAATATGTGAGCGTGGCAAAGGAAAATGTGTTTGGTCGATTTCTGTTAAATTGGATCGACCAGAAAATAGCCATTTTTCAAACGGTCTCAGAATTCGACGAAACTAGTTTTGTTGGGACCGTATCGTCAAAACATAGCTAGATTTATTTTTCTAGAATTTTTGGGATCAGTATGTGGCCCCAGCAAATTGAAATGTATGTTCAACTCAAATATTGAATGTTTTATATTTTAATTTGAAGAGAAACTGACAGAAACGGTCGATGGGCCTACGAACATATCCCATTGCGTTCGGAAAGGGGGTATTTACCTGGGGACGACAGTTGTTGGGTTTGGATTGGAGTTAATATGTGAAGAGGGGGTATTTTTGGATTTTAAAAAATATATAAATTAAAATAAAATCCCTTGACCAATCACAACACGACACTCAACTCTCTCTCCCCGATCCCCCTTCTATCGCGCACGACGGAAAATGTAACGGCCCGCAAATCCGTACTATCTGAGTTGGCTAATAACACAACACGTCCAACCCAAATGATACAGAATTATGAATCATTATTAGAAAGAAGTTAGAGGATGAGAAATAGAAAGAAAAAAATATTAGATTAGAAGAAAACGAAGATTACAAACTCACAGCGGAACGAATAAAATATATTATATAACATAACTTTTGAAATACAAATCAGTAACTTTATATACAAACCATCATCAGAGCACAATAGTTATTCCTGGAATAGTTATAAACACCTGATTCCAGAAACAAACATGGTTCACAGCGGAATATATGATAGTCTATAGCTAACTGGTGAAGCCTCCTGCTTCCAGCTCCTCCGAATGAGTCTGTAAAATCCCGACTACTTGACTGCCCGTACAAATTTGGACACCCAAGAGTTTAGGAAAACAAAACAAAACAAACTCTATGGTCAGTCATGGGACTGCTGTGAGTAAATTCCAACCATTTGTTTAACTTAACAATCCTTTCAAAAGAAAAGATAATAGTAAGACCATCCACACATAAACATGGACGGTTTTCACCTTACTATAACCCAAAACACTTTGATATAAAAATCCAGTGATATTATAATAATGTCTACATCAAATAAATAGAATCTAGCGGAACGCTTGCATCTCACGCTCCACGTACATAGTATAAAATCAAAAACCGCAGGGCGCTTATTGGAGATTGGATTTCCAACATGACAAGGTATGGAACCACCTTCCGATCAGTGTACTCTAGAGTCGATACACAGGGGTTCAACAAGAACATCTTGCAATCCGGCCCACACATGACCGACCACTCATTTCGCTTGAGTGTATCGATTGTATATCACCAACGGTTGGGATCAGCAACCGTTTCCCGAATGGGACAGCATCGAACATAATAAGAAATTAAATGAATCTCTAGATAGGTGATTATACACCCTAATGGGAGCGACCCACATAGCCATGATGCTTGCCCGATTTTTGTCATTTCCCGGTTGTTGAGGCCTGAGGCTACGATTACTTTCTATTCATTGATAGCACAATCACTTTAAATGCCACATTGTCATATCCGTTAATCATTAATTGATTTGCACATATATTCTGGATGTTATGCTAATGGAATAAATCCATTGCCACCATACATATTTATACAGACCAACCCATTAGATCATTGGAAATACTTTGTCAGACATTCGTCCATTTACGTTAGTTCTGGGATTGAACGAAACCGAAGAAACAATTTCTATTAATAGAAAAAGCCCTTGCACTTAATCTGTCTTCGATTATCTTCATATAATCTGATTCACAACGCTACTGCCAATACAAAGTGGTTCACGGATAATAATCCAACCGGTCTCTCCATATTGACAACGATATTGGCAAACACTTTGATAGTCGGTTATTTAACTATCGAAGAAAAACAAACATCCATTCACAGCATCAAACAATCAATGGGCTTTTTAATTTATATTCCATTAATTAAAACACTTCTCCACTTCCTTATCAATATTTGTTAACCAAATATTCCCAGTAATCTTATTGGTCTCTTATGCTATTTGGGAAAAACATTTCCATGTATCGCCTTCTTTTATTTCCTGTATTTAGAAAATATATTCTATTTGCAATTGAAAACAATCTCAATCACTTATCACTTTCCTGACTACTTTAATTATACTCAGGAAATATTTAATTTTATTTTTCCAAATTTCTACCACTTGGGTTAAAACGAATGTTGTGTAAAACATCGTTACAACAACCCAAAATATTTTATTCAACACTTCTCTCCGAGGTTGGATCCTGCTATTTATCAATTAAAAATGAAATCAATCAAATTGGGGTAAAATTACCTATCAGACCTTGACTGAAAACATCACTAACTTCAAAACGGCAGAACCACTTACCTCGAATAACACACTATAAAACCCAATTATTCATTTTTAAAACATGTATATGGTTCGCTTTCTATTTCTAATTTATAGATTTCCCTTTAGTTTACAATATTCTATTTTAAATTTGTTTCCTTATGGAATATATATCGATACGTTTATTTCTAACTATCAAAATTTCTTAAAAATATTCTAACTCCTTAAATTTCCGATCTATTTCACTTATATTTGAAATTCTATATTCAAATTTCAAATCGCTTCTATTTTTTCAAATTCTATTTGAATTTCTATATTCGAATTTCCTTTATTCAAATCCCATTTGAATTTCTACGTTTAAATTCTATATTTGAATTTCCTTTGAACTTCATATATTCAAACTCCATTTGAATTTCTATATTCAAATCCCCTTTGAATTTTCTATTTGAATTCTATATTCAAATTCCATATTTCATATTCTATTTGCATTATATATTGAAATCCCATAGTTTAAAATTCCATTTGAATGCTATATTCAAATTCTTTAGTTTAAATTCCATTTGAATTCTTTTTGACTCCAAATTCCATATTTATTCTATTTGAATTTCAAATATTCAAACACCGATTTAATTCTACATGAAATTTCAAATATTCAAACTCCTTTTTAATTCTATTATTCAAATTCTATTTAAATCCTCTTTTTAAAAAATCTATTTCAAATTCCCTTAATCAAAATTCTATTTACATTCCTATACTTAAATTCTATATTTAAATTTCCTTTAAATTTTCTATGTACAAATCTATTTGAATTGCTTTGAATTCAAATTCTATTTGAATTTCTTTGAATTCAAATTCTATTTCGATTCCTTCGAATTCAAATCTATTTCAATTCCTTTGAATTCAAATCCCATATTTAAATTCCATTGAATTCAAATATTCAATTTATCTCTTGATAATTTATTCATTTTATTTATAAACACTATTTTATAAATTTCCCTGTCTTATTTAAACAAGCCTATTTCGAAATCCGTTTAAAAACAAAAATCTTATTTTGGAAATTCTCTTTGCATTTTCTATATTCAAATTCCATTGAATTTCTCATATTCAAAATTCTATTTGAATTTCTCATATTCAAATTCTATTTGAATTCCTCATTTGAAATTTCAAATTCTATTTTAGAAAAAAAAAATAGAATTTCCTTTTAAATCTGCGAAAGTCCTTTCCATGATATTTTAAATATCAATATTTGGGCCCAGTGAAATTTCAAACACCAAACAACCAAATATTTATTTTATAACACATCATATATGACAGTATATATGCAAACAAAAAAACGAACAGATAATATATTTTCGAGGAATCCAGTTGGATTCCTCCAACCTGTTTTCCTGCATCCACAGACGTTGGTCAACAGAAATAATACCCATCCTGCTTCGTGGCAGGATATCGCGGTATAAAAGGGGATCCACTTATATATGTGGGCATAGGGTCATCCGCTAATGATACTGCGGGCATCCGCTAATGATACTGCGGGAATCCAACCACCAAACCAATATATATATAATAGTCAACCCTAAATAACTAATATTTTTAAATCAACCAGAAAGCATTTCAAACAAGCATCAACCAATTATTTTTAATGAATAAAAATAATTCGAAATAAAAGGTGAGAGAGATTTACTCACTGTGATTTCCATTTCGTTGAATATCCAGCTTAATTCTGTATCGTTGGCTATGAACTACTCGATCGAATTTTACTGTGAACCTACGATTAATTAATTTTGTTTAACGATAAATCAATTATTAATTTAAACTAACCTAACACAAATTAATTACCCTATGTATTTAAAAATTTCGATAAAAGAAAAATATATATACCTTATTGACAAGACCATTCAAACGATCGCCACCCCACTCTATAGCTCATCTCCATCCTTCCACTTCCGTTCTTCGAACAGTAGTATTTGCCAATCAACATCACAAAAAAAAATCTTTCTTCTCAGACAAATACTTTGAACGCATTTCAGAAATTCTAATTCCTTCTATGGCTTTACTGCTACTGTCAAAACCGCACCTTCTCTTTTACCCATTTCCCACTTCAATTGACATTACAGCCATACCCATTCCACGACTTCAGTTATTGCTGGAAAAACCCAAAACTGTTGTGCATCATCTACTTTAACTACTCCTCCTTCATACGTTATATCATTCCCTTACCATCAGTTTCGACTTCTTCATCTCCTGGAGTAACGCGACCTTGACTCCCCTTCCCAACTCAACTACAACATCTTTTGATGTCGAACCGTACCAAAACCCACTTGTGGAACACCCTTTCATCTATGAACCCAACTGTGACCTCAAACTTCAAAATCCACACTTACAACAATTGGGAATTCGAACCCTAGATATACGGTCAATACAACGAACTACTCATTAACCATCGCATGCGATAATATGTATTGGATTACCATTCCTATTACACCTGAACTCGATTTGGGTTAGCAAAAGACGGAGCGGTCATTTCTTAAATTTTCGAGGCTTTCGATTTACATGGATTTTGCAAAAAGGAATAAACGAGGGATTGGTTCCTCTTCGATTTGCTGAGGAGATGTAAAAATGAGGATTCGCGGTCCTAAATAGAGAAAGGGGAAAACAGAAATTCGATTACAAACAACAAAGGAGTTCGTTCATTTTATCTTTGAAAGCTACGATTTTTAATTTAGTGGATAAAAGAAAATAAAACAAGGGAGGAATGAGCGCGATTTATAGCCGATCAATCACTTAGGCGTTAAGGAAACTAGTCTGCACTGGTACAGAGGTAGCTATAGGTTAAGTACCAAATATTTAATTTTATTGATTTTAGAGGGATTTTATTTCTTTTTAAATAGATACTGATTTGATTTTGATCCTATCCACAATCAAATATCTCGGGGTCAATTATTTTAAATCGCGAACCGCTATTCTAGCGTACCAACCGACATTTCAATATTATAGCGTTATACTGAACTCAACAGAATATATTCTGAATTTTTAATTTGAACGTATATAGAATAATCATTTTAAATCGATATAAAATAATTTAAATTCGGAAATAAAACAATTCGCTGGTAATGAATTATTTCTGTTATCGTCTATATTCAAACAAAATTTATACTGATCATCTGAATTGTTTTGATTCAGTTTTGACTTCGATTTCAATTATATTTCGTATTACGATAATTTAATATATCCGATATTAGATCAAAACTGATTATTAAATCAATAACTAGATATAAAATTCATTTATATTATCAATTCGATACTTTAAACCATATTAAATATTTAAAATAAATTGTTCAAAAATCCGGGTCGTTACATTCTTCCCCACTTAAAATAATTTCGTCCTCAAAATTGCTAAGGTAGGAAAAATGCTACAAACCCATTTACTTTCCAAGAATTTTCTTATGTTGAAACTCAACTCCTCATATTTCAACAAATTAGCTCCAACCAAAACTTTTGGTTTCCACACATTTAATCTAAATGATTTTCATCCAATTCAAATTCAATTCAATCTTATTCAATTTGAATTTCATTAATTTATTTACCTCGATCCATTTAACTTGCTTCAGTTAAATTTAAACTTCAGAATTCAAATTCCTGGGTTTTCCTTTCGAATCCTTCTGAAATCACATAAATATATACATATATATTTATTTCCATTTCAAATTCAAACATTTGAATTTTCAAACCACTTGTTTTCTTTCAAAACAAATTTCCCTCAAACTTTTTTCTAAGGTAGCAATCCATCACTTAGAAACTCGAAAATGAATACTGATGATGCTGCAATCATCATCAGAATTATTTTCCTGCCACTGAGGTGAGTTCAGTGCTTTATCACTTTCAGAATCCATTCAAAATGATTTTTATTCAAAAATCTTTTCAAAACAAAGCTATATATATTATTTTAATATACCTCAAAAAATATTTCCCAACTTCCCAGGATTTTAAATTCTGAATTCAGGTTTGAATTAAATTTTAATTCATCTCATTTGTATATTTCATTCATATACAAATTCTAGTCCGTTATATATAACCATTTCAATTCTTATAATCTCATTTGATTATAAAAACAGCATCCAACACATCCATCTATTATAATAATTTCGGAAAATTATTCCTTCTATATCAAAATAGAATTTTGGGTAAAATAATTTCATTCACCCACTTTAAAATAATACTGTGTTCAATTTTCTGTTCAAGTATTTACAAACTCTTATCGATGTCGTGGCGTCCCACAATTCGATCAGAATTCATAAACAACTCAACAGACAAGCCAACACAATATAAAACGGTTTTTATATCAAATAACAAATACGCTCTCTCGTATATACACTCAACTCATTCTAGGGTACTACTGACCCTATCTCAAATGAGCACATGCTACACAAGCCTAGGTATTCGCTCAACCTAAGCTCTGATACCAACTGTAACGGCCCGCAAATCCGTACTATCTGAGTTGGCTAATAACACCACATGTCCAACCCAAATGATACAGAATTACGAATCATTATTAGAAAGAAGTTAGAGGATGAGAAATAGAAAGAAAGAAATAATAGAATAGAAGAAAACGAAGATTACAAACTCACAGCGGAACGAATAAAATATATTATATAACATAACTTTTGAAATACAAATCAGTAACTTTATATACATACCATCATCAGAGCACAACAGCTATTCCTGTAACAGTTATAAACACCTGTTTCCAGATACAAACATGGTTCGCAGCGGAATATATGATAGTCTATAGCTAACTAGTGAAGCCTCCTGCTTCCAGCTCCTCCGAATGAGTCTGTAAAATCCCGACTACTTGACTGCCCGTACAAATTTGGACACCCAAGAGTTTAGGAAAACAAAACAAAACAAACTCTGGGTCAGTCATGGGACTGCTGTGAGTAAACTCCAACCATTTGTTTAACTTAACAATACTTTCAAAAGAAAAGATAATAGTAAGACCATCCACACATAAACATGGACGATTTTTACCTTACTATAACCCAAAACACTTTGATATAAAAATCTAGTGATATTATAATAATGTCTACATCAAATAAATAGAATCTAGCGGAACGCTTGCATCTCACGCTCCACATACATAGTATAAAATCAAAAACCGCAGGGCGCTTATTGGAGATTGGATTTCCAACATGACAAGGTATGGAACAACCTTCCGACCAGTGTACTCTAGAGTCGATACACTGGGGTTCAACAAGAACATCTTGCAACCCGGCCCACACATGACCGACCACTCATTTCGCTTGAGTGTATCGAATGTATATCACCAACGGTTGGGATCAGCAACCGTTTCTCGAATGGGACAACATCGAACAAAATAAGAAATTAAATGAATCTCTAGATAGGTGATTATACACCCTAATGAGAGCGACCCACATAGCCATGCTGCCTACCCGATTTTTGTCATTTCCCAGTTGTTGAGGCCTGAGGCTACGATTACTTTCTATTCATTGATAGCACAATCACTTTGAATGCCACATTGTAAGATCCGTTAATCATTAATTTATTTGCACAAATATTCTGGATGTTATGCTAAGGGAATAAATCCGTTGCCACCATATATATTTATACAGACCAACCCATTAGATCATTGGAAATACTTTGTCAGACATTCATCCATTTACTTTCGTTCTGGGATTGAACGAAACCGAAGGCACAATTTCTATTAATAGAAAAAGCCCTTGCACTTTACTCCGTCTTCGATTATCTTCATATAATCTGATTCGCAATGCTACTCCCAATACAGAGTGGTTCACGGATAATAATCCAACCGATCTCTCCATATTGACAACGATATTGGCAAACACTTCGATAGTGGGTTATTTAACAATCGAAGAAAAACAAACATCCATTCACAACATCAAACAATCACTGGGCCTTTTAATTTATATTCCATTAATTAAAACACTTCTCCACTTCCTTATCAATATTTGTTAAACAAATATTCCCAGTAATCTTATTGGTCTCTTATGCTATTTGGGAAAAACATTTCCATGTATCGCCTTCTTTTATTTCCTGTGTTTAGAAAATATATTCTATTTGCAATTGAAAACAATATCAATCACTTATCTCTTTCCTGACTACTTTAATTATACTCAGGAAGTATTTACTTTTATATTTCCAAATTTCTACCACTTGGGTTAAAACGAATGTTGTGTAAAACATCGTTACAACAACCCAAAATATTTTATTCAACTAACTATTATTCAACACTTCTCTCCGAGGTTGGATCCTGCTATTTGTCAATTAAAAATGAAATCAATCAAGTTGGCGTGAAATTACCTCTCAGACCTTGAGTGGAAACATCACTAAGTTCAAAACGGCAAAACCACTTACCTCGAATAACACACTATAAAACCCAATTATTCATTTTTAAAACATGTATATGGTTCGCTTTCTATTTCTAATTTATAGATTTCCCTTTTGCTTACAATATTCTATTTTAAATTTGTTTCCTTATGGAATAAATATTGATACGTTTATTTCTAACTATCAAAATTTCTTAAAAATATTCTAACTCCTTAAATTCCCGGAAAAAATCGCCATAACTTCCCTTGTACCGGGAGCTTCAGGATATTTCAAATAGCCTCCCATGGCCCTCACCAATCCAAAAGAAAAACAAAAAGCCAAGCGGCTTGCCGATACGGCGCATAAAATCTCATATATGAATTTAAACATGTACCTTTTTGTCGGGCACATAAATTAAAATCTTCATATACTTCATCCCACAACTGTCTAACACATGTTCACCTGTTTTCAATTCAACTCGATCCATTCGTTGGAACTTAGTTTCGCTCGTTTATTCTTTAATTAGCTATTTGCCTATCCCACTTCTTTGTTTGAACATACATGTTCAAACAAAATATTTAACTTGCTCATAACCAAATTGAATTTCAATTTCAATTCTAGTTTCCTTTTCGATTTTGAATATAAATTTTCAAATCGAATTCAGTTATTCAAAGCCCAATATCAATTCAAATCTCATTAACTAATTACTATTCAAATTAGTTAATTCTATTCAATAGTCAAAAATCTGATTTCTATTTAAAAAATCAATTTATTACTCCACTTGAGTTACAACTCAAAATCTAAAATTTTCTAAATAGAAATTCGGATTTCATTCGCTTAAAATACTTATATAAAATTAAATAAAACGTTATGGATTTTAAATGGTTACGGCGCTGCTTTTCTGAAAATTTGATTTTGACATAACTCAAAATCTACACGACGAAATCCAGATTTTCTCCTCCATTAGAAAACTATTATCAAATCGGTCCTGATGTTTCTTGTTTCAAATAATTCCGACTTCAATTGAGTTTTGTATACTCAATTGACGTTCGAAACGCTAATTTACGAACTACAGCACTGTGGCGAGTTCGTTTTAATTATATATATGTATATAAACGTTTTAAAATTTTGTTTATATAAATTCAACTCTATTCTGATATATTTTAACATTTCAAATCAATTTGTTCCCAATTCAACATAGTATTTCCGATCTATTTCACTTATATTTGAAATTCTATATTCAAATTTCAAATCGCTTCTATTTTTTTCAAATTCTATTTGAATTTCTATATTCAAATTTCCTTTATTCAAATCCCATTTGAATTTCTATGTTTAAATTCTATATTTGAATTTCCTTTGAACTTCATATATTCAAACTCCATTTGAATTTCTATATTCAAATCCCCTTTGAATTTTCTATTTGAATTCTATATTCAAATTCCATATTTCATATTCCATTTGCATTATATATTGAAATCCCATAGTTTAAAATTCCATTTGAATGCTATATTCAAATTCTTTAGTTTAAATTCCATTTGAATTCTTTTTGAATTCAAATTCCATATTTGTTCTATTTGAATTTCAAATATTCAAACACCGATTTAATTCTACTTGAAATTTCAAATATTCAAACTCCTTTTTAATTCTATTATTCAAATTCTATTTAAATCCTCTTTTTTCAAATTCTATTTCAAATTCCCTTAATCAAAATTATGTTTACATTCCTATACTTAAATTCTATATTTAAATTCCCTTTAAATTTTCTATATACAAATCTTTTTGAATTGCTTTGAATTCAAATTCTATTTGAATTTCTTTGAATTCAAATTCTATTTCGATTCCTTCGAATTCAAATCTATTTCAATTCCTTTGAATTCAAATCCCATATTTAAATTCCTTTGAATTCAAATATTTAATTTATCTCTTGATAATTTATTCATTTTATTTATAAACACTATTTTATAAATTTCCCTGTCTTATTTAAACAAGCCTATTTCGAAATCCATTTAAAAACAAAAATCTTATTTTGGAAATTCTATTTGCATTTTCTATATTCAAATTCCATTGAATTTCTCATATTCAAAATTCTATTTGAATTTATCATATTCAAATTCTATTTGAATTCCTCCTTTGAAATTTCAAATTCTATTTTAGAAAAAAAATAGAATTTCCTTTTAAATCTGCGAAATTCCTTTCCATGATATTTTAAATATCAATATTTGGGCCCAGTGAAATTTCAAACACCAAACAACCAATTATTTATTTTCTAACATATAAGATATGACAGTATATATGCAAACAAATAAACGAACAGATAATATATTTTTGAGGAATCCAGTTGGATTCCTCCAACCTGTTTTCCTGCATCCACAGATGTTAGTCAAAGGAAATAATGCCCATCCTGCTTCATGGCAGGATATCGCGGTATAAAAGAGGATCCACTTATATACGTGGGCGTAGGGTCATCCGCTAATGATACTGCAGGCATCCGCTAATGATACTGCGGGAATCCAACCACCAAACCAATATATATATATATATAATAGTCAACCCTAAATAACTAATATTTTTAAATCAACCAGAAAGCATTTCAAACAAGCATCAACCAATTATTTTTAACGAATAAAAATAATTCTAAATAAAAGGTGTGTGAGATTTACTCACCGTGATTTCCATTTCATCGAATATCCAGCTTATTTCTGTATCGTTGGCAACGAACTACTCGAACGAATTTTACTGTGAACCTACGATTAATTAATTTTGTTTAACGATAAATCAATTATTAATTTAAACTAACCTAACACAAATTAATTACCCTATGTATTTAAAAATTTCGATAAAAGAAAAATATATATACCTTACTGACAATACCATTCAAACGATCGCCACACCACTCTATAGCTCATCTCCATCCTTCCACTTCCGTTCTTCGAACAGTAGTATTTTCCAATCAACATCACAAAAAAATCTTTCTTCTCAGACAAATACTTTGAACGCATTTCATAAATTCCAATTCCTGCTATGGCTTTACTGCTACTGTCAAAACCGCACCTTCTCTTTCACCCATTTCCCACTTCAATCGACATTACAGTCATACCCATTCCACGACTTCAGTTATTGCTGGAAAAACCCAAAACTCTTGTGCATCATCTACTTTAACTACTCCTCCTTCATACGTTATATCATTCCCTTACCATCAGTTTTGACTTCTTCATCTCCTGGAGTAACGCGACCTTGACTCCCCTCCCCAACTCAACTACGACATCTTTTGATGTCGAACCATACCAAAATCCACTCGTGGAACTCCTTTTCATCTACGAATTTAACTGTGACCTCAAACTTCAAAATCCACACTTACAACAATTGGGAATTCGAACCCTAGATATACAGTCAATACATCGAACTGCTCATCAACCATCGCATGCGATAATATGTATTGGATTACCATTCCTATTACGCCTGAACTCGATTTGGGTTAGCAAAAGATGGAGCGGCCATTTCTTAAATTTTCGAGGCTTTCGATTTACACGGATTTTGCAAAAAGGAATAAACGAGGGATTGGTTCCTCTTCGATTTGCTGAGGAGATGTAAAAATGAGGATTCGCGGTCCTAAATAGAGAAAGGGGAAAACAGAAATTCGATTACAAACAACAAAGGAGTTCGGTCATTTTATCTTTGAAACCTACGATTTTTAATTTAGCAGATGAAAGAAAATAAAACAAGGGAAGAATGAGCGCGGTTTATAGCCGATCAATCACTTAGGCTTTAAGGAAACTAGTATGCACTGGTACAGAGGTAGCTATAGGTTAAGTACCAAATATTTAATTTGATTTATTTTAGAGGGATTTTGTTTCTTTTTAAATAGATACTGATTTGATTTTGATCCTATCCACAATCAAATATCTCGGGGTCGATTATTTTAAATCGCGAACCGCTATTCTAGCGTACCGCTCGACATTTCAATATTATAGCGTTATACTGAACTCAACAGAATATATTCTGAATTTTTAATTTGAACGTATATAGAATAATCATTTTAAATCGATATAAAATAATTTAAATTCGGAAATAAAACAATTCGCTGGTAATGAATTATTTCTGTTATCGTCTATATTCAAACAGAATTTATACTGATCATCTGAATTGTTTTGATTCAGTTTTGACTTCGATTTCAATTATATTTCGTATTACGATAATTTAATATATCCGATATTATATCAAAACTGATTATTAAATCAATAGCTAAATATAAAATTCATTTATATTATCAATTCGATATTTTAAACCATATTAAATATTTAAAATAAACTGTTCAAAAATCCGGGTCATTACAGAAAACTGTTAGGCCCTTCCCTCCTCATTTTCTCTTCAACCACACATCGAAATCAAGGGCGCGAATAGAGTTTTTTGTAGACCTCGCTCCAAGCTTCAAATCCATAGCAAGTAGGGATTTTTTCGTTGAGTATATCTCCCGGATCAACCTCCCAAAGTCGAGACCTTTCCAGTGCCGCCGAGGGTTCCTCAGGCCATCGAAGTGGGCCTCGCTTCGGGCACAGAGGCGCCCCTCCCCCCGTTCAATGCCACACCCCCGATCGTCCAACCGTTACGCGGATTGATCGAAAAATCCATACCTAGTTTTGAACGTTTTCAGAGAGGTAAGGTTTATTTTATTTTGAATGGTTAATAGCCCTTTAAAGCGTTACGGTTTATGATTTTACAATAAAAATCATATTTTTTTCGTTTGTGATCGAAATTCAGTGAAACAAGAGACACCGAGACCATGAGGACGTCTTCTACATTCTAGAAGAGACCGGATAGTTTTCTGAGCCTTCTACAATTTTTGGTGGAGAAGAACCCAATGTGAGATTTCTGAATTATAAATGATATGGAAACAACGATGTATAAATTATATAGTCAAAGTATGAGTTATATAAGTGTTGTACACTTCATGTATAAGCATTGTATAAGTTGTATGTTCGATGTATAAGTTGTATATGCGTTGTAAAAATGATATATGCGTTGAAATAAATTGAAATGATATTGAAATGAAATCGGAATATAGTTATATACGTATATATATATATATATATATATATATATATATATATATATATACACACACGCTCCCCTCGTCCACAGACCATGGACGATATATATTGGTTGTGATATTGTTTGGATTATTGGTTGATGTGAAAATTTGGTGAATATCATGAATGGTTGATTTGAAATGATTGATTGTGGTTGAAATCCCAATAGGATTAGTATATGGGAAAATCCGTCTGCGTACGAACTAGATATTGAAAATCCCCATTGTCAAAAGCTGCGAGGCTTTAAGGTAGAGCGAGGAGTCGTACTAGGGACGGTGCCGGTTTTAACTACCCTGCCGTTATGCTGCCGAAATTTTCTGAAATATTTCTATGTTTGATTTAAATTCATGTGTTGAAATAAACTCATGTGTTGAAATAAAATTCATGTGTTGAATAGAAATTCATGTGTTGAAATAAAATTCATGTGTTGAATAGAAATTCATGTGTTGAAATAAAATTCATGTGTTGAAATAAAATTCATGTGTTGAATAGAAATTCATGTGTTGAAATGAAATTCATGTGTTGAATAGAAATTCATGTGTTGAATGGAGTTCGTGTATTGAATAAATTCTTTGAAAGATAAAAATAACATTTTTATCATATATATAAACTATATGAAATCTTAATGTTTTAAATAAATTGTGTTAACATCAAAAATAACATTTTTATGATATGTATAATCTATATAAAATAATTGTGTTTTGAAATAAATTGTTTTACAATAAAAATCACATTTTTATTATATATATGAATTATAGAAAAATTCATGTGTTGAATAAAGGACTAGAACGATAAAAAAATCATATTTTTATCGTATGTGTGAAGTCGAAAACATTCATGTGTTGAATATACAGATTGAACAATAAAATCTACATTTTTATTGTGAATATGAAGTGTTAAAAAAAAGGCGACTTGTTGAAATAAACATCTGTTGGATAAAAATATCATTTTTATCAAATATATGAAGTGAATATGGTTTTGAAATCGAAGAATGAATTATATTTATATATATATAAATGTAAATAAAATAAATCGAATAACGAAGCTGCAGTTCGTGTTTTGAAACCGTGATTTCAAACGATTAGTGCGGGAGATCCGACCATCGGGTTTTCCCGAAACCGAAACCGTTGGGTTCGTTTTGGAAATATCTTTCCAACGACACCCACTTTGCGAAGATCCAACGGTTGGATTTTATGGAATGTATAATTCAAATCTGAAGAAAAACAGCGCCAGAATCGAATATATTTATATATATATATATATAATTAAATTAAATCGAATAACGACGCTGCAATTCGTATTTTGAAGTCGAAACTTCAAACGATTGTACCGGGAGATCCGACCGTCGGATTTTCCCAAAATTGAAACCATTGGATTCGTTTTGAAAAGATCTTTCTAATGATATAAAATTTGTGAAGATCCAACGGTTAGATTTTCAGATATATGTAAATCAAATCTGAAGAAAAACAGCGCCACGGCCGCGTTATGGCCTGAAGCGTCGTTTGAATGAATTGGCTATTTTTAATTGAATAAAATAGCGATAAATCGTTATAAAATATTATAAATGATATGGAATGGAAATAAACCGAATTTACATGGTTTATTAGATATTTAATGGTTGAATGTGTTTGGTGTGAAAATTACATTTAAGAACAGAATTATTGATGTCGAATAATCTAACCATTGAAATAAATTGATTTAAATTCTAAATATATGTGAATTATTTGAAAAGGCCAAGTTAAATATCATTTCAAATAATTGATCGGCGATAATAAGTCGATGATGAAGACGGTGGTTGAAGACCGGAGATTTTCACCTCCGTTGAATGGTTACTGATGTCTTGATTGGGAGGCATCCCGAAATATTGATAATAAGTGGTGATCGTCCAGATGTACTTGGAGATCGATGGATATGCGAGGTATATAGTGCCTTCGGTTTTGTTCAGACCCAGAACGAACTTGTAAATGGACTGTGTGTCTGACATTGGATTTTGTTCTATGCTGGTTGATCTCTATTAAATATACATCTGTTTGGCGATGGAGAATTTATTCTCTTACTTAACGCCCTTCTCTGAGACGTACGAGCTCAGAGGTTATATCGATAGAAATCAGTCGCATGGAGTGAATTGCCTGTGTGACATGCCTAAGTGGCAGATGATCAAGGCTTCTGTTGAAAAGCAAAGTCTTGTGGTTGATGATCAAAGCACGGCCTGTGTGGCATGGCTTTGTGTATAACGTTGATTCGCGAGCCTCACATATAGTAGTCTTAAAGATTTCAAATTCCTTTTGCAGAAAATTATTCGAACTTGATAACTCAATCTTGTTCTCTTTTAAGATCAAAATTTCATTTTCAAACTTTTGAATATTTTTATTGAGATGAACATGATTGGTTTCTAATTTCAAACAATTTTTGCAGTCCGAATTTGAAGAGTTTTAAAAATATTCAAGTTGTGATTCCAAATCATTAATTTTGCTAGTCAACTCAAGATTTTTAGATTTCAAAAATTTGTTTTTAGATTGGAGTTTATCAACAGAATTAGTTAGATCAGCAAACATATAAACTAAATCTTCGTATGAGAAATTTCCTATCTCATCATCGGTTGAATCTCCATCGACTGATCCATCTGAATTTTCATTTGTAAATCCTGTTAAGCAGAGCTCTGAATCTGAGTTGACTTTATCGGGTTTTGAGCAGCTGTTGTCTATTTGTCCATACTTCTTATTGAGAGTATTCCAAATTTCCTATGCAGTTAAATAATGGGATATGAGATTAAGCTGATTATTATTAAGACAAGAATAGAGAATATGCATAACACGAGCATTGGTAATTTTATTCTTCTTATCTAACAAATCTCCCAAATTTTCAATAATATTCCAATATTCTAAATTAACAGATTTTAAATAGAATTCCATTTCTGATTTCCAAATTAAAAAATATGTTCCATTGAAAATAATTGGAATATCAGTGGACCGACTCTCACTATACTGACAACTAGGATCCATGATTATAGGGTTAATGAAATTACCAGGCTCAGATACCACTTGTTGGATCTAGATTAACTCTAGAGGGGGGTGAATAGGGTTTATTGAAAATTAAGCGAGATATAAAAATATCAGATCACATAATGCAGCAGAAAATAAATGCAGAAAAGTAAATGACACAAGATATACTCAGCTTCGGCAAAATCCTGCCTACTACTGCATTCCTAAGGTTTCTACTAGGTAATAGAACAGATCCCGCTTACAAGACCATGTAAACTCGCAAACCCCTCACTCCTATTCTAATCCTATGCTCAAAACCCTAGACTGATCTATATTCCTTAGATCAGATTTCCCCTAGCTACAACCCCTAGTATACCCTAGTTTTTACAGACTCTAGTGAACTGTTTGAACGATTACAAAAGAAATAAACAATAAAAACAATAAAACCCCCTTTGTCTAAAGTAATATAGGCCTGCCACTTTGCTTTGTCAAAAAAAGACTTGCTCTCCTCTTTGTTGATGGCAGCTAAGAAAATAAAGTAGGTTTTTGCCCCCAAATCAATTCGACTTCGATTGCTAAAAAAATGATTCTCTGATGATCTTTAGCGTTGTTCTTCGTTGATTATTTGGTTGAGGTTGCGATCGAAAACAAAGTGAGTAGTACTGATTTGAACTTGTTTGCTTTTTGAGTTGTTGCTTTGGTTTTCAATATCCCTTGCCTGTGATGAATTGGTTGAACTTATAGGATAATGAAATCCTAAAATTACTCTGATTTCCTACATGGCTTGACTTGATTGTATGCGTGATTTTGGCTTTTTGATTTTCCTTGGATGAATTGGATTCCTCGGCTTTAATTGCTTGCATGATTATTACTCTATTGGTATACCCCAATAAAAGAATTAATTCATAGTGAATTCCTGGAAAGATTTTCCATTTTGAATTTCGTTACATTCCAGAAATGTCTTCGAAGTAATTAATGAAATCTTTCCAAATAATGGTGCCTGATTTCATTAAAATGCTTAGCTGAAATATGTATACAATTTGAAACTAAAATTGTTTTTCCATGATATAGGTTTCTGGAACTAATGAAAATATAATCTTTCCCAAAAAAAACTGTATGCTGATTTAGACCACGTAAGAAATATTTCTAATTGCATCCATATGTTATGATGAATATCAAATTAGGAATATTTATAATTGCCAAGAAAGAAGGTAATAAATTCATTCCCATTAACTTGATTCTGAGATTTTTTGATGAGCACTTTTCTTAAATGCTTGATAGAGTCTGGTTGAAGTTTTCTTGCATGTCAAAATATATGACTGTAAACACAAGTGCGTATATATATATATATATATATATATATATATATATATATCCAACTTGCACTTGTACCTGTGTATACGATGCTGCATCATTTTAATGCATGTATAAATCTCCATGCTGCTATGCTCATCCAATTTCTTTAGCATGCACTGCTCCATGCACTTAAAACCATGCCTCTATGATGCCTCACCTTTATGAACTTGCTGTATTAGTTGTACCTTGTATTTGAGCTTTGAAATGCTGCACCAAATTCATTACTTACCCTTTATGCTCTCAAACATTTACATACATGTAAATTGTATTTGTATATATGTGAATTTGTTGCCAAGAATGATTTTCTTTGAATGTTGACATCCATGATAGCACACATGAAAAAAAGAAAACCAAAATGTGATTGCAAGTCCCTTGCTTGATTTTTGAATTGCTTCATTTGGATTCTGAATGATTATCAGGAAAGAATCGATCATATTCTTTGCCCAAAAATGGCTTCTCTAATTTCTGCACAAGATCTTTGTTAAAACAGGAAGCAAAAGATAATTATTTACCAAATTGAGATGCAATTTTATGGAAAACAAATAAATCTGTTCTCATTGTCCATGCGTGATTTTGACAGTGTGAATTCCTTGCCCAAATTGATGTGTGATAAAATTTGCAAACAAAAATTGCTTTCTTGCCAAAATTTACGTTGTTCATTGCTGCATGTAAATGTTTGGTTGATGACACATTCATATGAGTTCCTGGATAATGTTGAACACTTGCCATATTTGTTGCTTTCAATATAGTACTGCAGTTAAATGCCAAAAACATACTCTGCGATTTCTGAAAAATTATAAATTGTGATTTCTCACTTGCTAAACAAATCAACATTGTGCTTTGTCAATTTACCTTTTTCCAAAAGAACATTCATGCAGATTTCCAAAACTTGTTATATATGTACATATCTGGAATCATTAAAAGTCTTGTCGTTTCTTTTCTACTCATTTAGACACCCTGGGTTGTGCATAGCCAAATTTTCACTTGCCAAATAAAATATTTGTTTTTTATGGAAAGCATTAATCTTTTCTTCATGCCCAATAAATCTTTTGGTTTCTTTGTAATTGCCAAATTTTCACATGTTCAAAAAGTGAATTGAAACATGCCCTTTTTTCGTTGTTGTACACGTATGAACGTCACCTGCTTGCATACCTGGCTTCTTGCTTTGTTCTTTGGCATGCTGATTTGTATTGGTATCATTATGGGCTACTTAGACAGAAAAAAAATGTTTTTCCTCTTTTTTTTGTGCCATAATTGCAATGTGAATGAGTGAAATGCTGTAGTGAGGCAATGACTGTATACTAGAGTGATGAGCGCTGTAGTGAGGAACAAATGTACAAAAATGAGAAAAATTGTACTGATATTTGTAATAAACAAATTTGATTAAAATAAAATATTACTTTATTATGTTCAAACAAATTTGTTTAACGTATTCAGTTTATATACAAGTACAATATTATGTGAAGAATATACAAATAGTGGAGTTATAAAATTGTACTGTTTGATTGTTGAAATAGAATATTATATTTAATAAAATACGGTTTGGATATTTAATTCCTGTCCAGTAGTATTTTATATAAATATAAATACTATATTTCTGTCTGTGATATAGAATAACAGTACAGTAACAAACACATTTAAAATAAAATTTATTTGGTTGTTATCATCAAACTAAAATCATATAATTGTGTATACAAGTACGTCATATACAACAGGAATATCACATCCCGATCCTCAGAATAAATCTCACTTTGTTAACCATTTCGAACTTTGGAATATCACATTCCGAACCTCGGGATAACCCTTATTAACATTTCATACCATTTCCCCACTTCTCTATTTCCTTTTTTTAATTTCAAATATTAAATAAATATTTAATTTAAGCTATCATATTCGCTTAAAAATCCTTTTTATAACTTCGTTATAAAACTCGGTTTTAATATAAAACCCATTAACTCCTTTCACATTTCAATTTGATTTCATTTCAAATTTGATCACTTTTAAAATGAATTAAAAAGAAATCTCCATAATTATTATTAATTAAAATAATAATTTACTTCAATCATTAACTACAGTAGCAGTAGTTAATTTCTTAATTAACTAAAATAAATATTAAGTTTCTTTTTAAAATCTTATTAAAATTAAAACAATTATTCATTATACTATTTTATTAAATTAATTAAAATAAATTAATTTAATACTTATTCTCAGTTAAAAACAGATGATTTAGTCAACTCCATGCATGATTAATTCATTAACCAATTTCAATTGGTCCTTCCTTTAAATTAATTAATAACATAATTAATTTAAATAATTCCATTTAATTGTTTCTTAACAAAAATAATTATCCAATTCTTAACTGTTAGGATAATTTCAGTTCATTTGCTTATAAATCTGATCAACATAAAAATTTACTCTATAACATCATTTTATACTGGCTTATAAATTTAAATAATAAATAATGAATATTTATTACCTTTTTCTAAACTTTTATTCAAATATATAGATTTAAATAAAACTATCTTCAATTAAAAATAAATTTTATAACTTCACTTTTATCGATTCACCTGACGGTAAATCCATGTTTGGAAAATAATTGATTTATAAGCCATATACTGCCAATTACTCAACCAATATTACCCATTGGTTAAAACAAAACAAATGTTGCATTTCAGGTCAACGGTCAACAACCAAATCAATCATTCCATCGGAACAGTTCATATAATGATAATATGAAAATAAATATCATTAAATATATTTGAGGAATCCCGTTGGATACCTCCAATTTGTTCTTCCCTGCATCAAAATGGATTATCACACATAAATTCATTCAATTCAATTTAACCGATAATTTCAGTAGATAATGATTATTTAACATCAACCAATTTATTTAACACAACGAACAATTGAAAACAATTCATTAAATTAAACACTTTTATTTTATAAACGTGACCAACAAGGTAAGTTACCTTTATTGGGTCCAATTATTAAAATAATGAATTGGGGTTTCACTGAAATTAAACAAATGCTTAATTTCATTTCAATCAGTATATGCAGATATATTTAACAAACAGACAGTCAACCATTAGCAATCATAGCACACAAATTAAAAACCCGACTTATATGTAACGACACGGATTTTGCCCGGACTTAATCAATCGCAAAATCGACCAAGATCGTTCAATTCCCGCATACGTTAACTTTGGGCATACAACACATCAAAACAAAAACAAAAGACTTTTATAAACATCATAATAATGTTACATCAGAGTACAGAATATCAGAGTACATAGAATAAAGAAATAATACAACGGAAGATAAATTACAATGAATTTAACACATTGCAGCGGAAGACTATAAATGTTTTGGACACAGCTTTAAGCTTCAATCCAGAATCCATCTCAAGAGATAAATATCTGCAAAAAGCTACTCGACTGCCCCTGTGGAAAATATGGGCACCCGAGTTTGCCAGTGAAACAAACTACAGGTCAATCATGGGACTGGTATGAGAAATCTTAACTTAAACTTATCTAATGATAAGGAAAATCACAGGACCACGCCGCTAACGCGGAACGGGTTTACTCCATTGGATTGCCAGTGCATAACATAGGGTAAATCGTTAAACAACGCAATGCTTTTTAGAAAAGTGAAACCATTATAAGACTCAAGTCCCATCACACAATGCAACGCAAACCGGAGGATAGAGTTTTACCTTATAATGGTCAAAAATGCTTGAAACGATAAAACGGATTTGATATTATTACTAGTGTATATATGTTTCAAAAAACAATTTCAATCATAATGTATCAATCATAGACGGCATAGTACCCCATCCTACTATGTCGCCATACTAGTTCTACAATGAAAACAGATGGTGTCGTATTGGAAATTGGGTTTCCATCAACACTCAAGGCTAGGGGCGGTCACCTTACCGATTCGAGACACTCTAGCAAATGCCTCAGGATCACACCTATGGGAAACCCTTGAATCCTGCAGGGCCGGTCTACACCTACATTAGTGGATTAGTTATGCCTAAACACACGTTTCCCGGTCCCTTTGGACCTCTAATATGGACACTAACAACCTACAAAACCGAGGTGCCTCGTAATCCATCATCCACATAAGTAAAATATCAGGGCTGGTAGGTCGCTGACATCACTCTAGCTAGAAAGAAACGTGTGCACTCCCTGTGTTCCCTTGCGCCGTTTTGGACTCTACTGGGGTGTGAGGCTCGTGAAGTCACGTTATACACAAAGCTATGCCTGAACAGGTTATGCTTTGATCATCAACCACAAGGCCTGCTTTTCAACAAAAGCCTTGATCGTTCACATATTAACATGCCACATTGTCAATCCATATCATACCATTGATTCCTACCAATATATAACCTCTAAGCTCTACATCTCAAAGAAGGGTGTTAAACACCAAACAGATATATATTTAGCAGAGATCAACGAATACAATATAAAGGAATACAATGTTAGACATACCATCCACTTACAAGTCCGCTCTGGGTTTGAACGAAACTGGAGGAACCTTATTCCTCGCATATCCGAACAATCAACAAATACGTCCGGACAACTACCACTGTAGCCCCTTCAAGGTATCTACTCCAATCACGGGCGTCAGTAGTCCTCATCCATTCGATGTGAAGATCGTCGATCTTCAATCACCGTCTTCAAATCTTCGACTTAAATCGTCGTAGTAATTATTTGAATTGAGTTGAACTCGGTCTTATCAAATAATCCTCGAATAATTATCATTTTAATCATTTCATATTGTTCAAATCTATTTGTAACGATTTATCGCTATTTTTATTTATTAAAATAGCTCAATTATAATTAAACGACGCTTTGGGTCAATGGGCAGCCCTGGCGCTGTTTTTATCCAAATTTGATTTGCACTTATCTCGAAATCTAACCATTGGATTTTGGTGAAATTTATATTGTTGGGAAGATTTTCCCCAGAGGTCCTAACGGTTCCAGTTTTGGGAAAATCCGACGGTCGGATCTTTCGGTATAATCGTTTAAAGTCACGATTGCCGAAACGCGAACTACCACGCGCGTTTCGTTTTAATTTATATTTATATATATAAATCGTTTGGCGATTTCAACTATTAAAATCTATTCTTTTTATCGCACCTAAAATGACAATAAAAATATCATTATTTCTATTCCTTTTATTGCCTCTATAATGACAATAAAAATGTAACTTCAAATGTATGCTTTTTATTTACATCTGAATGTTAATGAAGGTGTCACTTTAAATCTATGTTTTTACTTTCATCTAAAATGTAAATAAAATGTACTTTGTAAATTCATGTTTTTATTCATATCTAAAATAGGAATAAAAATGTACTTCATATATTCATATATATATATATATATATATATATATATATATATATTGCAACTAATTTGCAAATAAGAATGTACTTCTTTTCCTATGTTTTTATTTGCATATAAAAAGGCAAATACAAAATGTAATCTTTCCTATTCATGTTTGCAAATAAAAAATGTACTTTTTCCTATTCATGTTTTTATTTGCAAATAATTTGCAAATAAAAATATAATTTTTTTATTCATGTTTGCAAATACAAAATGTACTTTTTCCTATTCATGTTTTTTTATTTGCAAATAATTTGCAAATAAAAATATAATCTTTTTCTATTCATGTTTGCAAATACAAAATGTACTTTTTCTATTCATGTTTGCAAATACAAAATGTACTTTTTCTAATCATGAAAATTTATAACAAAAATGTTGATTTTATCTAGTAGGAAAATTTATAACAAAAATGTTAATGTTATCTAACATGATAATTTACAACAAAAATGTTATTTTATCTAACAAGTCTAATTCAACATAAAAATGATATTTTATTCTATTGTAATGTTTTAATAAAAGATGTTATTTTTATTATAGCGTAATGTAACGTAATGTTTTTAACAAAAGATTATATTTTACTTAACATGACATTTCTAATTGAACAAAATGACCCTTTTTACATTTCTACTAATTCTAATGGAACAAAATGATATTTTTATATTTCTAATAATTCTAATGGAACGAAGTGATATTTTTATATTTCTAACATAACATTTCCTATCAAAAATGTTTATGTTTATACTAACATAAAAATTTCTAATTAAAATGATATTTTTAATCCAATGTAACTTTTTCTAACTAAAATGATGTATTTTAATCTAATTCACAATTCTAACATACATGGTTTTTAATCCAATGTGACAATTTTAACACAAATGATGTTTTTATTCTAATTTGTCAATTCTAACATAAACGATGTTTTTATTTCATTCTTTTAATTTAGACAAAAATGCATGTTTTTTAAATGTAAATAAATTTCAAAACAATGAATCACATTTTATGATTCATTTACATTAAAGAATGGATTTTAGTGTAATTACATTTTCAAAACAATGAATCATATTTAATGATTCATTTCTAAATCAAATGGCTTTTTTATATGACATGGTATTTCTAAATAAATGACATATTCATATTAGCATGGCAATTCTAAATAAAATGACATCTTTTTATTTTAACATGACAATTCTACTAGAATGACATTTTCATTTTCACAAGACAATTCTAAATAAAATGACATTTTATCTTAACATATGTTTCCTATATGAATGACATATTTGTTTACAAACACTTCCCTATGTATTCAAATGACAAATAAAAGAATATTTTTATTTGTTTACATTTTCTTTGTATTTCAATGACAAATAAAGAATGATTTATTTGTTTACATTTTCTATGTATTTCAATGACAAATAAAGAATGATTTATTTGTTTACATTTTCTATGTATTTCAATGACAAATAAAGAATGATTTATTTGTGTACAATTTGTATTCTACATAACAAATAAAATTGTCACAAATAAAAGAATGACAATTATATTTGTTACAATTTCTAATTTAACTTAACAAATAAAATGATAATTTTATTTGTTAACAATTACTATTTAACAAAAATGATATTTTGGTTTTAACTATTTTATTTCAATTAATATGATAATTTGGTTTGTTTAATCCAATTCAACAATAATGAGAATTTGATTTTTGTCTAATCCAACTCAACAAAGATGACAATTTGATTATTGTCTAATTCAATTCAACAAACATGTAAATTTGATTATTGTCTAATTTAATTCAATAAAGATGAAAATTTGATTATTGTCTAATTTTATTTCAAACAAAATGTGACGATCCCAAAATCCGTGTGACGGTATTAAGGATAATCATTGGAATATAATACATCAATCATCATAGCAGAGTACAGATAATAGCAAAAACAATAAATAGAATAATTTTACATAGATATGACAGCGGAATCATAATATGTAACAACATCAGAATAGCACAACGTAGGATATAACTTAGTAAATAAAAGGGAAATGATCAGTCACAATCGCCATAGGCGGAATATATACATACAGTGAGACATAATAAGGGTATCAGTCTACATCGCCGAAGGCGGTACATATACATACGATAATAAATACTGGAAGTAAAACAGTCTGCATCGCCTGTGGCGGAATCATAATACATATACAATAATGGCGGATAATGTCAAAGTCATCTCGGTGAAGTCAGCCTCGCCATGAGCCAAAAGTGCACTCCATACTACAGTGCTGAGCCAAAACAACCTGTCAAGCCTGAGGGAGCGTGTATTTTTAATTACTCCAGAGGATAAATCCTCGTCACCTCGTCCCGTGTGGGAATAAATAGTCCATGTGCCGTATCTAATGACTAGAGAGACGTGATTATTGTCAACTCCAGACCCGTGTGGGGTTTTTATTAATCTGGCAATTTATCGTTATATTTTAAATAGTCCATATCAGTCATCAGTTCAACCTGTAATATATAATCATCGCCATACAAGCCTCTCGCTCGTATGGTAAATCTTCCACCTCGTCACACAAGCTACAATTGCTTATGTGGAATATGATGAAGTATGCCTATCGTCAAAGAGTATGCCATGTAGTGTAGTTCAAAATTAATTGTTACTATTCTATGGCGATGTTTATTATTTCACACAGAATAACCAGCACTTCGCATCCAATGGCATTCATAGGAGTTGATATAAAAATAAAATTGCGCAGCCAACTCATCAAGGCTTACCTATTTGTCGGGCACGCAAATAATTTCTCTACTCTACAGCTAATCCATTTTCCCTGTTCAACACTTGTATATATATGCAGAACAAAGATAATAATAATATTTCTAGCGAACTAATATTTATTTTAACACGTGTGTATTTTTATCAAAGCGTATACATGATAAAAGTAATATTTTTATCATCAAAAATATTTGTTCAACACGTGAATGTTTTTTTAACACTTCATATTCACAATAAAAATGTAATTTTTATTGTCTATTCAATTTATTTTAAAATACTAATAATATTCAACACATGAATTTCAATTCAACGAATGAATTTCAATTCAACACATGAATATTCTCTATAGTTTGTATATATATAAAAATGTGATTTTTATCGTTAAATCTATTTGTTTAAAATTCGAACAACATTCAACACATGAATTTCGATTCAACAAATGAATTTCAATTCAACACATGAATATTCTCTATAGTTTGTATATATATATAAATGTGATTTTTATCGTTAAATCTATTTATTTAAAATTCGAATAACATTCAACACATGAATTTCAACTCAATGAATGAATTGCAATTCAACGCATGAATATTATCTTTAGTTTGTATATATATATATAAATGTGATTTTTATCGTTAAATCTATTTATTTAAAATTCGAATAACATTCAACACAATTTAATTTAGATTCCTCACATTGGTTTTTGAAGTGCTAAAAATCGTATGAAGATCAGAAAAATCTGCGGCTTCTGCTAGATGGTAGAGAGCCTCCCTGCGGTCCCGATGTTTCCTGTTTCATCGAATTTCGTTAACACACTAAAAAGATATGATTTTTCAAAGTTTTGCAACACTTAAAAGTGTTATTTTCATTTCAGGAATTTCAGAGCAGATAATTTTTCAAACCTTCGAAACTAGGTTTTAAATTCACGATCAATCCGTGCAGTTTCGTCACGATCGGATGCTGCAACGTCGAAGAGCTTCGAACAGGCTTTCCAGCGCCTGTGGTGGCAGCGAACTCGATGACCTCTCTGATGCTCGGCGGCGCTCCAAAGGTGGAGACTTCCTCGCTGGAATTCGACGCAAATACTGGATGGTTTCAGACGAGGCTTGGGTTGATTGAAAGAGGGGAGAAAGGCGATCGGAAAAGCCAACTGGAGGGGGTGGCGAAAACGCCTGTGGCGGCGGCGATCGGGCTTGGAAATTTCGAGCTGGTTCCGTCGTTTGTTCTTGAGGGTTTGACCAACTTTTCAGATGAGAGAGAAGAGTGAGGATATTTTCTATTATATTTAATTTTAAATTCCCAAAATATCCCTTTTTAACCAACGTACACCAATTTCAACCCAACGACTGTCGCCCTCAGCTAAATACCCTCATTGCGGACACAATGGGATATGTTTCGTTGGCCAATTCGACTGTTACAGTCGGTTATTTTTCAAATTAAAGTATAAAACATTTAATTATTCAATTTGAACGTACATTTTAATTTGCCAGGGCCACAAACTGAATCGAAAAATTCTAGAAAAATAAATCTAGCTTTGTTTTGACGATACAGTCCCAACAAAACCAATTTCGTCGAATTCTGAGATCGTATGCAAAATGGCCATTTTCAGGACGACCCATTTTAACAAAAATTGACCAATCACATTTTCTTTTCCCCCGCTCACATACTAGCTTCAAAAATTATGAAATTTGAAACCTAGCAATAGTTTGACATCCCGGATCCAACAAAAGTGGTTTCGTCGAATTCCGAGGTCGTATGCAAAATATCTATTTTCAAGAGCTATATATCCTATATAGCGACCTTTCTGAAAATTCATTTGGCCATAACTTTTGAATCCTGTTATGAAACTTCGATTTTTCAGATTCGTTAGAAAGGTATTCATAAACAGATTTAAATATTTTTGGTTTCACTAAAATCTGTTATATTTTCCACACGGTACAGTCAGACAAAGTTTGTATTCAAATTTTCAAACTGCTTCACTATTCCCAATTCATTATTTCATTGAAATATGCTATTTCAATTGTTTAAATTCTTTGACAATAACCAATTTTAAAATTTTTAAATTGGTTCACATTTTCCGGGTTATTACACAAAATGACATTTCAATTTCAACACAATAATCAATCGAATTAACAGATCATCATAACAGCGACAATCGTAATTATCATCAAATCATGTACAATCATACATTGAATTTAACAATAGAGGAATAATAACACAATTATAATTAATTTATTTTAATTATTTTAAAAGAAATAGAGTTCTCACCATCGTTTGAATCTGAGTGGTTCAGATCTGAAATTTAGTCCAGATTTGATGTGCTCAGAAATGGTTCTAGCCAGTTCCATTGTGAAGATCTCGCGTTCATGATTCAAACGCTTCTGAAATCACTGCATTTCGTTTCCGTATGAAGAAGATACGTTAATTTAAACATTGGTTACAATATATAGTTATTTAAAAATAATTATATTTTCATGATTAACCTTAATCAAAAGAATTAGTCGCGTCCTCCTCTTCATCGTTCTTGTAATGACCCGTATTCTACACGTCATAGGATCGTAGAATATTTATTTCTTTCCCATGTGAAGTCGTATGGTCATGTAACTTTGGGAAACATTTAATAGAGTCATTTCCCATGTTCATGATTTTTGTCGATTTTTAAATGACCATTTTGCCCCTAGTTGGTACTGTTTTGGCCATAACTTTTGATTGGAAAGGAATTTTGACCTGAAACCACTTCCGTTGGATTTGAATGATGGTTTCTCTTTCCGTAGAGTGGTTACATTAGCCAAACGGACTTACCGTTTGGGAGATATGGCTGAAACAAGATTTGGAGTGTGAAAAACTGCTTAACCGGGCCAAATCGGGTGATTAGTGAGTAGGCCCATAACCCATTTCGGGATTAGGGTTATGGGAGGGCTGAAATGAGATGTAGAATCATTCCATTTCAGTTTTCTAGCCTCCACTTATCACCAAGGATCCCTAAAAATGGCCTCCAACCTCTAAATCACCTCCAAATCATCTTTTGGTTAAGGATTTGGCTTAGCAACCCCTAATCAAGGAGGATCTTCACCAAATCAACAAAGGAGCTGCTGTTTGGCGTTGAAATTCGCATCAAATCAGAGAATCATTTCAGATCTTAGTTTATTTTGTGGCTAAGGTGAGTGATTTGCTTAGTTTTGCACTAATTATGGCTAATTAGGGGTGATTAGTGTTAATTAGCGAATTTAAACATGATAAAATTCTGGAAAAATGTTTATAAAATTCGGAATGATGTTTTAGACCTCTGATATGAATTTGGGTTAATTTGGTTAAGATTTGCTAATCATATCATTAGTTTCACCTAAACATGCTTAAGGGGAAATATGGGATTTTGGGTATGTTTGATCCATTTTTACCTATCATATTGATGTTTTGATGGTTGTGGTTGATTATGCATGTTGCTATGACTGTATGAAATGCTTTGTGACTGTTTAGAATAGTTGGAATGGTCGAAAACGCCGTCGAGGGGCGTAAACAGCTCGCTGGACAAGGTGCAAGGGTTCGGATCGCATAGGGGATTGAGGGTCGATCGGATCGCCCTATGGGACCGTGGGGCATCACCACGAGTCGAGTCGTCTCCTCCGAATCGAACCTTCTGCGCAAGGCCCACGAGCAACAACCGTGAACTGCTAACCGATCCGATCCACTCGTGCTTCGTATCACGATCCGACTAGAGGAAGGCAGCATCCACGATCCGATGCACAACGAGACGATGGAGAAGCACGATCCGATCCGTATGGGGTATTCACGATCCGACTAGAAGTGGAGACCCGATTCGATGGAGACTGGATTCACGAGACGATGGGGGAGTGCGACCTGATCACCTGGAGGACCACGACCCGATCCGACGTAGGAGGCGCGACCCGATCCGATGAAGAATGCTGAAGGCGACCCGATCCGATCTGGTGATGACCAATAACCCGAGATGCAAAGGTAGTCCAAATGGAAGTTAGAGCTCAGGATCCTGGAACCAGTTGGGAACCAATGAGTTCACTTCATGGTTGGACTTTGCTGCGGGACGTGTGCTAAGGAGTTGACGACGTTCATAACTTCGATTCACCACTAAAAAGGAATGATGGGCTACTTATCAGTGCAGTAGGGTCGTTATGACCTGAGGGGCAAAGTGATGGTAGCAAGACTACGTTATCAGTGCAGTAGGGTCGTTATGACCTGATGGGCAAAGTGATGGTAACAAGACTACGTTTTCAGTGCAGTAGGGTCATTATGACCCGAGGGGCAAGGTGATGCGTAGTAAGACTATGAGCCAGTGCAGTGGGGTCCTTGTGACTCCATGGGGCAAAGTGGACATAGCAAAGGATTTGTGGCTACGTTATCAGTGCAGTGAAGCCATTTATGACTTCATGGGGCAAAGTGATCGTAGCAAGGAATGTTGGGTGATCGAAGTGGTGAATATCGTATGCTTTATGCACTGAGTGAGAGATGTGAGGATGGATGCTATGCTTGATTGTTTGCCATCATTATGACATGCACACCTCCCCCACCTCCGTATCTTTACACTGTTTGATATGATACCTTAGAGTGTTGTACAGTATGTAGTGCTAACTCTTTGGTTGCAGGTCCAGGTTCAGGTATGTTTTAGTCTACCTGTTATTGTTCACTTTAGATGCTTATCGCTCATACCAGGCTTTATGTCTGACCCAGAGTTTTATGTCTCCTCTTATTACTCTTGGTGCTCACACGAGCAGACTAGAGACAGGTTAGCTGGTGATGCGCGAGTAGCTGATTCGGAGGCGGGCAGGAGGCTTCCACGTATTATATATATACACATTCTCCCTGTGTCGTTGGTGGTCGCTACTTAGGCATTAGTAGTGTACCTCATTTATCTTACTTTTTCTTTGAGACAGTTTGATAGTTGTAATAAGCTGTATTCTGAATTTCCGCTGCTATGATGTTTAGTTCTGATTTTCAGCTTATGCACTGTCTCTCCTGTTTTATGTCAAGTATGTTATTATTATATTTTGTTCTATGCGCTGTGAGACATTCTATAGGATCCTTGTATGTTCATTTCCTTTTTCCCTTTCCCTTCTGACGACCCGTTCCATGCTAACTGGACATGTGTACAGCGCACTTTTGGAGTAAATGTCGGTTGGTGCGGGGCGGGCCGTCACACTTGGTATCAGAGCTCTAGGTTGCGTAGTTAACCTAGGGAAAGAAATTAGGGAGAGTTAGTACGTATATGAGAGCGCGTATTTGTGATTATTTTGGTTTTCAAAAGCTATGTATGTATATACTATTAGTAGTATAAAAATGAAGTCGCACTGCACTAGCACCACTATGGGGTCGTTAATCGTTTCCCTTTTTACAGATTAACGATGAGCCGAGACACGAGGGGTGCTGGTAGAGGGACCAACCAAGGGAATGCCGCTGACATGAGGGCAATGTTTACTAACCTCATGAGAGACATGCTTAGAGAAGTGCAAGGGGCAATTCCCAATCCCGGAGTTGGTGTTGGCCCAGTAGTGCATGCGCCTAGGGTCGATTTCGCCAAGTTGTGCAAAGATTACACTAACCTTGGTGGGAAGCCGTTCCACGGAACGGAGTCGGCCACGGATGTTCAGGACTGGATGGATAGCTGTGACCGTATCTTTGATGACTTGGGTCTCGAGGATGCGATGAAGAGAAGGCTAGCGTCTCGTCTGCTGCAAGGGCGAGCGATGAATTGGTGGAATGCCATTAGAACAGCTACTCCAGAGGATCAGGTTACTTAGGATCAGTTCAAGGCTCGCTTTAGCGAGAAGTTTATTCCAGCTGCCCAGAAGTCAGTGTTGTTCAAGATGTTCTTGGAACTCAAGCAGAACGGAAGGGCAGTTTCTGATTATATTGCTGAGTTCGACATTTTGTCGAAGTATGGACTGTCTCTTATCGATACTCCTGAAAAGAAGAATGAGAAGTTCATTACTGGCCTGGATGGGTACTTGGGGGAGAGGCTTATTAACCACATCGATGAGACCTTTGAATCGATCGTGGGGAAAGCTTTGAGATCAGAGAGTCTTTACCCTAAGTCAAAGACGGAGGCTGCATCTGCAGAAGGGCCAAAGCCGCAAGCAGGCGGTGGAGGCAAGAATAATTCTCAAAATAAGAGGAAGCAGGACCAATCAAAAGGTGGCCAGAAAAAGAGCAAGAAGGATGTTGAGTGCTTCAGCTGTGGAAAGAAAGGCCATTATGCTAAAGAATGTTGGGCCAAGCCAGCGGAAAGGAAGTGCTACAACTGTGGTCAAGTGGGACATCAGAAAGATAAGTGTCCGCAACCTCTTAAGGAGAAGCAGATTGTGAAAGCATATGCTATTGATGTTGTTCCTTCTTCGTCGAATGCCCCAACTGCGGCGGAGAAAGGAAAGAATGTTGTTATTCAAGGTATGCTTTCTATTTATGATATACCAGTTTGAGTTTTGTTTGATACTGGGGCTTCCCGTTCCTTCATATCTAGTGACCTGGTAGATAGGTTGGGACTGGAACCCGAGATAGTCGATAGACCATTGATTGTGACGAACCCGATTGGTGGTTCGACTAGCCTCAGTATGATTTGCAGGAATTTGGTCTTATCGAGTCATGGATGTATGTTTGTATGTGATTGCTTTGTTTTGGGCTTTACTGGGTACGGCATTATATTGGGAGTCGATTGGCTCCAAAGATACGGGGTGGTGGTAGACTGTGAGGGCTTTTTGGTGACAGTGAGGGCGGATGATGGGCGGAGGGTAGTGTTTGGTAGCCTACCTAGTGATGGGGTTATGGCTAGTTTTGTAAATTCCCTCGACATCCCGCAAGATGAGTTGTTAGATGTGCCCGTGGTTGGCCAGTATCCGGACGTCTTCGAGGAGGTGACCGGGCTTCCACCACACCGAGAGATTGAGTTCCGTATTGATTTAGTGAAAGATGCCAGACCTATAGTGATGCCACTTCGTCGTATGGCACCAAGGGAGCAGCGAGAGCTCGGGGTGAGAGTCAGCAATCTTTTGAAGAAGGGATTTATTAGAAGGAGTGTCTCCGAGTGGGGAGCACCAGTTGTGTTTGCCACTAAGGCAGATGGTTCCCTTCGTTTGTGTGTGGACTATCGCGAGTTGAATAAGGTGACGAGAAAGAATAAGTATCCTCTACCGCGGATAGATGATTTGTTTGATCAGCTGGAGGGAGCTAGAGTGTTCTCCCAGTTGGACCTCGCGACAGGATTTCATCAGCTTCGAGTAGCAGATGAGAGTGTTCCGAAAACGGCCTTTAGGACGCCGTCTGGATTTTATGAGTGGTTGGTCATGCCATTTGGGTTGACCAATGCACCAGCCTATTTTGTGGATCTTATGAATCGAGTATTCAGAGATCAGTTGAATAAGTTTGTTCTTGTGTTCGTGGATGATATCCTTGTTTACTCAAGGACAGAGGAGGAACACAAGGGACACTTGAGGATAGTGATGGAGGTGTTGAGGAAACACCAATTGAGAGCGAAATTCTCTAAGTGTTATTTTTGGAGAAGGGAAGTGAGATTCTTGGGTCATGTTGTTTCAGAGAGTGGTATTGCCGTGGACCCTGCGAAGGTGGCTACGGTACAGGATTGGCCTACACCCAAGAATGCTACAGATGTGAGAAGTTTCTTGGGATTAGCTGGATATTATCGTAAGTTTATCCAGGACTTCTCCAAGATAGTAGCACCGTTGACTCAGTTGACTAAGAAGAATCAGTCCTTCGTCTGGGACGGAGTGTGTGAGGATGCCTTCAAAAGTCTAAAGGAGAGGTTGACGCGTGCGCCAGTATTAGTCATTCCTAAAGGGAATGAAGAGATGACGGTATACACGGATGCTTGTGGTACCGGACTGGGTGCAGTATTGATGCAAGGAGGTAGGGTTGTAGCTTATGCTAGTCGACAGCTAAAGCCGCATGAGAAGAAGTATCCTACCCATGATTTGGAATTAGCAGCGATCGTATTTGCGCTGAAGATGTGGAGACATTATCTCTTGGGAGAAAGATTTGAGTTGTTTACCGATCATAAATCGTTAAAGTATCTCTTCTCTCAGAAAGATCTGAATCTCTGTCAGTAGAGATGGTTAGAGTTTTTGGCTTCGTATGATTTTGATATCGCATATACACCTGGGAAAGGTAATGCGGTCGCCGATGCCTTGAGTAGGAGACATGCCAGCTTAGGGGCAATGTTTCTTGAATGGAAGCAACTGGAGTATATCGCGAGATTTGATTTCAGACCAAGGTGCGAATTGGATCCAGTTATGCTAGCTAGTTTGACGATCAGACCCACTTTGATAGAGCGGATTGGTTCTAGCCAGAGGGACGATCCTAATCTATTAGAAATCATCTCCAAGTTAGAGATGGGTATCGATGAGGAGATGAATGTGTATGGGCTTGATCGAGATGGATGGCTTCGGAAGAATGGAAGACTAGTTGTGCCCAACGTGAATGGTTTGAGAGATGAAGTGCTTAGAGAATGTCATCACTCAAAACTGACTATACATCCCGGTGGTAATAAGATGTATCGAGACATGAGACAGACTTACTACTGGGAAGGGATGAAAAGAGACGTTGGGAAGTTTATAGCCAAGTGCATGAATTGCCAGCTAGTTAAAGCCGAGCAAAAGAAGCCTAGTGGGTTGTTGCAACCATTAGAAATTCCCGAATGGAAATGGGAGCAAGTCTCGATAGATTTCATCGATGGCCTACCAAGGACTAGATCGGGATATGATAGCGTTTGGGTAATTGTGGATCGATTGACTAAAAGTGCAAGATTCATACCAGTCAAATCGACCAGAACGGCAGCCAAGTTGGCAGAATTGTATATGAAGTGGGTAGTGAGATTTCATGGAGTACCCAAAAGCATTGTGAGTGACCGAGACCCGTTGTTTACTAGTGGGTTTTGGAAGAGCTTACAAGAGGCTCTAGGGTCAAGATTACATCTCAGTACCGCATATCATCCTCAGACCGACGACCAGATGGAGAGGGTGAATCGTATATTGGAAGATCTCTTGAGAGCTTGTATATTGGATTTTGGTGGATCATGGGATGACCATTTGCATCTAGTAGAGTTTGCATATAATAATAGCTACCAATCCAGTATCGGTATGGCTCCATATGAAGCTTTGTACGGAAGACCGTGCAACTCACCATCATGTTGGATAGAGACTGGCGAGAAGTTTGTGCTTGGACCAGATGTGGTGAGAGAAACGTCGGATAAGATCAAGATCATTCAGCAACGAATGAAAGCTGCTCAGGATAGGCAGAAGAGTTATGCCGATAAGCGGAGAAGAGACTTGAAATTCTCCGTTGGTGACTTGGTGTTTGTCAAGATCTCTCCGTTGAAGAGTGTGATACGATTTGGCAGGAGAGGTAAGTTGGTACCAAGATTTGTTGGCCCATTCCCTGTTCTTGAACTAGTCGGGAATTTGGCATATAGAGTTGGCTTACCGGAGAAGATGGCGGGAGTTCACGATGTATTTCATGTTTCCCAACTAAGGAAGTTCGTTCACGACTCAGATATGACTATTTCACCTGATCAGTTAGAGGACTTCGAAGTAGAACCCGAGGCGGTTGGGAACCGCAAGCCGATTCATATTGTGGGGCATGATACGAAGCAACTCCGAAGGAAGGCGGTGAAGCTAGTCAAGGTTCAGTGGGGCGAGAACGAGAATGATTGTACTTGGGAGACAGAGGAGAACATTAGGAAGGCATACCCAGAACTCTTTGCCTGGTAAGACTTACTTCGTAATTTAGTTTTCCGCATGCTAGGATAGACTTGTTTTGCTTGGTTGCATGTTTGATTGTTGTTTTATGATTGATAGGCATGCGGGACCTTTGTGTGTTTGGATTAGGGAATTTCGGGGGCGAAATTTCTTAAGGGGGGGGGGGGGGGGGGAGAGTGTAATGACCCGTATTCTACACGTCATAGGATCGTAGAATATTTATTTCTTTCCCATGTGAAGTCGTATGGTCATGTAACTTTGGGAAACATCTAATAGAGTCATTTCCCATGTTCATAATTTTTGTCGATTTTTAAATGACCATTTTGCCCCTAGTTGGTACTGTTTTGGCCATAACTTTTGATTGGAAAGGAATTTTGACCTGAAACCACTTCCATTGGATTCGAATGATGGTTTCTCTTTCCGTAGAGTGGTTACATTAGCCAAACGGACTTACCGTTTGGGAGATATGGCTGAAACAAGGTTTGGAGTGTGAAAAACTGCTTAACCGGGCCAAATCGGGTGATTAGTGAGTAGGCCCATAACCCATTTCGGGATTAGGGTTATGGGAGGGCTGAAATGAGATGGAGAATCATTCCATTTCAGTTTTCTAGCCTCCACTTATCACCAAGGATCCCTAAAAATGGCCTCCAACCTCTAAATCACCTCCAAATCATCTTTTGGTTAAGGATTTGGCTTAGCAACCCCTAATCAAGGAGGATCTTCACCAAATCAACAAAGGAGCTGCTGTTTGGCGTTGAAATTCGCATCAAATCAGAGAATCATTTCAGATCTTAGTTTATTTTGTGGCTAAGGTGAGTGATTTGCTTAGTTTTGCACTAATTATGGCTAATTAGGGGTGATTAGTGTTAATTAGCGAATTTAAACATGATAAAATTCTGGAAAAATGTTTATAAAATTCGGAATGATGTTTTAGACCTCTGATATGAATTTGGGTTAATTTGGTTAAGATTTGCTAATCCTATCATTAGTTTCACCTAAACATGCTTAAGGGGAAATATGGGATTTTGGGTATGTTTGATCCATTTTTACCTATCATATTGATGTTTTGATGGTTGTGGTTGATTATGCATGTTGCTATGACTGTATGAAATGCTTTGTGACTGTTTAGAATAGTTGGAATGGTCGAAAACGCCGTCGAGGGGCGTAAACAGCTCGCTGGACAAGGTGCAGGGGTTCGGATCGCATAGGGGATTGAGGGTCGATCGGATCGCCCTATGGGACCGTGGGGCATCACCACGAGTCGAGTCATCTCCTCCGAATCGAACCTTCTGCGCAAGGCCCACGAGCAACAACCGTGAACTGCTAACCGATCCGATCCACTCGTGCTTCGTATCACGATCCGACTAGAGGAAGGCAACATCCACGATCCGATGCACAACGAGACGATGGAGAAGCGCGATCCGATCCGTATGGGGTATTCACGATCCGACTAGAAGTGGAGACCCGATTCGATGGAGACTGGATTCACGAGACGATGGGGGAGTGCGACCTGATCACCTGGAGGACCATGACCCGATCCGACGTAGGAGGCGCGACCCGATCCGATGAAGAATGCTGAAGGCGACCCGATCCGATCCGATCTGGTGATGACCAATAACCCGAGATGCAAAGGTAGTCCAAATGGAAGTTAGAGCTCAGGTTCCCGGAACCAGTTGGGAACCAATGAGTTCACTTCATGGTTGGACTTTGCTGCGGGACGTGTGCTAAGGAGTTGACGACGTTCATAACTTCGATTCACCACTAAAAAGGAATGATGGGCTACTTATTAGTGCAGTAGGGTCGTTATGACCTGAGGGAAAAAGTGATGGTAGCAAGACTACGTTATCAATGCAGTAGGGTCGTTATGACCTGAGGGGCAAAGTGATGGTAGCAAGACTACGTTATCAGTGCAGTAGGGTCATTATGACCCGAGGGGCAAGGTGATGCGTAGTAAGACTATGATCCAGTGCAGTGGGGTCCTTGTGACTCCATGGGGCAAAGTGGACATAGCAAAGGATTTGTGGCTACGTTATCAGTGCAGTGAAGCCATTTATGACTTCATGGGGCAAAGTGATCGTAGCAAGGAATGTTGGGTGATCGAAGTGGTGAATATCGTATGCTTTATGCACTGAGTGAGAGATGTGAGGATGGATGCTATGCTTGATTGTTTGCCATCATTATGACATGCACACCTCCCCCACCTCCGTATCTTTACACTGTTTGATATGATACCTTAGAGTGTTGTACAGTATGTAGTGCTAACTCTTTGGTTGCAGGTCCAGGTTCAGGTATGTTTTAGTCTACCTGTTATTGTTCACTTTAGATGCTTATCGCTCATACCAGGCTTTATGTCTGACCCACAGTTTTATGTCTCCTCTTATTACTCTGGGTGCTCACACGAGCAGACTAGAGACAGGTTAGCTGGTGATGCGCGAGTAGCTGATTCGGAGGCGGGCAGGAGGCTTCCACGTATTATATATATACACATTCTCCCTATGTCGTTGGTGGTCGCTACATGGGCATTAGTAGTGTACCTCATTTATCTTACTTTTGCTTTGAGACAGTTTGAAAGTTGTAATAAGCTGTATTCTGAATTTCCGCTGCTATGATGTTTAGTTCTGATTTTCAGCTTATGCACTGTCTCTCCTGTTTTATGTCAAGTATGTTATTATTATATTTTGTTCTATGCGCTGTGAGACATTCTACAGGATCCTTGTATGTTCATTTCCTTTTTCCCTTTCCCTTCTGACGACCCGTTCCGTGCTGACTGGACATGTGTACAGCGCACTTTTGGAGTAAATGTCGGTTGGTGCGGGGCGGGCCGTCACAGTTCTACTGTAAGAAGTTGAACCCAACGTCGTCGTCAAGCTTGACTTGCGCCCCTCCACTCGAGCCATGGCCAGACGATCAAGCACCACCATCTCGAAGACCTTCGGACGTGCTTCCACCGCCACGCATCCCCTCGAAACTCGCGCCCCTCTCCATCGCTGAAATCAACAGCAAACGCCATGACTTTCCGCATCGATTCAGACCGCATCGATTGATTTCGTTCGATCATAACCGTTGAGATTAAGGGACTCACTTCCCTCTTCGATTTCCTTTGGGAGATTTCGATTTTCATTGCATCGATTAGAAGAACGAATCGATTTCTTTTTGGTGTTTTCTGGCCATTCACTGAAAATGGTGGCGGCTGTAATAGGTACATTAGGGTTTGCTAAGTTGGTTTAGTGAATATTTATATTAAAATATTATTTAATTGAACCCTTAAGTCCCATTTAGCCACTAACTCCAATTCAGGTCCAACGACAGACATTCCAAGCTAATAACCCCTATTCCGAACTCAATGGGCTTTGTCCTGTGAGCCTAAACAGTTGTTTTCAGTCAGTTTTCTTTAATTTAAATTAAAAACATTTATTTATTTAATTTAACCGTATATATAAATTCACCGAGGCCACATATGAAAATATTTCTAGCTTTGTTTTGATGATACGGTTCTAACAAGGCTAATTTCGTCGAATTCTGAGACCGTTTGAAAAATGGCTATTTTCCAGTCGATTAAATTTGACTGGAATGAACAAAACACATTTTCTTTTGCCACACTCATATATTAATTCAGAAAATTATGGAAATTGAAATCTAGCAATAATTTGACATTCTGGTTCCAACAAAAGTCATTTCGTCGAAAACGGAGGTCATTTGTAAAATGGCTATTTTTAAGGGCTATATATATATATATTAAAATATATATAAATTCTACAATGACTTTTCTAAATTTTAAATTGGACATAACTTTCTATTTATATTATGAAATTTGAGTTTTTCAAATTCGTTAGAAAGATATGATTAAACATATTCAAATATTTTTGGTTTTACTAAAATCCGATTTATTTTGAATCCTGTACAATCAGTCAAAGTTAAAATTCAAATTTTCAAACTGTCGCGCTATTTCTAACTCCTTTTATAATTTAAATAAAATTTATTCGTTTTAACTTCGATATAAATAAATTTTTCATCGTTATTATTTAAAATAAATTATTTTAAATATTCAAAATCCTTTAAAATTTCTAAAATAAAAAAATTTAAATTGGCCCCAAAATTTCGGGTTGTTACAATATCCCCCACTTAAAATCTTTTCGTCCTCGAAAAGGAATGAAGCTAAAAGTTGTTTAATTAACCAATTCAATTTTAATCTTTTATTGGTCTCACTAATTTTATTAGTTGATTAACTTTTCAAATATCCATAACTTTTAAATATCCAAAATCATATTTTCTGAGATCGGATTATATATATAATCGCAAATACGTTAATTATAACTTGTCACCCTCAACTCATTCTAAGGCATTTCTAACCCCATCTCTAATGAGTTTTCTCATTCTAAGATACTGCTGATCCTATCTCTAATGAGTATTCTTATTGGATATTACTAATCCAATCTTTGATGAGTCTTTTGTTCAGTTCTAACGAGTTGTACCCCAAGGATTTGAGCCAACCAGAGCTCTGATACCAACTGTAATGACATGGATCCTGCCCGGAGTTAATCGATCGCAAAATCAACCTACACCATTCAATTCCCGCGTACATTAACTTTGGGCATACAACACATCAAAACAAAAACAAAAGACTTTTATAAACATCATAATAATGCTACATCAGAGTACAGAATATCAGAGTACATCGAATAAATAAATAATACAACGGAAGATAAATTACAATGAATTTAATACATTGCAGTGGAAGACTATAAATGCTCTGGACATAGCTTTAAGCTTCAATCCAGAATCATGCTCAAGAGATAAATATCTGCAAAAAGCTACTCGACTGCCCGTGTGGAAAATATGGGCACTCAAGTTTGCCAGAGAAACAAACTACAGGTCAGTCATGGGACTGGTATGAGAAATCTTAACTTAAACTTATCTAATGATAAGGCAAATCACAGGACCACACCGCTAACGCAGAATGGGTTTACTCCATTGGATTGTCAGTGCATAACATAGGGTAAATCGTTAAACAATGCAATGCTTTTTAGAAAAATGAAACCATTATAAGACTCAAGTCCCATCACACAATGCAACGCAAACCGGAGGATATAGTTTTACCTTATAATGTCAAAAAATGCTTGATACGATAAAACATATTTGATATTATTACTAGTGTTTATATGTTTCAAAAAAACAATTTCAATCATAATGTATCAATCATAGACGGCATAGTACCCCATCCTACTATGTCTCCATACTAGTTCTACAATCAAAACCGATGGTGTCGTATTGGAAATTGGGTTTCCAACAAGAGTCAAGGCTAGGGTCGGTCTCCTTACCGATTCGAGACACTCTAGCAAATGCCTCAGGATCACACCTATAAGCAACCCTTGGATCCTACAGGGCCGGTCCACACCTACGTTAGTGGATTAGTTATGCTTGAACACACGTTTCCCGGTCCCTTTGGACCTCTAATATGGACACTAACAACCTACAAAACCAAGGTACCTCGTAATCCATCATCAACATAAGTAAAATGTCAGGGCTGGTAGGTCGTTGACATCACTCTAGCTAGAAAGAAATGTGTGCACTCCCTGCGTTCCCTTGTCCCGTTTTAGACTCTACCGGGGTGTGAGGCTCGTGAAGTCACGCTATACACAAAGCTACGCCTGAACAGGTTATGCTTTGATCATCAACCACAAGGCCTGCTTTTCAACAAAAGCCTTGATCGTTCACATCTTAGCATGCCACATTGTCAATCCATATCATACCATTGATTCCTACCAATATATAACCTCTAAGCTCGTACGTCTCAGAGAAGCAAACAGATATATATTTAGCAGAGATCAACGAATACAATATAAAGGAATACAACATTAGACATACCATCCATTTACAAGTCCACTCTGGGTCTGAACAAAACCGGAAGAACCTTATTCCTCGCATATCCGAACAATCAACAAATACGTTCGGACAACTCCATTGCAGCCCCTTCAAGGTAGCTACTCCAATCACGGGCGTCATTAGTTCTCATCCATTCGATGTGAAGGTCATCGGTCTTCAATCACCATCTTCAAATCTTCGACTTAAATCGTCGTAGTAATTATTTGAAATGAGTTGAACTCGGTCTTTTCAAATAATCATCGAATAATTATCATTTTAATCATTTCATATTGTTCAAATCTATTTATAATGATTTATCGCTATTTATATTTATTAAAATAGCTCAATTATAATTAACCGACGCTTCGGGTCAATGGGCGGCCCTGGCGCTGTTTTTATCCAAATTTGATTTGCACTTATCTCGAAATCTAACCGTTGGATTTTGACGAAATTTATATTATTGGGAAGATTTTCCCCAGCGGTCCTAACGGTTCCAGTTTTGGGAAAATCCGACGGTCGGATCTTTCAGTATAATCGTTTAAAACCACGATTGTCGAAACGCAAAATACTGCGCGCATTTCGTTTTAATTTTAATATATATATATATATATATATATATAAATCATTTGGTGATTTTAACTGTTAAAATCTATTCTTTTTATCGCACCTAAAATGACGATAAAAATATCATTATTTATATTCCTTTTATTGCCTCTATAACGACAATAAAAATGTAACTCCAAATGTATTCTTTTTATTTACATCTGAATGTAAATGAAGGTGTCATTTTAAATCTATGTTTTTACTTTCATCTAAAATGCAAATAATATGTACTTTGTAAATTCATGTTTTTATTCATATCTAAAATGGGAATAAAAATGTACTTTATATATTCATATATATATATATATATATATTTTGCAACTAATTTGCAAATAAGAATGTACTTCTTTTCCTATGTTTTTATTTGCATATAAAAAGGCAAATACAAAATTGTAACAACCCGAAAATCTGGGCCAGTTTAAAATTTTTATTTTGGCAATTTTAGCGAATTTTGATTATTTAAAATGAATTATTTTAAATAATATCGGCGAGAAATTTATTTTGAATATAATTCGACGTATATATTATATACGTCGTCGTTAGAATATAAATAATTATATATAATTATAAATGGAATTGAAAATGTCGCGGTAGTTCGATAGTTCGGTTTCAAACTTCAATTGAGCATACCGGATGCAAAACAATCCGGATTTTAGCGAAACCAAAAATCTTAGGATCTAATTGATGATATCTTTCCAACGAATCCGAAAAATCAAAATTTCATAGCGGGAATCAAAAGATAAGTCCAGTTGAAAATTCTGAATAGTCGCTATAAAATTTCGGCCCTTAAAAATAGCCATTTTGCAAACGACCTCGGATTTCGACGAAACCCATTTTGTTGGGTCCGTGGTATAAAGTTATTGCTAGGTTTCAAATTTCATAATTTTTCGAATCAGTATGTGAGCGTGGCAAAGTAAAACGCGATTGACCAGTTTCAGTTGATTTTAATAGACTGGAAAATGGCCATTTTTCTAACGGACTCAGAATTCGATGAAACTAGTTTTGTTAGGACCGTATCGTCAATACGAAGCGGGAAAATATTTTTCTGGAATTTTTAAAGTTCGTATGCAACCCCGGTAATTTGAAATGTACGTTTAAAATTCAATATAGTGATTTAAATGTAAATTCAATGAAAACTGATCGAAACGATTGAATCAGCTTGCGATACATATCCCATTGTGTTCGGAATGGGGGTGAAACGCTATGGACGACAGGCGGTGGGCCTCGTTTCGAGGTCGTATGTGAAAGTCAACTCTTTAGGATAAAATAAATAAATTAATAAAAAAAAAAATTATCTCTCTCCCCTTTAATCCTCCTGCCCCCCCCCCCCCCCCCCCGTTCAAAAATAAATTCAGTATAAAAAAAAAAAAAGAGGGTGGAGCCCTAAAGCGCGACGGAGGACCGTTCGCCCCCATCGCCAGTGGTCCTGGCGCCGCCACCGGAGGCCGACCTCCCCCTCTCCCACTTCGACGACGACGAGACCCCCCCCCCAGATTCGAGACCGCCGCCGCCTGCCCCTGATCCACATCCGACGCCCGCAACCGCCGCAAGTCTCCACGTCAGCCACCCCCTTCGATTTTGACCTAGCCCCATCCACCGACGCACCCAAAACCCCCGCCCCCTTCTGACCTAGAAAAAGGTGAGTTTTTTTTTTTATATTTTGTTATAATTTAAAAAACTGTATTTTGTTATAATTTAAAAACTATATTTTGTTATATTTAAAAACTGATTTTTGTTATATTTAAAAACTGATTTTTGTTATATTTAAAAACTGATTTTGTTATTATTTAAAAACTGATTTTTGTTATATTTAAAAACTGATTTTGTTATTATTTAAAAACTGATTTTTGTTACATTTAAAAACTGATTTTATTATATGTTATAAAGCAATGATTTTTATTTAGAAATCTTTATTTTAGAAAAGGCGAAATCTTTATTTTAGAAAAGGCGAAATCTTTATTTTAGAAAAGGCGAAATCTTTATATGGAAAATAGCGTGATAAAAATATAATTTTTATCTATATAACATAGTATTAAAAATATGATTTTTGTATATTGAACTTCGAATTAAAAATATGATTTTTGTATATTGAACTTCGAATTAAAAATATGATTTTTGTATATTGAACTTCAAATTAAAAATATGATTTTTGTATATTGAACTTCGAATTAAAAATATGATTTTTGTATATTGAACTTCGAATTAAAAATATGATTTTTATATATTGAACTTCGAATTAAAAATTCGATTTTTATATATTGAATAACGAAGTAAAAATTCGATTTTTATATATGTAGTGGCTACGGGCAACGAAGATGACGAAGATGCGATAACGATGAAGATTTCTATAAAAGAAGAGTCAAGATGATTGGATAGCTTTTGGTGAGAATTTCTCACCTTTCAATTTCTTTTCTAATTATATATATATATACTAGGATGCAGACGGTGCTTAGTAGCACCCGACACAATCGTCCACAGACCATGGACTTGTTTGTTTGATTGCAAAAATAAGTTAGATTATTTGATTGAAATTTGGTTGTTTGGTGATTTTGATTGATGTGAATGGCGTGGGCCTTCACTAGACCGGGGATAAGGCTAGGCCTTGTCCCGTTTCTAGTATCGTGCCGTTATGCCGCCGAAATTTTCTAAAATAAGTTAGAAAAATAAAAATATCATTTTATTTAAAGAATGAACTGAATAGAAATTCATATGTTGGAATAAAATGTTTTGTCGTTAAAAATATAATTTTTAACGTGAATGTGAATGTGAATAAATAAATATTCATTTACAAACCAGACGGTTTGTTTATGTACACCTATTTGAAGGACATTGATTGGATCGATAAATTTTACACATCGCCCAACTGCACAAATAAAATATGTGTTTGATTGTTTGAAACCCCACACGGGTGTTGGGATGAAATTTGAAGTTCACTCATCCTGATTGATTAAATATGTCGATCGATTGATTGACAGGATGTTATAAGCGTTAGAGATCTATATTTGATGCTTATACAGTGTAGTGCACTTTGGTTGATGGTTGATTATTTTTCAATGCTATTATATACATGTGTTGTATGAAAATCCATATAATTAATTTTATATGGTAAATTGATTGGGCCTCATTCCAATTTGAAAAATAAAGAATATTATAAAATAAAGGTTCATGTGTTGACAGTACTCATCCATTGAGATTGGTCATGTGTTGAACGAAATATTTTAGTAATAAAATTTACATCTTTATCGATATAAAATAAAAGTTCATGTGTTGACAGTACTCATCCATTGAGATTGGTCATGTGTTGAACGAAATATTTTGATAATAACAACTATTTTGAAAAAGAAATATTTGAAATAGAATATTTGAAAATAGAAATTTATGAAGCCGTGTTAATTAGTTTGACGCCATTTTGACGTGAACGATATTTATATCGATTTTATTCATTTCGAAATGAATTGAATTGAAAACGATTTCGAAATGAATTGAATTGAAAACGATTTCGAAATGAATTGAATTAAAAACGATTTCGAAATGAATTGAATTGAAAACGATTTCGAAATGAATTGAATTGAAAACGATTTCGAAATGAATTGAATTGAAAACGATTTCGAAATGAATTGAATTGAAAACGATTTCGAAATGAATTGAATTGAAAACGAATTCAAATTGAATTGAAAGCGAATTGAAATAAATTCAAATTGAATTGAAATTTGAATTGAATAGAAATGAATTTTAAAACGAATTTATAAAGAAGAATTCAATTTTGATTGGAATTGAAATGGAAGTTGAAATTGCTTTTGAAACGAATTTTAAAACTATTTATATAATTCGTTTTAAATAGAAATCGACGAAGTATATATTATATATATAATATAATGGCCTGAATAGAACGCGCCGCGCCGCGGCAGTTCGTGAATTTCGACCATTTATTTCAAACGGACATTACGGGAGATCCGACCGTCGGATTCTCCTAAAACCGGAACCGTTGGGTTCGTATCGAAAAGAGCTTTCTAACGAATATTAGAAATTAGAAATCTAACGGTTGGATTTGGAATTATGCCCAAATCAAATGTGAAAAAGGTCGCTATAAGTGCAGTTCGATGGCCATTGGTGGAAATCGACTGTACGGGCCTTGATAAAATTATTAAAAATAGTAATAATTTGTGTAAAATCATAAGAAATGATTTAGAAAGAAACGGGATGAAAAATTCCATATTTGAAAAGATAAAAATAGATTTTTATCGAAATGAACTAGTTTTGAACTAGAATTATAATTCTATTTATTTTTAAATAAATAAATTGAATTTGAAAAGGGTTTTAAAAATAACCAGAATTTCCAATGATTGCATTGGAGTGGAATTGAATCGAAATTGTCTTCGAAATATTTCGATGTATGAATTCGTGATTATACGGATGTTGTTATGGAAATTTGAAAGATATATATTTATATCGTTATTTCCAATGCGACATTTGTTAATCGTAGGATTTGATATTGAATATAAGCCGATATATTTTCTATTCAGAGCCTTGTATTGAATATCAAATGTGATTTGGGTTTGTCGTGAGTGGTGTCTTCACTAACACTGTTCTTGAACCCAGTTGAGAAAAGATTAAATCTTTTTATTTGGATTTAATGAAGTGTACCAATTAAATAATATTTAATTGAATTGATATTGATCTTTGGGTTTATCGTGAACAGTGTTTTAAATAACACTTGCTCTTTAACCCGATAATTAATGGAATGTGATTTTGGGTTTATCGTGAATCGTGTTTTAAATGACACTGATTCTTTAACCCAGTCGAAGATTAAAACTAAGTGGAGTTTTAATGAATCTTTAATTAGATTGAAATGATCGAAAATGGAGTATCACCAGTTTTGCTCCAGGCGATAGTTAAATCTTTAATTAGATTTGAACGTGAAATGGTAATTGAATTTACCGATAACACTGTGGTGTTAGATATGAAGTATTACCAGTTTTACTTCATGGGATGAATAGGTTGGGATGGGGAAATTAAAATAAATGATTACTTCGGTAAGGTTCGCTAATCCCGACTAGTTTGAATTGAGATTCAAAAATAGAATAAAGAATAAATTCAAGGAATTTATCTTGGATAAAATTAATGGGAACCTTTCCCTATGAATGTGAAAATTAGAAACTAACTGTCGGTTAGCCAAACAGAATGGTTTTCTGGATATTGATCTGATGTTGGTTTCGGCCTTCGGGGTTAATATTTGGGGAATTATTCTTTTGATTAATTTACGGTTAGTGACTGATGAATTGGAATGAGGCGTATGTTGTGTTTGGGTAACACTTATTTAAAATATGCGCGAGTTATTCGGAAAGACCGGGTTTATCCCATTCTGAATAACTGATACGACGATAAGTCGAAGATGAAGACGATGGTCGAAGACCGGAAGTCTTCACGTCGTTTGGGTGATTACTGATGATCTTGATTGGGCTGTACACCCAAGAAGATGGAAACAGTTGGTGATCGTCCAGACGTACTTGGAGATCGATGGATATGCGGGGTACTAGGTGCCTCCGGTTTCGTTCAGACCCAGAACGGACTTGTAAATGGACTGTGTGTCTGACATTGGATTTTAGTCTGTGTGATTGATCTCTATTAAATATATATCTGTTTGGCGGCGGAGAATTTATTCTCTTGCTTAACGCCCTTCTCTGAGACGTACGAGCTCAGGGGTTATATATTGATGGATATCAACCGCATGGAGTGAATTGCCTGTGTGGCATGCCTAAGTGGCAATTGATCGAGGCTTCTGTTGAAAAGCAAAGTCTTGTGGTTGATGATCGAAGCACGGCCTTCGTGGCGTAGCTTTGTGTAACGTTTGCTTCGCGAGCTTCGCACCCCGGTTGTGAACCAAAAACGGGAGAGGACCTCAGGGAGGGCATGCGTTTCTTTCTAGTTAGAAGTGGCGTCAGTGGTTTTACACGCCCTGACGAGTTTGACTTATGTGGTTGTTGCTGTTGCGAGGCGCCTCGGATTGATCGGTCGTTCTCGAACCGATGGAGTCATTTAGTTGGCTCATTTACGCCCCAAAGGGCGGGGAAACGTATTGTTCAGGTACTATAATCCACATCGGTGGACCGACCCTGTCGCTCCATGGGGCAGTTGCGGCTGTTCCTGTGGCTCGGGCTAGAGAGTCACGAATCGGTAGAGGACGATCCCTGGCCTCGGTTCACAGATGGAAATCCAATTTCCAAATACGTGACATTTGCGGTTTTATTTGTAAACTTATATATGGCGACATGATATATGGTACCCATGCCGCCTATGATTGATACTTATGATTTGAAGTTGTTTTATACACTATGCACTTATTATAGTATCAAATGATTTGTTTTAAACGTATCAAGCATGCTTTGGCTGTAATAAGGGAAAACCCTATCCCCCGGCTTGCGTTGCATTGTGTGATAGGACCTGGGTCTTATAACAGCTTCATTTTTCTTTATTTAGCATTGCGCTGTTTGTTTCATGCACTGGTATTCTTGGGAGGAAACCCGTTCCATGTTATACGGCGTGGTCCCTTGATTTACCGAACTTTAAAAATAAAGAATAATAACTGTTTTAGTTCTCACACCAGTCACATGACTGACCTGGAGTTTATTGTTTTAACCTAAACTCTGGGTGCCCTTATTTTGACACGGGCAACTAGTAGTTTTGGTTTTGCAGATTTATATTCACAGGATCCTGGTTTACAGCTGGAATGATATCCGGAAAGCTTTGTATCCGTATATCTCCTTCAGTTGTGTCTTGTATTATTTTCCGCTGCTATGTATTTAAATGTAATTTAAATCTCTGATATTTCTGTGTAATATTCATTTATACTCTGTATATTCTTGTAATCTGATGCATCGTTGTAATATACAATGAAACGTTCTTCTGTTTGCGTTCTGTATTGTCGTGTTCTCAAAACGATAGGGCGTTTCGAGCGGTCTGGGTCGGTTTAGCGACTGGTTCGGACCGAGCGAAATTCTTTGCCGTCACAAAAATGTAATCTTTCCTATTCATGTTTGCAAATAAAAAATGTACTTTTTCCTATTCATGTTTTTATTTGCAAATAATTTGCAAATAAAAATATAATTTTTTTATTCATGTTTGCAAATACAAAATGTACTTTTCCTATTCATGTTTTTTTATTTGCAAATAATTTGCAAATAAAAATATAATCTTTTTCTATTCATGTTTGCAAATACAAAATGTACTTTTTCTATTCATGTTTGCAAATACAAAATGTACTTTTTCTAATCATGAAAATTCATAACAAAAATGTTGATTTTATCTAGCAGGAAATTTATAACAAAAATGTTAATGTTATCTAACATGATAATTTACGACAAAAATGTTATTTTATCTAACAAGTCTAATTCAACATAAAAATGATATTTTATTCTAATGTAATGTTTTAACAAAAGATGTCATTTTTATTCTAGCGTAATGTAATGTTTTTAACAAAAGATTATATTTTACTTAACATGACATTTCTGATTGAACAAAATGACCCTTTTTACATTTCTACTAATTCTAATAGAACAAAATGATATTTTTATATTTCTAATAATTCTAATGGAACGAAATGATATTTTTATATTTCTGACATAACATTTCCTAATAAAAATGTTTATTTTTATACTAACATAACAATTTCTAATTAAAATGATATTTTTAATCCAGTGTAACTATTTCTAACTAAAATGATGTATTTTAATCTAATTGACAATTCTAACATACATGGTTTTTAATCCAATGTTACAATTTTAACACAAACAATGTTTTTATTCTAATTTGTTAATTCTAACATAAACGATTTTTTTATTTCATTCTTTTAATTTAGACGAAAATGCATGTTTTTTTATTGTAAATACATTTCAAAACAATGAATCATATTTTATGATTCATTTACATTAAAGAATGGATATTAATATAATTACATTTTCAAAACAATGAATCATGTTTAATGATTCATTTCTAAATCAAATGGCATTTTTATATGACATGGTATTTCTAAATAAATGACATATTCATATTAGCATGGCGATTCTAAATAAAATGACATCTTTTTATTTTAACATGACAATTCTACTAGAATGACATTTTCATTTTCACAAGACAATTCTAAATAAAATGACATTTTATCTTAACATATGTTTCCTGTATGAATTACATATTTGTTTACAAACACTTCCATATGTATTCAAATGACAAATAAAAGAATATTTTTATTTGTTTACATTTTCTATGTATTTCAATGACAAATAAAGAATGATTTATTTGTTTACATTTTCTATGTATTTCAATGACAAATAAAGAATGGCTTATTTTTTTACATTTTCTATGTTTTTCAATAACAAATAAAGAATGATTTATTTGTGTATAATTTGTATTCAACATAACAAATAAAAGAATGACAATTTTATTTGTTACAATTTTTAATTTAACTTAACAAATAAAATGATAATTTTATTTGTTTACAATTACTAATTAACAAAAATGATATTTTGGTTTTAACTATTTTATTTCAATTAATATGATAATTTGGCTTTGTTTAATCCAATTCAACAAAAATGACAATTTGATTTTTGTCTAATCCAACTCAACAAAGATGACAATTTGATTATTGTCTAATTCAATTCGACAAAGATGAAAATTTGATTATTGTCTAATTTAATTCAATAAAGATGAAAATTTGATTATTGTCTAATTTTATTTCAAACAAAATGACATTTCAATTTCAACTCAATAATCAATCGAATTAACAGATCATCATAACAGCGACAATCATAATTATCATCAAATCACGTACAATCATACATTGAATTTAACAACAGAGGAATAATAACACAATTATAATTAATTTATTTTAATTATTTTAAAAGAAACAGAGTTCTCACCGTCGTTTGAATCTAGGTGGTTCAGATCTGAAATTTGGTCTAGATTTGATGTGCTCAAAAATGGTTCTAGTCAGTTCCATCGTGAAGATCTCGCGTTCACGATTCAAACGCTTCTGAAATCACTGCATTTCGTTTCCGTATAAAGAAGATACGTTAATTTAAACATTCCGGACCCAATGGGATAGGTTTCGTCAAATTCCGATGTTGTTTGTGAAAAGTCCTTTATAAATATCGATGTAAAATCAAGCATTTAAAATTCCTATAATTACAGAATAAATCTAAAAATTTTGAAACTTTGACATTTTACTAGACCTCTTCATAACGGATCCAATGAATCTTGTTTCATAAAATTTGGAGTTCGTTTGGCCAGTCGTTTGTTCCATAAAAGTTACCCCTGTCTAAATTGTCTAAACAACTAAATAGAAACAGTGACGTTTTTTGCCACCGAAGTCACATACGACATCCGTTTGCCACGGAATTTGATTATCCTACAATAATTTAATGATACGGTTCCAATGAAACTAATTTCATCGAAAACTGAGACCATTTGCAAAATGGCTATTTTTAGCGCTTATATAATATCGAATAAAATATTATTTGAATTCAAAAATAATTCAAATAAAAATAATAATAAATTATTATCATCATACATCCAAATAAAATCATCATATAGTTATACAACTCGATATCGTCAATTTCAAGTCAAGACGGTGTCCAAATTATATTAAAACCCTATAAATAAATGTTATATTTTAATAACGATTTCCATAGCAACTATTTCAAAATTTGAATTGGACATAACTAACGATCTATATTATGAAATCTGAATTTTCTCTTTCATATGAGAATTATAATTAACTAGATTCCAACGTTTCTTGTTTCACAGAAATCCGACTTATATTGGACCCCGTATATTCAACTGAAGTTCAAAACTCAATATTACGAACTGCCGTGCTATTTCGAGCTCGATTTATATTATATATAATTTTATCGTTCAAACTTTGTTTTAAATAAACGAATTCAATATTAAAATTCTTTAGTATTCTAAATATAATATTTAAAATAATAAATTAAATTAAATATTTGACTATCAAAAATACGGGACATTACATTCTTCCCCCCTTAAAAGAATATCGTCCTCGAAATTACTAAGGTAAGAAAAATGTTACAAGGCTATAGATTTAAAAAGTCTAATTTATTTAAAATCGAAAACAAATTCATTATGGTAAAATAAATTTTTCAAAAATATCGAAAAATTTCTAACACTTTAAATTTCTGGAAAATTTTGGCAGAGTCTCCCATGTACGGAGTGACATCTGCGATATCGCAGGAACAAATAATATATATATCTCGACCCACACGGTTGGAAAACAAAATCAAAAACCCCAAAATTCGTATTTTCACGTAGGCGTACCTTTTACGAGCGCTATTGAGCATACTTGCTCAATTTACGTGCGATATACGTAATCAAATTCAATCCTCAAGCCATTTGGAGCGGATATTTGACATTCTTGAATAATACTTCATTTATCAACAAGTAGCTAAACCAGTTTCCAAAAATCAAACATGAGTATCAATTCATTTGCAAATGCAGGGTTTATTCATTAATTTTAGTTCATATGCGGTTTCATTCCAGTTTGTAATTCTAGAATTCAGTTTTAAATTCATTTAACTCTATTTGAAAGTGTTGATGAATTATATTCAACCAATCTAGCCAACCATCGACAATCAACCAACAGCCAATGCATAATCAACTCAACCAAATTAATTGAATTTACCTTTAACGATAATATTTACATTGGTTTAACATATTTGAACATCAATCGATTTAATATTCGATTGATTTCTATTTAATTATTATTCATTCATTCAATTTCCAATTCTGTTTTATTTAATTTAAATATCATTCTTAATTTATTTTCACTTAACCATGTTAAGTTCCAATTCAAATTTTTAATCCAAATTGAATTCCATTCAAATCAATGAACACACAAACCAGTATCTCAATAATTTGACAAAATTATTTCCTTTCTATACAAAAATATATTCAAGTAAAATTATTTCATTTACCCTCTTTACAAAACAATATTGTATCCATTACCAGTCCAATGCTTCTCAACAATTGAACTGATCAAACAACACAATACAAAACATTTGCATATAAAATGTACAAATACGCTCTCATATATATACACTCGACTCGATCTAAGGTATAATTAACCCAATCTCTATCGAGTTATACCACAGAGCCAAGGTTATTACTAAACCAATAGCTCTGATACCACTGTAACGGCCTAGCGATTTTCGACACCGAAAATCGACACATAAACACCATGTCGAACGTTCAAGCATCGAAAACACTGGAACGTTATTAGAAAGAAATTAGAGGGTGAGATAAGAAAGAAAAAATATTATACTAGAAGAAGAAGAAGAAGAACCAACACAACACAGAGTCTCACACCACAGCAGAACAAAATATAATATAGAAATAAATCTTTATTGAGAGCTTGAAATAAAAACTTACAATCATCAGAGTACATCACACATCTGGACAGTTATAATAATCTGTGCTTATATACAATCACACAGCAGTATATATAATATCATATGTTGGAACTCTTCCAGCTCGTCTCTTCACATTACCCGATAATCTAAACATGTAAAACCCAGTCTAATCCGAGCATTACAAACACCCGGTCAATCTGGTGAACCAGAGTGAGACAAACCACTAAGTTTAAAATTTATCACATAATTTGATTTTAGAGTCCAAATCCTTTCGAAAGAAAGGGATAATCGTAAGACCAAATCCACACATAAATAGGGATGGTTTTTACCTTACAATAGCCGGAAACATTTTTGAAATCAATATATTTTCTAATATTATAATAGTGTCTATATACTAATAAATATCAATCTAGCAGAACCTTGCATCTCACGCTCTACATACATAGTATACAATCAAAACCGCAGGCTCTTATTGGAGAATGGATTTCCTAGTACGGTATGGGCAACCACCTTTCCAACAACGTACCTCCGGATATGAATACATTGCGGTTCAACAAGAACATCTTGCAACCCAGGCTAAACATGACCGGCCCCTCACTTCGCTTGAGAGTACCGAATATATCGTCGCCACGGTTGGGGGCCAGCCAACCGAACCGATAGAATATATATAAAATAAAGGGACAACCGAAGGCATTTGATTTCTCCAGATCAGGTAATGATATACCCTTTTGAAGGGTGCGATCCACATAGCCACGCGACCTACCCGATTTTATGCTATTTCCCAGTTGATGAGGTTAGAGATTAAGCTTATCCTTCAGAACATCACATATCTCCACCCACTTTGAAAGTCACATCATCAGATCCACTGGATATCACCTAATTGATTTCCAAAAAAATACTCTCAGCGTTAAGCTAAGAGAAGGAGTACTGCCTTCTCCGCCACCAACAGAAATGCGTTTGTAAATATTCAATGTACGTGACTCCTTTGGAAATACTCTTTCAAACACTCGTCGATACAAGTCATCCAGAAATAGGATGAACTGAAGGCACCCTCCTACCACATCCTATGTAGGTATCACCCCAAGGATCAGTAACGAGTGGTCCTTGCTATCTGTAGATTCCAATCATGACAGAATCACTGCCGAAATATCTCTGGCCGTTAAACCAGAGAAATTCAACAACTGGTTCTTCCATTTATGAAGATCCACGGTCTTCAGTGCACTATTTTCAATTAACATCTTCCACGTGTTTGCTGGTCGGAATGGTTTTCGAATATAATTCGATCCCGGTCTTTCCATACCAACAATCGTATTTGGTCAGATTTTGATAGTCGGTTATTTAACTATCAAATAAATAATCATGTGAATGAAATGAGCTTGCTGATTCAGTACTCGGCATTACTTGGCCTCTATAATTGAACATCTGTTAATTATATTCTTTAAATCTTCCAATAATTGGAGTTTATCATTTACTTCTTATTATAAATAAGAATATTCTTAAAAATCATTTCGTTCGCTTATAATCTTTTTGAATACAGTTTATAATATTATTAACGGAAATCATAACTTATATTTTCCTCAATTGGTCTCGTTGATAAACTAATACCATTCTTGGATAATCATGAAATCGTTCAAGTTGGGGTATTTTATTTACGTCTCAGACCTTGACCAACAACATTCATATCTTCAGAATAATAGAAGTTCATTAACCACATGTTTTCCTTTGGAAACCTTCTTTAAATTTCAACACTGTTTACTTAACTAATTATTAAGTAAACTATTGTTATACTCCTCTATTATTCTTTACTAATCCTTTATAGTTTTGATTCCATTATAAATAGAATCCTTTATAAAATTTCTTCAATATCTCTTTATAAACATTCTTTAACTTACTTGCAACAACAATACTATATTTGTTTTAAATCATATATAAATATCTTTATAGATCTTGTATAAATATCTTTTACAATTTTGATAATTGACATCTCGTAAGAATCCTTATATTTACTTTTATCAAACAATTCAACTGATCATCTGTAACAAACGTTACAGACTTCATTTCAAAAACTTTTCACTTTCCTTTATTATACTCTTTACAAATCATTATGACAACTTATGCGTTGTCTAAAATCACATTATGATCCTTTTTACGATCTCCAGTTTATAGATCAAATAGCTCAATTTATTATTTGTAACAATTGTTACAAATTCATTTTTTAAAACTCTTACTTCATTTATAAATCCTATTTTTAAATTATTATCGACAACTAACATTTCGATTACATTTAACTCTTAACTTCCTTTTACAAAATCGTTTGTAAATCATTTACGACAATTTATATTCATTACCATCTCCAAAACCTTTTACTTAGCTTATACTTTCGCCTTTGATTAATATTCTGAACTTCGAAATATCACGTCCCGATCCTTGAAATAAATCTCACTTCGTTAACCATTTCGAACTTCGGAATATCACATTCCGGACCTCGGAATAACCCTTTCTTAACCATTCATACAATTTCCCCTCTTTTCATTTTCCTTTTTTTAATTTCAAATATTAAATAAATATTTAATTTAAGCTATCATATTCGCTTAAAAATCCTTTTGATAACTTCATTATAAAACTCGATTTAATATAAAACCCTTTAACTCCTTGCACATTTCAATTCGATTTCATTTCAAATTTGATCACTTTTAAAAAGAATTAAAAAGAAATCTCCATAATTATTGTGTAACACCCCACCTCCGCTAGGGTCACTGACAAAGGGAATGCACTAGCTTTGGTGGAGCATTATCTAGGTAAACATACACATAAATATTACAAGACAGAACATATAAAACAGCGGAAGAAGAACCAAATTTCATTGCTTTAAAATCTAGAAAGTTCTAAAGCCTTTTACATCAAAATGCCATTAAATCCATTACATCGAAATCTGTCTTGCAATAGTAAGAAGCATAAAACCATGGTCATAAATCATTCCCCAAGTAAAACAGTAAAGCAGTCATAGCCAAGAAAGGTCCAAGCCATATATGATGATCTTGAAGCAGAAAGAAGTCCAAACTAAGTCGTAGTGTTTCCTCCCTGAAAACCTGAGGGGGGGGGAACGGAAGAAAAAGAGGGGAAACAAAACGGGTCAGTCATACAGACTGGTAAGTCCTTGTGACTTTCAGCATAGAAACAAGTAAAGGTAACATGACATGTATAAACTGAAAGTAAACATAAGGATGATGACAAGATAGACAAGTTAAACTAAGATAACAAGACAAACTATGGTAACAAGATAAACTACGGTAACAAGATAAACTATGCAAACCAGATAAACTACGTATAGCATCGCATGTTTAACATTCTCTGCACCAACTGTACTAGTACCCCAACCCGTATCATCCTTTCCATGTATATGTACAGTCCCTTGCCGTATATCGTACGGGTTTCATCACGTATTTCTATACTACTACAACGTAGTGCGACCATTCTTGAAATCGTTTGGACTGCCACCCTTGTTCTGGCTAGGTTTCCTTATCATGAACTATCGCGTGTTCAACTAGGATTTATGCCACCTAGGACCACTAGGGATTATGCTACCTATTGAACGTTTTCTAGATTCGATTAGGGTTTATGCCACCTAGGACCACTAGGGATTATGCTACCTAATGGACAACACCCTTTTCCACGTAACGATCTATTAATCGATCGGCTCCCTACAAGTCCTAGCTTGTTCATGTGTCTGTGTCATACGGCCCTATCACGAATGTAGTCACCTGTGCTAGGTCCACCATAGGGTGTATCAAGCCCTATGGTGCCAACCACCGACACGAATCAAGCACGCACAGTGTAAACCTACCGGTGACCAATGCCTGCTTTTTCAACTCCGGACTACGTGCACGACCATAGTCCGCCTGAACCTACAATGGCGCACCAACTCAGCCGTTGTTCTGGTTGCTTACAATCAGCCCAGTAATCGTGCCCCACCCTGCCTAGTTCCAGGGTACCATGATACATCTAGCGGGTTACTGCTGAAAAGGACCGCGTAACTAGGGTTTCCGTCCAGTTGGTTAAGTGTTGTCATTTAAATTCGAGACTTAACCCCATCAGTCTAGCATGTCAAGTTGGTTAAGTGTGGTCATTCAAGTTCGTGACTTAACCCGTCTACGTGTCATGTCAAATTGGCTAAGTGATGTCGTTCAAGTTCATGACTTAGCCCTACGAATCATGTGTCAAGTTGGTTAAGTATGTTCAAGTGGTTCATGGCTTAACCCTACCAAATCATTGTGTCAAATTTGTTAAGTGTATTCAAGCGGTTCATGACTTAACCCTATCAAATCATCGTGTTAAATTGGTTAAGTATATTCAAGCGGTTCATGACATAACCCTACCAAATCATCATGTCAAATTGGTTAAGTGGAATCAAGCGGTTCATGACTTAACCCTATCAAATCATCGTGTTAAATTGGTTAAGTATATTCAAGCAGTTCATGACTTAACCCTATCAAATCATCGTGTCAAATTGGCTAAGTATATTCAAGTGGTTCATGACTTAACCCTATCATGTGGCATTAATTCATTAATGCACCCCAACCTCTCACATCAGACCTGTTGTTGTGGTCACTGGATATGACGGGCGGTTCCGAGCAGAATTACACCACAACTCAGTCTGACCATGGGTTTTCAAGTGCAATATGACCAACTACCCACATTGGATCCTATTGTTTGCAGTAACTGGATTTGCCGGGCGGTTCCGGGTAGAATTACAGTGCAAACTCAACCCAACCTCGAGTTGGCCACTTTCAAGTTCATTCTAAATGTCATGTCCATGTTCAATTTTCATGTCAAGTTCGTGTCGAGTTTCTAAGCGAGTTTCATGTCAAGTTCTCATATCAAGTTTTCAGGTTTCCACTTATGCCTATTATCAAGTTCATGATTCATATTCATAACCAATTCATGTTTGCCTAACCTACCCAATTTGTATTCCCATCGCACGTAAATCGATCTAAATTACAAGAAGATCCAGGTCCAAAATAAAAGAGAATAACATCCCAACTATGATAGGCAAAAGAACGAGCACAAGGTGATAAATTTGTCATGACATAGCTTGGGATAATTGGTTACAACATCACTGGTATATAGAGAATAATAGGCTTTCAAATCTAGCATAATAAGGTGATAGTCATGATAAAAATTGACATAAAAGAATGGGCATGCAAAAGCAAGCCAAATACAAGGATAATGGATCAATGGTCTTGGTGTACAACTTGGTTTTCAACTATAGTGTTATGAACAATCAACTATAATAGTCAATTGGCCACAATAGTCATAGTCACAGTGAATCATAAGCGATTAATCACAAGAGTCATGAATAATTATCCCAAAATAGTTCTAGGCAACTATCCTCAATAGTCGTAGGCAGTTAACTATAATAGTTTCAAGGTCATAGTCATAGACAATAGTCTTCTGTTCATAATCATAGGCAGTAATTCATAGTCACGAGTCATAGGTGATTAGCCACAATTTTCCTTGTCATAGTCATAGGCAATAGTCTTATGTTCTCAGTTATAGGCATAGGCATAGTCTTTGGCCATTAACAACAGTTTCAATGCCATAGGCATGATAATATTTGATTTACAACATGAATAGGCCCAAATTAATTTTCATAGCAATATTCCCAAATTCAAGATTCAAGAGAGGATAGGGTGAAAACTGAATTAAAAAGTCTTATCATCAAGTCAAGATCCAAGAATTCATTTTACAATCTAGCGTTTGAATAATAAACTAGGTCCAACAACATGAATGGGCATGATTCAGTCGATAAGAAATAACCCGAAATCATAAGAAGAGACAAGAACAGATCCAAATAGATAATCAAGCTTAAGTCCAATTTCATTTTATTCCATGTCCATATTAAATTTAACAAGTTTCAATCTCAAAGTAACTAGAACTTACAGAGCGTGGATCAAGAATTAGAGTGCAGAGATTTGATTCTGGAAACGGTTATTGCAGTTGTTGAATCTCTATTTGTTTAGTCTTGTTCTAGTTGAAAACCCTCAATTTGCAATTCCTAGATGTTGTCTTGACGAAGAAGTAGTCTCTTTTGATTTAAATATTATCATTTTGATTTTCACAAAGGTAGCATAAGGACATAATGAAATGGTGTAGAGAGAATGAGGCTAGGGGCTGCTTATATAGGGTTAGGCAGACGAATCTAGTCACGAAACAAGTCTAAATACATCAGAATGCACCTGGCTCAGGAAATAGGTTCGGGAGGCAGGTCGACCCCCAGGTCGACTCCCCAGTCGACCTGGTCATGGGGAGGTCGACACCCCAGTCGACCTGGTTGGGGGGGGGTCGACTCCCCAGTCGACCTGGGTATATGGGCGGGAATTTTCCCGCCAGCCTTCTCTGGGTTTGAATTTCGAATTTCTGGCTTTATTTTCGAGTTGTTTTATTTTATTTAAATTCTTGAAACTTCGGAGGGTCATATCTTGGTCATACGGACTCCGATTTTCGAAAACTCGGACTCGATTTCATGCTGAATTCCGAGATGAACGCAATGGCATAACCCGCTTCCCTTGATTCTTAATTTAAAGTTTAATTCTGCCTTGATTTATGGTTTTAGCACATTATAAAAATTCTGGTTGTTACATTCTTCCCTCCTTAAAGGATTTCGTCCCCGAAATCTTCGAGTTAAGAAGAATATGTCCTACCATCCAATAAACCATATACTTAACCATCATCCATAAGCAACCATTGTCCTTAAAAGATTTCTAATGCTATATGAACATATGAAGAAAGCGTGTGTATATGTCTCTTATCTAATGCAAATGATCAGGCCTGATTGATCTTCTTAATGCAAAATATGTTTAGTGTCATGAATCCAACATGTATGCAAATAGTCCTAGTCATACTAACACTATATGTGTGCACAAATTCATATGCAACATCCACATGATAACATATTCAATTTCATCCATAAACAAGTATAAACACTCATGCATATGCAATATGAAATGTGACTGAGCCGATCTAGTGCCTAATGTATTTTCATGCATCCACGAGCAACAACTAGCAACCACTTGCAACCATCAACCATAACATGTCTCAAACACATGTTTACATCCATTAGTTCCTACCAAAAGGTATAGCCGAATGATAGAAGCAAGTAAAGAAAAACTTTGTACCCTAAACACCAGCCCAAGACCAATATATGATTCTAGGAAACTAAGCATGATAAACTCCTTTTTAGGTCGCAAAAAATCCCTTCCTAAACCCAACCCATATCCTATAAAGTCCAAAAAGTTTAGTCAACCTAACGGACACCCTCAAGCCCCAACATGTATTACTAACAGATGAGTCATACTCCCTATGGGGTTTGCAATAGAAATAGGATGGAGAATAGGACCGAGAGGATATGCTTAAAAGATAGCATGCAAGTAAGCTCTACAGGAAAAGAGGGATCAAGCATATACTCTTAAAAAGAGATATGATGCGTGTGTCTAGTCTTTAATCTTCTAAGTCATATTTCCTTGAGCTTAACTCCATTGTGCTTTGACCGTCTTTAACTTCATAATTTCGTAGTTTCTTAATTCTTGTTTCCAGAATATGAGTTGGAACTCATTCCACGATCGCCGCTCATTCCACTTTCGCTTATTCTCTTTCTAGTATACCCGATTCAAACATGACTGCGTACTCATGGTTTCATGAAAGCTCCCCAAAATTCACTAGTGAATCTTGGATCTCATTCACTTACTAGAAGGTTTTCCACATAAATGAATTATCTCTTGAAAATAAACAAATGCCAACCATGTTTCCAAGTGTACTTACTAAGGTGATTTTCTATATCTCATGCATAAGCGAAATGAACCTTCTGCCTTAGTGGCGAACACTACTCGAGCGGATTGATAAATTTATCAAGAGATTCTAGATAACTAAGCATGGTAGAACCCTAAGGGTTACACTAGACTTCGAGGGTATTACCGAGGCAAGTCAAGAGTCTAACTACCCTCTTTTCATACTCGAGAATGGTATCATTTCTGGATAACCACTCCATCCCTAGAAACAACCCATAGCCCAAAAACATAAGCATTACTTCTAAACTTCAACACTTAGCATAGACATTCTCAAATCCAAACAAGTCATGAATAAATGAGCCGATTCCCCAACAGATTTGAGAAAAAAATGGGACCCTCTACTATGCTAGTACTAAGGTGCAGAGACTCAACTATCGAAGCATAATTAAAAAGGATACGATGTACAAAAAGAAAATTCCCATGGTATGATAGAAAAGAAAAGCTAAACTTTTAACAGAAACGTTACCATCTCTCTTAGGTACGCTAGTAGTGAGAGCATACAATTGCCCTCTCGACGATCCTGTTCTTTGCCCCTTGTCCTTGTCCTATAATACTTAATTACATGTCCATTTTTACCATACTAAAGATATTCTCTCTTGTCATGGGTTTTATTATTCTTTCACTTTGGCCTCTTCCCTTTCACCTTTTTCTCCTTCGTGGATTAAGCCCTATCAACAAGTTTCTCATCCTTAGGCTTGTGTTCTTTTATCCTCGTTCTTGCTATCCTCGTATAGCTTGTTGACAAGTTTATCGAAAGCTACCTCCATCGCACGACAACCCTACAAAGCTTGAAATAAGATTAGTCGCAAGTAAAACTACTGCGGCTACAGAGGGAGGTTGGGCACTCCTTTGCCCTCTGACACACGCCTACAAGACTATGGTGAAAAGAGAGAAAGAAGAGATTCAAAGAGAGAATCAAAAGATAGTGCATATGGCTTTGGGGAATATGCCTTTCGTAAAACAAAACTTTTCTTAGAAAAATGCTTCTTTGTAAATGTTTTGAAAATAATTTAATAAGGTTTTTAAAAGCTTTTGCCCAGTCTGGTAACCTTCTGCTCTGATACCAAATGTAACACCCCACCTCCGCTAGGGTCACTGACAAAGGGAATGCACTAGGTTTGGTGGAGCATTATCTAGGTAAACATGCACGGAAATATTACAAGATAGAACATATAAAACAGCAGAAAAAGAACCAAATTTCATTGCTTTAAAATCTAGAAAGGTCTAAAGCCTCTTACATCAAAATGCCATTAAATCCATTACATCGAAATCTGTCTTGCAATAGTAAGAAGCATAAAACCATGGTCATAAATCATTCCCCAAGTAAAACAGTAAAGCAACCATAGCCAAGAAAGGTCCAAGCCATATATGATGATCTTGAAGCAGAAAGAAGTCCAAACTAAGTCGTAGTGTTTCCTCCCTGAGAACCTGAGGGGGGAAAACGGAAGAAAAAGAGGCGAAACAAAATGGGTCAGTCATACAGACTGGTAAGTCCTAGTGACTTTCAGCATAGAAACAAGTAAAGGTAACATGACATGTATAAACTAAAAGTAAACATAAGGATGATGACAAGATAGACAAGTTAAACTAAGATAACAAGACAAACTATGGTAACAAGATAAACTACGGTAACAAGATAAACTATGCAAACCAGATAAACTACGTATAGCATCGCATGTTTAACATTCTTTGCACCAACTGTACTAGTACCCCAACCCGTATCATCCTTTCCATGTATATGTACAGTCCCTTACCGTATATCGTACGGGTTTCATCACGTATTTCTATACTTCTTCAACGTAGTGCGACCATTCTTGAAATCGTTTGGACTGCCACCCTTATTCTGGCTAGGTTTCCTTATCATGAACTATCGCGTGTTCAACTAGGATTTATGCCACCTAGGACCACTAGGGATTATGCTACCTATTGAACGTTTTCTAGATTCGATTAGGGTTTATGCCACCTAGGACCACTAGGGATTATGCTACCTAATGGACAACACCCTTTTCCACGTAACGATCTATTAATCGATCGGCTCCCTACAAGTCCTAGCTCGTTCATGTGTCTATGTCATACGACCCTATCACGAATGTAGTCACCTGTGCTAGGTCCACCATAGGGTGTATCAAGCCCTATGGTGCCAACCACCAACACGAATCAAGCACGCACAGTGTAAACCTACCGGTGCCCAATGCCTGCTTTTTCAACTCTGGACTACGTGCATGACCATAGTCCGCCTGAACCTACAATGGCGCACCAACTACGTGCATGACCATGGTCGCTTACAATCAGCCCAGTAATCGTGCCCCACCCCGCCTAGTTGCAGGGTACCATGATACATCTAGTGGGTTACTGCTGAAAAGGACGGCGTAACTAGGGTTTCCGTCCAGCAGGTTAAGTGTTGTCATTTAAATTCGAGACTTAACCCCATCAGTCTAGCATGTCAAGTTGGTTAAGTGTGGTCATTCAAGTTCATGACTTAACCCATCTACGTGTCATGTCAAATTGGCTAAGTGTTGTCGTTCAAGTTCATGACTTAGCCCTACGAATCATGTGTCAAGTTGGTTAAGTATGTTCAAGTGGTTCATGGCTTAACCTTACCAAATCATCGTGTCAAATTGGTTAAGTGTATTCAAGCGGTTCATGACTTAACCCTATCAAATCATCGTGTTAAATTGGTTAAGTATATTCAAGCGGTTCACGACTTAACCCTACCAAATCATCATGTCAAATTGGTTAAGTGTATTCAAGCGGTTCATGACTGAACCCTATCAAATCATCATGTTAAATTGGTTAAGTATATTCAAGCAGTTCATGACTTAACCCTATCAAATCATCGTGTCAAATTGGTTAAGTATATTCAAACGGTTCATGACTTAACCCTATCATGTAGCATTAATTCATTAATGCACCCCAACCTCTCACATCAGACCTGTTGTTATGGTCACTGGATATGTCGGGCGGTTCCGGGCAGAATTACACCACAACTCAGTCTGACCACGGGTTTTCAGGTGCGATATGACCAACTACCCACATTGGATCCTATTGTTTGCAGTAACTGGATTTGCCGGGCGGTTCCGGGTAGAATTACACTGCAAACTCAACCCAACCTCGAGTTGGCCACTTTCAAGTTCATTCTAAATGTCATGTCCATGTTCAATTTTCATGTCAAGTTCGTGTCAAGTTTCTAAGCGAGTTTCATGTCAAGTTCTCATATCAGGTTTTCAAGTTTCCACTTATGCCTATTATCAAGTTCATGATTCATATTCATAACCAATTCATGTTTGCCTAGCCTACCCAATTTGTATTCCCATCGCACGTAAATCGATCTAAATTACAAGTAGATCCAGGTCCAAAATAAAAGAGAATAACATCCTAACTATGATAGGCAAAAGAACGAGCACAAGACGATAAATTTGGCATGACATAGCTTGGGATAATTGGTTACAACATCACTGGTATATAGAGAATAATAGGCTTTCAAATCTAGCATAATAAGGTGATAGTCATGATAAAAATTGACATAAAAGAATAGGCATGCAAAAGCAAGCCAAATACAAGGATAATGGATCAATGGTCTTGGTGTACAACATGGTTTTCAACTATAGTGTTATGAATAATCAACTATAATAGTCATTGGCCACAATAGTCATAGTCACAGTGAATCATAAGCGATTAATCACAAGAGTCATGAATAATTATCCCAAAATATTTCTAGGCAACTACCCTCAATAGTCGTAGGCAGTTAACTATAATAGTTTCAAGGTCATAGTCATAGACAATAGTCTTCTGTTCATAATCATAGGCAGTAATTCATAGTCACGAGTCATAGGTGATTAGCCACAATTTTCCTTGTCATAGTCATAGGCAATAGTCTTATGTTCTCAGTTATAGGCATAGGCATAGTCTTTGGCCATTAACAACAGTTTCAATGCCATAGGCATGATAATATTTGATTTACAACATGAATAGGCCCAAATTAATTTTCATAGCAATATTCCCAAATTCAAGATTCAAGAGAGGATAAGGTGAAAACTGAATTAAAAAGTCTTATCATCAAGTCAATATCCAAGAATTCATTTTACAATCTAGCGTTTGAATAATAAACTAGGTCCAACAACATGAATGGGCATGATTCAGTCGATAAGAAATAACCCGAAATCATAAGAAGAGACAAGAACAGATCCAAATAGATAATCAAGCTTAAGTCCAATTTCATTTTATTCCATGTCCATATTAAATTTAACAAGTTTCAATCTCAAAGTAACTAGAACTTACAGAGCGTGGATCGAGAATTAGAGTGCAGAGATTTGATTCTGGAAACGGTTATTGCAGTTGTTGAATCTCTATTTGTTTAGTCTTGTTCTAGTTGAAAACCCCCAATTTGCAATTCCTAGATGTTGTCTTGACGAAGAAGAAGTAGTCTCTTTTAATTTAAATATTATCATTTTGATTTTCACAGAGGTAGCATAAGGACATAATGAAATGGTGTAGAGAGAATGAGGCTAGGGTGCTGTTTATATAGGGTTAGGCAGACGAATCTGGTCACGAAACAAGTCTAAATACATCAGAATGCACCTGGCTCAGGAAATAGGTTCGGGAGGCAGGTCGACCCCCAGGTCGACTCCCCAGTCGACCTGGTCATGGGGAGGTCGACACCCCAGTCGACTCCCCAATCGACCTGGTTGGGGGGGTCGACTCCCCAGTCTACCTAGGTATATGGGCGGGAATTTTCCCGCCAACCTTCTCTGGGTTTGAATTTCGAATTTCTGGCTTTATTTTCGAGTTGTTTTATTTTATTTAAATTCCTGAAACTTCGGAGGGTCATATCTTGGTCATACGGACTCCGATTTTCGAAAACTCGGACTCGATTTCATGCAGAATTCCGAGGCGAACGCAATGGCACAACCCGTTTCCCTTGATTCTTATTTTAAAATTTAATTCTGTCTTGATTTATGGTTTTAACACATTATAAAAATTCGGGTTGTTACATATTGTTAATTGAGATGATAATTTACTTCAACAATTAACTACAGTAGCAGTAGTTAATTTCTTAATTAACTAAAATAAATAGTAAGTTTCTTTTTAAAATCTTATTGAAATTAAAAAAATTATTCATTAAACTATTTTATTAAATTAATTCAAACAAATTAGTTTAATTATTATTCTTAGTTAAAAACAATTGATTTACTCAATTCCATAGATGATTAATTCATTAACCAATTTCAATTGGTCCTTCCTTTAAATTAATTAATAATATAATTAATTTAAATAATTCCATTTAATTGTTTCTTAACAAAACTAATTATCCATTTCTTAACTGTTATTTTAATTTCAGTTCATTTGCTTATAAATCTGATTAACATAAGCATTTACTCTATAAAATCATTTAATACAGGCTTATAAATTTAAATAATAAATAATGAATATTTATTTCCTTTTTCTAAACTTTTATTCAAATATATAGACTTAAATAAATCTATCTCCAGTTATAAAAATAAATTTTATAACTTCACTTTTATCGATTCACCTGACGGTAAATCCAGATTTGGAAAACCATTGATTTATAAGCCATGGTGTAACGATACGGTTTTCGCCCAGACCTAATCGATCACTAAATCGACCAAGACCGTTCAAAACCCGAATATGTTAACTCTGGGAATACAACACATCAGAGCAAACAATAGAAGACTTTTATTACATCATGATAATGTTACATCAGAGTACATCGAATATAATAATACAGCGGAAGATTAAATTACAATAGATGTAATACACTATAGCGAAACAATTAAATTAACACAGTGGAAGACTACCAATGCTCTGGACGCAACTCTAAGCTTCGATCCAGAATCCTGCTCAATATATCTGCAAAATAAGCTACTTGACTGCCCGTGTGGAAAAGAGGGCACCCAAGTTTACAAAGTGAAACAAACTACGGGTCAGTCATGGGACTGGTATGTGAAATCTTACTAAACTTACCTAATAAGAAGGCTAATCACAAGACCACGCCGCTAACACGGAACGGGTTTACTCCATTGGATTGCTAGTGCATGAAATAAAGTAAATCATTAAACAACGCAATGCTTTTTATAAAAATGAAACCATTATAAGACTCAAGTCCGATCACACAATGCAACGCAAACCGGAGGATAGCGTTTTACCTTATAATGGTCAAAAATGCTTGATACGATAAAAACGGATTTGAATTATTATTAGTGTATATATTTTTCAAAAGCATTTCAATCATAATGTATCAATCATAGACGACATAGCACCCCGTCCTACTATGTCGCCATACTAGTTCTACAATCAAAACCGCAATGTCGTATTGGAAATTGGGTTTCCATCAAGAGTCAAGGCTAGGAACGATCTTCTTACCGATTCGAGACACTCTAGTAATGTCTCAGGATTTGGACGCTGGCGAACCCTTGGATATAGCAGGGCCAGTCCACAAATACTTAAGTGGATTAGTTATGCCTGAACATATGCTTCCCGGTCCTATTGAACCTATAATACGGCCATTGGCGACCAATAAATCCGAGGCCTCGAAAATTCCATCGTCCACATAAATAAAATGTCAGGGCTGGTAAGTCGCTGACACCACTTCTAGCTAGAAAGAAACGTGCGCACTCCCTGCGTTCCCTTGCTCCGTTTCTGACTCTTACTGGGGTGTGAGGCTCGCAAGGTCACGCTATACACAAAGCTATGCCGAAATAGGCTATGATTTGATCATCAACCACAAGGCTCTGCTTTTCAACAAAAGCCTTGATCATTTGCATCTTGGCATGCCACATTGACAATTCACGCCATGCGATCGATAACTACCAATATATAACCTCTAAGCTCGTGCGTCTCAGAGAAGGGTGTTAAGCAAGAGAATAAACTCTCCGCCACCACAGATGTATATTAGATAGAAACCAATTTAATTTACACGGAATGAAATTCAATGTCAGACACACATCCATTTACAAGTCCGTTCTGGGTATAAACGAAATCGGAGACACCTTATTCCTCGTCCCGTATGTCCAATACGGAAGTGCGGTGCTCGCATATCCGGACAATCAACAAGTACGTCCGGACAAACTACCACTTTTAACCCTTTACTGGTAGCTAGCAAATACCGGGCATCAGTAGTCATCCATTCGGTGTGAAGATCGCCGGTCTTCAACCACCATCTTCATCTTCGACTCTTAATCGTCGTAGTAATTATTTAGAATGGGTTAAACCCGGTCTTTCCGAATAATTTGCGTATTTATATTCAAAAATTCAAGTGCTATAGATACGCATCATACGCCTCATTCCAATTCAGAATATTCTTTTAATAAGATATCCATATTAAAAAGGGAAAGATTCCCATTAATTTTATCAAAGATAAATTCTTTTAAATTTAATCTTTAATCTTCTTTTTAAAGATTCATTAAAACTCCGATTTGATTTTAATATCAAAAATCATGACTTTCTGATTATTCAACTTTTAAGAAATTAATCTTGTCTTTAACAGGGTTAAAGAACCAATGTCATTTAAAACACACTTCACGATAAACCCAAAATCATTTTCCATTAAATATGGAATTTCCGTAGAAATCAAATCAATATATAATCGATATAAACTTCTGTATCAGACCGATAATATAAATGGAATAACGACAAAGCCTTTTAAATTCCATATATAGTAACAGTCTTCTTTTATAGAAGCCTATCTCGATTATTATCAAATCGATTTTCCACTCAATTCCAATTTAATATATTAAATTGGAAAACTTGACTTTGGATATTTTCTTTTTAAATCTTAATAAAAGATTTACAAATTCCAAATCATATGTTCACTGTTAATTGGGTTAAAGAACAAATGTCATTTAAAAACATAGTTCACGGTAAACCCAATTCACATATCAATTATTTCAATTAATAAATATAATTTGAAACTCTAACAATCTTAATTAAAAGATTTATTCTTTAATACAGGGTTTAAGCACAGTGTTATTTAAGACACCATTCACAACAACCCAAAATCTAATTTCTTTATTTAATTCCAATTAAATATTAATTAATTAGAAGACTTCATTAAATCTTAATTTTAAAGATTTATTCTAGTTAATAGCTGGTTCATTTGGATAAAAATATATTTTAATCTTTTGTCCATCCAAACAGACAAAGAAATCATCATTTTATCCTTCGTTGAATATCATTTGGAATATTCGTTATTTAAAAATATTCTTTATATAAAAAGATTCTTTATATAAAATATTCTTCATATTACAATATTCTTTACTTTAAAATATTCTTTATATTACAATTATAATATCCTTTATTTTAAAACATTCTTTATTCAAAATATTCTTTATTTAGAATATTCTTTATTTAAAAGAAATCCTGAATCGGAATGCGACTCAGTCAATTACCATATAATTTCAGTTACATGGATTTCATACATCGTATGTATATAACAACAAATGATAAATAATCATCAAACCATCCATTCAACATCCAGAGTGAAGTTCACAATTGTGTGAGCATTAAAATGAAATTATAACGCTCATCGCAGCCTGTGGATCTATCAATCGACATTCAACTAAATATTGGGACTAGTGTATGCCAAATATCATCCCAATACCCATGTGGGGTTTTCAGCCAACAACAGTTCATATAAATAAATAATTGGTTAATGAATTTAACCCATTTTAATTCTGCTAACATGTTGATGATAATGAGCAAGACATGTTACTTTATTCTAAAAGCCAAATAAAAATGTAATTTACTCGTATAATTCCCCTATACATTTCTAACGTCTAATAATATGTAATTTATTCATATGACCTTATTGCGGATGACAAATAAAAGATAATTTGTATTATACTTTATTTGTATAGAATTATTCTTAACGTTAACACATTAAAGAAATAATCTTATTTGTATATGTCTTCAATGTATAACCTTACACACAAAAAATGTTTTATTTTAAATTACATAAAAATTTAATGTATACATTAACACATTAAAATGTCACTTTTATTGACATACAAATTCTAAGGTGTGTTGTGATAATGCAAATGATTCTTTATTTCACCTACAAATTCTAATGTATGTTTTGCAAATAAAGATGATTCTTATATTTGCAATATAAATTCTATTTCAACAAAATGTATAAAAAATGATACATCCATTTTGCTGACCATTCTATTTTATCAAAATGAATATATTGTTGTAACACAAACCTATTTAACAAAAATGCTATTTGTGTTTAACTATTTTATTTAACAAAATGTGATTTTTATTTCATTACAAATCTAATTAACGTAAATGTAATTTTTGTTTTCAACCATCATATTTAACAAAATGTAATTTTTGTTTCAACTATTATATTTTGATAAAAATAAATATTTTAGTTCAACTAACTTATTTGGCCAAAAATGTTCATTTTGACAAAATGTGTATTCTGACAAAACAATAAAAATGATGACTTTGTTTTATCGACAACTCTAATTCAACAAAACAAATAAAAGTGATATGTTTGTTTTGTCGACATTTCTAATTCAACAAAACAAATAAAAGTGATATGTTTGTTTTGTCGACTTTTCTAATTCAACAAAACAAATAAAAGTGATATGTTTGTTTTGTCAACAATTCTAATTTATTTTTGTTTAATCCTTTTTAATGACCAAAAATGTATATTTTGGTAAATCCTTTTTAATGACAAAATTGAATATTTTTGTCTTATTCTTTTATATGACCAAAATGAATATTTTTGTCTTATTCTTCTTAAATGACAAAAATGAATGTTTTAGTCTCATTCTATTTAAATGACAAAAATGAATGTTTTGTTTACATTCTTTTTAAATGACAAAATTGAATGTTTTGTTTACATTCTTTTAAATTAGACAAAAATGAATATTTTTGTCTACTTCTAATTTAAGGATAAAAATGAATGTTTAGTTTCATTCTTTTAAATTAGAAAAAATGATTATTTTTGTCTACTTCTAATTTAATGATAAAAATGTTATCCTTTTTATGAAATCATGTTTTCATTCTTTTATAACATTTAAAAATGTAACCTTTTACTTTCATTCTTTTAATACATTTAAAAATTTGACCTTTTACTTTCAATCTTTTACTACAGTGTAGAAAAGTGTAATCTTTTATTTCTTCGATTACATTTTAGAAAAATGTAATCTTTTGTTACATTATAGAAAAAAATTTAAACTTTCCTTTATTTTATCACATTATAGAAAAATGTAAACTTTTTTTTTATTATATTATAGAAAAATGTAAACTTTTCTTTATATTCTTTCATAAAAGAAATGTAATTTTTAATGTGTTATTACATTAAAAATATGGTTCCTAATGTAAACATGTTTTCATTCTTAAAAACATGAACATTTTTATAAATCCATTCATTACATTAAAATATTGTTTTTTTAGTGTAAACATGCTTTTATTCTTAAAACATGAACAATTCTCATACATTCTAAATTTACACTAAAAATGACAATTTTAATGTTAAACATGTTTTATTTTAAAACATGAACAAATTTCTCGTATTCTATATTTACATTAAAAATGAAAGTTTTTGTAACAACCCGGAAATCCGAGCCAATTTAAATTTTTTATTTTGGCAATTTTAGTGAATTTTGAATATTTAAAATGATTTGTTTTAAATAATAACGACAAGAAATTTATTTTGAATAGAATTTGAATGAATATATTTACTTGAATCGACGTTAGAATATAAATATTTTATTTTAATTATAAAAGGAATTGAAAATGGCGCGGTAGTTTGAAAATTCGATTTCAAAGTTCAAATGAATGTACAGGATTCAGAATAAACCGGATTTTAGCAAAACCAAAAATATTAGAATCTAATTGAAAATATCTTTCCAATGAATCCGAAAAATCAAAATTTCATAGCGGGAATAAAAAGTTATGCCCAGTTGAAAATTCAGAATAGTCGCTATGGAATTTTGGCCCTTAAAAATAGCCATTTTGCAAACGACCTCTGTTTTAGACGAAACCACTTTTGTTGGATCCGGGATGTCAAGTTATTACAAGATTCCAAAATTCGTAATTTTTGAAATCAATATGGGAGTGTGGCAAAAGAAAACGTGTTTTGTCAATTTCAGTCAAATTGGATCGACCAGAAAATGGCCATTTTTCAAACGGTCTCTAAATTTGACGAAATTAGTTTTGTTAGGACCGTATCGTCAATACGAAGTTAGAAATATTTTTTCTGTAATTTTTGGGGTCCGTGTGTGGCCCCGGTAAACTGAAATGTGCGTTCGAATTAAATATATATTGATTTATATTTTAATTTTAATGAAAACAGATCATAGCAGTCGAATTGGCTTACGGGGCATATCCCATTGCATTCGAAATGGGGGTATTTAGCTAGGGGCGACAGTCGTTGGGATTCGTTTGGAGTTCGTTGTGTTAAACAAATAATTATTGAATTAAATATTATTAAAATATAAGTATATATTAAAATTTGACCAAGCCCTAACTCTCTCCTACGCAGAATTCCGCGCTGCCACTTCAGAAGAGAAAACTGACGACTGCCTTCTTCCAACCTTCCTCCTCCTCGATCTCATCATCCCCTCAACGATTTCCAAAATTTCCAAAAACGAAAACCTTCGTCTCAATGAGGTCTATCAATCCAACGGTCGAGTTGGAAATTGAAGTTGTAGTTTTCGCGGATTTCTGGCTCAAAGCCTTTCCGTTCATGGGTGTCTCTAAGGCGCATGGGCCCATCGAGTTGGCCACGCTGGTCAGCGGTCGGAGGAGGCACGGCGGCGCACCATGTGATGGGTGTAGATCAGGTTCTGGCGTCTTCTAGCGAGGCGTGGTGGTGGATATCAACGTAGAACGATTGGTTCGATGCTTTGAATGATGTCTGGAGCGATTACAGAAGATGAAGACGGCTTAATTAGTGATGAAGGTTAATTAAATTATTATTAATCATGTCTAAGTGAATTAATTTTATAATTAAAGTGATAAACGTATGAAATGCCATAACTTTGTCAAACTGAAACAGAATTGAACGATTTTGGGTGCGTTGGATTCGTATCAGAAAACTCTATGCAACGGAGCTGACCAGAATAGAAACAGAGCACGTCAGAATTTTAGCCAAATTCGAATAAAAACAGAACGGAATTCAGAAATAAAACCGATCAATGTGAGAATTCTCTCACTATAAATTTTCTGTATAGTTATTTATTTTATAACTGCATATATGAACTGCTCCCCGTCGTCCACAGACCATGGACGACTTGTTTGTTTGATTGTATTGTGACAATTGATAGTGATATGAAAATTGAAATATATATACGATGTGAATTGAAATAAATATACGATGCGAATTGAAATATATATATGATGCGAATTGAAATATATATACGATGTGAATTGAAATATATATACGATGTGAGTTGACATATATATATATATACGATGTGAATTGAAATATATATACGATGTGAATTGAAGTATATATACGATGTAAATTGAAGTATATATATGATGTAAATTGAAATACATATACGATGTGAATTGAAATATATATAAGATGTGAATTGAAATTCGAATTGGAATTGAAATAGAATTGAAATTCGAATTGAAATAGAATTGAAATTCGAATTAAATTGAAATGAATTTGATATTCGAATTAAATTGAAATGAATTTGAAATTCGAATTAAATTGAAATGAATTTGAAATTCGAATTGAATTGAAATGAATTTGGAATTTGAACTGAATTGAAATGAATTTAAAACGATTTATAAAATTCGTTTTAAAGGGAAATCGATGAAACATATATAATATATATAATGGCCTGAATAGAACGCGCCGCGCTGCGGTAGTTCGCGAATTTCGACCATTGACTTCGAACGGACATTACGGGAGATCCGACCATCGTATTCTCCTAAATCTGGAACCTTGGGTTCGTATCGAAAAGAGCTTTCTAACGAATACTAGAGATTTGAAATCTAACGGTTGGATTTGGATCTATGTCCAAAACAAAATAGGAAAGGGTCGTTGTAAGTGCAGTTTGATGGCCGTCTATGGAAATCGACTGTACTGGCCTTGGTAAAATTATTAAAAATATCAACAAGTAGTGTAAAATCATAATAAATGATTTGGAAAGAATTGGGATGAAAAATTCCATATTTGAAAAGATAAAAATAGATTTTTATCGAAATGAACTAGTTTTGAACTAGAAAAAAAAATAATCCAATAATTTTTAAATAAAATAAATTGGATTTGAAATTGTTTTAAAAATAACTGGAATTTCCAATATATGAATTGGAATGGATTTGAATCGAAATCATCTTCGGAATATTTCGATATTGGATTTCGTGATTATACGGATATTGTGGAGGAATTTGGAAGATATATATATCATTATTTCAATACGATATTTGTTGATTTCAGAATTTGATATTGAATATAAGCCGATATATTTTCTATTTAGAGCCTTGTATTTAATATCAAATGGGATTTTGGATTTGTCGTGAACTGTGTTTAAATGGCATTGGTTCTTTAACGCAGTTAAAGCAGGATTAATGTCCATAAAGTTGAACAATCAATAAGAAAAGATTTTAAAGATCGAAACCAATTGGAGTTGAATAAATCTTTAATTAGATTGTGAATGTATATATGGTAATTAAATCACCAAAATATGAAATGTGATTAAACCAAATACACTTGGTTGTTGATATTGATTGGGATTGATTGATTGTTTGGATTGTGCTCGACCAGTTTATGAGCAAGATATGCTTTTCCATTTAGCATTGGGTTGGGTAGAAATACTGGTATGCTAACATCTTGTGAAACACTTCACTATTTGACTATGAGATGTGTAGCGCTGTGGTAGGGTTCATTTCAAATTTAATGAATGATTTTGAAATGATTTTTTTCTTAAGTGAAAAGAAATGTATTCCCGATTTTGGACGGGGAATGTTTTATAAAACAGAAAGGATTTCGAGGGCTAAAACCCGATGATTTCGAAACGATTTGGAAATGTATTATGGTTTTACATTGTAGTTCATCACATATCCGATTAGTTGTCATTGATAACATATCTGTTTGGTGGCGGAGAATTTATTCTCTTGCTTAACACCCTTCTTTGTGACGTACGAGCTCAAAGATTATGTGATTAATAGTGACTGATCATATGTGTGAATTGCTGATGTGAAGTACTACAGTTTGAAAGTACTTGTGATTATTATGTTGTGAAATGATTTTCCCCACTTCGGGATATGAAATGATTTGGTATGTGGCTAAAGATTTAGTAGCCCGGTCTACTAAAAGTATGGGTGGGATACAGTGCCTTAGGGTGAGTGGTCAGTGTGTAGCCTGCTCAATGAGTGGGAGGTGCATATATATATATACACACGCTCACACATATATATATATATATATATATCGAGTTGCTTAGGTACATGCCCTTTGCCTTGTCTGAGGGGAGCCAGATATTTGGTTGCATACTTGTTTGTATGCATTGTTATGATTTGGAATTCATATTTCCAAATGATTTGATTTGAGATCCTGAAGTGAAATCTACTTTGATATAAAGCTAGATATGTATTTCAAATGATTTGAATTATAAATTGGGAAATAAAGTCCAAAGGAATAATTTTTGTAAATTGAATTGGATTTGGAAAATCTAATTGTGGTGATTAATCTAAATGGGTAGATTGGGATATTGCATGTTGATTGATGCATAGTAGATCCATATGTCTATATTAATTGTTGTTTATACACTGGCATTCATGGGGATAAACCGGTTCCGCATTAGCGGCGTGGTCCTGTGATTTGCCTTATCATTTATATAAGTTTATAATTGTTTAGAGTTTCTCACTCCAGTACCATGACTGACCTGTAGTTTGCTTTTCCCTTGCAAACTCGGGTGCCTCTATTTTCCACACGGGCAGTCGAGTAGTTTATGTTGCAGATATATGAGCAGGATTCTGGAATGAATCTTAAAGCTGTGTCCAGAGCATTGATAGTCTTCCGCTGTGTTACTTTATTTATTTTCCATTGTGTTATTTTATATTTCCGTTGTGCATTGTATTACATTTTTCTGTAAAATCATCTTCCGCTGTATTGACTATATTTTGATATACTCTGATATTTTGTACTCCGATGTAACATTATTATGATGTTTATAAAAGTCTTCTGTTATTTGTTCTGATGTGTTGTATGCCCAGAGTTAGCTTGTGCGGGATTCGAATGGTCTTGGTCGGTTTAGCGATCGATTAGGTCCGAGCGAAATCTGTATCGTTACAGCTGGTATCAGAGCTTTGGTTAACTCAAACATTTGGGGTGCAACTCGTTAGAATAGGATAAAAGACTCATCAGAGGTAGGATTAGTAATACCCTATGAAAGAATCCTCATTAGAGACAGAATCAGTAGCATTCTAGAATGAATGACTCGTTAAAGATGGGGTTAGAAATACCCCAGAATGAGTTGAGAGTTATATGTTTATAAATAACGTATTTTTGATTATATATATAATCTGGTTTTGAACATACGGTTTTGAATATGTATTAAAGTTATATGTTTGAAAAATTAATCAACTAATTGATTGCTGGTTGTATTGTTTGATTTTTGGCAGATTAATTAAAATTTTGAACCATTTAGCCAAATTGAACCAAATAGTGAGTTGTATTGAAAATTTATTGCATTTGCATGCAGATACAGTACTTATATTGAACAGGTCATAGCAAAGAGGCTAGAGAAGAGGAATAAAAATTGTTTTCCGACAAATAGGTACATGTTTATTGTATTTCTTGGGTTTTTGATGATTTTATGAGCCGACTGGCTAGCCGCTTGGCTGTTTCTTTTTCTTTTTGGATTGGAGAGGCCTGTATCGCAATTTCGGGATTTTTCCGGTGCTCCCGTACAGGGAAGATTATGACGAATTTTTTTGAATATTTAGGGTGTTAGCCAAATTTTTGAAGAATTTGAAAAGTTCTTAGAAACTGAAAAGTTGAAGAACTTAAGCCATAATGAAAGTTGAGTTGATTAGTTAAACAACTTTCAGCTTCGTTCCTTTTCAGGGATGAAAAGTTTTAAGTGGGGGAGATTGTAACAACCCGGAAATCCGAGCATTTTTAAACTTTTTATTTTGGCAATTTTGGTGAATTTTGAATATTTAAAAATGATTTATTTTAAATAATAACGACAAGAAATTTATTTTGAATAGAATTTGAATGAATATATTTACTTGAATCGACGTTAGAATATAAATATTTTATTTTAATTATAAAAGTAATTGAAAATGGCGCGGTAGTTTGAAAATTCGATTTCAAAGTTCAAATGAATGCACAGGATTTAGAATAAACTGGATTTTAGCGAAACCAAAAATATTAGAATCTAATTGAAAATATCTTTCCAACGAATCCGAAAAATGAAAATTTTATAGCGGGAATAAAAAGTTATGCCCAGTTGAAAATTCAGAATAGTCACTATGGAATGTTGGCCCTTAAAAATAGCCATTTTGCAAACGACCTCTGTTTTCTACGAAGCCACTTTTGTTGGATCCGAGATGTCAAGTTATTGCTAGATTCCAAAATTCGTAATTTTTGAAATCAATATGTGAGCGTGGCAAAAGAAAACGTATTTTGTCAATTTCAGTCAAATTGGATCGACCAGAAAATGGTCATTTTTCAAATGGTCTCTAAATTTGACGAAATTAGACTTGTTAGGACCGTATCGTTAATACGAAGCTAGAAATAATTTTTCTGTAATTTTTGGGGTCTATGTGTGGCCTCGGTAAATTGAAATGTGCGTTCAAATTAAATATATATTGATTTATATTTTAATTTTGACGAAAACTGATCGTAGCAGTCGAATTGGCTTACGGGACATATCCCATTGCGTTAGGAATAGGGGTATTTAGCTAGGGGCGACAGTCGTTGGGATTCGTTTGTAGCACGTGGTGTTAAACAAATAATTTTTGAATTAAATATTATTAAAATATAAGTATATATTAAAATTTGACCAAACCCTAACTCTCTCCTACCCAGAATTCCGCGCCGCCACTTCAGAAGAGAAAACCGATGACTGCCTTCTTCCAACCTTCCTCCTCCTCGATCTCATCATCCCCTCAACGATTTCCAAAATTTCCAAAACGAAAACCTTCGTCTTAATGAGGTCTATCAATCCAACGGTCTAGATGGAAATTGAAGTTGTAGTTTTCGTGGATTTCTGGCTCAAAGCCTTGCTGTTTGTGGGGGTCTTTAGGGCGCGTGGGCCCGTCGAGTTGGCCACGCTGGTCAGCGATCGGAGGAGGCACGGCGGCGCACCATGTGATGGGTGTAGACCAGGTTCTGGCGTCTTCTAGCGAGGCGTGGTGGTGGATGTCAACGTAGAACGATGGGTTCGATGCTTTGAATGATGTCTGGAGCGATTACAGAAGATGAAGACGGCTTAACTAGTGATGAAGGTTAATTAAATTATTATTAATCATGTCTAAGTGAATTAATTTTATAATTAAAGTGATAAACGTATGAAATGCCAAAACTTTGTCAAACTTAAACAGAATTGAACGATTTTGGGTGCGTTGGATTCGTATCAAAAAACTCTATGCAACGGAGCTGACCAGAACAGAAACAGAGCATGTCAGAATTTTAGCCAAATTCGAAACAAATCAGAACGGAATTCAGAAATAAAACCGATCAATGTTAGAATTCTCTCACTATAAATTTTCTGTACAGTTATTTATTTTATAACTGCATATATGAACTGCTCCCCATCGTCCACATACCATGGACGACTTGTTTGTTTGATTGTATTGTGACAATTAATTGTGATGTGAAAATTGATATATATATATACGATGTGAATTGAAATATATATACGATGTGAATTGAAATATATATACGATGTGAGTTGAAATATATATACGATGTGAATTGAAATATATGTACGATGTGAATTGAAATATATATGTACGATGTGAATTGAAATATATATATATATACGATGTGAATTGAAGTATATATACGATGTGAATTGAAGTATATATACGATGTAAATTGAAGTATATATACGATGTGAATTGAAATATATATACGATGTGAATTGAAATTCGAATTGGAATTGAAATAGAATTGAAATTCGAATTGAAATTCGAATTGAAATTGAAATAGAATTGAAATTCGAATTAAACTGAAATGAATTTGAAATTCGAATTGAATTGAAATGAATTTGGAATTCGAATTGAATTGATATGAATTTAAAACGATTTATGAAATTCGTTTTAAAGGGAAATCGACGAAATATATATAATATATATTATATATATAATGGCCTGAATAGAACGCGCCTTCCTGCGGCTGTTCGTAAAGTTCGACCATTGACTTCGAATGGACATTATGGGAGATCCGACTGTCGGATTCTCCTAAAACCGGAACCTTGGGTTCGTATCGAAATGAGATTTCTAACGAATATTAGAGAATTGAAATCTAACGGTTGGATTTGGGATTATGTCCAAATCAAAATAGGAAAGGGTCGCTGTAAGTGCAGTTCGATGGCCGTTTATGGAAATCGACTGTACTGGCATTGATAAAATTATTAAAAATATCAATAAGTAGTGTAAAATCATAATAAATGATTTGGAAAGAATTGGGATGAAAAATTCCATAGTTGAGATTTTTATCGAAATGAACTAGTTTTGAACTAGAAAAAAATTAATCCAATAGTTTTTAAATAAAAGAAATTGGACTTGAAATAGTTTTAAAAATAACTGGAATTTCCATTATATGAATTGGAATGGATTTGAATCGAAATCATCTTCAAAATATTTCGATATTGGATTCCGTGATTATATGGATATTGTGGAGGAATTTGGAAGATATATATATCGTTATTCCAATACGATATTTGTTGATTTCGGAATTTGATATTGAATATAAGCCGATATATTTTCTATTCAGAGCCTTGTATTTAATATCAAATGGGATTTTGGGTTTGTCGTGAACTGTGTTTAAATGACATTGGTTCTTTAACCCAGTTAAAGCAGGATTAATGTCCAGAAAGTTGAACAATCAATAAGAAAAGATTTTAGAGATCGAAACCAATTGGAGTTGAATAAATCTTTAATTAGATTGTGAATGTATATATGATAATTAAATTACCAAAATATGAAATGTGATTAAACCAAATACACTTGGTTGTTGATATTGATTGGGATTGATTGATTGTTTGGATTGTGCTCGACCAGTTTATGAGCAAGATATGCTTTTCCATTTAGCATTGGGTTGGGTAGAAATACTGGTATGCTAACATCTTGTGAAACACTTCACGATTTGACTATGAGATGTGTAGGCTGTGGTAGTGTTCATTTCAAATTTAATGAATGATTTTGAAATGATATTTTTCTTAAGTGAAAAGAAATGTATTCCCGATTTTGGATAGGGAATGTTTTATAAAACAGAAAGGATTTCGAGGGCTAAAACCCGATGATTTCGAAATGATTTGGAAATGTATTATGGTTTTACATTGTAGTTCATCACATATCCAATTAGTTGCTATTGATAACATATCTGTTTGGTGGCGGAGAATTTATTCTCTTTCTTAACACCCTTCTTTGAGATGTACGAGCTCAAAGGTTATGTGATTAATAGTGACTGATCACATGTGTGAATTGCTGATGTGAAGTACTATAGTTTGAAAGAACTTGTGATTCTTATGTTGTGAAATGATTTTCCCCACTTCGCGATATGAAATGACTCGGTATGTGGCTAAAGATTTGGTAACCCAGTCTACTAAAAGTATGGGTGGGATCCAGTGCCTTAGGGTGAGTGGTCAGTGTGTAGCCTGCTCCATGTGTGGGAGGTGCATATGTAACAACCCGCATTCTACGCATCGGAGGATCGTAGAATATTTATTTCTTTCCCATATGAAGTCGTATGGTCATGTAACTTTGGGAAACAACCATTAGAGTCATTTCCTATGTTCATGATTTTTGTCGATTTTTAAATGACCGTTTTGCCCCTAGCTGATCTTGTTTTGGCCATAACTTTTGATTGGAAAGGAGTTTTGACCTGAAACCACTTCCATTAGATTCGTTTGATGGTTTACCTTTCCGTAGGGTGGTCATAATAGCCAAACGGACTCACCGTTTGGGAGATATGGCTGAAATAAGGTTTGGAAGGTGAAAAACTGCTTAACCAGGCCAAATAGGGTGATTAGTGAATGGGCCCATAACCATTTCGGGATTAGGTTTATGGGGAGGCTGAAAAGAGTTAGAGATTCATTCCATTTCAGTTTTCTAGCCTCCACTTACCTCTTGGAAACCCTAAAAATGGCCTTCAACCTCTAAATCACCTCCAAATCACCTTCTTGTCAAGGATTAAGCTTAGCAACATCAAATCAAGGGAGAACTTCACCAAATCAACATTAGAGCTGCTGTTTAGCATTGGGAATCGCACCAAATCAGAGATTTATTTCAGATCTAAGCCTTATTTGTGGCTAAGGTGAGTGATTTGCATAGTTCCTCACTAATCATGGCTAATTAAGGGTAATCGGTGTTAACTAGCGAATTTAAACATGATAAAATTCTGGAAAAATATTTATAAATTCTTAAATGATGTTTTAGACCTCTGATATGAATTTGGGTTAATTTGGTTAATTTTTGCTAATTATATCATTAGTTTCACCTAAACATCCTTAAGGGAAAATATGGGGTTTTGGCGATGTTTGATCCATTTTAACCTATTATATTGTTGTTTTGGTGTTTGTGGTTGATCCTACATGTTGCTATGACTGTATGGTATGCTTTGTGATTGATTAGAATAGTTGGAATGGTCGAAAACGCCGCCGAGTATCGTAAACTGCTTGTTGGAAAAAGTGCAGGAAGACACCCGAACCGGATCAGATCGGTTAGGAGGACCCGATCCGCTCTCGCACTTCATACTCCGTTCCACTTGCACTTCTCGTGGTATGCAGCAGCTCCGACCTGATCCGTTCAAAGTTGGTGAGCACAAACTGTTGTGCTTAGCCTGGAGGAGAGTACCCCGATCTGAATCGCCAGAAGGACCCCGACCCGATCTGTTTAGCCACCTCCGAACCGATCTGTGGCGATGGAGCTTGGAGACCCGACCCAACCCAATGATAGTGATGACGATCCGAACCGTGGCATGCTGGAGGACCCGATCCGATCCAGTGGAGGATGTTGAAGACCGATCTAAACCGCTATGACATGAAGGCGACGATCCGAACCGATCTGGTGATGACCAATAACCCGAGATGCAAAGGTAGTCCAAACGGAAGTTAGAGCTCGGGATCCAGTTGGGAACCAATGAGTTCGCTTCATGGTTGGGCTTTGCTGCAGGACGTGTGCTAAGGAGTTGTCGACATTCATAACTTCGACTCACCACTGAAAATGGATGATGGGCTACTTATCAGTGCAGTAGAGTCACTATAATTCGAGGGGCAAGGTAATGGTAGAAAGACTACGTTATCAGTGCAATAGAGTCACTATGACTCGAGGGGCAAAGTGATGCGTAGTAAGACTATGAGCCAGTGCAGTGGGGTCATTGTGACTCCATGGGGCAGAGTGGACATAGTAAAGGATTAGTAAGGCTATGAGCCAGTGCAGTGGGGTCATTGCGACTCCATGGGGCAAAGTGGACATAGCAAAGGATTAGCGGCTATGGGTCAGTGCAGTGAAGTCATTGAGACTTCATGGGGCAAAGTATATTGGGTGATCGAAGTGGTGAATATCGTATGCTTTACGCACTGAGTGAGAGATGTGAGGATGGTTGTTATGCTTGATTGTTTGCCATCACTATGACATGCACACCCCCACCCCGTTATCTTCACACCATTTGAAATGGCACCTTAGAGTGTTGTACAGTATGTAGTGCTAACTCTTTGGTTGTAGGTCCAGGTTCAGGTATGGTTTAGTCTACCTGTTATTGTTCTGTTTAGATGCTTATCGCTCATACCAGACTTTATGTCTGACCCAGAGTTTTATGTCTCTTCTTATTACTCTGGGTGCTCACACGAGCAGACTAGAGACAGGTTAGCTGGTGATGCGCGAGTAGCTGATTCGGAGGCGAGCAGGAGGCTTCCACGTATGATATATAGATATTCTCCCTGTGTCGTTGGTGGTCGCTACTTGGGCATTAGTAGTGTACCTCCCTTATCTTGCTTTTTCTTTGAGATAGTTTTAAAAGTTGTAATAATGTTAGCCTTGGATCATAAGCTGTACTTGGATTTTCCGCTGCTATGTTAGTTCGTTTTCAGCTTATGCACTGTCTCAACTGTTTTATGTCAAGTATATTGTTATTATATTTTGTTCCATGCGCTGTGAGACATTCTATAGGTTCCTTGTTAGTTAATTTCCTTCTTCCCTTTCCTTCTGACGACCGTCCCGTGCTAACTGGACATGTGTACAGCGCACTTTTGGAGTAAATGTCGGTTGGTGCGGGGCGGACCGTCACACTTGGTATCAGAGCTCTAGGTTGCGTAGTTAACCTAGGGAAAGACACTAGGGAGAGATAGTACGTATATGAGAGCGCGTATTTGTGATTAATTTGGTTTTCAAAAGCTATATATAGATATACTATTAGTAGTATAAGGATGAAGTCGTACTACACTAGCACCACTATGGGGTCGTTAATCATTTTCTCTTTACAGATTGAACGATGAGCCGACACGCAAGAGGTGCCGGTAGAGGGACCAACAATGGAAATGCTCCTGACATGAGGACGATGTTCACTAACTTTATGAGGGAGATGCTTAGGGATGTTCAGGGAGCAGTTCCCAATCCCGGAAATGGTGGTGGTCCAGTAGTGCAGGCGCCTAGGGTCGATTTCGCCAAGTTGTGCAAGGATTACACTATCCTTGGTGGGAAGCCGTTCCACGGAACGGAGTCGGCCACGGATGTTCAGGATTGGTTGGATAGTTGTGATCGTATCTTCAACGACTTAGGTATCGAGGATGAGATGAAGAGAAGGCTAGCGTCTCGCCAGCTGCAAGGGCGAGCGATGAATTGGTGGAATGCCATTAGAATAGCTACTCCAGAAGATCAGGTTACTTCGGATCAGTTCAAGGCTCGCTTCGGCGAGAAGTTCATTCCAGCTGCCCAGAAGTCAGTGTTGTTTAAGAGATTCTTGGAACTCAAGTAGAATGGTAGGGCAGTCTCGGACTATATTGCTGAGTTCGACACTTTGTCGAAGTATGGACTATCTCTTATCGATACTCCTGAGAAGAAGAATGAGAAGTTCATTACCGAGTTGGATGGATACTTGGGTGAAAGGCTTATCAACCACATCGATGAGACTTTTGAATCGATTGTGGGGAAAGCTTTGAGATCAGAGAGTCTTTACCCTAAGCCAAAGACTGAGGCTGCATCTGCAGAAGGGCTGAAGCCGCAGGCAGGCGGTGGAGGCAAGAATAACTCTCAGAATAAGAGGAAACAGAACCAATCTAAGGATGGCCAGAAAAAGAGCAAGAAATATGTTGAGTGCTTCTGCTGTGGTAAGAAGGGCCATTATGCTAAAGAATGTCGGGCCAAGCCAGCGGATAGGAAGTGCTACAACTGTGGCCAAGTGGGACATCATAAGGATAAGTGTCCACAACCTCTTAAGGAGAAGCAGATTGTGAAAGCATATGCTATCGATGTTGTTCCTTCTTCGTCGAATGCCCCAACTGCGACGGAGAAAGGAAAGAATGTCGTCATTCAAGGTATGCTTTCTATTTATGATGTACCAGTTCGAGTTTTGTTTGATACTGGGGCTTCCCGTTCCTTCATATCTAGTGACCTGGTGGATAGGTTGGGACTGGAACCCGAGATAGTCGATAGACCGTTGGTTGTGACGAACCCAATTGGTGGCTCGACTAACCTTAGTATGATTTGCAGAAATTTGGTCTTATCGAGTCATGGATGTATGTTTGTTTGTGATTGCTTTGTTTTGGGCTTTACTGGGTATGGCATTATATTGGGAGTCGATTGGCTCCAAAGATACGGGGTGGTGGTAGACTGTGAGAGCTTTTTGGTGACAGTTAGGGCGGATGATGGGCGGAGGGTAGTGTTTGGTAGTCTACCTAGTGATGGGGTAATGGCTAGTTTTATAAATTCCCTCAACATCCCGCATGATGAGTTGTCAGATGTGTCCATGGTTGGCCAGTATCCGGACGTCTTCGAGGAGGTGACCGGGCTTCCACCACACCGAGAGATTGAGGTCCGTATTGATTTAGTGAAAGATGCCAGACCTATAGTGATGCCACTTCGTCGTATGGCACCAAGGGAGCAGCGAGAGCTCGGGGTGCAAGTCAGCAATCTTTCGAAGAAGGGATTTATTAGAAGAAGTGTCTCCGAGTGGGGAGCACCAGTTGTGTTTGCCACTAAGGCAGATGGTTCCCTTCGTTTGTGTGTGGACTATCGCGAGTTAAATAAGGTGACGAGGAAGAATAAGTATCCTCTACCACGGATAGATGATTTTTTTGATCAACTGGAAGGAGCAAGAGTGTTCTCCCAGTTGGACCTCGCGACAGGATTTCATCATCTCCGAGTGGCAGATGAGAGTGTTCCGAAAACGGCATTTAGGACGCCGTCTGGATTCTATGAGTGGTTGGTCATGCCATTTGGGTTGACCAATGCACCAGCCTACTTTGTGGATCTTATGAATATAGTATTTAGAGATCAGTTGAATAAGTTTGTTCTTGTGTTCGTAGACGATATCCTTGTTTACTCGAGGACAGAGGAGGAATACAAGGGACACTTGAGGATAGTGATGGAGGTGTTGAGGAAACACCAATTGAAAGCGAAATTCTCCAAGTGTCACTTTTGGAGAAGAGAAGTGAGATTCTTGGGCCATGTTGTTTCAGAGAATGGTATTGCTGTGGACCCTGTGAAGGTTGCTATGGTACAGGATTGGCCTACGCCCAAGAATGCAACAGATGTAAGAATTTTCTTGGGGTTAGCTGGATATTAACGTAAGTTTATCCAGGACTTCTCCAAGATAGCAGCACCATTGACTCAGTTGACTAAGAAGAATCAGGCCTTCGTCTGGGACGGAGTGTGTGAGAATGCATTCAAGAGTCTAAAGGAAAAGTTGACGCGTGCACCAGTGTTAGTCATTCCTAAAGGGAATGAAGAGATGACGGTATACACAGATGCTTGTGGTACCGGACTAGGCGTTGTATTGATGCAAGGAGGTAGGGTTGTAGCTTATGCTAGTTGGCAACTAAAGCCACATGAGAAAAAGTACCCTACCCATGATTTGGAACTAGCAGCGATCGTGTTTGCGCTGAAGATGTGGAGACATTATATCTTAGGAGAGAGATTCGAGTTGTTTACCGATCATAAATCGTTAAAGTATCTCTTCTCCCAAAAGGATCTGAATCTCCGTCAGCAGAGATGGTTAGAGTTCTTGGCTTCGTATGATTTTGATATCGCATACACACCTAGGAAAGGTAATGCGGTAGCCGATGCCTTGAGTAGGAGACATGCCAGTTTAGGGGCTATGTTTCTTGAATGGAAGCAACTGGAGTATATTGCAGGGTATGATTTCAGACCAAAGTGCGAATTGGATCCAGAAATGCTAGCTAGTTTGACGATCAGACCCACTTTGATAGAGCGGATTAGTTCCAGCTAGAGGGACAATCCTAATCTATTGGAAATCATCTCCAAGTTAGAGATGAACATCGACGGTGGGGAGATGAATTTGTATGGGCTTGATCGAGAAGGATGGCTTCGAAAGAATGGAAGACTAGTTGTACCTAACGTGAATGGTTTGAGAGATGAAGTGCTTAGAGAATGTCATCACTCAAAACTGACTATACACCCCGGTGGTGATAAGATGTATCGAGACATGAGACAGGCTTACTACTGGGAAGGGATGAAAAGAGACGTTGGGAAGTTTATATCCAAATGCATGAATTTCCAGCTAGTTAAAGCCGAGCAAAAGAAGCCTAGTGGGTTGTTGCAACCATTAGAAATTCCCGAATGGAAATGGGATCAAGTCTCGATGGATTTCATCGATGGTTTACCAAGGACTAGATCGGGACATGATAGCATTTGGGTAATTGTGGATCGATTGACTAAGAGTGCAAGATTTATACCAGTCAAATCGACTAGAACGTCAGCTAAGTTAGCAGAATTGTATATGAAGTGGGTAGTGAGATTTCATGGAGTACCTTAAAGCATTGTGAGTGACCGAGACCCGCTGTTTACTAGTGGGTTTTGGAAGAGCTTACAAGAGGCTCTAGGGTCAGAATTACGTCTCAGTACCGCATATCATCCTCAGACCGACGGTCAGACGGAGAGGGTGAATCGTATATTGGAAGGTCTCTTGAGAGCTTGTATATTTGATTTTGGTGGATCATGGGATGACTATTTGCATCTAGTAGAGTTTGCATATAATAATAGCTACCAATCCAGTATCGGTATGGCTCCATATGAAGCTTTGTACAGAAGACCGTGCAACTCACCATCATGTTGGATAGAGACTCGCGAGAAATTTATGCTTGGACCAGATATGGTGAGGAAAACTTCAGATAAGATTAAGACCATTCGACAACGAATGAAGGCTGCCCAAGATAGGCAGAAGAGTTATGCTGATAAGAGGAGAAGAGACTTAAAATTCTCCGTTGGTGACTTGGTGTTTGTCAAGATATCTCCGTTGAAGAGCGTGATACGATTTGGCAGGAGAGGCAAATTGGCACCAAGATTTGTTGGCCCATTCCCAGTTCTCGAACAAGTTGGGAATTTGGCGTATAGAGTTGACTTACCAGAAAAGATGGCGGGAGTTCACAACGTATTTCATGTTGCCCAGTAAAGGAAGTTCGTACACGACCCAAATATGACTATTTCACCTGATCAGTTGGAGGACTTCCTAGTAGAATCCGAGGCGGTTGGGAACCGCAAGCCAATTCGTATTGTCGAGCACGATACGAAGCAACTTCGAAGGAAGGCGGTGAAGCTAGTCAAGGTTCAGTGGGGCGAGAACGAAAATGACTGTACTTGGGAGACAGAGGAGAGCATTAGGAAGACGTATCCAGAACTCTTTTCCTGGTAAGATTTCTTTGCAATTTAGTTATTCCGCATGCTAGGATAGACTTGTTTTGCTTGTTTTGCATGTTTGATTGTTATTTTATGGTTGATAGGCATGCGGGACCCTTTGTGTGTTTTGGTTAGGGAACTTCGGGGGCGAAATTTCTTAAGGGGGGGGGGGAGAATGTAACAACCCGCATTCTACGCATCAGAGGACCGTAGAATATTTATTTCTTTCCCATATGAAGTCGTATGGTCATGTAATTTTGGGAAACAACTATTAGAGTTATTTCCTATGTTCATGATTTTTGCCGATTTTTAAATGACCGTGTTGCCCCTAGCTGATCTTGTTTTGGCCATAACTTTTGATTGGAAAGGAGTTTTGATCTGAAACCACTTCCATTAGATTCGTTTGATGGTATACCTTTCCGTAGGGTGGTCATAATAGCCAAACGGACTCACCTTTTGGGAGATATGGCTGAAATAAGGTTTGGAAGGTGAAAAACTGCTTAACCGGGCCAAATAGAGTGATTAGTGAATGGGCCCATAACCCATTTCGGGATTAGGGTTATGAGGAGGCTGAAAAGAGTTAGAGATTCATTCCATTTCAGTTTTCTAGCCTCCGCTTACCTCTTGGAAACCCTAAAAATGGCCTCTAACCTCTAAATCACCTCCAAATCACCTTCTTATCAAGGATTAAGCTTAGCAACATCAAATCAAGGGAGAACTTCACCAAATCAGCATTAGAGCTGCTGTTTAGCATTGGGATTCGCACCAAATCAGAGATTTATTTCAGATCTAAGCCTTATTTGTGGCTAAGGTAAGTGATTTGCATAGTTCCTCACTAATCATGGCTAATTAAGGGTAATCAGTGTTAACTAGCGAATTAAAACATGATAAAATTTTGGAAAAATATTTATAAATTCTTAAATGATGTTTTAGACCTCTGATATGAATTTGGGTTAATTTGGTTAAGTGTTGCTAATTATATCATTAGTTTCACCTAAACATGCTTAAGGGAAAATATGGGGTTTTGGCTATGTTTGATCCATTTTAACCTATCATATTGTTGTTTTGGTGTTTGTGGTTGATCCTACATGTTGTTATGACTGTATGGTATGCTTTGTGATTGATTAGAATAGTTGGAATGGTCGAAAACGCCGTCGAGTGGCGTAAACTGCTTGCTGGAAAAAGTGCAGGAAGACACCTGAACCGGATCGGATCGGTTAGGAGGACCCGATCCGCTCTTGCACTTCATACTCCGATCCACTTGCACTTCTCGTGGTATGCAGCAGCTCCGACCCGATCCGTTCAAAGTTGGTGAGCACGAACTGTTGTACTTAGCCTGGAGGAGAGTACCCCGATCCGAATCGCCAGAAGGACCCCGACCCGATCTGTTTAGCCACCTCCGAACCGATCTGTGGCGATGGAGCTTGGAGACCCGACCCGACCCGATGATAGTAATGACGATCCGAACCGTGGCGTGCTGGAGGACCCGATCCGATCCAGTGGAGGATGTTGAAGACCGATCTGAACTGCTATGACATGAAGGCGACGATCCGAACCGATCCGGTGATGACCAATAACCCGAGATGCAAAGGTAGTCCAAACGGAAGTTAGAGCTCGGGATCCAGTTGGGAACCAATGAGTTCGCTTCATGGTTGGGCTTTGCTGCGGGACGTGTGCTAAGGAGTTGTCGACATTCATAACTTCGACTCACCACTGAAAATGGATGATGGGCTACTTATCAGTGCAGTAGAGTCACTATAACTCGAGGGGCAAGGTAATGGTAGCAAGACTACGTTATCAGTGCAGTAGAGCCACTATGACTCGAGGGGCAAAGTGATGCATAGTAAGACTATGAGCCAGTGCAGTGGGGTCATTGTGACTTCATGGGGCAGAGTGGACATAGTAAAGGATTAGTAAGGCTATGAGCCAGTGCAGTGGGGTCATTGCGACTCCATGGGGCAAAGTGGACATAGCAAAGGATTAGCGGCTATGGGTCAGTGCAGTGAGGTCATTGAGACTTCATGGGGCAAAGTGATCATAGCAAAGTATATTGGGTGATCGAAGTGGTGAATATCGTATGCTTTACGCACTGAGTGAGAGATGTGAGGATGGTTGTTATGCTTGATTATTTTCCATCACTATGACATGCACACCCCCACCCCCGTTATCTTCACACCATTTGAAATGGCACCTTAGAGTGTTGTACAGTATGTAGTGCTAACTCTTTGGTTGCAGGTCCAGGTTCAGGTATGGTTTAGTCTACCTGTTATTGTTCTGTTTAGATGCTTTTCGCTCATACCAGACTTTATGTCTGACCCAGAGTTTTATGTCTCTTTTTATTACTCTGGGTGCTCACACGAGCAGACTAGAGACAGGTTAGCCGGTGATGCGCGAGTAGCTGATTCGGAGGCGACAGGTGGCTTCCACGTATGATATATAGATATTCTCCCTGTGTCGTTGGTGGTCGCTACTTGGGCATTAGTAGTGTACCTCCCTTATCTTGCTTTTGCTTTGAGACAGTTTTTAAAGTTGTAATAATGTTAGCCTTGGATCATAAGCTGTACTTGGATTTTCCGCTGCTATGTTAGTTTGTTTTCAGCTTATGCACTGTCTCACCTGTTTTATGTCAAGTACGTTGTTATTATATTTTGTTCCATGCGCTGTGAGACATTCTACAGGTTCCTTGTTAGTTCATTTCCTTCTTCCCTTTCCTTCTGACGACCGTCCCGTGCTAACTGGACATGTGTACAGCACACTTTTGGAGTAAATATCGGTTGGTGCGGGGCAGACCGTCATATCATATATATATATATATATATATATATATATATATATATATATCGAGTTGCTTAAGTACGTGCCCTTTGCCTTGTCTGAGGGGAGCCCGATATTTGGTTGCATACTTGTTTGTATGCATTGTTATGATTTGGAATTCATATTTCCAAATGATTTGATTTGAGATCCCGAAGTGAAATCTACTTTGATATAAAGCTAGATATGTATTTCAAATGATTTGAATTAGAAATCGGGAAATAAAGTCCAAAGGAATAATTTCTGTAAATTGAATTGGATTTGGAAAATCTAATTGTGGTGATTAATCTAAATGGGTAGATTGGGATATTGCATGTTGATTGATGCATAGTAGATCCATATGTCTATATTGATTGTTGTTTATACACTGGCATTCATGGGGGTAAACCCGTTCCGCGTTAGCGGCGTGATCCTGTGATTTGCCTTATCATTTATATAAGTTTATAACTGTTTAGAGTTTCTCACACCTGTCCCATGACTGACCTATAGTTTGCTTTTCCCTTGCAAATTTGGGTGCCTCTATTTTCCACACGGCAGTCGAGTAGGTTATGTTGCAGATATATGAGCAGGATTCTGGATTGAAGCTTAAAGCTGTGTCCAAAGCATTGATAGTCTTCCGCTGTGTTACTTTATTTATTTTCCGCTGTGTTATTTTATATTTCCGTTGTGCATTGTATTACATTTTTTTGTAAAATCATCTTCTGCTGTATTGATTATATTTCAATATACTCTGATATTCTGTACTCCGATGTAACATTATTATGATGTTTATAAAAGTCTTCAATTATTTGTTCTGATGTGTTGTATGCCCAGAGTTAACGTATGCGGGATTCGAACGGTCTTGGTCGGTTTAGCGATCGATTAGGTCTGAGCGAGATCCGTATCGTTATAGTTTTTAATGAAATCATGTTTTAATTCAAACATGAACATTTTCTATTATCCTATTCTTAACATTAAAAATGTAAATTTTTAATGAAATCATGTTTTGATTAAAAACCTGTACATTTTCCTTTATTTATTTTCTTAATATTAAAATTGTATATTTTAATGAATTCATGTTTTGATAAAAAAACATGAACATTTTTCTCTATTTAACCATTTTCCTATTTAACACAAATTTCAATTTTGGTGTCATAAGTCCAATAAATAAAAATAAGGATTTTTGTTTAACTAATTCTTCTATTAACACAAATGTCCATTTTTGTTGCAAATTTAATTATAACAACAAAAGCAATATTTTATTTGATTGAAAACTCTAGTTCAATCAAATAATAACAAAGGTGATATTTTTATTTGATTGAAAATTCTAGTTCAATCAAATAAAAAAATGAAAGTGATATTTTTATTTTGATTGAAAATTCTAGTTCAATCAAACATAACAAAAGGTGATATTTTTATTGGATTGAAAATTCTAATTCAATCAAATAAAATAAAGATGATGCTCCATTTGTGTTGAGTATGTTTGATTCAACAAAATATTAACAAAAATGTTTTGATTTATTTTATTGCAAAAATAATAACACAACATCACCTAAATTACAGATCTATATTACATACCATATACAGATCAAATCACGTAACATAGCATATACAGCGAATCAATGAGAATACAATTACGATTTATTCTAATTATTTTAAAATAAATAATAATAGAAATGAAATAGGATTTCTCATAGTTCTTTTGAATCTGAATAGTTCAGATCTAAAAATTTGGCCCAAAATTCAACTAGCTTAGAATTGCTTCTTTTCAGTCTAGAAACGTAGATATCTGTCTTACGATCGCAACGCTTCGAAAATCGTTCTGTTCTGAGTTCATATGATGAAGTTATGATTTGTTTAAGTTGATAACATTTAAATATAATAAATTTATTAATGTACTTTAGAATTTTGTACCTTCTTCTTCATCAGATAACTCAGCCGTGAGTTTTTCAAATTGTTCAAACTTAGGGTTCAAAAATTCTCCAAATTGCTGAAACTAGAAGCCGATCGACCATGCGGCGTCGAAGAGCCTCGGAAGGCGCACCTGCGGACCCACCTAATGGCGAACTCGATCGTCGGATTCAAGCGATGCGGCAGCTCGAACGGCGGGCCTTCTCGTTGTCGGTGGGGTCGATTCAGGCAGTGGTTGAAAACCCTATGGATGTGAAGGTGGTTCGATTTTCTATGAAATTGTCAAAAGAGTGGATGGGTTTTAGCGAGTGAATGAGGAGATTTTAGGGGAAGAAGAAAGGAACAACGGTGGCCATGGAATTGAGATGGTGGCGGCCGTATTTCTGAGTTGCGGTATAGCGTATTTACACTGTATTTATAGAGTATTTTTATTTTATTTATTTATTTCCATTTAAATTCAATATAACTCCTGTATCGTACCGAACTCCAAATCAAACCCAACGAGTATCGCCCCTAGCTAAATACCCTCATCCCAGACACAGTGGGACATGTTTCGTAACCCAGTTCGGCCGTTACGATATGTTTTTCTTTAGATTAAAATATAAATCATTTAATTATTTAATTTAGTCGTACATTTAAATTTACCAGGGTCACATACGGACTCCAAAAATTCTAGAAAAATTATTTCTAGTTATATTTTGACGATACAGTCCTGACAAAACTAATTTCATTGAATTTCGAGACCGTTTGAAAAATGGCCATTTTCTGGTCGATCTGATTTGATTGGAACCGACAAAACACATTTCCTTCGCCACGCTCACATATTAATTCTAAAAATTATGAAATTGAAACCTAGCAATGATTTGACATTCCGATTCCAGCAAAATTGGTTTCGTCGAAAACGGAGATCGTTTGAAAAATGGCTATTTTTAGTATTAAAATATATATAAATTCTATAGCGACTATTCTGAATATTCATCTGGCCATAATTTTTGATTCCCGCTATGAAATTTCAATTTTTCGGATTCGTTGGAAAGATATTTTTAAATAGATCCAAATATTTTTGGTCTCACTAAAATCCGATTTATTTTGAATCCTATACAGTCAATCAAAGTTCAAATTCAAATTTTCAAACTACCGCGCTATTTCTAACTCCTTTTATAATTAAATTAAATTTATTCGTTCTAACTTCGATTAAAATAATTTTTTCGTCGTTATTATTTAAAATAAATTATTTTAAATATTCAAATTCCATTAAAAAATTTAAAACAAAAATTTTAATTTGGTTCAGAAATTGCGGGTTGTTACAATCTCCTCCACTTAAAATCTTTTCGTCCTCGAAAAGGAACGAAGCTAAAAGTTGTTTTAACTGACCAACTCAATTTTCATTCTTTTATTGGTTTCAATAATTTTATTAGTTGATTAACTTTTCAAATATATAATACTTTATTCAAAAATCATATTTTCTAAAATTGGATTGTATATATAATCACAAATACGTGAATTATAAACTTGTTACTCTGAACACATTCTAGGGAATTACAAACCTCATCTCTAATGAGCTTCTCATTCTAGGATACTGCTAATCCTATCTCAAATGAGTATTCTTATTGGATATTACTAATCCTACTTCTGATGAGTCTTTTGTTCAATTCTAACGAGCTGTACCCCAAAGATTTGAGCTAACCAGAGCTCTGATACCAACTGTAACAATACGGTTTTCGCTCGGACCTATTCGATCGCTAAATCGACCAAGACCATTAAAAACCCGAATACGTTAATTCTGGGAATACAACACATCAGAACAAATAACAGAAGACTTTTATTACATCATGATAATGTTACATCAGAGTACAACGAATATAATAATATAGCGGAAGATTAAATTACAATAGATGCAATACACTACAGTGGAACAATTAAATTAACACAGTGGAAGACTACCAATGCTCTGGACACAGCTCTAAGCTTCGATCCAAAATCCTGCTCAATCTGCAAAATAAGTTACTCGACTGCTCGTGTGGAAAAGAGGGCACCTAAGTTTGCAAAGTGAAACAAACTACAGGTCGGTCATGGGACTGGTATGAGAAATCGTACTTAACTTACCTAATAAGAAGGCTAATCACAGGAACACGCCGCAAACACGGAACGGGTTTACACCTTTGGATTGCCAGTGCATTAAATAAAGTAACTAATTAAACAATGCAATTCTTTTTAGAACAATGAAACCATTATAAGACTTAAGTCCCATCACACAATGCAATGCAAATCGGAGGATAGAGTTTTACCTTACAATGGTCAAAAATGCTTGATACGATAAAAACAGATTTGATATTATTATTAGTGTATATATGTTTCAAAAGCATTTCAATCATAATGTATCAATCATAGACGGCATAGCACCCCCATCCTACTATGTCGCCATACTAGTTCTACAATCAAAACCACAATGTCGTATTGGAAATTGGGTTTCCATCAAGAGTCAAGGTTAGGAAGGATCTCCTTACCGATTCGAGACACTCTAGTAATGTCTCAGGATTCGAACGCTGGCGAACCCTTAGATACAGCAGGACGGTCCACAAATACTTTAGTGGATTAATTATGCTTGAACACAGGCTTTCCGGTCCTATTGAACATATAATACGGCCATTGGCGACCGATAAATCCGAGGCCTCGAAAATTCCATCATCTACATAAGTAAAATGTCAGGGATGGTAAGTCGCTGACACCACTTCTAGGTAGAAAGAAACGTGCGCACTCCCTGCGTTCCCTTGCTCCGTTTCTGACTCTTACCGGGGAGTGAGGCTCGGGAGGTCATGCTATACACAAAGCTATGCCTAAATAGGCTATGCTTTGATCATCAACCACAAGGCTCTGCTTTTCAACAAAAGCCTTGATCATTTGCATCTTGGCATGTCACATTGACAATTCACGCCATATGATTGATAACTACCAACATATAACCTCTAAGCTCATGCGTCTCAGAGAAGGGTGTTAAGCAAGAGAATAAATTCTCCGCTACCACAGATGTATATTAAATAGAAACCAATTTAATTTACATGAAATGAAATTCAATGTCAGACACACATCCATTTACAAGTCCGTTCTGGGTATAAACGAAATCGGAGACACCTTATTCCTCGTCCCGTATGTCCAATACGAAAGTGAGGTGCTCGCATATCCGGACAATCAACAAGTACGTCCGGACAAACTACCACTTTTAACACTTTACTAGTAGCTAGCAAATACCGGGCATCAGTAGTCATCCATTCGATGTGAAGACCGTCGGTCTTCAACCACCGTCTTCATCTTTGACTCTTAATCGTCATAGTAATTATTCAGAATGGGTTAAACCCAGTCTTTCCGAATAATTTGCGTATTTATATTCAAAAATTCAAGTGCTATAGATACACATCATACGCCTCATTCCAATTCAGAATATTCTTTTAATAAGATATCCATATTAAAAGGGGAAAGATTCCCATTAATTTTATCAAAGATAAATTCTTTTAAATTTAATCTTTAATCTTCTTTTTAAAGATTCATTAAAACTCTGATTTGATTTTAATATCAAAAATCATGACTTTCTGATTATTCAACTTTTAAGAAATACATCTTGTCTTTAACTGGGTTAAAGAACCAGTGTCATTTAAAACACAGTTCACGATAAACCCAAAATCATTTTCCATTAAATATGGAATTTCCGCAGAAATCAAATCAATATATAATCGATATAAACTTTCGTATTAGACCGATAATATAAATGGAATAACGGAAAAGCCTTTTAAATTCCATATACAGTAACAATCTTCTTTTACGGAAGCCAATCTCGATTATTATCAAATCGAATTTCCCCTCAATTCCAATTTAATATATTAAATTGGAAAACTTGACTTTGGAAAATTTCTTTTTAAATCTTAATAAAGGATTTACAAATTCCAAATCATATTTTCACTGTTGATTGGGTTAAAGAACAAATGTCATTTAAAAACATAGTTCACGATAAACCCAATTCACATATCAATTATTTCAATTAATAAATATAATTTAAAGCTTTAACAATCTTAATTAAAAGATTAATTCTTTAATACAGGGTTTAAGCACTGTGTTATTTAAGGCACCATCCACGACAACCCAAAATCTAATTCCTTTATTTAATTCCAATTAAATATTAATTAATTAGAAGACTTCATTAAATCTTAATTTTAAAGATTTATTCTAGTTAATAGCTGTTTCTGTAACGTCCCGCATTTTATCGGTCTGTATTTGAATATTTAAATCGGTTTAAATATTGAATTTAGAATATAAATAGATTTATATATTAATTAAAATGAAGTTGAACGTATAAAAATATATATTAAATATAATCGAGCCCGTAATATCGCGGCAGTTCGTAAATTAACGTCCTGAACTTCACAGTGTACCGAACTCGTTTTGAATCGGATTTCTTCGAAACGAGAAACGTTAGAATTTGTTGAACTGTATCTTTCTAATAGAAGTGAAAAATCAGGATTTCGTCGTACAGACTGCAAGATATGTCCAAATCAAATATTTAAAAAGTCGCTGTGAAATAATATATCGACCGTAACGGTTATTTGAATATAACTTGATACCGGTTGCAAATCGGGACAAGGTTCTTTTGAGGTGCAACGATAATTTAATTTTCAGAATTTTTCTATAATTTTTAATTAATTAAATATGCATCTTTTTATTTGGAGTATTGTGCACCCTGTATCGATATTTCGGGGTTTCAAAATATAAGTTAAACTACCTGTATTATTATATTTTTGGGATCGTGGGGCACTTCTTGTCATGACGGTATCTTTACCTCTGTCCATAGACTTTCATAGGTGAACGAAATTATATGTAGTGGACACCGTAAAAATCAAACTATAACAAAACAAAACGTTAGATCTGATACACTGAGAATCAAGTAAACCATTCACTACGGGTGAGGCATCGCATGCACCTAAAATGAGGAATCCATCGCATTTATTCCGGAATTCAAGCATGATTTCTGGTAGCATTGTCTGGCGTTAAATATAATAACCTAAAGTAAGGAAAAGTCTAATCAAATTAAGATGCCATAACGTGAAGCCCATTCCTACTTAGTACAGCCAATATTCAACACCATGCGCCTACCCTATTTTTCCCCATCACCTATGATATATAAAATACAACCCATACCCTAAATGATGTACCTACTCCTATCCTAATACTTCACTGCGAAGTAATACTGTACCCACCTTACTCTAATACGTGCCTATCCTATTGACTACACCCTACAACTAATCCTTAGCAAGTAAGGATCCCCAAGTATAAAAATATGAGTGCTCATCCTCCGCTCTTCAGCAAATAAAGAAACGAAACTCTACCATCTAAAATCTCGAGCATACTCAAGCATATATATGCGTGAACTCCCCTTCCCAGTTTCACGTTTCTCGGTGAAACTCGTGAGGGTGGTCTACTGCATCGTCGGCTTGAGAATGGCAGGCACATCGATGTGTTGTGTTTAAGTGAGTGAAGTACTCGAAGGTGGCCATGACATGGAAGTACTCACGGATGAAGTATGCAGTGTATTAATGGACGTGAAGGGGATTTAGGGGTTGCATGGGGGTGTGAAGGTTTTTGAAAGGGGGCGTTGGCAGAAATGTAGTAGGAACAGTATGGGAGAATGGATGGTAGATGAAGGAAAAGGAGGATGGCATGGTGCGAGTTATGGTAAGATACTGAATGGAGGGGTTGGTGACAGCAAACCATAGTGAAGTGAGGCCATGAAAAGATAAAATGGAAGTACACGTATGGAAATGAGGTGGGCGAGATTGAGTCAACTGGCATACAAATGTTTACACGTGTGACAAACTAGGTGGAACTTTAACGTGCAAGTATACCAGAGAGTATAAGACGTGGCAAAGACAATACTGGTGGGAATGGGATAAATATTGGATCATGATCGTTTGAATGTCATGGGTGGATGGAAAGTGGCGACAACACTTGTTCATTAAGGAAAAAGGAGACCCGCACTAAAGAAAAATGAATGAATCGATATTGACGAAGCGTTGGTCTTGTTTGGGGAGAACGAATGTAACGGAGAAGTCGTGCTTTGTTCAAAGCAACGAAGGGAGATCGGATTTCAGGTGTTTAGAGAAATGATTAGCCGATGATTTAACGTTAATATGAGGATTAGAGTTTTTAACGAAAAAAATGGCGTTGGGATCATGGAGCTGAAGGCCGTGCTGTCAGGCTGGAACAGAGTAAAACAAACGCAAATCGTTATTTAACGGTTAACGCGCCAAGGTGAGTAAAATCACTCACTCTGATCTATTTTAAAATATTTTAATTATATTTCAATATTGGTTGCATGCTGTGTGATGGTCGTTTAGGTAGATTACAATTAAATTGGTTGAAATAATATAAACCGTTATATATCTAAAACTAACGATTGAACACTGATATTTCATAATGATATGAAATTAATTGTGGCTAACATCTGTGGATACAGGAAACCGGTTAGAGGAATCAAACCGGATTCCTCAATATTTGTATGTACTATTTGTTGTATAGTATTTATATATACGACCTGAACCTAAATAACATTATTAGGAATTATAATCTGATAGGCTAGGTAATATTTAGTTTAAACCAACAAATTATAATAGGATATGTAATCAGTATTTAGTTATAAACTTGATATTGATTTAATAAGAACCTGACTTAGAAATAGAGTTTATCAAATGATATGTGAATATGGCAGCGTATTGCAGTAGTTATAAAAGAGAATACAACAGCGTATTGCAATAGTTATAAAAGAGAATATAGCAGTGTATTGCATTAGTTATAAAGGAAAAGATAGTAGCATTAGTTAAAATATAAGGGTTTTAAAGTAAGTCGATAAGTTATAATGTTTTAAAAAGATATACTGAGCATGATAAGGAAGGTGATATAGTTTTAAAGAAATTAGAACCCGTTGTACGTTGGTTGAGTTGAGTAACTTTCGAGGCGTCAATCTGATGTTGGTTTCGGCCTTCGGGGTTGATACTTAGAAATTTATTCACTTACCGATTTATAACGAGGAACTAATAGAGTAGAAATGAAGGGAAGTAAGGAAGAGTTTATAGAAATATGGGAAACTAGAAAGTTAGTATTAAATAAAAGGGCCAGTGTTTGTGAATGGATGTTTGTTTTTACTTCGATAGTTAAATAACCGACTATCTAAGTGTTTTGACCATCGTTGTCAATACGGAGAGACCGGTTGGATATGTTATCCAAGAACCACTCAGTATAGGCATAAGCGCTGCGAATTAGACATGCTGAAGATAATTGAAGACGGAGTTAAATGCAAGGGTCGTCCAGTTCTAGAATGGTGTTTTCTGTTTGTCCAGTCCCAGGACAACTTGTATGGACGAGTGTCTGACAGAGTATTTCCAACGGTCACGCCGTTGATTTTTACGAATATACCAAGTTGGTGGGGAGAAGGTAACTTCTCTTTATTCTACACCCAGTGTGCATTTGTGTAATCAATATGTGATTACGGATCTGACGATGTGGCATTCAAAGTGAATGGTGATCAGATGTTTTGAATATAGACGTAGCCTCTAGCCTCACAACCAGGAAGTGACAGAAGTTGGGCTAGGCAGCATGGCTAGTTGGGTCATCCCCAAGCAGGGTGTATTATCACCGATCTAGAGAAAATTCATATTTATACTTCTTTTCGATTCTGTATGTTCGGATGACGGTTGGATGGCCTACAACCGTGGTGGCAATATATTCGTGACACTCAAGCTAAATGAGTGAGCGGTCATGTGTGGCCGGGTTGCAAGACGTTCTTGTTGAACCCTGAGTGTATCCCCTCTAGAGTAGACTATTCAGAAGGTGCTCCCATACCTTGTTCTGTTAGAATCCATTCTCCGATAAACGCCCTGCGGTTTATGATTTTATACTATATATATATGGAGCGTGAGATGCAAGCGTTCTGCTACTTGAATAATAATTTGTTTAGACATTATCATAATATCACTGGTTTTGATATCAAAGTAATTTGGGTTATAGTAAGGTAAAAACCGTCCATGTTTATGTGTGGGCTGGTCTTACTATTATCCTTTTGTTTCAAAAGTATTTTCAAAGTTAAACAGTATGTTTGGTATTTACTCACACCAGTCCCATGACTGACCCAGAGTTTATTTTGTTTGTTTTCCCTAAACTCTTGGGTGCCCAAATTTGTACGGGCAGTCAAGTGTTTCAGGCTTTTACAGATTCACTTGAAGGGGCTCAAAGCAGGAGCTTTCACCGTTAATATTCAGAGATTATTTCCGCTGTGATATGATGTATTGTACTCTGATATATGGTATGTATATACAAAATCTGTTTTGTAATTCAAAGTTATGTATATAATACATTTTATTTCGTTCCGCTGTGAGATTCGTATTTACTCTGATTCTATTCAGTTGTGATGTTCTTCTTCTTCTATTCTATTAGTTCTATCTTATCTTTCTCACCCTCTAAATTCTTCTATTAATGTCCTGGCATTTTCGATGCTCGAGAAATTGACAGTGTATATTTATGTTGATTTTCTGGGTCGAAAATCCCATCCATTACAGTTGGTATCAGAGTTGAAGGTTAAGTTATAACCTTGGCTCTGTGGCGTGACTCAATAGAGATGGGGTTAGCAGAACCCTAGATTGAGTTTGAGTGTATATATATATGAGCACGTATTTGTAATTAATATAAAAATCGTTTTATATTGTGTTGACTGGTCAGTCGAGTGATTTATAAATTCTGGTCGAAACAGTAATGCAAACTGCGTCGATAGGTGTTTCTAAACTCTTGAACAGAGTAATTCGACACAGTATGTTTTGAAAAGAGGGTAAATAAAATAATTTTACCCAAAATAAATTTAGATATAAAAGAAGTATATATCTTGAGATTATTATAATATCTTGGATGTGTGATCCTTATTATGATCAAATAAGATCTATAATTGAGTTGGATATATAAATAACCAATCGAAATATTACATAAGTATAATATAGAAAATCAGAGGAACTAAATCTGAATTTAAAACCAGAATTTGAAATAAAACTCTAGAAACTTGGAAAAGTAAATAAATTTGGATCAGTAAAAGGGAATTTTAAAATCCTGGGAGATTTGAAATTGTTTTCCAAATGCTGTGAAAGATATTTTGAAGTAATTTCAAAATGAAAGTGTTTAAAAATGAGTTTTGATAATGATATAGTATTGAACTCACTTCGATCACTGGAAAATAAACCTGATGATGAACCATGGCATCGTCAGTGTAATTTTCGAGTTGGTAAGTGACGGATTACTACCAAAGATTTCGTTTTAAAATAAGTTGTTCAAAAATTCAAATATTTTGAATTGCCGTCATTATATGTAAATATATATGATTTCAAATTAATTTGAAATAAATCCCAGGAATTTGAATTCCGAAATAAAAATTTAACTTCTGGAGTTAAAATGGTAAAAGTGATATTTAAACTAAGATATCAGAATTGGACTGAATTTGAATCCAGAATGGAAATTGTAAAAGAGAAATATTGGAGATTCGAGTTATTAAAATTGATTCTTGGAGAATAAGAGTCGAATTCTGAATTTGGAAATGAAGATAACTGATTTGAGAAATAAATCAGTAAATGAAATTGGAGTTGAAAATAGAAATTTGGCTTGGTATAAGCGAACAATTAGGTTGAAGAATTAGTCGATTGGAGATCAGATGGAAATGCATCTGTATATGCTGATAGGGCACCAAATGGAGTAGAAAAGAGTCGAATGCCCGATAAAAAGGTATAAGTTTACAGTATATGTGGGTATGAGATTTTTGAGCTACTTTGAAAAATCGTTTCGCTGTTTGATTTGGAGAAGGCCCAGAGTGGCAAGTTGTTGTAGTACCAAGTGAGCCGTGCAAAGGAGATGCTGGCGAGATTCTCTGAAAATTTAAGTTGTTAGGAAATTTTCAGAATTTTCGAAAAATATTCGGTAATAAGAAGAATTAATATTTAATTGGAAATAAATCAGTTCAGTTGAAACTGAAATTATGAAGTAAACCAAAAAGATTTTTAACCTGTTTACAACAGAGATTGTAGCATTTTCCCTATCTTAGCAATTTCGAGGACGAAATTATTTTAAGGGGGAAGGACTGTAACGTCCCGCATTTTATCGGTCTGTATTTGAATATTTAAATCGGTTTAAATATTGAATTCAGAATATAAATAGATTTATATATTAATTAAAATGAAGTTGAACGTATAAAAAAATATATTAAATATAATCGAGCCCGTAATATCGCGGCAGTTCGTAAATTAACGTCCTGAACTTCAACTGAGTGTACCGGACTCGTTTTGAATCGGATTTCTTCGAAACGAGAAACATTAGAATTTTTTGAACTATATCTTTCTTATAGAAGTGAAAAATCAGGATTTCTTCGTACAGACTGCAAGATATGTCCAAATCAAATATTTAAAAAGTCGCTGTGAAATCATATATCGACCGTAACGGTTATTTGAATATAACTTGATACCGGTTGCAAATCGGGACAAGGTTCTTTTGAGGCGCAGCGATAATTTAATTTTTAGAATTTTTCTATAATTTTTAATTAATTAAATATGCATCTTTTTATTTGGAGTATTGTGCACCCTATATCGATATTTCGGGGTTTCAAAATATAAGTTAAACTACCTGTATTATTATATTTTTGGGATCGTGGGGCACTTCTTGTCATGACGGTATCTTTACCTCTGTCCATAGACTTTCATAGGTGAACGAAATTATATGTAGTGGACACCGTAAAAATCAAACTATAACAAAACAAAACGTTAGATCTGATACACTGAGAATCAAGTAAACCATTCACTACGGGTGAGGCATCGCATGCACCTAAAATGAGGAATCCATCGCATTTATTCCGGAATTCAAGCATGATTTCTGGTAGCATTGTCTGGCGTTAAATATAATAACCTAAAGTAAGGAAAAGTCTAATCAAATTAAGATGCCATAACGTGAAGCCCATTCCTACTTAGTACAGCCAATATTCAACACCATGCGCCTACCCTATTTTTCCCCATCACCTATGATATATAAAATACAACCCATACCCTAAATGATGTACCTACTCCTATCCTAATACTTCACTGCGAAGTAATACTGTACCCACCTTACTCTAATACGTGCCTATCCTATTGACTACACCCTACAACTAATCCTTAGCAAGTAAGGATCCTCAAGTATAAAAATATGAGTGCTCATCCTCCGCTCTTCAGCAAATAAAGAAACGAAACTCTACCATCTAAAATCTCGAGCATACTCAAGCATATATATGCGTGAACTCCCCTTCCCAGTTTCACGTTTCTCGGTGCAACTCGTGAGGGTGGTTTACTGCATCGTCGGCTTGAGAATGTCAGGCACATCGGTGTGCTGTGTTTAAGTGAGTGAAGTACTCGAAGGTGGCCATGACATGGAAGTACTCACGGATGAAGTATGCAGTGTATTAATGGACGTGAAGGGGATTTAGGGGTTGCATGGTGGTGTGAAGGTTTGTGAAAGGGGGCGTTGGCAGAAATGTAGTAGGAACAGTATGGGAGAATGGATGGTAGTTGAAGGAAAAGGAGGATGGCATGGTGCGAGTTATGGTAAGATACTGAATGGAGGGGTTGGTGACAGCAAACCATGGTGAAGTGAGGCCATGAAAAGATAAAATGGAAGTACACGTATGGAAATGAGGTGGGCGAGATTGAGTCAACTGGCATACAAATGTTTACACGTGTGACAAACTAGGTGGAACTTTAACGTGCAAGTATACCAGAGAGTATAAGACGCGGCAAAGACAATACTGGTGGGAATGGGATAAATATTGGATCATGATCGTTTGAATGTCATGGGTGGATGGAAAGTGGCGACAACACTTGTTCATTAAGGAAAAAGGAGACCCGCACTAAAGAAAAATGAATGAATCGATATTGACGAAGCGTTGGTCTTGTTTGGGGAGAACGTATGTAACGGAGAAGTCGTGCTTTGTTCAAAGCAACGAAGGGAGATCGGATTTCAGGTGTTTAGAGAATGATTAGCCGGTGATTTAACGTTAATATGAGGATTAGAGTTTTTAACGGAAAAAATGGCGTTGGGATCATGGAGCTGAAGGCCGTGCTGTCAAGCTGGAACAGAGTAAAACAAACGCAAATCGTTATTTAATGGTTAACGCGCCAAGGTGAGTAAAATCACTCACTCTGATCTATTTTAAAATATTATAATTATATTTCAATATTGGTTGCATGCTGTGTGATGGTCGTTTAGGTAGATTACAATTAAATTGGTTGAAATAATATAAACCGTTATATATCTAAAACTGACGATTGAACACTGATATTTCATAATGATATGAAATTAATTGTGGCTAATATCTGTGGATACAGGAAACCGGTTAGAGGAAACAAACCGGATTCCTCAATATTTGTATGTACTGTTTGTTGTATAGTATTTATATATACGACCTGAACCTAAATAACATTATTAGGAATTATAATCTGATAGGCTAGTTAATATTTAGTTTTAAACCAACAAATTATAATAGGATATGTAATCAGTATTTAGTTATAAACTTGATATTGATTTAATAAGAACCTGACTTAGAAACAGAGTTTATCAAATGATATGTGAATATGGCAGCGTATTGCAGTAGTTATAAAAGAGAATACAACAGCGTATTGCAATAGTTATAAAAGAGAATATAGCAGCGTATTGCATTAGTTATAAAGGAAAAGATATTAGCATTAGTTAAAATATAAGGGTTTTAAAGTAAGTCGATAAGTTATAATGTTTTAAAAAGATATACTGAGCATGATAAGGAAGGTGATATAGTTTTAAAGAAATTAGAACCCGTTGTACGTTGGTTGAGTTGAGTAACTTTCGAGGCGTCAATCTGATGTTGGTTTCGGCCTTCGGGGTTGATACTTAGAAAATCATTCACTTACCGATTTATAACGAGGAACTAATAGAGAAGAAATGAAGGGAAGTAAGGAAGAGTTTATAGAAATATGGGAAACTAGAAAGTTAGTATTAAATAAAAGGGCCAGTGTTTGTGAATGGATGTTTGTTTTTACTTCGATAGTTAAATAACCGACTATCGAAGTGTTTTGACCATCGTTGTCAATACGGAGAGACCGGTTGGATATGTTATCCAAGAACCACTCAGTATAGGCATAAGCGCTGCGAATTAGACATGCTGAAGATAATTGAAGACGGAGTTAAATGCAAGGGTCGTCCAGTTCTAGAATGGTGTTTTCTGTTTGTCCAGTCCCAGGACAACTTGTATGGACGAGTGTCTGACAGAGTATTTCCAACAGTCACGCCGTTGATTTTTACGAATATACCAAGTTGGTGGGGAGAAGGTAACTTCTCTTTATTCTACACCCAGTGTGCATTTGTGTAATCAATATGTGATTACGGATCTGACGATGTGGCATTCAAAGTGAATGGTGATCAGATGTTTTGAATATAGACGTAGCCTCTAGCCTCACAACCAGGAAGTGACAGAAGTTGGGCTAGGCAGCATGGCTAGTTGGGTCATCCCCAAGCAGGGTGCATTGTCACCGATCTAGAGAAAATTCATATTTATACTTCTTTTCGATTCTGTATCTTCGGATGACGGTTGGATGGCCTACAACCGTGGTGGAAATATATTCGCGACACTCAAGCTAAATGAGTGAGCGGTCATGTGTGGCCGGGTTGCAAGACGTTCTTGTTGAACCCTGAGTGTATCCCCTCTAGAGTAGACTATTCAGAAGGTGCTCCCATACCTTGTTCTGTTAGAATCCATTCTCCGATAAACGCCCTGCGGTTTATGATTTTATACTATATATATATGGAGCGTGAGATGCAAGCGTTCTGCTACTTGAATAATTATTTGTTTAGACATTATCATAATATCACTGGTTTTGATATCAAAGTAATTTGGGTTATAGTAAGGTAAAAACCGTCCATGTTTATGTGTGGGCTGGTCTTACTATTATCCTTTTGTTTCAAAAGGATTTTCAAAGTTAAACAGTATGTTTGGAATTTACTCACACCAGTCCCATGACTGACCCAAAGTTTATTTTGTTTGTTTTCCCTAAACTCTTGGGTGCCCAAATTTGTACGGGCAGTCAAGTGTTTCAGGCTTTTACAGATTCACTTGAAGGGGCTCAAAGCAGGAGCTTTCACCGTTAATATTCAGAGATTATTTCCGCTGTGATATGATGTATTGTACTCTGATATATGGTATGTATATACAAAATCTGTTTTGTAATTCAAAGTTATGTATATAATACATTTTATTTCGTTCCGCTGTGAGATTCGTATTTACTCTGATTCTATTCAGTTGTGATGTTCTTCTTCTTCTATTCTATTAGTTATATCTTATCTTTCTCACCCTCTAAATTCTTCTATTAATGTCCTGGCATTTTCGATGCTCGAGAAATTGACAGTGTATATTTATGTTGATTTTCTGGGTCGAAAATCCCATCCATTACTGTTTCATTATGATAAAAATATATTTTAATATTTTGTCAATCCAAACAGACAAAGAAATCAACATTTTATCCTTCATTGAATATCATTTGGAATATTCGTTATCTAAAAATATATTTTATATAAAAGTATTCTTTATATAAAATATTCTTTATATTATAATATTCTTTACTTTAAAATAATCTTTATATTACAATATCCTTTATTTTAAAACATTCTTTATTCAAAATATTCTTTATTTAAAGAAATCTTGAATCGGAATGCGACTCAATCGGTTACCATATAATTTCAGTTACGTGGATTTCATACATCGTATGTAATAACAACAAATGATAAATAATCATCAAACCATCCATTCAACATCCAGAGTGAAGTTCACAACTGTGTGAGCATTAAAATGAAATAATAACGCTTATCGCAGCCTGTCGATCTATCGATCGACATTCAACTAAATATTGGGACTAGTGTATGCCAAATATCATCCCGATACCCGTGTGGGGTTTTCAGCCAACAACAGTTCATATAAATAAATAATTAGTTAATGAATTTAACCCATTTTAATTCTGCTAACATGTTGATGATAATGAGCAAAACATGTTATTTTATTCCTAAAGCCGAATAAAAATGTAATTTACTCGTATAATTTCCTTATACATTTCTAACGTCTAATAAAATGTAATTTATTCATATGACCTTATTGCGGATGACAAATAAAAAGATAATTTGTATTATACTTTATTTGTATGGAATTATTCTTAACGTTAACACATTAAAGAAATAATCTTATTTGTATATGTCTTCAATGTATAACCTTACACACAAAAAATGTTTTATTTTAAATTACATAAAAATTTAATGTATACATTAACACATTAAAATGTCACTTTTATTTACATACAAATTCTAAGGTGTGTTGTGATAATGCAAATGATTCTTTATTTCACCTACAAATTCTAATGTATGTTTTGCAAATAAAGATGATTCTTATATTTGCAATATAAATTCTATTTCAACAAAATGTATAAAAAGTGATACATCCATTTTTCTGACCATTCTATTTTATCAAAATGAATATATTGTTGTAACACAAACCTATTTAACAAAAATGCTATTTGTGTTTAACTCTTTTATTTAACAAAATGTGATTTTTATTTCATTACAACTCTAATTAACGTAAATGTAATTTTTGTTTTCAACCATCATATTTAACAAAATGTAATTTTTGTTTCAACTATTATATTTTGACAAAAATAAATATTTTGGTTCAACTAACTTATTTGGCCAAAAAATTTCATTTTGACAAAATGTGTATTCTGACAAAACAATAAAAATGATGACTTTGTTTTATCGACAACTCTAATTCAACAAAACAAAAAAAAGTGATATTTTTGTTTTGTCGACATTTCTAATTCAACAAAACAAATAAAAGTGATATGTTTGTTTTATCGACTTTTCTAATTCAACAAAACAAATAAAAGTGATATGTTTGTTTTGTCGACAATTCTAATTTATTTTTGTTTAATCCTTTTTAATGACCAAAAATGTATATTTTGGTAAATCCTTTTTAATGACAAAATTAAATATTTTTGTCTAATTCTTTTTATATGACCAAAATGAATATTTTTGTCTTATTCTTCTTAAATGACAAAAATGAATGTTTTAGTCTCATTCTATTTAAATGACAAAAATGAATGTTTTGTTTTCATTCTTTCTAAATGACAAAAATGAATGTTTTGTTTACATTCTTTTAAATTAGACAAAAATGAATATTTTTGTCTACTTCTAATTTAAGGATAAAAATGAATGTTTAGTTTCATTATTTTAAATTAGAAAAAAATGATTATTTTTGTCTACTTCTAATTTAATGATAAAAATGTTATCCTTTTTATGAAATCATGTTTTCATTCTTTTATAACATTTAAAAATGTAACCTTTTACTTTCATTCTTTTATTACATTTAAAAATGTGACCTTTTACTTTCATTCTTTTACTATAGTGTAGAAAAGTGTAATCTTTTATTTCTTCGATTACATTTTAGAAAAATGTAATCTTTTATAATCTTTTGTTACATTATAGAAAAAAATTTAAACTTTCCTTTATTTTATCACATTATAGAAAAATGTAAACTTTTCTTTATTTTATTACGTTATGGAAAAATGTAAACTTTTCTTTATATTCTTTCATAAAAGAAATGTAATTTTTAATGTGTTATTACATTAAAAATATGGTTCCTAATGTAAACATGTTTTCATTCTTAAAAACATGAACATTTTTATAAATCCATTCATTACATTAAAATATGGTTTTTTTAATGTAAACATGTTTTTATTCTTAAAACGTGAACAATTCTCATGCATTCTAAATTTACATTAAAAATGAAACTTTTAATGTTAAACATGTTTTATTTTAAAACATGAACAAATTTCTCGTATTCTATATTCACATTAAAAATGAAAGTTTTTAATGAAATCATGTTTTAATTCAAACATGAACATTTTCTATTATCCTAATCTTAACATTAAAAATGTAAATTTTTAATGAAATCATGTTTAGATTAAAAACATGTACATTTTCCTTTATTTATTTTCTTAACATTAAAATTGTATATTTAAATGAATTCATGCTTTGATATAAAAAAAACATGAACATTTTTCTCTATTTAACCATTTTCCTATTTAACACAAATTTCAATTTTGGTGTCGTAAGTCCAATAAACAAAAATAAGGATTTTTGTTTAACTAATTTTTCTATTAACCCAAATGTACATTTTTGTTGCAAATTTAATTATAACAACAAAAGCAATATTTTATTTGATTGAAAACTCTAGTTCAATCAAACAATAAAAAATGTGATATTTTTATTTGATTGAATATTCTAGTTCAATCAAATTAAAAAAACGAAAGTGATATTTTTATTTTGATTGAAAATTCTAGTTTAATAAAACAAAACAAAAGGTGATATTTTTATTGGATTGAAAATTCTAATTCAATCAAATAAAATAAAGATGATGTTCCATTTGTGTTGAATATGTTTGATTCAACAAAATACTAACAAAAATGTTTTGATTTGTTTTATAGTAAAAATAATAACACAACATCACCCAAATTATAGATCTAAATTACATACCACATACAGACCAAATCACGTAACATAGCATATACAGCGAATCGATGAGAATACAATTACGATTTATTCTAATTATTTTAAAATAAATAATAATAGAAACGAAATAGGATTTCTCACAGTTCTTTTGAATCTGAATAGTTCAGATCTAAAAATTTGGCCCAAAATTCAACTAGCTCAGAATTGTTTCTTTTCAGTCTAGAAACGTAGATCTCTGTTTTACGATCGCAACGCTTCGAAAATCGTTCCGTTCTGAGTTCATATGATGAAGTTATGATTTACTTAAGTTGATAACATTTAAATATAATAAATAGATTAATTTACTTTAGAATTTTGTACCTTCTTCTTCATCAGATAACTCAGTCATGAGTTTTTCAAACTGTTCAAACTTAGGGTTCAGAAATTCTGTAATAACCTGGAAGTTCTGGGCCAGTTTAAAATTTTTATTTCGACATTTTAATGAATTTAGAATATTTAAAATGAATTATTTTAAATAATATTAACGAAAAATTTATTTTGAATATAATTCGAACGTATATATTATATACGTTGTCGTTAGAATATATAAATATTTATATATAATTATAAAAGGAATTGAAAATGGCGCGGTAGTTCGATAATTCGATTTCAAACTTCAATTGAACGTACCGGGTGCAAAACGATCCGAATTTTAGAGAAACCAAAAACAATAGGATCTAATTGGGAATATCTTTCCAACGAATCCGAAAAATCAAAATTTCATAGCGGGAATCAAAAGATATGTCCAGTTGAAAATTCTGAATAGTCGTTATGGAATTCAGGCCCTTAAAAATTGACATTTTGCAAACGACCTCGAATTTCGACGAAACCACTTTTGTTGGGTCCGTGATGTTAAATTATTGTTAGATTCCAAATTTCATAATTTTTCGAATCAATATGTGAGCGTGGCAAAGGAAAACGTGTTTGACCAGTTTCAGTTGATTTTAATCGACTGGAAAATCGCCATTTTTCCAACGGTCTCAGAATACGACGAAACTAGTTTTGTTTGGACCGTATCGTCAATACGAAGCTAGAAAATATTTTTCTGTAATTTTTAGAGTTAGTATGTGACCCCAGTAAATTGAAATGCGCGTTCAAATTCAATATATAGAGTTATATGTTGATTTCAACGGAAACTGGTCGAATCAGCTTACAATACATATCCCATTGTGTTCGGAATGGGGATAATACGCTATGGACGACAGGCGGTGGGCCTCGTTTCGAGGTCGAAATAAAAAGTAAACTTTTTTGAAATTAAATAATTAAAAATATAAAATAAAACACACTCTCTCCCCCTTAACCCGTTGCCCCCCTTTCCCTCGTTCATTCGATTCAGAAAAAAAAAGAAAAAAAATCGAAATCGAAATCGCGCCGCCCCCCCCCCCCTCACCCTGACGGCCGCGCCACCACCCCGCACCCTCTCTCTTCTCCTCCACCCACCTCCTGCAGGCCCATCGCAAACCCCAAAGCCCCCCGAACTGACGCAGCCACCCACAGCACACCCACGACCACCCAATCCACCTCGCACCCCTCCCCTTAAGCTCGTCCGATGCACTGACGAGCCCCAGACCCGTCGTCGAGCCCCTGCCTCCACCAAAAACCCTAGCGTCGCCCACCCCGACCTTCCCCTTCGGCGCCGAATCCCCCTCCCTTAACTCTGGCCAACAAAGTGAGTATTTACAATTTAATCATCCTTTCAATTTTTAGTTTAGATTTTTTTTAGTAAGAAGTATTGATTTTTAATATAGAAAGTTCATATTTTAATATAGAAAAATTTACATTTTTAATCAAGAAATATATGATTTTATATAGTAAAGATTAGATTTTCTTTTAAATTAGAAAAGGTTTAATTTTTATATATTCGCGTAGCGAAGAGAAATATGATTTTTTTATACATGAAGTAGCGATTTAAAATTCGATTTTTATATTATAGAAAGAATAAAAATATAATTTTTATATTATAGAGAAAGTAAAAATATGATTTTTATAAGATAGAATATATAAAAATTCGATTTTATATGAGTGGCAAAGTAAAAATTCGATCTTTGTATAGTAGCGATTATAAAAATTCGATTTTTATATATTGAATAGCGAAGTAAAAATTCGATTTTTATATATTGAATAGCGAAGTAAAAATTCGATTTTTATATATTAAATAGCAAAGAAAAAACATTCAATTTTTATATATTGAATAGCAATATAAAAATGTGATTTTTATATATGTAGTGAAAGCAGGCAACGAAAGTGACAAAAGGCGAGAACGACAAGATTTTCTACATAGGAAGTGGCGTGGAGTTGGAATAGCTATTGGTGAGAACTTCTCACTCTAAATTTCTTTTTCTAGTTATATATATATATACTAGGATGCAGACGGTGTTTAGTAGCACCCGACACAATCGTCCACAGACCATGGACTTGTTTGTTTGATTGCAAAAATTAGTTAGATTATTTGATTGAAATTTGATTGTTTGGTGAAATGGAATGGATTTGATTGATGTGTGAATGGCGTGGGCCTTCACTAGACCGGGGGTAAGGCTAGGCCTCGTCCCGTTTCTAGTATCGTGCCGTTATGCCGCCGAAATTTTCTAAAACAAGTTAGAAAAATGAAGATATCATTTTATTTGATAAATGAACTGAATAAAAATTCATGTGTTGAAATAAAATGTTTTATCGTTAAAAATATAATTTTTAATGTGAAAGTGAATAAATAAATATTTATAAACAAATCGGCCGATTTGTTTATATACACCGATTTGACTGATATTGATTGGGATGATAAATTTTACACATCGCCCAACTGCACAAATAAAATCTGTGTTTGATTGTTTGAAACCCCACACGGGTGTTGGGATGAAATTTGAAGTACACTCATCCTGATTGATTAAATATGTCGATCGATTGATCGACAGGCTGTTATAAGCGTTAGATATCTATATTTGATGCTTATACAGTGTAGTGCACTTTGGATGATGGTTGATTGTTTATCGTTGCTATTATATACATGCGTTGTATGGAATCCATATAATTAACTTTATATGGTAATTGATTGGGCCTCATTCCAATTTAGAAAATAAAGAATATTATAAAATAAAGGTTCATGTGTTGACTGTACTCATCCGTTGAGATTAGTCATGTGTTGAACGAAATATTTTAATAATAAAATTTACATCTTTATCAATATAAAGTAAAGGTTCATGTGTTGACTGTACTCATCCGTTGAGATTAGTCATGTGTTGAACGAAATATTTTAACAAAAATATAGATTCGTTTGTCGAATAGAATAAAGGAATTATTGAAATATATAAAGCCGTATTGATTAGAGATGCGCTATTTTGACGCGAACGGTATTTATATCGATTATATTCGTTTTTAAATTTGAATTGAATCGAATAGAAGACAAATTTGAATTGAATCGAATAGAAGACAAATTTGAATTGAATCGAGTAGAAGACAAATTTGAATTGAATCGAATAGAAGATAAATTTAAATTGAATCGAATAGAAGACAAATTTGAATTGAATCGAATAGAAGACAAATTTGAATTGAATCGAATAGAAGACAAATTTGAATTGAATCGAATAGAAAACCAATTTGAATTGAATCGAATAGAAAACCATTTTGTATTGAATCGAATAGAAAACCAATTTGAATTGAATCGAATAGAAAACCAATTTGAATTTGATTTAAATAGAAAATGAATTGAATTTGAATTGAATAGAAAATGAATTGAATTTGAATTGAATAGAAAATGAATTGAATTTGAATTGAATAGAAAACGAATTTGATTTGAATTGAATCGAAATCGAATTTGAACTGAATTGAAAAGAAAACGAATTCGAATCGAATTGAATTGAAAAGGAAATGAATTCGAATCGAATTAAAATCGATTTGAATTGAAATCAAATAGAAATGAAAGTAAAAAGGATATATAATAGAAAATTCAATTTTGATCTGAATTTGAAATAAAGGTTGAAATTGTTTTTGAAACGAATTCAAAACTATTTATAAAATTCGTTTTAAATTGAAATTGACGAAATATATATTATATATATTATATATATAATATAATGGCCTGAGTAGAACGCGCCGCGCCGCGGCAGTTCGTGAATTTTGACCATTTATTTCAAACGGACATTACGGGAGATCCGACTGTCGGATTCTCCTAAAACCGGAACCGTTGGGTTCGTATCGAAAAGAGCTTTCTAACGAATATTAGAAATTTGAAATCTAACGGTTGGATTTGGAGATACGTCCAAATCAAATTTGGAAAAGGTCGCTGTAAGTGTAGTTCGATGGCCGTTGATGGATATCGACTGTATGGGCCTTGATAAATTTATTAAAAATAGTAATAATTTGTGTAAAATCATAAGAATTGATTTGGGAAAAATTGGGATGAAAAACTCCATATTTGAAAAGATAAAAATAAATTTTTATCGAAATGAACTAGTTTTGAACTAAATTTAAAACTCAATTATTTTTAAATAAATAAATTAGATTAAAAAGGGGGTTTTAAATAATCGGAATTTCTAATATATTTGATTGAAATTAAATTAGAAGTGATTTGTGGGTTTACCGTGAACAGTGTTTTAAATAACACTTGTTCTTTAACCCGATAATAAATAGAATGTAATTTGGGTTTGTCGTGAACTGTGTTTTAAATGACACTAGTCCTTTAACCCAGCAAAGGGAGTTTTAATGAATCTGCAATTAGATTTAAATGTGAATTGATAATCTAAATTATCAAATTTAGAAATGAGTGAGAATGGAGTATCACCAGTTTTACTCCAAAGCGATAGTTAAATCTTTAATTAGATTTGAACGTGAAATGGTAATTAATTTTACCGATAACACCGTGGTGTTAGATATGGAGTACTACCAGTTTTGCTTCATGGGATGAATAGGTTGGGATTGGGAAATAAAATAAATAATTACTTCGGTGTGGTTCGCTAATCTCGACTAGTTTGAAAAACCATAATTTGGTTTGAAATGACATCCAAGGAAGATGAAAGGATAAATTTTAAAGAATTTATCTTGGATAAAATTAATGGGAACCTTTCCCTAAGAATATGAAATTAGAAACTAGCTGTAGGTTAGTTAAGAAGAATGGTTTCCTGGGTATTGATCTGATGTTGGTTTCGGCCTTCGGGGTCAATATTTGAGAAATTGTTCTCTTGCTAATTTACGGTTAGTGACTAATGAATTTGAAACGACCCGCATTCTACGCATCATAGGATCGTAGAATATTTATTTCTTTCACATACGAAGTCGTGTGGTCATGTAACTTTGGGAGACGACTATTGGGGTCATTTCCCATGTTCATGATTTTTCCCAATTTTTAAATGACCATTTTACCCCTAGTTATCACTGTTTTGGCCATAACTTTTGACTGGAAAGGAATTTTGACCTGAAACAACTTTCATTGGCTCCGGATGATGGTTTACAATTCCGTAGAGTGGTCACATTAGCCAAACGGACTCACCGTTTGGGAGATATGGCGGAAACAAGTTTCAGATGGTGAAAAACAGCTTAATTGGGCTTAACCGGGTGATTAGCAGCTAGGCCCAGAGGGGAATTTCGGGTTTAGGGGTATTTAGGGGCTGATTAGGGTTAGAAAACATTTCTTTAGACATTTTCCAGCCGCCACTTTCATTCTTAGACACTCTAACAATGGCCTCCTACATCTAAAACACCCCAAATCACTTTCTAATTGAAGATTAGGCTTAGCAACATCAAATTAAGAAGAAAAAGCACCAAAGCAAGGTTAGAGCTGCTGTTGGACATCAGTATTCGCCCCAAATCAGAGGAGTTTCAGTTCTGAGAATTTTGTTTGTGGCCAAGGTGAGTGATTCGCATGATTTCTCACTAATTACGGTTGATTAAGGGGTAATTAGTGTTAATTAGCGAATTTATACACTAATAAATTCTGGAAAAATGTTCAGAAATTCTTAAATAATGTTTTATGCTTCTGTCGGAAATTTGGTTCGATTTGAGTAAGTTTCGTTAACCCTATGATCAGTTTTACTTAAACATGCTTAAGGGAAATTAAGGAGTTTTGGCCATTTTTGATCCGTTTTGCTTCATTTGAATTGTTGTTTGGTGTTTGTGGTTGCTATTATATGTTGTTATGACTCCATGGTGTGTTTTATGATTGATTAGAAGTGTTATATTTGTCAAAAACGCCGTCGAATGGCGTAAACTGCTTGCTGGAAGAACTACAGGAAATCAGCCCGAGCCGGACCGGATCGGTGGAAGTAAGGGCGATCCGAACCGATGGAGCGATCCGATCCGTCGATGCTTGAAGACCACGATCCGATGATAGCGACCGATCTGACCTGCTTTCGTGGGGGACTCCGATCCGATGGTGCCGATCCGATCCGATCAAGACTTCGCGAGACGACCCGTGTTGCTTCAGAAAGTACGACCCGAACCGACCCAGTGAGGTGACCACGATCTGAACCATTCGTGAGCAGGAAGTGCGACCCGAACCGGTGAGCTTGGAGGAGGCCGATCTGAACCGCTACCAGATGGACGCTACGAACCGCACTGCGTTGGTGATGGGGAGCTAAAGGCCGAACCGAACCGATGGCTAAGAGGGGATCCGAACCGATCCGGTGATGACAGAAACCCGAGATGCAAAGATAGTCCAAATGGAAGTTAGAGCTCAGGATCCAGTTGGGAACCGACGAGTTCACTTCATGAGTTGGGCTTTGCTGCGGGACGTGTGCCAAGGGGCAGTCGATGTTTATGACTTTGGATCACTATGTATGGGAAGTACGTGAACGGATTCAGGGCTGAAATGGCCTAGGTATGACTAAAGGGCTATAAACCAATGAAGTGGGGTCATTTGTAAAGATTTGGTCATGACTCCATGTGGTAAGCTTGGTAGTAGCAGTAGTTGTACAAGCCGAACTCCGTCACTACTTCAATGGGTCTAGTGATTGACAGTGGTGGACATCGTATGCCTTACGCACTGAGTGAGAGATGTGAGGATGGTTGTTATGGTTGATTTGTTTGCTATCATTATGACATGCACACCCCACCCCCGTAATCTTACACTATTTACTATGGCACCTTAGAGTACTGTACGGTATGTGGTACTAACTCTTTGGTTGCAGGTTCAGGTTCAGGTATGGTTTAGTATACCTGTTATTATTCTGTTTAGATGCTTATCGCTCATACCAGGCTTTATGTCTGACCCAGAGTTTTATGTCTCCTCTTATTACTCTGGGTGCTCACACGAGCAGACTAGAGACAGGTTAGCTAGTGAAGCACGGGTAGATGATCCGGATACGAGCAGGAGGCTTCCACGTAATATATATAGTATTCTCCCTGTGTTGTTGAAGATCACTGCTTGGGCATTGGTGGTGCATCTACTACTTTAGCTTTCTTTTGTTAGAGACAGTAAATTTGGAAAGTTGTAATAACCTGTATTTGGATTTCCGCTGCTCTGATGTTGACATTGATTATTAGTTATCAGCTTATGCACTGTCTCACCTGTTTTATGTCAAGTATGTTATTATTATATTTTATTCCATGCGCTGTGAGACATTCTACAGGTTCCTCGTTTAGTTAATTCCCCTCTTTCCTTTCTTCTGATGACCGTCCCGTTCTAGTCGGGCATGTGTACAGCGCACACTTGGAGGAAGTGTCGGTTGGTGCGGGGCGGGCCGTCACATTTGGTATCAGAGATCTAGATTGCGTAGTTAACCTAGGGAGGTTATCAGGGAGAGATAATACACTTATACGAGAGAGCGTATTTGTGATTATTTTAGTTTTTCAAAAACTATATATATACTATTAGTAGTATAAGGATGAAGTCGTACTGCACTAGCACCACTATGGGGTCGTTAATCGTTTCCTTTTTCAGATTGACGATGAGCCGATATGTTAGAGGTACCGGTAGAGGGGCCAATAATGGGAATGCTGCTGACATGAGGACGATGTTTACTGACCTCCTGAGAGAGATGCTTAGAGATGTACAGAGGGCAGCTCCCAATGATGGAAATGGTGGTGGTCCAATAGTGCAGGCGCCGAGGGTCGACTTCGCCAAGCTAAATAAGGATTATACTAGCCTTGGTGGGAAGCCGTTCCACGGAACGGAGTCGGCCACGGATGTTCAAGATTGGTTGGATAGTTGCGAACGTATCTTCGAGGATTTGGGTATCGAGGATGCGATGAAGAGAAAGCTAGCGTCCCGTCAGCTGCAAGGGCGGGCAATGAATTGGTGGAATGCTATAAAGGCAGCTACTCCCGAAGATCAAATTACGTGGGAACAGTTTAAAGCTCGCTTTAGCGAGAAGTTCATTCCGGCTGCTCAGAAGTCAGTGCTGTTTAAGAAATTCTTGGAGCTCAAGCAGAATGGCAGAGCTGTCTCGGAGTATATCGCTGAATTTGACACCTTGTCGAAGTATGGGTTATCTCTTATTGATACTGCCGAGAAGAAGAATGAGAAATTCATAACTGGTTTGGATCAGTACTTGGGGGAAAGGCTTATTAACCACATCGATGAGTCGTTTGAGTCGATTGTAGGGAAAGCATTGAGGTCAGAAAGTCTCTACCCTAAGCCGAAGACTGAGGTTGCGTCCGCAGGTGAGCCAAAGCCACAAGCAAGTGGTGAAGGCAAGGGTGGTTCCCAGAATAAGAGAAAGCGGAATCAGACTAAGGATGGCCAGAAGAAAAAGAATAAACAAGATGTTGAGTGCTTCAGCTGTGGTAAGAAAGGCCATTATGCTAGTAATTGTCGGGCCAAGCCAGCGGATAGGAAGTGCTTCAATTGTGGCCAAATGGGACATCACAAGGACAAGTGTCCGCAACCCCCTAAAGAAAAGCAAATGGTGAAAGCATACGCCCTTAATGCTATTCCTTCTTCGTCGAATGCCCTAACCGCGGCGGAGAAGGGAAAGAATATCGTCATTCAAGGTATGCTTTCTGTTTATGATGTTCCTGTTAGAGTTTTGTTTGATACCGGAGCTTCTAGTTCTTTCATATCTAGTGACCTGGTAGATAGGTTGGGATTGGAGTCCGAGATTGTCGATAGACCTTTAGTAGTGACGAACCCGATTGGTGGTTCGACTAGCCTTAGCATGATCTGTCGTAATGTGGTCTTATCGAGTCATGGATGCATGTTTGTTTGTGATTGCTTTGTTTTGGGCTTTACTGGGTTTGGCATTATTTTGGGAGTAGATTGGCTCCAAAGATACGGGGTGGTGGTAGACTGTGAGGGCTTTTTAGTGACAGCTAGAGAGGATAATGGGCAGAGGATAGTGTTTGGTGTCCTACCCAGTAAGGGGGTACTGGCTAGTTTTCTAAACTCCCTCGACATTCCGCATAGTGAGTTGTCAGGTTTGCCCGTGGTTGGCCAGTATCCGGATGTTTTCGAAGAAGTGACCGGACTTCCACCACACCGAGAGATTGAGTTTCGTATTGATTTGGTAAAGGATGCCAGGCCTATAGTGATGCCACTTCGTCGTATGGCACCAAGGGAGCAGCGAGAGCTCGAGGTACAAGTCAGCGATCTTTTGAAGAAGGGATTTATCAGAAGGAGTGTTTCTGAATGGGGAGCACCAGTTGTGTTTGCTACCAAGGCGGATGTTTCACTTCGTTTGTGTGTAGACTACCGCGAGTTGAATAAAGTGACGAGGAAGAATAAGTATCCTCTGCCGCGGATAGATGATTTGTTCGATCAGTTGAGTGGCGCGAGAGTATTTTCTCAGTTGGATCTCGCGACAGGTTTTCATCAGCTTAGAGTGGAAGCTGAGAGTATAGCTAAAACGGCATTTCGGACGCCGTCTGGATTTTATGAGTGGTTGGTCATGCCATTCGGGCTGACCAATGCCCCAGCATATTTTGTGGATCTTATGAATAGGGTATTCAGAGATCAGTTGAATAAGTTTGTCCTTGTGTTCGTTGATGATATTTTGGTCTATTCAAGGACAGAGGAAGAACACAAGGAACATTTGAGAGTAGTGATGGAGGTGTTGAGAAAACACCAATTGAAAGCAAAGTTTTCTAAGTGTCACTTCTGGAAGAGGGAAGTGAGATTCTTGGGCTATGTTGTGTCAGAGAATGGTATTGCCGTGGACCCGGCAAAGGTGGCTACGGTACAGGATTGGCCTACGCCCAAAAATGCAACAGATGTAAGAAGTTTCTTGGGGTTAGTTGGATATTATCGTAAGTTTATCCAAGGTTTCTCCAAGATAGCAGCACCATTGACCCAGTAGACTAAGAAGAATCAAGCTTTTGTCTGGGATGGAAGGTGCGAGAATGCATTCAAGAGTCTAAAGGACAAGTTGACAAGCGCACCAGTGTTAGTCATTCCTAAGGGGAATGAAGAGATGACGGTATACACGGATGCCTGTAGTACCGGACTGGGTGCTGTATTGATGCAAGGCGGTAGGGTTGTAGCTTATGCAAGTCGGCAATTGAAACCGCACGAGAGAAGATACCCTACCCATGATTTGGAATTGGCAGCGATTGTGTTCGCGTTGAAGATGTGGAGACACTATCTCTTGGGAGAAAGATTTGAGCTATTTACAGATCATAAGTCGTTGAAGTATCTCTTCTCCCAGAAGGATTTAAATCTCCGGCAACAAAGGTGGTTAGAATTCTTGGCTTCCTATGATTTTGACATCGCATATACACCGGGAAAGGGTAATGCGGTGGCTGATGCATTGAGTAGGAGACATGCCAGCTTAGGCGCTATGTTTCTAGAATGGAAGCAACTGGAGTATATCGCGGGGTTTGGTTTCAGACCAAAGTTCGAACTGAATCCAGAAATGTTAGCAAGTTTGACGATCAGACCCACTTTAATTGAGCGGATCGGCTCTAGTCAGAGGGACGATCCTAACCTATTGGAAATCATCTCCAAGTTAGAGATGGGTATCGATGAGGAGATGAACAAGTATGGGCTTGATCAAGATGGATGGCTTAGAAAGAATGGAAAGCTCGTTGTACCCAATGTCAATGGATTAAGAGATGAAGTGCTTAGAGAATGTCATCACTCAAAACTGACTATACACCCCGGTGGTAATAAGATGTATCGAGACATGAGACAGACTTACTACTGGGAAGGGATGAAAAGAGACGTTGGGGAGTTTATATCCAAATGCATGAATTGCCAGCTAGTTAAAGCCGAGCAAAAGAAGCCTAGTGGGATGTTACAGCCATTAGAAATTCCCGAATGGAAATGGGAGCAAGTCTCGATGGATTTCATCGATGGTTTACCAAGGACTAGATCGGGACATGATAGCATTTGGGTGATTGTAGACCGATTAACTAAGAGTGCAAGATTTATACCAGTCAGATCGACCAGAACGGCAGCTAAGTTAGCAGAATTGTATATGAAGTGGGTAGTGAGATTTCATGGAGTACCTAAAAGCATTGTGAGTGACCGAGACCCGTTGTTCACTAGTGGGTTTTGGAACAGCTTACAAGAGGCTCTAGGGTCAGAGTTACATCTCAGTACCGCATATCATCCTCAGACCGACGGTCAGACGGAGATGGTGAATCGTATTTTGGAAGATCTCTTGAGAGCATGTATATTGGATTTTGGTGGATCATGGGATGACCATTTGCATCTAGTAGAGTTTGCATATAATAATAGCTACCAATCCAGTATCGGTATGGCTCCGTTTGAAGCTTTGTACGGAAGACCATGCAACTCACCATCATGTTGGATAGAGACTGGCGAGAAGTTTATGCTTGGACCAGATGTGGTGAGGGAAACTTCAGATAAAATCAAGACCATTCAACAACGAATGAAGGCTTCCCAAGATAGGCAGAAGAGTTATGCCGATAAGAGGAGAAGAGACTTAAAATTCTCCGTTGGCGACTTGGTGTTTGTCAAGATTTCTCCGTTGAAGAGCGTAATACGATTTGGTAGGAGAGGCAAGTTGGCACCAAGATTTGTTGGCCCATTCCCTGTTCTTGAACTAGTCGGGAATTTAGCATATAGAATTGACTTACCAGAGAAGATGGCGGGAGTTCACAACGTATTTCATGTTTCCCAACTAAGGAAGTTCGTTCACGACTCAGATATGACTATTTCACCTGATCAGTTAGAGGACTTCGAAGTAGAACCCGAGGCGGTTGGGAACCGCAAGCCGGCCCGTATTGTCGAACACGACATGAAGCAACTTCGAAGGAAGGCGGTGAAGCTAGTCAAGGTTCAGTGGAGCGAGGACGAGAATGATTGTACTTGGGAGACAGAGGAGAACATTAGGAAGACACACCCAGAACTCTTTGCCTGGTAAGATTTTGACTTCGATTTAGTTTTCCGCATGCTAGGATAGGCTTGTTTGCTTGTTTTGCATGTTTGATTGTTGTATGTGGTTGTTAGGCATGCGGGATCCTTTGTATGTTTTGGGTTAAGGAATTTCGGGGACGAAATTTCTTAAGGGGGGGAGAGTGTAACGACCCGCATTCTACGCATCATAGGATCGTAGAATATTTATTTCTTTCACATACGAAGTCGTGTGGTCATGTAACTTTGGGAGACGACTATTGGGGTCATTTCCCATGTTCATGATTTTTCCCAATTTTTAAATGACCATTTTACCCCTAGTTATCACTGTTTTGGCCATAACTTTTGACTGGAAAGGAATTTTGACCTGAAACCACTTCCATTGGCTCCGGATGATGGTTTACAATTCCGTAGAGTGGTCACATTAGCCAAACGGACTCACCGTTTGGGAGATATGGCTGAAACAAGTTTCAGATGGTGAAAAACAGCTTAATTGGGCTTAACCGGGTGATTAGCAGCTAGGCCCAGAGGGGAATTTCGGGTTTAGGGGTATTTAGGGGCTGATTAGGGTTAGAAAACATTTCTTTAGACATTTTCCAGCCGCCACTTTCATTCTTGGACACTCTAACAATGGCCTCCTACATCTAAAACACCCCAAATCACTTTCTAATTGAAGATTAGGCTTAGCAACATCAAATTAAGAAGAAAAAGCACCAAATCAAGGTTAGAGCTGCTGTTGGACATCAGTATTCGCCCCAAATCAGAGGAGTTTCAGTTCTTAGAATTTTGTTTGTGGCCAAGGTGAGTGATTCGCATGATTTCTCACTAATTACAGTTGATTAAGGGGTAATTAGTGTTAATTAGCGAATTTATACACTAATAAATTCTGGAAAAATGTTTAGAAATTCTTAAATAATGTTTTATGCTTCTGTTGGAAATTTGGTTCGATTTGAGTAAGTTTCGTTAACCCTATGATCAGTTTTACTTAAACATGCTTAAGGGAAATTAAGGAGTTTTGGCCATTTTTGATCTGTTTTGCTTCATTTGAATTGTTGTTTGGTGTTTGTGGTTGCTATTATATGTTGTTATGACTCCATGGTGTGTTTTATGATTGATTAGAAGTGTTAGATTTGTCAAAAACGCCGTCGAATGGCGTAAACTGCTTGCTGGAAGAACTGCAGGAAATCAGCCCGAGCCGGACCGGATCGGTGGAAGTAGGGGCGATCCGAACCGATGGAGCGATCCGATCCGTCGATGCTTGAAGACCACGATCCGATGATAGCGACCGATCTGACCTGCTTTCGTGGGGGACTCCGATCCGATGGTGCTGATCCGATCCGATCAAGACTTCGCGAGACGACCCGTGTTGCTTCAGAAAGTGCGACCCGAACCGACCCAGTGAGGTGACCACGATCCGAACCATTCGTGAGCAGGAAGTGCGACCCGAACCGGTGAGCTTGGAGGAGGCCGATCCGAACCGCTATCAGATGGACGCTACGAACCGCACTGCGTTGGTGATGGGGAGCTAAAGGCCGAACCGAACCGATGGCTAAGAGGGGATCCGAACCGATCCGGTGATGACAGAAACCCGAGATGCAAAGGTAGTCCAAATGGAAGTTAGAGCTCAGGATCCAGTTAGGAACCGACGAGTTCACTTCATGAGTTGGGCTTTGCTGCGGGACGTGTGCCAAGGGGCAGTCGATGTTTATGACTTTGGATCACTATGTATGGGAAGTACGTGAACGGATTCAGGGCTGAAATGGCCTAGGTATGACTAAAGGGCTATAAACCAATGAAGTGGGGTCATTTGTAAAGATTTGGTCATGACTCCATGTGGTAAGCTTGGTAGTAGCAGTAGTTGTACAAGCCGAACTCCGTCACTACTTCAATGGGTCTAGTGATTGACAGTGGTGGACATCGTATGCCTTACGCACTGAGTGAGAGATGTGAGGATGGTTGTTATGGTTGATTTGTTTGCTATCATTATGACATGCACACCCCACCCCCGTAATCTTACACTATTTACTATGGCACCTTAGAGTACTGTACGGTATGTGGTACTAACTCTTTGGTTGCAGGTTCAGGTTCAGGTATGGTTTAGTATACCTGTTATTATTCTGTTTAGATGCTTATCGCTCATACCAGGCTTTATGTCTGACCCAGAGTTTTATGTCTCCTCCTATTACTCTGGGTGCTCACACGAGCAGACTAGAGACAGGTTAGCTGGTGAAGCACGGGTAGATGATCCGGATACGAGCAGGAGGCTTCCACGTAATATATATAGTATTCTCCCTGTGTTGTTGAAGATCACTGCTTGGGCATTGGTGGTGCATCTTCTACTTTAGCTTTCTTTTGTTAGAGACAGTAAATTTGGAAAGTTGTAATAAGCTGTATTTGGATTTCCGCTGCTCTGATGTTGACATTGATTATTAGTTATCAGCTTATGCACTGTCTCACCTGTTTTATGTCAAGTATGTAATTATTATATTTTATTCCATGCGCTGTGAGACATTCTACAGGTTCCTCGTTTAGTTAATTCCCCTCTTTCCTTTCTTCTGACGACCGTCCCGTGCTAGTCGGGCATGTGTACAGCGCACACTTGGAGGAAGTGTCGGTTGGTGCGGGGCGGGCCGTCACAGAATTGGAATGAGGCGTATGTTGTGTTTGTGTAACATTTGTTTTTAATATACGCGGGTTGTTCGGAAAGGCCGGGTTTATACCCATTCTGAATAACCGATTCGACGATAAGTCGAAGATGAAGACGGTGGTCGAAGACCGGAAGTCTTCACCTCGTTTGGATAATTACTGACGATCCTGATTGGGTTGTACACCCAAGAGGATGGAAATAGTTGGTGGTCGTCCAGACGTACTTGGAGATCGATGGATGTGCGAGGAAAGTGCCTCCGGTTTCGTTCAGACCCAGAACGAACTTGTAAATGGATTGTGTGTCTGACATTGGATTTTATTCTGTGTTGATTGATTTCTGTTAAATATATATCTGTTTGGCGGCGGAGAATTTATTCTCTTGCTTAACGCCCTTCTCTGAGACGTACGAGCTTAAAGGTTATACATCGATAGATATCAATCGCATGGCATGAATTGCCTGTGTGGCACACTGAGTTGCATGGATCAAGGCTTCTGTTGAAAAGCAAAGTCTTGTGGTTGATGATCAAAGCACGGCCTTTGTGGCGTAGCTTTGTGTATAACGTGAATTCGCGAGCCTCACACCTCGGTATGAGTTAAAAACGGGATACGGACCGCTGGGAGAGCACGACGTTTCTTTCTAGCTATGGTGGTGTCAGTGACTTACCAGCCCTGACATTTATATACTTTTCACCTATGTGGTTGTTGGAATGCGAGGCGCCTCGATTATAGGTCTGTAAGGACCGGGAAACGTGTGTTCAGGCATAACCAATCCTCTAACGTAAGTGAGGACCGGCCCAGCCGAATCCGGGGTTGCCCAGAGTGTGTAGTCCCGAGGCATTTGCTAGAGTGTCTCAAAGCGGAGAGGAGCTTGCTCCTTGCCTCGACTCATGACGGAAATCCAATTTCCAATACGAGATATCTCGGTTTTAATTGTAGAACTAGTATGGCGACATAGTGGTATGGGACATTCATGCCGCCTATGATTTATATTTATGATTGAAACTGTTTTGACACTATACACTTATTATAGTATCAAATGATTTGTTTTAAACGTACCAAGCATGTTTGGCTGTTATAAGGTAAAACCCTATCCTCCGGCTTGCGTTGCATTGTGTGATGGGACCTGGGTCTTATAATAGCTTCATTTTTCGAAAAAGCATTGCGTTGTTTATTCTATGCACTGGTATTCTTGGGAGGAAACCCGTTCCGTGTTATACGGCGTGGTCCCTTGAATTACTCTCTTTTAAAGTAAAGTTTTAAATAACTGTTTTAGTTCTCACACCAGTCACATGACTGACCTGGAGTTTATTGTTTTAACCTAAACTCTGGGTGCCCCTATTTTCCGTACGGGCAGCTAGTAGTTTTGGTTTTGCAGATTTATATTCACAGGATCCTGATTTACAGCTGGAACGATCCTCGGAAAGCTCTGTATCCATGCATTACTTTCAGTTGTGTTTTATATTGTTTTTCCGCTGCTATGTAATTTATTGTAATCTCTGATATTTATCGAATGTAATTTATTCATTTATACTCTGTATATTCTTGTATCTGATGGAATTGTTGTAATAACAATGAAATGTTCTTCCGTCTGCGTTCTGTTTTGTCATGTTCTCAAAACGATCAAGGGTTTCGAACGGTCTAGATCGGTTTAACGACTGATTCGGATCGAGCGAAATTCCCGGCCGTCACATTTGGTATCAGAGCTTTGGTTTACAGAGCTCTAGA